>OY720311.1:6397521-8797521 GCA_963082785.1 Philonthus spinipes
TAGCTCTCTTTACGTGATTTGTGCACGATTTCAAATATTAATTTTTTTGTACCTCACTTACTTCACACTCTGTTCACTTTTGTGTGTGACACATATCACTGAGAGACTACTAAACCATTTTTTAACTCTCTTTACGTGATTTGTCCACTATATGAAAAAATCATTTTTTTGTATCTCACACTCTGTTCACTTTTACACAATGTTGTCTGACACATAACACTTACAGACTCGTAAACCATTTTTTAGCTCTCTCTACGTGATTTGTGCACGATTTCAAATATTAATTTTTTTGTACCTCACTTACTTCACACTCTGTTCACTTTTGTGTGTGACACATATTACTGAGATACCACTAAACCGTTTTTTAACTCTCTTTACGTGATTTGTCCACTATATAAAAAATTCATTTTTTTGTATCTCACACTCTGTTCACTTTTACACAATGTTGTCTGACACACAACACTTACAGACTCGTAAACCATTTTTTAGCTCTCTTTACGTGATTTGTGCACGATTTCAAATATTAATTTTTTTGTACCTCACTTACTTCACACTCTGTTCACTTTTGTGTGTGACACATATTACTGAGATACTACTAAACCGTTTTTTAACTCTCTTTACGTGATTTGTCCACTATATTAAAAATTCATTTTTTTGTATCTCACACTCTGTTCACTTTTACACAATGTTGTCTGACACACAACACTTACAGACTCGTAAACCATTTTTTAGCTCTCTTTACGTGATTTGTGCACGATTTCAAATATTAATTTTTTTGTACCTCACTTACTTCACACTCTGTTCACTTTTGTGTGTGACACATATTACTGAGATACTACTAAACCGTTTTTTAACTCTCTTTACGTGATTTTTCCACTATATAAAAAAAAACATTTTTTTTGTATCTCACACTCAGTTCACTTTTACACAATGTTGTCTGACACATAACACTTACAGACTCGTAAACCATTTTTTAGCTCTCTTTACGTGATTTGTGCACGATTTCAAATATTAATTTTTTTGTACCTCACTTACTTCACACTCTGTTCACTTTTGTGTCTGACACATATCACTGAGAGACAACTAAACCGTTTTTTAACTCTCTTTACGTGATTTGTCCACTATATAGAAAATTCATTTTTTTGAATCTCACACTCTCTTCACTTTTACACAATGTTGTCTGACACACAACACTTACAGACTCGTAAAACCATTTTTAGCTTTCTTTACGTGATTTGTGCACGATTTCAAATATTAATTTTTTTGTACCTCACTTACTTCACACTCTGTTCACTTTTGTGTGTGATACATATCTCAGTTCACTTTTGTGTCTGATATATATCACTGAGAGACTACTAAACCGTTTTTTAACTCTCTTTACGTGATTTGTCCACTATATAAAATATTCATTTTTTTTGTATCTCACACTCTGTTCACTTTTACACAATGTTGTCTGACACATAACACTTACAGACTCGTAAACCATTTTTTAGCTCTCCTTTACGTGATTTGTGCACGATTTCAAATATTAATTTTTTTGTACCTCACTTACTTCACACTCTGTTCACTTTTGTGTGTGACACATATTACTGAGATACTACTAAACCGTTTTTTAACTCTCTTTACGTGATTTGTCACTATATAAAAAATTCATTTTTTTTGTATCTCACACTCTGTTTCACTTTTACACAATGTTGTCTGACACACAACACTTACAGACTCGTAAACCATTTTTTAGCTCTCTTTACGTGATTTGTGCACGATTTCAAATATTAATTTTTTTGTACCTCACTTACTTCACACTCTGTTTCACTTTTGTGTGTGACACATATCTCTGTTCACTTTTGTGTCTGACATATATCACTGAGAGACTACTAAACCGTTTTTTAACTCTCTTTACGTGATTTGTCTGTCCATTATATAAAATATTCATTTTTTTGTATCTCACACTCTGTTCACTTTTACACAATGTTGTCTGACACATAACACTTACAGACTCGTAAACCATTTTTTAGCTCTCTTTACGTGATTTGTGCACGATTTCAAATATTAATTTTTTTGTACCTCACTTACTTCACACTCTGTTCACTTTTGTGTGTGACACATATTACTGAGATACTACTAAACCGTTTTTTAACTCTCTTTACGTGATTTGTCCACTATATAAAAAATTCATTTTTTTGTATCTCACACTCTGTTCACTTTTACACAATGTTGTCTGACACATAACACTTACAGACTCGTAAACCATTTTTTAGCTCTCTTTACGTGATTTGTGCACGATTTCAAATATTAATTTTTTTGTACCTCACTTGCTTCACACTCTGTTCACTTTTGTGTGTGACACATATCTCTGTTCACTTTTGTGTCTGACATATATCACTGAGAGACTACTAAACCGTTTTTTAACTCTCTTTACGTGATTTGTCCACTATATAAAATATTCATTTTTTTGTATCTCACAGTCTGTTCACTTTTACACAACGTTGTCTGACACATAACACTTACAGACTCGTAAACCATTTTTTAGCTCTCTTTACGTGATTTGTGCACGATTTCAAATATTAATTTTTTTGTACCTCACTTACTTCACACTCTGTTCACTTTTGTGTGTGACACATATCTCTGTTCACTTTTGTGTCTGACATATATCACTGAGAGACTACTAAACCGTTTTTTAATTCTCTTTACGTGATTTGTCCACTATATAAAACATTCATTTTTTTGTATCTCACACTCTGTTCACTTTTACACAATGTTGTCTTACACATAACACTTACAGACTCGTAAACCATTTTTTAGCTCTCTTTACGTGATTTGTGCACGATTTCAAATATTAATTTTTTTGTACCTCACTTACTTCACACTCTGTTCACTTTTGTGTGTGACACATATTACTGAGATACCACTAAACCGTTTTTTAACTCTCTTTACGTGATTTGTCCACTATATAAAAAATTCATTTTTTTGTATCTCACACTCTGTTTACTTTTACACAATGTTGTCTGACACACAACACTTACAGACTCGTAAACCATTTTTTAGCTCTCTTTACGTGATTTGTGCACGATTTCAAATATTAATTTTTTTGTACCTCACTTACTTCACACTCTGTTCACTTTTGTGTGTGACACATATTACTGAGATACCACTAAACCGTTTTTTAACTCTCTTTACGTGATTTGTCCACTATATAAAATATTCATTTTTTTGTATCTCACAGTCTGTTCACTTTTACACAACGTTGTCTGACACATAACACTTACAGACTCGTAAACCATTTTTTAGCTCTCTTTACGTGATTTGTGCACGATTTCAAATATTATTTTTTTTGTACCTCACTTACTTCACACTCTGTTCACTTTTGTGTCTGACACATATCACTGAGAGACTACTAAACCGTTTTTTAATTCTCTTTACGTGATTTGTCCACTATATAAAAAATTCATTTTTTTGTATCTCACACTCTGTTCACTTTTACACAATGTTGTCTGACACACAACACTTACAGACTCGTAAACCATTTTTTAGCTCTCTTTACGTGATTTGTGCACGATTTCAAATATTAATTTTTTTGTACCTCACTTACTTCACACTCTGTTCACTTTTGTGTGTGACACATATCACTGAGAGACTACTAAACCATTTTTTAACTCTCTTTACGTGATTTGTCCACTATATGAAAAAATCATTTTTTTGTATCTCACACTCTGTTCACTTTTACACAACGTTGTCTGACACATAACACTTACAGACTCGTAAACCATTTTTTAGCTCTCTTTACGTGATTTGTGCACGATTTCAAATATTAATTTTTTTGTACCTCACTTACTTCACACTCTGTTCACTTTTGTGTGTGACACATATCTCTGTTCACTTTTGTGTCTGACATATATCACTGAGAGACTACTAAACCGTTTTTTAACTCTCTTTACGTGATTTGTCCACTATATAAAATATTCATTTTTTTGTATCTCACACTCTGTTCACTTTTACACAATGTTGTCTGACACATAACACTTACAGACTCGTAAACCATTTTTTAGCTCTCTTTACGTGATTTGTGCACGATTTCAAATATTAATTTTTTTGTACCTCACTTACTTCACACTCTGTTCACTTTTGTGTGTGACACATATCTCTGTTCACTTTTGTGTCTGACATATATCACTGAGAGACTACTAAACCGTTTTTTAACTCTCTTTACGTGATTTGTCCACTATATAAAATATTCATTTTTTGTATCTCACACTCTGTTCACTTTTACACAATGTTGTCTGACACATAACACTTACAGACTCGTAAACCATTTTTTAGCTCTCTTTACGTGATTTGTGCACGATTTCAAATATTAATTTTTTTGTACCTCACTTACTTCACACTCTGTTCACTTTTGTGTGTGACACATATCTCTGTTCACTTTTGTGTCTGACATATATCACTGAGAGACTACTAAACCGTTTTTTAATTCTCTTTACGTGATTTGTCCACAATATAAAAAATTCATTTTTTTGTATCTCACACTCTGTTTACTTTTACACAATGTTGTCTGACACATAACACTTACAGACTCGTAAACCATTTTTTAGCTCTCTTTACGTGATTTGTGCACGATTTCAAATATTAATTTTTTTGTACCTCACTTACTTCACACTCTGTTCACTTTTGTGTGTGACACATATTACTGAGATACTACTAAACCGTTTTTTAACTCTCTTTACGTGATTTGTCCACTATATTAAAAATTCATTTTTTTGTACCTCACACTCTGTTCACTTTTACACAATGTTGTCTGACACACAACACTTACAGACTCGTAAACCATTTTTTAGCTCTCTTTACGTGATTTGTGCACGATTTCAAATATTAATTTTTTTGTACCTCACTTACTTCACACTCTGTTCACTTTTGTGTGTGACACATATTACTGAGATACTACTAAACCGTTTTTTAATTCTCTTTACGTGATTTGTCCACTATATAAAAAATTCATTTTTTTGTATCTCACACTCTGTTCACTTTTACACAATGTTGTCTGACACATAACACTTACAGACTCGTAAACCATTTTTTAGCTCTCTTTACGTGATTTGTGCACGATTTCAAATATTAATTTTTTTGTACCTCACTTACTTCACACTCTGTTCACTTTTGTGTGTGACACATATTACTGAGATACCACTAAACCGTTTTTTAACTCTCTTTACGTGATTTGTCCACTATATAAAAAATTCATTTTTTTGTATCTCACACTCTGTTCACTTTTACACAATGTTGTCTGACACACAACACTTACATCCTCGTAAACCATTTTTTAGCTCTCTTTACGTGATTTGTGAACGATTTCAAATATTAATTTTTTTGTACCTCACTTACTTCACACTCTGTTCACTTTTGTGTGTGACACATATCTCTGTTCACTTTTGTGTCTGACATATATCACTGAGAGACTACTAAACCGTTTTTTAACTCTCTTTACGTGATTTGTCCACTAAATAAAATATTCATTTTTTTGTATCTCACACTCTGTTCACTTTTACACAATGTTGTCTGACACATAACACTTACAGACTCGTAAACCATTTTTTAGCTCTCTTTACGTGATTTGTGCACGATTTCAAATATTAATTTTTTTGTACCTCACTTACTTCACACTCTGTTCACTTTTGTGTGTGACACATATTACTGAGATACTACTAAACCGTTTTTTAACTCTCTTTACGTGATTTTTCCACTATATAAAAAAAACATTTTTTTGTATCTCACACTCTGTTCACTTTTACACAATGTTGTCTGACACACAACACTTACAGACTCGTAAACCATTTTTTAGCTCTCTTTACGTGATTTGTGCACGATTTCAAATATTAATTTTTTTGTACCTCACTTACTTCACACTCTGTTCACTTTTGTGTGTGACACATATCTCTGTTCACTTTTGTGTCTGACATATATCACTGAGAGACTACTAAACCGTTTTTTAACTCTCTTTACGTGATTTGTCCACTATATAAAATATTCATTTTTTTGTATCTCACACTCTGTTCACTTTTACACAATGTTGTCTGACACATAACACTTACAGACTCGTAAACCATTTTTTAGCTCTCTTTACGTGATTTGTGCACGATTTCAAATATTAATTTTTTTGTACCTCACTTACTTCACACTCTGTTCACTTTTGTGTGTGACACATATCTCTGTTCACTTTTGTGTCTGACATATATCACTGAGAGACTACTAAACCGTTTTTTAACTCTCTTTACGTGAATTGGCCACTATATAAAATATTCATTTTTTTGTATCTCACACTCTGTTCACTTTTACACAATGTTGTCTGACACATAACACTTACAGACTCGTAAACCATTTTTTAGCTCTCTTTACGTGATTTGTGCACGATTTCAAATATTAATTTTTTTGTGCCTCACTTACTTCACACTCTGTTCACTTTTGTGTCTGACACATATCACTGAGAGATAACTAAACCTTTTTTTAACTCTCTTTACGTGATTTGTCCACTATATAGAAAATTCATTTTTTTGAATCTCACACTCTGTTCACTTTTACACAATGTTGTCTGACACACAACACTTACAGACTCGTAAACCATTTTTTAGCTCTCTTTACGTGATTTGTGCACGATTTCAAATATTAATTTTTTTGTACCTCACTTACTTCACACTCTGTTCACTTTTGTGTGTGACACATATCTCTGTTCACTTTTGTGTCTGACATATATCACTGAGAAACTACTAAACCGTTTTTTAACTCTCTTTACGTGATTTGTCCACTATATAAAATATTCATTTTTTTGTATCTCACACTCTGTTCACTTTTACACAATGTTGTCTGACACATAACACTTACAGACTCGTAAACCATTTTTTAGCTCTCTTTACGTGATTTGTGCACGATTTCAAATATTAATTTTTTTGTACCTCACTTACTTCACACTCTGTTCACTTTTGTGTCTGACACATATCACTGAGAGACTACTAAACCGTTTTTTAATTCTCTTTACGTGATTTGTCCACTATATAAAAAAATCATTTTTTTGTATCTCACACTCTGTTCACTTTTACACAATGTTGTCTGACACACAACACTTACAGACTCGTAAACCATTTTTTAGCTCTCTTTACGTGATTTGTGCACGATTTCAAATATTAATTTTTTTGTACCTCACTTACTTCACACTCTGTTCACTTTTGTGTGTGACACATATCACTGAGAGACTACTAAACCATTTTTTAACTCTCTTTACGTGATTTGTCCACTATATGAAAAAATCATTTTTTTGTATCTCACACTCTGTTCACTTTTACACAATGTTGTCTGACACATAACACTTACAGACTCGTAAACCATTTTTTAGCTCTCTTTACGTGATTTGTGCACGATTTCAAATATTAATTTTTTTGTACCTCACTTGCTTCACACTCTGTTCACTTTTGTGTGTGACACATATCTCTGTTCACTTTTGTGTCTGACATATATCACTGAGAGACTACTAAACCGTTTTTTAACTCTCTTTACGTGATTTGTCCACTATATAAAATATTCATTTTTTTGTATCTCACAGTCTGTTCACTTTTACACAACGTTGTCTGACACATAACACTTACAGACTCGTAAACCATTTTTTAGCTCTCTTTACATGATTTGTGCACGATTTCAAATATTAATTTTTTTGTACCTCACTTACTTCACACTCTGTTCACTTTTGTGTGTGACACATATCTCTGTTCACTTTTGTGTCTGACATATATCACTGAGAGACTACTAAACCGTTTTTTAATTCTCTTTACGTGATTTGTCCACTATATAAAAAATTCATTTTTTTGTATCACACACTCTGTTCACTTTTACACAATGTTGTCTGACACATAACACTTACAGACTCGTAAACCATTTTTTAGCTCTCTCTACGTGATTTGTGCACGATTTCAAATATTAATTTTTTTGTACCTCACTTACTTCACACTCTGTTCACTTTTGTGTGTGACACATATTACTGAGATACCACTAAACCGTTTTTTAACTCTCTTTACGTGATTTGTCCACTATATAAAATATTCATTTTTTTGTATCTCACACCCTGTTCACTTTTACACAATGTTGTCTGACACACAACACTTACAGACTCGTAAACCATTTTTTAGCTCTCTTTACGTGATTTGTGCACGATTTCAAATATTAATTTTTTTGTACCTCACTTACTTCACACTCTGTTCACTTTTGTGTGTGACACATATCTCTGTTCACTTTTGTGTCTGACATATATCACTGAGAGACTACTAAACCGTTTTTTAACTCTCTTTACGTGATTTGTCCACTATATAAAATATTCATTTTTTTGTATCTCACACTCTGTTCACTTTTACACAATGTTGTCTGACACATAACACTTACAGACTCGTAAACCATTTTTTAGCTCTCTTTACGTGAGTTGTGCACGATTTCAAATATTAATTTTTTTGTACCTCACTTACTTCACACTCTGTTCACTTTTGTGTCTGACACATATCACTGAGAGACTACTAAACCGTTTTTTAATTCTCTTTACGTGATTTGTCCACTATATAAAAAATTCATTTTTTTGTATCTCACACTGTGTTCACTTTTACACAATGTTGTCTGACACACAACACTTACAGACTCGTAAACCATTTTTTAGCTCTCTTTACGTGATTTGTGCACGATTTCAAATATTAATTTTTTTGTACCTCACTTACTTCACACTCTGTTCACTTTTGTGTGTGACACATATCACTGAGAGACTACTAAACCATTTTTTAACTCTCTTTACGTGATTTGTCCACTATATGAAAAAATCATTTTTTTGTATCTCACACTCTGTTCACTTTTACACAATGTTGTCTGACACATAACACTTACAGACTCGTAAACCATTTTTTAGCTCTCTCTACGTGATTTGTGCACGATTTCAAATATTAATTTTTTTGTACCTCACTTACTTCACACTCTGTTCACTTTTGTGTGTGACACATATTACTGAGATACCACTAAACCGTTTTTTAACTCTCTTTACGTGATTTGTCCACTATATAAAAAATTCATTTTTTTGTATCTCACACTCTGTTCACTTTTACACAATGTTGTCTGACACACAACACTTACAGACTCGTAAACCATTTTTTAGCTCTCTTTACGTGATTTGTGCACGATTTCAAATATTAATTTTTTTGTACCTCACTTACTTCACACTCTGTTCACTTTTGTGTGTGACACATATTACTGAGATACTACTAAACCGTTTTTTAACTCTCTTTACGTGATTTGTCCACTATATTAAAAATTCATTTTTTTGTATCTCACACTCTGTTCACTTTTACACAATGTTGTCTGACACACAACACTTACAGACTCGTAAACCATTTTTTAGCTCTCTTTACGTGATTTGTGCACGATTTCAAATATTAATTTTTTTGTACCTCACTTACTTCACACTCTGTTCACTTTTGTGTGTGACACATATTACTGAGATACTACTAAACCGTTTTTTAACTCTCTTTACGTGATTTTTCCACTATATAAAAAAAACATTTTTTTGTATCTCACACTCAGTTCACTTTTACACAATGTTGTCTGACACATAACACTTACAGACTCGTAAACCATTTTTTAGCTCTCTTTACGTGATTTGTGCACGATTTCAAATATTAATTTTTTTGTACCTCACTTACTTCACACTCTGTTCACTTTTGTGTCTGACACATATCACTGAGAGACAACTAAACCGTTTTTTAACTCTCTTTACGTGATTTGTCCACTATATAGAAAATTCATTTTTTTGAATCTCACACTCTCTTCACTTTTACACAATGTTGTCTGACACACAACACTTACAGACTCGTAAACCATTTTTAGCTTTCTTTACGTGATTTGTGCACGATTTCAAATATTAATTTTTTTGTACCTCACTTACTTCACACTCTGTTCACTTTTGTGTGTGATACATATCTCAGTTCACTTTTGTGTCTGATATATATCACTGAGAGACTACTAAACCGTTTTTTAACTCTCTTTACGTGATTTGTCCACTATATAAAATATTCATTTTTTTGTATCTCACACTCTGTTCACTTTTACACAATGTTGTCTGACACATAACACTTACAGACTCGTAAACCATTTTTTAGCTCTCTTTACGTGATTTGTGCACGATTTCAAATATTAATTTTTTTGTACCTCACTTACTTCACACTCTGTTCACTTTTGTGTGTGACACATATTACTGAGATACTACTAAACCGTTTTTTAACTCTCTTTACGTGATTTGTCCACTATATAAAAAATTCATTTTTTTGTATCTCACACTCTGTTCACTTTTACACAATGTTGTCTGACACACAACACTTACAGACTCGTAAACCATTTTTTAGCTCTCTTTACGTGATTTGTGCACGATTTCAAATATTAATTTTTTTGTACCTCACTTACTTCACACTCTGTTCACTTTTGTGTGTGACACATATCTCTGTTCACTTTTGTGTCTGACATATATCACTGAGAGACTACTAAACCGTTTTTTAACTCTCTTTACGTGATTTGTCCACTATATAAAATATTCATTTTTTTGTATCTCACACTCTGTTCACTTTTACACAATGTTGTCTGACACATAACACTTACAGACTCGTAAACCATTTTTTAGCTCTCTTTACGTGATTTGTGCACGATTTCAAATATTAATTTTTTTGTACCTCACTTACTTCACACTCTGTTCACTTTTGTTTCTGACACATATCACTGAGAGACTACTAAACCGTTTTTTAATTCTCTTTACGTGATTTGTCCACTATATAAAAAATTCATTTTTTTGTATCTCACACTCTGTTCACTTTTACGCAATGTTGTCTGACACACAACACTTACAGACTCGTAAACCATTTTTTAGCTCTCTTTACGTGATTTGTGCACGATTTCAAATATTAATTTTTTTGTACCTCACTTACTTCACACTCTGTTCACTTTTGTGTGTGACACATATCACTGAGAGACTACTAAACCATTTTTTAACTCTCTTTACGTGATTTGTCCACTATATGAAAAAATTATTTTTTTGTATCTCACACTCTGTTCACTTTTACACAATGTTGTCTGACACATAACACTTACAGACTCGTAAACCATTTTTTAGCTCTCTTTACGTGATTTGTGCACGATTTCAAATATTAATTTTTTTGTACCTCACTTACTTCACACTCTGTTCACTTTTGTGTGTAACACATATCTCTGTTCACTTTTGTGTCTGACATATATCACTGAGAGACTACTAAACCGTTTTTTAACTCTCTTTACGTGATTTGTCCACTATATAAAATATTCATTTTTTTGTATCTCACACTCAGTTCACTTTTACACAATGTTGTCTGACACATAACACTTACAGACTCGTAAACCATTTTTTAGCTCTCTTTACGTGATTTGTGCACGATTTCAAATATTAATTTTTTTGTACCTCACTTACGTCACACTCTGTTCACTTTTGTGTCTGACACATATCACTGAGAGACAACTAAACCGTTTTTTAACTCTCTTTACGTGATTTGTCCACTATATAGAAAATTCATTTTTTTGAATCTCACACTCTGTTCACTTTTACACAATGTTGTCTGACACACAACACTTACAGACTCGTAAACCATTTTTTAGCTCTCTTTACGTGATTTGTGCACGATTTCAAATATTAATTTTTTTGTACCTCACTTACTTCACACTCTGTTCACTTTCGTGTGTGACACATATATCAGTTCACTTTTGTGTCTGACATATATCACTGAGAGACTACTAAACTGTTTTTTAACTCTCTTTACGTGATTTGTCCACTATATAAAATATTCATTTTTTTGTATCTCACACTCTGTTCACTTTTACACAATGTTGTCTGACACATAACACTTACAGACTCGTAAACCATTTTTTAGCTCTCTTTACGTGATTTGTGCACGATTTCAAATATTAATTTTTTTGTGCCTCACTTACTTCACACTCTGTTCACTTTTGTGTGTGACACATATTACTGAGATACTACTAAACCGTTTTTTAACTCTCTTTACGTGATTTGTCCACTATATAAAAAATTCATTTTTTTGTATCTCACACTCTGTTCACTTTTACACAATGTTGTCTGACACACAACACTTACAGACTCGTAAACCATTTTTTAGCTCTCTTTACGTGATTTGTGCACGATTTCAAATATTAATTTTTTTGTACCTCACTTACTTCACACTCTGTTCACTTTTGTGTGTGACACATATTACTGAGATACTACTAAACCGTTTTTTAATTCTCTTTACGTGATTTGTCCACTATATAAAAAATTCATTTTTTTGTATCTCACACTCTGTTCACTTTTACACAATGTTGTCTGACACATAACACTTACAGACTCGTAAACCATTTTTTAGCTCTCTTTACGTGATTTGTGCACGATTTCAAATATTAATTTTTTTGTACCTCACTTACTTCACACTCTGTTCACTTTTGTGTGTGACACATATTACTGAGATACCACTAAACCGTTTTTTAACTCTCTTTACGTGATTTGTCCACTATATAAAAAATTCATTTTTTTGTATCTCACACTCTGTTCACTTTTACACAATGTTGTCTGACACACAACACTTACAGACTCGTAAACCATTTTTTAGCTCTCTTTACGTGATTTGTGCACGATTTCAAATATTAATTTTTTTGTACCTCACTTACTTCACAATCTGTTCACTTTTGTGTGTGACACATATCTCTGTTCACTTTTGTGTCTGACATATATCACTGAGAGACTACTAAACCGTTTTTTAACTCTCTTTACGTGATTTGTCCACTATATAAAATATTCATTTTTTTGTATCTCACACTCTGTTCACTTTTACACAATGTTGTCTGACACATAACACTTACAGACTCGTAAACCATTTTTTAGCTCTCTTTACGTGATTTGTGCACGATTTCAAATATTAATTTTTTTGTACCTCACTTACGTCACACTCTGTTCACTTTTGTGTCTGACACATATCACTGAGAGACAACTAAACCGTTTTTTAACTCTCTTTACGTGATTTGTCCACTATATAGAAAATTCATTTTTTTGAATCTCACACTCTGTTCACTTTTACACAATGTTGTCTGAAACACAACACTTACAGACTCGTAAACCATTTTTTAGCTCTCTTTACGTGATTTGTGCACGATTTCAAATATTAATTTTTTTGTACCTCACTTACTTCACACTCTGTTCACTTTTGTGTGTGACACATATTACTGAGATACTACTAAACCGTTTTTTAACTCTCTTTACGTGATTTTTCCACTATATAAAAAAAACATTTTTTTGTATCTCACACTCAGTTCACTTTTACACAATGTTGTCTGACACATAACACTTACAGACTCGTAAACCATTTTTTAGCTCTCTTTACGTGATTTGTGCACGATTTCAAATATTAATTTTTTTGTACCTCACTTACTTCACACTCTGTTCACTTTTGTGTCTGACACATATCACTGAGAGACAACTAAACCGTTTTTTAACTCTCTTTACGTGATTTGTCCACTATATAGAAAATTCATTTTTTTGAATCTCACACTCTGTTCACTTTTACACAATGTTGTCTGACACACAACACTTACAGACTCGTAAACCATTTTTAGCTTTCTTTACGTGATTTGTGCACGATTTCAAATATTAATTTTTTTGTACCTCACTTACTTCACACTCTGTTCACTTTTGTGTGTGATACATATCTCAGTTCACTTTTGTGTCTGATATATATCACTGAGAGACTACTAAACCGTTTTTTAACTCTCTTTACGTGATTTGTCCACTATATAAAATATTCATTTTTTTGTATCTCACACTCTGTTCACTTTTACACAATGTTGTCTGACACATAACACTTACAGACTCGTAAACCATTTTTTAGCTCTCTTTACGTGATTTGTGCACGATTTCAAATATTAATTTTTTTGTACCTCACTTACTTCACACTCTGTTCACTTTTGTGTGTGACACATATCTCTGTTCACTTTTGTGTCTGACATATATCACTGAGAGACTACTAAACCGTTTTTTAACTCTCTTTACGTGATTTGTCCACTATATAAAATATTCATTTTTTGTATCTCACACTCTATTCACTTTTACACAATGTTGTCTGACACATAACACTTACAGACTCGTAAACCATTTTTTAGCTCTCTTTACGTGATTTGTGCACGATTTCAAATATTAATTTTTTTGTACCTCACTTACTTCACACTCTGTTCACTTTTGTGTGTGACACATATTACTGAGATACTACTAAACCGTTTTTTAACTCTCTTTACGTGATTTCTCCACTATATAAAAAATTCATTTTTTTGTATCTCACACTCTGTTCACTTTTACACAATGTTGTCTGACACACAACACTTACAGACTCGTAAACCATTTTTTAGCTCTCTTTACGTGATTTGTGCACGATTTCAAATATTAATTTTTTTGTACCTCACTTACTTCACACTCTGTTCACTTTTGTGTGTGACACATATCTCTGTTCACTTTTGTGTCTGACATATATCACTGAGAGACTACTAAACCGTTTTTTAACTCTCTTTACGTGATTTGTCCACTATATAAAATATTCATTTTTTTGTATCTCACACTCTGTTCACTTTTACACAATGTTGTCTGACACATAACACTTACAGACTCGTAAACCATTTTTTAGCTCTCTTTACGTGATTTGTGCACGATTTCAAATATTAATTTTTTTGTACCTCACTTACTTCACACTCTGTTCACTTTTGTGTCTGACACATATCACTGAGAGACTACTAAACCGTTTTTTAATTCTCTTTACGTGATTTGTCCACTATATAAAAAATTCATTTTTTTGTATCTCACACTCTGTTCACTTTTACACAATGTTGTCTGACACACAACACTTACAGACTCGTAAACCATTTTTTAGCTCTCTTTACGTGATTTGTGCACGATTTCAAATATTAATTTTTTTGTACCTCACTTACTTCACACTCTGTTCACTTTTGTGTGTGACACATATCACTGAGAGACTACTAAACCATTTTTTAACTCTCTTTACGTGATTTGTCCACTATATAAAATATTCATTTTTTTGTATCTCACACTCTGTTCACTTTTACACAATGTTGTCTGACACATAACACTTACAGACTCGTAAACCATTTTTTAGCTCTCTTTACGTGATTTGTGCACGATTTCAAATATTAATTTTTTTGTACCTCACTTACTTCACAATCTGTTCACTTTTGTGTGTGACACATATCTCTGTTCACTTTTGTGTCTGACATATATCACTGAGAGACTACTAAACCGTTTTTTAACTCTCTTTACGTGATTTGTCCACTATATAAAATATTCATTTTTTTGTATCTCACACTCTGTTCACTTTTACACAATGTTGTCTGACACATAACACTTACAGACTCGTAAACCATTTTTTAGCTCTCTTTACGTGATTTGTGCACGATTTCAAATATTAATTTTTTTGTACCTCACTTACGTCACACTCTGTTCACTTTTGTGTCTGACACATATCACTGAGAGACAACTAAACCGTTTTTTAACTCTCTTTACGTGATTTGTCCACTATATAGAAAATTCATTTTTTTGAATCTCACACTCTGTTCACTTTTACACAATGTTGTCTGAAACACAACACTTACAGACTCGTAAACCATTTTTTAGCTCTCTTTACGTGATTTGTGCACGATTTCAAATATTAATTTTTTTGTACCTCACTTACTTCACACTCTGTTCACTTTTGTGTGTGACACATATTACTGAGATACTACTAAACCGTTTTTTAACTCTCTTTACGTGATTTTTCCACTATATAAAAAAAACATTTTTTTGTATCTCACACTCAGTTCACTTTTACACAATGTTGTCTGACACATAACACTTACAGACTCGTAAACCATTTTTTAGCTCTCTTTACGTGATTTGTGCACGATTTCAAATATTAATTTTTTTGTACCTCACTTACTTCACACTCTGTTCACTTTTGTGTCTGACACATATCACTGAGAGACAACTAAACCGTTTTTTAACTCTCTTTACGTGATTTGTCCACTATATAGAAAATTCATTTTTTTGAATCTCACACTCTGTTCACTTTTACACAATGTTGTCTGACACACAACACTTACAGACTCGTAAACCATTTTTAGCTTTCTTTACGTGATTTGTGCACGATTTCAAATATTAATTTTTTTGTACCTCACTTACTTCACACTCTGTTCACTTTTGTGTGTGATACATATCTCAGTTCACTTTTGTGTCTGATATATATCACTGAGAGACTACTAAACCGTTTTTTAACTCTCTTTACGTGATTTGTCCACTATATAAAATATTCATTTTTTTGTATCTCACACTCTGTTCACTTTTACACAATGTTGTCTGACACATAACACTTACAGACTCGTAAACTATTTTTTAGCTCTCTTTACGTGATTTGTGCACGATTTCAAATATTAATTTTTTTGTACCTCACTTACTTCACACTCTGTTCACTTTTGTGTGTGACACATATCTCTGTTCACTTTTGTGTCTGACATATATCACTGAGAGACTACTAAACCGTTTTTTAACTCTCTTTACGTGATTTGTCCACTATATAAAATATTCATTTTTTTGTATCTCACACTCTGTTCACTTTTACACAATGTTGTCTGACACATAACACTTACAGACTCGTAAACCATTTTTTAGCTCTCTTTACGTGATTTGTGCACGATTTCAAATATTAATTTTTTTGTACCTCACTTACTTCACACTCTGTTCACTTTCGTGTGTGACACATATATCAGTTCACTTTTGTGTCTGACATATATCACTGAGAGACTACTAAACTGTTTTTTAACTCTCTTTACGTGATTTGTCCACTATATAAAATATTCATTTTTTTGTATCTCACACTCTGTTCACTTTTACACAATGTTGTCTGACACATAACACTTACAGACTCGTAAACCATTTTTTAGCTCTCTTTACGTGATTTGTGCACGATTTCAAATATTAATTTTTTTGTGCCTCACTTACTTCACACTCTGTTCACTTTTGTGTGTGACACATATTACTGAGATACTACTAAACCGTTTTTTAACTCTCTTTACGTGATTTGTCCACTATATAAAAAATTCATTTTTTTGTATCTCACACTCTGTTCACTTTTACACAATGTTGTCTGACACACAACACTTACAGACTCGTAAACCATTTTTTAGCTCTCTTTACGTGATTTGTGCACGATTTCAAATATTAATTTTTTTGTACCTCACTTACTTCACACTCTGTTCACTTTTGTGTGTGACACATATTACTGAGATACTACTAAACCGTTTTTTAATTCTCTTTACGTGATTTGTCCACTATATAAAAAATTCATTTTTTTGTATCTCACACTCTGTTCACTTTTACACAATGTTGTCTGACACATAACACTTACAGACTCGTAAACCATTTTTTAGCTCTCTTTACGTGATTTGTGCACGATTTCAAATATTAATTTTTTTGTACCTCACTTACTTCACACTCTGTTCACTTTTGTGTGTGACACATATTACTGAGATACCACTAAACCGTTTTTTAACTCTCTTTACGTGATTTGTCCACTATATAAAAAATTCATTTTTTTGTATCTCACACTCTGTTCACTTTTACACAATGTTGTCTGACACACAACACTTACAGACTCGTAAACCATTTTTTAGCTCTCTTTACGTGATTTGTGCACGATTTCAAATATTAATTTTTTTGTACCTCACTTACTTCACAATCTGTTCACTTTTGTGTGTGACACATATCTCTGTTCACTTTTGTGTCTGACATATATCACTGAGAGACTACTAAACCGTTTTTTAACTCTCTTTACGTGATTTGTCCACTATATAAAATATTCATTTTTTTGTATCTCACACTCTGTTCACTTTTACACAATGTTGTCTGACACATAACACTTACAGACTCGTAAACCATTTTTTAGCTCTCTTTACGTGATTTGTGCACGATTTCAAATATTAATTTTTTTGTACCTCACTTACGTCACACTCTGTTCACTTTTGTGTCTGACACATATCACTGAGAGACAACTAAACCGTTTTTTAACTCTCTTTACGTGATTTGTCCACTATATAGAAAATTCATTTTTTTGAATCTCACACTCTGTTCACTTTTACACAATGTTGTCTGAAACACAACACTTACAGACTCGTAAACCATTTTTTAGCTCTCTTTACGTGATTTGTGCACGATTTCAAATATTAATTTTTTTGTACCTCACTTACTTCACACTCTGTTCACTTTTGTGTGTGACACATATTACTGAGATACTACTAAACCGTTTTTTAACTCTCTTTACGTGATTTTTCCACTATATAAAAAAAACATTTTTTTGTATCTCACACTCAGTTCACTTTTACACAATGTTGTCTGACACATAACACTTACAGACTCGTAAACCATTTTTTAGCTCTCTTTACGTGATTTGTGCACGATTTCAAATATTATTTTTTTTGTACCTCACTTACTTCACACTCTGTTCACTTTTGTGTCTGACACATATCACTGAGAGACAACTAAACCGTTTTTTAACTCTCTTTACGTGATTTGTCCACTATATAGAAAATTCATTTTTTTGAATCTCACACTCTGTTCACTTTTACACAATGTTGTCTGACACACAACACTTACAGACTCGTAAACCATTTTTAGCTTTCTTTACGTGATTTGTGCACGATTTCAAATATTAATTTTTTTGTACCTCACTTACTTCACACTCTGTTCACTTTTGTGTGTGATACATATCTCAGTTCACTTTTGTGTCTGATATATATCACTGAGAGACTACTAAACCGTTTTTTAACTCTCTTTACGTGATTTGTCCACTATATAAAATATTCATTTTTTTGTATCTCACACTCTGTTCACTTTTACACAATGTTGTCTGACACATAACACTTACAGACTCGTAAACCATTTTTTAGCTCTCTTTACGTGATTTGTGCACGATTTCAAATATTAATTTTTTTGTACCTCACTTACTTCACACTCTGTTCACTTTTGTGTGTGACACATATCTCTGTTCACTTTTGTGTCTGACATATATCACTGAGAGACTACTAAACCGTTTTTTAACTCTCTTTACGTGATTTGTCCACTATATAAAATATTCATTTTTTGTATCTCACACTCTATTCACTTTTACACAATGTTGTCTGACACATAACACTTACAGACTCGTAAACCATTTTTTAGCTCTCTTTACGTGATTTGTGCACGATTTCAAATATTAATTTTTTTGTACCTCACTTACTTCACACTCTGTTCACTTTTGTGTGTGACACATATTACTGAGATACTACTAAACCGTTTTTTAACTCTCTTTACGTGATTTCTCCACTATATAAAAAATTCATTTTTTTGTATCTCACACTCTGTTCACTTTTACACAATGTTGTCTGACACACAACACTTACAGACTCGTAAACCATTTTTTAGCTCTCTTTACGTGATTTGTGCACGATTTCAAATATTAATTTTTTTGTACCTCACTTACTTCACACTCTGTTCACTTTTGTGTGTGACACATATCTCTGTTCACTTTTGTGTCTGACATATATCACTGAGAGACTACTAAACCGTTTTTTAACTCTCTTTACGTGATTTGTCCACTATATAAAATATTCATTTTTTTGTATCTCACACTCTGTTCACTTTTACACAATGTTGTCTGACACATAACACTTACAGACTCGTAAACCATTTTTTAGCTCTCTTTACGTGATTTGTGCACGATTTCAAATATTAATTTTTTTGTACCTCACTTACTTCACACTCTGTTCACTTTTGTGTCTGACACATATCACTGAGAGACTACTAAACCGTTTTTTAATTCTCTTTACGTGATTTGTCCACTATATAAAAAATTCATTTTTTTGTATCTCACACTCTGTTCACTTTTACACAATGTTGTCTGACACACAACACTTACAGACTCGTAAACCATTTTTTAGCTCTCTTTACGTGATTTGTGCACGATTTCAAATATTAATTTTTTTGTACCTCACTTACTTCACACTCTGTTCACTTTTGTGTGTGACACATATCACTGAGAGACTACTAAACCATTTTTTAACTCTCTTTACGTGATTTGTCCACTATATAAAATATTCATTTTTTTGTATCTCACACTCTGTTCACTTTTACACAATGTTGTCTGACACATAACACTTACAGACTCGTAAACCATTTTTTAGCTCTCTTTACGTGATTTGTGCACGATTTCAAATATTAATTTTTTTGTACCTCACTTACTTCACAATCTGTTCACTTTTGTGTGTGACACATATCTCTGTTCACTTTTGTGTCTGACATATATCACTGAGAGACTACTAAACCGTTTTTTAACTCTCTTTACGTGATTTGTCCACTATATAAAATATTCATTTTTTTGTATCTCACACTCTGTTCACTTTTACACAATGTTGTCTGACACATAACACTTACAGACTCGTAAACCATTTTTTAGCTCTCTTTACGTGATTTGTGCACGATTTCAAATATTAATTTTTTTGTACCTCACTTACGTCACACTCTGTTCACTTTTGTGTCTGACACATATCACTGAGAGACAACTAAACCGTTTTTTAACTCTCTTTACGTGATTTGTCCACTATATAGAAAATTCATTTTTTTGAATCTCACACTCTGTTCACTTTTACACAATGTTGTCTGAAACACAACACTTACAGACTCGTAAACCATTTTTTAGCTCTCTTTACGTGATTTGTGCACGATTTCAAATATTAATTTTTTTGTACCTCACTTACTTCACACTCTGTTCACTTTTGTGTGTGACACATATTACTGAGATACTACTAAACCGTTTTTTAACTCTCTTTACGTGATTTTTCCACTATATAAAAAAAACATTTTTTTGTATCTCACACTCAGTTCACTTTTACACAATGTTGTCTGACACATAACACTTACAGACTCGTAAACCATTTTTTAGCTCTCTTTACGTGATTTGTGCACGATTTCAAATATTAATTTTTTTGTACCTCACTTACTTCACACTCTGTTCACTTTTGTGTCTGACACATATCACTGAGAGACAACTAAACCGTTTTTTAACTCTCTTTACGTGATTTGTCCACTATATAGAAAATTCATTTTTTTGAATCTCACACTCTGTTCACTTTTACACAATGTTGTCTGACACACAACACTTACAGACTCGTAAACCATTTTTAGCTTTCTTTACGTGATTTGTGCACGATTTCAAATATTAATTTTTTTGTACCTCACTTACTTCACACTCTGTTCACTTTTGTGTGTGATACATATCTCAGTTCACTTTTGTGTCTGATATATATCACTGAGAGACTACTAAACCGTTTTTTAACTCTCTTTACGTGATTTGTCCACTATATAAAATATTCATTTTTTTGTATCTCACACTCTGTTCACTTTTACACAATGTTGTCTGACACATAACACTTACAGACTCGTAAACTATTTTTTAGCTCTCTTTACGTGATTTGTGCACGATTTCAAATATTAATTTTTTTGTACCTCACTTACTTCACACTCTGTTCACTTTTGTGTGTGATACATATCTCAGTTCACTTTTGTGTCTGACACATATCACTGAGAGACAACTAAACCGTTTTTTAACTCTCTTTACGTGATTTGTCCACTATATAGAAAATTCATTTTTTTGAATCTCACACTCTGTTCACTTTTACACAATGTTGTCTGACACACAACACTTACAGACTCGTAAACCATTTTTTAGCTCTCTTTACGTGATTTGTGCACGATTTCAAATATTAATTTTTTTGTACCTCACTTACTTCACACTCTGTTCACTTTCGTGTGTGACACATATATCAGTTCACTTTTGTGTCTGACATATATCACTGAGAGACTACTAAACTGTTTTTTAACTCTCTTTACGTGATTTGTCCACTATATAAAATATTCATTTTTTTGTATCTCACACTCTGTTCACTTTTACACAATGTTGTCTGACACATAACACTTACAGACTCGTAAACCATTTTTTAGCTCTCTTTACGTGATTTGTGCACGATTTCAAATATTAATTTTTTTGTGCCTCACTTACTTCACACTCTGTTCACTTTTGTGTGTGACACATATTACTGAGATACTACTAAACCGTTTTTTAACTCTCTTTACGTGATTTGTCCACTATATAAAAAATTCATTTTTTTGTATCTCACACTCTGTTCACTTTTACACAATGTTGTCTGACACACAACACTTACAGACTCGTAAACCATTTTTTAGCTCTCTTTACGTGATTTGTGCACGATTTCAAATATTAATTTTTTTGTACCTCACTTACTTCACACTCTGTTCACTTTTGTGTGTGACACATATTACTGAGATACTACTAAACCGTTTTTTAATTCTCTTTACGTGATTTGTCCACTATATAAAAAATTCATTTTTTTGTATCTCACACTCTGTTCACTTTTACACAATGTTGTCTGACACATAACACTTACAGACTCGTAAACCATTTTTTAGCTCTCTTTACGTGATTTGTGCACGATTTCAAATATTAATTTTTTTGTACCTCACTTACTTCACACTCTGTTCACTTTTGTGTGTGACACATATTACTGAGATACCACTAAACCGTTTTTTAACTCTCTTTACGTGATTTGTCCACTATATAAAAAATTCATTTTTTTGTATCTCACACTCTGTTCACTTTTACACAATGTTGTCTGACACACAACACTTACAGACTCGTAAACCATTTTTTAGCTCTCTTTACGTGATTTGTGCACGATTTCAAATATTAATTTTTTTGTACCTCACTTACTTCACAATCTGTTCACTTTTGTGTGTGACACATATCTCTGTTCACTTTTGTGTCTGACATATATCACTGAGAGACTACTAAACCGTTTTTTAACTCTCTTTACGTGATTTGTCCACTATATAAAATATTCATTTTTTTGTATCTCACACTCTGTTCACTTTTACACAATGTTGTCTGACACATAACACTTACAGACTCGTAAACCATTTTTTAGCTCTCTTTACGTGATTTGTGCACGATTTCAAATATTAATTTTTTTGTACCTCACTTACGTCACACTCTGTTCACTTTTGTGTCTGACACATATCACTGAGAGACAACTAAACCGTTTTTTAACTCTCTTTACGTGATTTGTCCACTATATAGAAAATTCATTTTTTTGAATCTCACACTCTGTTCACTTTTACACAATGTTGTCTGAAACACAACACTTACAGACTCGTAAACCATTTTTTAGCTCTCTTTACGTGATTTGTGCACGATTTCAAATATTAATTTTTTTGTACCTCACTTACTTCACACTCTGTTCACTTTTGTGTGTGACACATATTACTGAGATACTACTAAACCGTTTTTTAACTCTCTTTACGTGATTTTTCCACTATATAAAAAAAACATTTTTTTGTATCTCACACTCAGTTCACTTTTACACAATGTTGTCTGACACATAACACTTACAGACTCGTAAACCATTTTTTAGCTCTCTTTACGTGATTTGTGCACGATTTCAAATATTAATTTTTTTGTACCTCACTTACTTCACACTCTGTTCACTTTTGTGTCTGACACATATCACTGAGAGACAACTAAACCGTTTTTTAACTCTCTTTACGTGATTTGTCCACTATATAGAAAATTCATTTTTTTGAATCTCACACTCTGTTCACTTTTACACAATGTTGTCTGACACACAACACTTACAGACTCGTAAACCATTTTTAGCTTTCTTTACGTGATTTGTGCACGATTTCAAATATTAATTTTTTTGTACCTCACTTACTTCACACTCTGTTCACTTTTGTGTGTGATACATATCTCAGTTCACTTTTGTGTCTGATATATATCACTGAGAGACTACTAAACCGTTTTTTAACTCTCTTTACGTGATTTGTCCACTATATAAAATATTCATTTTTTTGTATCTCACACTCTGTTCACTTTTACACAATGTTGTCTGACACATAACACTTACAGACTCGTAAACCATTTTTTAGCTCTCTTTACGTGATTTGTGCACGATTTCAAATATTAATTTTTTTGTACCTCACTTACTTCACACTCTGTTCACTTTTGTGTGTGACACATATCTCTGTTCACTTTTGTGTCTGACATATATCACTGAGAGACTACTAAACCGTTTTTTAACTCTCTTTACGTGATTTGTCCACTATATAAAATATTCATTTTTTGTATCTCACACTCTATTCACTTTTACACAATGTTGTCTGACACATAACACTTACAGACTCGTAAACCATTTTTTAGCTCTCTTTACGTGATTTGTGCACGATTTCAAATATTAATTTTTTTGTACCTCACTTACTTCACACTCTGTTCACTTTTGTGTGTGACACATATTACTGAGATACTACTAAACCGTTTTTTAACTCTCTTTACGTGATTTCTCCACTATATAAAAAATTCATTTTTTTGTATCTCACACTCTGTTCACTTTTACACAATGTTGTCTGACACACAACACTTACAGACTCGTAAACCATTTTTTAGCTCTCTTTACGTGATTTGTGCACGATTTCAAATATTAATTTTTTTGTACCTCACTTACTTCACACTCTGTTCACTTTTGTGTGTGACACATATCTCTGTTCACTTTTGTGTCTGACATATATCACTGAGAGACTACTAAACCGTTTTTTAACTCTCTTTACGTGATTTGTCCACTATATAAAATATTCATTTTTTTGTATCTCACACTCTGTTCACTTTTACACAATGTTGTCTGACACATAACACTTACAGACTCGTAAACCATTTTTTAGCTCTCTTTACGTGATTTGTGCACGATTTCAAATATTAATTTTTTTGTACCTCACTTACTTCACACTCTGTTCACTTTTGTGTCTGACACATATCACTGAGAGACTACTAAACCGTTTTTTAATTCTCTTTACGTGATTTGTCCACTATATAAAAAATTCATTTTTTTGTATCTCACACTCTGTTCACTTTTACACAATGTTGTCTGACACACAACACTTACAGACTCGTAAACCATTTTTTAGCTCTCTTTACGTGATTTGTGCACGATTTCAAATATTAATTTTTTTGTACCTCACTTACTTCACACTCTGTTCACTTTTGTGTGTGACACATATCACTGAGAGACTACTAAACCATTTTTTAACTCTCTTTACGTGATTTGTCCACTATATAAAATATTCATTTTTTTGTATCTCACACTCTGTTCACTTTTACACAATGTTGTCTGACACATAACACTTACAGACTCGTAAACCATTTTTTAGCTCTCTTTACGTGATTTGTGCACGATTTCAAATATTAATTTTTTTGTACCTCACTTACTTCACAATCTGTTCACTTTTGTGTGTGACACATATCTCTGTTCACTTTTGTGTCTGACATATATCACTGAGAGACTACTAAACCGTTTTTTAACTCTCTTTACGTGATTTGTCCACTATATAAAATATTCATTTTTTTGTATCTCACACTCTGTTCACTTTTACACAATGTTGTCTGACACATAACACTTACAGACTCGTAAACCATTTTTTAGCTCTCTTTACGTGATTTGTGCACGATTTCAAATATTAATTTTTTTGTACCTCACTTACGTCACACTCTGTTCACTTTTGTGTCTGACACATATCACTGAGAGACAACTAAACCGTTTTTTAACTCTCTTTACGTGATTTGTCCACTATATAGAAAATTCATTTTTTTGAATCTCACACTCTGTTCACTTTTACACAATGTTGTCTGAAACACAACACTTACAGACTCGTAAACCATTTTTTAGCTCTCTTTACGTGATTTGTGCACGATTTCAAATATTAATTTTTTTGTACCTCACTTACTTCACACTCTGTTCACTTTTGTGTGTGACACATATTACTGAGATACTACTAAACCGTTTTTTAACTCTCTTTACGTGATTTTTCCACTATATAAAAAAAACATTTTTTTGTATCTCACACTCAGTTCACTTTTACACAATGTTGTCTGACACATAACACTTACAGACTCGTAAACCATTTTTTAGCTCTCTTTACGTGATTTGTGCACGATTTCAAATATTAATTTTTTTGTACCTCACTTACTTCACACTCTGTTCACTTTTGTGTCTGACACATATCACTGAGAGACAACTAAACCGTTTTTTAACTCTCTTTACGTGATTTGTCCACTATATAGAAAATTCATTTTTTTGAATCTCACACTCTGTTCACTTTTACACAATGTTGTCTGACACACAACACTTACAGACTCGTAAACCATTTTTAGCTTTCTTTACGTGATTTGTGCACGATTTCAAATATTAATTTTTTTGTACCTCACTTACTTCACACTCTGTTCACTTTTGTGTGTGATACATATCTCAGTTCACTTTTGTGTCTGATATATATCACTGAGAGACTACTAAACCGTTTTTTAACTCTCTTTACGTGATTTGTCCACTATATAAAATATTCATTTTTTTGTATCTCACACTCTGTTCACTTTTACACAATGTTGTCTGACACATAACACTTACAGACTCGTAAACTATTTTTTAGCTCTCTTTACGTGATTTGTGCACGATTTCAAATATTAATTTTTTTGTACCTCACTTACTTCACACTCTGTTCACTTTTGTGTGTGACACATATCTCTGTTCACTTTTGTGTCTGACATATATCACTGAGAGACTACTAAACCGTTTTTTAACTCTCTTTACGTGATTTGTCCACTATATAAAATATTCATTTTTTTGTATCTCACACTCTGTTCACTTTTACACAATGTTGTCTGACACATAACACTTACAGACTCGTAAACCATTTTTTAGCTCTCTTTACGTGATTTGTGCACGATTTCAAATATTAATTTTTTTGTACCTCACTTACTTCACACTCTGTTCACTTTCGTGTGTGACACATATATCAGTTCACTTTTGTGTCTGACATATATCACTGAGAGACTACTAAACTGTTTTTTAACTCTCTTTACGTGATTTGTCCACTATATAAAATATTCATTTTTTTGTATCTCACACTCTGTTCACTTTTACACAATGTTGTCTGACACATAACACTTACAGACTCGTAAACCATTTTTTAGCTCTCTTTACGTGATTTGTGCACGATTTCAAATATTAATTTTTTTGTGCCTCACTTACTTCACACTCTGTTCACTTTTGTGTGTGACACATATTACTGAGATACTACTAAACCGTTTTTTAACTCTCTTTACGTGATTTGTCCACTATATAAAAAATTCATTTTTTTGTATCTCACACTCTGTTCACTTTTACACAATGTTGTCTGACACACAACACTTACAGACTCGTAAACCATTTTTTAGCTCTCTTTACGTGATTTGTGCACGATTTCAAATATTAATTTTTTTGTACCTCACTTACTTCACACTCTGTTCACTTTTGTGTGTGACACATATTACTGAGATACTACTAAACCGTTTTTTAATTCTCTTTACGTGATTTGTCCACTATATAAAAAATTCATTTTTTTGTATCTCACACTCTGTTCACTTTTACACAATGTTGTCTGACACATAACACTTACAGACTCGTAAACCATTTTTTAGCTCTCTTTACGTGATTTGTGCACGATTTCAAATATTAATTTTTTTGTACCTCACTTACTTCACACTCTGTTCACTTTTGTGTGTGACACATATTACTGAGATACCACTAAACCGTTTTTTAACTCTCTTTACGTGATTTGTCCACTATATAAAAAATTCATTTTTTTGTATCTCACACTCTGTTCACTTTTACACAATGTTGTCTGACACACAACACTTACAGACTCGTAAACCATTTTTTAGCTCTCTTTACGTGATTTGTGCACGATTTCAAATATTAATTTTTTTGTACCTCACTTACTTCACAATCTGTTCACTTTTGTGTGTGACACATATCTCTGTTCACTTTTGTGTCTGACATATATCACTGAGAGACTACTAAACCGTTTTTTAACTCTCTTTACGTGATTTGTCCACTATATAAAATATTCATTTTTTTGTATCTCACACTCTGTTCACTTTTACACAATGTTGTCTGACACATAACACTTACAGACTCGTAAACCATTTTTTAGCTCTCTTTACGTGATTTGTGCACGATTTCAAATATTAATTTTTTTGTACCTCACTTACGTCACACTCTGTTCACTTTTGTGTCTGACACATATCACTGAGAGACAACTAAACCGTTTTTTAACTCTCTTTACGTGATTTGTCCACTATATAGAAAATTCATTTTTTTGAATCTCACACTCTGTTCACTTTTACACAATGTTGTCTGAAACACAACACTTACAGACTCGTAAACCATTTTTTAGCTCTCTTTACGTGATTTGTGCACGATTTCAAATATTAATTTTTTTGTACCTCACTTACTTCACACTCTGTTCACTTTTGTGTGTGACACATATTACTGAGATACTACTAAACCGTTTTTTAACTCTCTTTACGTGATTTTTCCACTATATAAAAAAAACATTTTTTTGTATCTCACACTCAGTTCACTTTTACACAATGTTGTCTGACACATAACACTTACAGACTCGTAAACCATTTTTTAGCTCTCTTTACGTGATTTGTGCACGATTTCAAATATTATTTTTTTTGTACCTCACTTACTTCACACTCTGTTCACTTTTGTGTCTGACACATATCACTGAGAGACAACTAAACCGTTTTTTAACTCTCTTTACGTGATTTGTCCACTATATAGAAAATTCATTTTTTTGAATCTCACACTCTGTTCACTTTTACACAATGTTGTCTGACACACAACACTTACAGACTCGTAAACCATTTTTAGCTTTCTTTACGTGATTTGTGCACGATTTCAAATATTAATTTTTTTGTACCTCACTTACTTCACACTCTGTTCACTTTTGTGTGTGATACATATCTCAGTTCACTTTTGTGTCTGATATATATCACTGAGAGACTACTAAACCGTTTTTTAACTCTCTTTACGTGATTTGTCCACTATATAAAATATTCATTTTTTTGTATCTCACACTCTGTTCACTTTTACACAATGTTGTCTGACACATAACACTTACAGACTCGTAAACCATTTTTTAGCTCTCTTTACGTGATTTGTGCACGATTTCAAATATTAATTTTTTTGTACCTCACTTACTTCACACTCTGTTCACTTTTGTGTCTGACACATATCACTGAGAGACTACTAAACCGTTTTTTAATTCTCTTTACGTGATTTGTCCACTATATAAAAAATTCATTTTTTTGTATCTCACACTCTGTTCACTTTTACACAATGTTGTCTGACACACAACACTTACAGACTCGTAAACCATTTTTTAGCTCTCTTTACGTGATTTGTGCACGATTTCAAATATTAATTTTTTTGTACCTCACTTACTTCACACTCTGTTCACTTTTGTGTGTGACACATATCACTGAGAGACTACTAAACCATTTTTTAACTCTCTTTACGTGATTTGTCCACTATATAAAATATTCATTTTTTTGTATCTCACACTCTGTTCACTTTCGTGTGTGACACATATATCAGTTCACTTTTGTGTCTGACATATATCACTGAGAGACTACTAAACTGTTTTTTAACTCTCTTTACGTGATTTGTCCACTATATAAAATATTCATTTTTTTGTATCTCACACTCTGTTCACTTTTACACAATGTTGTCTGACACATAACACTTACAGACTCGTAAACCATTTTTTAGCTCTCTTTACGTGATTTGTGCACGATTTCAAATATTAATTTTTTTGTGCCTCACTTACTTCACACTCTGTTCACTTTTGTGTGTGACACATATTACTGAGATACTACTAAACCGTTTTTTAACTCTCTTTACGTGATTTGTCCACTATATAAAAAATTCATTTTTTTGTATCTCACACTCTGTTCACTTTTACACAATGTTGTCTGACACACAACACTTACAGACTCGTAAACCATTTTTTAGCTCTCTTTACGTGATTTGTGCACGATTTCAAATATTAATTTTTTTGTACCTCACTTACTTCACACTCTGTTCACTTTTGTGTGTGACACATATTACTGAGATACTACTAAACCGTTTTTTAATTCTCTTTACGTGATTTGTCCACTATATAAAAAATTCATTTTTTTGTATCTCACACTCTGTTCACTTTTACACAATGTTGTCTGACACATAACACTTACAGACTCGTAAACCATTTTTTAGCTCTCTTTACGTGATTTGTGCACGATTTCAAATATTAATTTTTTTGTACCTCACTTACTTCACACTCTGTTCACTTTTGTGTGTGACACATATTACTGAGATACCACTAAACCGTTTTTTAACTCTCTTTACGTGATTTGTCCACTATATAAAAAATTCATTTTTTTGTATCTCACACTCTGTTCACTTTTACACAATGTTGTCTGACACACAACACTTACAGACTCGTAAACCATTTTTTAGCTCTCTTTACGTGATTTGTGCACGATTTCAAATATTAATTTTTTTGTACCTCACTTACTTCACAATCTGTTCACTTTTGTGTGTGACACATATCTCTGTTCACTTTTGTGTCTGACATATATCACTGAGAGACTACTAAACCGTTTTTTAACTCTCTTTACGTGATTTGTCCACTATATAAAATATTCATTTTTTTGTATCTCACACTCTGTTCACTTTTACACAATGTTGTCTGACACATAACACTTACAGACTCGTAAACCATTTTTTAGCTCTCTTTACGTGATTTGTGCACGATTTCAAATATTAATTTTTTTGTACCTCACTTACGTCACACTCTGTTCACTTTTGTGTCTGACACATATCACTGAGAGACAACTAAACCGTTTTTTAACTCTCTTTACGTGATTTGTCCACTATATAGAAAATTCATTTTTTTGAATCTCACACTCTGTTCACTTTTACACAATGTTGTCTGAAACACAACACTTACAGACTCGTAAACCATTTTTTAGCTCTCTTTACGTGATTTGTGCACGATTTCAAATATTAATTTTTTTGTACCTCACTTACTTCACACTCTGTTCACTTTTGTGTGTGACACATATTACTGAGATACTACTAAACCGTTTTTTAACTCTCTTTACGTGATTTTTCCACTATATAAAAAAAACATTTTTTTGTATCTCACACTCAGTTCACTTTTACACAATGTTGTCTGACACATAACACTTACAGACTCGTAAACCATTTTTTAGCTCTCTTTACGTGATTTGTGCACGATTTCAAATATTATTTTTTTTGTACCTCACTTACTTCACACTCTGTTCACTTTTGTGTCTGACACATATCACTGAGAGACAACTAAACCGTTTTTTAACTCTCTTTACGTGATTTGTCCACTATATAGAAAATTCATTTTTTTGAATCTCACACTCTGTTCACTTTTACACAATGTTGTCTGACACACAACACTTACAGACTCGTAAACCATTTTTAGCTTTCTTTACGTGATTTGTGCACGATTTCAAATATTAATTTTTTTGTACCTCACTTACTTCACACTCTGTTCACTTTTGTGTGTGATACATATCTCAGTTCACTTTTGTGTCTGATATATATCACTGAGAGACTACTAAACCGTTTTTTAACTCTCTTTACGTGATTTGTCCACTATATAAAATATTCATTTTTTTGTATCTCACACTCTGTTCACTTTTACACAATGTTGTCTGACACATAACACTTACAGACTCGTAAACCATTTTTTAGCTCTCTTTACGTGATTTGTGCACGATTTCAAATATTAATTTTTTTGTACCTCACTTACTTCACACTCTGTTCACTTTTGTGTCTGACACATATCACTGAGAGACTACTAAACCGTTTTTTAATTCTCTTTACGTGATTTGTCCACTATATAAAAAATTCATTTTTTTGTATCTCACACTCTGTTCACTTTTACACAATGTTGTCTGACACACAACACTTACAGACTCGTAAACCATTTTTTAGCTCTCTTTACGTGATTTGTGCACGATTTCAAATATTAATTTTTTTGTACCTCACTTACTTCACACTCTGTTCACTTTTGTGTGTGACACATATCACTGAGAGACTACTAAACCATTTTTTAACTCTCTTTACGTGATTTGTCCACTATATAAAATATTCATTTTTTTGTATCTCACACTCTGTTCACTTTTACACAATGTTGTCTGACACATAACACTTACAGACTCGTAAACCATTTTTTAGCTCTCTTTACGTGATTTGTGCACGATTGCAAATATTAATTTTTTTGTACCTCACTTACTTCACAATCTGTTCACTTTTGTGTGTGACACATATCTCTGTTCACTTTTGTGTCTGACATATATCACTGAGAGACTACTAAACCGTTTTTTAACTCTCTTTACGTGATTTGTCCACTATATAAAATATTCATTTTTTTGTATCTCACACTCTGTTCACTTTTACACAATGTTGTCTGACACATAACACTTACAGACTCGTAAACCATTTTTTAGCTCTCTTTACGTGATTTGTGCACGATTTCAAATATTAATTTTTTTGTACCTCACTTACGTCACACTCTGTTCACTTTTGTGTCTGACACATATCACTGAGAGACAACTAAACCGTTTTTTAACTCTCTTTACGTGATTTGTCCACTATATAGAAAATTCATTTTTTTGAATCTCACACTCTGTTCACTTTTACACAATGTTGTCTGAAACACAACACTTACAGACTCGTAAACCATTTTTTAGCTCTCTTTACGTGATTTGTGCACGATTTCAAATATTAATTTTTTTGTACCTCACTTACTTCACACTCTGTTCACTTTTGTGTGTGACACATATTACTGAGATACTACTAAACCGTTTTTTAACTCTCTTTACGTGATTTTTCCACTATATAAAAAAAACATTTTTTTGTATCTCACACTCAGTTCACTTTTACACAATGTTGTCTGACACATAACACTTACAGACTCGTAAACCATTTTTTAGCTCTCTTTACGTGATTTGTGCACGATTTCAAATATTAATTTTTTTGTACCTCACTTACTTCACACTCTGTTCACTTTTGTGTCTGACACATATCACTGAGAGACAACTAAACCGTTTTTTAACTCTCTTTACGTGATTTGTCCACTATATAGAAAATTCATTTTTTTGAATCTCACACTCTGTTCACTTTTACACAATGTTGTCTGACACACAACACTTACAGACTCGTAAACCATTTTTAGCTTTCTTTACGTGATTTGTGCACGATTTCAAATATTAATTTTTTTGTACCTCACTTACTTCACAATCTGTTCACTTTTGTGTGTGACACATATCTCTGTTCACTTTTGTGTCTGACATATATCACTGAGAGACTACTAAACCGTTTTTTAACTCTCTTTACGTGATTTGTCCACTATATAAAATATTCATTTTTTTGTATCTCACACTCTGTTCACTTTTACACAATGTTGTCTGACACATAACACTTACAGACTCGTAAACCATTTTTTAGCTCTCTTTACGTGATTTGTGCACGATTTCAAATATTAATTTTTTTGTACCTCACTTACGTCACACTCTGTTCACTTTTGTGTCTGACACATATCACTGAGAGACAACTAAACCGTTTTTTAACTCTCTTTACGTGATTTGTCCACTATATAGAAAATTCATTTTTTTGAATCTCACACTCTGTTCACTTTTACACAATGTTGTCTGAAACACAACACTTACAGACTCGTAAACCATTTTTTAGCTCTCTTTACGTGATTTGTGCACGATTTCAAATATTAATTTTTTTGTACCTCACTTACTTCACACTCTGTTCACTTTTGTGTGTGACACATATTACTGAGATACTACTAAACCGTTTTTTAACTCTCTTTACGTGATTTTTCCACTATATAAAAAAAACATTTTTTTGTATCTCACACTCAGTTCACTTTTACACAATGTTGTCTGACACATAACACTTACAGACTCGTAAACCATTTTTTAGCTCTCTTTACGTGATTTGTGCACGATTTCAAATATTAATTTTTTTGTACCTCACTTACTTCACACTCTGTTCACTTTTGTGTCTGACACATATCACTGAGAGACAACTAAACCGTTTTTTAACTCTCTTTACGTGATTTGTCCACTATATAGAAAATTCATTTTTTTGAATCTCACACTCTGTTCACTTTTACACAATGTTGTCTGACACACAACACTTACAGACTCGTAAACCATTTTTAGCTTTCTTTACGTGATTTGTGCACGATTTCAAATATTAATTTTTTTGTACCTCACTTACTTCACACTCTGTTCACTTTTGTGTGTGATACATATCTCAGTTCACTTTTGTGTCTGATATATATCACTGAGAGACTACTAAACCGTTTTTTAACTCTCTTTACGTGATTTGTCCACTATATAAAATATTCATTTTTTTGTATCTCACACTCTGTTCACTTTTACACAATGTTGTCTGACACATAACACTTACAGACTCGTAAACTATTTTTTAGCTCTCTTTACGTGATTTGTGCACGATTTCAAATATTAATTTTTTTGTACCTCACTTACTTCACACTCTGTTCACTTTTGTGTGTGACACATATCTCTGTTCACTTTTGTGTCTGACATATATCACTGAGAGACTACTAAACCGTTTTTTAACTCTCTTTACGTGATTTGTCCACTATATAAAATATTCATTTTTTTGTATCTCACACTCTGTTCACTTTTACACAATGTTGTCTGACACATAACACTTACAGACTCGTAAACCATTTTTTAGCTCTCTTTACGTGATTTGTGCACGATTTCAAATATTAATTTTTTTGTACCTCACTTACTTCACACTCTGTTCACTTTCGTGTGTGACACATATATCAGTTCACTTTTGTGTCTGACATATATCACTGAGAGACTACTAAACTGTTTTTTAACTCTCTTTACGTGATTTGTCCACTATATAAAATATTCATTTTTTTGTATCTCACACTCTGTTCACTTTTACACAATGTTGTCTGACACATAACACTTACAGACTCGTAAACCATTTTTTAGCTCTCTTTACGTGATTTGTGCACGATTTCAAATATTAATTTTTTTGTGCCTCACTTACTTCACACTCTGTTCACTTTTGTGTGTGACACATATTACTGAGATACTACTAAACCGTTTTTTAACTCTCTTTACGTGATTTGTCCACTATATAAAAAATTCATTTTTTTGTATCTCACACTCTGTTCACTTTTACACAATGTTGTCTGACACACAACACTTACAGACTCGTAAACCATTTTTTAGCTCTCTTTACGTGATTTGTGCACGATTTCAAATATTAATTTTTTTGTACCTCACTTACTTCACACTCTGTTCACTTTTGTGTGTGACACATATTACTGAGATACTACTAAACCGTTTTTTAATTCTCTTTACGTGATTTGTCCACTATATAAAAAATTCATTTTTTTGTATCTCACACTCTGTTCACTTTTACACAATGTTGTCTGACACATAACACTTACAGACTCGTAAACCATTTTTTAGCTCTCTTTACGTGATTTGTGCACGATTTCAAATATTAATTTTTTTGTACCTCACTTACTTCACACTCTGTTCACTTTTGTGTGTGACACATATTACTGAGATACCACTAAACCGTTTTTTAACTCTCTTTACGTGATTTGTCCACTATATAAAAAATTCATTTTTTTGTATCTCACACTCTGTTCACTTTTACACAATGTTGTCTGACACACAACACTTACAGACTCGTAAACCATTTTTTAGCTCTCTTTACGTGATTTGTGCACGATTTCAAATATTAATTTTTTTGTACCTCACTTACTTCACAATCTGTTCACTTTTGTGTGTGACACATATCTCTGTTCACTTTTGTGTCTGACATATATCACTGAGAGACTACTAAACCGTTTTTTAACTCTCTTTACGTGATTTGTCCACTATATAAAATATTCATTTTTTTGTATCTCACACTCTGTTCACTTTTACACAATGTTGTCTGACACATAACACTTACAGACTCGTAAACCATTTTTTAGCTCTCTTTACGTGATTTGTGCACGATTTCAAATATTAATTTTTTTGTACCTCACTTACGTCACACTCTGTTCACTTTTGTGTCTGACACATATCACTGAGAGACAACTAAACCGTTTTTTAACTCTCTTTACGTGATTTGTCCACTATATAGAAAATTCATTTTTTTGAATCTCACACTCTGTTCACTTTTACACAATGTTGTCTGAAACACAACACTTACAGACTCGTAAACCATTTTTTAGCTCTCTTTACGTGATTTGTGCACGATTTCAAATATTAATTTTTTTGTACCTCACTTACTTCACACTCTGTTCACTTTTGTGTGTGACACATATTACTGAGATACTACTAAACCGTTTTTTAACTCTCTTTACGTGATTTTTCCACTATATAAAAAAAACATTTTTTTGTATCTCACACTCAGTTCACTTTTACACAATGTTGTCTGACACATAACACTTACAGACTCGTAAACCATTTTTTAGCTCTCTTTACGTGATTTGTGCACGATTTCAAATATTATTTTTTTTGTACCTCACTTACTTCACACTCTGTTCACTTTTGTGTCTGACACATATCACTGAGAGACAACTAAACCGTTTTTTAACTCTCTTTACGTGATTTGTCCACTATATAGAAAATTCATTTTTTTGAATCTCACACTCTGTTCACTTTTACACAATGTTGTCTGACACACAACACTTACAGACTCGTAAACCATTTTTAGCTTTCTTTACGTGATTTGTGCACGATTTCAAATATTAATTTTTTTGTACCTCACTTACTTCACACTCTGTTCACTTTTGTGTGTGATACATATCTCAGTTCACTTTTGTGTCTGATATATATCACTGAGAGACTACTAAACCGTTTTTTAACTCTCTTTACGTGATTTGTCCACTATATAAAATATTCATTTTTTTGTATCTCACACTCTGTTCACTTTTACACAATGTTGTCTGACACATAACACTTACAGACTCGTAAACCATTTTTTAGCTCTCTTTACGTGATTTGTGCACGATTTCAAATATTAATTTTTTTGTACCTCACTTACTTCACACTCTGTTCACTTTTGTGTGTGACACATATCTCTGTTCACTTTTGTGTCTGACATATATCACTGAGAGACTACTAAACCGTTTTTTAACTCTCTTTACGTGATTTGTCCACTATATAAAATATTCATTTTTTGTATCTCACACTCTATTCACTTTTACACAATGTTGTCTGACACATAACACTTACAGACTCGTAAACCATTTTTTAGCTCTCTTTACGTGATTTGTGCACGATTTCAAATATTAATTTTTTTGTACCTCACTTACTTCACACTCTGTTCACTTTTGTGTGTGACACATATTACTGAGATACTACTAAACCGTTTTTTAACTCTCTTTACGTGATTTCTCCACTATATAAAAAATTCATTTTTTTGTATCTCACACTCTGTTCACTTTTACACAATGTTGTCTGACACACAACACTTACAGACTCGTAAACCATTTTTTAGCTCTCTTTACGTGATTTGTGCACGATTTCAAATATTAATTTTTTTGTACCTCACTTACTTCACACTCTGTTCACTTTTGTGTGTGACACATATCACTGAGAGACTACTAAACCATTTTTTAACTCTCTTTACGTGATTTGTCCACTATATGAAAAAATCATTTTTTTGTATCTCACACTCTGTTCACTTTTACACAATGTTGTCTGACACATAACACTTACAGACTCGTAAACCATTTTTTAGCTCTCTTTACGTGATTTGTGCACGATTTCAAATATTAATTTTTTTGTACCTCACTTGCTTCACACTCTGTTCACTTTTGTGTGTGACACATATCTCTGTTCACTTTTGTGTCTGACATATATCACTGAGAGACTACTAAACCGTTTTTTAACTCTCTTTACGTGATTTGTCCACTATATAAAATATTCATTTTTTTGTATCTCACAGTCTGTTCACTTTTACACAACGTTGTCTGACACATAACACTTACAGACTCGTAAACCATTTTTTAGCTCTCTTTACGTGATTTGTGCACGATTTCAAATATTAATTTTTTTGTACCTCACTTACTTCACACTCTGTTCACTTTTGTGTGTGACACATATCTCTGTTCACTTTTGTGTCTGACATATATCACTGAGAGACTACTAAACCGTTTTTTAATTCTCTTTACGTGATTTGTCCACTATATAAAAAATTCATTTTTTTGTATCACACACTCTGTTCACTTTTACACAATGTTGTCTGACACATAACACTTACAGACTCGTAAACCATTTTTTAGCTCTCTCTACGTGATTTGTGCACGATTTCAAATATTAATTTTTTTGTACCTCACTTACTTCACACTCTGTTCACTTTTGTGTGTGACACATATTACTGAGATACCACTAAACCGTTTTTTAACTCTCTTTACGTGATTTGTCCACTATATAAAAAATTCATTTTTTTGTATCTCACACTCTGTTCACTTTTACACAATGTTGTCTGACACACAACACTTACAGACTCGTAAACCATTTTTTAGCTCTCTTTACGTGATTTGTGCACGATTTCAAATATTAATTTTTTTGTACCTCACTTACTTCACACTCTGTTCACTTTTGTGTGTGACACATATCTCTGTTCACTTTTGTGTCTGACATATATCACTGAGAGACTACTAAACCGTTTTTTAACTCTCTTTACGTGATTTGTCCACTATATAAAATATTCATTTTTTTGTATCTCACACTCTGTTCACTTTTACACAATGTTGTCTGACACATAACACTTACAGACTCGTAAACCATTTTTTAGCTCTCTTTACGTGATTTGTGCACGATTTCAAATATTAATTTTTTTGTACCTCACTTACTTCACACTCTGTTCACTTTTGTGTGTGACACATATCTCTGTTCACTTTTGTGTCTGACATATATCACTGAGAGACTACTAAACCGTTTTTTAACTCTCTTTACGTGATTTGTCCACTATATAAAATATTCATTTTTTTGTATCTCACACTCTGTTCACTTTTACACAATGTTGTCTGACACATAACACTTACAGACTCGTAAACCATTTTTTAGCTCTCTTTACGTGATTTGTGCACGATTTCAAATATTAATTTATTTGTACCTCACTTACTTCACACTCTGTTCACTTTTGTGTGTGACACATATCTCTGTTCACTTTTGTGTCTGACATATATCACTGAGAGACTACTAAACCGTTTTTTAATTCTCTTTACGTGATTTGTCCACAATATAAAAAATTCATTTTTTTGTATCTCACACTCAGTTCACTTTTACACAATGTTGTCTGACACATAACACTTACAGACTCGTAAACCATTTTTTAGCTCTCTTTACGTGATTTGTGCACGATTTCAAATATTAATTTTTTTGTACCTCACTTACTTCACACTCTGTTCACTTTTGTGTGTGACACATATTACTGAGATACTACTAAACCGTTTTTTAACTCTCTTTACGTGATTTTTCCACTATATAAAAAAAACATTTTTTTGTATCTCACACTCAGTTCACTTTTACACAATGTTGTCTGACACATAACACTTACAGACTCGTAAACCATTTTTTAACTCTCTTTACGTGATTTGTGCACGATTTCAAATATTAATTTTTTTGTACCTCACTTACTTCACACTCTGTTCACTTTTGTGTCTGACACATATCACTGAGAGACAACTAAACCGTTTTTTAACTCTCTTTACGTGATTTGTCCACTATATAGAAAATTCATTTTTTTGAATCTCACACTCTCTTCAATTTTACACAATGTTGTCTGACACACAACACTTACAGACTCGTAAACCATTTTTAGCTTTCTTTACGTGATTTGTGCACGATTTCAAATATTAATTTTTTTGTACCTCACTTACTTCACACTCTGTTCACTTTTGTGTGTGATACATATCTCAGTTCACTTTTGTGTCTGATATATATCACTGAGAGACTACTAAACCGTTTTTTAACTCTCTTTACGTGATTTGTCCACTATATAAAATATTCATTTTTTTGTATCTCACACTCTGTTCACTTTTACACAATGTTGTCTGACACATAACACTTACAGACTCGTAAACCATTTTTTAGCTCTCTTTACGTGATTTGTGCACGATTTCAAATATTAATTTTTTTGTACCTCACTTACTTCACACTCTGTTCACTTTTGTGTGTGACACATATCTCTGTTCACTTTTGTGTCTGACATATATCACTGAGAGACTACTAAACCGTTTTTTAACTCTCTTTACGTGATTTGTCCACTATATAAAATATTCATTTTTTTGTATCTCACACTCTGTTCACTTTTACACAATGTTGTCTGACACATAACACTTACAGACTCGTAAACCATTTTTTAGCTGTCTTTACGTGATTTGTGCACGATTTCAAATATTAATTTTTTTGTACCTCACTTACTTCACACTCTGTTCACTTTTGTGTCTGACACATATCACTGAGAGACTACTAAACCGTTTTTTAATTCTCTTTACGTGATTTGTCCACTATATAAAAAATTCATTTTTTTGTATCTCACACTCTGTTCACTTTTACACAATGTTGTCTGACACACAACACTTACAGACTCGTAAACCATTTTTTAGCTCTCTTTACGTGATTTGTGCACGATTTCAAATATTAATTTTTTTGTACCTCACTTACTTCACACTCTGTTCACTTTTGTGTGTGACACATATCACTGAGAGACTACTAAACCATTTTTTAACTCTCTTTACGTGATTTGTCCACTATATGAAAAAATCATTTTTTTGTATCTCACACTCTGTTCACTTTTACACAATGTTGTCTGACACATAACACTTACAGACTCGTAAACCGTTTTTTAGCTCTCTTTACGTGATTTGTGCACGATTTCAAATATTAATTTTTTTGTACCTTACTTACTTCACACTCTGTTCACTTTTGTGTGTGACACATATCTCTGTTCACTTTTGTGTCTGACATATATCACTGAGAGACTACTAAACCGTTTTTTAACTCTCTTTACGTGATTTGTCCACTATATAAAATATTCATTTTTTTGTATCTCACACTCTGTTCACTTTTACACAATGTTGTCTGACACATAACACTTACAGACTCGTAAACCATTTTTTAGCTCTCTTTACGTGATTTGTGCACGATTTCAAATATTAATTTTTTTGTACCTCACTTACTTCACACTCTGTTCACTTTTGTGTCTGACACATATCACTGAGAGACTACTAAACCGTTTTTTAATTCTCTTTACGTGATTTGTCCACTATATAAAAAATTCATTTTTTTGTATCTCACACTCTGTTCACTTTTACACAATGTTGTCTGACACACAACACTTACAGACTCGTAAACCATTTTTTAGATCTCTTTACGTGATTTGTGCACGATTTCAAATATTAATTTTTTTGTACCTCACTTACTTCACACTCTGTTCACTTTTGTGTGTGACACATATCACTGAGAGACTACTAAACCATTTTTTAACTCTCTTTACGTGATTTGTCCACTATATGAAAAAATCATTTTTTTGTATCTCACACTCTGTTCACTTTTACACAATGTTGTCTGACACATAACACTTACAGACTCGTAAACCATTTTTTAGCTCTCTCTACGTGATTTGTGCACGATTTCAAATATTAATTTTTTTGTACCTCACTTACTTCACACTCTGTTCACTTTTGTGTGTGACACATATTACTGAGATACCACTAAACCGTTTTTTAACTCTCTTTACGTGATTTGTCCACTATATAAAAAATTCATTTTTTTGTATCTCACACTCTGTTCACTTTTTCACAATGTTGTCTGACACACAACACTTACAGACTCGTAAACCATTTTTTAGCTCTCTTTACGTGATTTGTGCACGATTTCAAATATTAATTTTTTTGTACCTCACTTACTTCACACTCTGTTCACTTTTGTGTGTGACACATATTACTGAGATACTACTAAACCGTTTTTTAACTCTCTTTACGTGATTTGTCCACTATATTAAAAATTCATTTTTTTGTATCTCACACTCTGTTCACTTTTACACAATGTTGTCTGACACACAACACTTACAGACTCGTAAACCATTTTTTAGCTCTCTTTACGTGATTTGTGCACGATTTCAAATATTAATTTTTTTGTACCTCACTTACTTCACACTCTGTTCACTTTTGTGTGTGACACATATTACTGAGATACTACTAAACCGTTTTTTAACTCTCTTTACGTGATTTTTCCACTATATAAAAAAAACATTTTTTTGTATCTCACACTCAGTTCACTTTTACACAATGTTGTCTGACACATAACACTTACAGACTCGTAAACCATTTTTTAGCTCTCTTTACGTGATTTGTGCACGATTTCAAATATTAATTTTTTTGTACCTCACTTACTTCACACTCTGTTCACTTTTGTGTCTGACACATATCACTGAGAGACAACTAAACCGTTTTTTAACTCTCTTTACGTGATTTGTCCACTATATAGAAAATTCATTTTTTTGAATCTCACACTCTCTTCACTTTTACACAATGTTGTCTGACACACAACACTTACAGACTCGTAAACCATTTTTAGCTTTCTTTACGTGATTTGTGCACGATTTCAAATATTAATTTTTTTGTACCTCACTTACTTCACACTCTGTTCACTTTTGTGTGTGATACATATCTCAGTTCACTTTTGTGTCTGATATATATCACTGAGAGACTACTAAACCGTTTTTTAACTCTCTTTACATGATTTGTCCACTATATAAAATATTCATTTTTTTGTATCTCACACTCTGTTCACTTTTACACAATGTTGTCTGACACATAACACTTACAGACTCGTAAACCATTTTTTAGCTCTCTTTACGTGATTTGTGCACGATTTCAAATATTAATTTTTTTGTACCTCACTTACTTCACACTCTGTTCACTTTTGTGTGTGACACATATTACTGAGATACTACTAAACCGTTTTTTAACTCTCTTTACGTGATTTGTCCACTATATAAAAAATTCATTTTTTTGTATCTCACACTCTGTTCACTTTTACACAATGTTGTCTGACACACAACACTTACAGACTCGTAAACCATTTTTTAGCTCTCTTTACGTGATTTGTGCACGATTTCAAATATTAATTTTTTTGTACCTCACTTACTTCACACTCTGTTCACTTTTGTGTGTGACACATATCTCTGTTCACTTTTGTGTCTGACATATATCACTGAGAGACTACTAAACCGTTTTTTAACTCTCTTTACGTGATTTGTCCACTATATAAAATATTCATTTTTTTGTATCTCACACTCTGTTCACTTTTACACAATGTTGTCTGACACATAACACTTACAGACTCGTAAACCATTTTTTAGCTCTCTTTACGTGATTTGTGCACGATTTCAAATATTAATTTTTTTGTACCTCACTTACTTCACACTCTGTTCACTTTTGTGTCTGACACATATCACTGAGAGACTACTAAACCGTTTTTTAATTCTCTTTACGTGATTTGTCCACTATATAAAAAATTCATTTTTTTGTATCTCACACTCTGTTCACTTTTACACAATGTTGTCTGACACACAACACTTACAGACTCGTAAACCATTTTTTAGCTCTCTTTACGTGATTTGTGCACGATTTCAAATATTAATTTTTTTGTACCTCACTTACTTCACACTCTGTTCACTTTTGTGTGTGACACATATCACTGAGAGACTACTAAACCATTTTTTAACTCTCTTTACGTGATTTGTCCACTATATGAAAAAATCATTTTTTTGTATCTCACACTCTGTTCACTTTTACACAATGTTGTCTGACACATAACACTTACAGACTCGTAAACCATTTTTTAGCTCTCTTTACGTGATTTGTGCACGATTTCAAATATTAATTTTTTTGTACCTCACTTACTTCACAATCTGTTCACTTTTGTGTGTGACACATATCTCTGTTCACTTTTGTGTCTGACATATATCACTGAGAGACTACTAAACCATTTTTTAACTCTCTTTACGTGAATTGGCCACTATATAAAATATTCATTTTTTTGTATCTCACACTCTGTTCACTTTTACACAATGTTGTCTGACACATAACACTTACAGACTCGTAAACCATTTTTTAGCTCTCTTTACGTGATTTGTGCACGATTTCAAATATTAATTTTTTTGTGCCTCACTTACTTCACACTCTGTTCACTTTTGTGTCTGACACATATCACTGAGAGACAACTAAACCTTTTTTTAACTCTCTTTACGTGATTTGTCCACTATATAGAAAATTCATTTTTTTGAATCTCACACTCTGTTCACTTTTACACAATGTTGTCTGACACACAACACTTACAGACTCGTAAACCATTTTTTAGCTCTCTTTACGTGATTTGTGCACGATTTCAAATATTAATTTTTTTGTACCTCACTTACTTCACACTCTGTTCACTTTTGTGTGTGACACATATCTCTGTTCACTTTTGTGTCTGACATATATCACTGAGAGACTACTAAACCGTTTTTTAACTCTCTTTACGTGATTTGTCCACTATATAAAATATTCATTTTTTTGTATCTCACACTCTGTTCACTTTTACACAATGTTGTCTGACACATAACACTTACAGACTCGTAAACCATTTTTTAGCTCTCTTTACGTGATTTGTGCACGATTTCAAATATTATTTTTTTTGTACCTCACTTACTTCACACTCTGTTCACTTTTGTGTCTGACACATATCACTGAGAGACTACTAAACCGTTTTTTAATTCTCTTTACGTGATTTGTCCACTATATAAAAAATTCATTTTTTTGTATCTCACACTCTGTTCACTTTTACACAATGTTGTCTGACACACAACACTTACAGACTCGTAAACCATTTTTTAGCTCTCTTTACGTGATTTGTGCACGATTTCAAATATTAATTTTTTTGTACCTCACTTACTTCACACTCTGTTCACTTTTGTGTGTGACACATATCACTGAGAGACTACTAAACCATTTTTTAACTCTCTTTACGTGATTTGTCCACTATATGAAAAAATCATTTTTTTGTATCTCACACTCTGTTCACTTTTACACAATGTTGTCTGACACATAACACTTACAGACTCGTAAACCATTTTTTAGCTCTCTTTACGTGATTTGTGCACGATTTCAAATATTAATTTTTTTGTACCTCACTTGCTTCACACTCTGTTCACTTTTGTGTGTGACACATATCTCTGTTCACTTTTGTGTCTGACATATATCACTGAGAGACTACTAAACCGTTTTTTAACTCTCTTTACGTGATTTGTCCACTATATAAAATATTCATTTTTTTGTATCTCACAGTCTGTTCACTTTTACACAACGTTGTCTGACACATAACACTTACAGACTCGTAAACCATTTTTTAGCTCTCTTTACGTGATTTGTGCACGATTTCAAATATTAATTTTTTTGTACCTCACTTACTTCACACTCTGTTCACTTTTGTGTGTGACACATATCTCTGTTCACTTTTGTGTCTGACATATATCACTGAGAGACTACTAAACCGTTTTTTAATTCTCTTTACGTGATTTGTCCACTATATAAAAAATTCATTTTTTTGTATCACACACTCTGTTCACTTTTACACAATGTTGTCTGACACATAACACTTACAGACTCGTAAACCATTTTTTAGCTCTCTCTACGTGATTTGTGCACGATTTCAAATATTAATTTTTTTGTACCTCACTTACTTCACACTCTGTTCACTTTTGTGTGTGACACATATTACTGAGATACCACTAAACCGTTTTTTAACTCTCTTTACGTGATTTGTCCACTATATAAAAAATTCATTTTTTTGTATCTCACACTCTGTTCACTTTTACACAATGTTGTCTGACACACAACACTTACAGACTCGTAAACCATTTTTTAGCTCTCTTTACGTGATTTGTGCACGATTTCAAATATTAATTTTTTTGTACCTCACTTACTTCACACTCTGTTCACTTTTGTGTGTGACACATATCTCTGTTCACTTTTGTGTCTGACATATATCACTGAGAGACTACTAAACCGTTTTTTAACTCTCTTTACGTGATTTGTCCACTATATAAAATATTCATTTTTTTGTATCTCACACTCTGTTCACTTTTACACAATGTTGTCTGACACATAACACTTACAGACTCGTAAACCATTTTTTAGCTCTCTTTACGTGATTTGTGCACGATTTCAAATATTAATTTTTTTGTACCTCACTTACTTCACACTCTGTTCACTTTTGTGTGTGACACATATCTCTGTTCACTTTTGTGTCTGACATATATCACTGAGAGACTACTAAACCGTTTTTTAACTCTCTTTACGTGATTTGTCCACTATATAAAATATTCATTTTTTTGTATCTCACACTCTGTTCACTTTTACACAATGTTGTCTGACACATAACACTTACAGACTCGTAAACCATTTTTTAGCTCTCTTTACGTGATTTGTGCACGATTTAAAATATTAATTTATTTGTACCTCGCTTACTTCACACTCTGTTCACTTTTGTGTGTGACACATATCTCTGTTCACTTTTGTGTCTGACATATATCACTGAGAGACTACTAAACCGTTTTTTAATTCTCTTTACGTGATTTGTCCACAATATAAAAAATTCATTTTTTTGTATCTCACACTCAGTTCACTTTTACACAATGTTGTCTGACACATAACACTTACAGACTCGTAAACCATTTTTTAGCTCTCTTTACGTGATTTGTGCACGATTTCAAATATTAATTTTTTTGTACCTCACTTACTTCACACTCTGTTCACTTTTGTGTGTGACACATATTACTGAGATACTACTAAACCGTTTTTTAACTCTCTTTACGTGATTTTTCCACTATATAAAAAAAACATTTTTCTGTATCTCACACTCAGTTCACTTTTACACAATGTTGTCTGACACATAACACTTACAGACTCGTAAACCATTTTTTAACTCTCTTTACGTGATTTGTGCACGATTTCAAATATTAATTTTTTTGTACCTCACTTACTTCACACTCTGTTCACTTTTGTGTCTGACACATATCACTGAGAGACAACTAAACCGTTTTTTAACTCTCTTTACGTGATTTGTCCACTATATAGAAAATTCATTTTTTTGAATCTCACACTCTCTTCAATTTTACACAATGTTGTCTGACACACAACACTTACAGACTCGTAAACCATTTTTAGCTTTCTTTACGTGATTTGTGCACGATTTCAAATATTAATTTTTTTGTACCTCACTTACTTCACACTCTGTTCACTTTTGTGTGTGATACATATCTCAGTTCACTTTTGTGTCTGATATATATCACTGAGAGACTACTAAACCGTTTTTTAACTCTCTTTACGTGATTTGTCCACTATATAAAATATTCATTTTTTTGTATCTCACACTCTGTTCACTTTTACACAATGTTGTCTGACACATAACACTTACAGACTCGTAAACCATTTTTTAGCTCTCTTTACGTGATTTGTGCACGATTTCAAATATTAATTTTTTTGTACCTCACTTACTTCACACTCTGTTCACTTTTGTGTGTGACACATATCTCTGTTCACTTTTGTGTCTGACATATATCACTGAGAGACTACTAAACCGTTTTTTAACTCTCTTTACGTGATTTGTCCACTATATAAAATATTCATTTTTTTGTATCTCACACTCTGTTCACTTTTACACAATGTTGTCTGACACATAACACTTACAGACTCGTAAACCATTTTTTAGCTGTCTTTACGTGATTTGTGCACGATTTCAAATATTAATTTTTTTGTACCTCACTTACTTCACACTCTGTTCACTTTTGTGTCTGACACATATCACTGAGAGACTACTAAACCGTTTTTTAATTCTCTTTACGTGATTTGTCCACTATATAAAAAATTCATTTTTTTGTATCTCACACTCTGTTCACTTTTACACAATGTTGTCTGACACACAACACTTACAGACTCGTAAACCATTTTTTAGATCTCTTTACGTGATTTGTGCACGATTTCAAATATTAATTTTTTTGTACCTCACTTACTTCACACTCTGTTCACTTTTGTGTGTGACACATATCACTGAGAGACTACTAAACCATTTTTTAACTCTCTTTACGTGATTTGTCCACTATATGAAAAAATCATTTTTTTGTATCTCACACTCTGTTCACTTTTACACAATGTTGTCTGACACATAACACTTACAGACTCGTAAACCATTTTTTAGCTCTCTCTACGTGATTTGTGCACGATTTCAAATATTAATTTTTTTGTACCTCACTTACTTCACACTCTGTTCACTTTTGTGTGTGACACATATCTCTGTTCACTTTTGTGTCTGACATATATCACTGAGAGACTACTAAACCGTTTTTTAACTCTCTTTACGTGATTTGTCCACTATATAAAATATTCATTTTTTTGTATCTCACACTCTCTTCACTTTTACACAATGTTGTCTGACACATAACACTTACAGACTCGTAAACCATTTTTTAGCTCTCTTTACGTGATTTGTGCACGATTTCAAATATTAATTTTTTTGTACCTCACTTACTTCACACTCTGTTCACTTTTGTGTCTGACACATATCACTGAGAGACTACTAAACCGTTTTTTAATTCTCTTTACGTGATTTGTCCACTATATAAAAAATTCATTTTTTTGTATCTCACACTCTGTTCACTTTTACACAATGTTGTATGACACACAACACTTACAGACTCGTAAACCATTTTTTAGCTCTCTTTACGTGATTTGTGCACGATTTCAAATATTAATTTTTTTGTACCTCACTTACTTCACACTCTGTTCACTTTTGTGTGTGACACATATCTCTGTTCACTTTTGTGTCTGACATATATCACTGAGAGACCACTAAACCGTTTTTTAACTATCTTTACGTGATTTGTCCACTATATAAAATATTCATTTTTTTGTATCTCACACTCTGTTCACTTTTACACAATGTTGTCTGACACATAACACTTACAGACTCGTAAACCATTTTTTAGCTCTCTTTACGTAATTTTTGCACGATTTCAAATATTAATTTTTTTGTACCTCACTTACTTCACACTCTGTTCACTTTTGTGTGAGACACATATCTCTGTTCACTTTTGTGTCTGACATATGTCACTGAGAGACTACTAATCCGTTTTTTAACTCTCTTTACGTGATTTGTCCACTATATAAAATATTCATTTTTTTGTATCTCACACTCTGTTCACTTTTACACAATGTTGTCTGACACATAACACTTACAGACTCGTAAACCATTTTTTAGCTCTCTTTACGTGATTTGTGCACGATTTCAAATATTAATTTTTTTGTGCCTCACTTACTTCACACTCTGTTCACTTTTGTGTGTGACACATATTACTCAGATACTACTAAACCGTTTTTTAACTCTCTTTACGTGATTTGTCCACTATATAAAAAATTCATTTTTTTGTATCTCACACTCTGTTCACTTTTACACAATGTTGTCTGACACACAACACTTACAGACTCGTAAACCATTTTTTAGCTCTCTTTACGTGATTTGTGCACGATTTCAAATATTAATTTTTTTGTACCTCACTTACTTCACACTCTGTTCACTTTTGTGTGTGACACATATCTCTGTTCACTTTTGTGTCTGACATATATCACTGAGAGACTACTAAACCGTTTTTTAACTCTCTTTACGTGAATTGTCCACTATATAAAATATTCATTTTTTTGTATCTCACACTCTGTTCACTTTTACACAATGTTGTCTGACACATAACACTTACAGACTCGTAAACCATTTTTTAGCTCTCTTTACGTGATTTGTGCACGATTTCAAATATTAATTTTTTTGTGCTTCACTTACTTCACACTCTGTTCACTTTTGTGTCTGACACATATCACTGAGAGACAACTAAACCTTTTTTTAACTCTCTTTACGTGATTTGTCCAATATATAGAAAATTCATTTTTTTGAATCTCACACTCTGTTCACTTTTACACAATGTTGTCTGACACACAACACTTACAGACTCGTAAACCATTTTTTAGCTCTCTTTACGTGATTTGTGCACGATTTCAAATATTAATTTTTTTGTACCTCACTTACTTCACACTTTGTTCACTTTTGTGTGTGACACATATCTCTGTTCACTTTTGTGTCTGACATATATCACTGAGAGACTACTAAACCGTTTTTTAACTCTCTTTACGTGATTTGTCCACTATATAAAATATTCATTTTTTTGTATCTCACACTCTGTTCACTTTTACACAATGTTGTCTGACACATAACACTTACAGACTCGTAAACCATTTTTTAGCTCTCTTTACGTGATTTGTGCACAATTTCAAATATTAATTTTTTTGTACCTCACTTACTTCACACTCTGTTCACTTTTGTGTGTGACACATATTACTGAGATACTACTAAACCGTTTTTTAACTCTACGTGATTTGTCCACTATATAAAAAATTCATTTTTTTGAATCTCACACTCTGTTCACTTTAACACAATGTTGTTTGACACACAACACTTACAGACTCGTAAACCATTTTTTAGCTCTCTTTACGTGATTTGTGAACGATTTCAAATATTAATTTTTTTGTACCTCACTTACTTCACACTCTGTTCACTTTTGTGTGTGACACATATTACTGAGATACTACTAAACCGTTTTTTAACTCTCTTTACGTGATTTTTCCACTATATAAAAAAAAACATTTTTTTGTATCTCACACTCAGTTCACTTTTACACAATGTTGTCTGACACATAACACTTACAGACTCGTAAACCATTTTTTAGCTCTCTTTACGTGATTTGTGCACGATTTCAAATATTAATTTTTTTGTACCTCACTTACGTCACACTCTGTTCACTTTTGTGTCTGACACATATCACTGAGAGACAACTAAACCGTTTTTTAACTCTCTTTACGTGATTTGTCCACTATATAGAAAATTCATTTTTTTGAATCTCACACTCTGTTCACTTTTACACAATGTTGTCTGACACACAACACTTACAGACTCGTAAACCATTTTTTAGCTCTCTTTACGTGATTTGTGCACGATTTCAAATATTAATTTTTTTGTACCTCACTTACTTCACAATCTGTTCACTTTTGTGTGTGACACATATTACTGAGATACTACTAAACCGTTTTTTAACTCTCTTTACGTGATTTGTCCACTATATAAAAAAATCATTTTTTTGTATCTCACACTCTGTTCACTTTTACACAATGTTGTCTGACACACAACACTTACAGACTCGTAAACCATTTTTTAGCTCTCTTTACGTGATTTGTGCACGATTTCAAATATTAGTTTTTTTGTACCTCACTTACTTCACACTCTGTTCACTTTTGTGTGTGACACATATCTCTGTTCACTTTTGTGTCTGACATATATCACTGAGAGACTACTAAACCGTTTTTTAACTCTCTTTACGTGATTTGTCCACTATATAAAATATTCATTTTTTTGTATCTCACACTCTGTTCACTTTTACACAATGTTGTCTGACACATAACACTTACAGACTCGTAAACCATTTTTTAGCTCTCTTTACGTGATTTGTGCACGATTTCAAATATTAATTTTTTTGTACCTCACTTACTTCACACTCTGTTCACTTTTGTGTCTGACACATATCACTGAGAGACTACTAAACCGTTTTTTAATTCTCTTTACGTGATTTGTCCACTATATAAAAAATTCATTTTTTTGTATCTCACACTCTGTTCACTTTTACACAATGTTGTCTGACACACAACACTTACAGACTCGTAAACCATTTTTTAGCTCTCTTTACGTGATTTGTGCACGATTTCAAATATTAATTTTTTTGTACCTCACTTACTTCACACTCTGTTCACTTTTGTGTGTGACACATATCTCTGTTCACTTTTGTGTCTGACATATATCACTGAGAGACCACTAAACCGTTTTTTAACTCTCTTTACGTGATTTGTCCACTATATAAAATATTCATTTTTTTGTATCTCACACTCTGTTCACTTTTACACAATGTTGTCTGACACATAACACTTACAGACTCGTAAACCATTTTTTAGCTCTCTTTACGTGATTTTTGCACGATTTCAAATATTAATTTTTTTGTACCTCACTTACTTCACACTCTGTTCACTTTTGTGTGTGACACATATCTCTGTTCACTTTTGTGTCTGACATATGTCACTGAGAGACTACTAATCCGTTTTTTAACTCTCTTTACGTGATTTGTCCACTATATAAAATATTCATTTTTTTGTATCTCACACTCTGTTCACTTTTACACAATGTTGTCTGACACATAACACTTACAGACTCGTAAACCATTTTTTAGCTCTCTTTACGTGATTTGTGCACGATTTCAAATATTAATTTTTTTGTACCTCACTTACTTCACACTCTGTTCACTTTTGTGTGTGACACATATCTCTGTTCACTTTTGTGTCTGACATATATCACTGAGAGACTACTAAACCGTTTTTTAACTCTCTTTACGTGATTTGTCCACTATATAAAATATTCATTTTTTTGTATCTCACACTCTGTTCACTTTTACACAATGTTGTCTGACACATAACACTTACAGACTCGTAAACCATTTTTTAGCTCTCTTTACGTGATTTGTGCACGATTTCAAATATTAATTTTTTTGTACCTCACTTACTTCACACTCTGTTCACTTTTGTGTGTGACACATATTACTGAGATACTACTAAACCGTTTTTTAACTCTCTTTACGTGATTTGTCCACTATATAAAAAATTCATTTTTTTGTATCTCACAGTCTGTTCACTTTTACACAATGTTGTCTGACACACAACACTTACAGACTCGTAAACCATTTTTTAGCTCTCTTTACGTGATTTGTGCACGATATCAAATATTAATTTTTTTGTACCTCACTTACTTCACACTCTGTTCACTTTTGTGTGTGACACATATCTCTGTTCACTTTTGTGTCTGACATATATCACTGAGAGACTACTAAACCGTTTTTTAACTCTCTTTACGTGATTTGTCCACTATATAAAATATTCATTTTTTTGTATCTCACACTCTGTTCACTTTTACACAATGTTGTCTGACACATAACACTTACAGACTCGTAAACCATTTTTTAGCTCTCTTTACGTGATTTGTGCACGATTTCAAATATTAATTTTTTTGTGCCTCACTTACTTCACACTCTGTTCACTTTTGTGTCTGACACATATCACTGAGAGACTACTAAACCGTTTTTTAATTCTCTTTACGTGATTTGTCCACTATATAAAAAATTCATTTTTTTGTATCTCACACTCTGTTCACTTTTACACAATGTTGTCTGACACACAACACTTACAGACTCGTAAACCATTTTTTAGCTCTCTTTACGTGATTTGTGCACGATTTCAAATATTAATTTTTTTGTACCTCACTTACTTCACACTCTGTTCACTTTTGTGTGTGACACATATCACTGAGAGACTACTAAACCATTTTTTAACTCTCTTTACGTGATTTGTCCACTATATGAAAAAATCATTTTTTTGCATCTCACACTCTGTTCACTTTTACACAATGTTGTCTGACACATAACACTTACAGACTCGTAAACCATTTTTTAGATCTCTTTACGTGATTTGTGCACGATTTCAAATATTAATTTTTTTGTACCTCACTTGCTTCACACTCTGTTCACTTTTGTGTGTGACACATATCTCTGTTCACTTTTGTGTCTGACATATATCACTTAGAGACTACTAAACCGTTTTTTAACTCTCTTTACGTGATTTGTCCACTATATAAAATATTCATTTTTTTGTATCTCACACTCTGTTCACTTTTACACAATGTTGTCTGACACATAACACTTACAGACTCGTAAACCATTTTTTAGCTCTATTTACGTGATTTGTGCACGATTTCAAATATTAATTTTTTTGTACCTCACTTACTTCACACTCTGTTCACTTTTGTGTGTGACACATATCTCTGTTCACTTTTGTGTCTGACATATATCACTGAGAGACTACTAAACCGTTTTTTAACTCTCTTTACGTGATTTGTCCACTATATAAAATATTCATTTTTTTGTATCTCACACTCTGTTCACTTTTACACAATGTTGTCTGACACATAACACTTACAGACTCGTAAACCATTTTTTAGCTCTCTTTACGTGATTTGTGCACGATTTCAAATATTAATTTTTTTGTGCCTCACTTACTTCACACTCTGTTCACTTTTGTGTCTGACACATATCACTGAGAGACTACTAAACCGTTTTTTAATTCTCTTTACGTGATTTGTCCACTATATAAAAAATTCATTTTTTTGTATCTCACACTCTGTTCACTTTTACACAATGTTGTCTGACACATAACACTTACAGACTCGTAAACCATTTTTTAGCTCTCTTTACGTGATTTTTGCACGATTTCAAATATTAATTTTTTTGTACCTCACTTACTTCACACTCTGTTCACTTTTGTGTGTGACACATATCTCTGTTCACTTTTGTGTCTGACATATGTCACTGAGAGACTACTAATCCGTTTTTTAACTCTCTTTACGTGATTTGTCCACTATATAAAATATTCATTTTTTTGTATCTCACACTCTGTTCACTTTTACACAATGTTGTCTGACACATAACACTTACAGACTCGTAAACCATTTTTTAGCTCTCTTTACGTGATTTGTGCACGATTTCAAATATTAATTTTTTTGTACCTCACTTACTTCACACTCTGTTCACTTTTGTGTGTGACACATATCTCTGTTCACTTTTGTGTCTGACATATATCACTGAGAGACTACTAAACCGTTTTTTAACTCTCTTTACGTGATTTGTCCACTATATAAAATATTCATTTTTTTGTATCTCACACTCAGTTCACTTTTACACAATGTTGTCTGACACATAACACTTACAGACTCGTAAACCATTTTTTAGCTCTCTTTACGTGATTTGTGCACGATTTCAAATATTAATTTTTTTGTACCTCACTTACTTCACACTCTGTTCACTTTTGTGTGTGACACATATTACTGAGATACTACTAAACCGTTTTTTAACTCTCTTTACGTGATTTGTCCACTATATAAAAAATTCATTTTTTTGTATCTCACAGTCTGTTCACTTTTACACAATGTTGTCTGACACACAACACTTACAGACTCGTAAACCATTTTTTAGCTCTCTTTACGTGATTTGTGCACGATATCAAATATTAATTTTTTTGTACCTCACTTACTTCACACTCTGTTCACTTTTGTGTGTGACACATATCTCTGTTCACTTTTGTGTCTGACATATATCACTGAGAGACTACTAAACCGTTTTTTAACTCTCTTTACGTGATTTGTCCACTATATAAAATATTCATTTTTTTGTATCTCACACTCTGTTCACTTTTACACAATGTTGTCTGACACATAACACTTACAGACTCGTAAACCATTTTTTAGCTCTCTTTACGTGATTTGTGCACGATTTCAAATATTAATTTTTTTGTGCCTCACTTACTTCACACTCTGTTCACTTTTGTGTCTGACACATATCACTGAGAGACTACAAAACCGTTTTTTAATTCTCTTTACGTGATTTGTCCACTATATAAAAAATTCATTTTTTTGTATCTCACACTCTGTTCACTTTTACACAATGTTGTCTGACACACAACACTTACAGACTCGTAAACCATTTTTTAGCTCTCTTTACGTGATTTGTGCACGATTTCAAATATTAATTTTTTTGTACCTCACTTACTTCACACTCTGTTCACTTTTGTGTGTGACACATATTACTGAGATACTACTAAACCGTTTTTTAACTCTCTTTACGTGATTTGTCCACTATATAAAAAAATCATTTTTTTGTATCTCACACTCTGTTCACTTTTACACAATGTTGTCTGACACACAACACTTACAGACTCGTAAACCATTTTTTAGCTCTCTTTACGTGATTTGTGCACGATTTCAAATATTAATTTTTTTGTGCCTCACTTACTTCACACTCTGTTCACTTTTGTGTCTGACACATATCACTGAGAGACTACAAAACCGTTTTTTAATTCTCTTTACGTGATTTGTCCACTATATAAAAAATTCATTTTTTTGTATCTCACACTCTGTTCACTTTTACACAATGTTGTCTGACACACAACACTTACAGACTCGTAAACCATTTTTTAGCTCTCTTTACGTGATTTGTGCACGATTTCAAATATTAATTTTTTTGTACCTCACTTACTTCACACTCTGTTCACTTTTGTGTGTGACACATATCTCTGTTCACTTTTGTGTCTGACATATATCACTGAGAGACTACTAAACCGTTTTTTAACTCTCTTTACGTGATTTGTCCACTATATAAAATATTCATTTTTTTGTATCTCACACTCTGTTCACTTTTACACAATGTTGTCTGACACATAACACTTACAGACTCGTAAACCATTTTTTAGCTCTCTTTACGTGATTTGTGCACGATTTCAAATATTAATTTTTTTGTGCCTCACTTACTTCACACTCTGTTCACTTTTGTGTCTGACACATATCACTGAGAGACTACAAAACCGTTTTTTAATTCTCTTTACGTGATTTGTCCACTATATAAAAAATTCATTTTTTTGTATCTCACACTCTGTTCACTTTTACACAATGTTGTCTGACACACAACACTTACAGACTCGTAAACCATTTTTTAGCTCTCTTTACGTGATTTGTGCACGATTTCAAATATTAATTTTTTTGTACCTCACTTACTTCACACTCTGTTCACTTTTGTGTGTGACACATATTACTGAGATACTACTAAACCGTTTTTTAACTCTCTTTACGTGATTTGTCCACTATATAAAAAAATCATTTTTTTGTATCTCACACTCTGTTCACTTTTACACAATGTTGTCTGACACACAACACTTACAGACTCGTAAACCATTTTTTAGCTCTCTTTACGTGATTTGTGCACGATTTCAAATATTAATTTTTTTGTACCTCACTTACTTCACACTCTGTTCACTTTTGTGTGTGACACATATCTCTGTTCACTTTTGTGTCTGACATATATCACTGAGAGACTACTAAACCGTTTTTTAACTCTCTTTACGTGATTTGTCCACTATATAAAATATTCATTTTTTTGTATCTCACACTCTGTTCACTTTTACACAATGTTGTCTGACACATAACACTTACAGACTCGTAAACCATTTTTTAGCTCTCTTTACGTGATTTGTGCACGATTTCAAATATTAATTTTTTTGTACCTCACTTACTTCACACTCTGTTCACTTTTGTGTCTGACACATATCACTGAGAGACTACTAAACCGTTTTTTAATTCTCTTTACGTGATTTGTCCACTATATAAAAAATTCATTTTTTTTGTATCTCACACTCTGTTCACTTTTACACAATGTTGTCTGACACACAACACTTACAGACTCGTAAACCATTTTTTAGCTCTCTTTACGTGATTTGTGCACGATTTCAAATATTAATTTTTTTGTACCTCACTTACTTCACACTCTGTTCACTTTTGTGTGTGACACATATCTCTGTTCACTTTTGTGTCTGACATATATCACTGAGAGACCACTAAACCGTTTTTTAACTCTCTTTACGTGATTTGTCCACTATATAAAATATTCATTTTTTTGTATCTCACACTCTGTTCACTTTTACACAATGTTGTCTGACACATAACACTTACAGACTCGTAAACCATTTTTTAGCTCTCTTTACGTGATTTTTGCACGATTTCAAATATTAATTTTTTTGTACCTCACTTACTTCACACTCTGTTCACTTTTGTGTGTGACACATATCTCTGTTCACTTTTGTGTCTGACATATGTCACTGAGAGACTACTAATCCGTTTTTTAACTCTCTTTACGTGATTTGTCCACTATATAAAATATTCATTTTTTTGTATCTCACACTCTGTTCACTTTTACACAATGTTGTCTGACACATAACACTTACAGACTCGTAAACCATTTTTTAGCTCTCTTTACGTGATTTGTGCACGATTTCAAATATTAATTTTTTTGTACCTCACTTACTTCACACTCTGTTCACTTTTGTGTGTGACACATATCTCTGTTCACTTTTGTGTCTGACATATATCACTGAGAGACTACTAAACCGTTTTTTAACTCTCTTTACGTGATTTGTCCACTATATAAAATATTCATTTTTTTGTATCTCACACTCTGTTCACTTTTACACAATGTTGTCTGACACATAACACTTACAGACTCGTAAACCATTTTTTAGCTCTCTTTACGTGATTTGTGCACGATTTCAAATATTAATTTTTTTGTACCTCACTTACTTCACACTCTGTTCACTTTTGTGTGTGACACATATTACTGAGATACTACTAAACCGTTTTTTAACTCTCTTTACGTGATTTGTCCACTATATAAAAAATTCATTTTTTTGTATCTCACAGTCTGTTCACTTTTACACAATGTTGTCTGACACACAACACTTACAGACTCGTAAACCATTTTTTAGCTCTCTTTACGTGATTTGTGCACGATATCAAATATTAATTTTTTTGTACCTCACTTACTTCACACTCTGTTCACTTTTGTGTGTGACACATATCTCTGTTCACTTTTGTGTCTGACATATATCACTGAGAGACTACTAAACCGTTTTTTAACTCTCTTTACGTGATTTGTCCACTATATAAAATATTCATTTTTTTGTATCTCACACTCTGTTCACTTTTACACAATGTTGTCTGACACATAACACTTACAGACTCGTAAACCATTTTTTAGCTCTCTTTACGTGATTTGTGCACGATTTCAAATATTAATTTTTTTGTGCCTCACTTACTTCACACTCTGTTCACTTTTGTGTCTGACACATATCACTGAGAGACTACTAAACCGTTTTTTAATTCTCTTTACGTGATTTGTCCACTATATAAAAAATTCATTTTTTTGTATCTCACACTCTGTTCACTTTTACACAATGTTGTCTGACACACAACACTTACAGACTCGTAAACCATTTTTTAGCTCTCTTTACGTGATTTGTGCACGATTTCAAATATTAATTTTTTTGTACCTCACTTACTTCACACTCTGTTCACTTTTGTGTGTGACACATATCACTGAGAGACTACTAAACCATTTTTTAACTCTCTTTACGTGATTTGTCCACTATATGAAAAAATCATTTTTTTGCATCTCACACTCTGTTCACTTTTACACAATGTTGTCTGACACATAACACTTACAGACTCGTAAACCATTTTTTAGATCTCTTTACGTGATTTGTGCACGATTTCAAATATTAATTTTTTTGTACCTCACTTGCTTCACACTCTGTTCACTTTTGTGTGTGACACATATCTCTGTTCACTTTTGTGTCTGACATATATCACTTAGAGACTACTAAACCGTTTTTTAACTCTCTTTACGTGATTTGTCCACTATATAAAATATTCATTTTTTTGTATCTCACACTCTGTTCACTTTTACACAATGTTGTCTGACACATAACACTTACAGACTCGTAAACCATTTTTTAGCTCTATTTACGTGATTTGTGCACGATTTCAAATATTAATTTTTTTGTACCTCACTTACTTCACACTCTGTTCACTTTTGTGTGTGACACATATCTCTGTTCACTTTTGTGTCTGACATATATCACTGAGAGACTACTAAACCGTTTTTTAACTCTCTTTACGTGATTTGTCCACTATATAAAATATTCATTTTTTTGTATCTCACACTCTGTTCACTTTTACACAATGTTGTCTGACACATAACACTTACAGACTCGTAAACCATTTTTTAGCTCTCTTTACGTGATTTGTGCACGATTTCAAATATTAATTTTTTTGTGCCTCACTTACTTCACACTCTGTTCACTTTTGTGTCTGACACATATCACTGAGAGACTACTAAACCGTTTTTTAATTCTCTTTACGTGATTTGTCCACTATATAAAAAATTCATTTTTTTGTATCTCACACTCTGTTCACTTTTACACAATGTTGTCTGACACATAACACTTACAGACTCGTAAACCATTTTTTAGCTCTCTTTACGTGATTTTTGCACGATTTCAAATATTAATTTTTTTGTACCTCACTTACTTCACACTCTGTTCACTTTTGTGTGTGACACATATCTCTGTTCACTTTTGTGTCTGACATATGTCACTGAGAGACTACTAATCCGTTTTTTAACTCTCTTTACGTGATTTGTCCACTATATAAAATATTCATTTTTTTGTATCTCACACTCTGTTCACTTTTACACAATGTTGTCTGACACATAACACTTACAGACTCGTAAACCATTTTTTAGCTCTCTTTACGTGATTTGTGCACGATTTCAAATATTAATTTTTTTGTACCTCACTTACTTCACACTCTGTTCACTTTTGTGTGTGACACATATCTCTGTTCACTTTTGTGTCTGACATATATCACTGAGAGACTACTAAACCGTTTTTTAACTCTCTTTACGTGATTTGTCCACTATATAAAATATTCATTTTTTTGTATCTCACACTCAGTTCACTTTTACACAATGTTGTCTGACACATAACACTTACAGACTCGTAAACCATTTTTTAGCTCTCTTTACGTGATTTGTGCACGATTTCAAATATTAATTTTTTTGTACCTCACTTACTTCACACTCTGTTCACTTTTGTGTGTGACACATATTACTGAGATACTACTAAACCGTTTTTTAACTCTCTTTACGTGATTTGTCCACTATATAAAAAATTCATTTTTTTGTATCTCACAGTCTGTTCACTTTTACACAATGTTGTCTGACACACAACACTTACAGACTCGTAAACCATTTTTTAGCTCTCTTTACGTGATTTGTGCACGATATCAAATATTAATTTTTTTGTACCTCACTTACTTCACACTCTGTTCACTTTTGTGTGTGACACATATCTCTGTTCACTTTTGTGTCTGACATATATCACTGAGAGACTACTAAACCGTTTTTTAACTCTCTTTACGTGATTTGTCCACTATATAAAATATTCATTTTTTTGTATCTCACACTCTGTTCACTTTTACACAATGTTGTCTGACACATAACACTTACAGACTCGTAAACCATTTTTTAGCTCTCTTTACGTGATTTGTGCACGATTTCAAATATTAATTTTTTTGTGCCTCACTTACTTCACACTCTGTTCACTTTTGTGTCTGACACATATCACTGAGAGACTACAAAACCGTTTTTTAATTCTCTTTACGTGATTTGTCCACTATATAAAAAATTCATTTTTTTGTATCTCACACTCTGTTCACTTTTACACAATGTTGTCTGACACACAACACTTACAGACTCGTAAACCATTTTTTAGCTCTCTTTACGTGATTTGTGCACGATTTCAAATATTAATTTTTTTGTACCTCACTTACTTCACACTCTGTTCACTTTTGTGTGTGACACATATCACTGAGAGACTACTAAACCATTTTTTAACTCTCTTTACGTGATTTGTCCACTATATGAAAAAATCATTTTTTTGCATCTCACACTCTGTTCACTTTTACACAATGTTGTCTGACACATAACACTTACAGACTCGTAAACCATTTTTTAGATCTCTTTACGTGATTTGTGCACGATTTCAAATATTAATTTTTTTGTACCTCACTTGCTTCACACTCTGTTCACTTTTGTGTGTGACACATATCTCTGTTCACTTTTGTGTCTGACATATATCACTTAGAGACTACTAAACCGTTTTTTAACTCTCTTTACGTGATTTGTCCACTATATAAAATATTCATTTTTTTGTATCTCACACTCTGTTCACTTTTACACAATGTTGTCTGACACATAACACTTACTGACTCGTAAACCATTTTTTAGCTCTCTTTAGGTGATTTGTGCACGATTTCAAATATTAATTTTTTTGTACCTCACTTACTTCACACTCTGTTCACTTTTGTGTGTGACACATATCACTGAGAGACTACTAAACCATTTTTTAACTCTCTTTACGTGATTTGTCCACTATATGAAAAAATCATTTTTTTGTATCTCACACTCTGTTCACTTTTACACAATGTTGTCTGACACATAACACTTACAGACACGTAAACCATTTTTTAGCTCTCTTTACGTGATTTGTGCACGATTTCAAATATTAATTTTTTTGTACCTCACTTGCTTCACACTCTATTCACTTTTGTGTGTGACACATATCTCTGTTCACTTTTGTGTCTGACATATATCACTTAGAGACTACTAAACCGTTTTTTAACTCTCTTTACGTGATTTGTCCACTATATAAAATATTCATTTTTTTGTATCTCACACTCTGTTCACTTTTGCACAATGTTGTCTGACACATAACACTTACAGACTCGTAAACCATTTTTTAGCTCTATTTACGTGATTTGTGCACGATTTCAAATAATAATTTTTTTGTACCTCACTTACTTCACATTCTGTTCACTTTTGTGTGTGACACATATCTCAGTTCACTTTTGTGTCTGACATATATCACTGAGAGACTACTAAACCGTTTTTTAACTCTCTTTACGTGATTTGTCCACTATATAAAATATTCATTTTTTTGTATCTCACACTCTGTTCACTTTTACACAATGTTGTCTGACACATAACACTTACAGACTCGTAAACCATTTTTTAGCTCTCTTTACGTGATTTGTGCACGATTTCAAATATTAATTTTTTTGTACCTCACTTACTTCACACTCTGTTCACTTTTGTGTGTGACACATATTACTGAGATACTACTAAACCGTTTTTTAACTCTCTTTACGTGATTTGTCCACTATATAAAAAATTCATTTTTTTGTATCTCACACACTGTTCACTTTTACACAATGTTGTCTGACACACAACACTTACAGACTCGTAAACCATTTTTTAGCTCTCTTTACGTGATTTGTGCACGATTTCAAATATTAATTTTTTTGTACCTCACTTACTTCACACTCTGTTCACTTTTGTGTCTGACACATATCACTGAGAGACAACTAAACCGTTTTTTAATTCTCTTTACGTGATTTGTCCACTATATAGAAAATTCATTTTTTTGAATCTCACACTCTGTTCACTTTTACACAATGTTGTCTGACACACAACACTTACAGACTCGTAAACCATTTTTAGCTTTCTTTACGTGATTTGTGCACGATTTCAAATATTAATTTTTTTGTACCTCACATACTTCACACTCTGTTCACTTTTGTGTGTGACACATATTACTGAGATACTACTAAACCGTTTTTTAACTCTCTTTACGTGATTTGTCCACTATATAAAAAATTCATTTTTTTGTATTTCACACTCTGTTCACTTTTACACAATGTTGTCTGACACACAACACTTACAGACTCGTAAACCATTTTTTAGCTCTCTTTACGTGATTTGTGCACGATTTCAAATATTAATTTTTTTGTACCTCTTACTTCACACTCTGTTCACTTTTGTGTGTGACACATATCTCTGTTCACTTTTGTGTCTGACATATATCACTGAGAGACTACTAAACCGTTTTTTAACTCTCTTTACGTGATTTGTCCACTATATAAAATATTCATTTTTTTGTATCTCACACTCTGTTCACTTTTACACAATGTTGTCTGACACATAACACTTACTGACTCGTAAACCATTTTTTAGCTCTCTTTAGGTGATTTGTGCACGATTTCAAATATTAATTTTTTTGTACCTCACTTACTTCACACTCTGTTCACTTTTGTGTGTGACACATATCACTGAGAGACTACTAAACCATTTTTTAACTCTCTTTACGTGATTTGTCCACTATATGAAAAAATCATTTTTTTGTATCTCACACTCTGTTCACTTTTACACAATGTTGTCTGACACATAACACTTACAGACACGTAAACCATTTTTTAGCTCTCTTTACGTGATTTGTGCACGATTTCAAATATTAATTTTTTTGTACCTCACTTGCTTCACACTCTATTCACTTTTGTGTGTGACACATATCTCTGTTCACTTTTGTGTCTGACATATATCACTTAGAGACTACTAAACCGTTTTTTAACTCTCTTTACGTGATTTGTCCACTATATAAAATATTCATTTTTTTGTATCTCACACTCTGTTCACTTTTGCACAATGTTGTCTGACACATAACACTTACAGACTCGTAAACCATTTTTTAGCTCTATTTACGTGATTTGTGCACGATTTCAAATATTAATTTTTTTGTACCTCACTTACTTCACACTCTGTTCACTTTTGTGTGTGACACATATTACTGAGATACTACTAAACCGTTTTTTAACTCTCTTTACGTGATTTGTCCACTAAATAAAAAATTCATTTTTTTGTATCTCACACACTGTTCACTTTTACACAATGTTGTCTGACACACAACACTTACAGACTCGTAAACCATTTTTTAGCTCTCTTTACGTGATTTGTGCACGATTTCAAATATTAATTTTTTTGTACCTCACTTACTTCACACTCTGTTCACTTTTGTGTGTGATACATATCTCAGTTCACTTTTGTGTCTGATATATATCACTGAGAGACTACTAAACCGTTTTTTAACTCTCTTTACGTGATTTGTCCACTATATAAAATATTCATTTTTTTGTATCTCACACTCTGTTCACTTTTACACAATGTTGTCTGACACATAACACTTACAGACTCGTAAACCATTTTTTAGCTCTCTTTACGTGATTTGTGCACGATTTCAAATATTAATTTTTTTGTACCTCACTTACTTCACACTCTGTTCACTTTTGTGTGTGACACATATTACTGAGATACTACTAAACCGTTTTTTAACTCTCTTTACGTGATTTGTCCACTATATAAAAAATTCATTTTTTTGTATTTCACACTCTGTTCACTTTTACACAATGTTGTCTGACACACAACACTTACAGACTCGTAAACCATTTTTTAGCTCTCTTTACGTGATTTGTGCACGATTTCAAATATTAATTTTTTTGTACCTCTTACTTCACACTCTGTTCACTTTTGTGTGTGACACATATCTCTGTTCACTTTTGTGTCTGACATATATCACTGAGAGACTACTAAACCGTTTTTTAACTCTCTTTACGTGATTTGTCCACTATATAAAATATTCATTTTTTTGTATCTCACACTCTGTTCACTTTTACACAATGTTGTCTGACACATAACACTTACTGACTCGTAAACCATTTTTTAGCTCTCTTTAGGTGATTTGTGCACGATTTCAAATATTAATTTTTTTGTACCTCACTTACTTCACACTCTGTTCACTTTTGTGTGTGACACATATCACTGAGAGACTACTAAACCATTTTTTAACTCTCTTTACGTGATTTGTCCACTATATGAAAAAATCATTTTTTTGTATCTCACACTCTGTTCACTTTTACACAATGTTGTCTGACACATAACACTTACAGACACGTAAACCATTTTTTAGCTCTCTTTACGTGATTTGTGCACGATTTCAAATATTAATTTTTTTGTACCTCACTTGCTTCACACTCTATTCACTTTTGTGTGTGACACATATCTCTGTTCACTTTTGTGTCTGACATATATCACTTAGAGACTACTAAACCGTTTTTTAACTCTCTTTACGTGATTTGTCCACTATATAAAATATTCATTTTTTTGTATCTCACACTCTGTTCACTTTTGCACAATGTTGTCTGACACATAACACTTACAGACTCGTAAACCATTTTTTAGCTCTATTTACGTGATTTGTGCACGATTTCAAATATTAATTTTTTTGTACCTCACTTACTTTACATTCTGTTCACTTTTGTGTGTGACATATATCTCAGTTCACTTTTGTGTCTGACATATATCACTGAGAGACTACTAAACCGTTTTTTAACTCTCTTTACGTGATTTGTCCACTATATAAAATATTCATTTTTTTGTATCTCACACTCTGTTCACTTTTACACAATGTTGTCTGACACATAACACTTACAGACTCGTAAACCATTTTTTAGCTCTCTTTACGTGATTTGTGCACGATTTCAAATATTAATTTTTTTGTACCTCACTTACTTCACACTCTGTTCACTTTTGTGTGTGACACATATTACTGAGATACTACTAAACCGTTTTTTAACTCTCTTTACGTGATTTGTCCACTATATAAAAAATTCATTTTTTTGTATCTCACACACTGTTCACTTTTACACAATGTTGTCTGACACACAACACTTACAGACTCGTAAACCATTTTTTAGCTCTCTTTACGTGATTTGTGCACGATTTCAAATATTAATTTTTTTGTACCTCACTTACTTCACACTCTGTTCACTTTTGTGTGTGACACATATTACTGAGATACTACTAAACCGTTTTTTAACTCTCTTTACGTGATTTTTCCACTATATAAAAAAAACATTTTTTTGTATCTCACACTCAGTTCACTTTTACACAATGTTGTCTGACACATAACACTTACAGACTCGTAAACCATTTTTTAGCTCTCTTTACGTGATTTGTGCACGATTTCAAATATTAATTTTTTTGTACCTCACTTACTTTACACTCTGTTCACTTTTGTGTCTGACACATATCACTGAGAGACAACTAAACCGTTTTTTAACTCTCTTTACGTGATTTGTCCACTATATAGAAAATTCATTTTTTTGAATCTCACACTCTGTTCACTTTTACACAATGTTGTCTGACACACAACACTTACAGACTCGTAAACCATTTTTTAGCTCTCTTTACGTGATTTGTGCACGATTTCAAATATTAATTTTTTTGTACCTCACTTGCTTCACACTCTGTTCACTTTTGTGTGTGACACATATCTCTGTTCACTTTTGTGTCTGACATATATCACTGAGAGACTACTAAACCGTTTTTTAACTCTCTTTACGTGATTTGTCCACTATATAAAATATTCATTTTTTTGTATCTCACACTCTGTTCACTTTTACACAACGTTGTCTGACACATAACACTTACAGACTCGTAAACCATTTTTTAGCTCTCTTTACGTGATTTGTGCACGATTTCAAATATTAATTTTTTTGTACCTCACTTACTTCACACTCTGTTCACTTTTGTGTGTGACACATATCTCTGTTCACTTTTGTGTCTGACACATATCACTGAGAGACAACTAAACCGTTTTTTAACTCTCTTTACGTGATTTGTCCACTATATAGAAAATTCATTTTTTTGAATCTCACACTCTGTTCACTTTTACACAATGTTGTCTGACACACAACACTTACAGACTCGTAAACCATTTTTTAGCTCTCTTTACGTGATTTGTGCACGATTTCAAATATTAATTTTTTTGTACCTCACTTGCTTCACACTCTGTTCACTTTTGTGTGTGACACATATCTCTGTTCACTTTTGTGTCTGACATATATCACTGAGAGACTACTAAACCCTTTTTTAACTCTCTTTACGTGATTTGTCCACTATATAAAATATTCATTTTTTTGTATCTCACACTCTGTTCACTTTTACACAACGTTGTCTGACACATAACACTTACAGACTCGTAAACCATTTTTTAGCTCTCTTTACGTGATTTGTGCACGATTTCAAATATTAATTTTTTTGTACCTCACTTACTTCACACTCTGTTCACTTTTGTGTGTGACACATATCTCTGTTCACTTTTGTGTCTGACATATATCACTGAGAGACTACTAAACCGTTTTTTAATTCTCTTTACGTGATTTGTCCACTATATAAAAAATTAATTTTTTGTATCTCACACTCTGTTCACTTTTACACAATGTTGTCTGACACATAACACTTACAGACTCGTAAACCATTTTTTTGCTCTCTTTACGTGATTTGTGCACGATTTCAAATATTAATTTTTTTGTACCTCACTTACTTCACACTCTGTTCACTTTTGTGTGTGACACATATTACTGAGATACTACTAAACCGTTTTTTAACTCTCTTTACGTGATTTGTCCACTATATAAAAAAATCATTTTTTTTTGTATCTCACACTCTGTTCACTTTTACACAATGTTGTCTGACACACAACACTTACAGACTCGTAAACCATTTTTTAGCTCTCTTTACGTGATATGTGCACGATTTCAAATATTAATTTTTTTGTACCTCACTTACTTCACACTCTGTTCACTTTTGTGTGTGACACATATCTCTGTTCACTTTTGTGTCTGACATATATCACTGAGAGACTACTAAACCGTTTTTTAACTCTCTTTACGTGATTTGTCCACTATATAAAATATTCATTTTTTTGTATCTCACACTCTGTTCACTTTTACACAATGTTGTCTGACACATAACACTTACAGACTCGTAAACCATTTTTTAGCTCTCTTTACGTGATTTGTGCACGATTTCAAATATTAATTTTTTTGTACCTCACTTACTTCACACTCTGTTCACTTTTGTGTGTGACACATATCTCTGTTCACTTTTGTGTCTGACATATATCACTTAGAGACTACTAAACCGTTTTTTAACTCTCTTTACTTGATTTGTCCACTATATAAAATATTCATTTTTTTGTATCTCACACTCTGTTCACTTTTACACAATGTTGTCTGACACATAACACTTACAGACTCGTAAACCATTTTTTAGCTCTATTTACGTGATTTGTGCACGATATCAAATATTAATTTTTTTGTACCTCACTTACTTCACACTCTGTTCACTTTTGTGTGTGACACATATCTCTGTTCACTTTTGTGTCTGACATATATCACTGAGAGACTACTAAACCGTTTTTTAACTCTCTTTACGTGATTTGTCCACTATATAAAATATTCATTTTTTTGTATCTCACACTCTGTTCACTTTTACACAATGTTGTCTGACACATAACACTTACAGACTCGTAAACCATTTTTTAGCTCTATTTACGTGATTTGTGCACGATATCAAATATTAATTTTTTTGTACCTCACTTACTTCACACTCTGTTCACTTTTGTGTGTGACACATATCACTGAGAGACTACTAAACCATTTTTTAACTCTCTTTACGTGATTTGTCCACTATATGAAAAAATCATTTTTTTGTATCTCACACTCTGTTCACTTTTACACAATGTTGTCTGACACATAACACTTACAGACACGTAAACCATTTTTTAGCTCTCTTTACGTGATTTGTGCACGATTTCAAATATTAATTTTTTTGTACCTCACTTGCTTCACACTCTATTCACTTTTGTGTGTGACACATATCTCTGTTCACTTTTGTGTCTGACATATATCACTTAGAGACTACTAAACCGTTTTTTAACTCTCTTTACGTGATTTGTCCACTATATAAAATATTCATTTTTTGTATCTCACACTCTGTTCACTTTTGCACAATGTTGTCTGACACATAACACTTACAGACTCGTAAACCATTTTTTAGCTCTATTTACGTGATTTGTGCACGATTTCAAATATTAATTTTTTTGTACCTCACTTACTTTACATTCTGTTCACTTTTGTGTGTGACACATATCTCAGTTCACTTTTGTGTCTGACATATATCACTGAGAGACTACTAAACCGTTTTTTAACTCTCTTTACGTGATTTGTCCACTATATAAAATATTCATTTTTTTGTATCTCACACTCTGTTCACTTTTACACAATGTTGTCTGACACATAACACTTACAGACTCGTAAACCATTTTTTAGCTCTCTTTACGTGATTTGTGCACGATTTCAAATATTAATTTTTTTGTACCTCACTTACTTCACACTCTGTTCACTTTTGTGTGTGACACATATTACTGAGATACTACTAAACCGTTTTTTAACTCTCTTTACGTGATTTGTCCACTATATAAAAAATTCATTTTTTTGTATCTCACACACTGTTCACTTTTACACAATGTTGTCTGACACACAACACTTACAGACTCGTAAACCATTTTTTAGCTCTCTTTACGTGATTTGTGCACGATTTCAAATATTAATTTTTTTGTACCTCACTTACTTCACACTCTGTTCACTTTTGTGTGTGACACATATTACTGAGATACTACTAAACCGTTTTTTAACTCTCTTTACGTGATTTTTCCACTATATAAAAAAAACATTTTTTTGTATCTCACACTCAGTTCACTTTTACACAATGTTGTCTGACACATAACACTTACAGACTCGTAAACCATTTTTTAGCTCTCTTTACGTGATTTGTGCACGATTTCAAATATTAATTTTTTTGTACCTCACTTACTTCACACTCTGTTCACTTTTGTGTGTGACACATATCTCTGTTCACTTTTGTGTCTGACATATATCACTGAGAGACTACTAAACCGTTTTTTAATTCTCTTTACGTGATTTGTCCACTATATAAAAAATTAATTTTTTGTATCTCACACTCTGTTCACTTTTACACAATGTTGTCTGACACATAACACTTACAGACTCGTAAACCATTTTTTTGCTCTCTTTACGTGATTTGTGCACGATTTCAAATATTATTTTTTTTGTACCTCACTTACTTCACACTCTGTTCACTTTTGTGTGTGACACATATTACTGAGATACTACTAAACCGTTTTTTAACTCTCTTTACGTGATTTGTCCACTATATAAAAAAATCATTTTTTTTTGTATCTCACACTCTGTTCACTTTTACACAATGTTGTCTGACACACAACACTTACAGACTCGTAAACCATTTTTTAGCTCTCTTTACGTGATATGTGCACGATTTCAAATATTAATTTTTTTGTACCTCACTTACTTCACACTCTGTTCACTTTTGTGTGTGACACATATCTCTGTTCACTTTTGTGTCTGACATATATCACTGAGAGACTACTAAACCGTTTTTTAACTCTCTTTACGTGATTTGTCCACTATATAAAATATTCATTTTTTTGTATCTCACACTCTGTTCACTTTTACACAATGTTGTCTGACACATAACACTTACAGACTCGTAAACCATTTTTTAGCTCTCTTTACGTGATTTGTGCACGATTTCAAATATTAATTTTTTTGTACCTCACTTACTTCACACTCTGTTCACTTTTGTGTGTGACACATATCTCTGTTCACTTTTGTGTCTGACATATATCACTGAGAGACTACTAAACCGTTTTTTAACTCTCTTTACGTGATTTGTCCACTATATAAAATATTCATTTTTTTGTATCTCACACTCTGTTCACTTTTACACAATGTTGTCTGACACATAACACTTACAGACTCGTAAACCATTTTTTAGCTCTCTTTACGTGATTTGTGCACGATTTCAAATATTAATTTTTTTGTACCTCACTTACTTCACACTCTGTTCACTTTTGTGTGTGACACATATCTCTGTTCACTTTTGTGTCTGACATATATCACTTAGAGACTACTAAACCGTTTTTTAACTCTCTTTACTTGATTTGTCCACTATATAAAATATTCATTTTTTTGTATCTCACACTCTGTTCACTTTTACACAATGTTGTCTGACACATAACACTTACAGACTCGTAAACCATTTTTTAGCTCTATTTACGTGATTTGTGCACGATATCAAATATTAATTTTTTTGTACATCACTTACTTCACACTCTGTTCACTTTTGTGTGTGACACATATCTCTGTTCACTTTTGTGTCTGACATATATCACTGAGAGACTACTAAACCGTTTTTTAACTCTCTTTACGTGATTTGTCCACTATATAAAATATTCATTTTTTTGTATCTCACACTCTGTTCACTTTTACACAATGTTGTCTGACACATAACACTTACAGACTCGTAAACCATTTTTTAGCTCTATTTACGTGATTTGTGCACGATATCAAATATTAATTTTTTTGTACCTCACTTACTTCACACTCTGTTCACTTTTGTGTCTGACACATATCACTGAGAGACTACTAAACCGTTTTTTAATTCTCTTTACGTGATTTGTCCACTATATAAAAAATTCATTTTTTTGTATCTCACACTCTGTTCACTTTTACACAATGTTGTCTGACACATAACACTTACAGACTCGTAAACCATTTTTTAGCTCTCTTTACGTGATTTGTGCACGATTTCAAATATTAATTTTTTTGTACCTCACTTACTTCACACTCTGTTCACTTTTGTGTGTGACACATATCTCTGTTCACTTTTGTGTCTGACATATATCACTTAGAGACTACTAAACCGTTTTTTAACTCTCTTTACTTGATTTGTCCACTATATAAAATATTCATTTTTTTGTATCTCACACTCTGTTCACTTTTACACAATGTTGTCTGACACATAACACTTACAGACTCGTAAACCATTTTTTAGCTCTATTTACGTGATTTGTGCACGATATCAAATATTAATTTTTTTGTACCTCACTTACTTCACACTCTGTTCACTTTTGTGTGTGACACATATCTCTGTTCACTTTTGTGTCTGACATATATCACTGAGAGACTACTAAACCGTTTTTTAACTCTCTTTACGTGATTTGTCCACTATATAAAATATTCATTTTTTTGTATCTCACACTCTGTTCACTTTTACACAATGTTGTCTGACACATAACACTTACAGACTCGTAAACCATTTTTTAGCTCTATTTACGTGATTTGTGCACGATATCAAATATTAATTTTTTTGTACCTCACTTACTTCACACTCTGTTCACTTTTGTGTCTGACACATATCACTGAGAGACTACTAAACCGTTTTTTAATTCTCTTTACGTGATTTGTCCACTATATAAAATATTCATTTTTTTGTATCTCACACTCTGTTCACTTTTACACAACGTTGTCTGACACATAACACTTACAGACTCGTAAACCATTTTTTAGCTCTCTTTACGTGATTTGTGCACGATTTCAAATATTAATTTTTTTGTACCTCACTTACTTCACACTCTGTTCACTTTTGTGTGTGACACATATCTCTGTTCACTTTTGTGTCTGACATATATCACTGAGAGACTACTAAACCGTTTTTTAATTCTCTTTACGTGATTTGTCCACTATATAAAAAATTAATTTTTTGTATCTCACACTCTGTTCACTTTTACACAATGTTGTCTGACACATAACACTTACAGACTCGTAAACCATTTTTTTGCTCTCTTTACGTGATTTGTGCACGATTTCAAATATTAATTTTTTTGTACCTCACTTACTTCACACTCTGTTCACTTTTGTGTGTGACACATATTACTGAGATACTACTAAACCGTTTTTTAACTCTCTTTACGTGATTTGTCCACTATATAAAAAAATCATTTTTTTTTGTATCTCACACTCTGTTCACTTTTACACAATGTTGTCTGACACACAACACTTACAGACTCGTAAACCATTTTTTAGCTCTCTTTACGTGATATGTGCACGATTTCAAATATTAATTTTTTTGTACCTCACTTACTTCACACTCTGTTCACTTTTGTGTGTGACACATATCTCTGTTCACTTTTGTGTCTGACATATATCACTGAGAGACTACTAAACCGTTTTTTAACTCTCTTTACGTGATTTGTCCACTATATAAAATATTCATTTTTTTGTATCTCACACTCTGTTCACTTTTACACAATGTTGTCTGACACATAACACTTACAGACTCGTAAACCATTTTTTAGCTCTCTTTACGTGATTTGTGCACGATTTCAAATATTAATTTTTTTGTACCTCACTTACTTCACACTCTGTTCACTTTTGTGTGTGACACATATCTCTGTTCACTTTTGTGTCTGACATATATCACTTAGAGACTACTAAACCGTTTTTTAACTCTCTTTACTTGATTTGTCCACTATATAAAATATTCATTTTTTTGTATCTCACACTCTGTTCACTTTTACACAATGTTGTCTGACACATAACACTTACAGACTCGTAAACCATTTTTTAGCTCTATTTACGTGATTTGTGCACGATATCAAATATTAATTTTTTTGTACCTCACTTACTTCACACTCTGTTCACTTTTGTGTGTGACACATATCTCTGTTCACTTTTGTGTCTGACATATATCACTGAGAGACTACTAAACCGTTTTTTAACTCTCTTTACGTGATTTGTCCACTATATAAAATATTCATTTTTTTGTATCTCACACTCTGTTCACTTTTACACAATGTTGTCTGACACATAACACTTACAGACTCGTAAACCATTTTTTAGCTCTATTTACGTGATTTGTGCACGATATCAAATATTAATTTTTTTGTACCTCACTTACTTCACACTCTGTTCACTTTTGTGTGTGACACATATCACTGAGAGACTACTAAACCATTTTTTAACTCTCTTTACGTGATTTGTCCACTATATGAAAAAATCATTTTTTTGTATCTCACACTCTGTTCACTTTTACACAATGTTGTCTGACACATAACACTTACAGACACGTAAACCATTTTTTAGCTCTCTTTACGTGATTTGTGCACGATTTCAAATATTAATTTTTTTGTACCTCACTTGCTTCACACTCTATTCACTTTTGTGTGTGACACATATCTCTGTTCACTTTTGTGTCTGACATATATCACTTAGAGACTACTAAACCGTTTTTTAACTCTCTTTACGTGATTTGTCCACTATATAAAATATTCATTTTTTTGTATCTCACACTCTGTTCACTTTTGCACAATGTTGTCTGACACATAACACTTACAGACTCGTAAACCATTTTTTAGCTCAATTTACGTGATTTGTGCACGATTTCAAATATTAATTTTTTTGTACCTCACTTACTTTACATTCTGTTCACTTTTGTGTGTGACACATATCTCAGTTCACTTTTGTGTCTGACATATATCACTGAGAGACTACTAAACCGTTTTTTAACTCTCTTTACGTGATTTGTCCACTATATAAAATATTCATTTTTTTGTATCTCACACTCTGTTCACTTTTACACAATGTTGTCTGACACATAACACTTACAGACTCGTAAACCATTTTTTAGCTCTCTTTACGTGATTTGTGCACGATTTCAAATATTAATTTTTTTGTACCTCACTTACTTCACACTCTGTTCACTTTTGTGTGTGACACATATTACTGAGATACTACTAAACCGTTTTTTAACTCTCTTTACGTGATTTGTCCACTATATAAAAAATTCATTTTTTTGTATCTCACACACTGTTCACTTTTACACAATGTTGTCTGACACACAACACTTACAGACTCGTAAACCATTTTTTAGCTCTCTTTACGTGATTTGTGCACGATTTCAAATATTAATTTTTTTGTACCTCACTTACTTCACACTCTGTTCACTTTTGTGTGTGACACATATTACTGAGATACTACTAAACCGTTTTTTAACTCTCTTTACGTGATTTTTCCACTATATAAAAAAAACATTTTTTTGTATCTCACACTCTGTTCACTTTTACACAATGTCGTCTGACACACAACACTTACAGACTCGTAAACCATTTATTAGCTCTCTTTACGTGATTTGTGCACGATTTCAAATATTAATTTTTTTGTACCTCACTTACTTCACACTCTGTTCACTTTTGTGTGTGACACATATCTCTGTTCACTTTTGTGTCTGACATATATCACTGAGAGACTACTAAACCGTTTTTTAACTCTCTTTACGTGATTTGTCCACTATATAAAATATTCATTTTTTTGTATCTCACACTCTGTTCACTTTTACACAATGTTGTCTGACACATAACACTTACAGACTTGTAAACCATTTTTTAGCTCTCTTTACGTGATTTGTGAACGATTTCAAATATTAATTTTTTGTACCTCACTTACTTCACACTCTGTTCACTTTTGTGTGTGACACATATTACTGAGATACTACTAAACCGTTTTTTAACTCTCTTTACGTGATTTGTCCACTATATAAAAAATTCATTTTTTTGTATCTCACACACTGTTCACTTTTACACAATGTTGTCTGACACACAACACTTACAGACTCGTAAACCATTTTTTAGCTCTCTTTACGTGATTTGTGCACGATTTCAAATATTAATTTTTTTGTACCTCACTTACTTCACACTCTGTTCACTTTTGTGTGTGACACATATTACTGAGATACTACTAAACCGTTTTTTAACTCTCTTTACGTGATTTTTCCACTATATAAAAAAAACATTTTTTTGTATCTCACACTCAGTTCACTTTTACACAATGTTGTCTGACACATAACACTTACAGACTCGTAAACCATTTTTTAGCTCTCTTTACGTGATTTGTGCACGATTTCAAATATTAATTTTTTTGTACCTCACTTACTTCACACTCTGTTCACTTTTGTGTGTGACACATATCTCTGTTCACTTTTGTGTCTGACATATATCACTGAGAGACTACTAAACCGTTTTTTAATTCTCTTTACGTGATTTGTCCACTATATAAAAAATTAATTTTTTGTATCTCACACTCTGTTCACTTTTACACAATGTTGTCTGACACATAACACTTACAGACTCGTAAACCATTTTTTTGCTCTCTTTACGTGATTTGTGCACGATTTCAAATATTATTTTTTTTGTACCTCACTTACTTCACACTCTGTTCACTTTTGTGTGTGACACATATTACTGAGATACTACTAAACCGTTTTTTAACTCTCTTTACGTGATTTGTCCACTATATAAAAAAATCATTTTTTTTTGTATCTCACACTCTGTTCACTTTTACACAATGTTGTCTGACACACAACACTTACAGACTCGTAAACCATTTTTTAGCTCTCTTTACGTGATATGTGCACGATTTCAAATATTAATTTTTTTGTACCTCACTTACTTCACACTCTGTTCACTTTTGTGTGTGACACATATCTCTGTTCACTTTTGTGTCTGACATATATCACTGAGAGACTACTAAACCGTTTTTTAACTCTCTTTACGTGATTTGTCCACTATATAAAATATTCATTTTTTTGTATCTCACACTCTGTTCACTTTTACACAATGTTGTCTGACACATAACACTTACAGACTCGTAAACCATTTTTTAGCTCTCTTTACGTGATTTGTGCACGATTTCAAATATTAATTTTTTTGTACCTCACTTACTTCACACTCTGTTCACTTTTGTGTGTGACACATATCTCTGTTCACTTTTGTGTCTGACATATATCACTGAGAGACTACTAAACCGTTTTTTAACTCTCTTTACGTGATTTGTCCACTATATAAAATATTCATTTTTTTGTATCTCACACTCTGTTCACTTTTACACAATGTTGTCTGACACATAACACTTACAGACTCGTAAACCATTTTTTAGCTCTCTTTACGTGATTTGTGCACGATTTCAAATATTAATTTTTTTGTACCTCACTTACTTCACACTCTGTTCACTTTTGTGTGTGACACATATCTCTGTTCACTTTTGTGTCTGACATATATCACTTAGAGACTACTAAACCGTTTTTTAACTCTCTTTACTTGATTTGTCCACTATATAAAATATTCATTTTTTTGTATCTCACACTCTGTTCACTTTTACACAATGTTGTCTGACACATAACACTTACAGACTCGTAAACCATTTTTTAGCTCTATTTACGTGATTTGTGCACGATATCAAATATTAATTTTTTTGTACATCACTTACTTCACACTCTGTTCACTTTTGTGTGTGACACATATCTCTGTTCACTTTTGTGTCTGACATATATCACTGAGAGACTACTAAACCGTTTTTTAACTCTCTTTACGTGATTTGTCCACTATATAAAATATTCATTTTTTTGTATCTCACACTCTGTTCACTTTTACACAATGTTGTCTGACACATAACACTTACAGACTCGTAAACCATTTTTTAGCTCTATTTACGTGATTTGTGCACGATATCAAATATTAATTTTTTTGTACCTCACTTACTTCACACTCTGTTCACTTTTGTGTCTGACACATATCACTGAGAGACTACTAAACCGTTTTTTAATTCTCTTTACGTGATTTGTCCACTATATAAAAAATTCATTTTTTTGTATCTCACACTCTGTTCACTTTTACACAATGTTGTCTGACACATAACACTTACAGACTCGTAAACCATTTTTTAGCTCTCTTTACGTGATTTGTGCACGATTTCAAATATTAATTTTTTTGTACCTCACTTACTTCACACTCTGTTCACTTTTGTGTGTGACACATATCTCTGTTCACTTTTGTGTCTGACATATATCACTTAGAGACTACTAAACCGTTTTTTAACTCTCTTTACTTGATTTGTCCACTATATAAAATATTCATTTTTTTGTATCTCACACTCTGTTCACTTTTACACAATGTTGTCTGACACATAACACTTACAGACTCGTAAACCATTTTTTAGCTCTATTTACGTGATTTGTGCACGATATCAAATATTAATTTTTTTGTACCTCACTTACTTCACACTCTGTTCACTTTTGTGTGTGACACATATCTCTGTTCACTTTTGTGTCTGACATATATCACTGAGAGACTACTAAACCGTTTTTTAACTCTCTTTACGTGATTTGTCCACTATATAAAATATTCATTTTTTTGTATCTCACACTCTGTTCACTTTTACACAATGTTGTCTGACACATAACACTTACAGACTCGTAAACCATTTTTTAGCTCTATTTACGTGATTTGTGCACGATATCAAATATTAATTTTTTTGTACCTCACTTACTTCACACTCTGTTCACTTTTGTGTCTGACACATATCACTGAGAGACTACTAAACCGTTTTTTAATTCTCTTTACGTGATTTGTCCACTATATAAAATATTCATTTTTTTGTATCTCACACTCTGTTCACTTTTACACAACGTTGTCTGACACATAACACTTACAGACTCGTAAACCATTTTTTAGCTCTCTTTACGTGATTTGTGCACGATTTCAAATATTAATTTTTTTGTACCTCACTTACTTCACACTCTGTTCACTTTTGTGTGTGACACATATCTCTGTTCACTTTTGTGTCTGACATATATCACTGAGAGACTACTAAACCGTTTTTTAATTCTCTTTACGTGATTTGTCCACTATATAAAAAATTAATTTTTTGTATCTCACACTCTGTTCACTTTTACACAATGTTGTCTGACACATAACACTTACAGACTCGTAAACCATTTTTTTGCTCTCTTTACGTGATTTGTGCACGATTTCAAATATTAATTTTTTTGTACCTCACTTACTTCACACTCTGTTCACTTTTGTGTGTGACACATATTACTGAGATACTACTAAACCGTTTTTTAACTCTCTTTACGTGATTTGTCCACTATATAAAAAAATCATTTTTTTTTGTATCTCACACTCTGTTCACTTTTACACAATGTTGTCTGACACACAACACTTACAGACTCGTAAACCATTTTTTAGCTCTCTTTACGTGATATGTGCACGATTTCAAATATTAATTTTTTTGTACCTCACTTACTTCACACTCTGTTCACTTTTGTGTGTGACACATATCTCTGTTCACTTTTGTGTCTGACATATATCACTGAGAGACTACTAAACCGTTTTTTAACTCTCTTTACGTGATTTGTCCACTATATAAAATATTCATTTTTTTGTATCTCACACTCTGTTCACTTTTACACAATGTTGTCTGACACATAACACTTACAGACTCGTAAACCATTTTTTAGCTCTCTTTACGTGATTTGTGCACGATTTCAAATATTAATTTTTTTGTACCTCACTTACTTCACACTCTGTTCACTTTTGTGTGTGACACATATCTCTGTTCACTTTTGTGTCTGACATATATCACTTAGAGACTACTAAACCGTTTTTTAACTCTCTTTACTTGATTTGTCCACTATATAAAATATTCATTTTTTTGTATCTCACACTCTGTTCACTTTTACACAATGTTGTCTGACACATAACACTTACAGACTCGTAAACCATTTTTTAGCTCTATTTACGTGATTTGTGCACGATATCAAATATTAATTTTTTTGTACCTCACTTACTTCACACTCTGTTCACTTTTGTGTGTGACACATATCTCTGTTCACTTTTGTGTCTGACATATATCACTGAGAGACTACTAAACCGTTTTTTAACTCTCTTTACGTGATTTGTCCACTATATAAAATATTCATTTTTTTGTATCTCACACTCTGTTCACTTTTACACAATGTTGTCTGACACATAACACTTACAGACTCGTAAACCATTTTTTAGCTCTATTTACGTGATTTGTGCACGATATCAAATATTAATTTTTTTGTACCTCACTTACTTCACACTCTGTTCACTTTTGTGTGTGACACATATCACTGAGAGACTACTAAACCATTTTTTAACTCTCTTTACGTGATTTGTCCACTATATGAAAAAATCATTTTTTTGTATCTCACACTCTGTTCACTTTTACACAATGTTGTCTGACACATAACACTTACAGACACGTAAACCATTTTTTAGCTCTCTTTACGTGATTTGTGCACGATTTCAAATATTAATTTTTTTGTACCTCACTTGCTTCACACTCTATTCACTTTTGTGTGTGACACATATCTCTGTTCACTTTTGTGTCTGACATATATCACTTAGAGACTACTAAACCGTTTTTTAACTCTCTTTACGTGATTTGTCCACTATATAAAATATTCATTTTTTTGTATCTCACACTCTGTTCACTTTTGCACAATGTTGTCTGACACATAACACTTACAGACACGTAAACCATTTTTTAGCTCTCTTTACGTGATTTGTGCACGATTTCAAATATTAATTTTTTTGTACCTCACTTACTTCACACTCTGTTCACTTTTGTGTGTGACACATATCTCTGTTCACTTTTGTGTCTGACATATATCACTTAGAGACTACTAAACCGTTTTTTAACTCTCTTTACTTGATTTGTCCACTATATAAAATATTCATTTTTTTGTATCTCACACTCTGTTCACTTTTACACAATGTTGTCTGACACATAACACTTACAGACTCGTAAACCATTTTTTAGCTCTATTTACGTGATTTGTGCACGATATCAAATATTAATTTTTTTGTACCTCACTTACTTCACACTCTGTTCACTTTTGTGTGTGACACATATCTCTGTTCACTTTTGTGTCTGACATATATCACTGAGAGACTACTAAACCGTTTTTTAACTCTCTTTACGTGATTTGTCCACTATATAAAATATTCATTTTTTTGTATCTCACACTCTGTTCACTTTTACACAATGTTGTCTGACACATAACACTTACAGACTCGTAAACCATTTTTTAGCTCTATTTACGTGATTTGTGCACGATATCAAATATTAATTTTTTTGTACCTCACTTACTTCACACTCTGTTCACTTTTGTGTGTGACACATATCACTGAGAGACTACTAAACCATTTTTTAACTCTCTTTACGTGATTTGTCCACTATATGAAAAAATCATTTTTTTGTATCTCACACTCTGTTCACTTTTACACAATGTTGTCTGACACATAACACTTACAGACACGTAAACCATTTTTTAGCTCTCTTTACGTGATTTGTGCACGATTTCAAATATTAATTTTTTTGTACCTCACTTGCTTCACACTCTATTCACTTTTGTGTGTGACACATATCTCTGTTCACTTTTGTGTCTGACATATATCACTTAGAGACTACTAAACCGTTTTTTAACTCTCTTTACGTGATTTGTCCACTATATAAAATATTCATTTTTTTGTATCTCACACTCTGTTCACTTTTGCACAATGTTGTCTGACACATAACACTTACAGACTCGTAAACCATTTTTTAGCTCAATTTACGTGATTTGTGCACGATTTCAAATATTAATTTTTTTGTACCTCACTTACTTTACATTCTGTTCACTTTTGTGTGTGACACATATCTCAGTTCACTTTTGTGTCTGACATATATCACTGAGAGACTACTAAACCGTTTTTTAACTCTCTTTACGTGATTTGTCCACTATATAAAATATTCATTTTTTTGTATCTCACACTCTGTTCACTTTTACACAATGTTGTCTGACACATAACACTTACAGACTCGTAAACCATTTTTTAGCTCTCTTTACGTGATTTGTGCACGATTTCAAATATTAATTTTTTTGTACCTCACTTACTTCACACTCTGTTCACTTTTGTGTGTGACACATATTACTGAGATACTACTAAACCGTTTTTTAACTCTCTTTACGTGATTTGTCCACTATATAAAAAATTCATTTTTTTGTATCTCACACACTGTTCACTTTTACACAATGTTGTCTGACACACAACACTTACAGACTCGTAAACCATTTTTTAGCTCTCTTTACGTGATTTGTGCACGATTTCAAATATTAATTTTTTTGTACCTCACTTACTTCACACTCTGTTCACTTTTGTGTGTGACACATATTACTGAGATACTACTAAACCGTTTTTTAACTCTCTTTACGTGATTTTTCCACTATATAAAAAAAACATTTTTTTGTATCTCACACTCTGTTCACTTTTACACAATGTCGTCTGACACACAACACTTACAGACTCGTAAACCATTTATTAGCTCTCTTTACGTGATTTGTGCACGATTTCAAATATTAATTTTTTTGTACCTCACTTACTTCACACTCTGTTCACTTTTGTGTGTGACACATATCTCTGTTCACTTTTGTGTCTGACATATATCACTGAGAGACTACTAAACCGTTTTTTAACTCTCTTTACGTGATTTGTCCACTATATAAAATATTCATTTTTTTGTATCTCACACTCTGTTCACTTTTACACAATGTTGTCTGACACATAACACTTACAGACTTGTAAACCATTTTTTAGCTCTCTTTACGTGATTTGTGAACGATTTCAAATATTAATTTTTTGTACCTCACTTACTTCACACTCTGTTCACTTTTGTGTGTGACACATATTACTGAGATACTACTAAACCGTTTTTTAACTCTCTTTACGTGATTTGTCCACTATATAAAAAATTCATTTTTTTGTATCTCACACACTGTTCACTTTTACACAATGTTGTCTGACACACAACACTTACAGACTCGTAAACCATTTTTTAGCTCTCTTTACGTGATTTGTGCACGATTTCAAATATTAATTTTTTTGTACCTCACTTACTTCACACTCTGTTCACTTTTGTGTGTGACACATATTACTGAGATACTACTAAACCGTTTTTTAACTCTCTTTACGTGATTTTTCCACTATATAAAAAAAACATTTTTTTGTATCTCACACTCAGTTCACTTTTACACAATGTTGTCTGACACATAACACTTACAGACTCGTAAACCATTTTTTAGCTCTCTTTACGTGATTTGTGCACGATTTCAAATATTAATTTTTTTGTACCTCACTTACTTCACACTCTGTTCACTTTTGTGTGTGACACATATCTCTGTTCACTTTTGTGTCTGACATATATCACTGAGAGACTACTAAACCGTTTTTTAATTCTCTTTACGTGATTTGTCCACTATATAAAAAATTAATTTTTTGTATCTCACACTCTGTTCACTTTTACACAATGTTGTCTGACACATAACACTTACAGACTCGTAAACCATTTTTTTGCTCTCTTTACGTGATTTGTGCACGATTTCAAATATTATTTTTTTTGTACCTCACTTACTTCACACTCTGTTCACTTTTGTGTGTGACACATATTACTGAGATACTACTAAACCGTTTTTTAACTCTCTTTACGTGATTTGTCCACTATATAAAAAAATCATTTTTTTTTGTATCTCACACTCTGTTCACTTTTACACAATGTTGTCTGACACACAACACTTACAGACTCGTAAACCATTTTTTAGCTCTCTTTACGTGATATGTGCACGATTTCAAATATTAATTTTTTTGTACCTCACTTACTTCACACTCTGTTCACTTTTGTGTGTGACACATATCTCTGTTCACTTTTGTGTCTGACATATATCACTGAGAGACTACTAAACCGTTTTTTAACTCTCTTTACGTGATTTGTCCACTATATAAAATATTCATTTTTTTGTATCTCACACTCTGTTCACTTTTACACAATGTTGTCTGACACATAACACTTACAGACTCGTAAACCATTTTTTAGCTCTCTTTACGTGATTTGTGCACGATTTCAAATATTAATTTTTTTGTACCTCACTTACTTCACACTCTGTTCACTTTTGTGTGTGACACATATCTCTGTTCACTTTTGTGTCTGACATATATCACTGAGAGACTACTAAACCGTTTTTTAACTCTCTTTACGTGATTTGTCCACTATATAAAATATTCATTTTTTTGTATCTCACACTCTGTTCACTTTTACACAATGTTGTCTGACACATAACACTTACAGACTCGTAAACCATTTTTTAGCTCTCTTTACGTGATTTGTGCACGATTTCAAATATTAATTTTTTTGTACCTCACTTACTTCACACTCTGTTCACTTTTGTGTGTGACACATATCTCTGTTCACTTTTGTGTCTGACATATATCACTTAGAGACTACTAAACCGTTTTTTAACTCTCTTTACTTGATTTGTCCACTATATAAAATATTCATTTTTTTGTATCTCACACTCTGTTCACTTTTACACAATGTTGTCTGACACATAACACTTACAGACTCGTAAACCATTTTTTAGCTCTATTTACGTGATTTGTGCACGATATCAAATATTAATTTTTTTGTACATCACTTACTTCACACTCTGTTCACTTTTGTGTGTGACACATATCTCTGTTCACTTTTGTGTCTGACATATATCACTGAGAGACTACTAAACCGTTTTTTAACTCTCTTTACGTGATTTGTCCACTATATAAAATATTCATTTTTTTGTATCTCACACTCTGTTCACTTTTACACAATGTTGTCTGACACATAACACTTACAGACTCGTAAACCATTTTTTAGCTCTATTTACGTGATTTGTGCACGATATCAAATATTAATTTTTTTGTACCTCACTTACTTCACACTCTGTTCACTTTTGTGTCTGACACATATCACTGAGAGACTACTAAACCGTTTTTTAATTCTCTTTACGTGATTTGTCCACTATATAAAAAATTCATTTTTTTGTATCTCACACTCTGTTCACTTTTACACAATGTTGTCTGACACATAACACTTACAGACTCGTAAACCATTTTTTAGCTCTCTTTACGTGATTTGTGCACGATTTCAAATATTAATTTTTTTGTACCTCACTTACTTCACACTCTGTTCACTTTTGTGTGTGACACATATCTCTGTTCACTTTTGTGTCTGACATATATCACTTAGAGACTACTAAACCGTTTTTTAACTCTCTTTACTTGATTTGTCCACTATATAAAATATTCATTTTTTTGTATCTCACACTCTGTTCACTTTTACACAACGTTGTCTGACACATAACACTTACAGACTCGTAAACCATTTTTTAGCTCTCTTTACGTGATTTGTGCACGATTTCAAATATTAATTTTTTTGTACCTCACTTACTTCACACTCTGTTCACTTTTGTGTGTGACACATATCTCTGTTCACTTTTGTGTCTGACACATATCACTGAGAGACAACTAAACCGTTTTTTAACTCTCTTTACGTGATTTGTCCACTATATAGAAAATTCATTTTTTTGAATCTCACACTCTGTTCACTTTTACACAATGTTGTCTGACACACAACACTTACAGACTCGTAAACCATTTTTTAGCTCTCTTTACGTGATTTGTGCACGATTTCAAATATTAATTTTTTTGTACCTCACTTGCTTCACACTCTGTTCACTTTTGTGTGTGACACATATCTCTGTTCACTTTTGTGTCTGACATATATCACTGAGAGACTACTAAACCCTTTTTTAACTCTCTTTACGTGATTTGTCCACTATATAAAATATTCATTTTTTTGTATCTCACACTCTGTTCACTTTTACACAACGTTGTCTGACACATAACACTTACAGACTCGTAAACCATTTTTTAGCTCTCTTTACGTGATTTGTGCACGATTTCAAATATTAATTTTTTTGTACCTCACTTACTTCACACTCTGTTCACTTTTGTGTGTGACACATATCTCTGTTCACTTTTGTGTCTGACATATATCACTGAGAGACTACTAAACCGTTTTTTAATTCTCTTTACGTGATTTGTCCACTATATAAAAAATTAATTTTTTGTATCTCACACTCTGTTCACTTTTACACAATGTTGTCTGACACATAACACTTACAGACTCGTAAACCATTTTTTTGCTCTCTTTACGTGATTTGTGCACGATTTCAAATATTAATTTTTTTGTACCTCACTTACTTCACACTCTGTTCACTTTTGTGTGTGACACATATTACTGAGATACTACTAAACCGTTTTTTAACTCTCTTTACGTGATTTGTCCACTATATAAAAAAATCATTTTTTTTTGTATCTCACACTCTGTTCACTTTTACACAATGTTGTCTGACACACAACACTTACAGACTCGTAAACCATTTTTTAGCTCTCTTTACGTGATATGTGCACGATTTCAAATATTAATTTTTTTGTACCTCACTTACTTCACACTCTGTTCACTTTTGTGTGTGACACATATCTCTGTTCACTTTTGTGTCTGACATATATCACTGAGAGACTACTAAACCGTTTTTTAACTCTCTTTACGTGATTTGTCCACTATATAAAATATTCATTTTTTTGTATCTCACACTCTGTTCACTTTTACACAATGTTGTCTGACACATAACACTTACAGACTCGTAAACCATTTTTTAGCTCTCTTTACGTGATTTGTGCACGATTTCAAATATTAATTTTTTTGTACCTCACTTACTTCACACTCTGTTCACTTTTGTGTGTGACACATATCTCTGTTCACTTTTGTGTCTGACATATATCACTTAGAGACTACTAAACCGTTTTTTAACTCTCTTTACTTGATTTGTCCACTATATAAAATATTCATTTTTTTGTATCTCACACTCTGTTCACTTTTACACAATGTTGTCTGACACATAACACTTACAGACTCGTAAACCATTTTTTAGCTCTATTTACGTGATTTGTGCACGATATCAAATATTAATTTTTTTGTACCTCACTTACTTCACACTCTGTTCACTTTTGTGTGTGACACATATCTCTGTTCACTTTTGTGTCTGACATATATCACTGAGAGACTACTAAACCGTTTTTTAACTCTCTTTACGTGATTTGTCCACTATATAAAATATTCATTTTTTTGTATCTCACACTCTGTTCACTTTTACACAATGTTGTCTGACACATAACACTTACAGACTCGTAAACCATTTTTTAGCTCTATTTACGTGATTTGTGCACGATATCAAATATTAATTTTTTTGTACCTCACTTACTTCACACTCTGTTCACTTTTGTGTGTGACACATATCACTGAGAGACTACTAAACCATTTTTTAACTCTCTTTACGTGATTTGTCCACTATATGAAAAAATCATTTTTTTGTATCTCACACTCTGTTCACTTTTACACAATGTTGTCTGACACATAACACTTACAGACACGTAAACCATTTTTTAGCTCTCTTTACGTGATTTGTGCACGATTTCAAATATTAATTTTTTTGTACCTCACTTGCTTCACACTCTATTCACTTTTGTGTGTGACACATATCTCTGTTCACTTTTGTGTCTGACATATATCACTTAGAGACTACTAAACCGTTTTTTAACTCTCTTTACGTGATTTGTCCACTATATAAAATATTCATTTTTTGTATCTCACACTCTGTTCACTTTTGCACAATGTTGTCTGACACATAACACTTACAGACTCGTAAACCATTTTTTAGCTCTATTTACGTGATTTGTGCACGATTTCAAATATTAATTTTTTTGTACCTCACTTACTTTACATTCTGTTCACTTTTGTGTGTGACACATATCTCAGTTCACTTTTGTGTCTGACATATATCACTGAGAGACTACTAAACCGTTTTTTAACTCTCTTTACGTGATTTGTCCACTATATAAAATATTCATTTTTTTGTATCTCACACTCTGTTCACTTTTACACAATGTTGTCTGACACATAACACTTACAGACTCGTAAACCATTTTTTAGCTCTCTTTACGTGATTTGTGCACGATTTCAAATATTAATTTTTTTGTACCTCACTTACTTCACACTCTGTTCACTTTTGTGTGTGACACATATTACTGAGATACTACTAAACCGTTTTTTAACTCTCTTTACGTGATTTGTCCACTATATAAAAAATTCATTTTTTTGTATCTCACACACTGTTCACTTTTACACAATGTTGTCTGACACACAACACTTACAGACTCGTAAACCATTTTTTAGCTCTCTTTACGTGATTTGTGCACGATTTCAAATATTAATTTTTTTGTACCTCACTTACTTCACACTCTGTTCACTTTTGTGTGTGACACATATTACTGAGATACTACTAAACCGTTTTTTAACTCTCTTTACGTGATTTTTCCACTATATAAAAAAAACATTTTTTTGTATCTCACACTCAGTTCACTTTTACACAATGTTGTCTGACACATAACACTTACAGACTCGTAAACCATTTTTTAGCTCTCTTTACGTGATTTGTGCACGATTTCAAATATTAATTTTTTTGTACCTCACTTACTTCACACTCTGTTCACTTTTGTGTGTGACACATATCTCTGTTCACTTTTGTGTCTGACATATATCACTGAGAGACTACTAAACCGTTTTTTAATTCTCTTTACGTGATTTGTCCACTATATAAAAAATTAATTTTTTGTATCTCACACTCTGTTCACTTTTACACAATGTTGTCTGACACATAACACTTACAGACTCGTAAACCATTTTTTTGCTCTCTTTACGTGATTTGTGCACGATTTCAAATATTATTTTTTTTGTACCTCACTTACTTCACACTCTGTTCACTTTTGTGTGTGACACATATTACTGAGATACTACTAAACCGTTTTTTAACTCTCTTTACGTGATTTGTCCACTATATAAAAAAATCATTTTTTTTTGTATCTCACACTCTGTTCACTTTTACACAATGTTGTCTGACACACAACACTTACAGACTCGTAAACCATTTTTTAGCTCTCTTTACGTGATATGTGCACGATTTCAAATATTAATTTTTTTGTACCTCACTTACTTCACACTCTGTTCACTTTTGTGTGTGACACATATCTCTGTTCACTTTTGTGTCTGACATATATCACTGAGAGACTACTAAACCGTTTTTTAACTCTCTTTACGTGATTTGTCCACTATATAAAATATTCATTTTTTTGTATCTCACACTCTGTTCACTTTTACACAATGTTGTCTGACACATAACACTTACAGACTCGTAAACCATTTTTTAGCTCTCTTTACGTGATTTGTGCACGATTTCAAATATTAATTTTTTTGTACCTCACTTACTTCACACTCTGTTCACTTTTGTGTGTGACACATATCTCTGTTCACTTTTGTGTCTGACATATATCACTGAGAGACTACTAAACCGTTTTTTAACTCTCTTTACGTGATTTGTCCACTATATAAAATATTCATTTTTTTGTATCTCACACTCTGTTCACTTTTACACAATGTTGTCTGACACATAACACTTACAGACTCGTAAACCATTTTTTAGCTCTCTTTACGTGATTTGTGCACGATTTCAAATATTAATTTTTTTGTACCTCACTTACTTCACACTCTGTTCACTTTTGTGTGTGACACATATCTCTGTTCACTTTTGTGTCTGACATATATCACTGAGAGACTACTAAACCGTTTTTTAACTCTCTTTACGTGATTTGTCCACTATATAAAATATTCATTTTTTTGTATCTCACACTCTGTTCACTTTTACACAATGTTGTCTGACACATAACACTTACAGACTCGTAAACCATTTTTTAGCTCTCTTTACGTGATTTGTGCACGATTTCAAATATTAATTTTTTTGTACCTCACTTACTTCACACTCTGTTCACTTTTGTGTGTGACACATATCTCTGTTCACTTTTGTGTCTGACATATATCACTTAGAGACTACTAAACCGTTTTTTAACTCTCTTTACTTGATTTGTCCACTATATAAAATATTCATTTTTTTGTATCTCACACTCTGTTCACTTTTACACAATGTTGTCTGACACATAACACTTACAGACTCGTAAACCATTTTTTAGCTCTATTTACGTGATTTGTGCACGATATCAAATATTAATTTTTTTGTACATCACTTACTTCACACTCTGTTCACTTTTGTGTGTGACACATATCTCTGTTCACTTTTGTGTCTGACATATATCACTGAGAGACTACTAAACCGTTTTTTAACTCTCTTTACGTGATTTGTCCACTATATAAAATATTCATTTTTTTGTATCTCACACTCTGTTCACTTTTACACAATGTTGTCTGACACATAACACTTACAGACTCGTAAACCATTTTTTAGCTCTATTTACGTGATTTGTGCACGATATCAAATATTAATTTTTTTGTACCTCACTTACTTCACACTCTGTTCACTTTTGTGTCTGACACATATCACTGAGAGACTACTAAACCGTTTTTTAATTCTCTTTACGTGATTTGTCCACTATATAAAAAATTCATTTTTTTGTATCTCACACTCTGTTCACTTTTACACAATGTTGTCTGACACATAACACTTACAGACTCGTAAACCATTTTTTAGCTCTCTTTACGTGATTTGTGCACGATTTCAAATATTAATTTTTTTGTACCTCACTTACTTCACACTCTGTTCACTTTTGTGTGTGACACATATCTCTGTTCACTTTTGTGTCTGACATATATCACTTAGAGACTACTAAACCGTTTTTTAACTCTCTTTACTTGATTTGTCCACTATATAAAATATTCATTTTTTTGTATCTCACACTCTGTTCACTTTTACACAACGTTGTCTGACACATAACACTTACAGACTCGTAAACCATTTTTTAGCTCTCTTTACGTGATTTGTGCACGATTTCAAATATTAATTTTTTTGTACCTCACTTACTTCACACTCTGTTCACTTTTGTGTGTGACACATATCTCTGTTCACTTTTGTGTCTGACACATATCACTGAGAGACAACTAAACCGTTTTTTAACTCTCTTTACGTGATTTGTCCACTATATAGAAAATTCATTTTTTTGAATCTCACACTCTGTTCACTTTTACACAATGTTGTCTGACACACAACACTTACAGACTCGTAAACCATTTTTTAGCTCTCTTTACGTGATTTGTGCACGATTTCAAATATTAATTTTTTTGTACCTCACTTGCTTCACACTCTGTTCACTTTTGTGTGTGACACATATCTCTGTTCACTTTTGTGTCTGACATATATCACTGAGAGACTACTAAACCCTTTTTTAACTCTCTTTACGTGATTTGTCCACTATATAAAATATTCATTTTTTTGTATCTCACACTCTGTTCACTTTTACACAACGTTGTCTGACACATAACACTTACAGACTCGTAAACCATTTTTTAGCTCTCTTTACGTGATTTGTGCACGATTTCAAATATTAATTTTTTTGTACCTCACTTACTTCACACTCTGTTCACTTTTGTGTGTGACACATATCTCTGTTCACTTTTGTGTCTGACATATATCACTGAGAGACTACTAAACCGTTTTTTAATTCTCTTTACGTGATTTGTCCACTATATAAAAAATTAATTTTTTGTATCTCACACTCTGTTCACTTTTACACAATGTTGTCTGACACATAACACTTACAGACTCGTAAACCATTTTTTTGCTCTCTTTACGTGATTTGTGCACGATTTCAAATATTAATTTTTTTGTACCTCACTTACTTCACACTCTGTTCACTTTTGTGTGTGACACATATTACTGAGATACTACTAAACCGTTTTTTAACTCTCTTTACGTGATTTGTCCACTATATAAAAAAATCATTTTTTTTTGTATCTCACACTCTGTTCACTTTTACACAATGTTGTCTGACACACAACACTTACAGACTCGTAAACCATTTTTTAGCTCTCTTTACGTGATATGTGCACGATTTCAAATATTAATTTTTTTGTACCTCACTTACTTCACACTCTGTTCACTTTTGTGTGTGACACATATCTCTGTTCACTTTTGTGTCTGACATATATCACTGAGAGACTACTAAACCGTTTTTTAACTCTCTTTACGTGATTTGTCCACTATATAAAATATTCATTTTTTTGTATCTCACACTCTGTTCACTTTTACACAATGTTGTCTGACACATAACACTTACAGACTCGTAAACCATTTTTTAGCTCTCTTTACGTGATTTGTGCACGATTTCAAATATTAATTTTTTTGTACCTCACTTACTTCACACTCTGTTCACTTTTGTGTGTGACACATATCTCTGTTCACTTTTGTGTCTGACATATATCACTTAGAGACTACTAAACCGTTTTTTAACTCTCTTTACTTGATTTGTCCACTATATAAAATATTCATTTTTTTGTATCTCACACTCTGTTCACTTTTACACAATGTTGTCTGACACATAACACTTACAGACTCGTAAACCATTTTTTAGCTCTATTTACGTGATTTGTGCACGATATCAAATATTAATTTTTTTGTACCTCACTTACTTCACACTCTGTTCACTTTTGTGTGTGACACATATCTCTGTTCACTTTTGTGTCTGACATATATCACTGAGAGACTACTAAACCGTTTTTTAACTCTCTTTACGTGATTTGTCCACTATATAAAATATTCATTTTTTTGTATCTCACACTCTGTTCACTTTTACACAATGTTGTCTGACACATAACACTTACAGACTCGTAAACCATTTTTTAGCTCTATTTACGTGATTTGTGCACGATATCAAATATTAATTTTTTTGTACCTCACTTACTTCACACTCTGTTCACTTTTGTGTGTGACACATATCACTGAGAGACTACTAAACCATTTTTTAACTCTCTTTACGTGATTTGTCCACTATATGAAAAAATCATTTTTTTGTATCTCACACTCTGTTCACTTTTACACAATGTTGTCTGACACATAACACTTACAGACACGTAAACCATTTTTTAGCTCTCTTTACGTGATTTGTGCACGATTTCAAATATTAATTTTTTTGTACCTCACTTGCTTCACACTCTATTCACTTTTGTGTGTGACACATATCTCTGTTCACTTTTGTGTCTGACATATATCACTTAGAGACTACTAAACCGTTTTTTAACTCTCTTTACGTGATTTGTCCACTATATAAAATATTCATTTTTTGTATCTCACACTCTGTTCACTTTTGCACAATGTTGTCTGACACATAACACTTACAGACTCGTAAACCATTTTTTAGCTCTATTTACGTGATTTGTGCACGATTTCAAATATTAATTTTTTTGTACCTCACTTACTTTACATTCTGTTCACTTTTGTGTGTGACACATATCTCAGTTCACTTTTGTGTCTGACATATATCACTGAGAGACTACTAAACCGTTTTTTAACTCTCTTTACGTGATTTGTCCACTATATAAAATATTCATTTTTTTGTATCTCACACTCTGTTCACTTTTACACAATGTTGTCTGACACATAACACTTACAGACTCGTAAACCATTTTTTAGCTCTCTTTACGTGATTTGTGCACGATTTCAAATATTAATTTTTTTGTACCTCACTTACTTCACACTCTGTTCACTTTTGTGTGTGACACATATTACTGAGATACTACTAAACCGTTTTTTAACTCTCTTTACGTGATTTGTCCACTATATAAAAAATTCATTTTTTTGTATCTCACACACTGTTCACTTTTACACAATGTTGTCTGACACACAACACTTACAGACTCGTAAACCATTTTTTAGCTCTCTTTACGTGATTTGTGCACGATTTCAAATATTAATTTTTTTGTACCTCACTTACTTCACACTCTGTTCACTTTTGTGTGTGACACATATTACTGAGATACTACTAAACCGTTTTTTAACTCTCTTTACGTGATTTTTCCACTATATAAAAAAAACATTTTTTTGTATCTCACACTCAGTTCACTTTTACACAATGTTGTCTGACACATAACACTTACAGACTCGTAAACCATTTTTTAGCTCTCTTTACGTGATTTGTGCACGATTTCAAATATTAATTTTTTTGTACCTCACTTACTTCACACTCTGTTCACTTTTGTGTGTGACACATATCTCTGTTCACTTTTGTGTCTGACATATATCACTGAGAGACTACTAAACCGTTTTTTAATTCTCTTTACGTGATTTGTCCACTATATAAAAAATTAATTTTTTGTATCTCACACTCTGTTCACTTTTACACAATGTTGTCTGACACATAACACTTACAGACTCGTAAACCATTTTTTTGCTCTCTTTACGTGATTTGTGCACGATTTCAAATATTATTTTTTTTGTACCTCACTTACTTCACACTCTGTTCACTTTTGTGTGTGACACATATTACTGAGATACTACTAAACCGTTTTTTAACTCTCTTTACGTGATTTGTCCACTATATAAAAAAATCATTTTTTTTTGTATCTCACACTCTGTTCACTTTTACACAATGTTGTCTGACACACAACACTTACAGACTCGTAAACCATTTTTTAGCTCTCTTTACGTGATATGTGCACGATTTCAAATATTAATTTTTTTGTACCTCACTTACTTCACACTCTGTTCACTTTTGTGTGTGACACATATCTCTGTTCACTTTTGTGTCTGACATATATCACTGAGAGACTACTAAACCGTTTTTTAACTCTCTTTACGTGATTTGTCCACTATATAAAATATTCATTTTTTTGTATCTCACACTCTGTTCACTTTTACACAATGTTGTCTGACACATAACACTTACAGACTCGTAAACCATTTTTTAGCTCTCTTTACGTGATTTGTGCACGATTTCAAATATTAATTTTTTTGTACCTCACTTACTTCACACTCTGTTCACTTTTGTGTGTGACACATATCTCTGTTCACTTTTGTGTCTGACATATATCACTGAGAGACTACTAAACCGTTTTTTAACTCTCTTTACGTGATTTGTCCACTATATAAAATATTCATTTTTTTGTATCTCACACTCTGTTCACTTTTACACAATGTTGTCTGACACATAACACTTACAGACTCGTAAACCATTTTTTAGCTCTCTTTACGTGATTTGTGCACGATTTCAAATATTAATTTTTTTGTACCTCACTTACTTCACACTCTGTTCACTTTTGTGTGTGACACATATCTCTGTTCACTTTTGTGTCTGACATATATCACTTAGAGACTACTAAACCGTTTTTTAACTCTCTTTACTTGATTTGTCCACTATATAAAATATTCATTTTTTTGTATCTCACACTCTGTTCACTTTTACACAATGTTGTCTGACACATAACACTTACAGACTCGTAAACCATTTTTTAGCTCTATTTACGTGATTTGTGCACGATATCAAATATTAATTTTTTTGTACATCACTTACTTCACACTCTGTTCACTTTTGTGTGTGACACATATCTCTGTTCACTTTTGTGTCTGACATATATCACTGAGAGACTACTAAACCGTTTTTTAACTCTCTTTACGTGATTTGTCCACTATATAAAATATTCATTTTTTTGTATCTCACACTCTGTTCACTTTTACACAATGTTGTCTGACACATAACACTTACAGACTCGTAAACCATTTTTTAGCTCTATTTACGTGATTTGTGCACGATATCAAATATTAATTTTTTTGTACCTCACTTACTTCACACTCTGTTCACTTTTGTGTCTGACACATATCACTGAGAGACTACTAAACCGTTTTTTAATTCTCTTTACGTGATTTGTCCACTATATAAAAAATTCATTTTTTTGTATCTCACACTCTGTTCACTTTTACACAATGTTGTCTGACACATAACACTTACAGACTCGTAAACCATTTTTTAGCTCTCTTTACGTGATTTGTGCACGATTTCAAATATTAATTTTTTTGTACCTCACTTACTTCACACTCTGTTCACTTTTGTGTGTGACACATATCTCTGTTCACTTTTGTGTCTGACATATATCACTTAGAGACTACTAAACCGTTTTTTAACTCTCTTTACTTGATTTGTCCACTATATAAAATATTCATTTTTTTGTATCTCACACTCTGTTCACTTTTACACAATGTTGTCTGACACATAACACTTACAGACTCGTAAACCATTTTTTAGCTCTATTTACGTGATTTGTGCACGATATCAAATATTAATTTTTTTGTACCTCACTTACTTCACACTCTGTTCACTTTTGTGTGTGACACATATCTCTGTTCACTTTTGTGTCTGACATATATCACTGAGAGACTACTAAACCGTTTTTTAACTCTCTTTACGTGATTTGTCCACTATATAAAATATTCATTTTTTTGTATCTCACACTCTGTTCACTTTTACACAATGTTGTCTGACACATAACACTTACAGACTCGTAAACCATTTTTTAGCTCTATTTACGTGATTTGTGCACGATATCAAATATTAATTTTTTTGTACCTCACTTACTTCACACTCTGTTCACTTTTGTGTCTGACACATATCACTGAGAGACTACTAAACCGTTTTTTAATTCTCTTTACGTGATTTGTCCACTATATAAAATATTCATTTTTTTGTATCTCACACTCTGTTCACTTTTACACAACGTTGTCTGACACATAACACTTACAGACTCGTAAACCATTTTTTAGCTCTCTTTACGTGATTTGTGCACGATTTCAAATATTAATTTTTTTGTACCTCACTTACTTCACACTCTGTTCACTTTTGTGTGTGACACATATCTCTGTTCACTTTTGTGTCTGACATATATCACTGAGAGACTACTAAACCGTTTTTTAATTCTCTTTACGTGATTTGTCCACTATATAAAAAATTAATTTTTTGTATCTCACACTCTGTTCACTTTTACACAATGTTGTCTGACACATAACACTTACAGACTCGTAAACCATTTTTTTGCTCTCTTTACGTGATTTGTGCACGATTTCAAATATTAATTTTTTTGTACCTCACTTACTTCACACTCTGTTCACTTTTGTGTGTGACACATATTACTGAGATACTACTAAACCGTTTTTTAACTCTCTTTACGTGATTTGTCCACTATATAAAAAAATCATTTTTTTTTGTATCTCACACTCTGTTCACTTTTACACAATGTTGTCTGACACACAACACTTACAGACTCGTAAACCATTTTTTAGCTCTCTTTACGTGATATGTGCACGATTTCAAATATTAATTTTTTTGTACCTCACTTACTTCACACTCTGTTCACTTTTGTGTGTGACACATATCTCTGTTCACTTTTGTGTCTGACATATATCACTGAGAGACTACTAAACCGTTTTTTAACTCTCTTTACGTGATTTGTCCACTATATAAAATATTCATTTTTTTGTATCTCACACTCTGTTCACTTTTACACAATGTTGTCTGACACATAACACTTACAGACTCGTAAACCATTTTTTAGCTCTCTTTACGTGATTTGTGCACGATTTCAAATATTAATTTTTTTGTACCTCACTTACTTCACACTCTGTTCACTTTTGTGTGTGACACATATCTCTGTTCACTTTTGTGTCTGACATATATCACTTAGAGACTACTAAACCGTTTTTTAACTCTCTTTACTTGATTTGTCCACTATATAAAATATTCATTTTTTTGTATCTCACACTCTGTTCACTTTTACACAATGTTGTCTGACACATAACACTTACAGACTCGTAAACCATTTTTTAGCTCTATTTACGTGATTTGTGCACGATATCAAATATTAATTTTTTTGTACCTCACTTACTTCACACTCTGTTCACTTTTGTGTGTGACACATATCTCTGTTCACTTTTGTGTCTGACATATATCACTGAGAGACTACTAAACCGTTTTTTAACTCTCTTTACGTGATTTGTCCACTATATAAAATATTCATTTTTTTGTATCTCACACTCTGTTCACTTTTACACAATGTTGTCTGACACATAACACTTACAGACTCGTAAACCATTTTTTAGCTCTATTTACGTGATTTGTGCACGATATCAAATATTAATTTTTTTGTACCTCACTTACTTCACACTCTGTTCACTTTTGTGTGTGACACATATCACTGAGAGACTACTAAACCATTTTTTAACTCTCTTTACGTGATTTGTCCACTATATGAAAAAATCATTTTTTTGTATCTCACACTCTGTTCACTTTTACACAATGTTGTCTGACACATAACACTTACAGACACGTAAACCATTTTTTAGCTCTCTTTACGTGATTTGTGCACGATTTCAAATATTAATTTTTTTGTACCTCACTTGCTTCACACTCTATTCACTTTTGTGTGTGACACATATCTCTGTTCACTTTTGTGTCTGACATATATCACTTAGAGACTACTAAACCGTTTTTTAACTCTCTTTACGTGATTTGTCCACTATATAAAATATTCATTTTTTTGTATCTCACACTCTGTTCACTTTTGCACAATGTTGTCTGACACATAACACTTACAGACTCGTAAACCATTTTTTAGCTCAATTTACGTGATTTGTGCACGATTTCAAATATTAATTTTTTTGTACCTCACTTACTTTACATTCTGTTCACTTTTGTGTGTGACACATATCTCAGTTCACTTTTGTGTCTGACATATATCACTGAGAGACTACTAAACCGTTTTTTAACTCTCTTTACGTGATTTGTCCACTATATAAAATATTCATTTTTTTGTATCTCACACTCTGTTCACTTTTACACAATGTTGTCTGACACATAACACTTACAGACTCGTAAACCATTTTTTAGCTCTCTTTACGTGATTTGTGCACGATTTCAAATATTAATTTTTTTGTACCTCACTTACTTCACACTCTGTTCACTTTTGTGTGTGACACATATTACTGAGATACTACTAAACCGTTTTTTAACTCTCTTTACGTGATTTGTCCACTATATAAAAAATTCATTTTTTTGTATCTCACACACTGTTCACTTTTACACAATGTTGTCTGACACACAACACTTACAGACTCGTAAACCATTTTTTAGCTCTCTTTACGTGATTTGTGCACGATTTCAAATATTAATTTTTTTGTACCTCACTTACTTCACACTCTGTTCACTTTTGTGTGTGACACATATTACTGAGATACTACTAAACCGTTTTTTAACTCTCTTTACGTGATTTTTCCACTATATAAAAAAAACATTTTTTTGTATCTCACACTCTGTTCACTTTTACACAATGTCGTCTGACACACAACACTTACAGACTCGTAAACCATTTATTAGCTCTCTTTACGTGATTTGTGCACGATTTCAAATATTAATTTTTTTGTACCTCACTTACTTCACACTCTGTTCACTTTTGTGTGTGACACATATCTCTGTTCACTTTTGTGTCTGACATATATCACTGAGAGACTACTAAACCGTTTTTTAACTCTCTTTACGTGATTTGTCCACTATATAAAATATTCATTTTTTTGTATCTCACACTCTGTTCACTTTTACACAATGTTGTCTGACACATAACACTTACAGACTTGTAAACCATTTTTTAGCTCTCTTTACGTGATTTGTGAACGATTTCAAATATTAATTTTTTGTACCTCACTTACTTCACACTCTGTTCACTTTTGTGTGTGACACATATTACTGAGATACTACTAAACCGTTTTTTAACTCTCTTTACGTGATTTGTCCACTATATAAAAAATTCATTTTTTTGTATCTCACACACTGTTCACTTTTACACAATGTTGTCTGACACACAACACTTACAGACTCGTAAACCATTTTTTAGCTCTCTTTACGTGATTTGTGCACGATTTCAAATATTAATTTTTTTGTACCTCACTTACTTCACACTCTGTTCACTTTTGTGTGTGACACATATTACTGAGATACTACTAAACCGTTTTTTAACTCTCTTTACGTGATTTTTCCACTATATAAAAAAAACATTTTTTTGTATCTCACACTCAGTTCACTTTTACACAATGTTGTCTGACACATAACACTTACAGACTCGTAAACCATTTTTTAGCTCTCTTTACGTGATATGTGCACGATTTCAAATATTAATTTTTTTGTACCTCACTTACTTCACACTCTGTTCACTTTTGTGTGTGACACATATCTCTGTTCACTTTTGTGTCTGACATATATCACTGAGAGACTACTAAACCGTTTTTTAACTCTCTTTACGTGATTTGTCCACTATATAAAATATTCATTTTTTTGTATCTCACACTCTGTTCACTTTTACACAATGTTGTCTGACACATAACACTTACAGACTCGTAAACCATTTTTTAGCTCTCTTTACGTGATTTGTGCACGATTTCAAATATTAATTTTTTTGTACCTCACTTACTTCACACTCTGTTCACTTTTGTGTGTGACACATATCTCTGTTCACTTTTGTGTCTGACATATATCACTGAGAGACTACTAAACCGTTTTTTAACTCTCTTTACGTGATTTGTCCACTATATAAAATATTCATTTTTTTGTATCTCACACTCTGTTCACTTTTACACAATGTTGTCTGACACATAACACTTACAGACTCGTAAACCATTTTTTAGCTCTCTTTACGTGATTTGTGCACGATTTCAAATATTAATTTTTTTGTACCTCACTTACTTCACACTCTGTTCACTTTTGTGTGTGACACATATCTCTGTTCACTTTTGTGTCTGACATATATCACTTAGAGACTACTAAACCGTTTTTTAACTCTCTTTACTTGATTTGTCCACTATATAAAATATTCATTTTTTTGTATCTCACACTCTGTTCACTTTTACACAATGTTGTCTGACACATAACACTTACAGACTCGTAAACCATTTTTTAGCTCTATTTACGTGATTTGTGCACGATATCAAATATTAATTTTTTTGTACATCACTTACTTCACACTCTGTTCACTTTTGTGTGTGACACATATCTCTGTTCACTTTTGTGTCTGACATATATCACTGAGAGACTACTAAACCGTTTTTTAACTCTCTTTACGTGATTTGTCCACTATATAAAATATTCATTTTTTTGTATCTCACACTCTGTTCACTTTTACACAATGTTGTCTGACACATAACACTTACAGACTCGTAAACCATTTTTTAGCTCTATTTACGTGATTTGTGCACGATATCAAATATTAATTTTTTTGTACCTCACTTACTTCACACTCTGTTCACTTTTGTGTCTGACACATATCACTGAGAGACTACTAAACCGTTTTTTAATTCTCTTTACGTGATTTGTCCACTATATAAAAAATTCATTTTTTTGTATCTCACACTCTGTTCACTTTTACACAATGTTGTCTGACACATAACACTTACAGACTCGTAAACCATTTTTTAGCTCTCTTTACGTGATTTGTGCACGATTTCAAATATTAATTTTTTTGTACCTCACTTACTTCACACTCTGTTCACTTTTGTGTGTGACACATATCTCTGTTCACTTTTGTGTCTGACATATATCACTTAGAGACTACTAAACCGTTTTTTAACTCTCTTTACTTGATTTGTCCACTATATAAAATATTCATTTTTTTGTATCTCACACTCTGTTCACTTTTACACAATGTTGTCTGACACATAACACTTACAGACTCGTAAACCATTTTTTAGCTCTATTTACGTGATTTGTGCACGATATCAAATATTAATTTTTTTGTACCTCACTTACTTCACACTCTGTTCACTTTTGTGTGTGACACATATCTCTGTTCACTTTTGTGTCTGACATATATCACTGAGAGACTACTAAACCGTTTTTTAACTCTCTTTACGTGATTTGTCCACTATATAAAATATTCATTTTTTTGTATCTCACACTCTGTTCACTTTTACACAATGTTGTCTGACACATAACACTTACAGACTCGTAAACCATTTTTTAGCTCTATTTACGTGATTTGTGCACGATATCAAATATTAATTTTTTTGTACCTCACTTACTTCACACTCTGTTCACTTTTGTGTCTGACACATATCACTGAGAGACTACTAAACCGTTTTTTAATTCTCTTTACGTGATTTGTCCACTATATAAAATATTCATTTTTTTGTATCTCACACTCTGTTCACTTTTACACAACGTTGTCTGACACATAACACTTACAGACTCGTAAACCATTTTTTAGCTCTCTTTACGTGATTTGTGCACGATTTCAAATATTAATTTTTTTGTACCTCACTTACTTCACACTCTGTTCACTTTTGTGTGTGACACATATCTCTGTTCACTTTTGTGTCTGACATATATCACTGAGAGACTACTAAACCGTTTTTTAATTCTCTTTACGTGATTTGTCCACTATATAAAAAATTAATTTTTTGTATCTCACACTCTGTTCACTTTTACACAATGTTGTCTGACACATAACACTTACAGACTCGTAAACCATTTTTTTGCTCTCTTTACGTGATTTGTGCACGATTTCAAATATTAATTTTTTTGTACCTCACTTACTTCACACTCTGTTCACTTTTGTGTGTGACACATATTACTGAGATACTACTAAACCGTTTTTTAACTCTCTTTACGTGATTTGTCCACTATATAAAAAAATCATTTTTTTTTGTATCTCACACTCTGTTCACTTTTACACAATGTTGTCTGACACACAACACTTACAGACTCGTAAACCATTTTTTAGCTCTCTTTACGTGATATGTGCACGATTTCAAATATTAATTTTTTTGTACCTCACTTACTTCACACTCTGTTCACTTTTGTGTGTGACACATATCTCTGTTCACTTTTGTGTCTGACATATATCACTGAGAGACTACTAAACCGTTTTTTAACTCTCTTTACGTGATTTGTCCACTATATAAAATATTCATTTTTTTGTATCTCACACTCTGTTCACTTTTACACAATGTTGTCTGACACATAACACTTACAGACTCGTAAACCATTTTTTAGCTCTCTTTACGTGATTTGTGCACGATTTCAAATATTAATTTTTTTGTACCTCACTTACTTCACACTCTGTTCACTTTTGTGTGTGACACATATCTCTGTTCACTTTTGTGTCTGACATATATCACTTAGAGACTACTAAACCGTTTTTTAACTCTCTTTACTTGATTTGTCCACTATATAAAATATTCATTTTTTTGTATCTCACACTCTGTTCACTTTTACACAATGTTGTCTGACACATAACACTTACAGACTCGTAAACCATTTTTTAGCTCTATTTACGTGATTTGTGCACGATATCAAATATTAATTTTTTTGTACCTCACTTACTTCACACTCTGTTCACTTTTGTGTGTGACACATATCTCTGTTCACTTTTGTGTCTGACATATATCACTGAGAGACTACTAAACCGTTTTTTAACTCTCTTTACGTGATTTGTCCACTATATAAAATATTCATTTTTTTGTATCTCACACTCTGTTCACTTTTACACAATGTTGTCTGACACATAACACTTACAGACTCGTAAACCATTTTTTAGCTCTATTTACGTGATTTGTGCACGATATCAAATATTAATTTTTTTGTACCTCACTTACTTCACACTCTGTTCACTTTTGTGTGTGACACATATCACTGAGAGACTACTAAACCATTTTTTAACTCTCTTTACGTGATTTGTCCACTATATGAAAAAATCATTTTTTTGTATCTCACACTCTGTTCACTTTTACACAATGTTGTCTGACACATAACACTTACAGACACGTAAACCATTTTTTAGCTCTCTTTACGTGATTTGTGCACGATTTCAAATATTAATTTTTTTGTACCTCACTTGCTTCACACTCTATTCACTTTTGTGTGTGACACATATCTCTGTTCACTTTTGTGTCTGACATATATCACTTAGAGACTACTAAACCGTTTTTTAACTCTCTTTACGTGATTTGTCCACTATATAAAATATTCATTTTTTTGTATCTCACACTCTGTTCACTTTTGCACAATGTTGTCTGACACATAACACTTACAGACACGTAAACCATTTTTTAGCTCTCTTTACGTGATTTGTGCACGATTTCAAATATTAATTTTTTTGTACCTCACTTACTTCACACTCTGTTCACTTTTGTGTGTGACACATATCTCTGTTCACTTTTGTGTCTGACATATATCACTTAGAGACTACTAAACCGTTTTTTAACTCTCTTTACTTGATTTGTCCACTATATAAAATATTCATTTTTTTGTATCTCACACTCTGTTCACTTTTACACAATGTTGTCTGACACATAACACTTACAGACTCGTAAACCATTTTTTAGCTCTATTTACGTGATTTGTGCACGATATCAAATATTAATTTTTTTGTACCTCACTTACTTCACACTCTGTTCACTTTTGTGTGTGACACATATCTCTGTTCACTTTTGTGTCTGACATATATCACTGAGAGACTACTAAACCGTTTTTTAACTCTCTTTACGTGATTTGTCCACTATATAAAATATTCATTTTTTTGTATCTCACACTCTGTTCACTTTTACACAATGTTGTCTGACACATAACACTTACAGACTCGTAAACCATTTTTTAGCTCTATTTACGTGATTTGTGCACGATATCAAATATTAATTTTTTTGTACCTCACTTACTTCACACTCTGTTCACTTTTGTGTGTGACACATATCACTGAGAGACTACTAAACCATTTTTTAACTCTCTTTACGTGATTTGTCCACTATATGAAAAAATCATTTTTTTGTATCTCACACTCTGTTCACTTTTACACAATGTTGTCTGACACATAACACTTACAGACACGTAAACCATTTTTTAGCTCTCTTTACGTGATTTGTGCACGATTTCAAATATTAATTTTTTTGTACCTCACTTGCTTCACACTCTATTCACTTTTGTGTGTGACACATATCTCTGTTCACTTTTGTGTCTGACATATATCACTTAGAGACTACTAAACCGTTTTTTAACTCTCTTTACGTGATTTGTCCACTATATAAAATATTCATTTTTTTGTATCTCACACTCTGTTCACTTTTGCACAATGTTGTCTGACACATAACACTTACAGACTCGTAAACCATTTTTTAGCTCAATTTACGTGATTTGTGCACGATTTCAAATATTAATTTTTTTGTACCTCACTTACTTTACATTCTGTTCACTTTTGTGTGTGACACATATCTCAGTTCACTTTTGTGTCTGACATATATCACTGAGAGACTACTAAACCGTTTTTTAACTCTCTTTACGTGATTTGTCCACTATATAAAATATTCATTTTTTTGTATCTCACACTCTGTTCACTTTTACACAATGTTGTCTGACACATAACACTTACAGACTCGTAAACCATTTTTTAGCTCTCTTTACGTGATTTGTGCACGATTTCAAATATTAATTTTTTTGTACCTCACTTACTTCACACTCTGTTCACTTTTGTGTGTGACACATATTACTGAGATACTACTAAACCGTTTTTTAACTCTCTTTACGTGATTTGTCCACTATATAAAAAATTCATTTTTTTGTATCTCACACACTGTTCACTTTTACACAATGTTGTCTGACACACAACACTTACAGACTCGTAAACCATTTTTTAGCTCTCTTTACGTGATTTGTGCACGATTTCAAATATTAATTTTTTTGTACCTCACTTACTTCACACTCTGTTCACTTTTGTGTGTGACACATATTACTGAGATACTACTAAACCGTTTTTTAACTCTCTTTACGTGATTTTTCCACTATATAAAAAAAACATTTTTTTGTATCTCACACTCTGTTCACTTTTACACAATGTCGTCTGACACACAACACTTACAGACTCGTAAACCATTTATTAGCTCTCTTTACGTGATTTGTGCACGATTTCAAATATTAATTTTTTTGTACCTCACTTACTTCACACTCTGTTCACTTTTGTGTGTGACACATATCTCTGTTCACTTTTGTGTCTGACATATATCACTGAGAGACTACTAAACCGTTTTTTAACTCTCTTTACGTGATTTGTCCACTATATAAAATATTCATTTTTTTGTATCTCACACTCTGTTCACTTTTACACAATGTTGTCTGACACATAACACTTACAGACTTGTAAACCATTTTTTAGCTCTCTTTACGTGATTTGTGAACGATTTCAAATATTAATTTTTTGTACCTCACTTACTTCACACTCTGTTCACTTTTGTGTGTGACACATATTACTGAGATACTACTAAACCGTTTTTTAACTCTCTTTACGTGATTTGTCCACTATATAAAAAATTCATTTTTTTGTATCTCACACACTGTTCACTTTTACACAATGTTGTCTGACACACAACACTTACAGACTCGTAAACCATTTTTTAGCTCTCTTTACGTGATTTGTGCACGATTTCAAATATTAATTTTTTTGTACCTCACTTACTTCACACTCTGTTCACTTTTGTGTGTGACACATATTACTGAGATACTACTAAACCGTTTTTTAACTCTCTTTACGTGATTTTTCCACTATATAAAAAAAACATTTTTTTGTATCTCACACTCAGTTCACTTTTACACAATGTTGTCTGACACATAACACTTACAGACTCGTAAACCATTTTTTAGCTCTCTTTACGTGATTTGTGCACGATTTCAAATATTAATTTTTTTGTACCTCACTTACTTCACACTCTGTTCACTTTTGTGTGTGACACATATCTCTGTTCACTTTTGTGTCTGACATATATCACTGAGAGACTACTAAACCGTTTTTTAATTCTCTTTACGTGATTTGTCCACTATATAAAAAATTAATTTTTTGTATCTCACACTCTGTTCACTTTTACACAATGTTGTCTGACACATAACACTTACAGACTCGTAAACCATTTTTTTGCTCTCTTTACGTGATTTGTGCACGATTTCAAATATTATTTTTTTTGTACCTCACTTACTTCACACTCTGTTCACTTTTGTGTGTGACACATATTACTGAGATACTACTAAACCGTTTTTTAACTCTCTTTACGTGATTTGTCCACTATATAAAAAAATCATTTTTTTTTGTATCTCACACTCTGTTCACTTTTACACAATGTTGTCTGACACACAACACTTACAGACTCGTAAACCATTTTTTAGCTCTCTTTACGTGATATGTGCACGATTTCAAATATTAATTTTTTTGTACCTCACTTACTTCACACTCTGTTCACTTTTGTGTGTGACACATATCTCTGTTCACTTTTGTGTCTGACATATATCACTGAGAGACTACTAAACCGTTTTTTAACTCTCTTTACGTGATTTGTCCACTATATAAAATATTCATTTTTTTGTATCTCACACTCTGTTCACTTTTACACAATGTTGTCTGACACATAACACTTACAGACTCGTAAACCATTTTTTAGCTCTCTTTACGTGATTTGTGCACGATTTCAAATATTAATTTTTTTGTACCTCACTTACTTCACACTCTGTTCACTTTTGTGTGTGACACATATCTCTGTTCACTTTTGTGTCTGACATATATCACTGAGAGACTACTAAACCGTTTTTTAACTCTCTTTACGTGATTTGTCCACTATATAAAATATTCATTTTTTTGTATCTCACACTCTGTTCACTTTTACACAATGTTGTCTGACACATAACACTTACAGACTCGTAAACCATTTTTTAGCTCTCTTTACGTGATTTGTGCACGATTTCAAATATTAATTTTTTTGTACCTCACTTACTTCACACTCTGTTCACTTTTGTGTGTGACACATATCTCTGTTCACTTTTGTGTCTGACATATATCACTTAGAGACTACTAAACCGTTTTTTAACTCTCTTTACTTGATTTGTCCACTATATAAAATATTCATTTTTTTGTATCTCACACTCTGTTCACTTTTACACAATGTTGTCTGACACATAACACTTACAGACTCGTAAACCATTTTTTAGCTCTATTTACGTGATTTGTGCACGATATCAAATATTAATTTTTTTGTACATCACTTACTTCACACTCTGTTCACTTTTGTGTGTGACACATATCTCTGTTCACTTTTGTGTCTGACATATATCACTGAGAGACTACTAAACCGTTTTTTAACTCTCTTTACGTGATTTGTCCACTATATAAAATATTCATTTTTTTGTATCTCACACTCTGTTCACTTTTACACAATGTTGTCTGACACATAACACTTACAGACTCGTAAACCATTTTTTAGCTCTATTTACGTGATTTGTGCACGATATCAAATATTAATTTTTTTGTACCTCACTTACTTCACACTCTGTTCACTTTTGTGTCTGACACATATCACTGAGAGACTACTAAACCGTTTTTTAATTCTCTTTACGTGATTTGTCCACTATATAAAAAATTCATTTTTTTGTATCTCACACTCTGTTCACTTTTACACAATGTTGTCTGACACATAACACTTACAGACTCGTAAACCATTTTTTAGCTCTCTTTACGTGATTTGTGCACGATTTCAAATATTAATTTTTTTGTACCTCACTTACTTCACACTCTGTTCACTTTTGTGTGTGACACATATCTCTGTTCACTTTTGTGTCTGACATATATCACTTAGAGACTACTAAACCGTTTTTTAACTCTCTTTACTTGATTTGTCCACTATATAAAATATTCATTTTTTTGTATCTCACACTCTGTTCACTTTTACACAATGTTGTCTGACACATAACACTTACAGACTCGTAAACCATTTTTTAGCTCTATTTACGTGATTTGTGCACGATATCAAATATTAATTTTTTTGTACCTCACTTACTTCACACTCTGTTCACTTTTGTGTGTGACACATATCTCTGTTCACTTTTGTGTCTGACATATATCACTGAGAGACTACTAAACCGTTTTTTAACTCTCTTTACGTGATTTGTCCACTATATAAAATATTCATTTTTTTGTATCTCACACTCTGTTCACTTTTACACAATGTTGTCTGACACATAACACTTACAGACTCGTAAACCATTTTTTAGCTCTATTTACGTGATTTGTGCACGATATCAAATATTAATTTTTTTGTACCTCACTTACTTCACACTCTGTTCACTTTTGTGTCTGACACATATCACTGAGAGACTACTAAACCGTTTTTTAATTCTCTTTACGTGATTTGTCCACTATATAAAATATTCATTTTTTTGTATCTCACACTCTGTTCACTTTTACACAACGTTGTCTGACACATAACACTTACAGACTCGTAAACCATTTTTTAGCTCTCTTTACGTGATTTGTGCACGATTTCAAATATTAATTTTTTTGTACCTCACTTACTTCACACTCTGTTCACTTTTGTGTGTGACACATATCTCTGTTCACTTTTGTGTCTGACATATATCACTGAGAGACTACTAAACCGTTTTTTAATTCTCTTTACGTGATTTGTCCACTATATAAAAAATTAATTTTTTGTATCTCACACTCTGTTCACTTTTACACAATGTTGTCTGACACATAACACTTACAGACTCGTAAACCATTTTTTTGCTCTCTTTACGTGATTTGTGCACGATTTCAAATATTAATTTTTTTGTACCTCACTTACTTCACACTCTGTTCACTTTTGTGTGTGACACATATTACTGAGATACTACTAAACCGTTTTTTAACTCTCTTTACGTGATTTGTCCACTATATAAAAAAATCATTTTTTTTTGTATCTCACACTCTGTTCACTTTTACACAATGTTGTCTGACACACAACACTTACAGACTCGTAAACCATTTTTTAGCTCTCTTTACGTGATATGTGCACGATTTCAAATATTAATTTTTTTGTACCTCACTTACTTCACACTCTGTTCACTTTTGTGTGTGACACATATCTCTGTTCACTTTTGTGTCTGACATATATCACTGAGAGACTACTAAACCGTTTTTTAACTCTCTTTACGTGATTTGTCCACTATATAAAATATTCATTTTTTTGTATCTCACACTCTGTTCACTTTTACACAATGTTGTCTGACACATAACACTTACAGACTCGTAAACCATTTTTTAGCTCTCTTTACGTGATTTGTGCACGATTTCAAATATTAATTTTTTTGTACCTCACTTACTTCACACTCTGTTCACTTTTGTGTGTGACACATATCTCTGTTCACTTTTGTGTCTGACATATATCACTTAGAGACTACTAAACCGTTTTTTAACTCTCTTTACTTGATTTGTCCACTATATAAAATATTCATTTTTTTGTATCTCACACTCTGTTCACTTTTACACAATGTTGTCTGACACATAACACTTACAGACTCGTAAACCATTTTTTAGCTCTATTTACGTGATTTGTGCACGATATCAAATATTAATTTTTTTGTACCTCACTTACTTCACACTCTGTTCACTTTTGTGTGTGACACATATCTCTGTTCACTTTTGTGTCTGACATATATCACTGAGAGACTACTAAACCGTTTTTTAACTCTCTTTACGTGATTTGTCCACTATATAAAATATTCATTTTTTTGTATCTCACACTCTGTTCACTTTTACACAATGTTGTCTGACACATAACACTTACAGACTCGTAAACCATTTTTTAGCTCTATTTACGTGATTTGTGCACGATATCAAATATTAATTTTTTTGTACCTCACTTACTTCACACTCTGTTCACTTTTGTGTGTGACACATATCACTGAGAGACTACTAAACCATTTTTTAACTCTCTTTACGTGATTTGTCCACTATATGAAAAAATCATTTTTTTGTATCTCACACTCTGTTCACTTTTACACAATGTTGTCTGACACATAACACTTACAGACACGTAAACCATTTTTTAGCTCTCTTTACGTGATTTGTGCACGATTTCAAATATTAATTTTTTTGTACCTCACTTGCTTCACACTCTATTCACTTTTGTGTGTGACACATATCTCTGTTCACTTTTGTGTCTGACATATATCACTTAGAGACTACTAAACCGTTTTTTAACTCTCTTTACGTGATTTGTCCACTATATAAAATATTCATTTTTTTGTATCTCACACTCTGTTCACTTTTGCACAATGTTGTCTGACACATAACACTTACAGACTCGTAAACCATTTTTTAGCTCAATTTACGTGATTTGTGCACGATTTCAAATATTAATTTTTTTGTACCTCACTTACTTTACATTCTGTTCACTTTTGTGTGTGACACATATCTCAGTTCACTTTTGTGTCTGACATATATCACTGAGAGACTACTAAACCGTTTTTTAACTCTCTTTACGTGATTTGTCCACTATATAAAATATTCATTTTTTTGTATCTCACACTCTGTTCACTTTTACACAATGTTGTCTGACACATAACACTTACAGACTCGTAAACCATTTTTTAGCTCTCTTTACGTGATTTGTGCACGATTTCAAATATTAATTTTTTTGTACCTCACTTACTTCACACTCTGTTCACTTTTGTGTGTGACACATATTACTGAGATACTACTAAACCGTTTTTTAACTCTCTTTACGTGATTTGTCCACTATATAAAAAATTCATTTTTTTGTATCTCACACACTGTTCACTTTTACACAATGTTGTCTGACACACAACACTTACAGACTCGTAAACCATTTTTTAGCTCTCTTTACGTGATTTGTGCACGATTTCAAATATTAATTTTTTTGTACCTCACTTACTTCACACTCTGTTCACTTTTGTGTGTGACACATATTACTGAGATACTACTAAACCGTTTTTTAACTCTCTTTACGTGATTTTTCCACTATATAAAAAAAACATTTTTTTGTATCTCACACTCTGTTCACTTTTACACAATGTCGTCTGACACACAACACTTACAGACTCGTAAACCATTTATTAGCTCTCTTTACGTGATTTGTGCACGATTTCAAATATTAATTTTTTTGTACCTCACTTACTTCACACTCTGTTCACTTTTGTGTGTGACACATATCTCTGTTCACTTTTGTGTCTGACATATATCACTGAGAGACTACTAAACCGTTTTTTAACTCTCTTTACGTGATTTGTCCACTATATAAAATATTCATTTTTTTGTATCTCACACTCTGTTCACTTTTACACAATGTTGTCTGACACATAACACTTACAGACTTGTAAACCATTTTTTAGCTCTCTTTACGTGATTTGTGAACGATTTCAAATATTAATTTTTTGTACCTCACTTACTTCACACTCTGTTCACTTTTGTGTCTGACACATATCACTGAGAGACTACTAAACCGTTTTTTAATTCTCTTTACGTGATTTGTCCACTATATAAAAAATTCATTTTTTTGTATCTCACACTCTGTTCACTTTTACACAATGTTGTCGGACACACAACACTTACAGACTCGTAAACCATTTTTTAGCTCTCTTTACGTGATTTGTGCACGATTTCAAATTTTAATTTTTTTGTACCTCACTTACTTCACACTCTGTTCACATTTGTGTGTGACACATATCACAGAGAGACTACTAAACCATTTTTTAACTCTCTTTACGTGATTTGTCCACTAATTGAAAAAATCATTTTTTTGTATCTCACACTCTGTTCACTTTTACACAATGTTGTCTGACACATAACACTTACAGACTCGTAAACCATTTTTTAGCTCTCTTTACGTGATTTGTGCACGATTTCAAATATTAATTTTTTTGTACCTCACTTGCTTCACACTCTGTTCACTTTTGTGTGTGACACATATCTCTGTTCACTTTTGTGTCTGACATATATCACTGAGAGACTACTAAACCGTTTTTTAACTCTCTTTACGTGATTTGTCCATTATATAAAAAATTCATTTTTTTGTATCTCACACTCTGTTCACTTTTACACAATGTTGTCTGACACATAACACTTACAGACTCGTAAACCATTTTTTAGCACTCTTTACGTGATTTGTGCACGATTTCAAATATTAATTTTTTTGTACCTCACTTACTTCACACTCTGTTCACTTTTGTGTGTGACACATATTACTGAGATACTACTAAACCGTTTTTTAACTCTCTTTACGTGATTTGTCCACTATATAAAAAATTCATTTTTTTGTATCTCACACTCTGTTCACTTTTACACAATGTTGTCTGACACACAACACTTACAGACTCGTAAACCATTTTTTAGCTCTCTTTACGTGATTTGTGCACGATTTCAAATATTAATTTTTTTGTACCTCACTTACTTCACACTCTGTTCACTTTTGTGTGTGACACATATCTCTGTTCACTTTTGTGTCTGACATATATCACTGAGAGACTACTAAACCGTTTTTTAACTCTCTTTACGTGATTTGTCCACTATATAAAATATTCATTTTTTTGTATCTCACACTCTGTTCACTTTTACACAATGTTGTCTGACACATAACACTTACAGACTCGTAAACCATTTTTTAGCTCTCTTTACGTGATTTGTGCACGATTTCAAATATTAATTTTTTTGTACCTCACTTACTTCACACTCTGTTCACTTTTGTGTGTGACACATATCACTGAGAGACTACTAAACCATTTTTTAACTCTCTTTACGTGATTTGTCCACTATATGAAAAAATCATTTTTTTGCATCTCACACTCTGTTCACTTTTAAACAATGTTGTCTGACACATAACACTTACAGACTCGTAAACCATTTTTTAGATCTCTTTACGTGATTTGTGCACGATTTCAAATATTAATTTTTTTGTACCTCACTTGCTTCACACTCTGTTCACTTTTGTGTGTGACACATATCTCTGTTCACTTTTGTGTCTGACATATATCACTTAGAGACTACTAAACCGTTTTTTAACTCTCTTTACTTGATTTGTCCACTATATAAAATATTCATTTTTTTGTATCTCACACTCTGTTCACTTTTACACAAAGTTGTCTGACACATAACACTTACAGACTCGTAAACCATTTTTTAGCTCTATTTACGTGATTTGTGCACGATATCAAATATTAATTTTTTTGTACCTCACTTACTTCACACTCTGTTCACTTTTGTGTGTGACACATATCTCTGTTCACTTTTGTGTCTGACATATATCACTGAGAGACTACTAAACCGTTTTTTAACTCTCTTTACGTGATTTGTCCACTATATAAAATATTCATTTTTTTGTATCTCACACTCTGTTCACTTTTACACAATGTTGTCTGACACATAACACTTACAGACTCGTAAACCATTTTTTAGCTCTCTTTACGTGATTTGTGCACGATTTCAAATATTAATTTTTTTGTACCTCACTTACTTCACACTCTGTTCACTTTTGTGTGTGACACATATCTCTGTTCACTTTTGTGTCTGACATATATCACTGAGATACTACTAAACCGTTTTTTAACTCTCTTTACGTGATTTGTCCACTGTATAAAAAATTCATTTTTTTGTATCTCACACTCTGTTCACTTTTACACAATGTTGTCTGACACACAACACTTACAGACTCGTAAACCATTTTTTAGCACTCTTTACGTGATTTGTGCACGATTTCAAATATTAATTTTTTTGTACCTCACTTCCTTCACACTCTGTTCACTTTTGTGTCTGACACATATCACTGAGAGACTACTAAACCGTTTTTTAATTCTCTTTACGTGATTTGTCTACTATATAAAAAATTCATTTTTTTGTATCTCACACTCTGTTCACTTTTACACAATGTTGTCGGACACACAACACTTACAGACTCGTAAACCATTTTTTAGCTCTCTTTACGTGATTTGTGCACGATTTCAAATATTAATTTTTTTGTACCTCACTTACTTCACACTCTGTTCACATTTGTGTGTGACACATATCACTGAGAGACTACTAAACCATTTTTTAACTCTCTTTACGTGATTTGTCCACTATATGAAAAAATCATTTTTTTGTATCTCACACTCTGTTCACTTTTACACAATGTTGTCTGACACATAACACTTACAGACTCGTAAACCATTTTTTAGCTCTCTTTACGTGATTTGTGCACGATTTCAAATATTAATTTTTTTGTACCTCACTTGCTTCACACTCTGTTCACTTTTGTGTGTGACATATATCACTGAGAGTCTACTAAACCATTTTTTAACTCTCTTTACGTGATTTGTCCACTATATAAAAAATTCATTTTTTTTTATCTCACACTCTGTTCACTTTTACACAATGTTGTCTGACACATAACACTTACAGACTCGTAAACCATTTTTTAGCTCTCTTTACGTGATTTGTGCACGATTTCAAATATTAATTTTTTTGTACCTCACTTACTTCACACTCTGTTCACTTTTGTGTGTGACACATATCTCTGTTCACTTTTGTGTCTGACATATATCACTGAGAGTCTACTAAACCGTTTTTTAACTCTCTTTACGTGATTTGTCCACTATATAAAAAATTCATTTTTTTGTATCTCACACTCTGTTCGCTTTTACACAATGTTGTCTGACACTTGACACTTACAGACTCGTAAACCATTTTTTAGCTTTCTTTACGTGATTTGTGCACGATTTCAAATATTATTTTTTTTGTACCTCACTTACTTCACACTCTGTTCACTTTTGTGTGTGACACATATCTCTGTTCACTTTTGTGTGTGACATATATCACTGAGAGTCTACTAAACCATTTTTTAACTCTCTTTACGTGATTTGTCCACTATATAAAAAATTCATTTTTTTGTATCTCACACTCTGTTCACTTTTACACAATGTTGTCTGACACATAACACTTACAGACTCGTAAACCATTTTTTAGCTCTCTTTACGTGATTTGTGCACGATTTCAAATATTAATTTTTTTGTACCTCACTTACTTCACACTCTGTTCACTTTTGTGTGTGACACATATCTCTGTTCATTTTTGTGTCTCACATATATCACTGAGAGTCTACTAAACCGTTTTTTAACTCTCTTTACGTTATTTGTCCACTATATAATAAATTCATTTTTTTGTATCTCACACTCTGTTCACTTTTACACAATGTTGTCTGACACATAACACTTACAGACTCGTAATCCATTTTTTAGCTCTCTTTACGTGATTTGTGCACGATTTCAAATATTAATTTTTTTGTACCTCACTTACTTCACACTCTGTTCACTTTTTTGTCTGACACATATCACTGAGAGACTACTAAACCGTTTTTTAACTCTCTTTACGTGATTTGTCCACTATATAAAAAAATCATTTTTTTGTATCTCACACTCTGTTCACTTTTGTGTGACACATATCACTCAGAGACTACTAAACAATTTTTTAACTCTCTTTACGTGATTTGTCCACTATATAAAAAAATCATTTTTTTGTATCTCACACTCTGTTCACTTTTACACAATGTTGTCTGACACATTACACTTACAGACTCGTAAACCATTTTTTAGCTCTCTTTACGTGATTTGTGCACGATTTCAAATATTAATTTTTTTGTACCTCACTTGCTTCACACTCTGTTCACTTTTGTGTGTGACACATATCTCTGTTCACTTTTGTGTCTGACATATATCACTGAGAGACTACTAAACCGTTTTTTAACTCTCTTTACGTGATTTGTCCACTATATAAAATATTCATTTTTTTGTATCTCACACTCTGTTCACTTTTACACAATGCTGTCTGACACATAACACTTACAGACTCGTTAACCATTTTTTAGCTCTCTTTACGTGATTTGTGCGCGATTTCAAATATTAATTTTTTTGTACCTCACTTACTTCACACTCTGTTCACTTTTGTGTGTGACACATATCTCTGTTCACTTTTGTGTCTGACATATATCACTGAGAGACTACTAAACCGTTTTTTAACTCTCTTTACGTGATTTGTCCACTATATAAAATATTCATTTTTTTGTATCTCACACTCTGTTCACTTTTACACAATGTTGTCTGACACATAACACTTACAGACTCGTAAACCATTTTTTAGCTCTCTTTACGTGATTTGTGCACGATTTCAAATATTAATTTTTTTGTACCTCACTTACTTCACACTCTGTTCACTTTTGTGTGTGACACATATCTCTATTCACTTTTGTGTCTCACATATATCACTGAGAGTCTACTAAACCGTTTTTTAACTCTCTTTACGTGATTTGTCCACTATATAAAAAATTCATTTTTTTGTATCTCACACTATGTTCACTTTTACACAATGTTGTCTGACACATAACACTTACAGACTCGTAATCCATTTTTTAGCTCTCTTTACGTGATTTGTGCACGATTTCAAATATTAATTTTTTTGTACCTCACTTACTTCACACTTTGTTCACTTTTTTGTCTGACACATATCACTGAGAGACTACTAAACCGTTTTTTAACTCTCTTTACGTGATTTGTCCACTATATAAAAAATTCATTTTTTTGTATCTCACACTATGTTCACTTTTACACAATGTTGTCTGACACATAACACTTACAGACTCGTAATCCATTTTTAGCTCTCTTTACGTGATTTGTGCGCGATTTCAAATTTTCATTTTTTTGTACCTCACTTACTTCACACTCTGTTCACTTTTGTGTGTGACACAAATCTCTGTTCACTTTTGTGTGTGACATATATCACTGAGAGTCTACTAAACCATTTTTTAACTCTCTTTACGTGATTTGTCCACTATATAAAAAATTCATTTTTTTGTATCTCACACTCTGTTCACTTTTACACAATGTTGTCTGACACTTAACACTTACAGACTCGTAATCCATTTTTTAGCTCTCTTTACGTGATTTGTGCACGATTTCAAATATTAATTTTTTTGTACCTCACTTACTTCACACTCAGTTCACTTTTGTGTCTGACACATATCACTGAGAGACAACTAAACCGTTTTTTAACTCTACGTGATTTGTCCACTATATAGAAAATTCATTTTTTTTAATCTCACACTCTGTTCACTTTTACACAATGTTGTCTGACACACAACACTTACAGACTCGTAAACCATTTTTTAGCTCTCTTTACGTGATTTGTGCACAATTTCAAATATTAATTTTTTTGTACCTCACTTACTTCACACTCTGTTCACTTTTGTGTGTGACACATATCTCTGTTCACTTTTGTGTCTGACATATATCACTGAGAGACTACTAAACCGTTTTTTAACTCTCTTTACGTGATTTGTCCACTATATAAAATATTCATTTTTTTGTATCTCACACTATGTTCACTTTTACACAATGTTGTCTGACTCATAACACTTACAGACTCGTAATCCATTTTTTAGCTCTCTTTACGTGATTTGTGCACGATTTCAAATATTAATTTTTTTGTACCTCACTTACTTCACACTTTGTTCACTTTTTTGTCTGACACATATCACTGAGAGACTACTAAACCGTTTTTTAACTCTCTTTACGTGATTTGTCCACTATATAAAAAATTCATTTTTTTGTATCTCACACTCTGTTCACTTTTGTGTGTGACACATATCACTGAGAGACTACTAAACAATTTTTTAACTCTCTTTACGTGATTTGTCCACTATATAAAAAAATCATTTTTTTTTGTATCTCACACTCTGTTCACTTTTACACAATGTTGTCTGACACATTACACTTACAGACTCGTAAACCATTTTTTAGCTCTCTTTACGTGATTTGTGCACGATTTCAAATATTAATTTTTTTGTACCTCACTTGCTTCACACTCTGTTCACTTTTGTGTGTGACACATATCTCTGTTCACTTTTGTGTCTGACATATATCACTGAGAGACTACTAAACCGTTTTTTAACTCTCTTTACGTGATTTGTCCACTATATAAAATATTCATTTTTTTGTATCTCACACTCTGTTCACTTTTACACAATGTTGTCTGACACATAACACTTACAGACTCGTAAACCATTTTTTAGCTCTCTTTACGTGATTTGTGCGCGATTTCAAATATTAATTTTTTTGTACCTCACTTACTTCACACTCTGTTCACTTTTGTGTGTGACACATATCTCTGTTCACTTTTGTGTCTGACATATATCACTGAGAGACTACTAAACCGTTTTTTAACTCTCTTTACGTGATTTGTCCACTATATAAAATATTCATTTTTTTGTATCTCACACTCTGTTCACTTTTACACAATGTTGTCTGACACATAACACTTACAGACTCGTAAACCATTTTTTAGCTCTCTTTACGTGATTTGTGCACGATTTCAAATATTCATTTTTTTGTACCTCACTTACTTCACACTCTGTTCACTTTTGTGTGTGACACATATCTCTGTTCACTTTTGTGTCTGACATATATCACTGAGATACTACTAAACCGTTTTTTAACTCTCTTTACGTGATTTGTCCACTGTATAAAAAATTCATTTTTTTGTATCTCACACTCTGTTCACTTTTACACAATGTTGTCTGACACACAACACTTACAGACTCGTAAACCATTTTTTAGCTCTCTTTACGTGATTTGTGCACGATTTCAAATATTAATTTTTTTGTACCTCACTTACTTCACACTCTGTTCACATTTGTGTGTGACACATATCACTGAGAGACTACTAAACCATTTTTTAACTCTCTTTACGTGATTTGTCCACTATATGAAAAAATCATTTTTTTGTATCTCACACTCTGTTCACTTTTACACAATGTTGTCTGACACATAACACTTACAGACTCGTAAACCATTTTTTAGCTCTCTTTACGTGATTTGTGCACGATTTCAAATATTAATTTTTTTGTACCTCACTTGCTTCACACTCTGTTCACTTTTGTGTGTGACATATATCACTGAGAGTCTACTAAACCATTTTTTAACTCTCTTTACGTGATTTGTCCACTATATAAAAAATTCATTTTTTTTTATCTCACACTCTGTTCACTTTTACACAATGTTGTCTGACACATAACACTTACAGACTCGTAAACCAATTTTTAGCTCTCTTTACGTGATTTGTGCACGATTTCAAATATTAATTTTTTTGTACCTCACTTACTTCACACTCTGTTCACTTTTGTGTGTGACACATATCTCTGTTCACTTTTGTGTCTGACATATATCACTGAGAGTCTACTAAACCGTTTTTTAACTCTCTTTACGTGATTTGTCCACTATATAAAAAATTCATTTTTTTGTATCTCACACTCTGTTCGCTTTTACACAATGTTGTCTGACACTTGACACTTACAGACTCGTAAACCATTTTTTAGCTTTCTTTACGTGATTTGTGCACGATTTCAAATATTATTTTTTTTGTACCTCACTTACTTCACACTCTGTTCACTTTTGTGTGTGACACATATCTCTGTTCACTTTTGTGTGTGACATATATCACTGAGAGTCTACTAAACCATTTTTTAACTCTCTTTACGTGATTTGTCCACTATATAAAAAATTCATTTTTTTGTATCTCACACTCTGTTCACTTTTACACAATGTTGTCTGACACATAACACTTACAGACTCGTAAACCATTTTTTAGCTCTCTTTACGTGATTTGTGCACGATTTCAAATATTAATTTTTTTGTACCTCACTTACTTCACACTCTGTTCACTTTTGTGTGTGACACATATCTCTGTTCATTTTTGTGTCTCACATATATCACTGAGAGTCTACTAAACCGTTTTTTAACTCTCTTTACGTTATTTGTCCACTATATAATAAATTCATTTTTTTGTATCTCACACTCTGTTCACTTTTACACAATGTTGTCTGACACATAACACTTACAGACTCGTAATCCATTTTTTAGCTCTCTTTACGTGATTTGTGCACGATTTCAAATATTAATTTTTTTGTACCTCACTTACTTCGCACTCTGTTCACTTTTTTGTCTGACACATATCACTGAGAGACTACTAAACCGTTTTTTAACTCTCTTTACGTGATTTGTCCACTATATAAAAAAATCATTTTTTTGTATCTCACACTCTGTTCACTTTTGTGTGACACATATCACTCAGAGACTACTAAACAATTTTTTAACTCTCTTTACGTGATTTGTCCACTATATAAAAAAATCATTTTTTTGTATCTCACACTCTGTTCACTTTTACACAATGTTGTCTGACACATTACACTTACAGACTCGTAAACCATTTTTTAGCTCTCTTTACGTGATTTGTGCACGATTTCAAATATTAATTTTTTTGTACCTCACTTGCTTCACACTCTGTTCACTTTTGTGTGTGACACATATCTCTGTTCACTTTTGTGTCTGACATATATCACTGAGAGACTACTAAACCGTTTTTTAACTCTCTTTACGTGATTTGTCCACTATATAAAATATTCATTTTTTTGTATCTCACACTCTGTTCACTTTTACACAATGCTGTCTGACACATAACACTTACAGACTCGTTAACCATTTTTTAGCTCTCTTTACGTGATTTGTGCGCGATTTCAAATATTAATTTTTTTGTACCTCACTTACTTCACACTCTGTTCACTTTTGTGTGTGACACATATCTCTGTTCACTTTTGTGTCTGACATATATCACTGAGAGACTACTAAACCGTTTTTTAACTCTCTTTACGTGATTTGTCCACTATATAAAATATTCATTTTTTTGTATCTCACACTCTGTTCACTTTTACACAATGTTGTCTGACACATAACACTTACAGACTCGTAAACCATTTTTTAGCTCTCTTTACGTGATTTGTGCACGATTTCAAATATTAATTTTTTTGTACCTCACTTACTTCACACTCTGTTCACTTTTGTGTGTGACACATACCTCTATTCACTTTTGTGTCTCACATATATCACTGAGAGTCTACTAAACCGTTTTTTAACTCTCTTTACGTGATTTGTCCACTATATAAAAAATTCATTTTTTTGTATCTCACACTATGTTCACTTTTACACAATGTTGTCTGACACATAACACTTACAGACTCGTAATCCATTTTTTAGCTCTCTTTACGTGATTTGTGCACGATTTCAAATATTAATTTTTTTGTACCTCACTTACTTCACACTTTGTTCACTTTTTTGTCTGACACATATCACTGAGAGACTACTAAACCGTTTTTTAACTCTCTTTACGTGATTTGTCTACTATATAAAAAATTCATTTTTTTGTATCTCACACTATGTTCACTTTTACACAATGTTGTCTGACACATAACACTTACAGACTCGTAATCCATTTTTAGCTCTCTTTACGTGATTTGTGCGCGATTTCAAATTTTCATTTTTTTGTACCTCACTTACTTCACACTCTGTTCACTTTTGTGTGTGACACAAATCTCAGTTCACTTTTGTGTCTGACACATATCACTGAGAGACAACTAAACCGTTTTTTAACTCTACGTGATTTGTCCACTATATAGAAAATTCATTTTTTTTAATCTCACACTCTGTTCACTTTTACACAATGTTGTCTGACACACAACACTTACAGACTCGTAAACCATTTTTTAGCTCTCTTTACGTGATTTGTGCACAATTTCAAATATTAATTTTTTTGTACCTCACTTACTTCACACTCTGTTCACTTTTGTGTGTGACACATATCTCTGTTCACTTTTGTGTCTGACATATATCACTGAGAGACTACTAAACCGTTTTTTAACTCTCTTTACGTGATTTGTCCACTATATAAAAAATTCATTTTTTTGTATCTCACACTCTGTTCACTTTTGTGTGTGACACATATCACTGAGAGACTACTAAACAATTTTTTAACTCTCTTTACGTGATTTGTCCACTATATAAAAAAATCATTTTTTTTTGTATCTCACACTCTGTTCACTTTTACACAATGTTGTCTGACACATTACACTTACAGACTCGTAAACCATTTTTTAGCTCTCTTTACGTGATTTGTGCACGATTTCAAATATTAATTTTTTTGTACCTCACTTGCTTCACACTCTGTTCACTTTTGTGTGTGACACATATCTCTGTTCACTTTTGTGTCTGACATATATCACTGAGAGACTACTAAACCGTTTTTTAACTCTCTTTACGTGATTTGTCCACTATATAAAATATTCATTTTTTTGTATCTCACACTCTGTTCACTTTTACACAATGTTGTCTGACACATAACACTTACAGACTCGTAAACCATTTTTTAGCTCTCTTTACGTGATTTGTGCACGATTTCAAATATTCATTTTTTTGTACCTCACTTACTTCACACTCTGTTCACTTTTGTGTGTGACACATATCTCTGTTCACTTTTGTGTCTCACATATATCACTGAGAGTCTACTAAACCGATTTTTAACTCTCTTTACGTGATTTGTCCACTATATAAAAAATTCATTTTTTGTATCTCACACTCTGTTCGCTTTTACACAATGTTGTCTGACACTTGACACTTACAGACTCGTAAACCATTTTTTAGCTTTCTTTACGTGATTTGTGCACGATTTCAAATATTATTTTTTTTGTACCTCACTTACTTCACACTCTGTTCACTTTTGTGTGTGACACAAATCTCTGTTCACTTTTGAGTGTGACATATATCACTGAGAGTCTACTAAACCATTTTTTAACTCTCTTTACGTGATTTGTCCACTATATAAAAAATTCATTTTTTTGTATCTCACACTCTGTTCACTTTTACACAATGTTGTCTGACACATAACACTTACAGACTCGTAAACCATTTTTTAGCTCTCTTTACGTGATTTGTGCACGATTTCAAATATTAATTTTTTTGTACCTCACTTACTTCACACTCTGTTCACTTTTGTGTGTGACACATATTACTGAGATACTACTAAACCGTTTTTTAACTCTCTTTACGTGATTTTTCTACTATATAAAAAAAACATTTTTTTGTATCTCACACTCAGTTCACTTTTGCACAATGTTGTCTGACACATAACACTTACAGACTCGTAAACCATTTTTTAGCTCTATTTACGTGATTTGTGCACGATTTCAAATATTAATTTTTTTGTACCTCACTTACTTTACATTCTGTTCACTTTTGTGTGTGACACATATCTCAGTTCACTTTTGTGTCTGACATATATCACTGAGAGACTACTAAACCGTTTTTTAACTCTCTTTACGTGATTTGTCCACTATATAAAATATTCATTTTTTTGTATCTCACACTCTGTTCACTTTTACACAATGTTGTCTGACACATAACACTTACAGACTCGTAAACCATTTTTTAGCTCTCTTTACGTGATTTGTGCACGATTTCAAATATTAATTTTTTTGTACCTCACTTACTTCACACTCTGTTCACTTTTGTGTGTGACACATATTACTGAGATACTACTAAACCGTTTTTTAACTCTCTTTACGTGATTTGTCTACTATATAAAAAATTCATTTTTTTGTATCTCACACACTGTTCACTTTTACACAATGTTGTCTGACACACAACACTTACAGACTCGTAAACCATTTTTTAGCTCTCTTTACGTGATTTGTGCACGATTTCAAATATTAATTTTTTTGTACCTCACTTACTTCACACTCTGTTCACTTTTGTGTGTGACACATATTACTGAGATACTACTAAACCGTTTTTTAACTCTCTTTACGTGATTTTTCCACTATATAAAAAAAACATTTTTTTGTATCTCACACTCAGTTCACTTTTACACAATGTTGTCTGACACATAACACTTACAGACTCGTAAACCATTTTTTAGCTCTCTTTACGTGATTTGTGCACGATTTCAAATATTAATTTTTTTGTACCTCACTTACTTCACACTCTGTTCACTTTTGTGTCTGACACATATCACTGAGAGACAACTAAACCGTTTTTTAACTCTCTTTACGTGATTTGTCCACTATATAGAAAATTCATTTTTTTGAATCTCACACTCTGTTCACTTTTACACAATGTTGTCTGACACACAACACTTACAGACTCGTAAACCATTTTTTAGCTCTCTTTACGTGATTTGTGCACGATTTCAAATATTAATTTTTTTGTACCTCACTTACTTCACACTCTGTTCACTTTTGTGTGTGACACATATCTCAGTTCACTTTTGTGTCTGACATATATCACTGAGAGACTACTAAACCGTTTTTTAACTCTCTTTACGTGATTTGTCCACTATATAAAATATTCATTTTTTTGTATCTCACACTCTGTTCACTTTTACACAATGTTGTCTGACACATAACACTTACAGACTCGTAAACCATTTTTTAGCTCTCTTTACGTGATTTGTGCACGATTTCAAATATTAATTTTTTTGTACCTCACTTACTTCACACTCTGTTCACTTTTGTGTGTGACACATATCTCTGTTCACTTTTGTGTCTGACATATATCACTGAGAGACTACTAAACCGTTTTTTAACTCTCTTTACGTGATTTGTCCACTATATAAAATATTCATTTTTTTTGTATCTCACACTCTGTTCACTTTTACACAATGTTGTCTGACACATAACACTTACAGACTCGTAAACCATTTTTTAGCTCTCTTTACGTGATTTGTGCACGATTTCAAATATTAATTTTTTTGTACCTCACTTACTTCACACTCTGTTCTCTTTTGTGTGTGACACATATTACTGAGATACTACTAAACCGTTTTTTAACTCTCTTTACGTGATTTGTCCACTATATAAAAAATTCATTTTTTTGTATCTCACACTCTGTTCACTTTTACACAATGTTGTCTGACACACAACACTTACAGACTCGTATACCATTTTTTAGCTCTCTTTACGTGATTTGTGCACGATTTCAAATATTAATTTTTTTATACCTCACTTACTTCACACTCTGTTCACTTTTGTGTGTGACACATATCTCTGTTCACTTTTGTGTCTGACATATATCACTGAGAGACTACTAAACCGTTTTTTAACTCTCTTTACGTGATTTGTCCACTATATAAAATATTCATTTTTTTGTATCTCACACTCTGTTCACTTTTACATAATGTTGTCTGACACATAACACTTACAGACTCGTAAACCATTTTTTAGCTCTCTTTACGTGATTTGTGCACGATTTCAAATATTAATTTTTTTGTACCTCACTTACTTCACACTCTGTTCACTTTTGTGTGTGACACATATCTCTGTTCACTTTTGTGTCTGACATATATCACTGAGAGACTACTAAACCGTTTTTTAATTCTCTTTACGTGATTTGTCCACTATATAAAAAATTAATTTTTTGTATCTCACACTCTGTTCACTTTTACACAATGTTGTCTGACACATAACACTTACAGACTCGTAAACCATTTTTTTGCTCTCTTTACGTGATTTGTGCACGATTTCAAATATTAATTTTTTTGTACCTCACTTACTTCACACTCTGTTCTCTTTTGTGTGTGACACATATTACTGAGATACTACTAAACCGTTTTTTAACTCTACGTGATTTGTCCACTATATAAAAAATTCATTTTTTTGTATCTCACACTCTGTTCACTTTTACACAATGTTGTCTGACACACAACACTTACAGACTCGTAAACCATTTTTTAGCTCTCTTTACGTGATTTGTGCACGATTTCAAATATTAATTTTTTTATACCTCACTTACTTCACACTCTGTTCACTTTTGTGTGTGACACATATCTCTGTTCACTTTTGTGTCTGACATATATCACTGAGAGACTACTAAACCGTTTTTTAACTCTCTTTACGTGATTTGTCCACTATATAAAATATTCATTTTTTTGTATCTCACACTCTGTTCACTTTTACATAATGTTGTCTGACACATAACACAGACTCGTAAACCATTTTTTAGCTCTCTTTACGTGATTTGTGCACGATTTCAAATATTAATTTTTTTGTACCTCACTTACTTCACACTCTGTTCACTTTTGTGTCTGACACATATCACTGAGAGACTACTAAACCGTTTTTTAATTCTCTTTACGTGATTTGTCCACTATATAAAAAATTCATTTTTTTGTATCTCACACTCTGTTCACTTTTACACAATGTTGTCTGACACACAACACTTACAGACTCGTAAACCATTTTTTAGCTCTCTTTACGTGATTTGTGCACGATTTCAAATATTAATTTTTTTGTACCTCACTTACTTCACACTCTGTTCACTTTTGTGTGTGACACATATCACTGAGAGACTACTAAACCATTTTTTAACTCTCTTTACGTGATTTGTCCACTATATGAAAAAATCATTTTTTTGTATCTCACACTCTGTTCACTTTTACACAATGTTGTCTGACACATAACACTTACAGACTCGTAAACCATTTTTTAGCTCTCTTTACGTGATTTGTGCACGATTTCAAATATTAATTTTTTTGTACCTCACTTGCTTCACACTCTGTTCACTTTTGTGTGTGACACATATCTCTGTTCACTTTTGTGTCTGACATATATCACTGAGAGACTACTAAACCGTTTTTTAACTCTCTTTACGTGATTTGTCCACTATATAAAATATTCATTTTTTTGTATCTCACACTCTGTTCACTTTTACACAACGTTGTCTGACACATAACACTTACAGACTCGTAAACCATTTTTTAGCTCTCTTTACGTGATTTGTGCACGATTTCAAATATTAATTTTTTTGTACCTCACTTACTTCACACTCTGTTCACTTTTGTGTGTGACACATATCTCTGTTCACTTTTGTGTCTGACATATATCACTGAGAGACTACTAAACCGTTTTTTAATTCTCTTTACGTGATTTGTCCACTATATAAAAAATTAATTTTTTGTATCTCACACTCTGTTCACTTTTACACAATGTTGTCTGACACATAACACTTACAGACTCGTAAACCATTTTTTTGCTCTCTTTACGTGATTTGTGCACGATTTCAAATATTAATTTTTTTGTACCTCACTTACTTCACACTCTGTTCACTTTTGTGTGTGACACATATTACTGAGATACTACTAAACCGTTTTTTAACTCTCTTTACGTGATTTGTCCACTATATAAAAAAATCATTTTTTTTTGTATCTCACACTCTGTTCACTTTTACACAATGTTGTCTGACACACAACACTTACAGACTCGTAAACCATTTTTTAGCTCTCTTTACGTGATATGTGCACGATTTCAAATATTAATTTTTTTGTACCTCACTTACTTCACACTCTGTTCACTTTTGTGTGTGACACATATCTCTGTTCACTTTTGTGTCTGACATATATCACTGAGAGACTACTAAACCGTTTTTTAACTCTCTTTACGTGATTTGTCCACTATATAAAATATTCATTTTTTTGTATCTCACACTCTGTTCACTTTTACACAATGTTGTCTGACACATAACACTTACAGACTCGTAAACCATTTTTTAGCTCTCTTTACTTTTGTGTGTGACACATATCTCTGTTCACTTTTGTGTCTGACATATATCACTGAGAGACTACTAAACCGTTTTTTAACTCTCTTTACGTGATTTGTCCACTATATAAAATATTCATTTTTTTGTATCTCACACTCTGTTCACTTTTACATAATGTTGTCTGACACATAACACTTACAGACTCGTAAACCATTTTTTAGCTCTCTTTACGTGATTTGTGCACGATTTCAAATATTAATTTTTTGTACCTCACTTACTTCACACTCTGTTCACTTTTGTGTCTGACACATATCACTGAGAGACTACTAAACCGTTTTTTAATTCTCTTTACGTGATTTGTCCACTATATAAAAAATTCATTTTTTGTATCTCACACTCTGTTCACTTTTACACAATGTTGTCTGACACATAACACTTACAGACTCGTAAACCATTTTTTTGCTCTCTTTACGTGATTTGTGCACGATTTCAAATATTAATTTTTTTGTACCTCACTTACTTCACACTCTGTTCACTTTTGTGTGTGACACATATTACTGAGATACTACTAAACCGTTTTTTAACTCTCTTTACGTGATTTGTCCACTATATAAAAAAATCATTTTTTTTTGTATCTCACACTCTGTTCACTTTTACACAATGTTGTCTGACACACAACACTTACAGACTCGTAAACCATTTTTTAGCTCTCTTTACGTGATATGTGCACGATTTCAAATATTAATTTTTTTGTACCTCACTTACTTCACACTCTGTTCACTTTTGTGTGTGACACATATCTCTGTTCACTTTTGTGTCTGACATATATCACTGAGAGACTACTAAACCGTTTTTTAACTCTCTTTACGTGATTTGTCCACTATATAAAATATTCATTTTTTTGTATCTCACACTCTGTTCACTTTTACACAATGTTGTCTGACACATAACACTTACAGACTCGTAAACCATTTTTTAGCTCTCTTTACTTTTGTGTGTGACACATATCTCTGTTCACTTTTGTGTCTGACATATATCACTGAGAGACTACTAAACCGTTTTTTAACTCTCTTTACGTGATTTGTCCACTATATAAAATATTCATTTTTTTGTATCTCACACTCTGTTCACTTTTACACAATGTTGTCTGACACATAACACTTACAGACTCGTAAACCATTTTTTAGCTCTCTTTACGTGATTTGTGCACGATTTCAAATATTAATTTTTTTGTACCTCACTTACTTCACACTCTGTTCACTTTTGTGTGTGACACATATCTCTGTTCACTTTTGTGTCTGACATATATCACTTAGAGACTACTAAACCGTTTTTTAACTCTCTTTACTTGATTTGTCCACTATATAAAATATTCATTTTTTTGTATCTCACACTCTGTTCACTTTTACACAATGTTGTCTGACACATAACACTTACAGACTCGTAAACCATTTTTTAGCTCTATTTACGTGATTTGTGCACGATATCAAATATTAATTTTTTTGTACCTCACTTACTTCACACTCTGTTCACTTTTGTGTGTGACACATATCTCTGTTCACTTTTGTGTCTGACATATATCACTGAGAGACTACTAAACCGTTTTTTAACTCTCTTTACGTGATTTGTCCACTATATAAAATATTCATTTTTTTGTATCTCACACTCTGTTCACTTTTACACAATGTTGTCTGACACATAACACTTACAGACTCGTAAACCATTTTTTAGCTCTATTTACGTGATTTGTGCACGATATCAAATATTAATTTTTTTGTACCTCACTTACTTCACACTCTGTTCACTTTTGTGTCTGACACATATCACTGAGAGACTACTAAACCGTTTTTTAATTCTCTTTACGTGATTTGTCCACTATATAAAAAATTCATTTTTTTGTATCTCACACTCTGTTCACTTTTACACAATGTTGTCGGACACACAACACTTACAGACTCGTAAACCATTTTTTAGCTCTCTTTACGTGATTTGTGCACGATTTCAAATTTTAATTTTTTTGTACCTCACTTACTTCACACTCTGTTCACATTTGTGTGTGACACATATCACAGAGAGACTACTAAACCATTTTTTAACTCTCTTTACGTGATTTGTCCACTATATGAAAAAATCATTTTTTTGTATCTCACACTCTGTTCACTTTTACACAATGTTGTCTGACACATAACACTTACAGACTCGTAAACCATTTTTTAGCTCTCTTTACGTGATTTGTGCACGATTTCAAATATTAATTTTTTTGTACCTCACTTACTTCACACTCTGTTCACTTTTGTATGTGACACATATTACTGAGATACTACTAAACCGTTTTTTAACTCTCTTTACGTGATTTGTCCACTATATAAAAAATTCATTTTTTTGTATCTCACACTCTGTTCACTTTTACACAATGTCGTCTGACACACAACACTTACAGACTCGTAAACCATTTATTAGCTCTCTTTACGTGATTTGTGCACGATTTCAAATATTAATTTTTTTGTACCTCACTTACTTCACACTCTGTTCACTTTTGTGTGTGACACATATCTCTGTTCACTTTTGTGTCTGACATATATCACTGAGAGACTACTAAACCGTTTTTTAACTCTCTTTACGTGATTTGTCCACTATATAAAATATTCATTTTTTTGTATCTCACACTCTGTTCACTTTTACACAATGTTGTCTGACACATAACACTTACAGACTCGTAAACCATTTTTTAGCTCTCTTTACGTGATTTGTGAACGATTTCAAATATTAATTTTTTGTACCTCACTTACTTCACACTCTGTTCACTTTTGTGTGTGACACATATCTCTATTCACTTTTGTGTCTCACATATATCACTGAGAGTCTACTAAACCGTTTTTTAACTCTCTTTACGTGATTTGTCCACTATATAAAAAATTCATTTTTTTGTATCTCACACTATGTTCACTTTTACACAATGTTGTCTGACACATAACACTTACAGACTCGTAATCCATTTTTTAGCTCTCTTTACGTGATTTGTGCACGATTTCAAATATTAATTTTTTTGTACCTCACTTACTTCACACTTTGTTCACTTTTTTGTCTGACACATATCACTGAGAGACTACTAAACCGTTTTTTAACTCTACGTGATTTGTCCACTATATAAAAAATTCATTTTTTTGTATCTCACACTATGTTCACTTTTACACAATGTTGTCTGACACATAACACTTACAGACTCGTAATCCATTTTTTAGCTCTCTTTACGTGATTTGTGCACGATTTCAAATATTCATTTTTTTGTACCTCACTTACTTCACACTCTGTTCACATTTGTGTGTGACACATATCTCTGTTCACTTTTGTGTCTCACATATATCACTGAGAGTCTACTAAACCGTTTTTTAACTCTCTTTACGTGATTTGTCCACTATATAAAAAATTCATTTTTTGTATCTCACACTCTGTTCGCTTTTACACAATGTTGTCTGACACTTGACACTTACAGACTCGTAAACCATTTTTTAGCTTTCTTTACGTGATTTGTGTACGATTTCAAATATTATTTTTTTTGTACCTCACTTACTTCACACTCTGTTCACTTTTGTGTGTGACACAAATCTCTGTTCACTTTTGTGTGTGACATATATCACTGAGAGTCTACTAAACCATTTTTTAACTCTCTTTACGTGATTTGTCCACTATATAAAAAATTCATTTATTTGTATCTCACACTCTGTTCACTTTTACACAATGTTGTCTGACACTTAACACTTACAGACTCGTAAACCATTTTTTAGCTCTCTTTACGTGATTTGTGCACGATTTCAAATATTAATTTTTTTGTACCTCACTTACTTCACACTCTGTTCACTTTTTTGTCTGACACATATCACTGAGAGACTACTAAACCGTTTTTTAACTCTCTTTACGTGATTTGTCCACTATATAAAAAATTCATTTTTTTGTATCTCACACTCTGTTCACTTTTGTGTGTGACACATATCACTGAGAGACTACTAAACAATTTTTTAACTCTCTTTACGTGATTTGTCCACTATATAAAAAAATCATTTTTTTGTATCTCACACTCTGTTCACTTTTACACAATGTTGTCTGACACATTACACTTACAGACTCGTAAACCATTTTTTAGCTCTCTTTACGTGATTTGTGCACGATTTCAAATATTAATTTTTTTGTACCTCACTTACTTCACACTCTGTTCACTTTTGTGTGTGACACATATTACTGAGATACTACTAAACCGTTTTTTAACTCTCTTTACATGATTTGTCCACTATATAAAAAATTCATTTTTTTGTATCTCACACTCTGTTCACTTTTACACAATGTTGTCTGACACACAACACTTACAGACTCGTAAACCATTTTTTAGCTCTCTTTACGTGATTTGTGCACGATTTCAAATTTTATTTTTTTTGTACCTCACTTACTTCACACTCTGTTCACTTTTGTGTGTGACACATATCTCTGTTCACTTTTGTGTCTGACATATATCACTGAGAGACTACTAAACCGTTTTTTAACTCTCTTTACGTGATTTGTCCACTATATAAAATATTCATTTTTTTGTATCTCACACTCTGTTCACTTTTACACAATGTTGTCTGACACATAACACTTACAGACTCGTAAACCATTTTTTAGCTCTCTTTACGTGATTTGTGCACGATTTCAAATATTCATTTTTTTGTACCTCACTTACTTCACACTCTGTTCACTTTTGTGTGTGACACATATCTCTGTTCACTTTTGTGTCTCACATATATCACTGAGAGTCTACTAAACCGTTTTCTAACTCTCTTTACGTGATTTGTCCACTATATAAAAAATTCATTTTTTTGTATCTCACACTCTTTTCGCTTTTACACAATGTTGTCTGACACTTGACACTTACAGACTCGTAAACCATTTTTTAGCTTTCTTTACGTGATTTGTGCACGATTTCAAATATTATCTTTTTTGTACCTCACTTACTTCACACTCTGTTCACTTTTGTGTGTGACACATATTACTGAGATACTACTAAACCGTTTTTTAACTCTCTTTACGTGATTTTTCTACTATATAAAAAAAACATTTTTTTGTATCTCACACTCAGTTCACTTTTACACAATGTTGTCTGACACATAACACTTACAGACTCGTAAACCATTTTTTAGCTCTCTTTACGTGATTTGTGCACGATTTCAAATATTAATTTTTTTGTACCTCACTTACTTCACACTCAGTTCACTTTTGTGTCTGACACATATCACTGAGAGACAACTAAACCGTTTTTTAACTCTACGTGATTTGTCCACCATATAGAAAATTCATTTTTTTTAATCTCACACTCTGTTCACTTTTACACAATGTTGTCTGACACACAACACTTACAGACTCGTAAACCATTTTTTAGCTCTCTTTACGTGATTTGTGCACAATTTCAAATATTAATTTTTTTGTACCTCACTTACTTTACACTCTGTTCACTTTTGTGTGTGACACATATCTCTGTTCACTTTTGTGTCTGACATATATCACTGAGAGACTACTAAACCGTTTTTTAACTCTCTTTACGTGATTTGTCCACTATATAAAATATTCATTTTTTTGTATCTCACACTCTGTTCACTTTTACACAATGTTGTCTGACACATAACACTTACAGACTCGTAAACCATTTTTTAGCTCTCTTTACGTGATTTGTGCACGATTTCAAATATTAATTTTTTTGTACCTCACTTACTTCACACTCTGTTCACTTTAGTGTGTGACACATATCTCTGTTCACTTTTGTGTCTGCAATATATCACTGAGAGACTACTAAACCGTTTTTTAACTCTCTTTACGTGATTTGTCCACTATATAAAATATTCATTTTTTTGTATCTCACACTCTGTTCACTTTTACACAATGTTGTCTGACACATAACACTTACAGACTCGTAAACCATTTTTTAGCTCTCTTTACGTGATTTGTGCACGATTTCAAATATTAATTTTTTTGTACCTCACTTACTTCACACTCTGTTCACTTTTTTGTCTGACACATATCACTGAGAGACTACTAAACCGTTTTTTAACTCTCTTTACGTGATTTGTCCACTATATAAAAAATTCATTTTTTTGTATCTCACACTCTGTTCACTTTTGTGTGTGACACATATCACTGAGAGACTACTAAACAATTTTTTAACTCTCTTTACGTGATTTGTCCACTATATAAAAAAATCATTTTTTTGTATCTCACACTCTGTTCACTTTTACACAATGTTGTCTGACACATTACACTTACAGACTCGTAAACCATTTTTTAGCTCTCTTTACGTGATTTGTGCACGATTTCAAATATTAATTTTTTTGTACCTCACTTACTTCACACTCTGTTCACTTTTGTGTGTGACACATATTACTGAGATACTACTAAACCGTTTTTTAACTCTCTTTACGTGATTTGTCCACTATATAAAAAATTCATTTTTTTGTATCTCACACTCTGTTCACTTTTACACAATGTTGTCTGACACACAACACTTACAGACTCGTAAACCATTTTTTAGCTCTCTTTACGTGATTTGTGCACGATTTCAAATATTAATTTTTTTGTACCTCACTTACTTCACACTCTGTTCACTTTTGTGTGTGACACATATTACTGAGATACTACTAAACCGTTTTTTAACTCTCTTTACGTGATTTGTCCACTATATAAAAAATTATTTTTTTTGTATCTCACACTCTGTTCACTTTTACACAATGTTGTCTGACACACAACACTTACAGACTCGTAAACCATTTTTTAGCTCTCTTTACGTGATTTGTGCACGATTTCAAATAATATTAATTTTTTTGTACCTCACTTGCTTCACACTCTGTTCACTTTTGTGTGTGACACATATCTCTGTTCACTTTTGTGTCTGACATATATAACTGAGAGACTACTAAACCGTTTTTTAACTCTCTTTACGTGATTTGTCCACTATATAAAAAATTCATTTTTTTGTATCTCACACTCTGTTCACTTTTAAACAATGTTGTCTGACACATAACACTTACAGACTCGTAAACCATTTTTTAGCTCTCTTTACGTGATTTGTGCACGATTTCAAATATTCATTTTTTTGTACCTCACTTACTTCACACTCTGTTCACTTTTGTGTGTGACACATATTACTGAGATACTACTAAACCGTTTTTTAGCTCTCTTTACGTGATTTGTGCACGATTTCAAATATTAATTTTTTTGTACCTCACTCTCTGTTCACTTTTACACAATGTTGTCTGACACATAACACTTACAGACTCGTAAACCATTTTTTAGCTCTCTTTACGTGATTTGTGCGCGATTTCAAATATTAATTTTTTTGTACCTCACTTACTTCACACTCTGTTCACTTTTGTGTGTGACACATATCTCTGTTCACTTTTGTGTCTGACATATTTCACTGAGAGACTACTAAACCGTTTTTTAACTCTCTTTACGTGATTTGTCCACTATATAAAATATTCATTTTTTTGTATCTCACACTCTGTTCACTTTTACACAATGTTGTCTGACACATAACACTTACAGACTCGTAAACCATTTTTTAGCTCTCTTTACGTGATTTGTGCACGATTTCAAATATTAATTTTTTTGTACCTCACTTACTTCACACTCTGTTCACTTTTGTGTGTGACACATATTACTGAGATACTACTAAACCGTTTTTTAACTCTCTTTACGTGATTTGTCCACTATATAAAAAAAACATTTTTTTGTATCTCACACTCAGTTCACTTTTACACAATGTTGTCTGACACATAACACTTACAGACTCGTAAACCATTTTTTAGCTCTCTTTACGTGATTTGTGCACGATTTCAAATATTAATTTTTTTGTACCTCACTTGCTTCACACTCTGTTCACTTTTGTGTCTGACACATATCTCTGTTCACTTTTGTGTCTCACATATATCACTGAGAGTCTACTAAACCGTTTTTAACTCACTTTACGTGATTTGTCCACTATATAAAAAATTCATTTTTTTGTATCTCACACTCTGTTCAATTTTACACAATGTTGTCTGACACATAACACTTACAGACTCGTAATCCATATTTTAGCTCTCTTTACGTGATTTGTGCACGATTTCAAATATTAATTTTTTTGTACCTCACTTACTTCACACTCTGTTCACTTTTTTGTCTGACACAAATCACTGAGAGACTACTAAACCGTTTTTTAACTCTCTTTACGTGATTTGTCCACTATATAAAAAATTCATTTTTTGTATCTCACACTCTGTTCACTTTTGTGTGTGACAAATATCACTGAGAGACTACTAAACAATTTTTTAACTCTCTTTACGTGATTTGTCCACTATATAAAAAAATCATTTTTTTGTATCTCACACTCTGTTCACTTTTACACAATGTTGTCTGACACATTACACTTACAGACTCGTAAACCATTTTTTAGCTCTCTTTACGTGATTTGTGCACGATTTCAAATATTAATTTTTTTGTACCTCACTTACTTCACACTCTGTTCACTTTTGTGTCTGACACATATCACTGAGAGACAACTAAACCGTTTTTTAACTCTCTTTACGTGATTTGTCCACTATATAAAAAATTCATTTTTTTGTATCTCATACTCTGTTCACTTTTACACAATGTTGTCTGACACACAACTCTTACAGACTCGTAAACCATTTTTTAGCTCTCTTTACGTGATTTGTGCACGATTTCAAATATTAATTTTTTTGTACCTCACTTACTTCACACTCTGTTCACTTTTGTGTCTGACACATATCTCTGTTCACTTTTGTGTCTCACATATATCACTGAGAGTCTACTAAACCGTTTTTTAACTCACTTTACGTGATTTGTCCACTATATAAAAAATTCATTTTTTTGTATCTCACACTCTGTTCAATTTTACACAATGTTGTCTGACACATAACACTTACAGACTCGTAATCCATATTTTAGCTCTCTTTACGTGATTTGTGCACGATTTCAAATATTAATTTTTTTGTACCTCACTTACTTCACACTCTGTTCACTTTTTTGTCTGACACAAATCAATGAGAGACTACTAAACCGTTTTTTAACTCTCTTTACGTGATTTGTCCACTATATAAAAAATTCATTTTTTGTATCTCACACTCTGTTCACTTTTGTGTGTGACAAATATCACTGAGAGACTACTAAACAATTTTTTAACTCTCTTTACGTGATTTGTCCACTATATAAAAAAATCATTTTTTTGTATCTCACACTCTGTTCACTTTTACACAATGTTGTCTGACACATTACACTTACAGACTCGTAAACCATTTTTTAGCTCTCTTTACGTGATTTGTGCACGATTTCAAATATTAATTTTTTTGTACCTCACTTACTTTACACTCTGTTCACTTTTGTGTCTGACACATATCACTGAGAGACAACTAAACCGTTTTTTAACTCTCTTTACGTGATTTGTCCACTATATAAAATATTCATTTTTTTGTATCTCACACTCTGTTCACTTTTACACAATGTTGTCTGACACATAACACTTACAGACTCGTAAACCATTTTTTAGCTCTCTTTACGTGATTTGTGCGCGATTTCAAATATTAATTTTTTTGTACCTCACTTACTTCACACTCTGTTCACTTTTGTGTGTGACACATATCTCTGTTCACTTTTGTGTCTGACATCTATCACTAAGAGACTACTAAACCGTTTTTTAACTCTCTTTACGTGATTTGTCCACTATATAAAATATTCATTTTTTTGTATCTCACACTCTGTTCACTTTTACACAATGTTGTCTGACACATAACACTTACAGGCTCGTAAACCATTTTTTAGCTCTCTTTACGTGATTTGTGCACGATTTCAAATATTCATTTTTTTGTACCTCACTTACTTCACACTCTGTTCACTTTTGTGTGTGACACATATCTCTGTTCACTTTTGTGTCTCACATATATCACTGAGAGTCTACTAAACCGTTTTTTAACTCTCTTTACGTGATTTGTCCACTATATAAAAAATTCATTTTTTTGTATCTCACACTCTGTTCACTTTTACACAATGTTGTCTGACACATAACACTTACAGACTCGTAATCCATTTTTTAGCTCTCTTTACGTGATTTGTGCACGATTTCAAATATTAATTTTTTTGTACCTCACTTACTTCACACTTTGTTCACTTTTTTGTCTGACACATATCACTGAGAGACTACTAAACCGTTTTTTAACTCTCTTTACGTGATTTGTCCACTATATAAAAAATTCATTTTTTTGTATCTCACACTCTGTTCACTTTTGTGTGTGACACATATCACTGAGAGACTACTAAACAATTTTTTAACTCTCTTTACGTGATTTGTCCACTATATAAAAAAATCATTTTTTTGTATCTCACACTCTGTTCACTTTTACACAATTTTGTCTGACACATTACACTTACAGACTCGTAAACCATTTTTTAGCTCTCTTTACGTGATTTGTGCACGATTTCAAAAATTAATTTTTTTGTACCTCACTTGCTTCACACTCTGTTCACTTTTGTGTGTGACACATATCTCTGTTCACTTTTGTGTCTGACATATATCACTGAGAGACTACTAAACCGTTTTTTAACTCTCTTTACGTGATTTGTCCACTATATAAAATATTCATTTTTTTGTATCTCACACTCTGTTCACTTTTACACAATGTTGTCTGACACATAACACTTACAGACTCGTAAACCATTTTTTAGCTCTCTTTACGTGATTTGTGCGCGATTTCAAATATTAATTTTTTTGTACCTCACTTACTTCACACTCTGTTCACTTTTGTGTGTGACACATATCTCTGTTCACTTTTGTGTCTCACATATATCACTGAGAGTCTACTAAACCGTTTTCTAACTCTCTTTACGTGATTTGTCCACTATATAAAAAATTCATTTTTTTGTATCTCACACTCTGTTCGCTTTTACACAATGTTGTCTGACACTTGACACTTACAGACTCGTAAACCATTTTTTAGCTTTCTTTACGTGATTTGTGCACGATTTCAAATATTATCTTTTTTGTACCTCACTTACTTCACACTCTGTTCACTTTTGTGTGTGACACATATTACTGAGATACTACTAAACCGTTTTTTAACTCTCTTTACGTGATTTTTCTACTATATAAAAAAAACATTTTTTTGTATCTCACACTCAGTTCACTTTTACACAATGTTGTCTGACACATAACACTTACAGACTCGTAAACCATTTTTTAGCCTCACTTACTTCACACTCAGTTCACTTTTGTGTCTGACACATATCACTGAGAGACAACTAAACCGTTTTTTAACTCTACGTGATTTGTCCACCATATAGAAAATTCATTTTTTTTAATCTCACACTCTGTTCACTTTTACACAATGTTATCTGAAACACAACACTTACAGACTCGTAAACCATTTTTTAGCTCTCTTTACGTGATTTGTGCACAATTTCAAATATTAATTTTTTTGTACCTCACTTACTTTACACTCTGTTCACTTTTGTGTGTGACACATATCTCTGTTCACTTTTGTGTCTGACATATATCACTGAGAGACTACTAAACCGTTTTTTAACTCTCTTTACGTGATTTGTCCACTATATAAAATATTCATTTTTTTGTATCTCACACTCTGTTCACTTTTACACAATGTTGTCTGACACATAACACTTACAGACTCGTAAACCATTTTTTAGCTCTCTTTACGTGATTTGTGCACGATTTCAAATATTAATTTTTTTGTACCTCACTTACTTCACACTCTGTTCACTTTAGTGTGTGACACATATCTCTGTTCACTTTTGTGTCTGCAATATATCACTGAGAGACTACTAAACCGTTTTTTAACTCTCTTTACGTGATTTGTCCACTATATAAAATATTCATTTTTTTGTATCTCACACTCTGTTCACTTTTACACAATGTTGTCTGACACATAACACTTACAGACTCGTAAACCATTTTTTAGCTCTCTTTACGTGATTTGTGCACGATTTCAAATATTAATTTTTTTGTACCTCACTTACTTCACACTCTGTTCACTTTTTTGTCTGACACATATCACTGAGAGACTACTAAACCGTTTTTTAACTCTCTTTACGTGATTTGTCCACTATATAAAAAAATCATTTTTTTGTATCTCACACTCTGTTCACTTTTGTGTGTGACACATATCACTGAGAGACTACTAAACAATTTTTTAACTCTCTTTACGTGATTTGTCCACTATATAAAAAAATCATTTTTTTGTATCTCACACTCTGTTCACTTTTACACAATGTTGTCTGACACATTACACTTACAGACTCGTAAACCATTTTTTAGCTCTCTTTACGTGATTTGTGCACGATTTCAAATATTAATTTTTTTGTACCTCACTTACTTCACACTCTGTTCACTTTTGTGTGTGACACATATTACTGAGATACTACTAATCCGTTTTTTAACTCTCTTTACGTGATTTGTCCACTATATAAAAAATTCATTTTTTTGTATCTCACACTCTGTTCACTTTTACACAATGTTGTCTGACACACAACACTTACAGACTCGTAAACCATTTTTTAGCTCTCTTTACGTGATTTGTGCACGATTTCAAATATTAATTTTTTTGTACCTCACTTACTTCACACTCTGTTCACTTTTGTGTGTGACACATATTACTGAGATACTACTAAACCGTTTTTTAACTCTCTTTACGTGATTTGTCCACTATATAAAAAATTATTTTTTTTGTATCTCACACTCTGTTCACTTTTACACAATGTTGTCTGACACACAACACTTACAGACTCGTAAACCATTTTTTAGCTCTCTTTACGTGATTTGTGCACGATTTCAAATATTAATTTTTTTGTACCTCACTTGCTTCACACTCTGTTCACTTTTGTGTGTGACACATATCTCTGTTCACTTTTGTGTCTGACATATATAACTGAGAGACTACTAAATCGTTTTTTAACTCTCTTTACGTGATTTGTCCACTATATAAAATATTCATTTTTTTGTATCTCACACTCTGTTCACTTTTACACAATGTTGTCTGACACATAACACTTACAGACTCGTAAACCATTTTTTAGCTCTCTTTACGTGATTTGTGCGCGATTTCAAATATTAATTTTTTTGTAGCTCACTTACTTCACACTCTGTTCACTTTTGTGTGTGACACATATCTCTGTTCACTTTTGTGTCTGACATATATCACTGAGAGACTACTAAACCGTTTTTTAACTCTCTTTACGTGATTTGTCCACTATATAAAATATTCATTTTTTTGTATCTCACACTCTGTTCACTTTTACACAATGTTGTCTGACACATAACACTTACAGACTCGTAAACCATTTTTTAGCTCTCTTTACGTGATTTGTGCACGATTTCAAATATTAATTTTTTTGTACCTCACTTACTTCACACTCTGTTCACTTTTGTGTGTGACACATATTACTGAGATACTACTAAACCGTTTTTTAACTCTCTTTACGTGATTTGTCCACTATATAAAAAAAACATTTTTTTGTATCTCACACTCAGTTCCCTTTTACACAATGTTGTCTGACACATAACACTTACAGACTCGTAAACCATTTTTTAGCTCTCTTTACGTGATTTGTGCACGATTTCAAATATTAATTTTTTTGTACCTCACTTACTTCACACTCTGTTCACTTTTGTGTCTGACACATATCTCTGTTCACTTTTGTGTCTCACATATATCACTGAGAGACTACTAAACCGTTTTTTAATTCTCTTTACGTGATTTGTCCACTATATAAAAAATTCATTTTTTTGTATCTCACACTCTGTTCACTTTTACACAATGTTGTCTGACACACAACACTTACAGACTCGTAAACCATTTTTTAGCTCTCTTTACGTGATTTGTGCACGATTTCAAATATTAATTTTTTTGTACCTCACTTACTTCACACTCTGTTCACTTTTGTGTGTGACACATATTACTGAGATACTACTAAACCGTTTTTTAACTCTCTTTACGTGATTTGTCCACTATATAAAAAAAACATTTTTTTGTATCTCACACTCAGTTCACTTTTACACAATGTTGTCTGACACATAACACTTACAGACTCGTAAACCATTTTTTAGCTCTCTTTACGTGATTTGTGCACGATTTCAAATATTAATTTTTTTGTACCTCACTTACTTCACACTCTGTTCACTTTTGTGTGTGACACATATTACTGAGATACTACTAAACCGTTTTTTAACTCTCTTTACGTGATTTGTCCACTATATAAAAAATTCATTTTTTTGTATCTCACACTCTGTTCACTTTTGTGTGTGATACATATCACTGAGAGACTACTAAACCGTTTTTTAACTCTCTTTACGTGATTTGTCCACTATATAAAATATTCATTTTTTTGTATCTCACACTCTGTTCACTTTTACACAATGTTGTCTGACACATAACACTTACAGGCTCGTAAACCATTTTTTAGCTCTCTTTACGTGATTTGTGCACGATTTCAAATATTAATTTTTTTGTACCTCACTTACTTCACACTCTGTTCACTTTTGTGTCTGACACATATCACTGAGAGACTACTAAACCGTTTTTTAATTCTCTTTACGTGATTTGTCCACTATATAAAAAATTCATTTTTTTGTATCTCACACTCTGTTCACTTTTACACAATGTTGTCTGACACACAACACTTACAGACTCGTAAACCATTTTTTAGCTCTCTTTACGTGATTTGTGCACGATTTCAAATATTAATTTTTTTGTACCTCACTTACTTCACACTCTGTTCACTTTTGTGTGTGACACATATCACTGAGAGACTACTAAACCATTTTTTAACTCTCTTTACGTGATTTGTCCACTATATGAAAAAATCATTTTTTTGTATCTCACACTCAGTTCACTTTTACACAATGTTGTCTGACACATAACACTTACAGACTCGTAAACCATTTTTTAGCTCTCTTTACGTGATTTGTGCACGATTTCAAATATTAATTTTTTTGTACCTCACTTGCTTCACACTCTGTTCACTTTTGTGTGTGACACATATCTCTGTTCACTTTTGTGTCTGACATATATAACTGAGAGACTACTAAACCGTTTTTTAACTCTCTTTACGTGATTTGTCCACTATATAAAATATTCATTTTTTTGTATCTCACACTCTGTTCACTTTTACACAATGTTGTCTGACACATAACACTTACAGACTCGTAAACCATTTTTTAGCTCTCTTTACGTGATTTGTGCGCGATTTCAAATATTAATTTTTTTGTACCTCACTTACTTCACACTCTGTTCACTTTTGTGTGTGACACATATCTCTGTTCACTTTTGTGTCTGACATATATCACTGAGAGACTACTAAACCGTTTTTTAACTCTCTTTACGTGATTTGTCCACTATATAAAATATTCATTTTTTTGTATCTCACACTCTGTTCACTTTTACACAATGTTGTCTGACACATAACACTTACAGACTCGTAAACCATTTTTTAGCTCTCTTTACGTGATTTGTGCACGATTTCAAATATTAATTTTTTTGTACCTCACTTACTTCACACTCTGTTCACTTTTGTGTGTGACACATATTACTGAGATACTACTAAACCGTTTTTTAGCTCTCTTTACGTGATTTGTGCACGATTTCAAATATTAATTTTTTTGTACCTCACACTCTGTTCACTTTTACACAATGTTGTCTGACACATAACACTTACAGACTCGTAAACCATTTTTTAGCTCTCTTTACGTGATTTGTGCGCGATTTCAAATATTAATTTTTTTGTACCTCACTTACTTCACACTCTGTTCACTTTTGTGTGTGACACATATCTCTGTTCACTTTTGTGTCTGACATATTTCACTGAGAGACTACTAAACCGTTTTTTAACTCTCTTTACGTGATTTGTCCACTATATAAAATATTCATTTTTTTGTATCTCACACTCTGTTCACTTTTACACAATGTTGTCTGACACATAACACTTACAGACTCGTAAACCATTTTTTAGCTCTCTTTACGTGATTTGTGCACGATTTCAAATATTAATTTTTTTGTACCTCACTTACTTCACACTCTGTTCACTTTTTTGTGTGACCCATATTACTGAGATACTACTAAACCGTTTTTTAACTCTCTTTACGTGATTTGTCCACTATATAAAAAAAACATTTTTTTGTATCTCACACTCAGTTCACTTTTACACAATGTTGTCTGACACATAACACTTACAGACTCGTAAACCATTTTTTAGCTCTCTTTACGTGATTTGTGCACGATTTCAAATATTAATTTTTTTGTACCTCACTTACTTCACACTCTGTTCACTTTTGTGTCTGACACATATCTCTGTTCACTTTTGTGTCTCACATATATCACTGAGAGTCTACTAAACCGTTTTTTAACTCACTTTACGTGATTTGTCCACTATATAAAAAATTCATTTTTTTGTATCTCACACTCTGTTCAATTTTACACAATGTTGTCTGACACATAACACTTACAGACTCGTAATCCATATTTTAGCTCTCTTTACGTGATTTGTGCACGATTTCAAATATTAATTTTTTTGTACCTCACTTACTTCACACTCTGTTCACTTTTTTGTCTGACACAAATCACTGAGAGACTACTAAACCGTTTTTTAACTCTCTTTACGTGATTTGTCCACTATATAAAAAATTCATTTTTTGTATCTCACACTCTGTTCACTTTTGTGTGTGACAAATATCACTGAGAGACTACTAAACAATTTTTTAACTCTCTTTACGTGATTTGTCCACTATATAAAAAAATCATTTTTTTGTATCTCACACTCTGTTCACTTTTACACAATGTTGTCTGACACATTACACTTACAGACTCGTAAACCATTTTTTAGCTCTCTTTACGTGATTTGTGCACGATTTCAAATTTTAATTTTTTTGTACCTCACTTACTTCACACTCTGTTCACTTTTGTGTCTGACACATATCACTGAGAGACAACTAAACCGTTTTTTAACTCTCTTTACGTGATTTGTCCACTATATAAAAAAATCATTTTTTTGTATCTCATACTCTGTTCACTTTTACACAATGTTGTCTGACACACAACTCTTACAGACTCGTAAACCATTTTTTAGCTCTCTTTACGTGATTTGTGCACGATTTCAAATATTAATTTTTTTGTACCTCACTTACTTCACACTCTGTTCACTTTTGTGTGTGACACATATCTCTGTTCACTTTTGTGTCTCACATATATCACTGAGAGTCTACTAAACCGTTTTTTAACTCTCTTTACGTGATTTGTCCACTATATAAAATATTCATTTTTTTGTATGTCACACTCTGTTCACTTTTACACAATGTTGTCTGACACATAACACTTACAGACTCGTAAACCATTTTTTAGCTCTCTTTACGTGATTTGTGCACGATTTCAAATATTAATTTTTTTGTACCTCACTTACTTCACACTCTGTTCACTTTTGTGTGTGACACATATTACTGAGATACTACTAAACCGTTTTTTAGCTCTCTTTACGTGATTTGTGCACGATTTCAAATATTAATTTTTTTGTACCTCACACTCTGTTCACTTTTACACAATGTTGTCTGACACATAACACTTACAGACTCGTAAACCATTTTTTAGCTCTCTTTACGTGATTTGTGCGCGATTTCAAATATTAATTTTTTTGTACCTCACTTACTTCACACTCTGTTCACTTTTGTGTGTGACACATATTACTGAGATACTACTAAACCGTTTTTTAACTCTCTTTACGTGATTTGTCCACTATATAAAAAAAACATTTTTTTGTATCTCACACTCAGTTCACTTTTACACAATGTTGTCTGACACATAACACTTACAGACTCGTAAACCATTTTTTAGCTCTCTTTACGTGATTTGTGCACGATTTCAAATATTAATTTTTTTGTACCTCACTTACTTCACACTCTGTTCACTTTTGTGTGTGACACATATTACTGAGATACTACTAAACCGTTTTTTAACTCTCTTTACGTGATTTGTCCACTATATAAAAAATTCATTTTTTTGTATCTCACACTCTGTTCACTTTTGTGTGTGATACATATCACTGAGAGACTACTAAACCGTTTTTTAACTCTCTTTACGTGATTTGTCCACTATATAAAATATTCATTTTTTTGTATCTCACACTCTGTTCACTTTTACACAATGTTGTCTGACACATAACACTTACAGGCTCGTAAACCATTTTTTAGCTCTCTTTACGTGATTTGTGCACGATTTCAAATATTAATTTTTTTGTACCTCACTTACTTCACACTCTGTTCACTTTTGTGTCTGACACATATCACTGAGAGACTACTAAACCGTTTTTTAATTCTCTTTACGTGATTTGTCCACTATATAAAAAATTCATTTTTTTGTATCTCACACTCTGTTCACTTTTACACAATGTTGTCTGACACACAACACTTACAGACTCGTAAACCATTTTTTAGCTCTCTTTACGTGATTTGTGCACGATTTCAAATATTAATTTTTTTGTACCTCACTTACTTCACACTCTGTTCACTTTTGTGTGTGACACATATCACTGAGAGACTACTAAACCATTTTTTAACTCTCTTTACGTGATTTGTCCACTATATGAAAAAATCATTTTTTTGTATCTCACACTCAGTTCACTTTTACACAATGTTGTCTGACACATAACACTTACAGACTCGTAAACCATTTTTTAGCTCTCTTTACGTGATTTGTGCACGATTTCAAATATTAATTTTTTTGTACCTCACTTGCTTCACACTCTGTTCACTTTTGTGTGTGACACATATCTCTGTTCACTTTTGTGTCTGACATATATAACTGAGAGACTACTAAACCGTTTTTAACTCTCTTTACGTGATTTGTCCACTATATAAAATATTCATTTTTTTGTATCTCACACTCTGTTCACTTTTACACAATGTTGTCTGACACATAACACTTACAGACTCGTAAACCATTTTTTAGCTCTCTTTACGTGATTTGTGCGCGATTTCAAATATTAATTTTTTTGTACCTCACTTACTTCACACTCTGTTCACTTTTGTGTGTGACACATATCTCTGTTCACTTTTGTGTCTGACATATATCACTGAGAGACTACTAAACCGTTTTTTAACTCTCTTTACGTGATTTGTCCACTATATAAAATATTCATTTTTTTGTATCTCACACTCTGTTCACTTTTACACAATGTTGTCTGACACATAACACTTACAGACTCGTAAACCATTTTTTAGCTCTCTTTACGTGATTTGTGCACGATTTCAAATATTAATTTTTTTGTACCTCACTAACTTCACACTCTGTTCACTTTTGTGTGTGACACATATTACTGAGATACTACTAAACCGTTTTTTAGCTCTCTTTACGTGATTTGTGCACGATTTCAAATATTAATTTTTTTGTACCTCACACTCTGTTCACTTTTACACAATGTTGTCTGACACATAACACTTACAGACTCGTAAACCATTTTTTAGATCTCTTTACGTGATTTGTGCACGATTTCAAATATTAATTTTTTTGTACCTCACTTGCTTCACACTCTGTTCACTTTTGTGTGTGACACATATCTCTGTTCACTTTTGTGTCTGACATATATCACTTAGAGACTACTAAACCGTTTTTTAACTCTCTTTACTTGATTTGTCCACTATATAAAATATTCATTTTTTTGTATCTCACACTCTGTTCACTTTTACACAATGTTGTCTGACACATAACACTTACAGACTCGTAAACCATTTTTTAGCTCTATTTACGTGATTTGTGCACGATATCAAATATTAATTTTTTTGTACCTCACTTACTTCACACTCTGTTCACTTTTGTGTGTGACACATATCTCTGTTCACTTTTGTGTCTGACATATATCACTGAGAGACTACTAAACCGTTTTTTAACTCTCTTTACGTGATTTGTCCACTATATAAAATATTCATTTTTTTGTATCTCACACTCTGTTCACTTTTACACAATGTTGTCTGACACATAACACTTACAGACTCGTAAACCATTTTTTAGCTCTCTTTACGTGATTTGTGCACGATTTCAAATATTAATTTTTTTGTACCTCACTTACTTCACACTCTGTTCACTTTTGTGTGTGACACATATTACTGAGATACTACTAAACCGTTTTTTAACTCTCTTTACGTGATTTGTCCACTGTATAAAAAATTCATTTTTTTGTATCTCACACTCTGTTCACTTTTACACAATGTTGTCTGACACACAACACTTACAGACTCGTAAACCATTTTTTAGCACTCTTTACGTGATTTGTGCACGATTTCAAATATTAATTTTTTTGTACCTCACTTACTTCACACTCTGTTCACTTTTGTGTGTGACACATATCTCTGTTCACTTTTGTGTCTCACATATATCACTGAGAGACTACTAAACCGTTTTTTAACTCTCTTTACGTGATTTGTCCACTATATAAAATATTCATTTTTTTGTATCTCACACTCTGTTCACTTTTACACAATGTTGTCTGACACATAACACTTACAGACTCGTAAACCATTTTTTAGCTCTCTTTACGTGATTTGTGCACGATTTCAAATATTAATTTTTTTGTACCTCACTTCCTTCACACTCTGTTCACTTTTGTGTCTGACACATATCACTGAGAGACTACTAAACCGTTTTTTAATTCTCTTTACGTGATTTGTCCACTATATAAAAAATTCATTTTTTTGTATCTCACACTCTGTTCACTTTTACACAATGTTGTCGGACACACAACACTTACAGACTCGTAAACCATTTTTTAGCTCTCTTTACGTGATTTGTGCACGATTTCAAATATTAATTTTTTTGTACCTCACTTACTTCACACTCTGTTCACATTTGTGTGTGACACATATCACTGAGAGACTACTAAACCATTTTTTAACTCTCTTTACGTGATTTGTCCACTATATGAAAAAATCATTTTTTTGTATCTCACACTCTGTTCACTTTTACACAATGTTGTCTGACACATAACACTTACAGACTCGTAAACCATTTTTTAGCTCTCTTTACGTGATTTGTGCACGATTTCAAATATTAATTTTTTTGTACCTCACTTGCTTCACACTCTGTTCACTTTTGTGTGTGACATATATCACTGAGAGTCTACTAAACCATTTTTTAACTCTCTTTACGTGATTTGTCCACTATATAAAAAATTCATTTTTTTTTATCTCACACTCTGTTCACTTTTACACAATGTTGTCTGACACATAACACTTACAGACTCGTAAACCATTTTTTAGCTCTCTTTACGTGATTTGTGCACGATTTCAAATATTAATTTTTTTGTACCTCACTTACTTCACACTCTGTTCACTTTTGTGTGTGACACATATCTCTGTTCACTTTTGTGTCTGACATATATCACTGAGAGTCTACTAAACCGTTTTTTAACTCTCTTTACGTGATTTGTCCACTATATAAAATATTCATTTTTTTGTATCTCACACTCTGTTCACTTTTACACAATGTTGTCTGACACATAACACTTACAGACTCGTAAACCATTTTTTAGCTCTCTTTACGTGATTTGTGCACGATTTCAAATATTAATTTTTTTGTACCTCACTTACTTCACACTCTGTTCACTTTTGTGTGTGACACATATTACTGAGATACTACTAAACCGTTTTTTAGCTCTCTTTACGTGATTTGTGCACGATTTCAAATATTAATTTTTTTGTACCTCACACTCTGTTCACTTTTACACAATGTTGTCTGACACATAACACTTACAGACTCGTAAACCATTTTTTAGATCTCTTTACGTGATTTGTGCACGATTTCAAATATTAATTTTTTTGTACCTCACTTGCTTCACACTCTGTTCACTTTTGTGTGTGACACATATCTCTGTTCACTTTTGTGTCTGACATATATCACTTAGAGACTACTAAACCGTTTTTTAACTCTCTTTACTTGATTTGTCCACTATATAAAATATTCATTTTTTTGTATCTCACACTCTGTTCACTTTTACACAATGTTGTCTGACACATAACACTTACAGACTCGTAAACCATTTTTTAGCTCTATTTACGTGATTTGTGCACGATATCAAATATTAATTTTTTTGTACCTCACTTACTTCACACTCTGTTCACTTTTGTGTGTGACACATATCTCTGTTCACTTTTGTGTCTGACATATATCACTGAGAGACTACTAAACCGTTTTTTAACTCTCTTTACGTGATTTGTCCACTATATAAAATATTCATTTTTTTGTATCTCACACTCTGTTCACTTTTACACAATGTTGTCTGACACATAACACTTACAGACTCGTAAACCATTTTTTAGCTCTCTTTACGTGATTTGTGCACGATTTCAAATATTAATTTTTTTGTACCTCACTTACTTCACACTCTGTTCACTTTTGTGTGTGACACATATTACTGAGATACTACTAAACCGTTTTTTAACTCTCTTTACGTGATTTGTCCACTGTATAAAAAATTCATTTTTTTGTATCTCACACTCTGTTCACTTTTACACAATGTTGTCTGACACACAACACTTACAGACTCGTAAACCATTTTTTAGCACTCTTTACGTGATTTGTGCACGATTTCAAATATTAATTTTTTTGTACCTCACTTACTTCACACTCTGTTCACTTTTGTGTGTGACACATATCTCTGTTCACTTTTGTGTCTCACATATATCACTGAGAGACTACTAAACCGTTTTTTAACTCTCTTTACGTGATTTGTCCACTATATAAAATATTCATTTTTTTGTATCTCACACTCTGTTCACTTTTACACAATGTTGTCTGACACATAACACTTACAGACTCGTAAACCATTTTTTAGCTCTCTTTACGTGATTTGTGCACGATTTCAAATATTAATTTTTTTGTACCTCACTTCCTTCACACTCTGTTCACTTTTGTGTCTGACACATATCACTGAGAGACTACTAAACCGTTTTTTAATTCTCTTTACGTGATTTGTCCACTATATAAAAAATTCATTTTTTTGTATCTCACACTCTGTTCACTTTTACACAATGTTGTCGGACACACAACACTTACAGACTCGTAAACCATTTTTTAGCTCTCTTTACGTGATTTGTGCACGATTTCAAATATTAATTTTTTTTGTACCTCACTTACTTCACACTCTGTTCACATTTGTGTGTGACACATATCACTGAGAGACTACTAAACCATTTTTTAACTCTCTTTACGTGATTTGTCCACTATATGAAAAAATCATTTTTTTGTATCTCACACTCTGTTCACTTTTACACAATGTTGTCTGACACATAACACTTACAGACTCGTAAACCATTTTTTAGCTCTCTTTACGTGATTTGTGCACGATTTCAAATATTAATTTTTTTGTACCTCACTTGCTTCACACTCTGTTCACTTTTGTGTGTGACATATATCACTGAGAGTCTACTAAACCATTTTTTAACTCTCTTTACGTGATTTGTCCACTATATAAAAAATTCATTTTTTTTTATCTCACACTCTGTTCACTTTTACACAATGTTGTATGACACATAACACTTACAGACTCGTAAACCATTTTTTAGCTCTCTTTACGTGATTTGTGCACGATTTCAAATATTAATTTTTTTGTACCTCACTTACTTCACACTCTGTTCACTTTTGTGTGTGACACATATCTCTGTTCACTTTTGTGTCTGACATATATCACTGAGAGTCTACTAAACCGTTTTTTAACTCTCTTTACGTGATTTGTCCACTATATAAAATATTCATTTTTTTGTATCTCACACTCTGTTCACTTTTACACAATGTTGTCTGACACATAACACTTACAGACTCGTAAACCATTTTTTAGCTCTCTTTACGTGATTTGTGCACGATTTCAAATATTAATTTTTTTGTACCTCACTTACTTCACACTCTGTTCACTTTTGTGTGTGACACATATTACTGAGATACTACTAAACCGTTTTTTAGCTCTCTTTACGTGATTTGTGCACGATTTCAAATATTAATTTTTTTGTACCTCACACTCTGTTCACTTTTACACAATGTTGTCTGACACATAACACTTACAGACTCGTAAACCATTTTTTAGATCTCTTTACGTGATTTGTGCACGATTTCAAATATTAATTTTTTTGTACCTCACTTGCTTCACACTCTGTTCACTTTTGTGTGTGACACATATCTCTGTTCACTTTTGTGTCTGACATATATCACTTAGAGACTACTAAACCGTTTTTTAACTCTCTTTACTTGATTTGTCCACTATATAAAATATTCATTTTTTTGTATCTCACACTCTGTTCACTTTTACACAATGTTGTCTGACACATAACACTTACAGACTCGTAAACCATTTTTTAGCTCTATTTACGTGATTTGTGCACGATATCAAATATTAATTTTTTTGTACCTCACTTACTTCACACTCTGTTCACTTTTGTGTGTGACACATATCTCTGTTCACTTTTGTGTCTGACATATATCACTGAGAGACTACTAAACCGTTTTTTAACTCTCTTTACGTGATTTGTCCACTATATAAAATATTCATTTTTTTGTATCTCACACTCTGTTCACTTTTACACAATGTTGTCTGACACATAACACTTACAGACTCGTAAACCATTTTTTAGCTCTCTTTACGTGATTTGTGCACGATTTCAAATATTAATTTTTTTGTACCTCACTTACTTCACACTCTGTTCACTTTTGTGTGTGACACATATTACTGAGATACTACTAAACCGTTTTTTAACTCTCTTTACGTGATTTGTCCACTGTATAAAAAATTCATTTTTTTGTATCTCACACTCTGTTCACTTTTACACAATGTTGTCTGACACACAACACTTACAGACTCGTAAACCATTTTTTAGCACTCTTTACGTGATTTGTGCACGATTTCAAATATTAATTTTTTTGTACCTCACTTACTTCACACTCTGTTCACTTTTGTGTGTGACACATATCTCTGTTCACTTTTGTGTCTCACATATATCACTGAGAGACTACTAAACCGTTTTTTAACTCTCTTTACGTGATTTGTCCACTATATAAAATATTCATTTTTTTGTATCTCACACTCTGTTCACTTTTACACAATGTTGTCTGACACATAACTCTTACAGACTCGTAAACCATTTTTTAGCTCTCTTTACGTGATTTGTGCACGATTTCAAATATTAATTTTTTTGTACCTCACTTCCTTCACACTCTGTTCACTTTTGTGTCTGACACATATCACTGAGAGACTACTAAACCGTTTTTTAATTCTCTTTACGTGATTTGTCCACTATATAAAAAATTCATTTTTTTGTATCTCACACTCTGTTCACTTTTACACAATGTTGTCGGACACACAACACTTACAGACTCGTAAACCATTTTTTAGCTCTCTTTACGTGATTTGTGCACGATTTCAAATATTAATTTTTTTGTACCTCACTTACTTCACACTCTGTTCACATTTGTGTGTGACACATATCACTGAGAGACTACTGAACCATTTTTTAACTCTCTTTACGTGATTTGTCCACTATATGAAAAAATCATTTTTTTGTATCTCACACTCTGTTCACTTTTACACAATGTTGTCTGACACATAACACTTACAGACTCGTAAACCATTTTTTAGCTCTCTTTACGTGATTTGTGCACGATTTCAAATATTAATTTTTTTGTACCTCACTTGCTTCACACTCTGTTCACTTTTGTGTGTGACATATATCACTGAGAGTCTACTAAACCATTTTTTAACTCTCTTTACGTGATTTGTCCACTATATAAAAAATTCATTTTTTTTTATCTCACACTCTGTTCACTTTTACACAATGTTGTCTGACACATAACACTTACAGACTCGTAAACCATTTTTTAGCTCTCTTTACGTGATTTGTGCACGATTTCAAATATTAATTTTTTTGTACCTCACTTACTTCACACTCTGTTCACTTTTGTGTGTGACACATATCTCTGTTCACTTTTGTGTCTGACATATATCACTGAGAGTCTACTAAACCGTTTTTTAACTCTCTTTACGTGATTTGTCCACTATATAAAATATTCATTTTTTTGTATCTCACACTCTGTTCACTTTTACACAATGTTGTCTGACACATAACACTTACAGACTCGTAAACCATTTTTTAGCTCTCTTTACGTGATTTGTGCACGATTTCAAATATTAATTTTTTTGTACCTCACTTACTTCACACTCTGTTCACTTTTGTGTGTGACACATATTACTGAGATACTACTAAACCGTTTTTTAGCTCTCTTTACGTGATTTGTGCACGATTTCAAATATTAATTTTTTTGTACCTCACACTCTGTTCACTTTTACACAATGTTGTCTGACACATAACACTTACAGACTCGTAAACCATTTTTTAGATCTCTTTACGTGATTTGTGCACGATTTCAAATATTAATTTTTTTGTACCTCACTTGCTTCACACTCTGTTCACTTTTGTGTGTGACACATATCTCTGTTCACTTTTGTGTCTGACATATATCACTTAGAGACTACTAAACCGTTTTTTAACTCTCTTTACTTGATTAGTCCACTATATAAAATATTCATTTTTTTGTATCTCACACTCTGTTCACTTTTACACAATGTTGTCTGACACATAACACTTACAGACTCGTAAACCATTTTTTAGCTCTATTTACGTGATTTGTGCACGATATCAAATATTAATTTTTTTGTACCTCACTTACTTCACACTCTGTTCACTTTTGTGTGTGACACATATCTCTGTTCACTTTTGTGTCTGACATATATCACTGAGAGACTACTAAACCGTTTTTTAACTCTCTTTACGTGATTTGTCCACTATATAAAATATTCATTTTTTTGTATCTCACACTCTGTTCACTTTTACACAATGTTGTCTGACACATAACACTTACAGACTCGTAAACCATTTTTTAGCTCTCTTTACGTGATTTGTGCACGATTTCAAATATTAATTTTTTTGTACCTCACTTACTTCACACTCTGTTCACTTTTGTGTGTGACACATATTACTGAGATACTACTAAACCGTTTTTTAACTCTCTTTACGTGATTTGTCCACTGTATAAAAAATTCATTTTTTTGTATCTCACACTCTGTTCACTTTTACACAATGTTGTCTGACACACAACACTTACAGACTCGTAAACCATTTTTTAGCACTCTTTACGTGATTTGTGCACGATTTCAAATATTAATTTTTTTGTACCTCACTTACTTCACACTCTGTTCACTTTTGTGTGTGACACATATCTCTGTTCACTTTTGTGTCTCACATATATCACTGAGAGACTACTAAACCGTTTTTTAACTCTCTTTACGTGATTTGTCCACTATATAAAATATTCATTTTTTTGTATCTCACACTCTGTTCACTTTTACACAATGTTGTCTGACACATAACACTTACAGACTCGTAAACCATTTTTTAGCTCTCTTTACGTGATTTGTGCACGATTTCAAATATTAATTTTTTTGTACCTCACTTCCTTCACACTCTGTTCACTTTTGTGTCTGACACATATCACTGAGAGACTACTAAACCGTTTTTTAATTCTCTTTACGTGATTTGTCCACTATATAAAAAATTCATTTTTTTGTATCTCACACTCTGTTCACTTTTACACAATGTTGTCGGACACACAACACTTACAGACTCGTAAACCATTTTTTAGCTCTCTTTACGTGATTTGTGCACGATTTCAAATATTAATTTTTTTGTACCTCACTTACTTCACACTCTGTTCACTTTTGTGTGTGACACATATCACTGAGAGACTACTAAACCATTTTTTAACTCTCTTTACGTGATTTGTCCACTATATGAAAAAATCATTTTTTTGTATCTCACACTCTGTTCACTTTTACACAATGTTGTCTGACACATAACACTTACAGACTCGTAAACCATTTTTTAGCTCTCTTTACGTGATTTGTGCACGATTTCAAATATTAATTTTTTTGTACCTCACTTGCTTCACACTCTGTTCACTTTTGTGTGTGACATATATCACTGAGAGTCTACTAAACCATTTTTTAACTCTCTTTACGTGATTTGTCCACTATATAAAAAATTCATTTTTTTTTATCTCACACTCTGTTCACTTTTACACAATGTTGTCTGACACATAACACTTACAGACTCGTAAACCATTTTTTAGCTCTCTTTACGTGATTTGTGCACGATTTCAAATATTAATTTTTTTGTACCTCACTTACTTCACACTCTGTTCACTTTTGTGTGTGACACATATCTCTGTTCACTTTTGTGTCTGACATATATCACTGAGAGTCTACTAAACCGTTTTTTAACTCTCTTTACGTGATTTGTCCACTATATAAAAAATTCATTTTTTTGTATCTCACACTCTGTTCGCTTTTACACAATGTTGTCTGACACTTGACACTTACAGACTCGTAAACCATTTTTTAGCTTTCTTTACGTGATTTGTGCACGATTTCAAATATTATTTTTTTTGTACCTCACTTACTTCACACTCTGTTCACTTTTGTGTGTGACACATATCTCTGTTCACTTTTGTGTGTGACATATATCACTGAGAGTCTACTAAACCATTTTTTAACTCTCTTTACGTGATTTGTCCACTATATAAAAAATTCATTTTTTTGTATCTCACACTCTGTTCACTTTTACACAATGTTGTCTGACACATAACACTTACAGACTCGTAAACCATTTTTTAGCTCTCTTTACGTGATTTGTGCACGATTTCAAATATTAATTTTTTTGTACCTCACTTACTTCACACTCTGTTCACTTTTGTGTGTGACACATATCTCTGTTCACTTTTGTGTCTCACATATATCACTGAGAGTCTACTAAACCGTTTTTTAACTCTCTTTACGTTATTTGTCCACTATATAATAAATTCATTTTTTTGTATCTCACACTCTGTTCACTTTTACACAATGTTGTCTGACACATAACACTTACAGACTCGTAATCCATTTTTTAGCTCTCTTTACGTGATTTGTGCACGACTTCAAATATTAATTTTTTTGTACCTCACTTACTTCACACTCTGTTCACTTTTTTGTCTGACACATATCACTGAGAGACTACTAAACCGTTTTTTAACTCTCTTTACGTGATTTGTCCACTATATAAAAAAATCATTTTTTTGTATCTCACACTCTGTTCACTTTTGTGTGATACATATCACTCAGAGACTACTAAACAATTTTTTAACTCTCTTTACGTGATTTGTCCACTATATAAAAAAATCATTTTTTTGTATCTCACACTCTGTTCACTTTTACACAATGTTGTCTGACACATTACACTTACAGACTCGTAAACCATTTTTTAGCTCTCTTTACGTGATTTGTGCACGATTTCAAATATTAATTTTTTTGTACCTCACTTACTTCACACTCTGTTCACTTTTGTGTGTGACACATATCTCTGTTCACTTTTGTGTCTGACATATATCACTGAGAGACTACTAAACCGTTTTTTAACTCTCTTTACGTGATTTGTCCACTATATAAAATATTCATTTTTTTGTATCTCACACTCTGTTCACTTTTACACAATGTTGTCTGACACATAACACTTACAGACTCGTAAACCATTTTTTAGCTCTCTTTACGTGATTTGTGCACGATTTCAAATATTAATTTTTTTGTACCTCACTTACTTCACACTCTGTTCACTTTTGTGTGTGACACATATCTCTATTCACTTTTGTGTCTCACATATATCACTGAGAGTCTACTAAACCGTTTTTTAACTCTCTTTACGTGATTTGTCCACTATATAAAAAATTCATTTTTTTGTATCTCACACTATGTTCACTTTTACACAATGTTGTCTGACACATAACACTTACAGACTCGTAATCCATTTTTTAGCTTTCTTTACGTGATTTGTGCACGATTTCAAATATTAATTTTTTTGTACCTCACTTACTTCACACTTTGTTCACTTTTTTGTCTGACACATATCACTGAGAGACTACTAAACCGTTTTTTAACTCTCTTTACGTGATTTGTCCACTATATAAAAAATTCATTTTTTTGTATCTCACACTATGTTCACTTTTACACAATGTTGTCTGACACATAACACTTACAGACTCGTAATCCATTTTTAGCTCTCTTTACGTGATTTGTGCGCGATTTCAAATTTTCATTTTTTTGTACCTCACTTACTTCACACTCTGTTCACTTTTGTGTGTGACACAAATCTCTGTTCACTTTTGTGTGTGACATATATCACTGAGAGTCTACTAAACCATTTTTTAACTCTCTTTACGTGATTTGTCCACTATATAAAAAATTCATTTTTTTGTATCTCACACTCTGTTCACTTTTACACAATGTTGTCTGACACTTAACACTTACAGACTCGTAATCCATTTTTTAGCTCTCTTTACGTGATTTGTGCACGATTTCAAATATTAATTTTTTTGTACCTCACTTACTTCACACTCAGTTCACTTTTGTGTCTGACACATATCACTGAGAGACAACTAAACCGTTTTTTAACTCTACGTGATTTGTCCACTATATAGAAAATTCATTTTTTTTAATCTCACACTCTGTTCACTTTTACACAATGTTGTCTGACACACAACACTTACAGACTCGTAAACCATTTTTTAGCTCTCTTTACGTGATTTGTGCACAATTTCAAATATTAATTTTTTTGTACCTCACTTACTTCACACTCCGTTCACTTTTGTGTGTGACACATATCTCTGTTCACTTTTGTGTCTGACATATATCACTGAGAGACTACTAAACCGTTTTTTAACTCTCTTTACGTGATTTGTCCACTATATAAAATATTCATTTTTTTGTATCTCACACTATGTTCACTTTTACACAATGTTGTCTGACTCATAACACTTACAGACTCGTAATCCATTTTTTAGCTCTCTTTACGTGATTTGTGCACGATTTCAAATATTAATTTTTTTGTACCTCACTTACTTCACACTTTGTTCACTTTTTTGTCTGACACATATCACTGAGAGACTACTAAACCGTTTTTTAACTCTCTTTACGTGATTTGTCCACTATATAAAAAATTCATTTTTTTGTATCTCACACTCTGTTCACTTTTGTGTGTGACACATATCACTGAGAGACTACTAAACAATTTTTTAACTCTCTTTACGTGATTTGTCCACTATATAAAAAAATCATTTTTTTTGTATCTCACACTCTGTTCACTTTTACACAATGTTGTCTGACACATTACACTTACAGACTCGTAAACCATTTTTTAGCTCTCTTTACGTGATTTGTGCACGATTTCAAATATTAATTTTTTTGTACCTCACTTGCTTCACACTCTGTTCACTTTTGTGTGTGACACATATCTCTGTTCACTTTTGTGTCTGACATATATCACTGAGAGACTACTAAACCGTTTTTTAACTCTCTTTACGTGATTTGTCCACTATATAAAATATTCATTTTTTTGTATCTCACACTCTGTTCACTTTTACACAATGTTGTCTGACACATAACACTTACAGACTCGTAAACCATTTTTTAGCTCTCTTTACGTGATTTGTGCGCGATTTCAAATATTAATTTTTTTGTACCTCACTTACTTCACACTCTGTTCACTTTTGTGTGTGACACATATCTCTGTTCACTTTTGTGTCTGACATATATCACTGAGAGACTACTAAACCGTTTTTTAACTCTCTTTACGTGATTTGTCCACTATATAAAATATTCATTTTTTTGTATCTCACACTCTGTTCACTTTTACACAATGTTGTCTGACACATAACACTTACAGACTCGTAAACCATTTTTTAGCTCTCTTTACGTGATTTGTGCACGATTTCAAATATTCATTTTTTTGTACCTCACTTACTTCACACTCTGTTCACTTTTGTGTGTGACACATATCTCTGTTCACTTTTGTGTCTCACATATATCACTGAGAGTCTACTAAACCGATTTTTAACTCTCTTTACGTGATTTGTCCACTATATAAAAAATTCATTTTTTGTATCTCACACTCTGTTCGCTTTTACACAATGTTGTCTGACACTTGACACTTACAGACTCGTAAACCATTTTTTAGCCTTCTTTACGTGATTTGTGCACGATTTCAAATATTATTTTTTTTTGTACCTCACTTACTTCACACTCTGTTCACTTTTGTGTGTGACACAAATCTCTGTTCACTTTTGAGTGTGACATATATCACTGAGAGTCTACTAAACCATTTTTTAACTCTCTTTACGTGATTTGTCCACTATATAAAAAATTCATTTTTTTGTATCTCACACTCTGTTCACTTTTACACAATGTTGTCTGACACATAACACTTACAGACTCGTAAACCATTTTTTAGCTCTCTTTACGTGATTTGTGCACGATTTCAAATATTAATTTTTTTGTACCTCACTTACTTCACACTCTGTTCACTTTTGTGTGTGACACATATTACTGAGATACTACTAAACCGTTTTTTAACTCTCTTTACGTGATTTTTCTACTATATAAAAAAAACATTTTTTTGTATCTCACACTCAGTTCACTTTTGCACAATGTTGTCTGACACATAACACTTACAGACTCGTAAACCATTTTTTAGCTCTATTTACGTGATTTGTGCACGATTTCAAATATTAATTTTTTTGTACCTCACTTACTTTACATTCTGTTCACTTTTGTGTGTGACACATATCTCAGTTCACTTTTGTGTCTGACATATATCACTGAGAGACTACTAAACCGTTTTTTAACTCTCTTTACGTGATTTGTCCACTATATAAAATATTCATTTTTTTGTATCTCACACTCTGTTCACTTTTACACAATGTTGTCTGACACATAACACTTACAGACTCGTAAACCATTTTTTAGCTCTCTTTACGTGATTTGTGCACGATTTCAAATATTAATTTTTTTGTACCTCACTTACTTCACACTCTGTTCACTTTTGTGTGTGACACATATCTCTGTTCACTTTTGTGTCTGACATATATCACTGAGAGACTACTAAACCGTTTTTTAACTCTCTTTACGTGATTTGTCCACTATATAAAATATTCATTTTTTTTGTATCTCACACTCTGTTCACTTTTACACAATGTTGTCTGACACATAACACTTACAGACTCGTAAACCATTTTTTAGCTCTCTTTACGTGATTTGTGCACGATTTCAAATATTAATTTTTTTGTACCTCACTTACTTCACACTCTGTTCTCTTTTGTGTGTGACACATATTACTGAGATACTACTAAACCGTTTTTTAACTCTCTTTACGTGATTTGTCCACTATATAAAAAATTCATTTTTTTGTATCTCACACTCTGTTCACTTTTACACAATGTTGTCTGACACACAACACTTACAGACTCGTAAACCATTTTTTAGCTCTCTTTACGTGATTTGTGCACGATTTCAAATATTAATTTTTTTATACCTCACTTACTTCACACTCTGTTCACTTTTGTGTGTGACACATATCTCTGTTCACTTTTGTGTCTGACATATATCACTGAGAGACTACTAAACCGTTTTTTAACTCTCTTTACGTGATTTGTCCACTATATAAAATATTCATTTTTTTGTATCTCACACTCTGTTCACTTTTACACAATGTTGTCTGACACATAACACTTACAGACTCGTAAACCATTTTTTAGCTCTCTTTACGTGATTTGTGCACGATTTCAAATATTAATTTTTTTGTACCTCACTTACTTCACACTCTGTTCACTTTTGTGTCTGACACATATCACTGAGAGACTACTAAACCGTTTTTTAATTCTCTTTACGTGATTTGTCCACTATATAAAAAATTCATTTTTTTGTATCTCACACTCTGTTCACTTTTACACAATGTTGTCTGACACACAACACTTACAGACTCGTAAACCATTTTTTAGCTCTCTTTACGTGATTTGTGCACGATTTCAAATATTAATTTTTTTGTACCTCACTTACTTCACACTCTGTTCACTTTTGTGTGTGACACATATCACTGAGAGACTACTAAACCATTTTTTAACTCTCTTTACGTGATTTGTCCACTATATGAAAAAATCATTTTTTTGTATCTCACACTCTGTTCACTTTTACACAATGTTGTCTGACACATAACACTTACAGACTCGTAAACCATTTTTTAGCTCTCTTTACGTGATTTGTGCACGATTTCAAATATTAATTTTTTTGTACCTCACTTGCTTCACACTCTGTTCACTTTTGTGTGTGACACATATCTCTGTTCACTTTTGTGTCTGACATATATCACTGAGAGACTACTAAACCGTTTTTTAACTCTCTTTACGTGATTTGTCCACTATATAAAATATTCATTTTTTTGTATCTCACACTCTGTTCACTTTTACACAACGTTGTCTGACACATAACACTTACAGACTCGTAAACCATTTTTTAGCTCTCTTTACGTGATTTGTGCACGATTTCAAATATTAATTTTTTTGTACCTCACTTACTTCACACTCTGTTCACTTTTGTGTGTGACACATATCTCTGTTCACTTTTGTGTCTGACATATATCACTGAGAGACTACTAAACCGTTTTTTAATTCTCTTTACGTGATTTGTCCACTATATAAAAAATTAATTTTTTGTATCTCACACTCTGTTCACTTTTACACAATGTTGTCTGACACATAACACTTACAGACTCGTAAACCATTTTTTTGCTCTCTTTACGTGATTTGTGCACGATTTCAAATATTAATTTTTTTGTACCTCACTTACTTCACACTCTGTTCACTTTTGTGTGTGACACATATTACTGAGATACTACTAAACCGTTTTTTAACTCTCTTTACGTGATTTGTCCACTATATAAAAAAATCATTTTTTTTTGTATCTCACACTCTGTTCACTTTTACACAATGTTGTCTGACACACAACACTTACAGACTCGTAAACCATTTTTTAGCTCTCTTTACGTGATATGTGCACGATTTCAAATATTAATTTTTTTGTACCTCACTTACTTCACACTCTGTTCACTTTTGTGTGTGACACATATCTCTGTTCACTTTTGTGTCTGACATATATCACTGAGAGACTACTAAACCGTTTTTTAACTCTCTTTACGTGATTTGTCCACTATATAAAATATTCATTTTTTTGTATCTCACACTCTGTTCACTTTTACACAATGTTGTCTGACACATAACACTTACAGACTCGTAAACCATTTTTTAGCTCTCTTTACTTTTGTGTGTGACACATATCTCTGTTCACTTTTGTGTCTGACATATATCACTGAGAGACTACTAAACCGTTTTTTAACTCTCTTTACGTGATTTGTCCACTATATAAAATATTCATTTTTTTGTATCTCACACTCTGTTCACTTTTACACAATGTTGTCTGACACATAACACTTACAGACTCGTAAACCATTTTTTAGCTCTCTTTACGTGATTTGTGCACGATTTCAAATATTAATTTTTTTGTACCTCACTTACTTCACACTCTGTTCACTTTTGTGTGTGACACATATCTCTGTTCACTTTTGTGTCTGACATATATCACTTAGAGACTACTAAACCGTTTTTTAACTCTCTTTACTTGATTTGTCCACTATATAAAATATTCATTTTTTTGTATCTCACACTCTGTTCACTTTTACACAATGTTGTCTGACACATAACACTTACAGACTCGTAAACCATTTTTTAGCTCTATTTACGTGATTTGTGCACGATATCAAATATTAATTTTTTTGTACCTCACTTACTTCACACTCTGTTCACTTTTGTGTGTGACACATATCTCTGTTCACTTTTGTGTCTGACATATATCACTGAGAGACTACTAAACCGTTTTTTAACTCTCTTTACGTGATTTGTCCACTATATAAAATATTCATTTTTTTGTATCTCACACTCTGTTCACTTTTACACAATGTTGTCTGACACATAACACTTACAGACTCGTAAACCATTTTTTAGCTCTATTTACGTGATTTGTGCACGATATCAAATATTAATTTTTTTGTACCTCACTTACTTCACACTCTGTTCACTTTTGTGTCTGACACATATCACTGAGAGACTACTAAACCGTTTTTTAATTCTCTTTACGTGATTTGTCCACTATATAAAAAATTCATTTTTTTGTATCTCACACTCTGTTCACTTTTACACAATGTTGTCGGACACACAACACTTACAGACTCGTAAACCATTTTTTAGCTCTCTTTACGTGATTTGTGCACGATTTCAAATTTTAATTTTTTTGTACCTCACTTACTTCACACTCTGTTCACATTTGTGTGTGACACATATCACAGAGAGACTACTAAACCATTTTTTAACTCTCTTTACGTGATTTGTCCACTATATGAAAAAATCATTTTTTTGTATCTCACACTCTGTTCACTTTTACACAATGTTGTCTGACACATAACACTTACAGACTCGTAAACCATTTTTTAGCTCTCTTTACGTGATTTGTGCACGATTTCAAATATTAATTTTTTTGTACCTCACTTACTTCACACTCTGTTCACTTTTGTATGTGACACATATTACTGAGATACTACTAAACCGTTTTTTAACTCTCTTTACGTGATTTGTCCACTATATAAAAAATTCATTTTTTTGTATCTCACACTATGTTCACTTTTACACAATGTTGTCTGACACATAACACTTACAGACTCGTAATCCATTTTTTAGCGCTCTTTACGTGATTTGTGCACGATTTCAAATATTAATTTTTTTGTACCTCACTTACTTCACACTTTGTTCACTTTTTTGTCTGACACATATCACTGAGAGACTACTAAACCGTTTTTTAACTCTCTTTACGTGATTTGTCCACTATATAAAAAATTCATTTTTTTGTATCTCACACTATGTTCACTTTTACACAATGTTGTCTGACACATAACACTTACAGACTCGTAATCCATTTTTTAGCTCTCTTTACGTGATTTGTGCACGATTTCAAATATTCATTTTTTTGTACCTCACTTACTTCACACTCTGTTCACATTTGTGTGTGACACATATCTCTGTTCACTTTTGTGTCTCACATATATCACTGAGAGTCTACTAAACCGTTTTTTAACTCTCTTTACGTGATTTGTCCACTATATAAAAAATTCATTTTTTGTATCTCACACTCTGTTCGCTTTTACACAATGTTGTCTGACACTTGACACTTACAGACTCGTAAACCATTTTTTAGCTTTCTTTACGTGATTTGTGTACGATTTCAAATATTATTTTTTTTGTACCTCACTTACTTCACACTCTGTTCACTTTTGTGTGTGACACAAATCTCTGTTCACTTTTGTGTGTGACATATATCACTGAGAGTCTACTAAACCATTTTTTAACTCTCTTTACGTGATTTGTCCACTATATAAAAAATTCATTTTTTTGTATCTCACACTCTGTTCACTTTTACACAATGTTGTCTGACACTTAACACTTACAGACTCGTAAACCATTTTTTAGCTCTCTTTACGTGATTTGTGCACGATTTCAAATATTAATTTTTTTGTACCTCACTTACTTCACACTCTGTTCACTTTTTTGTCTGACACATATCACTGAGAGACTACTAAACCGTTTTTTAACTCTCTTTACGTGATTTGTCCACTATATAAAAAATTCATTTTTTTGTATCTCACACTCTGTTCACTTTTGTGTGTGACACATATCACTGAGAGACTACTAAACAATTTTTTAACTCTCTTTACGTGATTTGTCCACTATATAAAAAAATCATTTTTTTGTATCTCACACTCTGTTCACTTTTACACAATGTTGTCTGACACATTACACTTACAGACTCGTAAACCATTTTTTAGCTCTCTTTACGTGATTTGTGCACGATTTCAAATATTAATTTTTTTGTACCTCACTTACTTCACACTCTGTTCACTTTTGTGTGTGACACATATTACTGAGATACTACTAAACCGTTTTTTAACTCTCTTTACATGATTTGTCCACTATATAAAAAATTCATTTTTTTGTATCTCACACTCTGTTCACTTTTACACAATGTTGTCTGACACACAACACTTACAGACTCGTAAACCATTTTTTAGCTCTCTTTACGTGATTTGTGCACGATTTCAAATTTTATTTTTTTTGTACCTCACTTACTTCACACTCTGTTCACTTTTGTGTGTGACACATATCTCTGTTCACTTTTGTGTCTGACATATATCACTGAGAGACTACTAAACCGTTTTTTAACTCTCTTTACGTGATTTGTCCACTATATAAAATATTCATTTTTTTGTATCTCACACTCTGTTCACTTTTACACAATGTTGTCTGACACATAACACTTACAGACTCGTAAACCATTTTTTAGCTCTCTTTACGTGATTTGTGCACGATTTCAAATATTCATTTTTTTGTACCTCACTTACTTCACACTCTGTTCACTTTTGTGTGTGACACATATCTCTGTTCACTTTTGTGTCTCACATATATCACTGAGAGTCTACTAAACCGTTTTCTAACTCTCTTTACGTGATTTGTCCACTATATAAAAAATTCATTTTTTTGTATCTCACACTCTGTTCGCTTTTACACAATGTTGTCTGACACTTGACACTTACAGACTCGTAAACCATTTTTTAGCTTTCTTTACGTGATTTGTGCACGATTTCAAATATTATCTTTTTTGTACCTCACTTACTTCACACTCTGTTCACTTTTGTGTGTGACACATATTACTGAGATACTACTAAACCGTTTTTTAACTCTCTTTACGTGATTTTTCTACTATATAAAAAAAACATTTTTTTGTATCTCACACTCAGTTCACTTTTACACAATGTTGTCTGACACATAACACTTACAGACTCGTAAACCATTTTTTAGCTCTCTTTACGTGATTTGTGCACGATTTCAAATATTAATTTTTTTGTACCTCACTTACTTCACACTCAGTTCACTTTTGTGTCTGACACATATCACTGAGAGACAACTAAACCGTTTTTTAACTCTACGTGATTTGTCCACCATATAGAAAATTCATTTTTTTTAATCTCACACTCTGTTCACTTTTACACAATGTTGTCTGACACACAACACTTACAGACTCGTAAACCATTTTTTAGCTCTCTTTACGTGATTTGTGCACAATTTCAAATATTAATTTTTTTGTACCTCACTTACTTTACACTCTGTTCACTTTTGTGTGTGACACATATCTCTGTTCACTTTTGTGTCTGACATATATCACTGAGAGACTACTAAACCGTTTTTTAACTCTCTTTACGTGATTTGTCCACTATATAAAAAATTCATTTTTTTGTATCTCACACTATGTTCACTTTTACACAATGTTGTCTGACACATAACACTTACAGACTCGTAATCCATTTTTTAGCTCTCTTTACGTGATTTGTGCACGATTTCAAATATTAATTTTTTTGTACCTCACTTACTTCACACTTTGTTCACTTTTTTGTCTGACACATATCACTGAGAGACTACTAAACCGTTTTTTAACTCTCTTTACGTGATTTGTCCACTATATAAAAAATTCATTTTTTTGTATCTCACACTATGTTCACTTTTACACAATGTTGTCTGACACATAACACTTACAGACTCGTAATCCATTTTTTAGCTCTCTTTACGTGATTTGTGTACGATTTCAAATATTATTTTTTTTGTACCTCACTTACTTCACACTCTGTTCACTTTTGTGTGTGACACAAATCTCTGTTCACTTTTGTGTGTGACATATATCACTGAGAGTCTACTAAACCATTTTTTAACTCTCTTTACGTGATTTGTCCACTATATAAAAAATTCATTTTTTTGTATCTCACACTCTGTTCACTTTTACACAATGTTGTCTGACACTTAACACTTACGGACTCGTAAACCATTTTTTAGCTCTCTTTACGTGATTTGTGCACGATTTCAAATATTAATTTTTTTGTACCTCACTTACTTCACACTCTGTTCACTTTTTTGTCTGACACATATCACTGAGAGACTACTAAACCGTTTTTTAACTCTCTTTACGTGATTTGTCCACTATATAAAAAATTCATTTTTTTGTATCTCACACTCTGTTCACTTTTGTGTGTGACACATATCACTGAGAGACTACTAAACAATTTTTTAACTCTCTTTACGTGATTTGTCCACTATATAAAAAAATCATTTTTTTGTATCTCACACTCTGTTCACTTTTACACAATGTTGTCTGACACATTACACTTACAGACTCGTAAACCATTTTTTAGCTCTCTTTACGTGATTTGTGCACGATTTCAAATATTAATTTTTTTGTACCTCACTTACTTCACACTCTGTTCTCTTTTGTGTGTGACACATATTACTGAGATACTACTAAACCGTTTTTTAACTCTCTTTACGTGATTTGTCCACTATATAAAAAATTCATTTTTTTGTATCTCACACTCTGTTCACTTTTACACAATGTTGTCTGACACACAACACTTACAGACTCGTAAACCATTTTTTAGCTCTCTTTACGTGATTTGTGCACGATTTCAAATATTAATTTTTTTATACCTCACTTACTTCACACTCTGTTCACTTTTGTGTGTGACACATATCTCTGTTCACTTTTGTGTCTGACATATATCACTGAGAGACTACTAAACCGTTTTTTAACTCTCTTTACGTGATTTGTCCACTATATAAAATATTCATTTTTTTGTATCTCACACTCTGTTCACTTTTACACAATGTTGTCTGACACATAACACTTACAGACTCGTAAACCATTTTTTAGCTCTCTTTACGTGATTTGTGCACGATTTCAAATATTAATTTTTTTGTACCTCACTTACTTCACACTCTGTTCACTTTTGTGTCTGACACATATCACTGAGAGACTACTAAACCGTTTTTTAATTCTCTTTACGTGATTTGTCCACTATATAAAAAATTCATTTTTTTGTATCTCACACTCTGTTCACTTTTACACAATGTTGTCTGACACACAACACTTACAGACTCGTAAACCATTTTTTAGCTCTCTTTACGTGATTTGTGCACGATTTCAAATATTAATTTTTTTGTACCTCACTTACTTCACACTCTGTTCACTTTTGTGTGTGACACATATCACTGAGAGACTACTAAACCATTTTTTAACTCTCTTTACGTGATTTGTCCACTATATGAAAAAATCATTTTTTTGTATCTCACACTCTGTTCACTTTTACACAATGTTGTCTGACACATAACACTTACAGACTCGTAAACCATTTTTTAGCTCTCTTTACGTGATTTGTGCACGATTTCAAATATTAATTTTTTTGTACCTCACTTGCTTCACACTCTGTTCACTTTTGTGTGTGACACATATCTCTGTTCACTTTTGTGTCTGACATATATCACTGAGAGACTACTAAACCGTTTTTTAACTCTCTTTACGTGATTTGTCCACTATATAAAATATTCATTTTTTTGTATCTCACACTCTGTTCACTTTTACACAACGTTGTCTGACACATAACACTTACAGACTCGTAAACCATTTTTTAGCTCTCTTTACGTGATTTGTGCACGATTTCAAATATTAATTTTTTTGTACCTCACTTACTTCACACTCTGTTCACTTTTGTGTGTGACACATATCTCTGTTCACTTTTGTGTCTGACATATATCACTGAGAGACTACTAAACCGTTTTTTAATTCTCTTTACGTGATTTGTCCACTATATAAAAAATTAATTTTTTGTATCTCACACTCTGTTCACTTTTACACAATGTTGTCTGACACATAACACTTACAGACTCGTAAACCATTTTTTTGCTCTCTTTACGTGATTTGTGCACGATTTCAAATATTAATTTTTTTGTACCTCACTTACTTCACACTCTGTTCACTTTTGTGTGTGACACATATTACTGAGATACTACTAAACCGTTTTTTAACTCTCTTTACGTGATTTGTCCACTATATAAAAAAATCATTTTTTTTTGTATCTCACACTCTGTTCACTTTTACACAATGTTGTCTGACACACAACACTTACAGACTCGTAAACCATTTTTTAGCTCTCTTTACGTGATATGTGCACGATTTCAAATATTAATTTTTTTGTACCTCACTTACTTCACACTCTGTTCACTTTTGTGTGTGACACATATCTCTGTTCACTTTTGTGTCTGACATATATCACTGAGAGACTACTAAACCGTTTTTTAACTCTCTTTACGTGATTTGTCCACTATATAAAATATTCATTTTTTTGTATCTCACACTCTGTTCACTTTTACACAATGTTGTCTGACACATAACACTTACAGACTCGTAAACCATTTTTTAGCTCTCTTTACTTTTGTGTGTGACACATATCTCTGTTCACTTTTGTGTCTGACATATATCACTGAGAGACTACTAAACCGTTTTTTAACTCTCTTTACGTGATTTGTCCACTATATAAAATATTCATTTTTTTGTATCTCACACTCTGTTCACTTTTACACAATGTTGTCTGACACATAACACTTACAGACTCGTAAACCATTTTTTAGCTCTCTTTACGTGATTTGTGCACGATTTCAAATATTAATTTTTTTGTACCTCACTTACTTCACACTCTGTTCACTTTTGTGTGTGACACATATCTCTGTTCACTTTTGTGTCTGACATATATCACTTAGAGACTACTAAACCGTTTTTTAACTCTCTTTACTTGATTTGTCCACTATATAAAATATTCATTTTTTTGTATCTCACACTCTGTTCACTTTTACACAATGTTGTCTGACACATAACACTTACAGACTCGTAAACCATTTTTTAGCTCTATTTACGTGATTTGTGCACGATATCAAATATTAATTTTTTTGTACCTCACTTACTTCACACTCTGTTCACTTTTGTGTGTGACACATATCTCTGTTCACTTTTGTGTCTGACATATATCACTGAGAGACTACTAAACCGTTTTTTAACTCTCTTTACGTGATTTGTCCACTATATAAAATATTCATTTTTTTGTATCTCACACTCTGTTCACTTTTACACAATGTTGTCTGACACATAACACTTACAGACTCGTAAACCATTTTTTAGCTCTATTTACGTGATTTGTGCACGATATCAAATATTAATTTTTTTGTACCTCACTTACTTCACACTCTGTTCACTTTTGTGTCTGACACATATCACTGAGAGACTACTAAACCGTTTTTTAATTCTCTTTACGTGATTTGTCCACTATATAAAAAATTCATTTTTTTGTATCTCACACTCTGTTCACTTTTACACAATGTTGTCGGACACACAACACTTACAGACTCGTAAACCATTTTTTAGCTCTCTTTACGTGATTTGTGCACGATTTCAAATTTTAATTTTTTTGTACCTCACTTACTTCACACTCTGTTCACATTTGTGTGTGACACATATCACAGAGAGACTACTAAACCATTTTTTAACTCTCTTTACGTGATTTGTCCACTATATGAAAAAATCATTTTTTTGTATCTCACACTCTGTTCACTTTTACACAATGTTGTCTGACACATAACACTTACAGACTCGTAAACCATTTTTTAGCTCTCTTTACGTGATTTGTGCACGATTTCAAATATTAATTTTTTTGTACCTCACTTACTTCACACTCTGTTCACTTTTGTATGTGACACATATTACTGAGATACTACTAAACCGTTTTTTAACTCTCTTTACGTGATTTGTCCACCATATAAAAAATTCATTTTTTTGTATCTCACACTCTGTTCACTTTTACACAATGTCGTCTGACACACAACACTTACAGACTCGTAAACCATTTATTAGCTCTCTTTACGTGATTTGTGCACGATTTCAAATATTAATTTTTTTGTACCTCACTTACTTCACACTCTGTTCACTTTTGTGTGTGACACATATCTCTGTTCACTTTTGTGTCTGACATATATCACTGAGAGACTACTAAACCGTTTTTTAACTCTCTTTACGTGATTTGTCCACTATATAAAATATTCATTTTTTTGTATCTCACACTCTGTTCACTTTTACACAATGTTGTCTGACACATAACACTTACAGACTCGTAAACCATTTTTTAGCTCTCTTTACGTGATTTGTGAACGATTTCAAATATTAATTTTTTGTACCTCACTTACTTCACACTCTGTTCACTTTTGTGTGTGACACATATCTCTATTCACTTTTGTGTCTCACATATATCACTGAGAGTCTACTAAACCGTTTTTTAACTCTCTTTACGTGATTTGTCCACTATATAAAAAATTCATTTTTTTGTATCTCACACTATGTTCACTTTTACACAATGTTGTCTGACACATAACACTTACAGACTCGTAATCCATTTTTTAGCTCTCTTTACGTGATTTGTGCACGATTTCAAATATTAATTTTTTTGTACCTCACTTACTTCACACTTTGTTCACTTTTTTGTCTGACACATATCACTGAGAGACTACTAAACCGTTTTTTAACTCTCTTTACGTGATTTGTCCACTATATAAAAAATTCATTTTTTTGTATCTCACACTATGTTCACTTTTACACAATGTTGTCTGACACATAACACTTACAGACTCGTAATCCATTTTTTAGCTCTCTTTACGTGATTTGTGCACGATTTCAAATATTCATTTTTTTGTACCTCACTTACTTCACACTCTGTTCACATTTGTGTGTGACACATATCTCTGTTCACTTTTGTGTCTCACATATATCACTGAGAGTCTACTAAACCGTTTTTTAACTCTCTTTACGTGATTTGTCCACTATATAAAAAATTCATTTTTTGTATCTCACACTCTGTTCGCTTTTACACAATGTTGTCTGACACTTGACACTTACAGACTCGTAAACCATTTTTTAGCTTTCTTTACGTGATTTGTGTACGATTTCAAATATTATTTTTTTTGTACCTCACTTACTTCACACTCTGTTCACTTTTGTGTGTGACACAAATCTCTGTTCACTTTTGTGTGTGACATATATCACTGAGAGTCTACTAAACCATTTTTTAACTCTCTTTACGTGATTTGTCCACTATATAAAAAATTCATTTTTTTGTATCTCACACTCTGTTCACTTTTACACAATGTTGTCTGACACTTAACACTTACAGACTCGTAAACCATTTTTTAGCTCTCTTTACGTGATTTGTGCACGATTTCAAATATTAATTTTTTTGTACCTCACTTACTTCACACTCTGTTCACTTTTTTGTCTGACACATATCACTGAGAGACTACTAAACCGTTTTTTAACTCTCTTTACGTGATTTGTCCACTATATAAAAAATTCATTTTTTTGTATCTCACACTCTGTTCACTTTTGTGTGTGACACATATCACTGAGAGACTACTAAACAATTTTTTAACTCTCTTTACGTGATTTGTCCACTATATAAAAAAATCATTTTTTTGTATCTCACACTCTGTTCACTTTTACACAATGTTGTCTGACACATTACACTTACAGACTCGTAAACCATTTTTTAGCTCTCTTTACGTGATTTGTGCACGATTTCAAATATTAATTTTTTTGTACCTCACTTACTTCACACTCTGTTCACTTTTGTGTGTGACACATATTACTGAGATACTACTAAACCGTTTTTTAACTCTCTTTACATGATTTGTCCACTATATAAAAAATTCATTTTTTTGTATCTCACACTCTGTTCACTTTTACACAATGTTGTCTGACACACAACACTTACAGACTCGTAAACCATTTTTTAGCTCTCTTTACGTGATTTGTGCACGATTTCAAATTTTATTTTTTTTGTACCTCACTTACTTCACACTCTGTTCACTTTTGTGTGTGACACATATCTCTGTTCACTTTTGTGTCTGACATATATCACTGAGAGACTACTAAACCGTTTTTTAACTCTCTTTACGTGATTTGTCCACTATATAAAATATTCATTTTTTTGTATCTCACACTCTGTTCACTTTTACACAATGTTGTCTGACACATAACACTTACAGACTCGTAAACCATTTTTTAGCTCTCTTTACGTGATTTGTGCACGATTTCAAATATTCATTTTTTTGTACCTCACTTACTTCACACTCTGTTCACTTTTGTGTGTGACACATATCTCTGTTCACTTTTGTGTCTCACATATATCACTGAGAGTCTACTAAACCGTTTTCTAACTCTCTTTACGTGATTTGTCCACTATATAAAAAATTCATTTTTTTGTATCTCACACTCTGTTCGCTTTTACACAATGTTGTCTGACACTTGACACTTACAGACTCGTAAACCATTTTTTAGCTTTCTTTACGTGATTTGTGCACGATTTCAAATATTATCTTTTTTGTACCTCACTTACTTCACACTCTGTTCACTTTTGTGTGTGACACATATTACTGAGATACTACTAAACCGTTTTTTAACTCTCTTTACGTGATTTTTCTACTATATAAAAAAAACATTTTTTTGTATCTCACACTCAGTTCACTTTTACACAATGTTGTCTGACACATAACACTTACAGACTCGTAAACCATTTTTTAGCTCTCTTTACGTGATTTGTGCACGATTTCAAATATTAATTTTTTTGTACCTCACTTACTTCACACTCAGTTCACTTTTGTGTCTGACACATATCACTGAGAGACAACTAAACCGTTTTTTAACTCTACGTGATTTGTCCACCATATAGAAAATTCATTTTTTTTAATCTCACACTCTGTTCACTTTTACACAATGTTGTCTGACACACAACACTTACAGACTCGTAAACCATTTTTTAGCTCTCTTTACGTGATTTGTGCACAATTTCAAATATTAATTTTTTTGTACCTCACTTACTTTACACTCTGTTCACTTTTGTGTGTGACACATATCTCTGTTCACTTTTGTGTCTGACATATATCACTGAGAGACTACTAAACCGTTTTTTAACTCTCTTTACGTGATTTGTCCACTATATAAAAAATTCATTTTTTTGTATCTCACACTATGTTCACTTTTACACAATGTTGTCTGACACATAACACTTACAGACTCGTAATCCATTTTTTAGCTCTCTTTACGTGATTTGTGCACGATTTCAAATATTAATTTTTTTGTACCTCACTTACTTCACACTTTGTTCACTTTTTTGTCTGACACATATCACTGAGAGACTACTAAACCGTTTTTTAACTCTCTTTACGTGATTTGTCCACTATATAAAAAATTCATTTTTTTGTATCTCACACTATGTTCACTTTTACACAATGTTGTCTGACACATAACACTTACAGACTCGTAATCCATTTTTTAGCTCTCTTTACGTGATTTGTGCACGATTTCAAATATTCATTTTTTTGTACCTCACTTACTTCACACTCTGTTCACATTTGTGTGTGACACATATCTCTGTTCACTTTTGTGTCTCACATATATCACTGAGAGTCTACTAAACCGTTTTTTAACTCTCTTTACGTGATTTGTCCACTATATAAAAAATTCATTTTTTGTATCTCACACTCTGTTCGCTTTTACACAATGTTGTCTGACACTTGACACTTACAGACTCGTAAACCATTTTTTAGCTTTCTTTACGTGATTTGTGTACGATTTCAAATATTATTTTTTTTGTACCTCACTTACTTCACACTCTGTTCACTTTTGTGTGTGACACAAATCTCTGTTCACTTTTGTGTGTGACATATATCACTGAGAGTCTACTAAACCATTTTTTAACTCTCTTTACGTGATTTGTCCACTATATAAAAAATTCATTTTTTTGTATCTCACACTCTGTTCACTTTTACACAATGTTGTCTGACACTTAACACTTACAGACTCGTAAACCATTTTTTAGCTCTCTTTACGTGATTTGTGCACGATTTCAAATATTAATTTTTTTGTACCTCACTTACTTCACACTCTGTTCACTTTTTTGTCTGACACATATCACTGAGAGACTACTAAACCGTTTTTTAACTCTCTTTACGTGATTTGTCCACTATATAAAAAATTCATTTTTTTGTATCTCACACTCTGTTCACTTTTGTGAGTGACACATATCACTGAGAGACTACTAAACAATTTTTTAACTCTCTTTACGTGATTTGTCCACTATATAAAAAAATCATTTTTTTGTATCTCACACTCTGTTCACTTTTACACAATGTTGTCTGACACATTACACTTACAGACTCGTAAACCATTTTTTAGCTCTCTTTACGTGATTTGTGCACGATTTCAAATATTAATTTTTTTGTACCTCACTTACTTCACACTCTGTTCACTTTTGTGTGTGACACATATTACTGAGATACTACTAAACCGTTTTTTAACTCTCTTTACATGATTTGTCCACTATATAAAAAATTCATTTTTTTGTATCTCACACTCTGTTCACTTTTACACAATGTTGTCTGACACACAACACTTACAGACTCGTAAACCATTTTTTAGCTCTCTTTACGTGATTTGTGCACGATTTCAAATTTTATTTTTTTTTGTACCTCACTTACTTCACACTCTGTTCACTTTTGTGTGTGACACATATCTCTGTTCACTTTTGTGTCTGACATATATCACTGAGAGACTACTAAACCGTTTTTTAACTCTCTTTACGTGATTTGTCCACTATATAAAATATTCATTTTTTTGTATCTCACACTCTGTTCACTTTTACACAATGTTGTCTGACACATAACACTTACAGACTCGTAAACCATTTTTTAGCTCTCTTTACGTGATTTGTGCACGATTTCAAATATTCATTTTTTTGTACCTCACTTACTTCACACTCTGTTCACTTTTGTGTGTGACACATATCTCTGTTCACTTTTGTGTCTCACATATATCACTGAGAGTCTACTAAACCGTTTTCTAACTCTCTTTACGTGATTTGTCCACTATATAAAAAATTCATTTTTTTGTATCTCACACTCTGTTCGCTTTTACACAATGTTGTCTGACACTTGACACTTACAGACTCGTAAACCATTTTTTAGCTTTCTTTACGTGATTTGTGCACGATTTCAAATATTATCTTTTTTGTACCTCACTTACTTCACACTCTGTTCACTTTTGTGTGTGACACATATTACTGAGATACTACTAAACCGTTTTTTAACTCTCTTTACGTGATTTTTCTACTATATAAAAAAAACATTTTTTTGTATCTCACACTCAGTTCACTTTTACACAATGTTGTCTGACACATAACACTTACAGACTCGTAAACCATTTTTTAGCTCTCTTTACGTGATTTGTGCACGATTTCAAATATTAATTTTTTTGTACCTCACTTACTTCACACTCAGTTCACTTTTGTGTCTGACACATATCACTGAGAGACAACTAAACCGTTTTTTAACTCTACGTGATTTGTCCACCATATAGAAAATTCATTTTTTTTAATCTCACACTCTGTTCACTTTTACACAATGTTGTCTGACACACAACACTTACAGACTCGTAAACCATCTTTTAGCTCTCTTTACGTGATTTGTGCACAATTTCAAATATTAATTTTTTTGTACCTCACTTACTTTACACTCTGTTCACTTTTGTGTGTGACACATATCTCTGTTCACTTTTGTGTCTGACATATATCACTGAGAGACTACTAAACCGTTTTTTAACTCTCTTTACGTGATTTGTCCACTATATAAAATATTCATTTTTTTGTATCTCACACTCTGTTCACTTTTACACAATGTTGTCTGACACATAACACTTACAGACTCGTAAACCATTTTTTAGCTCTCTTTACGTGATTTGTGCACGATTTCAAATATTAATTTTTTTGTACCTCACTTACTTCACACTCTGTTCACTTTAGTGTGTGACACATATCTCTGTTCACTTTTGTGTCTGCAATATATCACTGAGAGACTACTAAACCGTTTTTTAACTCTCTTTACGTGATTTGTCCACTATATAAAATATTCATTTTTTTGTATCTCACACTCTGTTCACTTTTACACAATGTTGTCTGACACATAACACTTACAGACTCGTAAACCATTTTTTAGCTCTCTTTACGTGATTTGTGCACGATTTCAAATATTAATTTTTTTGTACCTCACTTACTTCACACTCTGTTCACTTTTTTGTCTGACACATATCACTGAGAGACTACTAAACCGTTTTTTAACTCTCTTTACGTGATTTGTCCACTATATAAAAAATTCATTTTTTTGTATCTCACACTCTGTTCACTTTTGTGTGTGACACATATCACTGAGAGACTACTAAACAATTTTTTAACTCTCTTTACGTGATTTGTCCACTATATAAAAAAATCATTTTTTTTATATCTCACACTCTGTTCACTTTTACACAATGTTGTCTGACACATTACACTTACAGACTCGTAAACCATTTTTTAGCTCTCTTTACGTGATTTGTGCACGATTTCAAATATTAATTTTTTTGTACCTCACTTACTTCACACTCTGTTCACTTTTGTGTGTGACACATATTACTGAGATACTACTAAACCGTTTTTTAACTCTCTTTACGTGATTTGTCCACTATATAAAAAATTCATTTTTTTGTATCTCACACTCTGTTCACTTTTACACAATGTTGTCTGACACACAACACTTACAGACTCGTAAACCATTTTTTAGCTCTCTTTACGTGATTTGTGCACGATTTCAAATATTAATTTTTTTGTACCTCACTTACTTCACACTCTGTTCACTTTTGTGTGTGACACATATTACTGAGATACTACTAAACCGTTTTTTAACTCTCTTTACGTGATTTGTCCACTATATAAAAAATTATTTTTTTTGTATCTCACACTCTGTTCACTTTTACACAATGTTGTCTGACACACAACACTTACAGACTCGTAAACCATTTTTTAGCTCTCTTTACGTGATTTGTGCACGATTTCAAATATTAATTTTTTTGTACCTCACTTGCTTCACACTCTGTTCACTTTTGTGTGTGACACATATCTCTGTTCACTTTTGTGTCTGACATATATAACTGAGAGACTACTAAACCGTTTTTTAACTCTCTTTACGTGATTTGTCCACTATATAAAATATTCATTTTTTTGTATCTCACACTCTGTTCACTTTTACACAATGTTGTCTGACACATAACACTTACAGACTCGTAAACCATTTTTTAGCTCTCTTTACGTGATTTGTGCGCGATTTCAAATATTAATTTTTTTGTACCTCACTTACTTCACACTCTGTTCACTTTTGTGTGTGACACATATCTCTGTTCACTTTTGTGTCTGACATATATCACTGAGAGACTACTAAACCGTTTTTTAACTCTCTTTACGTGATTTGTCCACTATATAAAATATTCATTTTTTTGTATCTCACACTCTGTTCACTTTTACACAATGTTGTCTGACACATAACACTTACAGACTCGTAAACCATTTTTTAGCTCTCTTTACGTGATTTGTGCACGATTTCAAATATTAATTTTTTTGTACCTCACTTACTTCACACTCTGTTCACTTTTGTGTGTGACACATATTACTGAGATACTACTAAACCGTTTTTTAGCTCTCTTTACGTGATTTGTGCACGATTTCAAATATTAATTTTTTTGTACCTCACTCTCTGTTCACTTTTACACAATGTTGTCTGACACATAACACTTACAGACTCGTAAACCATTTTTTAGCTCTCTTTACGTGATTTGTGCGCGATTTCAAATATAAATTTTTTTGTACCTCACTTACTTCACACTCTGTTCACTTTTGTGTGTGACACATATCTCTGTTCACTTTTGTGTCTGACATATTTCACTGAGAGACTACTAAACCGTTTTTTAACTCTCTTTACGTGATTTGTCCACTATATAAAATATTCATTTTTTTGTATCTCACGCTCTGTTCACTTTTACACAATGTTGTCTGACACATAACACTTACAGACTCGTAAACCATTTTTTAGCTCTCTTTACGTGATTTGTGCACGATTTCAAATATTAATTTTTTTGTACCTCACTTACTTCACACTCTGTTCACTTTTGTGTGTGACACATATTACTGAGATACTACTAAACCGTTTTTTAACTCTCTTTACGTGATTTGTCCACTATATAAAAAAAACATTTTTTTGTATCTCACACTCAGTTCACTTTTACACAATGTTGTCTGACACATAACACTTACAGACTCGTAAACCATTTTTTAGCTCTCTTTACGTGATTTGTGCACGATTTCAAATATTAATTTTTTTGTACCTCACTTACTTCACACTCTGTTCACTTTTGTGTCTGACACATATCTCTGTTCACTTTTGTGTCTCACATATATCACTGAGAGTCTACTAAACCGTTTTTAACTCACTTTACGTGATTTGTCCACTATATAAAAAATTCATTTTTTTGTATCTCACACTCTGTTCAATTTTACACAATGTTGTCTGACACATAACACTTACAGACTCGTAATCCATATTTTAGCTCTCTTTACGTGATTTGTGCACGATTTCAAATATTAATTTTTTTGTACCTCACTTACTTCACACTCTGTTCACTTTTTTGTCTGACACAAATCACTGAGAGACTACTAAACCGTTTTTTAACTCTCTTTACGTGATTTGTCCACTATATAAAAAATTCATTTTTTGTATCTCACACTCTGTTCACTTTTGTGTGTGACAAATATCACTGAGAGACTACTAAACAATTTTTTAACTCTCTTTACGTGATTTGTCCACTATATAAAAAAATCATTTTTTTGTATCTCACACTCTGTTCACTTTTACACAATGTTGTCTGACACATTACACTTACAGACTCGTAAACCATTTTTTAGCTCTCTTTACGTGATTTGTGCACGATTTCAAATATTAATTTTTTTGTACCTCACTTACTTCACACTCTGTTCACTTTTGTGTCTGACACATATCACTGAGAGACAACTAAACCGTTTTTTAACTCTCTTTACGTGATTTGTCCACTATATAAAAAATTCATTTTTTTGTATCTCATACTCTGTTCACTTTTACACAATGTTGTCTGACACACAACTCTTACAGACTCGTAAACCATTTTTTAGCTCTCTTTACGTGATTTGTGCACGATTTCAAATATTAATTTTTTTGTACCTCACTTACTTCACACTCTGTTCACTTTTGTGTCTGACACATATCTCTGTTCACTTTTGTGTCTCACATATATCACTGAGAGTCTACTAAACCGTTTTTTAACTCACTTTACGTGATTTGTCCACTATATAAAAAATTCATTTTTTTGTATCTCACACTCTGTTCAATTTTACACAATGTTGTCTGACACATAACACTTACAGACTCGTAATCCATATTTTAGCTCTCTTTACGTGATTTGTGCACGATTTCAAATATTAATTTTTTTGTACCTCACTTACTTCACACTCTGTTCACTTTTTTGTCTGACACAAATCAATGAGAGACTACTAAACCGTTTTTTAACTCTCTTTACGTGATTTGTCCACTATATAAAAAATTCATTTTTTGTATCTCACACTCTGTTCACTTTTGTGTGTGACAAATATCACTGAGAGACTACTAAACAATTTTTTAACTCTCTTTACGTGATTTGTCTACTATATAAAAAAATCATTTTTTTGTATCTCACACTCTGTTCACTTTTACACAATGTTGTCTGACACATTACACTTACAGACTCGTAAACCATTTTTTAGCTCTCTTTACGTGATTTGTGCACGATTTCAAATATTAATTTTTTTGTACCTCACTTACTTTACACTCTGTTCACTTTTGTGTCTGACACATATCACTGAGAGACAACTAAACCGTTTTTTAACTCTCTTTACGTGATTTGTCCACTATATAAAATATTCATTTTTTTGTATCTCACACTCTGTTCACTTTTACACAATGTTGTCTGACACATAACACTTACAGACTCGTAAACCATTTTTTAGCTCTCTTTACGTGATTTGTGCGCGATTTCAAATATTAATTTTTTTGTACCTCACTTACTTCACACTCTGTTCACTTTTGTGTGTGACACATATCTCTGTTCACTTTTGTGTCTGACATCTATCACTAAGAGACTACTAAACCGTTTTTTAACTCTCTTTACGTGATTTGTCCACTATATAAAATATTCATTTTTTTGTATCTCACACTCTGTTCACTTTTACACAATGTTGTCTGACACATAACACTTACAGGCTCGTAAACCATTTTTTAGCTCTCTTTACGTGATTTGTGCACGATTTCAAATATTCATTTTTTTGTACCTCACTTACTTCACACTCTGTTCACTTTTGTGTGTGACACATATCTCTGTTCACTTTTGTGTCTCACATATATCACTGAGAGTCTACTAAACCGTTTTTTAACTCTCTTTACGTGATTTGTCCACTATATAAAAAATTCATTTTTTTGTATCTCACACTCTGTTCACTTTTACACAATGTTGTCTGACACATAACACTTACAGACTCGTAATCCATTTTTTAGCTCTCTTTACGTGATTTGTGCACGATTTCAAATATTAATTTTTTTGTACCTCACTTACTTCACACTTTGTTCACTTTTTTGTCTGACACATATCACTGAGAGACTACTAAACCGTTTTTTAACTCTCTTTACGTGATTTGTCCACTATATAAAAAATTCATTTTTTTGTATCTCACACTCTGTTCACTTTTGTGTGTGACACATATCACTGAGAGACTACTAAACAATTTTTTAACTCTCTTTACGTGATTTGTCCACTATATAAAAAAATCATTTTTTTGTATCTCACACTCTGTTCACTTTTACACAATTTTGTCTGACACATTACACTTACAGACTCGTAAACCATTTTTTAGCTCTCTTTACGTGATTTGTGCACGATTTCAAATATTAATTTTTTTGTACCTCACTTGCTTCACACTCTGTTCACTTTTGTGTGTGACACATATCTCTGTTCACTTTTGTGTCTGACATATATCACTGAGAGACTACTAAACCGTTTTTTAACTCTCTTTACGTGATTTGTCCACTATATAAAATATTCATTTTTTTGTATCTCACACTCTGTTCACTTTTACACAATGTTGTCTGACACATAACACTTACAGACTCGTAAACCATTTTTTAGCTCTCTTTACGTGATTTGTGCGCGATTTCAAATATTAATTTTTTTGTACCTCACTTACTTCACACTCTGTTCACTTTTGTGTGTGACACATATCTCTGTTCACTTTTGTGTCTCACATATATCACTGAGAGTCTACTAAACCGTTTTCTAACTCTCTTTACGTGATTTGTCCACTATATAAAAAATTCATTTTTTTGTATCTCACACTCTGTTCGCTTTTACACAATGTTGTCTGACACTTGACACTTACAGACTCGTAAACCATTTTTTAGCTTTCTTTACGTGATTTGTGCACGATTTCAAATATTATCTTTTTTGTACCTCACTTACTTCACACTCTGTTCACTTTTGTGTGTGACACATATTACTGAGATACTACTAAACCGTTTTTTAACTCTCTTTACGTGATTTTTCTACTATATAAAAAAAACATTTTTTTGTATCTCACACTCAGTTCACTTTTACACAATGTTGTCTGACACATAACACTTACAGACTCGTAAACCATTTTTTAGCTCTCTTTACGTGATTTGTGCACGATTTCAAATATTAATTTTTTTGTACCTCACTTACTTCACACTCAGTTCACTTTTGTGTGTGACAAATATCACTGAGAGACTACTAAACAATTTTTTAACTCTCTTTACGTGATTTGTCCACTATATAAAAAAATCATTTTTTTGTATCTCACACTCTGTTCACTTTTACACAATGTTGTCTGACACATTACACTTACAGACTCGTAAACCATTTTTTAGCTCTCTTTACGTGATTTGTGCACGATTTCAAATTTTAATTTTTTTGTACCTCACTTACTTCACACTCTGTTCACTTTTGTGTCTGACACATATCACTGAGAGACAACTAAACCTTTTTTTAACTCTCTTTACGTGATTTGTCCACTATATAAAAAAATCATTTTTTTGTATCTCATACTCTGTTCACTTTTACACAATGTTGTCTGACACACAACTCTTACAGACTCGTAAACCATTTTTTAGCTCTCTTTACGTGATTTGTGCACGATTTCAAATATTAATTTTTTTGTACCTCACTTACTTCACACTCTGTTCACTTTAGTGTGTGACACATATCTCTGTTCACTTTTGTGTCTGCAATATATCACTGAGAGACTACTAAACCGTTTTTTAACTCTCTTTACGTGATTTGTCCACTATATAAAATATTCATTTTTTTTGTATCTCACACTCTGTTCACTTTTACACAATGTTGTCTGACACATAACACTTACAGACTCGTAAACCATTTTTTAGCTCTCTTTACGTGATTTGTGCACGATTTCAAATATTAATTTTTTTGTACCTCACTTACTTCACACTCTGTTCACTTTTTTGTCTGACACATATCACTGAGAGACTACTAAACCGTTTTTTAACTCTCTTTACGTGATTTGTCCACTATATAAAAAAATCATTTTTTTGTATCTCACACTCTGTTCACTTTTGTGTGTGACACATATCACTGAGAGACTACTAAACAATTTTTTAACTCTCTTTACGTGATTTGTCCACTATATAAAAAAATCATTTTTTTGTATCTCACACTCTGTTCACTTTTACACAATGTTGTCTGACACATTACACTTACAGACTCGTAAACCATTTTTTAGCTCTCTTTACGTGATTTGTGCACGATTTCAAATATTAATTTTTTTGTACCTCACTTACTTCACACTCTGTTCACTTTTGTGTGTGACACATATTACTGAGATACTACTAAACCGTTTTTTAACTCTCTTTACGTGATTTGTCCACTATATAAAAAATTCATTTTTTTGTATCTCACACTCTGTTCACTTTTACACAATGTTGTCTGACACACAACACTTACAGACTCGTAAACCATTTTTTAGCTCTCTTTACGTGATTTGTGCACGATTTCAAATATTAATTTTTTTGTACCTCACTTACTTCACACTCTGTTCACTTTTGTGTGTGACACATATTACTGAGATACTACTAAACCGTTTTTTAACTCTCTTTACGTGATTTGTCCACTATATAAAAAATTATTTTTTTTGTATCTCACACTCTGTTCACTTTTACACAATGTTGTCTGACACACAACACTTACAGACTCGTAAACCATTTTTTAGCTCTCTTTACGTGATTTGTGCACGATTTCAAATATTAATTTTTTTGTACCTCACTTGCTTCACACTCTGTTCACTTTTGTGTGTGACACATATCTCTGTTCACTTTTGTGTCTGACATATATAACTGAGAGACTACTAAATCGTTTTTTAACTCTCTTTACGTGATTTGTCCACTATATAAAATATTCATTTTTTTGTATCTCACACTCTGTTCACTTTTACACAATGTTGTCTGACACATAACACTTACAGACTCGTAAACCATTTTTTAGCTCTCTTTACGTGATTTGTGCGCGATTTCAAATATTAATTTTTTTGTACCTCACTTACTTCACACTCTGTTCACTTTTGTGTGTGACACATATCTCTGTTCACTTTTGTGTCTGACATATATCACTGAGAGACTACTAAACCGTTTTTTAACTCTCTTTACGTGATTTGTCCACTATATAAAATATTCATTTTTTTGTATCTCACACTCTGTTCACTTTTACACAATGTTGTCTGACACATAACACTTACAGACTCGTAAACCATTTTTTAGCTCTCTTTACGTGATTTGTGCACGATTTCAAATATTAATTTTTTTGTACCTCACTTACTTCACACTCTGTTCACTTTTGTGTGTGACACATATTACTGAGATACTACTAAACCGTTTTTTAACTCTCTTTACGTGATTTGTCCACTATATAAAAAAAACATTTTTTTGTATCTCACACTCAGTTCCCTTTTACACAATGTTGTCTGACACATAACACTTACAGACTCGTAAACCATTTTTTAGCTCTCTTTACGTGATTTGTGCACGATTTCAAATATTAATTTTTTTGTACCTCACTTACTTCACACTCTGTTCACTTTTGTGTCTGACACATATCTCTGTTCACTTTTGTGTCTCACATATATCACTGAGAGACTACTAAACCGTTTTTTAATTCTCTTTACGTGATTTGTCCACTATATAAAAAATTCATTTTTTTGTATCTCACACTCTGTTCACTTTTACACAATGTTGTCTGACACACAACACTTACAGACTCGTAAACCATTTTTTAGCTCTCTTTACGTGATTTGTGCACGATTTCAAATATTAATTTTTTTGTACCTCACTTACTTCACACTCTGTTCACTTTTGTGTGTGACACATATTACTGAGATACTACTAAACCGTTTTTTAACTCTCTTTACGTGATTTGTCCACTATATAAAAAAAACATTTTTTTGTATCTCACACTCAGTTCACTTTTACACAATGTTGTCTGACACATAACACTTACAGACTCGTAAACCATTTTTTAGCTCTCTTTACGTGATTTGTGCACGATTTCAAATATTAATTTTTTTGTACCTCACTTACTTCACACTCTGTTCACTTTTGTGTGTGACACATATTACTGAGATACTACTAAACCGTTTTTTAACTCTCTTTACGTGATTTGTCCACTATATAAAAAATTCATTTTTTTGTATCTCACACTCTGTTCACTTTTGTGTGTGATACATATCACTGAGAGACTACTAAACCGTTTTTTAACTCTCTTTACGTGATTTGTCCACTATATAAAATATTCATTTTTTTGTATCTCACACTCTGTTCACTTTTACACAATGTTGTCTGACACATAACACTTACAGGCTCGTAAACCATTTTTTAGCTCTCTTTACGTGATTTGTGCACGATTTCAAATATTAATTTTTTTGTACCTCACTTACTTCACACTCTGTTCACTTTTGTGTCTGACACATATCACTGAGAGACTACTAAACCGTTTTTTAATTCTCTTTACGTGATTTGTCCACTATATAAAAAATTCATTTTTTTGTATCTCACACTCTGTTCACTTTTACACAATGTTGTCTGACACACAACACTTACAGACTCGTAAACCATTTTTTAGCTCTCTTTACGTGATTTGTGCACGATTTCAAATATTAATTTTTTTGTACCTCACTTACTTCACACTCTGTTCACTTTTGTGTGTGACACATATCACTGAGAGACTACTAAACCATTTTTTAACTCTCTTTACGTGATTTGTCCACTATATGAAAAAATCATTTTTTTGTATCTCACACTCAGTTCACTTTTACACAATGTTGTCTGACACATAACACTTACAGACTCGTAAACCATTTTTTAGCTCTCTTTACGTGATTTGTGCACGATTTCAAATATTAATTTTTTTGTACCTCACTTGCTTCACACTCTGTTCACTTTTGTGTGTGACACATATCTCTGTTCACTTTTGTGTCTGACATATATAACTGAGAGACTACTAAACCGTTTTTTAACTCTCTTTACGTGATTTGTCCACTATATAAAATATTCATTTTTTTGTATCTCACACTCTGTTCACTTTTACACAATGTTGTCTGACACATAACACTTACAGACTCGTAAACCATTTTTTAGCTCTCTTTACGTGATTTGTGCGCGATTTCAAATATTAATTTTTTTGTACCTCACTTACTTCACACTCTGTTCACTTTTGTGTGTGACACATATCTCTGTTCACTTTTGTGTCTGACATATATCACTGAGAGACTACTAAACCGTTTTTTAACTCTCTTTACGTGATTTGTCCACTATATAAAATATTCATTTTTTTGTATCTCACACTCTGTTCACTTTTACACAATGTTGTCTGACACATAACACTTACAGACTCGTAAACCATTTTTTAGCTCTCTTTACGTGATTTGTGCACGATTTCAAATATTAATTTTTTTGTACCTCACTTACTTCACACTCTGTTCACTTTTGTGTGTGACACATATTACTGAGATACTACTAAACCGTTTTTTAGCTCTCTTTACGTGATTTGTGCACGATTTCAAATATTAATTTTTTTGTACCTCACACTCTGTTCACTTTTACACAATGTTGTCTGACACATAACACTTACAGACTCGTAAACCATTTTTTAGCTCTCTTTACGTGATTTGTGCGCGATTTCAAATATTAATTTTTTTGTACCTCACTTACTTCACACTCTGTTCACTTTTGTGTGTGACACATATCTCTGTTCACTTTTGTGTCTGACATATTTCACTGAGAGACTACTAAACCGTTTTTTAACTCTCTTTACGTGATTTGTCCACTATATAAAATATTCATTTTTTTGTATCTCACACTCTGTTCACTTTTACACAATGTTGTCTGACACATAACACTTACAGACTCGTAAACCATTTTTTAGCTCTCTTTACGTGATTTGTGCACGATTTCAAATATTAATTTTTTTGTACCTCACTTACTTCACACTCTGTTCACTTTTTTGTGTGACCCATATTACTGAGATACTACTAAACCGTTTTTTAACTCTCTTTACGTGATTTGTCCACTATATAAAAAAAACATTTTTTTGTATCTCACACTCAGTTCACTTTTACACAATGTTGTCTGACACATAACACTTACAGACTCGTAAACCATTTTTTAGCTCTCTTTACGTGATTTGTGCACGATTTCAAATATTAATTTTTTTGTACCTCACTTACTTCACACTCTGTTCACTTTTGTGTCTGACACATATCTCTGTTCACTTTTGTGTCTCACATATATCACTGAGAGTCTACTAAACCGTTTTTTAACTCACTTTACGTGATTTGTCCACTATATAAAAAATTCATTTTTTTGTATCTCACACTCTGTTCAATTTTACACAATGTTGTCTGACACATAACACTTACAGACTCGTAATCCATATTTTAGCTCTCTTTACGTGATTTGTGCACGATTTCAAATATTAATTTTTTTGTACCTCACTTACTTCACACTCTGTTCACTTTTTTGTCTGACACAAATCACTGAGAGACTACTAAACCGTTTTTTAACTCTCTTTACGTGATTTGTCCACTATATAAAAAATTCATTTTTTGTATCTCACACTCTGTTCACTTTTGTGTGTGACAAATATCACTGAGAGACTACTAAACAATTTTTTAACTCTCTTTACGTGATTTGTCCACTATATAAAAAAATCATTTTTTTGTATCTCACACTCTGTTCACTTTTACACAATGTTGTCTGACACATTACACTTACAGACTCGTAAACCATTTTTTAGCTCTCTTTACGTGATTTGTGCACGATTTCAAATTTTAATTTTTTTGTACCTCACTTACTTCACACTCTGTTCACTTTTGTGTCTGACACATATCACTGAGAGACAACTAAACCTTTTTTTAACTCTCTTTACGTGATTTGTCCACTATATAAAAAAATCATTTTTTTGTATCTCATACTCTGTTCACTTTTACACAATGTTGTCTGACACACAACTCTTACAGACTCGTAAACCATTTTTTAGCTCTCTTTACGTGATTTGTGCACGATTTCAAATATTAATTTTTTTGTACCTCACTTACTTCACACTCTGTTCACTTTTGTGTGTGACACATATCTCTGTTCACTTTTGTGTCTCACATATATCACTGAGAGTCTACTAAACCGTTTTTTAACTCTCTTTACGTGATTTGTCCACTATATAAAATATTCATTTTTTTGTATGTCACACTCTGTTCACTTTTACACAATGTTGTCTGACACATAACACTTACAGACTCGTAAACCATTTTTTAGCTCTCTTTACGTGATTTGTGCACGATTTCAAATATTAATTTTTTTGTACCTCACTTACTTCACACTCTGTTCACTTTTGTGTGTGACACATATTACTGAGATACTACTAAACCGTTTTTTAGCACTCTTTACGTGATTTGTGCACGATTTCAAATATTAATTTTTTTGTACCTCACACTCTGTTCACTTTTACACACTGTTGTCTGACTCATAACACTTACAGACTCGTAAACCATTTTTTAGCTCTCTTTACGTGATTTGTGCGCGATTTCAAATATTAATTTTTTTGTACCTCACTTACTTCACACTCTGTTCACTTTTGTGTGTGACACATATTACTGAGATACTACTAAACCGTTTTTTAACTCTCTTTACGTGATTTGTCCACTATATAAAAAAAACATTTTTTTGTATCTCACACTCAGTTCACTTTTACACAATGTTGTCTGACACATAACACTTACAGACTCGTAAACCATTTTTTAGCTCTCTTTACGTGATTTGTGCACGATTTCAAATATTAATTTTTTGTACCTCACTTACTTCACACTCTGTTCACTTTTGTGTGTGACACATATTACTGAGATACTACTAAACCGTTTTTTAACTCTCTTTACGTGATTTGTCCACTATTTAAAAAATTCATTTTTTTGTATCTCACACTCTGTTCACTTTTGTGTGTGATACATATCACTGAGAGACTACTAAACCGTTTTTTAACTCTCTTTACGTGATTTGTCCACTATATAAAATATTCATTTTTTTGTATCTCACACTCTGTTCACTTTTACACAATGTTGTCTGACACATAACACTTACAGGCTCGTAAACCATTTTTTAGCTCTCTTTACGTGATTTGTGCACGATTTCAAATATTAATTTTTTTGTACCTCACTTACTTCACACTCTGTTCACTTTTGTGTCTGACACATATCACTGAGAGACTACTAAACCGTTTTTTAATTCTCTTTACGTGATTTGTCCACTATATAAAAAATTCATTTTTTTGTATCTCACACTCTGTTCACTTTTACACAATGTTGTCTGACACACAACACTTACAACCATTTTTTAGCTCTCTTTACGTGATTTGTGCACGATTTCAAATATTAATTTTTTTGTACCTCACTTACTTCACACTCTGTTCACTTTTGTGTGTGACACATATCACTGAGAGACTACTAAACCATTTTTTAACTCTCTTTACGTGATTTGTCCACTATATGAAAAAATCATTTTTTTGTATCTCACACTCAGTTCACTTTTACACAATGTTGTCTGACACATAACACTTACAGACTCGTAAACCATTTTTTAGCTCTCTTTACGTGATTTGTGCACGATTTCAAATATTAATTTTTTTGTACCTCACTTGCTTCACACTCTGTTCACTTTTGTGTGTGACACATATCTCTGTTCACTTTTGTGTCTGACATATATAACTGAGAGACTACTAAACCGTTTTTTAACTCTCTTTACGTGATTTGTCCACTATATAAAATATTCATTTTTTTGTATCTCACACTCTGTTCACTTTTACACAATGTTGTCTGACACATAACACTTACAGACTCGTAAACCATTTTTTAGCTCTCTTTACGTGATTTGTGCGCGATTTCAAATATTAATTTTTTTGTACCTCACTTACTTCACACTCTGTTCACTTTTGTGTGTGACACATATCTCTGTTCACTTTTGTGTCTGACATATATCACTGAGAGACTACTAAACCGTTTTTTAACTCTCTTTACGTGATTTGTCCACTATATAAAATATTCATTTTTTTGTATCTCACACTCTGTTCACTTTTACACAATGTTGTCTGACACATAACACTTACAGACTCGTAAACCATTTTTTAGCTCTCTTTACGTGATTTGTGCACGATTTCAAATATTAATTTTTTTGTACCTCACTTACTTCACACTCTGTTCACTTTTGTGTGTGACACATATTACTGAGATACTACTAAACCGTTTTTTAGCTCTCTTTACGTGATTTGTGCACGATTTCAAATATTAATTTTTTTGTACCTCACACTCTGTTCACTTTTACACAATGTTGTCTGACACATAACACTTACAGACTCGTAAACCATTTTTTAGCTCTCTTTACGTGATTTGTGCGCGATTTCAAATATTAATTTTTTTGTACCTCACTTACTTCACACTCTGTTCACTTTTGTGTGTGACACATATCTCTGTTCACTTTTGTGTCTGACTTATTTCACTGAGAGACTACTAAACCGTTTTTTAACTCTCTTTACGTGATTTGTCCACTATATAAAATATTCATTTTTTTGTATCTCACACTCTGTTCACTTTTACACAATGTTGTCTGACACATAACACTTACAGACTCGTAAACCATTTTTTAGCTCTCTTTACGTGATTTGTGCACGATTTCAAATATTAATTTTTTTGTACCTCACTTACTTCACACTCTGTTCACTTTTGTGTGTGACACATATTACTGAGATACTACTAAACCGTTTTTTAACTCTCTTTACGTGATTTGTCCACTATATAAAAAAAACATTTTTTTGTATCTCACACTCAGTTCACTTTTACACAATGTTGTCTGACACATAACACTTACAGACTCGTAAACCATTTTTTAGCTCTCTTTACGTGATTTGTGCACGATTTCAAATATTAATTTTTTTGTACCTCACTTACTTCACACTCTGTTCACTTTTGTGTCTGACACATATCTCTGTTCACTTTTGTGTCTCACATATATCACTGAGAGTCTACTAAACCGTTTTTTAACTCACTTTACGTGATTTGTCCACTATATAAAAAATTCATTTTTTTGTATCTCACACTCTGTTCAATTTTACACAATGTTGTCTGACACATAACACTTACAGACTCGTAATCCATATTTTAGCTCTCTTTACGTGATTTGTGCACGATTTCAAATATTAATTTTTTTGTACCTCACTTACTTCACACTCTGTTCACTTTTTTGTCTGACACAAATCACTGAGAGACTACTAAACCGTTTTTTAACTCTCTTTACGTGATTTGTCCACTATATAAAAAATTCATTTTTTGTATCTCACACTCTGTTCACTTTTGTGTGTGACAAATATCACTGAGAGACTACTAAACAATTTTTTAACTCTCTTTACGTGATTTGTCCACTATATAAAAAAATCATTTTTTTGTATCTCACACTCTGTTCACTTTTACACAATGTTGTCTGACACATTACACTTACAGACTCGTAAACCATTTTTTAGCTCTCTTTACGTGATTTGTGCACGATTTCAAATATTAATTTTTTTGTACCTCACTTACTTCACACTCTGTTCACTTTTGTGTCTGACACATATCACTGAGAGACAACTAAACCGTTTTTTAACTCTCTTTACGTGATTTGTCCACTATATAAAAAATTCATTTTTTTGTATCTCATACTCTGTTCACTTTTACACAATGTTGTCTGACACACAACTCTTACAGACTCGTAAACCATTTTTTAGCTCTCTTTACGTGATTTGTGCACGATTTCAAATATTAATTTTTTTGTACCTCACTTACTTCACACTCTGTTCACTTTTGTGTGTGACACATATCACTGAGAGACTACTAAACAATTTTTTAACTCTCTTTACGTGATTTGTCCACTATATAAAAAAATCATTTTTTTGTATCTCATACTCTGTTCACTTTTACACAATGTTGTCTGACACACAACTCTTACAGACTCGTAAACCATTTTTTAGCTCTCTTTACGTGATTTGTGCACGATTTCAAAAATTAATTTTTTTGTACCTCACTTACTACACACTCTGTTCACTTTTGTGTGTGACACATATCTCTGTTCACTTTTGTGTCTCACATATATCACTGAGAGTCTACTAAACCGTTTTTTAACTCTCTTTACGTGATTTGTCCACTATATAAAATATTCATTTTTTTGTATGTCACACTCTGTTCACTTTTACACAATGTTGTCTGACACATAACACTTACAGACTCGTAAACCATTTTTTAGCTCTCTTTACGTGATTTGTGCACGATTTCAAATATTAATTTTTTTGTACCTCACTTACTTCACACTCTGTTCACTTTTGTGTCTGACACATATCACTGAGAGACAACTAAACCGTTTTTTAACTCTCTTTACGTGATTTGTCCACTATATAAAAAATTCATTTTTTTGTATCTCATACTCTGTTCACTTTTACACAATGTTGTCTGACACACAACTCTTACAGACTCGTAAACCATTTTTTAGCTCTCTTTACGTGATTTGTGCACGATTTCAAATATTAATTTTTTTGTACCTCACTTACTTCACACTCTGTTCACTTTTGTGTGTGACACATATCTCTGTTCACTTTTGTGTCTCACATATATCACTGAGAGTCTACTAAACCGTTTTTTAACTCTCTTTACGTGATTTGTCCACTATATAAAAAAATCATTTTTTTGTATCTCACACTCTGTTCGCTTTTACACAATGTTGTCTGACACTTGACACTTACAGACTCGTAAACCATTTTTTAGCTTTCTTTACGTGATTTGTGCACGATTTCAAATATTAATTTTTTTGTACCTCACTTACTTCACACTCTGTTCACTTTTGTGTGTGACACAAATCTCTGTTCACTTTTGTGTGTGACATATATCACTGAGAGTCTACTAAACCATTTTTTAACTCTCTTTACGTGATTTGTCCACTATATAAAAAATTCATTTTTTTGTATCTCACACTCTGTTCACTTTTACACAATGTTGTCTGACACATAACACTTACAGACTCGTAAACCATTTTTTAGCTCTCTTTACGTGATTTGTGCACGATTTCAAATATTCAGTTTTTTGTACCTCACTTACTTCACACTCTGTTCACTTTTGTGTGTGACACAAATCTCTGTTCACTTTTGTGTGTGACATATATCACTGAGAGTCTACTAAACCATTTTTTAACTCTCTTTACGTGATTTGTCCACTATATGAAAAAATCATTTTTTTGTATCTCACACTCTGTTCACTTTTACACAATGTTGTCTGACACATAACACTTACAGACTCGTAAACCATTTTTTAGCTCTCTTTACGTGATTTGTGCACGATTTCAAATATTAATTTTTTTGTACCTCACTTACTTCACACTCTGTTCACTTTTGTGTGTGACACATATTACTGAGAGACTACTAAACCATTTTTTAACTCTCTTTACGTGATTTGTCCACTATATGAAAAAATCATTTTTTTGTATCTCACACTCTGTTCACTTTTACACAATGTTGTCTGACACATAACACTTACAGACTCGTAAACCATTTTTTAGCTCTCTTTACGTGATTTGTGCACGATTTCAAATATTAATTTTTTTGTACCTCACTTACTTCACACTCTGTTCACTTTTGTGTGTGACACATATTACTGAGATACTACTAAACCGTTTTTTAGCTCTCTTTACGTGATTTGTGCACGATTTCAAATATTAATTTTTTTGTACCTCACTTACTTCACACTCTGTTCACTTTTGTGTGTGACACATATCTCTGTTCACTTTTGTGTCTCACATATATCACTGAGAGTCTACTAAACCGTTTTTTAACTCTCTTTACGTGATTTGTCCACTATATAAAAAATTCATTTTTTTGTATCTCACACTCTGTTCAATTTTACACAATGTTGTCTGACACATAACACTTACAGACTCGTAATCCATTTTTTAGCTCTCTTTACGTGATTTGTGCACGATTTCAAATATTAATTTTTTTGTACCTCACTTACTTCACACTCTGTTCACTTTTTTGTCTGACACATTTCACTGAGAGACTACTAAACCGTTTTTTAACTCTCTTTACGTGATTTGTCCACTATATAAAAAATTCATTTTTTTGTATCTCACACTCTGTTCACTTTTGTGTGTGACACATATCACTGAGAGACTACTAAACAATTTTTTAACTCTCTTTACGTGATTTGTCCACTATATATAAAAATCATTTTTTTGTATCTCACACTCTGTTAACTTTTACACAATGTTGTCTGACACATTACACTTACAGACTCGTAAACCATTTTTTAGCTCTCTTTACGTGATTTGTGCACGATTTCAAATATTAATTTTTTGTGCCTCACTTACTTCACACTCTGTTCACTTTTGTGTGTGACACATTTCACTGAGAGACTACTAAACCATTTTTTAACTCTCTTTACGTGATTTGTCCACTATATAGAAAATTCATTTTTTTGAATCTCACACTCTGTTCACTTTTACACAATGTTGTCTGACTCACAACACTTACAGACTCGTAAACCATTTTTTAGCTCTCTTTACGTGATTTGTGCACGATTTCAAATATTAATTTTTTTGTACCTCACTTACTTCACACTCTGTTCACTTTTGTGTCTGACATAAATCACTGAGAGACTACTAAACCGTTTTTTAACTCTCTTTACGTCATTTGTCCACTATATAAAATATTCATTTTTTTTGTATCTCACACTCTGTTCACTTTTACACAATGTTGTCTGACACATAACACTTACAGACTCGTAAACCATTTTTTAGCTCTCTTTACGTGATTTGTGCACGATTTCAAATATTAATTTTTTTGTACCTCACTTACTTCACACTCTGTTCACTTTTGTGTGTGACACATATCTCTGTTCACTTTTGTGTCTGACATATATCACTGAGAGACTACTAAACCGTTTTTTAACTCTCTTTACGTGATTTGTCCACTATATAAAATATTCATTTTTTTGTATCTCACACTCTGTTCACTTTTACATAAAGTTGTCTGACACATAACACTTACAGACTCGTAAACCATTTTTTAGCTCTCTTTACGTGATTTGTGCACGATTTCAAATATTAATTTTTTTGTACCTCACTTACTTCACACTCTGTTCACTTTTGTGTGTGACACATATTAGTGAGATACTACTAAACCGTTTTTTAACTCTCTTTACGTGATTTGTCCACTATATAAAAAATTCATTTTTTTGTATCTCACACTCTGTTCACTTTTACACAATGTTGTCTGACACACAACACTTACAGACTCGTAAACCATTTTTTAGCTCTCTTTACGTGATTTGTGCACGATTTCAAATATTAATTTTTTTGTACCTCACTTACTTCACACTCTGTTCACTTTTGTGTGTGACACATTACTGAGATACTACTAAACCGTTTTTTAACTCTCTTTACGTGATTTTTCCACTATATAAAAAAACATTTTTTTGTATCTCACACTCAGTTCACTTTTACACAATGTTGTCTGACACATAACACTTACAGACTCGTAAACCATTTTTTAGCTCTACGTGATTTGTGCACGATTTCAAATATTAATTTTTTTGTACCTCACTTACTTTACACTCTGTTCACTTTTGTGTCTGACACATATCACTGAGAGACAACTAAACCGTTTTTTAACTCTCTTTACGTGATTTGTCCACTATATAGAAAATTCATTTTTTTGAATCTCACACTCTGTTCACTTTTACACAATGTTGTCTGACACACAACACTTACAGACTCGTAAACCATTTTTTAGCTCTCTTTACGTGATTTGTGCACGATTTCAAATATTAATTTTTTTGTACCTCACTTACTTCACACTCTGTTCACTTTTGTGTGTGACACATATCTCAGTTCACTTTTGTGTCTGACATATATCACTGAGAGACTACTAAACCGTTTTTTAATTCTCTTTACGTGATTTGTCCACTACATAAAATATTCATTTTTTTGTATCTCACACTCTGTTCACTTTTACACAATGTTGTCTGACACATAACACTTACAGACTCGTAAACCATTTTTAGCTCTCTTTACGTGATTTGTGCACGATTTCAAATATTAATTTTTTTGTACCTCACTTACTTCACACTCTGTTCACTTTTGTGTGTGACACATATCACTGAGAGACTACTAAACCATTTTTAACTCTCTTTACGTGATTTGTCCACTATATGAAAAAATCATTTTTTTGTATTTTACACTCTGTTCACTTTTACACAATGTTGTCTGACACATAACACTTACAGACTCGTAAACCATTTTTTAGCTCTCTTTACGTGATTTGTGCACGATTTCAAATATTAATTTTTTTGTACCTCACTTACTTCACACTCTGTTCACTTTTGTGTGTGACACATATTACTGAGATACTACTAAACCGTTTTTTAGCTCTCTTTACGTGATTTGTGCACGATTTCAAATATTAATTTTTTTGTACCTCACTTACTTCACACTCTGTTCACTTTTGTGTGTGACACATATCTCTGTTCACTTTTGTGTCTCACATATATCACTGAGAGTCTACTAAACCGTTTTTTAACTCTCTTTACGTAATTTGTCCACTATATAAAAAATTCATTTTTTTGTATCTCACACTCTGTTCAATTTTACACAATGTTGTCTGACACATAACACTTACAGACTCGTAATCCATTTTTTAGCTCTCTTTACGTGATTTGTGCACGATTTCAAATATTAATTTTTTTGTACCTCACTTACTTCACACTCTGTTCACTTTTTTGTCTGACACATATCACTGAGAGACTACTAAACCGTTTTTTAACTCTCTTTACGTGATTTGTCCACAATATAAAAAATTCATTTTTTTGTATCTCACACTCTGTTCACTTTTGTGTGTGACACATATCACTGAGAGACTACTAAACAATTTTTTAACTCTCTTTACGTGATTTGTCCACTATATGAAAAAATCATTTTTTTGTATCTCACACTCTGTTCACTTTTACACAATGTTGTCTGACACATAACACTTACAGACTCGTAAACCATTTTTTAGCTCTCTTTACGTGATTTGTGCACGATTTCAAATATTAATTTTTTTGTACCTCACTTACTTCACACTCTGTTCACTTTTGTGTGTGACACATATTACTGAGATACTACTAAACCGTTTTTTAGCTCTCTTTATGTGATTTGTGCACGATTTCAAATATTAATTTTTTTGTACCTCACTTACTTCACACTCTGTTCACTTTTGTGTGTGACACATATCTCTGTTCACTTTTGTGTCTCACATATATCACTGAGAGTCTACTAAACCGTTTTTTAACTCTCTTTACGTGATTTGTCCACTATATAAAAAATTCATTTTTTTGTATCTCACACTCTGTTCAATTTTACACAATGTTGTCTGACACATAACACTTACAGACTCGTAATCCATTTTTTAGCTCTCTTTACGTGATTTGTGCACGATTTCAAATATTAATTTTTTTGTACCTCACTTACTTCACACTCTGTTCACTTTTTTGTCTGACACATATCACTGAGAGACTACTAAACCGTTTTTTAACTCTCTTTACGTGATTTGTCCACTATATAAAAAATTCATTTTTTTGTATCTCACACTCTGTTCACTTTTGTGTGTGACACATATCACTGAGAGACTACTAAACAATTTTTTAACTCTCTTTACGTGATTTGTCCACTATATATAAAAATCATTTTTTTGTATCTCACACTCTGTTAACTTTTACACAATGTTGTCTGACACATTACACTTACAGACTCGTAAACCATTTTTTAGCTCTCTTTACGTGATTTGTGCACGATTTCAAATATTAATTTTTTTGTACCTCACTTACTTCACACTCTGTTCACTTTTGTGTCTGACACATATCACTGAGAGACAACTAAACCGTTTTTTAACTCTCTTTACGTGATTTGTCCACTATATAAAAAATTCATTTTTTTGTATCTCATACACTGTTCACTTTTACACAATGTTGTCTGACACACAACACTTACAGACTCGTAAACCATTTTTTAGCTCTCTTTACGTGATTTGTGCACGATTTCAAATATTAATTTTTTTGTACCTCACTTACTTCACACTCTGTTCACTTTTGTGTGTGACACATATCTCTGTTCACTCTTGTGTCTCACATATATCACTGAGAGTCTACTAAACCGTTTTTTAACTCTCTTTACGTGATTTGTCCACTATATAAAAAATTCATTTGTTTGTATCTCACACTCTGTTCGCTTTTACACAATGTTGTCTGACACTTGACACTTACAGACTCGTAAACCATTTTTTAGCTTTCTTTACGTGATTTGTGCACGATTTCAAATATTTTTTTTTGTACCAAACTTACTTCACACTCTGTTCACTTTTGTGTGTGACACAAATCTCTGTTCACTTTTGTGTGTGACATATATCACTGAGAGTCTACTAAACCATTTTTTAACTCTCTTTACGTGATTTGTCCACTATATAAAAAATTCATTTTTTTGTATCTCACACTCTGTTCACTTTTACACAATGTTGTCTGACACATAACACTTACAGACTCGTAAACCATTTTTTAGCTCTCTTTACGTGATTTGTGCACGATTTCAAATATTCATTTTTTTGTACCTCACTTACTTCACACTCTGTTCACTTTTGTGTGTGACACAAATCTCTGTTCACTTTTGTGTGTGACATATATCACTGAGAGTCTACTAAACCATTTTTTAACTCTCTTTACGTGATTTGTCCACTATATAAAAAATTCATTTTTTTGTATCTCACACTCTGTTCACTTTTACACAATGTTGTCTGACACATAACACTTACAGACTCGTAAACCATTTTTTAGCTCTCTTTACGTGATTTGTGCACGATTTCAAATATTAATTTTTTTGTACCTCACTTATTTCACACTCTGTTCACTTTTGTGTGTGACACATATCACTGAGAGACTACTAAACCATTTTTTAACTCTCTTTACGTGATTTGTCCACTATATGAAAAAATCATTTTTTTGTATCTCACACTCTGTTCACTTTTACACAATGTTGTCTGACACATAACACTTACAGACTCGTAAACCATTTTTTAGCTCTCTTTACGTGATTTGTGCACGATTTCAAATATTAATTTTTTTGTACCTCACTTACTTCACACTCTGTTCACTTTTGTGTGTGACACATATTACTGAGATACTACTAAGCCGTTTTTTTAACTCTCTTTTGTACCTCACTTCACACTCTGTTCACTTTTTTGTCTGACACATATCACTGAGAGACTACTAAACCATTTTTTAACTCTCTTTACGTGATTTGTCCACTATATAGAAAATTCATTTTTTTGAATCTCACACTCTGTTCACTTTTACACAATGTTGTCTGACTCACAACACTTACAGACTCGTAAACCATTTTTTAGCTCTCTTTACGTGATTTGTGCACGATTTCAAATATTAATTTTTTTGTACCTCACTTACTTCACACTCTGTTCACTTTTGTGTCTGACATAAATCACTGAGAGACTACTAAACCGTTTTTTAACTCTCTTTACGTCATTTGTCCACTATATAAAATATTCATTTTTTTTGTATCTCACACTCTGTTCACTTTTACACAATGTTGTCTGACACATAACACTTACAGACTCGTAAACCATTTTTTAGCTCTCTTTACGTGATTTGTGCACGATTTCAAATATTAATTTTTTTGTACCTCACTTACTTCACACTCTGTTCACTTTTGTGTGTGACACATATCTCTGTTCACTTTTGTGTCTGACACATATCACTGAGAGACTACTAAACCGTTTTTTAACTCTCTTTACGTGATTTGTCCACTATATAAAATATTCATTTTTTTGTATCTCACACTCTGTTCACTTTTACATAAAGTTGTCTGACACATAACACTTACAGACTCGTAAACCATTTTTTAGCTCTCTTTACGTGATTTGTGCACGATTTCAAATATTAATTTTTTTGAACCTCACTTACTTCACACTCTGTTCACTTTTGTGTGTGACACATATTAGTGAGATACTACTAAACCGTTTTTTAACTCTCTTTACGTGATTTGTCCACTATATAAAAAATTCATTTTTTTGTATCTCACACTCTGTTCACTTTTACACAATGTTGTCTGACACACAACACTTACAGACTCGTAAACCATTTTTTAGCTCTCTTTACGTGATTTGTGCACGATTTCAAATATTAATTTTTTTGTACCTCACTTACTTCACACTCTGTTCACTTTTGTGTGTGACACATTACTGAGATACTACTAAACCGTTTTTTAACTCTCTTTACGTGATTTTTCCACTATATAAAAAAACATTTTTTTGTATCTCACACTCAGTTCACTTTTACACAATGTTGTCTGACACATAACACTTACAGACTCGTAAACCATTTTTTAGCTCTACGTGATTTGTGCACGATTTCAAATATTAATTTTTTTGTACCTCACTTACTTTACACTCTGTTCACTTTTGTGTCTGACACATATCACTGAGAGACAACTAAACCGTTTTTTAACTCTCTTTACGTGATTTGTCCACTATATAGAAAATTCATTTTTTTGAATCTCACACTCTGTTCACTTTTACACAATGTTGTCTGACACACAACACTTACAGACTCGTAAACCATTTTTTAGCTCTCTTTACGTGATTTGTGCACGATTTCAAATATTAATTTTTTTGTACCTCACTTACTTCACACTCTGTTCACTTTTGTGTGTGACACATATCTCAGTTCACTTTTGTGTCTGACATATATCACTGAGAGACTACTAAACCGTTTTTTAATTCTCTTTACGTGATTTGTCCACTACATAAAATATTCATTTTTTTGTATCTCACACTCTGTTCACTTTTACACAATGTTGTCTGACACATAACACTTACAGACTCGTAAACCATTTTTAGCTCTCTTTACGTGATTTGTGCACGATTTCAAATATTAATTTTTTTGTACCTCACTTACTTCACACTCTGTTCACTTTTGTGTGTGACACATATCACTGAGAGACTACTAAACCATTTTTAACTCTCTTTACGTGATTTGTCCACTATATGAAAAAATCATTTTTTTGTATTTTACACTCTGTTCACTTTTACACAATGTTGTCTGACACATAACACTTACAGACTCGTAAACCATTTTTTAGCTCTCTTTACGTGATTTGTGCACGATTTCAAATATTAATTTTTTTGTACCTCACTTGCTTCACACTCTGTTCACTTTTGTGTGTGACACATATCTCTGTTCACTTTTGAGTCTGACATATATCACTGAGAGACAACTAAACCGTTTTTTAACTCTCTTTACGTGATTTGTCCACTATATAAAATATTCATTTTTTTGTATCTCACACTCTGTTCACTTTTACACAATGTTGTCTGACACATAACACTTACAGACTCGTAAACCATTTTTTAGCTCTCTTTACGTGATTTGTGCACGATTTCAAATATTAATTTTTTTGTACCTCACTTACTTCACACTCTGTTCACTTTTGTGTGTGACACATATTACTGAGATACTACTAAACCGTTTTTTAGCTCTCTTTACGTGATTTGTGCACGATTTCAAATATTAATTTTTTTGTACCTCACTTACTTCACACTCTGTTCACTTTTGTGTGTGACACATATCTCTGTTCACTTTTGTGTCTCACATATATCACTGAGAGTCTACTAAACCGTTTTTTAACTCTCTTTACGTAATTTGTCCACTATATAAAAAATTCATTTTTTTGTATCTCACACTCTGTTCAATTTTACACAATGTTGTCTGACACATAACACTTACAGACTCGTAATCCATTTTTTAGCTCTCTTTACGTGATTTGTGCACGATTTCAAATATTAATTTTTTTGTACCTCACTTACTTCACACTCTGTTCACTTTTTTGTCTGACACATATCACTGAGAGACTACTAAACCGTTTTTTAACTCTCTTTACGTGATTTGTCCACAATATAAAAAAATCATTTTTTTGTATCTCACACTCTGTTCACTTTTGTTTGTGACACATATCACTGAGAGACTACTAAACAATTTTTTAACTCTCTTTACGTGATTTGTCCACTATATGAAAAAATCATTTTTTTGTATCTCACACTCTGTTCACTTTTACACAATGTTGTCTGACACATAACACTTACAGACTCGTAAACCATTTTTTAGCTCTCTTTACGTGATTTGTGCACGATTTCAAATATTAATTTTTTTGTACCTCACTTACTTCACACTCTGTTCACTTTTGTGTGTGACACATATCTCTGTTCACTCTTGTGTCTCACATATATCACTGAGAGTCTACTAAACCGTTTTTTAACTCTCTTTACGTGATTTGTCCACTATATAAAAAATTCATTTGTTTGTATCTCACACTCTGTTCGCTTTTACACAATGTTGTCTGACACTTGACACTTACAGACTCGTAAACCATTTTTTAGCTTTCTTTACGTGATTTGTGCACGATTTCAAATATTTTTTTTTGTAACAAACTTACTTCACACTCTGTTCACTTTTGTGTGTGACACAAATCTCTGTTCACTTTTGTGTGTGACATATATCACTGAGAGTCTACTAAACCATTTTTTAACTCTCTTTACGTGATTTGTCCACTATATAAAAAATTCATTTTTTTGTATCTCACACTCTGTTCACTTTTACACAATGTTGTCTGACACATAACACTTACAGACTCGTAAACCATTTTTTAGCTCTCTTTACGTGATTTGTGCACGATTTCAAATATTCATTTTTTTGTACCTCACTTACTTCACACTCTGTTCACTTTTGTGTGTGACACAAATCTCTGTTCACTTTTGTGTGTGACATATATCACTGAGAGTCTACTAAACCATTTTTTAACTCTCTTTACGTGATTTGTCCACTATATAAAAAATTCATTTTTTTGTATCTCACACTCTGTTCACTTTTACACAATGTTGTCTGACACATAACACTTACAGACTCGTAAACCATTTTTTAGCTCTCTTTACGTGATTTGTGCACGATTTCAAATATTAATTTTTTTGTACCTCACTTACTTCACACTCTGTTCACTTTTGTGTGTGACACATATCACTGAGAGACTACTAAACCATTTTTTAACTCTCTTTACGTGATTTGTCCACTATATGAAAAAATCATTTTTTTGTATCTCACACTCTGTTCACTTTTACACAATGTTGTCTGACACATAACACTTACAGACTCGTAAACCATTTTTTAGCTCTCTTTACGTGATTTGTGCACGATTTCAAATATTAATTTTTTTGTACCTCACTTACTTCACACTCTGTTCACTTTTGTGTGTGACACATATTAGTGAGATACTACTAAACCGTTTTTTAACTCTCTTTACGTGATTTGTCCACTATATAAAAAATTCATTTTTTTGTATCTCACACTCTGTTCACTTTTACACAATGTTGTCTGACACATAACACTTACAGACTCGTAAACCATTTTTTAGCTCTCTTTACGTGATTTGTGCACGATTTCAAATATTCATTTTTTTGTACCTCACTTACTTCACACTCTGTTCACTTTTGTGTGTGACACATTACTGAGATACTACTAAACCGTTTTTTAACTCTCTTTACGTGATTTTTCCACTATATAAAAAAACATTTTTTTGTATCTCACACTCAGTTCACTTTTACACAATGTTGTCTGACACATAACACTTACAGACTCGTAAACCATTTTTTAGCTCTACGTGATTTGTGCACGATTTCAAATATTTATTTTTTTGTACCTCACTTACTTTACACTCTGTTCACTTTTGTGTCTGACACATATCACTGAGAGACAACTAAACCGTTTTTTAACTCTCTTTACGTGATTTGTCCACTATATAGAAAATTCATTTTTTTGAATCTCACACTCTGTTCACTTTTACACAATGTTGTCTGACACACAACACTTACAGACTCGTAAACCATTTTTTAGCTCTCTTTACGTGATTTGTGCATGATTTCAAATATTAATTTTTTTGTACCTCACTTACTTCACACTCTGTTCACTTTTGTGTGTGACACATATCTCAGTTCACTTTTGTGTCTGACATTTATCACTGAGAGACTACTAAACCGTTTTTTAATTCTCTTTACGTGATTTGTCCACTACATAAAATATTCATTTTTTTGTATCTCACACTCTGTTCACTTATACACAATGTTGTCTGACACATAACACTTACAGACTCGTAATCCATATTTTAGCTCTCTTTACGTGATTTGTGCACGATTTCAAATATTAATTTTTTTGTACCTCACTTACTTCACACTCTGTTCACTTTTGTGTCTGACACATATCTCTGTTCACTTTTGTGTCTCACATATATCACTGAGAGTCTACTAAACCGTTTTTAACTCACTTTACGTGATTTGTCCACTATATAAAAAATTCATTTTTTTGTATCTCACACTCTGTTCAATTTTACACAATGTTGTCTGACACATAACACTTACAGACTCGTAATCCATATTTTAGCTCTCTTTACGTGATTTGTGCACGATTTCAAATATTAATTTTTTTGTACCTCACTTACTTCACACTCTGTTCACTTTTTTGTCTGACACAAATCACTGAGAGACTACTAAACCGTTTTTTAACTCTCTTTACGTGATTTGTCCACTATATAAAAAATTCATTTTTTGTATCTCACACTCTGTTCACTTTTGTGTGTGACAAATATCACTGAGAGACTACTAAACAATTTTTTAACTCTCTTTACGTGATTTGTCCACTATATAAAAAAATCATTTTTTTGTATCTCACACTCTGTTCACTTTTACACAATGTTGTCTGACACATTACACTTACAGACTCGTAAACCATTTTTTAGCTCTCTTTACGTGATTTGTGCACGATTTCAAATATTAATTTTTTTGTACCTCACTTACTTCACACTCTGTTCACTTTTGTGTCTGACACATATCACTGAGAGACAACTAAACCGTTTTTTAACTCTCTTTACGTGATTTGTCCACTATATAAAAAATTCATTTTTTTGTATCTCATACTCTGTTCACTTTTACACAATGTTGTCTGACACACAACTCTTACAGACTCGTAAACCATTTTTTAGCTCTCTTTACGTGATTTGTGCACGATTTCAAATATTAATTTTTTTGTACCTCACTTACTTCACACTCTGTTCACTTTTGTGTCTGACACATATCTCTGTTCACTTTTGTGTCTCACATATATCACTGAGAGTCTACTAAACCGTTTTTTAACTCACTTTACGTGATTTGTCCACTATATAAAAAATTCATTTTTTTGTATCTCACACTCTGTTCAATTTTACACAATGTTGTCTGACACATAACACTTACAGACTCGTAATCCATATTTTAGCTCTCTTTACGTGATTTGTGCACGATTTCAAATATTAATTTTTTTGTACCTCACTTACTTCACACTCTGTTCACTTTTTTGTCTGACACAAATCAATGAGAGACTACTAAACCGTTTTTTAACTCTCTTTACGTGATTTGTCCACTATATAAAAAATTCATTTTTTGTATCTCACACTCTGTTCACTTTTGTGTGTGACAAATATCACTGAGAGACTACTAAACAATTTTTTAACTCTCTTTACGTGATTTGTCTACTATATAAAAAAATCATTTTTTTGTATCTCACACTCTGTTCACTTTTACACAATGTTGTCTGACACATTACACTTACAGACTCGTAAACCATTTTTTAGCTCTCTTTACGTGATTTGTGCACGATTTCAAATATTAATTTTTTTGTACCTCACTTACTTTACACTCTGTTCACTTTTGTGTCTGACACATATCACTGAGAGACAACTAAACCGTTTTTTAACTCTCTTTACGTGATTTGTCCACTATATAAAATATTCATTTTTTTGTATCTCACACTCTGTTCACTTTTACACAATGTTGTCTGACACATAACACTTACAGACTCGTAAACCATTTTTTAGCTCTACGTGATTTGTGCACGATTTCAAATATTTATTTTTTTGTACCTCACTTACTTTACACTCTGTTCACTTTTGTGTCTGACACATATCACTGAGAGACAACTAAACCGTTTTTTAACTCTCTTTACGTGATTTGTCCACTATATAGAAAATTCATTTTTTTGAATCTCACACTCTGTTCACTTTTACACAATGTTGTCTGACACACAACACTTACAGACTCGTAAACCATTTTTTAGCTCTCTTTACGTGATTTGTGCATGATTTCAAATATTAATTTTTTTGTACCTCACTTACTTCACACTCTGTTCACTTTTGTGTGTGACACATATCTCAGTTCACTTTTGTGTCTGACATTTATCACTGAGAGACTACTAAACCGTTTTTTAATTCTCTTTACGTGATTTGTCCACTACATAAAATATTCATTTTTTTGTATCTCACACTCTGTTCACTTATACACAATGTTGTCTGACACATAACACTTACAGACTCGTAATCCATATTTTAGCTCTCTTTACGTGATTTGTGCACGATTTCAAATATTAATTTTTTTGTACCTCACTTACTTCACACTCTGTTCACTTTTGTGTCTGACACATATCTCTGTTCACTTTTGTGTCTCACATATATCACTGAGAGTCTACTAAACCGTTTTTAACTCACTTTACGTGATTTGTCCACTATATAAAAAATTCATTTTTTTGTATCTCACACTCTGTTCAATTTTACACAATGTTGTCTGACACATAACACTTACAGACTCGTAATCCATATTTTAGCTCTCTTTACGTGATTTGTGCACGATTTCAAATATTAATTTTTTTGTACCTCACTTACTTCACACTCTGTTCACTTTTTTGTCTGACACAAATCACTGAGAGACTACTAAACCGTTTTTTAACTCTCTTTACGTGATTTGTCCACTATATAAAAAATTCATTTTTTGTATCTCACACTCTGTTCACTTTTGTGTGTGACAAATATCACTGAGAGACTACTAAACAATTTTTTAACTCTCTTTACGTGATTTGTCCACTATATAAAAAAATCATTTTTTTGTATCTCACACTCTGTTCACTTTTACACAATGTTGTCTGACACATTACACTTACAGACTCGTAAACCATTTTTTAGCTCTCTTTACGTGATTTGTGCACGATTTCAAATATTAATTTTTTTGTACCTCACTTACTTCACACTCTGTTCACTTTTGTGTCTGACACATATCACTGAGAGACAACTAAACCGTTTTTTAACTATCTTTACGTGATTTGTCCACTATATAAAAAATTCATTTTTTTGTATCTCATACTCTGTTCACTTTTACACAATGTTGTCTGACACACAACTCTTACAGACTCGTAAACCATTTTTTAGCTCTCTTTACGTGATTTGTGCACGATTTCAAATATTAATTTTTTTGTACCTCACTTACTTCACACTCTGTTCACTTTTGTGTCTGACACATATCTCTGTTCACTTTTGTGTCTCACATATATCACTGAGAGTCTACTAAACCGTTTTTTAACTCACTTTACGTGATTTGTCCACTATATAAAAAATTCATTTTTTTGTATCTCACACTCTGTTCAATTTTACACAATGTTGTCTGACACATAACACTTACAGACTCGTAATCCATATTTTAGCTCTCTTTACGTGATTTGTGCACGATTTCAAATATTAATTTTTTTGTACCTCACTTACTTCACACTCTGTTCACTTTTTTGTCTGACACAAATCAATGAGAGACTACTAAACCGTTTTTTAACTCTCTTTACGTGATTTGTCCACTATATAAAAAATTCATTTTTTGTATCTCACACTCTGTTCACTTTTGTGTGTGACAAATATCACTGAGAGACTACTAAACAATTTTTTAACTCTCTTTACGTGATTTGTCTACTATATAAAAAAATCATTTTTTTGTATCTCACACTCTGTTCACTTTTACACAATGTTGTCTGACACATTACACTTACAGACTCGTAAACCATTTTTTAGCTCTCTTTACGTGATTTGTGCACGATTTCAAATATTAATTTTTTTGTACCTCACTTACTTTACACTCTGTTCACTTTTGTGTCTGACACATATCACTGAGAGACAACTAAACCGTTTTTTAACTCTCTTTACGTGATTTGTCCACTATATAAAATATTCATTTTTTTGTATCTCACACTCTGTTCACTTTTACACAATGTTGTCTGACACATAACACTTACAGACTCGTAAACCATTTTTTAGCTCTCTTTACGTGATTTGTGCGCGATTTCAAATATTAATTTTTTTGTACCTCACTTACTTCACACTCTGTTCACTTTTGTGTGTGACACATATCTCTGTTCACTTTTGTGTCTGACATCTATCACTAAGAGACTACTAAACCGTTTTTTAACTCTCTTTACGTGATTTGTCCACTATATAAAATATTCATTTTTTTGTATCTCACACTCTGTTCACTTTTACACAATGTTGTCTGACACATAACACTTACAGGCTCGTAAACCATTTTTTAGCTCTCTTTACGTGATTTGTGCACGATTTCAAATATTCATTTTTTTGTACCTCACTTACTTCACACTCTGTTCACTTTTGTGTGTGACACATATCTCTGTTCACTTTTGTGTCTCACATATATCACTGAGAGTCTACTAAACCGTTTTTTAACTCTCTTTACGTGATTTGTCCACTATATAAAAAATTCATTTTTTTGTATCTCACACTCTGTTCACTTTTACACAATGTTGTCTGACACATAACACTTACAGACTCGTAATCCATTTTTTAGCTCTCTTTACGTGATTTGTGCACGATTTCAAATATTAATTTTTTTGTACCTCACTTACTTCACACTTTGTTCACTTTTTTGTCTGACACATATCACTGAGAGACTACTAAACCGTTTTTTAACTCTCTTTACGTGATTTGTCCACTATATAAAAAATTCATTTTTTTGTATCTCACACTCTGTTCACTTTTACACAATGTTGTCTGACACACAACACTTACAGACTCGTAAACCATTTTTTAGCTCTCTTTACGTGATTTGTGCACGATTTCAAATATTAATTTTTTTGTACCTCACTTACTTCACACTCTGTTCACTTTTGTGTGTGACACATTACTGAGATACTACTAAACCGTTTTTTAACTCTCTTTACGTGATTTTTCCACTATATAAAAAAACATTTTTTTGTATCTCACACTCAGTTCACTTTTACACAATGTTGTCTGACACATAACACTTACAGACTCGTAAACCATTTTTTAGCTCTACGTGATTTGTGCACGATTTCAAATATTAATTTTTTTGTACCTCACTTACTTTACACTCTGTTCACTTTTGTGTCTGACACATATCACTGAGAGACAACTAAACCGTTTTTTAACTCTCTTTACGTGATTTGTCCACTATATAGAAAATTCATTTTTTTGAATCTCACACTCTGTTCACTTTTACACAATGTTGTCTGACACACAACACTTACAGACTCGTAAACCATTTTTTAGCTCTCTTTACGTGATTTGTGCACGATTTCAAATATTAATTTTTTTGTACCTCACTTACTTCACACTCTGTTCACTTTTGTGTGTGACACATATCTCAGTTCACTTTTGTGTCTGACATATATCACTGAGAGACTACTAAACCGTTTTTTAATTCTCTTTACGTGATTTGTCCACTACATAAAATATTCATTTTTTTGTATCTCACACTCTGTTCACTTTTACACAATGTTGTCTGACACATAACACTTACAGACTCGTAAACCATTTTTAGCTCTCTTTACGTGATTTGTGCACGATTTCAAATATTAATTTTTTTGTACCTCACTTACTTCACACTCTGTTCACTTTTGTGTGTGACACATATCACTGAGAGACTACTAAACCATTTTTAACTCTCTTTACGTGATTTGTCCACTATATGAAAAAATCATTTTTTTGTATTTTACACTCTGTTCACTTTTACACAATGTTGTCTGACACATAACACTTACAGACTCGTAAACCATTTTTTAGCTCTCTTTACGTGATTTGTGCACGATTTCAAATATTAATTTTTTTGTACCTCACTTGCTTCACACTCTGTTCACTTTTGTGTGTGACACATATCTCTGTTCACTTTTGAGTCTGACATATATCACTGAGAGACAACTAAACCGTTTTTTAACTCTCTTTACGTGATTTGTCCACTATATAAAATATTCATTTTTTTGTATCTCACACTCTGTTCACTTTTACACAATGTTGTCTGACACATAACACTTACAGACTCGTAAACCATTTTTTAGCTCTCTTTACGTGATTTGTGCACGATTTCAAATATTAATTTTTTTGTACCTCACTTACTTCACACTCTGTTCACTTTTGTGTGTGACACATATTACTGAGATACTACTAAACCGTTTTTTAGCTCTCTTTACGTGATTTGTGCACGATTTCAAATATTAATTTTTTTGTACCTCACTTACTTCACACTCTGTTCACTTTTGTGTGTGACACATATCTCTGTTCACTTTTGTGTCTCACATATATCACTGAGAGTCTACTAAACCGTTTTTTAACTCTCTTTACGTAATTTGTCCACTATATAAAAAATTCATTTTTTTGTATCTCACACTCTGTTCAATTTTACACAATGTTGTCTGACACATAACACTTACAGACTCGTAATCCATTTTTTAGCTCTCTTTACGTGATTTGTGCACGATTTCAAATATTAATTTTTTTGTACCTCACTTACTTCACACTCTGTTCACTTTTTTGTCTGACACATATCACTGAGAGACTACTAAACCGTTTTTTAACTCTCTTTACGTGATTTGTCCACAATATAAAAAAATCATTTTTTTGTATCTCACACTCTGTTCACTTTTGTTTGTGACACATATCACTGAGAGACTACTAAACAATTTTTTAACTCTCTTTACGTGATTTGTCCACTATATGAAAAAATCATTTTTTTGTATCTCACACTCTGTTCACTTTTACACAATGTTGTCTGACACATAACACTTACAGACTCGTAAACCATTTTTTAGCTCTCTTTACGTGATTTGTGCACGATTTCAAATATTAATTTTTTTGTACCTCACTTACTTCACACTCTGTTCACTTTTGTGTGTGACACATATCTCTGTTCACTCTTGTGTCTCACATATATCACTGAGAGTCTACTAAACCGTTTTTTAACTCTCTTTACGTGATTTGTCCACTATATAAAAAATTCATTTGTTTGTATCTCACACTCTGTTCGCTTTTACACAATGTTGTCTGACACTTGACACTTACAGACTCGTAAACCATTTTTTAGCTTTCTTTACGTGATTTGTGCACGATTTCAAATATTTTTTTTTGTAACAAACTTACTTCACACTCTGTTCACTTTTGTGTGTGACACAAATCTCTGTTCACTTTTGTGTGTGACATATATCACTGAGAGTCTACTAAACCATTTTTTAACTCTCTTTACGTGATTTGTCCACTATATAAAAAATTCATTTTTTTGTATCTCACACTCTGTTCACTTTTACACAATGTTGTCTGACACATAACACTTACAGACTCGTAAACCATTTTTTAGCTCTCTTTACGTGATTTGTGCACGATTTCAAATATTCATTTTTTTGTACCTCACTTACTTCACACTCTGTTCACTTTTGTGTGTGACACAAATCTCTGTTCACTTTTGTGTGTGACATATATCACTGAGAGTCTACTAAACCATTTTTTAACTCTCTTTACGTGATTTGTCCACTATATAAAAAATTCATTTTTTTGTATCTCACACTCTGTTCACTTTTACACAATGTTGTCTGACACATAACACTTACAGACTCGTAAACCATTTTTTAGCTCTCTTTACGTGATTTGTGCACGATTTCAAATATTAATTTTTTTGTACCTCACTTACTTCACACTCTGTTCACTTTTGTGTGTGACACATATCACTGAGAGACTACTAAACCATTTTTTAACTCTCTTTACGTGATTTGTCCACTATATGAAAAAATCATTTTTTTGTATCTCACACTCTGTTCACTTTTACACAATGTTGTCTGACACATAACACTTACAGACTCGTAAACCATTTTTTAGCTCTCTTTACGTGATTTGTGCACGATTTCAAATATTAATTTTTTTGTACCTCACTTACTTCACACTCTGTTCACTTTTGTGTGTGACACATATTAGTGAGATACTACTAAACCGTTTTTTAACTCTCTTTACGTGATTTGTCCACTATATAAAAAATTCATTTTTTTGTATCTCACACTCTGTTCACTTTTACACAATGTTGTCTGACACATAACACTTACAGACTCGTAAACCATTTTTTAGCTCTCTTTACGTGATTTGTGCACGATTTCAAATATTCATTTTTTTGTACCTCACTTACTTCACACTCTGTTCACTTTTGTGTGTGACACATTACTGAGATACTACTAAACCGTTTTTTAACTCTCTTTACGTGATTTTTCCACTATATAAAAAAACATTTTTTTGTATCTCACACTCAGTTCACTTTTACACAATGTTGTCTGACACATAACACTTACAGACTCGTAAACCATTTTTTAGCTCTACGTGATTTGTGCACGATTTCAAATATTTATTTTTTTGTACCTCACTTACTTTACACTCTGTTCACTTTTGTGTCTGACACATATCACTGAGAGACAACTAAACCGTTTTTTAACTCTCTTTACGTGATTTGTCCACTATATAGAAAATTCATTTTTTTGAATCTCACACTCTGTTCACTTTTACACAATGTTGTCTGACACACAACACTTACAGACTCGTAAACCATTTTTTAGCTCTCTTTACGTGATTTGTGCATGATTTCAAATATTAATTTTTTTGTACCTCACTTACTTCACACTCTGTTCACTTTTGTGTGTGACACATATCTCAGTTCACTTTTGTGTCTGACATTTATCACTGAGAGACTACTAAACCGTTTTTTAATTCTCTTTACGTGATTTGTCCACTACATAAAATATTCATTTTTTTGTATCTCACACTCTGTTCACTTATACACAATGTTGTCTGACACATAACACTTACAGACTCGTAATCCATATTTTAGCTCTCTTTACGTGATTTGTGCACGATTTCAAATATTAATTTTTTTGTACCTCACTTACTTCACACTCTGTTCACTTTTGTGTCTGACACATATCTCTGTTCACTTTTGTGTCTCACATATATCACTGAGAGTCTACTAAACCGTTTTTAACTCACTTTACGTGATTTGTCCACTATATAAAAAATTCATTTTTTTGTATCTCACACTCTGTTCAATTTTACACAATGTTGTCTGACACATAACACTTACAGACTCGTAATCCATATTTTAGCTCTCTTTACGTGATTTGTGCACGATTTCAAATATTAATTTTTTTGTACCTCACTTACTTCACACTCTGTTCACTTTTTTGTCTGACACAAATCACTGAGAGACTACTAAACCGTTTTTTAACTCTCTTTACGTGATTTGTCCACTATATAAAAAATTCATTTTTTGTATCTCACACTCTGTTCACTTTTGTGTGTGACAAATATCACTGAGAGACTACTAAACAATTTTTTAACTCTCTTTACGTGATTTGTCCACTATATAAAAAAATCATTTTTTTGTATCTCACACTCTGTTCACTTTTACACAATGTTGTCTGACACATTACACTTACAGACTCGTAAACCATTTTTTAGCTCTCTTTACGTGATTTGTGCACGATTTCAAATATTAATTTTTTTGTACCTCACTTACTTCACACTCTGTTCACTTTTGTGTCTGACACATATCACTGAGAGACAACTAAACCGTTTTTTAACTCTCTTTACGTGATTTGTCCACTATATAAAAAATTCATTTTTTTGTATCTCATACTCTGTTCACTTTTACACAATGTTGTCTGACACACAACTCTTACAGACTCGTAAACCATTTTTTAGCTCTCTTTACGTGATTTGTGCACGATTTCAAATATTAATTTTTTTGTACCTCACTTACTTCACACTCTGTTCACTTTTGTGTCTGACACATATCTCTGTTCACTTTTGTGTCTCACATATATCACTGAGAGTCTACTAAACCGTTTTTTAACTCACTTTACGTGATTTGTCCACTATATAAAAAATTCATTTTTTTGTATCTCACACTCTGTTCAATTTTACACAATGTTGTCTGACACATAACACTTACAGACTCGTAATCCATATTTTAGCTCTCTTTACGTGATTTGTGCACGATTTCAAATATTAATTTTTTTGTACCTCACTTACTTCACACTCTGTTCACTTTTTTGTCTGACACAAATCAATGAGAGACTACTAAACCGTTTTTTAACTCTCTTTACGTGATTTGTCCACTATATAAAAAATTCATTTTTTGTATCTCACACTCTGTTCACTTTTGTGTGTGACAAATATCACTGAGAGACTACTAAACAATTTTTTAACTCTCTTTACGTGATTTGTCTACTATATAAAAAAATCATTTTTTTGTATCTCACACTCTGTTCACTTTTACACAATGTTGTCTGACACATTACACTTACAGACTCGTAAACCATTTTTTAGCTCTCTTTACGTGATTTGTGCACGATTTCAAATATTAATTTTTTTGTACCTCACTTACTTTACACTCTGTTCACTTTTGTGTCTGACACATATCACTGAGAGACAACTAAACCGTTTTTTAACTCTCTTTACGTGATTTGTCCACTATATAAAATATTCATTTTTTTGTATCTCACACTCTGTTCACTTTTACACAATGTTGTCTGACACATAACACTTACAGACTCGTAAACCATTTTTTAGCTCTCTTTACGTGATTTGTGCGCGATTTCAAATATTAATTTTTTTGTACCTCACTTACTTCACACTCTGTTCACTTTTGTGTGTGACACATATCTCTGTTCACTTTTGTGTCTGACATCTATCACTAAGAGACTACTAAACCGTTTTTTAACTCTCTTTACGTGATTTGTCCACTATATAAAATATTCATTTTTTTGTATCTCACACTCTGTTCACTTTTACACAATGTTGTCTGACACATAACACTTACAGGCTCGTAAACCATTTTTTAGCTCTCTTTACGTGATTTGTGCACGATTTCAAATATTCATTTTTTTGTACCTCACTTACTTCACACTCTGTTCACTTTTGTGTGTGACACATATCTCTGTTCACTTTTGTGTCTCACATATATCACTGAGAGTCTACTAAACCGTTTTTTAACTCTCTTTACGTGATTTGTCCACTATATAAAAAATTCATTTTTTTGTATCTCACACTCTGTTCACTTTTACACAATGTTGTCTGACACATAACACTTACAGACTCGTAATCCATTTTTTAGCTCTCTTTACGTGATTTGTGCACGATTTCAAATATTAATTTTTTTGTACCTCACTTACTTCACACTTTGTTCACTTTTTTGTCTGACACATATCACTGAGAGACTACTAAACCGTTTTTTAACTCTCTTTACGTGATTTGTCCACTATATAAAAAATTCATTTTTTTGTATCTCACACTCTGTTCACTTTTGTGTGTGACACATATCACTGAGAGACTACTAAACAATTTTTTAACTCTCTTTACGTGATTTGTCCACTATATAAAAAAATCATTTTTTTGTATCTCACACTCTGTTCACTTTTACACAATGTTGTCTGACACATTACACTTACAGACTCGTAAACCATTTTTTAGCTCTCTTTACGTGATTTGTGCACGATTTCAAATATTAATTTTTTTGTACCTCACTTGCTTCACACTCTGTTCACTTTTGTGTGTGACACATATCTCTGTTCACTTTTGTGTCTGACATATATCACTGAGAGACTACTAAACCGTTTTTTAACTCTCTTTACGTGATTTGTCCACTATATAAAATATTCATTTTTTTGTATCTCACACTCTGTTCACTTTTACACAATGTTGTCTGACACATAACACTTACAGACTCGTAAACCATTTTTTAGCTCTCTTTACGTGATTTGTGCGCGATTTCAAATATTAATTTTTTTGTACCTCACTTACTTCACACTCTGTTCACTTTTGTGTGTGACACATATCTCTGTTCACTTTTGTGTCTCACATATATCACTGAGAGTCTACTAAACCGTTTTCTAACTCTCTTTACGTGATTTGTCCACTATATAAAAAATTCATTTTTTTGTATCTCACACTCTGTTCGCTTTTACACAATGTTGTCTGACACTTGACACTTACAGACTCGTAAACCATTTTTTAGCTTTCTTTACGTGATTTGTGCACGATTTCAAATATTATCTTTTTTGTACCTCACTTACTTCACACTCTGTTCACTTTTGTGTGTGACACATATTACTGAGATACTACTAAACCGTTTTTTAACTCTCTTTACGTGATTTTTCTACTATATAAAAAAAACATTTTTTTGTATCTCACACTCAGTTCACTTTTACACAATGTTGTCTGACACATAACACTTACAGACTCGTAAACCATTTTTTAGCTCTCTTTACGTGATTTGTGCACGATTTCAAATATTAATTTTTTTGTACCTCACTTACTTCACACTCAGTTCACTTTTGTGTCTGACACATATCACTGAGAGACAACTAAACCGTTTTTTAACTCTACGTGATTTGTCCACCATATAGAAAATTCATTTTTTTTAATCTCACACTCTGTTCACTTTTACACAATGTTATCTGAAACACAACACTTACAGACTCGTAAACCATTTTTTAGCTCTCTTTACGTGATTTGTGCACAATTTCAAATATTAATTTTTTTGTACGTCACTTACTTTACACTCTGTTCACTTTTGTGTGTGACACATATCTCTGTTCACTTTTGTGTCTGACATATATCACTGAGAGACTACTAAACCGTTTTTTAACTCTCTTTACGTGATTTGTCCACTATATAAAATATTCATTTTTTTGTATCTCACACTCTGTTCACTTTTACACAATGTTGTCTGACACATAACACTTACAGACTCGTAAACCATTTTTTAGCTCTCTTTACGTGATTTGTGCACGATTTCAAATATTAATTTTTTTGTACCTCACTTACTTCACACTCTGTTCACTTTAGTGTGTGACACATATCTCTGTTCACTTTTGTGTCTGCAATATATCACTGAGAGACTACTAAACCGTTTTTTAACTCTCTTTACGTGATTTGTCCACTATATAAAATATTCATTTTTTTGTATCTCACACTCTGTTCACTTTTACACAATGTTGTCTGACACATAACACTTACAGACTCGTAAACCATTTTTTAGCTCTCTTTACGTGATTTGTGCACGATTTCAAATATTAATTTTTTTGTACCTCACTTACTTCACACTCTGTTCACTTTTTTGTCTGACACATATCACTGAGAGACTACTAAACCGTTTTTTAACTCTCTTTACGTGATTTGTCCACTATATAAAAAAATCATTTTTTTGTATCTCACACTCTGTTCACTTTTGTGTGTGACACATATCACTGAGAGACTACTAAACAATTTTTTAACTCTCTTTACGTGATTTGTCCACTATATAAAAAAATCATTTTTTTGTATCTCACACTCTGTTCACTTTTACACAATGTTGTCTGACACATTACACTTACAGACTCGTAAACCATTTTTTAGCTCTCTTTACGTGATTTGTGCACGATTTCAAATATTAATTTTTTTGTACCTCACTTACTTCACACTCTGTTCACTTTTGTGTGTGACACATATTACTGAGATACTACTAAACCGTTTTTTAACTCTCTTTACGTGATTTGTCCACTATATAAAAAATTCATTTTTTTGTATCTCACACTCTGTTCACTTTTACACAATGTTGTCTGACACACAACACTTACAGACTCGTAAACCATTTTTTAGCTCTCTTTACGTGATTTGTGCACGATTTCAAATATTAATTTTTTTGTACCTCACTTACTTCACACTCTGTTCACTTTTGTGTGTGACACATATTACTGAGATACTACTAAACCGTTTTTTAACTCTCTTTACGTGATTTGTCCACTATATAAAAAATTATTTTTTTTGTATCTCACACTCTGTTCACTTTTACACAATGTTGTCTGACACACAACACTTACAGACTCGTAAACCATTTTTTAGCTCTCTTTACGTGATTTGTGCACGATTTCAAATATTAATTTTTTTGTACCTCACTTGCTTCACACTCTGTTCACTTTTGTGTGTGACACATATCTCTGTTCACTTTTGTGTCTGACATATATAACTGAGAGACTACTAAATCGTTTTTTAACTCTCTTTACGTGATTTGTCCACTATATAAAATATTCATTTTTTTGTATCTCACACTCTGTTCACTTTTACACAATGTTGTCTGACACATAACACTTACAGACTCGTAAACCATTTTTTAGCTCTCTTTACGTGATTTGTGCGCGATTTCAAATATTAATTTTTTTGTACCTCACTTACTTCACACTCTGTTCACTTTTGTGTGTGACACATATCTCTGTTCACTTTTGTGTCTGACATATATCACTGAGAGACTACTAAACCGTTTTTTAACTCTCTTTACGTGATTTGTCCACTATATAAAATATTCATTTTTTTGTATCTCACACTCTGTTCACTTTTACACAATGTTGTCTGACACATAACACTTACAGACTCGTAAACCATTTTTTAGCTCTCTTTACGTGATTTGTGCACGATTTCAAATATTAATTTTTTTGTACCTCACTTACTTCACACTCTGTTCACTTTTGTGTGTGACACATATTACTGAGATACTACTAAACCGTTTTTTAACTCTCTTTACGTGATTTGTCCACTATATTAAAAAAAACATTTTTTTGTATCTCACACTCAGTTCCCTTTTACACAATGTTGTCTGACACATAACACTTACAGACTCGTAAACCATTTTTTAGCTCTCTTTACGTGATTTGTGCACGATTTCAAATATTAATTTTTTTGTACCTCACTTACTTCACACTCTGTTCACTTTTGTGTGTGACACATATCTCTGTTCACTTTTGTGTCTCACATATATCACTGAGAGTCTACTAAACCGTTTTTTAACTCTCTTTACGTGATTTGTCCACTATATAAAAAATTCATTTTTTTGTATCTCACACTCTGTTCAATTTTACACAATGTTGTCTGACACATAACACTTACAGACTCGTAATCCATTTTTTAGCTCTCTTTACGTGATTTGTGCACGATTTCAAATATTAATTTTTTTGTACCTCACTTACTTCACACTCTGTTCACTTTTTTGTCTGACACATATCACTGAGAGACTACTAAACCGTTTTTTAACTCTCTTTACGTGATTTGTCCACTATATAAAAAATTCATTTTTTTGTATCTCACACTCTGTTCACTTTTGTGTGTGACACATATCACTGAGAGACTACTAAACAATTTTTTAACTCTCTTTACGTGATTTGTCCACTATATATAAAAATCATTTTTTTGTATCTCACACTCTGTTAACTTTTACACAATGTTGTCTGACACATTACACTTACAGACTCGTAAACCATTTTTTAGCTCTCTTTACGTGATTTGTGCACGATTTCAAATATTAATTTTTTTGTACCTCACTTACTTCACACTCTGTTCACTTTTGTGTCTGACACATATCACTGAGAGACAACTAAACCGTTTTTTAACTCTCTTTACGTGATTTGTCCACTATATAAAAAATTCATTTTTTTGTATCTCATACACTGTTCACTTTTACACAATGTTGTCTGACACACAACACTTACAGACTCGTAAACCATTTTTTAGCTCTCTTTACGTGATTTGTGCACGATTTCAAATATTAATTTTTTTGTACCTCACTTACTTCACACTCTGTTCACTTTTGTGTGTGACACATATCTCTGTTCACTCTTGTGTCTCACATATATCACTGAGAGTCTACTAAACCGTTTTTTAACTCTCTTTACGTGATTTGTCCACTATATAAAAAATTCATTTGTTTGTATCTCACACTCTGTTCGCTTTTACACAATGTTGTCTGACACTTGACACTTACAGACTCGTAAACCATTTTTTAGCTTTCTTTACGTGATTTGTGCACGATTTCAAATATTTTTTTTTGTACCAAACTTACTTCACACTCTGTTCACTTTTGTGTGTGACACAAATCTCTGTTCACTTTTGTGTGTGACATATATCACTGAGAGTCTACTAAACCATTTTTTAACTCTCTTTACGTGATTTGTCCACTATATAAAAAATTCATTTTTTTGTATCTCACACTCTGTTCACTTTTACACAATGTTGTCTGACACATAACACTTACAGACTCGTAAACCATTTTTTAGCTCTCTTTACGTGATTTGTGCACGATTTCAAATATTCATTTTTTTGTACCTCACTTACTTCACACTCTGTTCACTTTTGTGTGTGACACAAATCTCTGTTCACTTTTGTGTGTGACATATATCACTGAGAGTCTACTAAACCATTTTTTAACTCTCTTTACGTGATTTGTCCACTATATAAAAAATTCATTTTTTTGTATCTCATACTCTGTTCACTTTTACACAATGTTGTCTGACACATAACACTTACAGACTCGTAAACCATTTTTTAGCTCTCTTTACGTGATTTGTGCACGATTTCAAATATTAATTTTTTTGTACCTCACTTACTTCACACTCTGTTCACTTTTGTGTGTGACACATATCACTGAGAGACTACTAAACCATTTTTTAACTCTCTTTACGTGATTTGTCCACTATATGAAAAAATCATTTTTTTGTATCTCACACTCTGTTCACTTTTACACAATGTTGTCTGACACATAACACTTACAGACTCGTAAACCATTTTTTAGCTCTCTTTACGTGATTTGTGCACGATTTCAAATATTAATTTTTTTGTACCTCACTTACTTCACACTCTGTTCACTTTTGTGTGTGACACATATTAGTGAGATACTACTAAACCGTTTTTTAACTCTCTTTACGTGATTTGTCCACTATATAAAAAATTCATTTTTTTGTATCTCACACTCTGTTCACTTTTACACAATGTTGTCTGACACATAACACTTACAGACTCGTAAACCATTTTTTAGCTCTCTTTACGTGATTTGTGCACGATTTCAAATATTCATTTTTTTGTACCTCACTTACTTCACACTCTGTTCACTTTTGTGTGTGACACATTACTGAGATACTACTAAACCGTTTTTTAACTCTCTTTACGTGATTTTTCCACTATATAAAAAAACATTTTTTTGTATCTCACACTCAGTTCACTTTTACACAATGTTGTCTAACACTTACAGACTCGTAAACCATTTTTTAGCTCTACGTGATTTGTGCACGATTTCAAATATTTATTTTTTTGTACCTCACTTACTTTACACTCTGTTCACTTTTGTGTCTGACACATATCACTGAGAGACAACTAAACCGTTTTTTAACTCTCTTTACGTGATTTGTCCACTATATAGAAAATTCATTTTTTTGAATCTCACACTCTGTTCACTTTTACACAATGTTGTCTGACACACAACACTTACAGACTCGTAAACCATTTTTTAGCTCTCTTTACGTGATTTGTGCATGATTTCAAATATTAATTTTTTTGTACCTCACTTACTTCACACTCTGTTCACTTTTGTGTGTGACACATATCTCAGTTCACTTTTGTGTCTGACATTTATCACTGAGAGACTACTAAACCGTTTTTTAATTCTCTTTACGTGATTTGTCCACTACATAAAATATTCATTTTTTTGTATCTCACACTCTGTTCACTTATACACAATGTTGTCTGACACATAACACTTACAGACTCGTAATCCATATTTTAGCTCTCTTTACGTGATTTGTGCACGATTTCAAATATTAATTTTTTTGTACCTCACTTACTTCACACTCTGTTCACTTTTGTGTCTGACACATATCTCTGTTCACTTTTGTGTCTCACATATATCACTGAGAGTCTACTAAACCGTTTTTAACTCACTTTACGTGATTTGTCCACTATATAAAAAATTCATTTTTTTGTATCTCACACTCTGTTCAATTTTACACAATGTTGTCTGACACATAACACTTACAGACTCGTAATCCATATTTTAGCTCTCTTTACGTGATTTGTGCACGATTTCAAATATTAATTTTTTTGTACCTCACTTACTTCACACTCTGTTCACTTTTTTGTCTGACACAAATCACTGAGAGACTACTAAACCGTTTTTTAACTCTCTTTACGTGATTTGTCCACTATATAAAAAATTCATTTTTTGTATCTCACACTCTGTTCACTTTTGTGTGTGACAAATATCACTGAGAGACTACTAAACAATTTTTTAACTCTCTTTACGTGATTTGTCCACTATATAAAAAAATCATTTTTTTGTATCTCACACTCTGTTCACTTTTACACAATGTTGTCTGACACATTACACTTACAGACTCGTAAACCATTTTTTAGCTCTCTTTACGTGATTTGTGCACGATTTCAAATATTAATTTTTTTGTACCTCACTTACTTCACACTCTGTTCACTTTTGTGTCTGACACATATCACTGAGAGACAACTAAACCGTTTTTTAACTCTCTTTACGTGATTTGTCCACTATATAAAAAATTCATTTTTTTGTATCTCATACTCTGTTCACTTTTACACAATGTTGTCTGACACACAACTCTTACAGACTCGTAAACCATTTTTTAGCTCTCTTTACGTGATTTGTGCACGATTTCAAATATTAATTTTTTTGTACCTCACTTACTTCACACTCTGTTCACTTTTGTGTCTGACACATATCTCTGTTCACTTTTGTGTCTCACATATATCACTGAGAGTCTACTAAACCGTTTTTTAACTCACTTTACGTGATTTGTCCACTATATAAAAAATTCATTTTTTTGTATCTCACACTCTGTTCAATTTTACACAATGTTGTCTGACACATAACACTTACAGACTCGTAATCCATATTTTAGCTCTCTTTACGTGATTTGTGCACGATTTCAAATATTAATTTTTTTGTACCTCACTTACTTCACACTCTGTTCACTTTTTTGTCTGACACAAATCAATGAGAGACTACTAAACCGTTTTTTAACTCTCTTTACGTGATTTGTCCACTATATAAAAAATTCATTTTTTGTATCTCACACTCTGTTCACTTTTGTGTGTGACAAATATCACTGAGAGACTACTAAACAATTTTTTAACTCTCTTTACGTGATTTGTCTACTATATAAAAAAATCATTTTTTTGTATCTCACACTCTGTTCACTTTTACACAATGTTGTCTGACACATTACACTTACAGACTCGTAAACCATTTTTTAGCTCTCTTTACGTGATTTGTGCACGATTTCAAATATTAATTTTTTTGTACCTCACTTACTTTACACTCTGTTCACTTTTGTGTCTGACACATATCACTGAGAGACAACTAAACCGTTTTTTAACTCTCTTTACGTGATTTGTCCACTATATAAAATATTCATTTTTTTGTATCTCACACTCTGTTCACTTTTACACAATGTTGTCTGACACATAACACTTACAGACTCGTAAACCATTTTTTAGCTCTCTTTACGTGATTTGTGCGCGATTTCAAATATTAATTTTTTTGTACCTCACTTACTTCACACTCTGTTCACTTTTGTGTGTGACACATATCTCTGTTCACTTTTGTGTCTGACATCTATCACTAAGAGACTACTAAACCGTTTTTTAACTCTCTTTACGTGATTTGTCCACTATATAAAATATTCATTTTTTTGTATCTCACACTCTGTTCACTTTTACACAATGTTGTCTGACACATAACACTTACAGGCTCGTAAACCATTTTTTAGCTCTCTTTACGTGATTTGTGCACGATTTCAAATATTCATTTTTTTGTACCTCACTTACTTCACACTCTGTTCACTTTTGTGTGTGACACATATCTCTGTTCACTTTTGTGTCTCACATATATCACTGAGAGTCTACTAAACCGTTTTTTAACTCTCTTTACGTGATTTGTCCACTATATAAAAAATTCATTTTTTTGTATCTCACACTCTGTTCACTTTTACACAATGTTGTCTGACACATAACACTTACAGACTCGTAATCCATTTTTTAGCTCTCTTTACGTGATTTGTGCACGATTTCAAATATTAATTTTTTTGTACCTCACTTACTTCACACTTTGTTCACTTTTTTGTCTGACACATATCACTGAGAGACTACTAAACCGTTTTTTAACTCTCTTTACGTGATTTGTCCACTATATAAAAAATTCATTTTTTTGTATCTCACACTCTGTTCACTTTTGTGTGTGACACATATCACTGAGAGACTACTAAACAATTTTTTAACTCTCTTTACGTGATTTGTCCACTATATAAAAAAATCATTTTTTTGTATCTCACACTCTGTTCACTTTTACACAATGTTGTCTGACACATTACACTTACAGACTCGTAAACCATTTTTTAGCTCTCTTTACGTGATTTGTGCACGATTTCAAATATTAATTTTTTTGTACCTCACTTGCTTCACACTCTGTTCACTTTTGTGTGTGACACATATCTCTGTTCACTTTTGTGTCTGACATATATCACTGAGAGACTACTAAACCGTTTTTTAACTCTCTTTACGTGATTTGTCCACTATATAAAATATTCATTTTTTTGTATCTCACACTCTGTTCACTTTTACACAATGTTGTCTGACACATAACACTTACAGACTCGTAAACCATTTTTTAGCTCTCTTTACGTGATTTGTGCGCGATTTCAAATATTAATTTTTTTGTACCTCACTTACTTCACACTCTGTTCACTTTTGTGTGTGACACATATCTCTGTTCACTTTTGTGTCTCACATATATCACTGAGAGTCTACTAAACCGTTTTCTAACTCTCTTTACGTGATTTGTCCACTATATAAAAAATTCATTTTTTTGTATCTCACACTCTGTTCGCTTTTACACAATGTTGTCTGACACTTGACACTTACAGACTCGTAAACCATTTTTTAGCTTTCTTTACGTGATTTGTGCACGATTTCAAATATTATCTTTTTTGTACCTCACTTACTTCACACTCTGTTCACTTTTGTGTGTGACACATATTACTGAGATACTACTAAACCGTTTTTTAACTCTCTTTACGTGATTTTTCTACTATATAAAAAAAACATTTTTTTGTATCTCACACTCAGTTCACTTTTACACAATGTTGTCTGACACATAACACTTACAGACTCGTAAACCATTTTTTAGCTCTCTTTACGTGATTTGTGCACGATTTCAAATTTTAATTTTTTTGTACCTCACTTACTTCACACTCAGTTCACTTTTGTGTCTGACACATATCACTGAGAGACAACTAAACCGTTTTTTAACTCTACGTGATTTGTCCACCATATAGAAAATTCATTTTTTTTAATCTCACACTCTGTTCACTTTTACACAATGTTATCTGAAACACAACACTTACAGACTCGTAAACCATTTTTTAGCTCTCTTTACGTGATTTGTGCACAATTTCAAATATTAATTTTTTTGTACCTCACTTACTTTACACTCTGTTCACTTTTGTGTGTGACACATATCTCTGTTCACTTTTGTGTCTGACATATATCACTGAGAGACTACTAAACCGTTTTTTAACTCTCTTTACGTGATTTGTCCACTATATAAAATATTCATTTTTTTGTATCTCACACTCTGTTCACTTTTACACAATGTTGTCTGACACATAACACTTACAGACTCGTAAACCATTTTTTAGCTCTCTTTACGTGATTTGTGCACGATTTCAAATATTAATTTTTTTGTACCTCACTTACTTCACACTCTGTTCACTTTAGTGTGTGACACATATCTCTGTTCACTTTTGTGTCTGCAATATATCACTGAGAGACTACTAAACCGTTTTTTAACTCTCTTTACGTGATTTGTCCACTATATAAAATATTCATTTTTTTGTATCTCACACTCTGTTCACTTTTACACAATGTTGTCTGACACATAACACTTACAGACTCGTAAACCATTTTTTAGCTCTCTTTACGTGATTTGTGCACGATTTCAAATATTAATTTTTTTGTACCTCACTTACTTCACACTCTGTTCACTTTTTTGTCTGACACATATCACTGAGAGACTACTAAACCGTTTTTTAACTCTCTTTACGTGATTTGTCCACTATATAAAAAAATCATTTTTTTGTATCTCACACTCTGTTCACTTTTGTGTGTGACACATATCACTGAGAGACTACTAAACAATTTTTTAACTCTCTTTACGTGATTTGTCCACTATATAAAAAAATCATTTTTTTGTATCTCACACTCTGTTCACTTTTACACAATGTTGTCTGACACATTACACTTACAGACTCGTAAACCATTTTTTAGCTCTCTTTACGTGATTTGTGCACGATTTCAAATATTAATTTTTTTGTACCTCACTTACTTCACACTCTGTTCACTTTTGTGTGTGACACATATTACTGAGATACTACTAAACCGTTTTTTAACTCTCTTTACGTGATTTGTCCACTATATAAAAAATTCATTTTTTTGTATCTCACACTCTGTTCACTTTTACACAATGTTGTCTGACACACAACACTTACAGACTCGTAAACCATTTTTTAGCTCTCTTTACGTGATTTGTGCACGATTTCAAATATTAATTTTTTTGTACCTCACTTACTTCACACTCTGTTCACTTTTGTGTGTGACACATATTACTGAGATACTACTAAACCGTTTTTTAACTCTCTTTACGTGATTTGTCCACTATATAAAAAATTATTTTTTTTGTATCTCACACTCTGTTCACTTTTACACAATGTTGTCTGACACACAACACTTACAGACTCGTAAACCATTTTTTAGCTCTCTTTACGTGATTTGTGCACGATTTCAAATATTAATTTTTTTGTACCTCACTTGCTTCACACTCTGTTCACTTTTGTGTGTGACACATATCTCTGTTCACTTTTGTGTCTGACATATATAACTGAGAGACTACTAAATCGTTTTTTAACTCTCTTTACGTGATTTGTCCACTATATAAAATATTCATTTTTTTGTATCTCACACTCTGTTCACTTTTACACAATGTTGTCTGACACATAACACTTACAGACTCGTAAACCATTTTTTAGCTCTCTTTACGTGATTTGTGCGCGATTTCAAATATTAATTTTTTTGTACCTCACTTACTTCACACTCTGTTCACTTTTGTGTGTGACACATATCTCTGTTCACTTTTGTGTCTGACATATATCACTGAGAGACTACTAAACCGTTTTTTAACTCTCTTTACGTGATTTGTCCACTATATAAAATATTCATTTTTTTGTATCTCACACTCTGTTCACTTTTACACAATGTTGTCTGACACATAACACTTACAGACTCGTAAACCATTTTTTAGCTCTCTTTACGTGATTTGTGCACGATTTCAAATATTAATTTTTTTGTACCTCACTTACTTCACACTCTGTTCACTTTTGTGTGTGACACATATTACTGAGATACTACTAAACCGTTTTTTAACTCTCTTTACGTGATTTGTCCACTATATAAAAAAAAACATTTTTTTGTATCTCACACTCAGTTCCCTTTTACACAATGTTGTCTGACACATAACACTTACAGACTCGTAAACCATTTTTTAGCTCTCTTTACGTGATTTGTGCACGATTTCAAATATTAATTTTTTTGTACCTCACTTACTTCACACTCTGTTCACTTTTGTGTCTGACACATATCTCTGTTCACTTTTGTGTCTCACATATATCACTGAGAGACTACTAAACCGTTTTTTAATTCTCTTTACGTGATTTGTCCACTATATAAAAAATTCATTTTTTTGTATCTCACACTCTGTTCACTTTTACACAATGTTGTCTGACACACAACACTTACAGACTCGTAAACCATTTTTTAGCTCTCTTTACGTGATTTGTGCACGATTTCAAATATTAATTTTTTTGTACCTCACTTACTTCACACTCTGTTCACTTTTGTGTGTGACACATATTACTGAGATACTACTAAACCGTTTTTTAACTCTCTTTACGTGATTTGTCCACTATATAAAAAAAACATTTTTTTGTATCTCACACTCAGTTCACTTTTACACAATGTTGTCTGACACATAACACTTACAGACTCGTAAACCATTTTTTAGCTCTCTTTACGTGATTTGTGCACGATTTCAAATATTAATTTTTTTGTACCTCACTTACTTCACACTCTGTTCACTTTTGTGTGTGACACATATTACTGAGATACTACTAAACCGTTTTTTAACTCTCTTTACGTGATTTGTCCACTATATAAAAAATTCATTTTTTTGTATCTCACACTCTGTTCACTTTTGTGTGTGATACATATCACTGAGAGACTACTAAACCGTTTTTTAACTCTCTTTACGTGATTTGTCCACTATATAAAATATTCATTTTTTTGTATCTCACACTCTGTTCACTTTTACACAATGTTGTCTGACACATAACACTTACAGGCTCGTAAACCATTTTTTAGCTCTCTTTACGTGATTTGTGCACGATTTCAAATATTAATTTTTTTGTACCTCACTTACTTCACACTCTGTTCACTTTTGTGTCTGACACATATCACTGAGAGACTACTAAACCGTTTTTTAATTCTCTTTACGTGATTTGTCCACTATATAAAAAATTCATTTTTTTGTATCTCACACTCTGTTCACTTTTACACAATGTTGTCTGACACACAACACTTACAGACTCGTAAACCATTTTTTAGCTCTCTTTACGTGATTTGTGCACGATTTCAAATATTAATTTTTTTGTACCTCACTTACTTCACACTCTGTTCACTTTTGTGTGTGACACATATCACTGAGAGACTACTAAACCATTTTTTAACTCTCTTTACGTGATTTGTCCACTATATGAAAAAATCATTTTTTTGTATCTCACACTCAGTTCACTTTTACACAATGTTGTCTGACACATAACACTTACAGACTCGTAAACCATTTTTTAGCTCTCTTTACGTGATTTGTGCACGATTTCAAATATTAATTTTTTTGTACCTCACTTGCTTCACACTCTGTTCACTTTTGTGTGTGACACATATCTCTGTTCACTTTTGTGTCTGACATATATAACTGAGAGACTACTAAACCGTTTTTTAACTCTCTTTACGTGATTTGTCCACTATATAAAATATTCATTTTTTTGTATCTCACACTCTGTTCACTTTTACACAATGTTGTCTGACACATAACACTTACAGACTCGTAAACCATTTTTTAGCTCTCTTTACGTGATTTGTGCGCGATTTCAAATATTAATTTTTTTGTACCTCACTTACTTCACACTCTGTTCACTTTTGTGTGTGACACATATCTCTGTTCACTTTTGTGTCTGACATATATCACTGAGAGACTACTAAACCGTTTTTTAACTCTCTTTACGTGATTTGTCCACTATATAAAATATTCATTTTTTTGTATCTCACACTCTGTTCACTTTTACACAATGTTGTCTGACACATAACACTTACAGACTCGTAAACCATTTTTTAGCTCTCTTTACGTGATTTGTGCACGATTTCAAATATTAATTTTTTTGTACCTCACTTACTTCACACTCTGTTCACTTTTGTGTGTGACACATATCTCTGTTCACTTTTGTGTCTGACATATATAACTGAGAGACTACTAAACCGTTTTTTAACTCTCTTTACGTGATTTGTCCACTATATAAAATATTCATTTTTTTGTATCTCACACTCTGTTCACTTTTACACAATGTTGTCTGACACACAACACTTACAGACTCGTAAACCATTTTTTAGCTCTCTTTACGTGATTTGTGCACGATTTCAAATATTAATTTTTTTGTACCTCACTTACTTCACACTCTGTTCACTTTTGTGTGTGACACATATTACTGAGATACTACTAAACCGTTTTTTAACTCTCTTTACGTGATTTGTCCACTATATAAAAAAAACATTTTTTTGTATCTCACACTCAGTTCACTTTTACACAATGTTGTCTGACACATAACACTTACAGACTCGTAAACCATTTTTTAGCTCTCTTTACGTGATTTGTGCACGATTTCAAATATTAATTTTTTTGTACCTCACTTACTTCACACTCTGTTCACTTTTGTGTGTGACACATATTACTGAGATACTACTAAACCGTTTTTTAACTCTCTTTACGTGATTTGTCCACTATATAAAAAATTCATTTTTTTGTATCTCACACTCTGTTCACTTTTGTGTGTGATACATATCACTGAGAGACTACTAAACCGTTTTTTAACTCTCTTTACGTGATTTGTCCACTATATAAAATATTCATTTTTTTGTATCTCACACTCTGTTCACTTTTACACAATGTTGTCTGACACATAACACTTACAGGCTCGTAAACCATTTTTTAGCTCTCTTTACGTGATTTGTGCACGATTTCAAATATTAATTTTTTTGTACCTCACTTACTTCACACTCTGTTCACTTTTGTGTCTGACACATATCACTGAGAGACTACTAAACCGTTTTTTAATTCTCTTTACGTGATTTGTCCACTATATAAAAAATTCATTTTTTTGTATCTCACACTCTGTTCACTTTTACACAATGTTGTCTGACACACAACACTTACAGACTCGTAAACCATTTTTTAGCTCTCTTTACGTGATTTGTGCACGATTTCAAATATTAATTTTTTTGTACCTCACTTACTTCACACTCTGTTCACTTTTGTGTGTGACACATATCACTGAGAGACTACTAAACCATTTTTTAACTCTCTTTACGTGATTTGTCCACTATATGAAAAAATCATTTTTTTGTATCTCACACTCAGTTCACTTTTACACAATGTTGTCTGACACATAACACTTACAGACTCGTAAACCATTTTTTAGCTCTCTTTACGTGATTTGTGCACGATTTCAAATATTAATTTTTTTGTACCTCACTTGCTTCACACTCTGTTCACTTTTGTGTGTGACACATATCTCTGTTCACTTTTGTGTCTGACATATATAACTGAGAGACTACTAAACCGTTTTTTAACTCTCTTTACGTGATTTGTCCACTATATAAAATATTCATTTTTTTGTATCTCACACTCTGTTCACTTTTACACAATGTTGTCTGACACATAACACTTACAGACTCGTAAACCATTTTTTAGCTCTCTTTACGTGATTTGTGCGCGATTTCAAATATTAATTTTTTTGTACCTCACTTACTTCACACTCTGTTCACTTTTGTGTGTGACACATATCTCTGTTCACTTTTGTGTCTGACATATATCACTGAGAGACTACTAAACCGTTTTTTAACTCTCTTTACGTGATTTGTCCACTATATAAAATATTCATTTTTTTGTATCTCACACTCTGTTCACTTTTACACAATGTTGTCTGACACATAACACTTACAGACTCGTAAACCATTTTTTAGCTCTCTTTACGTGATTTGTGCACGATTTCAAATATTAATTTTTTTGTACCTCACTTACTTCACACTCTGTTCACTTTTGTGTGTGACACATATTACTGAGATACTACTAAACCGTTTTTTAGCTCTCTTTACGTGATTTGTGCACGATTTCAAATATTAATTTTTTTGTACCTCACACTCTGTTCACTTTTACACAATGTTGTCTGACACATAACACTTACAGACTCGTAAACCATTTTTTAGCTCTCTTTACGTGATTTGTGCGCGATTTCAAATATTAATTTTTTTGTACCTCACTTACTTCACACTCTGTTCACTTTTGTGTGTGACACATATCTCTGTTCACTTTTGTGTCTGACATATTTCACTGAGAGACTACTAAACCGTTTTTTAACTCTCTTTACGTGATTTGTCCACTATATAAAATATTCATTTTTTTGTATCTCACACTCTGTTCACTTTTACACAATGTTGTCTGACACATAACACTTACAGACTCGTAAACCATTTTTTAGCTCTCTTTACGTGATTTGTGCACGATTTCAAATATTAATTTTTTTGTACCTCACTTACTTCACACTCTGTTCACTTTTGTGTCTGACACATATCTCTGTTCACTTTTGTGTCTCACATATATCACTGAGAGTCTACTAAACCGTTTTTTAACTCACTTTACGTGATTTGTCCACTATATAAAAAATTCATTTTTTTGTATCTCACACTCTGTTCAATTTTACACAATGTTGTCTGACACATAACACTTACAGACTCGTAATCCATATTTTAGCTCTCTTTACGTGATTTGTGCACGATTTCAAATATTAATTTTTTTGTACCTCACTTACTTCACACTCTGTTCACTTTTTTGTCTGACACAAATCACTGAGAGACTACTAAACCGTTTTTTAACTCTCTTTACGTGATTTGTCCACTATATAAAAAATTCATTTTTTGTATCTCACACTCTGTTCACTTTTGTGTGTGACAAATATCACTGAGAGACTACTAAACAATTTTTTAACTCTCTTTACGTGATTTGTCCACTATATAAAAAAATCATTTTTTTGTATCTCACACTCTGTTCACTTTTACACAATGTTGTCTGACACATTACACTTACAGACTCGTAAACCATTTTTTAGCTCTCTTTACGTGATTTGTGCACGATTTCAAATATTAATTTTTTTGTACCTCACTTACTTCACACTCTGTTCACTTTTGTGTCTGACACATATCACTGAGAGACAACTAAACCGTTTTTTAACTCTCTTTACGTGATTTGTCCACTATATAAAAAATTCATTTTTTTGTATCTCATACTCTGTTCACTTTTACACAATGTTGTCTGACACACAACTCTTACAGACTCGTAAACCATTTTTTAGCTCTCTTTACGTGATTTGTGCACGATTTCAAATATTAATTTTTTTGTACCTCACTTACTTCACACTCTGTTCACTTTTGTGTGTGACACATATCTCTGTTCACTTTTGTGTCTCACATATATCACTGAGAGTCTACTAAACCGTTTTTTAACTCTCTTTACGTGATTTGTCCACTATATAAAATATTCATTTTTTTGTATGTCACACTCTGTTCACTTTTACACAATGTTGTCTGACACATAACACTTACAGACTCGTAAACCATTTTTTAGCTCTCTTTACGTGATTTGTGCACGATTTCAAATATTAATTTTTTTGTACCTCACTTACTTCACACTCTGTTCACTTTTGTGTGTGACACATATTACTGAGATACTACTAAACCGTTTTTTAGCTCTCTTTACGTGATTTGTGCACGATTTCAAATATTAATTTTTTTGTACCTCACACTCTGTTCACTTTTACACAATGTTGTCTGACACATAACACTTACAGACTCGTAAACCATTTTTTAGCTCTCTTTACGTGATTTGTGCGCGATTTCAAATATTAATTTTTTTGTACCTCACTTACTTCACACTCTGTTCACTTTTGTGTGTGACACATATCTCTGTTCACTTTTGTGTCTGACATATTTCACTGAGAGACTACTAAACCGTTTTTTAACTCTCTTTACGTGATTTGTCCACTATATAAAATATTCATTTTTTTGTATCTCACACTCTGTTCACTTTTACACAATGTTGTCTGACACATAACACTTACAGACTCGTAAACCATTTTTTAGCTCTCTTTACGTGATTTGTGCACGATTTCAAATATTAATTTTTTTGTACCTCACTTACTTCACACTCTGTTCACTTTTGTGTGTGACACATATTACTGAGATACTACTAAACCGTTTTTTAACTCTCTTTACGTGATTTGTCCACTATATAAAAAAAACATTTTTTTGTATCTCACACTCAGTTCACTTTTACACAATGTTGTCTGACACATAACACTTACAGACTCGTAAACCATTTTTTAGCTCTCTTTACGTGATTTGTGCACGATTTCAAATATTAATTTTTTTGTACCTCACTTACTTCACACTCTGTTCACTTTTGTGTCTGACACATATCTCTGTTCACTTTTGTGTCTCACATATATCACTGAGAGTCTACTAAACCGTTTTTTAACTCACTTTACGTGATTTGTCCACTATATAAAAAATTCATTTTTTTGTATCTCACACTCTGTTCAATTTTACACAATGTTGTCTGACACATAACACTTACAGACTCGTAATCCATATTTTAGCTCTCTTTACGTGATTTGTGCACGATTTCAAATATTAATTTTTTTGTACCTCACTTACTTCACACTCTGTTCACTTTTTTGTCTGACACAAATCACTGAGAGACTACTAAACCGTTTTTTAACTCTCTTTACGTGATTTGTCCACTATATAAAAAATTCATTTTTTGTATCTCACACTCTGTTCACTTTTGTGTGTGACAAATATCACTGAGAGACTACTAAACAATTTTTTAACTCTCTTTACGTGATTTGTCCACTATATAAAAAAATCATTTTTTTGTATCTCACACTCTGTTCACTTTTACACAATGTTGTCTGACACATTACACTTACAGACTCGTAAACCATTTTTTAGCTCTCTTTACGTGATTTGTGCACGATTTCAAATATTAATTTTTTTGTACCTCACTTACTTCACACTCTGTTCACTTTTGTGTCTGACACATATCACTGAGAGACAACTAAACCGTTTTTTAACTCTCTTTACGTGATTTGTCCACTATATAAAAAATTCATTTTTTTGTATCTCATACTCTGTTCACTTTTACACAATGTTGTCTGACACACAACTCTTACAGACTCGTAAACCATTTTTTAGCTCTCTTTACGTGATTTGTGCACGATTTCAAATATTAATTTTTTTGTACCTCACTTACTTCACACTCTGTTCACTTTTGTGTGTGACACATATCTCTGTTCACTTTTGTGTCTCACATATATCACTGAGAGTCTACTAAACCGTTTTTTAACTCTCTTTACGTGATTTGTCCACTATATAAAATATTCATTTTTTTGTATGTCACACTCTGTTCACTTTTACACAATGTTGTCTGACACATAACACTTACAGACTCGTAAACCATTTTTTAGCTCTCTTTACGTGATTTGTGCACGATTTCAAATATTAATTTTTTTGTACCTCACTTACTTCACACTCTGTTCACTTTTGTGTCTGACACATATCACTGAGAGACAACTAAACCGTTTTTTAACTCTCTTTACGTGATTTGTCCACTATATAAAAAATTCATTTTTTTGTATCTCATACTCTGTTCACTTTTACACAATGTTGTCTGACACACAACTCTTACAGACTCGTAAACCATTTTTTAGCTCTCTTTACGTGATTTGTGCACGATTTCAAATATTAATTTTTTTGTACCTCACTTACTTCACACTCTGTTCACTTTTGTGTGTGACACATATCTCTGTTCACTTTTGTGTCTCACATATATCACTGAGAGTCTACTAAACCGTTTTTTAACTCTCTTTACGTGATTTGTCCACTATATAAAAAAATCATTTTTTTGTATCTCACACTCTGTTCGCTTTTACACAATGTTGTCTGACACTTGACACTTACAGACTCGTAAACCATTTTTTAGCTTTCTTTACGTGATTTGTGCACGATTTCAAATATTAATTTTTTTGTACCTCACTTACTTCACACTCTGTTCACTTTTGTGTGTGACACAAATCTCTGTTCACTTTTGTGTGTGACATATATCACTGAGAGTCTACTAAACCATTTTTTAACTCTCTTTACGTGATTTGTCCACTATATAAAAAATTCATTTTTTTGTATCTCACACTCTGTTCACTTTTACACAATGTTGTCTGACACATAACACTTACAGACTCGTAAACCATTTTTTAGCTCTCTTTACGTGATTTGTGCACGATTTCAAATATTCAGTTTTTTGTACCTCACTTACTTCACACTCTGTTCACTTTTGTGTGTGACACAAATCTCTGTTCACTTTTGTGTGTGACATATATCACTGAGAGTCTACTAAACCATTTTTTAACTCTCTTTACGTGATTTGTCCACTATATGAAAAAATCATTTTTTTGTATCTCACACTCTGTTCACTTTTACACAATGTTGTCTGACACATAACACTTACAGACTCGTAAACCATTTTTTAGCTCTCTTTACGTGATTTGTGCACGATTTCAAATATTAATTTTTTTGTACCTCACTTACTTCACACTCTGTTCACTTTTGTGTGTGACACATATTACTGAGAGACTACTAAACCATTTTTTAACTCTCTTTACGTGATTTGTCCACTATATGAAAAAATCATTTTTTTGTATCTCACACTCTGTTCACTTTTACACAATGTTGTCTGACACATAACACTTACAGACTCGTAAACCATTTTTTAGCTCTCTTTACGTGATTTGTGCACGATTTCAAATATTAATTTTTTTGTACCTCACTTACTTCACACTCTGTTCACTTTTGTGTGTGACACATATTACTGAGATACTACTAAACCGTTTTTTAGCTCTCTTTACGTGATTTGTGCACGATTTCAAATATTAATTTTTTTGTACCTCACTTACTTCACACTCTGTTCACTTTTGTGTGTGACACATATCTCTGTTCACTTTTGTGTCTCACAAATATCACTGAGAGTCTACTAAACCGTTTTTTAACTCTCTTTACGTGATTTGTCCACTATATAAAAAATTCATTTTTTTGTATCTCACACTCTGTTCAATTTTACACAATGTTGTCTGACACATAACACTTACAGACTCGTAATCCATTTTTTAGCTCTCTTTACGTGATTTGTGCACGATTTCAAATATTAATTTTTTTGTACCTCACTTACTTCACACTCTGTTCACTTTTTTGTCTGACACATATCACTGAGAGACTACTAAACCGTTTTTTAACTCTCTTTACGTGATTTGTCCACTATATAAAAAATTCATTTTTTTGTATCTCACACTCTGTTCACTTTTGTGTGTGACACATATCACTGAGAGACTACTAAACAATTTTTTAACTCTCTTTACGTGATTTGTCCACTATATATAAAAATCATTTTTTTGTATCTCACACTCTGTTAACTTTTACACAATGTTGTCTGACACATTACACTTACAGACTCGTAAACCATTTTTTAGCTCTCTTTACGTGATTTGTGCACGATTTCAAATATTAATTTTTTGTGCCTCACTTACTTCACACTCTGTTCACTTTTGTGTGTGACACATTTCACTGAGAGACTACTAAACCATTTTTTAACTCTCTTTACGTGATTTGTCCACTATATAGAAAATTCATTTTTTTGAATCTCACACTCTGTTCACTTTTACACAATGTTGTCTGACTCACAACACTTACAGACTCGTAAACCATTTTTTAGCTCTCTTTACGTGATTTGTGCACGATTTCAAATATTAATTTTTTTGTACCTCACTTACTTCACACTCTGTTCACTTTTGTGTCTGACATAAATCACTGAGAGACTACTAAACCGTTTTTTAACTCTCTTTACGTCATTTGTCCACTATATAAAATATTCATTTTTTTTGTATCTCACACTCTGTTCACTTTTACACAATGTTGTCTGACACATAACACTTACAGACTCGTAAACCATTTTTTAGCTCTCTTTACGTGATTTGTGCACGATTTCAAATATTAATTTTTTTGTACCTCACTTACTTCACACTCTGTTCACTTTTGTGTGTGACACATATCTCTGTTCACTTTTGTGTCTGACATATATCACTGAGAGACTACTAAACCGTTTTTTAACTCTCTTTACGTGATTTGTCCACTATATAAAATATTCATTTTTTTGTATCTCACACTCTGTTCACTTTTACATAAAGTTGTCTGACACATAACACTTACAGACTCGTAAACCATTTTTTAGCTCTCTTTACGTGATTTGTGCACGATTTCAAATATTAATTTTTTTGTACCTCACTTACTTCACACTCTGTTCACTTTTGTGTGTGACACATATTAGTGAGATACTACTAAACCGTTTTTTAACTCTCTTTACGTGATTTGTCCACTATATAAAAAATTCATTTTTTTGTATCTCACACTCTGTTCACTTTTACACAATGTTGTCTAAAACACAACACTTACAGACTCGTAAACCATTTTTTAGCTCTCTTTACGTGATTTGTGCACGATTTCAAATATTAATTTTTTTGTACCTCACTTACTTCACACTCTGTTCACTTTTGTGTGTGACACATTACTGAGATACTACTAAACCGTTTTTTAACTCTCTTTACGTGATTTTTCCACTATATAAAAAAACATTTTTTTGTATCTCACACTCAGTTCACTTTTACACAATGTTGTCTGACACATAACACTTACAGACTCGTAAACCATTTTTTAGCTCTACGTGATTTGTGCACGATTTCAAATATTAATTTTTTTGTACCTCACTTACTTTACACTCTGTTCACTTTTGTGTCTGACACATATCACTGAGAGACAACTAAACCGTTTTTTAACTCTCTTTACGTGATTTGTCCACTATATAGAAAATTCATTTTTTTGAATCTCACACTCTGTTCACTTTTACACAATGTTGTCTGACACACAACACTTACAGACTCGTAAACCATTTTTTAGCTCTCTTTACGTGATTTGTGCACGATTTCAAATATTAATTTTTTTGTACCTCACTTACTTCACACTCTGTTCACTTTTGTGTGTGACACTTATCACTGAGAGACTACTAAACAATTTTTTAACTCTCTTTACGTGATTTGTCCACTATATATAAAAATCATTTTTTTGTATCTCACACTCTGTTAACTTTTACACAATGTTGTCTGACACATTACACTTACAGACTCGTAAACCATTTTTTAGCTCTCTTTACGTGATTTGTGCACGATTTCAAATATTAATTTTTTTGTACCTCACTTACTTCACACTCTGTTCACTTTTGTGTCTGACACATATCACTGAGAGACAACTAAACCGTTTTTTAACTCTCTTTACGTGATTTGTCCACTATATAAAAAATTCATTTTTTTGTATCTCATACACTGTTCACTTTTACACAATGTTGTCTGACACACAACACTTACAGACTCGTAAACCATTTTTTAGCTCTCTTTACGTGATTTGTGCACGATTTCAAATATTAATTTTTTTGTACCTCACTTACTTCACACTCTGTTCACTTTTGTGTGTGACACATATGTGAGACACTCTTGTGTCTCACATATATCACTGAGAGTCTACTAAACCGTTTTTTAACTCTCTTTACGTGATTTGTCCACTATATAAAAAATTCATTTGTTTGTATCTCACACTCTGTTCGCTTTTACACAATGTTGTCTGACACTTGACACTTACAGACTCGTAAACCATTTTTTAGCTTTCTTTACGTGATTTGTGCACGATTTCAAATATTTTTTTTTGTACCAAACTTACTTCACACTCTGTTCACTTTTGTGTGTGACACAAATCTCTGTTCACTTTTGTGTGTGACATATATCACTGAGAGTCTACTAAACCATTTTTTAACTCTCTTTACGTGATTTGTCCACTATATAAAAAATTCATTGTTTTGTATCTCACACTCTGTTCACTTTTACACAATGTTGTCTGACACATAACACTTACAGACTCGTAAACCATTTTTTAGCTCTCTTTACGTGATTTGTGCACGATTTCAAATATTCATTTTTTTGTACCTCACTTACTTCACACTCTGTTCACTTTTGTGTGTGACACAAATCTCTGTTCACTTTTGTGTGTGACATATATCACTGAGAGTCTACTAAACCATTTTTTAACTCTCTTTACGTGATTTGTCCACTATATAAAAAATTCATTTTTTTGTATCTCACACTCTGTTCACTTTTACACAATGTTGTCTGACACATAACACTTACAGACTCGTAAACCATTTTTTAGCTCTCTTTACGTGATTTGTGCACGATTTCAAATATTAATTTTTTTGTACCTCACTTACTTCACACTCTGTTCACTTTTGTGTGTGACACATATCACTGAGAGACTACTAAACCATTTTTTAACTCTCTTTACGTGATTTGTCCACTATATGAAAAAATCATTTTTTTGTATCTCACACTCTGTTCACTTTTACACAATGTTGTCTGACACATAACACTTACAGACTCGTAAACCATTTTTTAGCTCTCTTTACGTGATTTGTGCACGATTTCAAATATTAATTTTTTTGTACCTCACTTACTTCACACTCTGTTCACTTTTGTGTGTGACACATATTACTGAGATACTACTAAGCCGTTTTTTTAACTCTCTTTTGTACCTCACTTACTTCACACTCTGTTCACTTTTTTGTCTGACACATATCACTGAGAGACTACTAAACCATTTTTTAACTCTCTTTACGTGATTTGTCCACTATATAGAAAATTCATTTTTTTGAATCTCACACTCTGTTCACTTTTACACAATGTTGTCTGACTCACAACACTTACAGACTCGTAAACCATTTTTTAGCTCTCTTTACGTGATTTGTGCACGATTTCAAATATTAATTTTTTTGTACCTCACTTACTTCACACTCTGTTCACTTTTGTGTCTGACATAAATCACTGAGAGACTACTAAACCGTTTTTTAACTCTCTTTACGTCATTTGTCCACTATATAAAATATTCATTTTTTTTGTATCTCACACTCTGTTCACTTTTACACAATGTTGTCTGACACATAACACTTACAGACTCGTAAACCATTTTTTAGCTCTCTTTACGTGATTTGTGCACGATTTCAAATATTAATTTTTTTGTACCTCACTTACTTCACACTCTGTTCACTTTTGTGTGTGACACATATTACTGAGATACTACTAAGCCGTTTTTTTAACTCTCTTTTGTACCTCACTTACTTCACACTCTGTTCACTTTTTTGTCTGACACATATCACTGAGAGACTACTAAACCATTTTTTAACTCTCTTTACGTGATTTGTCCACTATATAGAAAATTCATTTTTTTGAATCTCACACTCTGTTCACTTTTACACAATGTTGTCTGACTCACAACACTTACAGACTCGTAAACCATTTTTTAGCTCTCTTTACGTGATTTGTGCACGATTTCAAATATTAATTTTTTTGTACCTCACTTACTTCACACTCTGTTCACTTTTGTGTCTGACATAAATCACTGAGAGACTACTAAACCGTTTTTTAACTCTCTTTACGTCATTTGTCCACTATATAAAATATTCATTTTTTTTGTATCTCACACTCTGTTCACTTTTACACAATGTTGTCTGACACATAACACTTACAGACTCGTAAACCATTTTTTAGCTCTCTTTACGTGATTTGTGCACGATTTCAAATATTAATTTTTTTGTACCTCACTTACTTCACACTCTGTTCACTTTTGTGTGTGACACATATCTCTGTTCACTTTTGTGTCTGACACATATCACTGAGAGACTACTAAACCGTTTTTTAACTCTCTTTACGTGATTTGTCCACTATATAAAATATTCATTTTTTTGTATCTCACACTCTGTTCACTTTTACATAAAGTTGTCTGACACATAACACTTACAGACTCGTAAACCATTTTTTAGCTCTCTTTACGTGATTTGTGCACGATTTCAAATATTAATTTTTTTGTACCTCACTTACTTCACACTCTGTTCACTTTTGTGTGTGACACATATTAGTGAGATACTACTAAACCGTTTTTTAACTCTCTTTACGTGATTTGTCCACTATATAAAAAATTCATTTTTTTGTATCTCACACTCTGTTCACTTTTACACAATGTTGTCTGACACACAACTCTTACAGACTCGTAAACCATTTTTTAGCTCTCTTTACGTGATTTGTGCACGATTTCAAATATTAATTTTTTTGTACCTCACTTACTTCACACTCTGTTCACTTTTGTGTGTGACACATATCTCTGTTCACTTTTGTGTCTCACATATATCACTGAGAGTCTACTAAACCGTTTTTTAACTCTCTTTACGTGATTTGTCCACTATATAAAATATTCATTTTTTTGTATGTCACACTCTGTTCACTTTTACACAATGTTGTCTGACACATAACACTTACAGACTCGTAAACCATTTTTTAGCTCTCTTTACGTGATTTGTGCACGATTTCAAATATTAATTTTTTTGTACCTCACTTACTTCACACTCTGTTCACTTTTGTGTCTGACACATATCACTGAGAGACAACTAAACCGTTTTTTAACTCTCTTTACGTGATTTGTCCACTATATAAAAAATTCATTTTTTTGTATCTCATACTCTGTTCACTTTTACACAATGTTGTCTGACACACAACTCTTACAGACTCGTAAACCATTTTTTAGCTCTCTTTACGTGATTTGTGCACGATTTCAAATATTAATTTTTTTGTACCTCACTTACTTCACACTCTGTTCACTTTTGTGTGTGACACATATCTCTGTTCACTTTTGTGTCTCACATATATCACTGAGAGTCTACTAAATCGTTTTTTAACTCTCTTTACGTGATTTGTCCACTATATAAAAAAATCATTTTTTTGTATCTCACACTCTGTTCGCTTTTACACAATGTTGTCTGACACTTGACACTTACAGACTCGTAAACCATTTTTTAGCTTTCTTTACGTGATTTGTGCACGATTTCAAATATTAATTTTTTTGTACCTCACTTACTTCACACTCTGTTCACTTTTGTGTGTGACACAAATCTCTGTTCACTTTTGTGTGTGACATATATCACTGAGAGTCTACTAAACCATTTTTTAACTCTCTTTACGTGATTTGTCCACTATATAAAAAATTCATTTTTTTGTATCTCACACTCTGTTCACTTTTACACAATGTTGTCTGACACATAACACTTACAGACTCGTAAACCATTTTTTAGCTCTCTTTACGTGATTTGTGCACGATTTCAAATATTCAGTTTTTTGTACCTCACTTACTTCACACTCTGTTCACTTTTGTGTGTGACACAAATCTCTGTTCACTTTTGTGTGTGACATATATCACTGAGAGTCTACTAAACCATTTTTTAACTCTCTTTACGTGATTTGTCCACTATATGAAAAAATCATTTTTTTGTATCTCACACTCTGTTCACTTTTACACAATGTTGTCTGACACATAACACTTACAGACTCGTAAACCATTTTTTAGCTCTCTTTACGTGATTTGTGCACGATTTCAAATATTAATTTTTTTGTACCTCACTTACTTCACACTCTGTTCACTTTTGTGTGTGACACATATTACTGAGAGACTACTAAACCATTTTTTAACTCTCTTTACGTGATTTGTCCACTATATGAAAAAATCATTTTTTTGTATCTCACACTCTGTTCACTTTTACACAATGTTGTCTGACACACAACTCTTACAGACTCGTAAACCATTTTTTAGCTCTCTTTACGTGATTTGTGCACGATTTCAAATATTAATTTTTTTGTACCTCACTTACTTCACACTCTGTTCACTTTTGTGTGTGACACATATCTCTGTTCACTTTTGTGTCTCACATATATCACTGAGAGTCTACTAAACCGTTTTTTAACTCTCTTTACGTGATTTGTACACTATATAAAATATTCATTTTTTTGTATGTCACACTCTGTTCACTTTTACACAATGTTGTCTGACACATAACACTTACAGACTCGTAAACCATTTTTTAGCTCTCTTTACGTGATTTGTGCACGATTTCAAATATTAATTTTTTTGTACCTCACTTACTTCACACTCTGTTCACTTTTGTGTCTGACACATATCACTGAGAGACAACTAAACCGTTTTTTAACTCTCTTTACGTGATTTGTCCACTATATAAAAAATTCATTTTTTTGTATCTCATACTCTGTTCACTTTTACACAATGTTGTCTGACACACAACTCTTACAGACTCGTAAACCATTTTTTAGCTCTCTTTACGTGATTTGTGCACGATTTCAAATATTAATTTTTTTGTACCTCACTTACTTCACACTCTGTTCACTTTTGTGTGTGACACATATCTCTGTTCACTTTTGTGTCTCACATATATCACTGAGAGTCTACTAAATCGTTTTTTAACTCTCTTTACGTGATTTGTCCACTATATAAAAAAATCATTTTTTTGTATCTCACACTCTGTTCGCTTTTACACAATGTTGTCTGACACTTGACACTTACAGACTCGTAAACCATTTTTTAGCTTTCTTTACGTGATTTGTGCACGATTTCAAATATTAATTTTTTTGTACCTCACTTACTTCACACTCTGTTCACTTTTGTGTGTGACACAAATCTCTGTTCACTTTTGTGTGTGACATATATCACTGAGAGTCTACTAAACCATTTTTTAACTCTCTTTACGTGATTTGTCCACTATATAAAAAATTCATTTTTTTGTATCTCACACTCTGTTCACTTTTACACAATGTTGTCTGACACATAACACTTACAGACTCGTAAACCATTTTTTAGCTCTCTTTACGTGATTTGTGCACGATTTCAAATATTCAGTTTTTTGTACCTCACTTACTTCACACTCTGTTCACTTTTGTGTGTGACACAAATCTCTGTTCACTTTTGTGTGTGACATATATCACTGAGAGTCTACTAAACCATTTTTTAACTCTCTTTACGTGATTTGTCCACTATATGAAAAAATCATTTTTTTGTATCTCACACTCTGTTCACTTTTACACAATGTTGTCTGACACATAACACTTACAGACTCGTAAACCATTTTTTAGCTCTCTTTACGTGATTTGTGCACGATTTCAAATATTAATTTTTTTGTACCTCACTTACTTCACACTCTGTTCACTTTTGTGTGTGACACATATTACTGAGAGACTACTAAACCATTTTTTAACTCTCTTTACGTGATTTGTCCACTATATGAAAAAATCATTTTTTTGTATCTCACACTCTGTTCACTTTTACACAATGTTGTCTGACACATAACACTTACAGACTCGTAAACCATTTTTTAGCTCTCTTTACGTGATTTGTGCACGATTTCAAATATTAATTTTTTTGTACCTCACTTACTTCACACTCTGTTCACTTTTGTGTGTGACACATATTACTGAGATACTACTAAACCGTTTTTTAGCTCTCTTTACGTGATTTGTGCACGATTTCAAATATTAATTTTTTTGTACCTCACTTACTTCACACTCTGTTCACTTTTGTGTGTGACACATATCTCTGTTCACTTTTGTGTCTCACATATATCACTGAGAGTCTACTAAACCGTTTTTTAACTCTCTTTACGTGATTTGTCCACTATATAAAAAATTCATTTTTTTGTATCTCACACTCTGTTCAATTTTACACAATGTTGTCTGACACATAACACTTACAGACTCGTAATCCATTTTTTAGCTCTCTTTACGTGATTTGTGCACGATTTCAAATATTAATTTTTTTGTACCTCACTTACTTCACACTCTGTTCACTTTTTTGTCTGACACATATCACTGAGAGACTACTAAACCGTTTTTTAACTCTCTTTACGTGATTTGTCCACTATATAAAAAATTCATTGTTTTGTATCTCACACTCTGTTCACTTTTACACAATGTTGTCTGACACATAACACTTACAGACTCGTAAACCATTTTTTAGCTCTCTTTACGTGATTTGTGCACGATTTCAAATATTCATTTTTTTGTACCTCACTTACTTCACACTCTGTTCACTTTTGTGTGTGACACAAATCTCTGTTCACTTTTGTGTGTGACATATATCACTGAGAGTCTACTAAACCATTTTTTAACTCTCTTTACGTGATTTGTCCACTATATAAAAAATTCATTTTTTTGTATCTCACACTCTGTTCACTTTTACACAATGTTGTCTGACACATAACACTTACAGACTCGTAAACCATTTTTTAGCTCTCTTTACGTGATTTGTGCACGATTTCAAATATTAATTTTTTTGTACCTCACTTACTTCACACTCTGTTCACTTTTGTGTGTGACACATATCACTGAGAGACTACTAAACCATTTTTTAACTCTCTTTACGTGATTTGTCCACTATATGAAAAAATCATTTTTTTGTATCTCACACTCTGTTCACTTTTACACAATGTTGTCTGACACATAACACTTACAGACTCGTAAACCATTTTTTAGCTCTCTTTACGTGATTTGTGCACGATTTCAAATATTAATTTTTTTGTACCTCACTTACTTCACACTCTGTTCACTTTTGTGTGTGACACATATTACTGAGATACTACTAAGCCGTTTTTTTAACTCTCTTTTGTACCTCACTTACTTCACACTCTGTTCACTTTTTTGTCTGACACATATCACTGAGAGACTACTAAACCATTTTTTAACTCTCTTTACGTGATTTGTCCACTATATAGAAAATTCATTTTTTTGAATCTCACACTCTGTTCACTTTTACACAATGTTGTCTGACTCACAACACTTACAGACTCGTAAACCATTTTTTAGCTCTCTTTACGTGATTTGTGCACGATTTCAAATATTAATTTTTTTGTACCTCACTTACTTCACACTCTGTTCACTTTTGTGTCTGACATAAATCACTGAGAGACTACTAAACCGTTTTTTAACTCTCTTTACGTCATTTGTCCACTATATAAAATATTCATTTTTTTTGTATCTCACACTCTGTTCACTTTTACACAATGTTGTCTGACACATAACACTTACAGACTCGTAAACCATTTTTTAGCTCTCTTTACGTGATTTGTGCACGATTTCAAATATTAATTTTTTTGTACCTCACTTACTTCACACTCTGTTCACTTTTGTGTGTGACACATATTACTGAGATACTACTAAGCCGTTTTTTTAACTCTCTTTTGTACCTCACTTACTTCACACTCTGTTCACTTTTTTGTCTGACACATATCACTGAGAGACTACTAAACCATTTTTTAACTCTCTTTACGTGATTTGTCCACTATATAGAAAATTCATTTTTTTGAATCTCACACTCTGTTCACTTTTACACAATGTTGTCTGACTCACAACACTTACAGACTCGTAAACCATTTTTTAGCTCTCTTTACGTGATTTGTGCACGATTTCAAATATTAATTTTTTTGTACCTCACTTACTTCACACTCTGTTCACTTTTGTGTCTGACATAAATCACTGAGAGACTACTAAACCGTTTTTTAACTCTCTTTACGTCATTTGTCCACTATATAAAATATTCATTTTTTTTGTATCTCACACTCTGTTCACTTTTACACAATGTTGTCTGACACATAACACTTACAGACTCGTAAACCATTTTTTAGCTCTCTTTACGTGATTTGTGCACGATTTCAAATATTAATTTTTTTGTACCTCACTTACTTCACACTCTGTTCACTTTTGTGTGTGACACATATCTCTGTTCACTTTTGTGTCTGACACATATCACTGAGAGACTACTAAACCGTTTTTTAACTCTCTTTACGTGATTTGTCCACTATATAAAATATTCATTTTTTTGTATCTCACACTCTGTTCACTTTTACATAAAGTTGTCTGACACATAACACTTACAGACTCGTAAACCATTTTTTAGCTCTCTTTACGTGATTTGTGCACGATTTCAAATATTAATTTTTTTGTACCTCACTTACTTCACACTCTGTTCACTTTTGTGTGTGACACATATTAGTGAGATACTACTAAACCGTTTTTTAACTCTCTTTACGTGATTTGTCCACTATATAAAAAATTCATTTTTTTGTATCTCACACTCTGTTCACTTTTACACAATGTTGTCTGACACACAACTCTTACAGACTCGTAAACCATTTTTTAGCTCTCTTTACGTGATTTGTGCACGATTTCAAATATTAATTTTTTTGTACCTCACTTACTTCACACTCTGTTCACTTTTGTGTGTGACACATATCTCTGTTCACTTTTGTGTCTCACATATATCACTGAGAGTCTACTAAACCGTTTTTTAACTCTCTTTACGTGATTTGTCCACTATATAAAATATTCATTTTTTTGTATGTCACACTCTGTTCACTTTTACACAATGTTGTCTGACACATAACACTTACAGACTCGTAAACCATTTTTTAGCTCTCTTTACGTGATTTGTGCACGATTTCAAATATTAATTTTTTTGTACCTCACTTACTTCACACTCTGTTCACTTTTGTGTCTGACACATATCACTGAGAGACAACTAAACCGTTTTTTAACTCTCTTTACGTGATTTGTCCACTATATAAAAAATTCATTTTTTTGTATCTCATACTCTGTTCACTTTTACACAATGTTGTCTGACACACAACTCTTACAGACTCGTAAACCATTTTTTAGCTCTCTTTACGTGATTTGTGCACGATTTCAAATATTAATTTTTTTGTACCTCACTTACTTCACACTCTGTTCACTTTTGTGTGTGACACATATCTCTGTTCACTTTTGTGTCTCACATATATCACTGAGAGTCTACTAAATCGTTTTTTAACTCTCTTTACGTGATTTGTCCACTATATAAAAAAATCATTTTTTTGTATCTCACACTCTGTTCGCTTTTACACAATGTTGTCTGACACTTGACACTTACAGACTCGTAAACCATTTTTTAGCTTTCTTTACGTGATTTGTGCACGATTTCAAATATTAATTTTTTTGTACCTCACTTACTTCACACTCTGTTCACTTTTGTGTGTGACACAAATCTCTGTTCACTTTTGTGTGTGACATATATCACTGAGAGTCTACTAAACCATTTTTTAACTCTCTTTACGTGATTTGTCCACTATATAAAAAATTCATTTTTTTGTATCTCACACTCTGTTCACTTTTACACAATGTTGTCTGACACATAACACTTACAGACTCGTAAACCATTTTTTAGCTCTCTTTACGTGATTTGTGCACGATTTCAAATATTCAGTTTTTTGTACCTCACTTACTTCACACTCTGTTCACTTTTGTGTGTGACACAAATCTCTGTTCACTTTTGTGTGTGACATATATCACTGAGAGTCTACTAAACCATTTTTTAACTCTCTTTACGTGATTTGTCCACTATATGAAAAAATCATTTTTTTGTATCTCACACTCTGTTCACTTTTACACAATGTTGTCTGACACATAACACTTACAGACTCGTAAACCATTTTTTAGCTCTCTTTACGTGATTTGTGCACGATTTCAAATATTAATTTTTTTGTACCTCACTTACTTCACACTCTGTTCACTTTTGTGTGTGACACATATTACTGAGAGACTACTAAACCATTTTTTAACTCTCTTTACGTGATTTGTCCACTATATGAAAAAATCATTTTTTTGTATCTCACACTCTGTTCACTTTTACACAATGTTGTCTGACACACAACTCTTACAGACTCGTAAACCATTTTTTAGCTCTCTTTACGTGATTTGTGCACGATTTCAAATATTAATTTTTTTGTACCTCACTTACTTCACACTCTGTTCACTTTTGTGTGTGACACATATCTCTGTTCACTTTTGTGTCTCACATATATCACTGAGAGTCTACTAAACCGTTTTTTAACTCTCTTTACGTGATTTGTCCACTATATAAAATATTCATTTTTTTGTATGTCACACTCTGTTCACTTTTACACAATGTTGTCTGACACATAACACTTACAGACTCGTAAACCATTTTTTAGCTCTCTTTACGTGATTTGTGCACGATTTCAAATATTAATTTTTTTGTACCTCACTTACTTCACACTCTGTTCACTTTTGTGTCTGACACATATCACTGAGAGACAACTAAACCGTTTTTTAACTCTCTTTACGTGATTTGTCCACTATATAAAAAATTCATTTTTTTGTATCTCATACTCTGTTCACTTTTACACAATGTTGTCTGACACACAACTCTTACAGACTCGTAAACCATTTTTTAGCTCTCTTTACGTGATTTGTGCACGATTTCAAATATTAATTTTTTTGTACCTCACTTACTTCACACTCTGTTCACTTTTGTGTGTGACACATATCTCTGTTCACTTTTGTGTCTCACATATATCACTGAGAGTCTACTAAATCGTTTTTTAACTCTCTTTACGTGATTTGTCCACTATATAAAAAAATCATTTTTTTGTATCTCACACTCTGTTCGCTTTTACACAATGTTGTCTGACACTTGACACTTACAGACTCGTAAACCATTTTTTAGCTTTCTTTACGTGATTTGTGCACGATTTCAAATATTAATTTTTTTGTACCTCACTTACTTCACACTCTGTTCACTTTTGTGTGTGACACAAATCTCTGTTCACTTTTGTGTGTGACATATATCACTGAGAGTCTACTAAACCATTTTTTAACTCTCTTTACGTGATTTGTCCACTATATAAAAAATTCATTTTTTTGTATCTCACACTCTGTTCACTTTTACACAATGTTGTCTGACACATAACACTTACAGACTCGTAAACCATTTTTTAGCTCTCTTTACGTGATTTGTGCACGATTTCAAATATTCAGTTTTTTGTACCTCACTTACTTCACACTCTGTTCACTTTTGTGTGTGACACAAATCTCTGTTCACTTTTGTGTGTGACATATATCACTGAGAGTCTACTAAACCATTTTTTAACTCTCTTTACGTGATTTGTCCACTATATGAAAAAATCATTTTTTTGTATCTCACACTCTGTTCACTTTTACACAATGTTGTCTGACACATAACACTTACAGACTCGTAAACCATTTTTTAGCTCTCTTTACGTGATTTGTGCACGATTTCAAATATTAATTTTTTTGTACCTCACTTACTTCACACTCTGTTCACTTTTGTGTGTGACACATATTACTGAGAGACTACTAAACCATTTTTTAACTCTCTTTACGTGATTTGTCCACTATATGAAAAAATCATTTTTTTGTATCTCACACTCTGTTCACTTTTACACAATGTTGTCTGACACATAACACTTACAGACTCGTAAACCATTTTTTAGCTCTCTTTACGTGATTTGTGCACGATTTCAAATATTAATTTTTTTGTACCTCACTTACTTCACACTCTGTTCACTTTTGTGTGTGACACATATTACTGAGATACTACTAAACCGTTTTTTAGCTCTCTTTACGTGATTTGTGCACGATTTCAAATATTAATTTTTTTGTACCTCACTTACTTCACACTCTGTTCACTTTTGTGTGTGACACATATCTCTGTTCACTTTTGTGTCTCACATATATCACTGAGAGTCTACTAAACCGTTTTTTAACTCTCTTTACGTGATTTGTCCACTATATAAAAAATTCATTTTTTTGTATCTCACACTCTGTTCAATTTTACACAATGTTGTCTGACACATAACACTTACAGACTCGTAATCCATTTTTTAGCTCTCTTTACGTGATTTGTGCACGATTTCAAATATTAATTTTTTTGTACCTCACTTACTTCACACTCTGTTCACTTTTTTGTCTGACACATATCACTGAGAGACTACTAAACCGTTTTTTAACTCTCTTTACGTGATTTGTCCACTATATAAAAAATTCATTTTTTTGTATCTCACACTCTGTTCACTTTTGTGTGTGACACATATCACTGAGAGACTACTAAACAATTTTTTAACTCTCTTTACGTGATTTGTCCACTATATATAAAAATCATTTTTTTGTATCTCACACTCTGTTAACTTTTACACAATGTTGTCTGACACATTACACTTACAGACTCGTAAACCATTTTTTAGCTCTCTTTACGTGATTTGTGCACGATTTCAAATATTAATTTTTTGTGCCTCACTTACTTCACACTCTGTTCACTTTTGTGTGTGACACATTTCACTGAGAGACTACTAAACCATTTTTTAACTCTCTTTACGTGATTTGTCCACTATATAGAAAATTCATTTTTTTGAATCTCACACTCTGTTCACTTTTACACAATGTTGTCTGACTCACAACACTTACAGACTCGTAAACCATTTTTTAGCTCTCTTTACGTGATTTGTGCACGATTTCAAATATTAATTTTTTTGTACCTCACTTACTTCACACTCTGTTCACTTTTGTGTCTGACATAAATCACTGAGAGACTACTAAACCGTTTTTTAACTCTCTTTACGTCATTTGTCCACTATATAAAATATTCATTTTTTTTGTATCTCACACTCTGTTCACTTTTACACAATGTTGTCTGACACATAACACTTACAGACTCGTAAACCATTTTTTAGCTCTCTTTACGTGATTTGTGCACGATTTCAAATATTAATTTTTTTGTACCTCACTTACTTCACACTCTGTTCACTTTTGTGTGTGACACATATCTCTGTTCACTTTTGTGTCTGACATATATCACTGAGAGACTACTAAACCGTTTTTTAACTCTCTTTACGTGATTTGTCCACTATATAAAATATTCATTTTTTTGTATCTCACACTCTGTTCACTTTTACATAAAGTTGTCTGACACATAACACTTACAGACTCGTAAACCATTTTTTAGCTCTCTTTACGTGATTTGTGCACGATTTCAAATATTAATTTTTTTGTACCTCACTTACTTCACACTCTGTTCACTTTTGTGTGTGACACATATTAGTGAGATACTACTAAACCGTTTTTTAACTCTCTTTACGTGATTTGTCCACTATATAAAAAATTCATTTTTTTGTATCTCACACTCTGTTCACTTTTACACAATGTTGTCTGACACACAACACTTACAGACTCGTAAACCATTTTTTAGCTCTCTTTACGTGATTTGTGCACGATTTCAAATATTAATTTTTTTGTACCTCACTTACTTCACACTCTGTTCACTTTTGTGTGTGACACATTACTGAGATACTACTAAACCGTTTTTTAACTCTCTTTACGTGATTTTTCCACTATATAAAAAAACATTTTTTTGTATCTCACACTCAGTTCACTTTTACACAATGTTGTCTGACACATAACACTTACAGACTCGTAAACCATTTTTTAGCTCTACGTGATTTGTGCACGATTTCAAATATTAATTTTTTTGTACCTCACTTACTTTACACTCTGTTCACTTTTGTGTCTGACACATATCACTGAGAGACAACTAAACCGTTTTTTAACTCTCTTTACGTGATTTGTCCACTATATAGAAAATTCATTTTTTTGAATCTCACACTCTGTTCACTTTTACACAATGTTGTCTGACACACAACACTTACAGACTCGTAAACCATTTTTTAGCTCTCTTTACGTGATTTGTGCACGATTTCAAATATTAATTTTTTTGTACCTCACTTACTTCACACTCTGTTCACTTTTGTGTGTGACACATATCTCAGTTCACTTTTGTGTCTGACATATATCACTGAGAGACTACTAAACCGTTTTTTAATTCTCTTTACGTGATTTGTCCACTACATAAAATATTCATTTTTTTGTATCTCACACTCTGTTCACTTTTACACAATGTTGTCTGACACATAACACTTACAGACTCGTAAACCATTTTTAGCTCTCTTTACGTGATTTGTGCACGATTTCAAATATTAATTTTTTTGTACCTCACTTACTTCACACTCTGTTCACTTTTGTGTGTGACACATATCACTGAGAGACTACTAAACCATTTTTAACTCTCTTTACGTGATTTGTCCACTATATGAAAAAATCATTTTTTTGTATTTTACACTCTGTTCACTTTTACACAATGTTGTCTGACACATAACACTTACAGACTCGTAAACTATTTTTTAGCTCTCTTTACGTGATTTGTGCACGATTTCAAATATTAATTTTTTTGTACCTCACTTACTTCACACTCTGTTCACTTTTGTGTGTGACACATATTACTGAGATACTACTAAACCGTTTTTTAGCTCTCTTTACGTGATTTGTGCACGATTTCAAATATTAATTTTTTTGTACCTCACTTACTTCACACTCTGTTCACTTTTGTGTGTGACACATATCTCTGTTCACTTTTGTGTCTCACATATATCACTGAGAGTCTACTAAACCGTTTTTTAACTCTCTTTACGTAATTTGTCCACTATATAAAAAATTCATTTTTTTGTATCTCACACTCTGTTCAATTTTACACAATGTTGTCTGACACATAACACTTACAGACTCGTAATCCATTTTTTAGCTCTCTTTACGTGATTTGTGCACGATTTCAAATATTAATTTTTTTGTACCTCACTTACTTCACACTCTGTTCACTTTTGTGTGTGACACATATCTCTGTTCACTTTTGTGTCTGACACATATCACTGAGAGACTACTAAACCGTTTTTTAACTCTCTTTACGTGATTTGTCCACTATATAAAATATTCATTTTTTTGTATCTCACACTCTGTTCACTTTTACATAAAGTTGTCTGACACATAACACTTACAGACTCGTAAACCATTTTTTAGCTCTCTTTACGTGATTTGTGCACGATTTCAAATATTAATTTTTTTGTACCTCACTTACTTCACACTCTGTTCACTTTTGTGTGTGACACATATTAGTGAGATACTACTAAACCGTTTTTTAACTCTCTTTACGTGATTTGTCCACTATATAAAAAATTCATTTTTTTGTATCTCACACTCTGTTCACTTTTACACAATGTTGTCTGACACACAACTCTTACAGACTCGTAAACCATTTTTTAGCTCTCTTTACGTGATTTGTGCACGATTTCAAATATTAATTTTTTTGTACCTCACTTACTTCACACTCTGTTCACTTTTGTGTGTGACACATATCTCTGTTCACTTTTGTGTCTCACATATATCACTGAGAGTCTACTAAACCGTTTTTTAACTCTCTTTACGTGATTTGTCCACTATATAAAATATTCATTTTTTTGTATGTCACACTCTGTTCACTTTTACACAATGTTGTCTGACACATAACACTTACAGACTCGTAAACCATTTTTTAGCTCTCTTTACGTGATTTGTGCACGATTTCAAATATTAATTTTTTTGTACCTCACTTACTTCACACTCTGTTCACTTTTGTGTCTGACACATATCACTGAGAGACAACTAAACCGTTTTTTAACTCTCTTTACGTGATTTGTCCACTATATAAAAAATTCATTTTTTTGTATCTCATACTCTGTTCACTTTTACACAATGTTGTCTGACACACAACTCTTACAGACTCGTAAACCATTTTTTAGCTCTCTTTACGTGATTTGTGCACGATTTCAAATATTAATTTTTTTGTACCTCACTTACTTCACACTCTGTTCACTTTTGTGTGTGACACATATCTCTGTTCACTTTTGTGTCTCACATATATCACTGAGAGTCTACTAAACCGTTTTTTAACTCTCTTTACGTGATTTGTCCACTATATAAAAAAATCATTTTTTTGTATCTCACACTCTGTTCGCTTTTACACAATGTTGTCTGACACTTGACACTTACAGACTCGTAAACCATTTTTTAGCTTTCTTTACGTGATTTGTGCACGATTTCAAATATTAATTTTTTTGTACCTCACTTACTTCACACTCTGTTCACTTTTGTGTGTGACACAAATCTCTGTTCACTTTTGTGTGTGACATATATCACTGAGAGTCTACTAAACCATTTTTTAACTCTCTTTACGTGATTTGTCCACTATATAAAAAATTCATTTTTTTGTATCTCACACTCTGTTCACTTTTACACAATGTTGTCTGACACATAACACTTACAGACTCGTAAACCATTTTTTAGCTCTCTTTACGTGATTTGTGCACGATTTCAAATATTCAGTTTTTTGTACCTCACTTACTTCACACTCTGTTCACTTTTGTGTGTGACACAAATCTCTGTTCACTTTTGTGTGTGACATATATCACTGAGAGTCTACTAAACCATTTTTTAACTCTCTTTACGTGATTTGTCCACTATATGAAAAAATCATTTTTTTGTATCTCACACTCTGTTCACTTTTACACAATGTTGTCTGACACATAACACTTACAGACTCGTAAACCATTTTTTAGCTCTCTTTACGTGATTTGTGCACGATTTCAAATATTAATTTTTTTGTACCTCACTTACTTCACACTCTGTTCACTTTTGTGTGTGACACATATTACTGAGAGACTACTAAACCATTTTTTAACTCTCTTTACGTGATTTGTCCACTATATGAAAAAATCATTTTTTTGTATCTCACACTCTGTTCACTTTTACACAATGTTGTCTGACACATAACACTTACAGACTCGTAAACCATTTTTTAGCTCTCTTTACGTGATTTGTGCACGATTTCAAATATTAATTTTTTTGTACCTCACTTACTTCACACTCTGTTCACTTTTGTGTGTGACACATATTACTGAGATACTACTAAACCGTTTTTTAGCTCTCTTTACGTGATTTGTGCACGATTTCAAATATTAATTTTTTTGTACCTCACTTACTTCACACTCTGTTCACTTTTGTGTGTGACACATATCTCTGTTCACTTTTGTGTCTCACATATATCACTGAGAGTCTACTAAACCGTTTTTTAACTCTCTTTACGTGATTTGTCCACTATATAAAAAATTCATTTTTTTGTATCTCACACTCTGTTCAATTTTACACAATGTTGTCTGACACATAACACTTACAGACTCGTAATCCATTTTTTAGCTCTCTTTACGTGATTTGTGCACGATTTCAAATATTAATTTTTTTGTACCTCACTTACTTCACACTCTGTTCACTTTTTTGTCTGACACATATCACTGAGAGACTACTAAACCGTTTTTTAACTCTCTTTACGTGATTTGTCCACTATATAAAAAATTCATTTTTTTGTATCTCACACTCTGTTCACTTTTGTGTGTGACACATATCACTGAGAGACTACTAAACAATTTTTTAACTCTCTTTACGTGATTTGTCCACTATATATAAAAATCATTTTTTTGTATCTCACACTCTGTTAACTTTTACACAATGTTGTCTGACACATTACACTTACAGACTCGTAAACCATTTTTTAGCTCTCTTTACGTGATTTGTGCACGATTTCAAATATTAATTTTTTGTGCCTCACTTACTTCACACTCTGTTCACTTTTGTGTGTGACACATTTCACTGAGAGACTACTAAACCATTTTTTAACTCTCTTTACGTGATTTGTCCACTATATAGAAAATTCATTTTTTTGAATCTCACACTCTGTTCACTTTTACACAATGTTGTCTGACTCACAACACTTACAGACTCGTAAACCATTTTTTAGCTCTCTTTACGTGATTTGTGCACGATTTCAAATATTAATTTTTTTGTACCTCACTTACTTCACACTCTGTTCACTTTTGTGTCTGACATAAATCACTGAGAGACTACTAAACCGTTTTTTAACTCTCTTTACGTCATTTGTCCACTATATAAAATATTCATTTTTTTTGTATCTCACACTCTGTTCACTTTTACACAATGTTGTCTGACACATAACACTTACAGACTCGTAAACCATTTTTTAGCTCTCTTTACGTGATTTGTGCACGATTTCAAATATTAATTTTTTTGTACCTCACTTACTTCACACTCTGTTCACTTTTGTGTGTGACACATTACTGAGATACTACTAAACCGTTTTTTAACTCTCTTTACGTGATTTTTCCACTATATAAAAAAACATTTTTTTGTATCTCACACTCAGTTCACTTTTACACAATGTTGTCTGACACATAACACTTACAGACTCGTAAACCATTTTTTAGCTCTACGTGATTTGTGCACGATTTCAAATATTAATTTTTTTGTACCTCACTTACTTTACACTCTGTTCACTTTTGTGTCTGACACATATCACTGAGAGACAACTAAACCGTTTTTTAACTCTCTTTACGTGATTTGTCCACTATATAGAAAATTCATTTTTTTGAATCTCACACTCTGTTCACTTTTACACAATGTTGTCTGACACACAACACTTACAGACTCGTAAACCATTTTTTAGCTCTCTTTACGTGATTTGTGCACGATTTCAAATATTAATTTTTTTGTACCTCACTTACTTCACACTCTGTTCACTTTTGTGTGTGACACATATCTCAGTTCACTTTTGTGTCTGACATATATCACTGAGAGACTACTAAACCGTTTTTTAATTCTCTTTACGTGATTTGTCCACTACATAAAATATTCATTTTTTTGTATCTCACACTCTGTTCACTTTTACACAATGTTGTCTGACACATAACACTTACAGACTCGTAAACCATTTTTAGCTCTCTTTACGTGATTTGTGCACGATTTCAAATATTAATTTTTTTGTACCTCACTTACTTCACACTCTGTTCACTTTTGTGTGTGACACATATCACTGAGAGACTACTAAACCATTTTTAACTCTCTTTACGTGATTTGTCCACTATATGAAAAAATCATTTTTTTGTATTTTACACTCTGTTCACTTTTACACAATGTTGTCTGACACATAACACTTACAGACTCGTAAACCATTTTTTAGCTCTCTTTACGTGATTTGTGCACGATTTCAAATATTAATTTTTTTGTACCTCACTTACTTCACACTCTGTTCACTTTTGTGTGTGACACATATTACTGAGATACTACTAAACCGTTTTTTAGCTCTCTTTACGTGATTTGTGCACGATTTCAAATATTAATTTTTTTGTACCTCACTTACTTCACACTCTGTTCACTTTTGTGTGTGACACATATCTCTGTTCACTTTTGTGTCTCACATATATCACTGAGAGTCTACTAAACCGTTTTTTAACTCTCTTTACGTAATTTGTCCACTATATAAAAAATTCATTTTTTTGTATCTCACACTCTGTTCAATTTTACACAATGTTGTCTGACACATAACACTTACAGACTCGTAATCCATTTTTTAGCTCTCTTTACGTGATTTGTGCACGATTTCAAATATTAATTTTTTTGTACCTCACTTACTTCACACTCTGTTCACTTTTTTGTCTGACACATATCACTGAGAGACTACTAAACCGTTTTTTAACTCTCTTTACGTGATTTGTCCACAATATAAAAAATTCATTTTTTTGTATCTCACACTCTGTTCACTTTTGTGTGTGACACATATCACTGAGAGACTACTAAACAATTTTTTAACTCTCTTTACGTGATTTGTCCACTATATGAAAAAATCATTTTTTTGTATCTCACACTCTGTTCACTTTTACACAATGTTGTCTGACACATAACACTTACAGACTCGTAAACCATTTTTTAGCTCTCTTTACGTGATTTGTGCACGATTTCAAATATTAATTTTTTTGTACCTCACTTACTTCACACTCTGTTCACTTTTGTGTGTGACACATATTACTGAGATACTACTAAACCGTTTTTTAGCTCTCTTTATGTGATTTGTGCACGATTTCAAATATTAATTTTTTTGTACCTCACTTACTTCACACTCTGTTCACTTTTGTGTGTGACACATATCTCTGTTCACTTTTGTGTCTCACATATATCACTGAGAGTCTACTAAACCGTTTTTTAACTCTCTTTACGTGATTTGTCCACTATATAAAAAATTCATTTTTTTGTATCTCACACTCTGTTCAATTTTACACAATGTTGTCTGACACATAACACTTACAGACTCGTAATCCATTTTTTAGCTCTCTTTACGTGATTTGTGCACGATTTCAAATATTAATTTTTTTGTACCTCACTTACTTCACACTCTGTTCACTTTTTTGTCTGACACATATCACTGAGAGACTACTAAACCGTTTTTTAACTCTCTTTACGTGATTTGTCCACTATATAAAAAATTCATTTTTTTGTATCTCACACTCTGTTCACTTTTGTGTGTGACACTTATCACTGAGAGACTACTAAACAATTTTTTAACTCTCTTTACGTGATTTGTCCACTATATATAAAAATCATTTTTTTGTATCTCACACTCTGTTAACTTTTACACAATGTTGTCTGACACATTACACTTACAGACTCGTAAACCATTTTTTAGCTCTCTTTACGTGATTTGTGCACGATTTCAAATATTAATTTTTTTGTACCTCACTTACTTCACACTCTGTTCACTTTTGTGTCTGACACATATCACTGAGAGACAACTAAACCGTTTTTTAACTCTCTTTACGTGATTTGTCCACTATATAAAAAATTCATTTTTTTGTATCTCATACACTGTTCACTTTTACACAATGTTGTCTGACACACAACACTTACAGACTCGTAAACCATTTTTTAGCTCTCTTTACGTGATTTGTGCACGATTTCAAATATTAATTTTTTTGTACCTCACTTACTTCACACTCTGTTCACTTTTGTGTGTGACACATATCTCTGTTCACTCTTGTGTCTCACATATATCACTGAGAGTCTACTAAACCGTTTTTTAACTCTCTTTACGTGATTTGTCCACTATATAAAAAATTCATTTGTTTGTATCTCACACTCTGTTCGCTTTTACACAATGTTGTCTGACACTTGACACTTACAGACTCGTAAACCATTTTTTAGCTTTCTTTACGTGATTTGTGCACGATTTCAAATATTTTTTTTTGTACCAAACTTACTTCACACTCTGTTCACTTTTGTGTGTGACACAAATCTCTGTTCACTTTTGTGTGTGACATATATCACTGAGAGTCTACTAAACCATTTTTTAACTCTCTTTACGTGATTTGTCCACTATATAAAAAATTCATTGTTTTGTATCTCACACTCTGTTCACTTTTACACAATGTTGTCTGACACATAACACTTACAGACTCGTAAACCATTTTTTAGCTCTCTTTACGTGATTTGTGCACGATTTCAAATATTCATTTTTTTGTACCTCACTTACTTCACACTCTGTTCACTTTTGTGTGTGACACAAATCTCTGTTCACTTTTGTGTGTGACATATATCACTGAGAGTCTACTAAACCATTTTTTAACTCTCTTTACGTGATTTGTCCACTATATAAAAAATTCATTTTTTTGTATCTCACACTCTGTTCACTTTTACACAATGTTGTCTGACACATAACACTTACAGACTCGTAAACCATTTTTTAGCTCTCTTTACGTGATTTGTGCACGATTTCAAATATTAATTTTTTTGTACCTCACTTACTTCACACTCTGTTCACTTTTGTGTGTGACACATATCACTGAGAGACTACTAAACCATTTTTTAACTCTCTTTACGTGATTTGTCCACTATATGAAAAAATCATTTTTTTGTATCTCACACTCTGTTCACTTTTACACAATGTTGTCTGACACATAACACTTACAGACTCGTAAACCATTTTTTAGCTCTCTTTACGTGATTTGTGCACGATTTCAAATATTAATTTTTTTGTACCTCACTTACTTCACACTCTGTTCACTTTTGTGTGTGACACATATTACTGAGATACTACTAAGCCGTTTTTTTAACTCTCTTTTGTACCTCACTTACTTCACACTCTGTTCACTTTTTTGTCTGACACATATCACTGAGAGACTACTAAACCATTTTTTAACTCTCTTTACGTGATTTGTCCACTATATAGAAAATTCATTTTTTTGAATCTCACACTCTGTTCACTTTTACACAATGTTGTCTGACTCACAACACTTACAGACTCGTAAACCATTTTTTAGCTCTCTTTACGTGATTTGTGCACGATTTCAAATATTAATTTTTTTGTACCTCACTTACTTCACACTCTGTTCACTTTTGTGTCTGACATAAATCACTGAGAGACTACTAAACCGTTTTTTAACTCTCTTTACGTCATTTGTCCACTATATAAAATATTCATTTTTTTTGTATCTCACACTCTGTTCACTTTTACACAATGTTGTCTGACACATAACACTTACAGACTCGTAAACCATTTTTTAGCTCTCTTTACGTGATTTGTGCACGATTTCAAATATTAATTTTTTTGTACCTCACTTACTTCACACTCTGTTCACTTTTGTGTGTGACACATATCTCTGTTCACTTTTGTGTCTGACACATATCACTGAGAGACTACTAAACCGTTTTTTAACTCTCTTTACGTGATTTGTCCACTATATAAAATATTCATTTTTTTGTATCTCACACTCTGTTCACTTTTACATAAAGTTGTCTGACACATAACACTTACAGACTCGTAAACCATTTTTTAGCTCTCTTTACGTGATTTGTGCACGATTTCAAATATTAATTTTTTTGTACCTCACTTACTTCACACTCTGTTCACTTTTGTGTGTGACACATATTAGTGAGATACTACTAAACCGTTTTTTAACTCTCTTTACGTGATTTGTCCACTATATAAAAAATTCATTTTTTTGTATCTCACACTCTGTTCACTTTTACACAATGTTGTCTGACACACAACACTTACAGACTCGTAAACCATTTTTTAGCTCTCTTTACGTGATTTGTGCACGATTTCAAATATTAATTTTTTTGTACCTCACTTACTTCACACTCTGTTCACTTTTGTGTGTGACACATTACTGAGATACTACTAAACCGTTTTTTAACTCTCTTTACGTGATTTTTCCACTATATAAAAAAACATTTTTTTGTATCTCACACTCAGTTCACTTTTACACAATGTTGTCTGACACATAACACTTACAGACTCGTAAACCATTTTTTAGCTCTACGTGATTTGTGCACGATTTCAAATATTAATTTTTTTGTACCTCACTTACTTTACACTCTGTTCACTTTTGTGTCTGACACATATCACTGAGAGACAACTAAACCGTTTTTTAACTCTCTTTACGTGATTTGTCCACTATATAGAAAATTCATTTTTTTGAATCTCACACTCTGTTCACTTTTACACAATGTTGTCTGACACACAACACTTACAGACTCGTAAACCATTTTTTAGCTCTCTTTACGTGATTTGTGCACGATTTCAAATATTAATTTTTTTGTACCTCACTTACTTCACACTCTGTTCACTTTTGTGTGTGACACATATCTCAGTTCACTTTTGTGTCTGACATATATCACTGAGAGACTACTAAACCGTTTTTTAATTCTCTTTACGTGATTTGTCCACTACATAAAATATTCATTTTTTTGTATCTCACACTCTGTTCACTTTTACACAATGTTGTCTGACACATAACACTTACAGACTCGTAAACCATTTTTAGCTCTCTTTACGTGATTTGTGCACGATTTCAAATATTAATTTTTTTGTACCTCACTTACTTCACACTCTGTTCACTTTTGTGTGTGACACATATCACTGAGAGACTACTAAACCATTTTTAACTCTCTTTACGTGATTTGTCCACTATATGAAAAAATCATTTTTTTGTATTTTACACTCTGTTCACTTTTACACAATGTTGTCTGACACATAACACTTACAGACTCGTAAACCATTTTTTAGCTCCCTTTACGTGATTTGTGCACGATTTCAAATATTAATTTTTTTGTACCTCACTTGCTTCACACTCTGTTCACTTTTGTGTGTGACACATATCTCTGTTCACTTTTGAGTCTGACATATATCACTGAGAGACAACTAAACCGTTTTTTAACTCTCTTTACGTGATTTGTCCACTATATAAAATATTCATTTTTTTGTATCTCACACTCTGTTCACTTTTACACAATGTTGTCTGACACATAACACTTACAGACTCGTAAACCATTTTTTAGCTCTCTTTACGTGATTTGTGCACGATTTCAAATATTAATTTTTTTGTACCTCACTTACTTCACACTCTGTTCACTTTTGTGTGTGACACATATTACTGAGATACTACTAAACCGTTTTTTAGCTCTCTTTACGTGATTTGTGCACGATTTCAAATATTAATTTTTTTGTACCTCACTTACTTCACACTCTGTTCACTTTTGTGTGTGACACATATCTCTGTTCACTTTTGTGTCTCACATGTATCACTGAGAGTCTACTAAACCGTTTTTTAACTCTCTTTACGTAATTTGTCCACTATATAAAAAATTCATTTTTTTGTATCTCACACTCTGTTCAATTTTACACAATGTTGTCTAACACATAACACTTACAGACTCGTAATCCATTTTTTAGCTCTCTTTACGTGATTTGTGCACGATTTCAAATATTAATTTTTTTGTACCTCACTTACTTCACACTCTGTTCACTTTTTTGTCTGACACATATCACTGAGAGACTACTAAACCGTTTTTTAACTCTCTTTACGTGATTTGTCCACAATATAAAAAATTCATTTTTTTGTATCTCACACTCTGTTCACTTTTGTGTGTGACACATATCACTGAGAGACTACTAAACAATTTTTTAACTCTCTTTACGTGATTTGTCCACTATATGAAAAAATCATTTTTTTGTATCTCACACTCTGTTCACTTTTACACAATGTTGTCTGACACATAACACTTACAGACTCGTAAACCATTTTTTAGCTCTCTTTACGTGATTTGTGCACGATTTCAAATATTAATTTTTTTGTACCTCACTTACTTCACACTCTGTTCACTTTTGTGTGTGACACATATTACTGAGATACTACTAAACCGTTTTTTAGCTCTCTTTATGTGATTTGTGCACGATTTCAAATATTAATTTTTTTGTACCTCACTTACTTCACACTCTGTTCACTTTTGTGTGTGACACATATCTCTGTTCACTTTTGTGTCTCACATATATCACTGAGAGTCTACTAAACCGTTTTTTAACTCTCTTTACGTGATTTGTCCACTATATAAAAAATTCATTTTTTTGTATCTCACACTCTGTTCAATTTTACACAATGTTGTCTGACACATAACACTTACAGACTCGTAATCCATTTTTTAGCTCTCTTTACGTGATTTGTGCACGATTTCAAATATTAATTTTTTTGTACCTCACTTACTTCACACTCTGTTCACTTTTTTGTCTGACACATATCACTGAGAGACTACTAAACCGTTTTTTAACTCTCTTTACGTGATTTGTCCACTATATAAAAAATTCATTTTTTTGTATCTCACACTCTGTTCACTTTTGTGTGTGACACATATCACTGAGAGACTACTAAACAATTTTTTAACTCTCTTTACGTGATTTGTCCACTATATATAAAAATCATTTTTTTGTATCTCACACTCTGTTAACTTTTACACAATGTTGTCTGACACATTACACTTACTGAGAGACAACTAAACCGTTTTTTAACTCTCTTTACGTGATTTGTCCACTATATAAAAAAATCATTTTTTTGTATCTCATACACTGTTCACTTCTACACAATGTTTTCTGACACACAACACTTACAGACATCGTAAACACATATTAGTGAGATACTACTAAACCGTTTTTTAACTCTCTTTACGTGATTTGTCCACTATATAAAAAATTCATTTTTTTGTATCTCACACTCTGTTCACTTTTACACAATGTTGTCTGACACATAACACTTACAGACTCGTAAACCATTTTTTAGCTCTCTTTACGTGATTTGTGCACGATTTCAAATATTCATTTTTTTGTACCTCACTTACTTCACACTCTGTTCACTTTTGTGTGTGACACATTACTGAGATACTACTAAACCGTTTTTTAACTCTCTTTACGTGATTTTTCCACTATATAAAAAAACATTTTTTTGTATCTCACACTCAGTTCACTTTTACACAATGTTGTCTGACACATAACACTTACAGACTCGTAAACCATTTTTTAGCTCTACGTGATTTGTGCACGATTTCAAATATTTATTTTTTTGTACCTCACTTACTTTACACTCTGTTCACTTTTGTGTCTGACACATATCACTGAGAGACAACTAAACCGTTTTTTAACTCTCTTTACGTGATTTGTCCACTATATAGAAAATTCATTTTTTTGAATCTCACACTCTGTTCACTTTTACACAATGTTGTCTGACACACAACACTTACAGACTCGTAAACCATTTTTTAGCTCTCTTTACGTGATTTGTGCATGATTTCAAATATTAATTTTTTTGTACCTCACTTACTTCACACTCTGTTCACTTTTGTGTGTGACACATATCTCAGTTCACTTTTGTGTCTGACATTTATCACTGAGAGACTACTAAACCGTTTTTTAATTCTCTTTACGTGATTTGTCCACTACATAAAATATTCATTTTTTTGTATCTCACACTCTGTTCACTTATACACAATGTTGTCTGACACATAACACTTACAGACTCGTAAACCATTTTTTAGCTCTCTTTACGTGATTTGTGCACGATTTCAAATATTAATTTTTTTGTACCTCACTTACTTCACACTCTGTTCACTTTTGTGTGTGACACATTTCACTGAGAGACTACTAAACCATTTTTAACTCTCTTTACGTGATTTGTCCACTATATGAAAAAATCATTTTTTTGTATTTTACACTCTGTTCACTTTTACACAATGTTGTCTGACACATAACACTTACAGACTCGTAAACCATTTTTTAGCTCTCTTTACGTGATTTGTGCACGATTTCAAATATTAATTTTTTTGTACCTCACTTGCTTCACACTCTGTTCACTTTTGTGTGTGACACATATCTCTGTTCACTTTTGAGTCTGACATATATCACTGAGAGACTACTAAACCGTTTTTTAACTCTCTTTACGTGATTTGTCCACTATATAAAATATTCATTTTTTTGTATCTCACACTCTGTTCACTTTTACACAATGTTGTCTGACACATAACACTTACAGACTCGTAAACCATTTTTTAGCTCTCTTTACGTGATTTGTGCACGATTTCAAATATTAATTTTTTTGTACCTCACTTACTTCACACTCTGTTCACTTTTGTGTGTGACACATATCACTGAGAGACTACTAAACCATTTTTTAACTCTCTTTACGTGATTTGTCCACTATATGAAAAAATCATTTTTTTGTATCTCACACTCTGTTCACTTTTACACAATGTTGTCTGACACATAACACTTACAGACTCGTAAACCATTTTTTAGCTCTCTTTACGTGATTTGTGCACGATTTCAAATATTAATTTTTTTGTACCTCACTTACTTCACACTCTGTTCACTTTTGTGTGTGACACATATTACTGAGATACTACTAAACCGTTTTTTAGCTCTCTTTACGTGATTTGTGCACGATTTCAAATATTAATTTTTTTGTACCTCACTTACTTCACACTCTGTTCAGTTTTGTGTGTGACACATATCTCTGTTCACTTTTGTGTCTCACATATATCACTGAGAGTCTACTAAACCGTTTTTTAACTCTCTTTACGTGATTTGTCCACTATATAAAAAATTCATTTTTTTGTATCTCACACTCTGTTCAATTTTACACAATGTTGTCTGACACACAACACTTACAGACTCGTAATCCATTTTTTAGCTCTCTTTACGTGATTTGTGCACGATTTCAAATATTAATTTTTTTGTACCTCACTTACTTCACACTCTGTTCACTTTTTTGTCTGACACATATCACTGAGAGACTACTAAACCGTTTTTTAACTCTCTTTACGTGATTTGTCCACTATATAAAAAATTCATTTTTTTGTATCTCACACTCTGTTCACTTTTGTGTGTGACACATATCACTGAGAGACTACTAAACAATTTTTTAACTCTCTTTACGTGATTTGTCCACTATATATAAAAATCATTTTTTTGTATCTCACACTCTGTTAACTTTTACACAATGTTGTCTGACACATTACACTTACAGACTCGTAAACCATTTTTTAGCTCTCTTTACGTGATTTGTGCACGATTTCAAATATTAATTTTTTTGTACCTCACTTACTTCACACTCTGTTCACTTTTGTGTCTGACACATATCACTGAGAGACAACTAAACCGTTTTTTAACTCTCTTTACGTGATTTGTCCACTATATAAAAAAATCATTTTTTTGTATCTCATACACTGTTCACTTTTACACAATGTTGTCTGACACACAACACTTACAGACTCGTAAACCATTTTTTAGCTCTCTTTACGTGATTTGTGCACGATTTCAAATATTAATTTTTTTGTACCTCACTTACTTCACACTCTGTTCACTTTTGTGTGTGACACATATCTCTGTTCACTCTTGTGTCTCACATATATCACTGAGAGTCTACTAAACCGTTTTTTAACTCTCTTTACGTGATTTGTCCACTATATAAAAAATTCATTTGTTTGTATCTCACACTCTGTTCGCTTTTACACAATGTTGTCTGACACTTGACACTTACAGACTCGTAAACCATTTTTTAGCTTTCTTTACGTGATTTGTGCACGATTTCAAATATTTTTTTTTTGTACCAAACTTACTTCACACTCTGTTCACTTTTGTGTGTGACACAAATCTCTGTTCACTTTTGTGTGTGACATATATCACTGAGAGTCTACTAAACCATTTTTTAACTCTCTTTACGTGATTTGTCCACTATATAAAAAATTCATTTTTTTGTATCTCACACTCTGTTCACTTTTACACAATGTTGTCTGACACATAACACTTACAGACTCGTAAACCATTTTTTAGCTCTCTTTACGTGATTTGTGCACGATTTCAAATATTCATTTTTTTGTACCTCACTTACTTCACACTCTGTTCACTTTTGTGTGTGACACAAATCTCTGTTCACTTTTGTGTGTGACATATATCACTGAGAGTCTACTAAACCATTTTTTAACTCTCTTTACGTGATTTGTCCACTATATAAAAAATTCATTTTTTTGTATCTCACACTCTGTTCACTTTTACACAATGTTGTCTGACACATAACACTTACAGACTCGTAAACCATTTTTTAGCTCTCTTTACGTGATTTGTGCACGATTTCAAATATTAATTTTTTTGTACCTCACTTACTTCACACTCTGTTCACTTTTGTGTGTGACACATATCACTGAGAGACTACTAAACCATTTTTTAACTCTCTTTACGTGATTTGTCCACTATATGAAAAAATCATTTTTTTGTATCTCACACTCTGTTCACTTTTACACAATGTTGTCTGACACATAACACTTACAGACTCGTAAACCATTTTTTAGCTCTCTTTACGTGATTTGTGCACGATTTCAAATATTAATTTTTTTGTACCTCACTTACTTCACACTCTGTTCACTTTTGTGTGTGACACATATTAGTGAGATACTACTAAACCGTTTTTTAACTCTCTTTACGTGATTTGTCCACTATATAAAAAATTCATTTTTTTGTATCTCACACTCTGTTCACTTTTACACAATGTTGTCTGACACATAACACTTACAGACTCGTAAACCATTTTTTAGCTCTCTTTACGTGATTTGTGCACGATTTCAAATATTCATTTTTTTGTACCTCACTTACTTCACACTCTGTTCACTTTTGTGTGTGACACATTACTGAGATACTACTAAACCGTTTTTTAACTCTCTTTACGTGATTTTTCCACTATATAAAAAAACATTTTTTTGTATCTCACACTCAGTTCACTTTTACACAATGTTGTCTGACACATAACACTTACAGACTCGTAAACCATTTTTTAGCTCTACGTGATTTGTGCACGATTTCAAATATTTATTTTTTTGTACCTCACTTACTTTACACTCTGTTCACTTTTGTGTCTGACACATATCACTGAGAGACAACTAAACCGTTTTTTAACTCTCTTTACGTGATTTGTCCACTATATAGAAAATTCATTTTTTTGAATCTCACACTCTGTTCACTTTTACACAATGTTGTCTGACACACAACACTTACAGACTCGTAAACCATTTTTTAGCTCTCTTTACGTGATTTGTGCATGATTTCAAATATTAATTTTTTTGTACCTCACTTACTTCACACTCTGTTCACTTTTGTGTGTGACACATATCTCAGTTCACTTTTGTGTCTGACATTTATCACTGAGAGACTACTAAACCGTTTTTTAATTCTCTTTACGTGATTTGTCCACTACATAAAATATTCATTTTTTTGTATCTCACACTCTGTTCACTTATACACAATGTTGTCTGACACATAACACTTACAGACTCGTAAACCATTTTTTAGCTCTCTTTACGTGATTTGTGCACGATTTCAAATATTAATTTTTTTGTACCTCACTTACTTCACACTCTGTTCACTTTTGTGTGTGACACATTTCACTGAGAGACTACTAAACCATTTTTAACTCTCTTTACGTGATTTGTCCACTATATGAAAAAATCATTTTTTTGTATTTTACACTCTGTTCACTTTTACACAATGTTGTCTGACACATAACACTTACAGACTCGTAAACCATTTTTTAGCTCTCTTTACGTGATTTGTGCACGATTTCAAATATTAATTTTTTTGTACCTCACTTGCTTCACACTCTGTTCACTTTTGTGTGTGACACATATCTCTGTTCACTTTTGAGTCTGACATATATCACTGAGAGACTACTAAACCGTTTTTTAACTCTCTTTACGTGATTTGTCCACTATATAAAATATTCATTTTTTTGTATCTCACACTCTGTTCACTTTTACACAATGTTGTCTGACACATAACACTTACAGACTCGTAAACCATTTTTTAGCTCTCTTTACGTGATTTGTGCACGATTTCAAATATTAATTTTTTTGTACCTCACTTACTTCACACTCTGTTCACTTTTGTGTGTGACACATATCACTGAGAGACTACTAAACCATTTTTTAACTCTCTTTACGTGATTTGTCCACTATATGAAAAAATCATTTTTTTGTATCTCACACTCTGTTCACTTTTACACAATGTTGTCTGACACATAACACTTACAGACTCGTAAACCATTTTTTAGCTCTCTTTACGTGATTTGTGCACGATTTCAAATATTAATTTTTTTGTACCTCACTTACTTCACACTCTGTTCACTTTTGTGTGTGACACATATTACTGAGATACTACTAAACCGTTTTTTAGCTCTCTTTACGTGATTTGTGCACGATTTCAAATATTAATTTTTTTGTACCTCACTTACTTCACACTCTGTTCAGTTTTGTGTGTGACACATATCTCTGTTCACTTTTGTGTCTCACATATATCACTGAGAGTCTACTAAACCGTTTTTTAACTCTCTTTACGTGATTTGTCCACTATATAAAAAATTCATTTTTTTGTATCTCACACTCTGTTCAATTTTACACAATGTTGTCTGACACACAACACTTACAGACTCGTAATCCATTTTTTAGCTCTCTTTACGTGATTTGTGCACGATTTCAAATATTAATTTTTTTGTACCTCACTTACTTCACACTCTGTTCACTTTTTTGTCTGACACATATCACTGAGAGACTACTAAACCGTTTTTTAACTCTCTTTACGTGATTTGTCCACTATATAAAAAATTCATTTTTTTGTATCTCACACTCTGTTCACTTTTGTGTGTGACACATATCACTGAGAGACTACTAAACAATTTTTTAACTCTCTTTACGTGATTTGTCCACTATATATAAAAATCATTTTTTTGTATCTCACACTCTGTTAACTTTTACACAATGTTGTCTGACACATTACACTTACAGACTCGTAAACCATTTTTTAGCTCTCTTTACGTGATTTGTGCACGATTTCAAATATTAATTTTTTTGTACCTCACTTACTTCACACTCTGTTCACTTTTGTGTCTGACACATATCACTGAGAGACAACTAAACCGTTTTTTAACTCTCTTTACGTGATTTGTCCACTATATAAAAAAATCATTTTTTTGTATCTCATACACTGTTCACTTTTACACAATGTTGTCTGACACACAACACTTACAGACTCGTAAACCATTTTTTAGCTCTCTTTACGTGATTTGTGCACGATTTCAAATATTAATTTTTTTGTACCTCACTTACTTCACACTCTGTTCACTTTTGTGTGTGACACATATCTCTGTTCACTCTTGTGTCTCACATATATCACTGAGAGTCTACTAAACCGTTTTTTAACTCTCTTTACGTGATTTGTCCACTATATAAAAAATTCATTTGTTTGTATCTCACACTCTGTTCGCTTTTACACAATGTTGTCTGACACTTGACACTTACAGACTCGTAAACCATTTTTTAGCTTTCTTTACGTGATTTGTGCACGATTTCAAATATTTTTTTTTTGTACCAAACTTACTTCACACTCTGTTCACTTTTGTGTGTGACACAAATCTCTGTTCACTTTTGTGTGTGACATATATCACTGAGAGTCTACTAAACCATTTTTTAACTCTCTTTACGTGATTTGTCCACTATATAAAAAATTCATTTTTTTGTATCTCACACTCTGTTCACTTTTACACAATGTTGTCTGACACATAACACTTACAGACTCGTAAACCATTTTTTAGCTCTCTTTACGTGATTTGTGCACGATTTCAAATATTCATTTTTTTGTACCTCACTTACTTCACACTCTGTTCACTTTTGTGTGTGACACAAATCTCTGTTCACTTTTGTGTGTGACATATATCACTGAGAGTCTACTAAACCATTTTTTAACTCTCTTTACGTGATTTGTCCACTATATAAAAAATTCATTTTTTTGTATCTCACACTCTGTTCACTTTTACACAATGTTGTCTGACACATAACACTTACAGACTCGTAAACCATTTTTTAGCTCTCTTTACGTGATTTGTGCACGATTTCAAATATTAATTTTTTTGTACCTCACTTACTTCACACTCTGTTCACTTTTGTGTGTGACACATATCACTGAGAGACTACTAAACCATTTTTTAACTCTCTTTACGTGATTTGTCCACTATATGAAAAAATCATTTTTTTGTATCTCACACTCAGTTCACTTTTACACAATGTTGTCTGACACATAACACTTACAGACTCGTAAACCATTTTTTAGCTCTCTTTACGTGATTTGTGCACGATTTCAAATATTAATTTTTTGTGCCTCACTTACTTCACACTCTGTTCACTTTTGTGTGTGACACATATCACTGAGAGACTACTAAACCATTTTTTAACTCTCTTTACGTGATTTGTCCACTATATAGAAAATTCATTTTTTTGAATCTCACACTCTGTTCACTTTTACACAATGTTGTCTGACACACAACACTTACAGACTCGTAAACCATTTTTTAGCTCTCTTTACGTGATTTGTGCACGATTTCAAATATTAATTTTTTTGTACCTCACTTACTTCACACTCTGTTCACTTTTATGTGTGACACATATCACTGAGAGACTACTAAACCATTTTTTAACTCTCTTTACGTGATTTGTCCACTATATGAAAAAATCATTTTTTTGTATCTCACACTCTGTTCACTTTTACACAATGTTGTCTGACACATAACACTTACAAACTCGTAAACCATTTTTTAGCTCTCTTTACGTGATTTGTGCACGATTTCAAATATTAATTTTTTTGTACCTCACTTACTTCACACTCTGTTCACTTTTGTGTGTGACACATATTACTGAGATACTACTAAGCCATTTTTTAACTCTCTTTACGTGATTTTTCCACTATATTAAAAAAAACATTTTTCTGTATCTCACACTCAGTTCACTTTTACACAATGTTGTCTGACACATAACACTTACAGACTCGTAAACCATTTTTTAGCTCTCTTTACGTGATTTGTGCACGATTTCAAATATTATTTTTTTGTGCCTCACTTACTTCACACTCTGTTCACTTTTGTGTGTGACACATATCACTGAGAGACTACTAAACCATTTTTTAACTCTCTTTACGTGATTTGTCCACTATATAGAAAATTCATTTTTTTGAATCTCACACTCTGTTCACTTTTACACAATGTTGTCTGACACACAACACTTACAGACTCGTAAACCATTTTTTAGCTCTCTTTACGTGATTTGTGCACGATTTCAAATATTAATTTTTTTGTACCTCACTTACTTCACACTCTGTTCACTTTTGTGTGTGACACATATCTCTGTTCACTTTTGTGTCTCACATATTTCACTGAGAGTCTACTAAACCGTTTTTTAACTCTCTTTACGTGATTTGTCCACTATATAAAAAATTCATTTTTTTGTATCTCACACTCTGTTCACTTTTACACAATGTTGTCTGACACATAACACTTACAGACTCGTAAACCATTTTTTAGCTCTCTTTACGTGATTTGTGCACGATTTCAAATATTAATTTTTTTGTACCTCACTTGCTTCACACTCTGTTCACTTTTGTGTGTGACACATATCTCTGTTCACTTTTGAGTCTGACATATATCACTGAGAGACTACTAAACCGTTTTTTAACTCTCTTTACGTGATTTGTCCACTATATAAAATATTCATTTTTTTGTATCTCACACTCTGTTCACTTTTACACAATGTTGTCTGACACATAACACTTACAGACTCGTAAACCATTTTTTAGCTCTCTTTACGTGATTTGTGCACGATTTCAAATATTAATTTTTTTGTACCTCACTTACTTCACACTCTGTTCACTTTTGTGTGTGACACATATCTCTGTTCACTTTTGTGTCTCACATATTTCACTGAGAGTCTACTAAACCGTTTTTTAACTCTCTTTACGTGATTTGTCCACTATATAAAAAATTCATTTTTTTGTATCTCACACTCTGTTCACTTTTACACAATGTTGTCTGACACATAACACTTACAGACTCGTAATTCATTTTTTAGCTCTCTTTACGTGATTTGTGCACGATTTCAAATATTAATTTTTTTGTACCTCACTTACTTCACACTCTGTTCACTTTTTTGTCTGACACATATCACTGAGAGACTACTAAACCGTTTTTTAACTCTCTTTACGTGATTTGTCCACTATATAAAAAAATCATTTATTTGTATCTCACACTGTGTTAACTTTTGTGTGTGACACATATCACTGAGAGACTACTAAACAATTTTTTAACTCTCTTTACGTGATTTGTCCACTATATATAAAAATCATTTTTTTGTATCTCACACTCTGTTCACTTTTACTCAATGTTGTCTGACACATTACACTTACAGACTCGTAAACCATTTTTTAGCTCTCTTTACGTGATTTGTGCACGATTTCAAATATTAATTTTTTTGTACCTCACTTACTTCACACTCTGTTCACTTTTGTGTCTGACACATATCACTGAGAGACAACTAAACCGTTTTTTAACTCTCTTTACGTGATTTGTCCACTATATAAAAAATTCATTTTTTTGTATCTCATACTCTGTTCACTTTTACACAATGTTGTCTGACACACAACACTTACAGACTCGTAAACCATTTTTTAGCTCTCTTTACGTGATTTGTGCACGATTTCAAATATTAATTTTTTTGTACCTCACTTACTTCACACTCTGTTCACTTTTGTGTGTGACACATATCTCTGTTCACTTTTGTGTCTCACATATATCACTGAGAGTCTACTAAACCGTTTTTTAACTCTCTTTACGTGATTTGTCCACTATATAAAAAATTCATTTTTTTGTATCTCACACTCTGTTCGCTTTTACACAATGTTGTCTGACACTTGACACTTACAGACTCGTAAACCATTTTTTAGCTTTCTTTACGTGATTTGTGCACGATTTCAAATATTCATTTTTTTGTACCTCACTTACTTCACACTCTGTTCACTTTTGTGTGTGACACATATCACTGAGAGACTACTAAACCATTTTTTAACTCTCTTTACGTGATTTGTCCACTATATGAAAAAATCATTTTTTTGTATCTCACACTCTGTTCACCTTTACACAATGTTGTCTGACACATAACACTTACAGACTCGTAAACCATTTTTTAGCTCTCTTTACGTGATTTGTGCACAATTTCAAATATTAATTTTTTTGTACCTCACTTACTTCACACTCTGTTCACTTTTGTGTGTGACACATATTACTGAGATACTACTAAACCGTTTTTTAACTCTCTTTACGTGATTTTTCCACTATATAAAAAAAACATTTTTTTGTATCTCACACTCAGTTCACTTTTACACAATGTTGTCTGATACATAACACTTACAGACTCGTAAACCATTTTTTAGTTCTCTTTACGTGATTTGTGCACGATTTCAAATATTAATTTTTTTGTACCTCACTTACTTCACACTCTGTTCACTTTTGTGTGTGACACATATCTCTGTTCACTTTAGTGTCTCACATATATCACTGAGAGTCTACTAAACCGTTTTTTAACTCTCTTTACGTGATTTGTCCACTATATAAAAAATTCATTTTTTTGTATCTCACACTCTGTTCGCTTTTACACAATGTTGTCTGACACTTACAGACTCGTAAACCATTTTTTAGCTTTCTTTACGTGATTTGTGCACGATTTCAATTATTAATTTTTTTGTACCTCACTTACTTCACACTCTGTTCACTTTTGTGTGTGACACATATTACTGAGATACTACTAAACCGTTTTTTAGCTCTCTTTACGTGATTTGTGCACGATTTCAAATATTAATTTTTTTGTCCCTCACTTACTTCACACTCTGTTCACTTTTGTGTCTGACATAAATCACTGAGAGACTACTAAACCGTTTTTTAACTTTCTTTACGTGATTTGTCCACTATATAAAATATTCATTTTTTTGTATCTCACACTCTGTTCACTTTTACACAATGTTGTCTGACACATAACACTTACAGACTCGTAAACCATTTTTTAGCTCTCTTTACGTGATTTGTGCACGATTTCAAATATTAATTTTTTTGTACCTCACTTACTTCACACTCTGTTCACTTTTGTGTGTGACACATATCTCTGTTCACTTTTGTGTCTGACATATATCACTGAGAGACTACTAAACCGTTTTTTAACTCTCTTTACGTGATTTGTCCACTATATAAAATATTCATTTTTTTTGTATCTCACACTCTGTTCACTTTTACACAATGTTGTCTGACACATAACACTTACAGACTCGTAAACCATTTTTTAGCTCTCTTTACGTGATTTGTGCACGATTTCAAATACTAATTTTTTTGTACCTCACTTACTTCACACTCTGTTCACTTTTGTGTGTGACACATATTAGTGAGATACTACTAAACCGTTTTTTAACTCTCTTTACGTGATTTGTCCACTATATAAAAAATTCATTTTTTTGTATCTCACACTCTGTTCACTTTTACACAATGTTGTCTGACACACAACACTTACAGACTCGTAAACCATTTTTTAGCTCTCTTTACGTGATTTGTGCACGATTTCAAATATTAATTTTTTTGTACCTCACTTACTTCACACTCTGTTCACTTTTGTGTGTGACACATTACTGAGATACTACTAAACCGTTTTTTAACTCTCTTAACGTGATTTTTCCACTATATAAAAAAAACATTCTTTTGTATCTCACACTCAGTTCACTTTTACAAAATGTTGTCTGACACATAACACTTACAGACTCGTAAACCATTTTTTAGCTCTCTTTACGTGATTTGTGCACGATTTCAAATATTAATTTTTTTGTACCTCACTTACTTCACACTCTGTTCACTTTTATGTGTGACACATATCACTGAGAGACTACTAAACCATTTTTTAACTCTCTTTACGTGATTTGTCCACTATATGAAAAAATCATTTTTTTGTATCTCACACTCTGTTCACCTTTACACAATGTTGTCTGACACATAACACTTACAGACTCGTAAACCATTTTTTAGCTCTCTTTACGTGATTTGTGCACGATTTCAAATATTAATTTTTTTGTACCTCACTTACTTCACACTCTGTTCACTTTTGTGTGTGACACATATTACTGAGATACTACTAAACCGTTTTTTAACTCTCTTTACGTGATTTTTCCACTATATAAAAAAAACATTTTTTTGTATCTCACACTCAGTTCACTTTTACACAATGTTGTCTGACACATAACACTTACAGACTCGTAAACCATTTTTTAGCTCTCTTTACGTGATTTGTGCACGATTTCAAATATTAATTTTTTTGTACCTCACTTACTTCACACTCTGTTCACTTTTGTGTGTGACACATATCTCTGTTCACTTTAGTGTCTCACATATATCACTGAGAGTCTACTAAACCGTTTTTTAACTCTCTTTACGTGATTTGTCCACTATATAAAAAATTCATTTTTTTGTATCTCACACTCTGTTCGCTTTTACACAATGTTGTCTGACACTTACAGACTCGTAAACCATTTTTTAGCTTTCTTTACGTGATTTGTGCACGATTTCAATTATTAATTTTTTTGTACCTCACTTACTTCACACTCTGTTCACTTTTGTGTGTGACACATATTACTGAGATACTACTAAACCGTTTTTTAGCTCTCTTTACGTGATTTGTGCACGATTTCAAATATTAATTTTTTTGTCCCTCACTTACTTCACACTCTGTTCACTTTTGTGTCTGACATAAATCACTGAGAGACTACTAAACCGTTTTTTAACTTTCTTTACGTGATTTGTCCACTATATAAAATATTCATTTTTTTGTATCTCACACTCTGTTCACTTTTACACAATGTTGTCTGACACATAACACTTACAGACTCGTAAACCATTTTTTAGCTCTCTTTACGTGATTTGTGCACGATTTCAAATATTAATTTTTTTGTACCTCACTTACTTCACACTCTGTTCACTTTTGTGTGTGACACATATCTCTGTTCACTTTTGTGTCTGACATATATCACTGAGAGACTACTAAACCGTTTTTTAACTCTCTTTACGTGATTTGTCCACTATATAAAATATTCATTTTTTTTGTATCTCACACTCTGTTCACTTTTACACAATGTTGTCTGACACATAACACTTACAGACTCGTAAACCATTTTTTAGCTCTCTTTACGTGATTTGTGCACGATTTCAAATACTAATTTTTTTGTACCTCACTTACTTCACACTCTGTTCACTTTTGTGTGTGACACATATTAGTGAGATACTACTAAACCGTTTTTTAACTCTCTTTACGTGATTTGTCCACTATATAAAAAATTCATTTTTTTGTATCTCACACTCTGTTCACTTTTACACAATGTTGTCTGACACACAACACTTACAGACTCGTAAACCATTTTTTAGCTCTCTTTACGTGATTTGTGCACGATTTCAAATATTAATTTTTTTGTACCTCACTTACTTCACACTCTGTTCACTTTTGTGTGTGACACATTACTGAGATACTACTAAACCGTTTTTTAACTCTCTTAACGTGATTTTTCCACTATATAAAAAAAACATTCTTTTGTATCTCACACTCAGTTCACTTTTACAAAATGTTGTCTGACACATAACACTTACAGACTCGTAAACCATTTTTTAGCTCTCTTTACGTGATTTGTGCACGATTTCAAATATTAATTTTTTTGTACCTCACTTACTTCACACTCTGTTCACTTTTATGTGTGACACATATCACTGAGAGACTACTAAACCATTTTTTAACTCTCTTTACGTGATTTGTCCACTATATGAAAAAATCATTTTTTTGTATCTCACACTCTGTTCACCTTTACACAATGTTGTCTGACACATAACACTTACAGACTCGTAAACCATTTTTTAGCTCTCTTTACGTGATTTGTGCACGATTTCAAATATTAATTTTTTTGTACCTCACTTACTTCACACTCTGTTCACTTTTGTGTGTGACACATATTACTGAGATACTACTAAACCGTTTTTTAACTCTCTTTACGTGATTTTTCCACTATATAAAAAAAACATTTTTTTGTATCTCACACTCAGTTCACTTTTACACAATGTTGTCTGACACATAACACTTACAGACTCGTAAACCATTTTTTAGCTCTCTTTACGTGATTTGTGCACGATTTCAAATATTAATTTTTTTGTACCTCACTTACTTCACACTCTGTTCACTTTTGTGTGTGACACATATCTCTGTTCACTTTAGTGTCTCACATATATCACTGAGAGTCTACTAAACCGTTTTTTAACTCTCTTTACGTGATTTGTCCACTATATAAAAAATTCATTTTTTTGTATCTCACACTCTGTTCGCTTTTACACAATGTTGTCTGACACTTACAGACTCGTAAACCATTTTTTAGCTTTCTTTACGTGATTTGTGCACGATTTCAATTATTAATTTTTTTGTACCTCACTTACTTCACACTCTGTTCACTTTTGTGTGTGACACATATTACTGAGATACTACTAAACCGTTTTTTAGCTCTCTTTACGTGATTTGTGCACGATTTCAAATATTAATTTTTTTGTCCCTCACTTACTTCACACTCTGTTCACTTTTGTGTCTGACATAAATCACTGAGAGACTACTAAACCGTTTTTTAACTTTCTTTACGTGATTTGTCCACTATATAAAATATTCATTTTTTTGTATCTCACACTCTGTTCACTTTTAACAATGTTGTCTGACACATAACACTTACAGACTCGTAAACCATTTTTTAGCTCTCTTTACGTGATTTGTGCACGATTTCAAATATTAATTTTTTTGTACCTCACTTACTTCACACTCTGTTCACTTTTGTGTGTGACACATATCTCTGTTCACTTTTGTGTCTGACATATATCACTGAGAGACTACTAAACCGTTTTTTAACTCTCTTTACGTGATTTGTCCACTATATAAAATATTCATTTTTTTTGTATCTCACACTCTGTTCACTTTTACACAATGTTGTCTGACACATAACACTTACAGACTCGTAAACCATTTTTTAGCTCTCTTTACGTGATTTGTGCACGATTTCAAATACTAATTTTTTTGTACCTCACTTACTTCACACTCTGTTCACTTTTGTGTGTGACACATATTAGTGAGATACTACTAAACCGTTTTTTAACTCTCTTTACGTGATTTGTCCACTATATAAAAAATTCATTTTTTTGTATCTCACACTCTGTTCACTTTTACACAATGTTGTCTGACACACAACACTTACAGACTCGTAAACCATTTTTTAGCTCTCTTTACGTGATTTGTGCACGATTTCAAATATTAATTTTTTTGTACCTCACTTACTTCACACTCTGTTCACTTTTGTGTGTGACACATTACTGAGATACTACTAAACCGTTTTTTAACTCTCTTAACGTGATTTTTCCACTATATAAAAAAAACATTCTTTTGTATCTCACACTCAGTTCACTTTTACAAAATGTTGTCTGACACATAACACTTACAGACTCGTAAACCATTTTTTAGCTCTCTTTACGTGATTTGTGCACGATTTCAAATATTATTTTTTTTGTACCTCACTTACTTCACACTCTGTTCACTTTTATGTGTGACACATATCACTGAGAGACTACTAAACCATTTTTTAACTCTCTTTACGTGATTTGTCCACTATATGAAAAAATCATTTTTTTGTATCTCACACTCTGTTCACTTTTACACAATGTTGTCTGACACATAACACTTACAGACTCGTAAACCATTTTTTAGCTCTCTTTACGTGATTTGTGCACGATTTCAAATATAAATTTTTTTGTACCTCACTTACTTCACACTCTGTTCACTTTTGTGTGTGACACATATTACTGAGATACTACTAAGCCATTTTTTAACTCTCTTTACGTGATTTTTCCACTATATAAAAAAAACATTTTTTTGTATCTCACACTCAGTTCACTTTTACACAATGTTGTCTGACACATAACACTTACAGACTCGTAAACCATTTTTTAGCTCTCTTTACGTGATTTGTGCACGATTTCAAATATTAATTTTTTGTGCCTCACTTACTTCACACTCTGTTCACTTTTGTGTGTGACACATATCACTGAGAGACTACTAAACCATTTTTTAACTCTCTTTACGTGATTTGTCCACTATATAGAAAATTCATTTTTTTGAATCTCACACTCTGTTCACTTTTACACAATGTTGTCTGACACACAACACTTACAGACTCGTAAACCATTTTTTAGCTCTCTTTACGTGATTTGTGCACGATTTCAAATATTAATTTTTTTGTACCTCACTTACTTCACACTCTGTTCACTTTTGTGTGTGACACATATCTCTGTTCACTTTTGTGTCTGACATAAATCACTGAGAGACTACTAAACCGTTTTCTAACTCTCTTTACGTGATTTGTCCACTATATAAAATATTCATTTTTTTGTATCACACACTCTGTTCACTTTTACACAATGTTGTCTGACACATAACACTTACAGACTCGTAAACCATTTTTTAGCTCTCTTTACGTGATTTGTGCACGATTTCAAATATTAATTTTTTTGTACCTCACTTACTTCACACTCTGTTCACTTTTGTGTGTGACACATATCTCTGTTCACTTTTGTGTCTGACATATATCACTGAGAGACTACTAAACCGTTTTTTAACTCTCTTTACGTGATTTGTCCACTATATAAAATATTCATTTTTTTGTATCTCACACTCTGTTCACTTTTACACAATGTTGTCTGACACATAACACTTACAGACTCGTAAACCATTTTTTAGCTCTCTTTACGTGATTTGTGCACGATTTCAAATATTAATTTTTTTGTACCTCACTTACTTCACACTCTGTTCACTTTTGTGTGTGACACATATTAGTGAGATACTACTAAACCGTTTTTTAACTCTCTTTACGTGATTTGTCCACTATATAAAAAATTCATTTTTTTGTATCTCACACTCTGTTCACTTTTACACAATGTTGTCTGACACATAACACTTACAGACTCGTAAACCATTTTTTAGCTCTCTTTACGTGATTTGTGCACGATTTCAAATATTAATTTTTTTGTACCTCACTTGCTTCACACTCTGTTCACTTTTGTGTGTGACACATATCTCTGTTCACTTTTGAGTCTGACATATATCACTGAGAGACTACTAAACCGTTTTTTAACTCTCTTTACGTGATTTGTCCACTATATAAAATATTCATTTTTTTGTATCTCACACTCTGTTCACTTTTACACAATGTTGTCTGACACATAACACTTACAGACTCGTAAACCATTTTTTAGCTCTCTTTACGTGATTTGTGCACGATTTCAAATATTAATTTTTTTGTACCTCACTTACTTCACACTCTGTTCACTTTTGTGTGTGACACATATCTCTGTTCACTTTTGTGTCTCACATATTTCACTGAGAGTCTACTAAACCGTTTTTTAACTCTCTTTACGTGATTTGTCCACTATATAAAAAATTCATTTTTTTGTATCTCACACTCTGTTCACTTTTACACAATGTTGTCTGACACATAACACTTACAGACTCGTAATTCATTTTTTAGCTCTCTTTACGTGATTTGTGCACGATTTCAAATATTAATTTTTTTGTACCTCACTTACTTCACACTCTGTTCACTTTTTTGTCTGACACATATCACTGAGAGACTACTAAACCGTTTTTTAACTCTCTTTACGTGATTTGTCCACTATATAAAAAAATCATTTATTTGTATCTCACACTGTGTTAACTTTTGTGTGTGACACATATCACTGAGAGACTACTAAACAATTTTTTAACTCTCTTTACGTGATTTGTCCACTATATATAAAAATCATTTTTTTGTATCTCACACTCTGTTCACTTTTACTCAATGTTGTCTGACACATTACACTTACAGACTCGTAAACCATTTTTTAGCTCTCTTTACGTGATTTGTGCACGATTTCAAATATTAATTTTTTTGTACCTCACTTACTTCACACTCTGTTCACTTTTGTGTCTGACACATATCACTGAGAGACAACTAAACCGTTTTTTAACTCTCTTTACGTGATTTGTCCACTATATAAAAAATTCATTTTTTTGTATCTCATACTCTGTTCACTTTTACACAATGTTGTCTGACACACAACACTTACAGACTCGTAAACCATTTTTTAGCTCTCTTTACGTGATTTGTGCACGATTTCAAATATTAATTTTTTTGTACCTCACTTACTTCACACTCTGTTCACTTTTGTGTGTGACACATATCTCTGTTCACTTTTGTGTCTCACATATATCACTGAGAGTCTACTAAACCGTTTTTTAACTCTCTTTACGTGATTTGTCCACTATATAAAAAATTCATTTTTTTGTATCTCACACTCTGTTCGCTTTTACACAATGTTGTCTGACACTTGACACTTACAGACTCGTAAACCATTTTTTAGCTTTCTTTACGTGATTTGTGCACGATTTCAAATATTCATTTTTTTGTACCTCACTTACTTCACACTCTGTTCACTTTTGTGTGTGACACATATCACTGAGAGACTACTAAACCATTTTTTAACTCTCTTTACGTGATTTGTCCACTATATGAAAAAATCATTTTTTTGTATCTCACACTCTGTTCACCTTTACACAATGTTGTCTGACACATAACACTTACAGACTCGTAAACCATTTTTTAGCTCTCTTTACGTGATTTGTGCACAATTTCAAATATTAATTTTTTTGTACCTGACTTACTTCACACTCTGTTCACTTTTGTGTGTGACACATATTACTGAGATACTACTAAACCGTTTTTTAACTCTCTTTACGTGATTTTTCCACTATATAAAAAAAACATTTTTTTGTATCTCACACTCAGTTCACTTTTACACAATGTTGTCTGATACATAACACTTACAGACTCGTAAACCATTTTTTAGTTCTCTTTACGTGATTTGTGCACGATTTCAAATATTAATTTTTTTGTACCTCACTTACTTCACACTCTGTTCACTTTTGTGTGTGACACATATCTCTGTTCACTTTAGTGTCTCACATATATCACTGAGAGTCTACTAAACCGTTTTTTAACTCTCTTTACGTGATTTGTCCACTATATAAAAAATTCATTTTTTTGTATCTCACACTCTGTTCGCTTTTACACAATGTTGTCTGACACTTACAGACTCGTAAACCATTTTTTAGCTTTCTTTACGTGATTTGTGCACGATTTCAATTATTAATTTTTTTGTACCTCACTTACTTCACACTCTGTTCACTTTTGTGTGTGACACATATTACTGAGATACTACTAAACCGTTTTTTAGCTCTCTTTACGTGATTTGTGCACGATTTCAAATATTAATTTTTTTGTCCCTCACTTACTTCACACTCTGTTCACTTTTGTGTCTGACATAAATCACTGAGAGACTACTAAACCGTTTTTTAACTTTCTTTACGTGATTTGTCCACTATATAAAATATTCATTTTTTTGTATCTCACACTCTGTTCACTTTTACACAATGTTGTCTGACACATAACACTTACAGACTCGTAAACCATTTTTTAGCTCTCTTTACGTGATTTGTGCACGATTTCAAATATTAATTTTTTTGTACCTCACTTACTTCACACTCTGTTCACTTTTGTGTGTGACACATATCTCTGTTCACTTTTGTGTCTGACATATATCACTGAGAGACTACTAAACCGTTTTTTAACTCTCTTTACGTGATTTGTCCACTATATAAAATATTCATTTTTTTTGTATCTCACACTCTGTTCACTTTTACACAATGTTGTCTGACACATAACACTTACAGACTCGTAAACCATTTTTTAGCTCTCTTTACGTGATTTGTGCACGATTTCAAATACTAATTTTTTTGTACCTCACTTACTTCACACTCTGTTCACTTTTGTGTGTGACACATATTAGTGAGATACTACTAAACCGTTTTTTAACTCTCTTTACGTGATTTGTCCACTATATAAAAAATTCATTTTTTTGTATCTCACACTCTGTTCACTTTTACACAATGTTGTCTGACACACAACACTTACAGACTCGTAAACCATTTTTTAGCTCTCTTTACGTGATTTGTGCACGATTTCAAATATTAATTTTTTTGTACCTCACTTACTTCACACTCTGTTCACTTTTGTGTGTGACACATTACTGAGATACTACTAAACCGTTTTTTAACTCTCTTAACGTGATTTTTCCACTATATAAAAAAAACATTCTTTTGTATCTCACACTCAGTTCACTTTTACAAAATGTTGTCTGACACATAACACTTACAGACTCGTAAACCATTTTTTAGCTCTCTTTACGTGATTTGTGCACGATTTCAAATATTAATTTTTTTGTACCTCACTTACTTCACACTCTGTTCACTTTTATGTGTGACACATATCACTGAGAGACTACTAAACCATTTTTTAACTCTCTTTACGTGATTTGTCCACTATATGAAAAAATCATTTTTTTGTATCTCACACTCTGTTCACCTTTACACAATGTTGTCTGACACATAACACTTACAGACTCGTAAACCATTTTTTAGCTCTCTTTACGTGATTTGTGCACGATTTCAAATATTAATTTTTTTGTACCTCACTTACTTCACACTCTGTTCACTTTTGTGTGTGACACATATTACTGAGATACTACTAAACCGTTTTTTAACTCTCTTTACGTGATTTTTCCACTATATAAAAAAAACATTTTTTTGTATCTCACACTCAGTTCACTTTTACACAATGTTGTCTGACACATAACACTTACAGACTCGTAAACCATTTTTTAGCTCTCTTTACGTGATTTGTGCACGATTTCAAATATTAATTTTTTTGTACCTCACTTACTTCACACTCTGTTCACTTTTGTGTGTGACACATATCTCTGTTCACTTTAGTGTCTCACATATATCACTGAGAGTCTACTAAACCGTTTTTTAACTCTCTTTACGTGATTTGTCCACTATATAAAAAATTCATTTTTTTGTATCTCACACTCTGTTCGCTTTTACACAATGTTGTCTGACACTTACAGACTCGTAAACCATTTTTTAGCTTTCTTTACGTGATTTGTGCACGATTTCAATTATTAATTTTTTTGTACCTCACTTACTTCACACTCTGTTCACTTTTGTGTGTGACACATATTACTGAGATACTACTAAACCGTTTTTTAGCTCTCTTTACGTGATTTGTGCACGATTTCAAATATTAATTTTTTTGTCCCTCACTTACTTCACACTCTGTTCACTTTTGTGTCTGACATAAATCACTGAGAGACTACTAAACCGTTTTTTAACTTTCTTTACGTGATTTGTCCACTATATAAAATATTCATTTTTTTGTATCTCACACTCTGTTCACTTTTACACAATGTTGTCTGACACATAACACTTACAGACTCGTAAACCATTTTTTAGCTCTCTTTACGTGATTTGTGCACGATTTCAAATATTAATTTTTTTGTACCTCACTTACTTCACACTCTGTTCACTTTTGTGTGTGACACATATCTCTGTTCACTTTTGTGTCTGACATATATCACTGAGAGACTACTAAACCGTTTTTTAACTCTCTTTACGTGATTTGTCCACTATATAAAATATTCATTTTTTTTGTATCTCACACTCTGTTCACTTTTACACAATGTTGTCTGACACATAACACTTACAGACTCGTAAACCATTTTTTAGCTCTCTTTACGTGATTTGTGCACGATTTCAAATACTAATTTTTTTGTACCTCACTTACTTCACACTCTGTTCACTTTTGTGTGTGACACATATTAGTGAGATACTACTAAACCGTTTTTTAACTCTCTTTACGTGATTTGTCCACTATATAAAAAATTCATTTTTTTGTATCTCACACTCTGTTCACTTTTACACAATGTTGTCTGACACACAACACTTACAGACTCGTAAACCATTTTTTAGCTCTCTTTACGTGATTTGTGCACGATTTCAAATATTAATTTTTTTGTACCTCACTTACTTCACACTCTGTTCACTTTTGTGTGTGACACATTACTGAGATACTACTAAACCGTTTTTTAACTCTCTTAACGTGATTTTTCCACTATATAAAAAAAACATTCTTTTGTATCTCACACTCAGTTCACTTTTACAAAATGTTGTCTGACACATAACACTTACAGACTCGTAAACCATTTTTTAGCTCTCTTTACGTGATTTGTGCACGATTTCAAATATTATTTTTTTTGTACCTCACTTACTTCACACTCTGTTCACTTTTATGTGTGACACATATCACTGAGAGACTACTAAACCATTTTTTAACTCTCTTTACGTGATTTGTCCACTATATGAAAAAATCATTTTTTTGTATCTCACACTCTGTTCACTTTTACACAATGTTGTCTGACACATAACACTTACAGACTCGTAAACCATTTTTTAGCTCTCTTTACGTGATTTGTGCACGATTTCAAATATTAATTTTTTTGTACCTCACTTACTTCACACTCTGTTCACTTTTGTGTGTGACACATATTACTGAGATACTACTAAACCGTTTTTTAACTCTCTTTACGTGATTTGTCCACTATATAAAAAATTCATTTTTTTGTATCTCGCACTCTGTTCACTTTTACACAATGTTGTCTGACACACAACACTTACAGACTCGTAAACCATTTTTTAGCTCTCTTTACGTGATTTGTGCACGATTTCAAATATTAATTTTTTTGTACCTCACTTACTTCACACTCTGTTCACTTTTGTGTGTGACACATATCTCTGTTCACTTTAGTGTCTCACATATATCACTGAGAGTCTACTAAACCGTTTTTTAACTCTCTTTACGTGATTTGTCCACTATATAAAAAATTCATTTTTTTGTATCTCACACTCTGTTCGCTTTTACACAATGTTGTCTGACACTTACAGACTCGTAAACCATTTTTTAGCTTTCTTTACGTGATTTGTGCACGATTTCAATTATTAATTTTTTTGTACCTCACTTACTTCACACTCTGTTCACTTTTGTGTGTGACACATATTACTGAGATACTACTAAACCGTTTTTTAGCTCTCTTTACGTGATTTGTGCACGATTTCAAATATTAATTTTTTTGTCCCTCACTTACTTCACACTCTGTTCACTTTTGTGTCTGACATAAATCACTGAGAGACTACTAAACCGTTTTTTAACTTTCTTTACGTGATTTGTCCACTATATAAAATATTCATTTTTTTGTATCTCACACTCTGTTCACTTTTACACAATGTTGTCTGACACATAACACTTACAGACTCGTAAACCATTTTTTAGCTCTCTTTACGTGATTTGTGCACGATTTTAAATATTAATTTTTTTGTACCTCACTTACTTCACACTCTGTTCACTTTTGTGTGTGACACATATCTCTGTTCACTTTTGTGTCTGACATATATCACTGAGAGACTACTAAACCGTTTTTTAACTCTCTTTACGTGATTTGTCCACTATATAAAATATTCATTTTTTTTGTATCTCACACTATGTTCACTTTTACACAATGTTGTCTGACACATAACACTTACAGACTCGTAAACCATTTTTTAGCTCTCTTTACGTGATTTGTGCACGATTTCAAATACTAATTTTTTTGTACCTCACTTACTTCACACTCTGTTCACTTTTGTGTGTGACACATATTAGTGAGATACTACTAAACCGTTTTTTAACTCTCTTTACGTGATTTGTCCACTATATAAAAAATTCATTTTTTTGTATCTCACACTCTGTTCACTTTTACACAATGTTGTCTGACACACAACACTTACAGACTCGTAAACCATTTTTTAGCTCTCTTTACGTGATTTGTGCACGATTTCAAATATTAATTTTTTTGTACCTCACTTACTTCACACTCTGTTCACTTTTGTGTGTGACACATTACTGAGATACTACTAAACCGTTTTTTAACTCTCTTTACGTGATTTTTCCACTATATAAAAAAAACATTTTTTTGTATCTCACACTCAGTTCACTTTTACACAATGTTGTCTGACACATAACACTTACAGACTCGTAAACCATTTTTTAGCTCTACGTGATTTGTGCACGATTTCAAATATTAATTTTTTTGTACCTCACTTACTTTACACTCTGTTCACTTTTGTGTCTGACACATATCACTGAGAGACAACTAAACCGTTTTTTAACTCTCTTTACGTGATTTGTCCACTATATAGAAAATTCATTTTTTTGAATCTCACACTCTGTTCACTTTTACACAATGTTGTTTGACACACAACACTTACAGACTCGTAAACCATTTTTTAGCTCTCTTTACGTGATTTGTGCACGATTTCAAATATTAATTTTTTTGTACCTCACTTACTTCACACTCTGTTCACTTTTGTGTGTGACACATATCTCAGTTCACTTTTGTGTCTGACATATATCACTGAGAGACTACTAAACCGTTTTTTAATTCTCTTTACGTGATTTGTCCACTACATAAAATATTCATTTTTTTGTATCTCACACTCTGTTCACTTTTACACAATGTTGTCTGACACATAACACTTACAGACTCATAAACCATTTTTTAGCTCTCTTTACGTGATTTGTGCACGATTTCAAATATTAATTTTTTTGTACCTCACTTACTTCACACTCTGTTCACTTTTGTGTGTGACACATATCACTGAGAGACTACTAAACCATTTTTTAACTCTCTTTACGTGATTTGTCCACTATATGAAAAAATCATTTTTTTGTATTTTACACTCTGTTCACTTTTACACAATGTTGTCTGACACATAACACTTACAGACTCGTAAACCATTTTTTAGCTCTCTTTACGTGATTTGTGCACGATTTCAAATATTAATTTTTTTGTACCTCACTTGCTTCACACTCTGTTCACTTTTGTGTGTGACACATATCTCTGTTCACTTTTGTGTGTGACACATATTAGTGAGATACTACTAAACCGTTTTTTAACTCTCTTTACGTGATTTGTCCACTATATAAAAAATTCATTTTTTTGTATCTCACACTCTGTTCACTTTTACACAATTTTGTCTGACACACAACACTTACAGACTCGTAAACCATTTTTTAGCTCTCTTTACGTGATTTGTGCACGATTTCAAATATTAATTTTTTTGTACCTCACTTACTTCACACTCTGTTCACTTTTGTGTGTGACACATTACTGAGATACTACTAAACCGTTTTTTAACTCTCTTTACGTGATTTTTCCACTATATAAAAAAAACATTTTTTTGTATCTCACACTCAGTTCACTTTTACACAATGTTGTCTGACACATAACACTTACAGACTCGTAAACCATTTTTTAGCTCTACGTGATTTGTGCACGATTTCAAATATTAATTTTTTTGTACCTCACTTACTTTACACTCTGTTCACTTTTGTGTCTGACACATATCACTGAGAGACAACTAAACCGTTTTTTAACTCTCTTTACGTGATTTGTCCACTATATAGAAAATTCATTTTTTTGAATCTCACACTCTGTTCACTTTTACACAATGTTGTTTGACACACAACACTTACAGACTCGTAAACCATTTTTTAGCTCTCTTTACGTGATTTGTGCACGATTTCAAATATTAATTTTTTGTGCCTCACTTACTTCACACTCTGTTCACTTTTGTGTGTGACACATATCACTGAGAGACTACTAAACCATTTTTTAACTCTCTTTACGTGATTTGTCCACTATATAGAAAATTCATTTTTTTGAATCTCACACTCTGTTCACTTTTACACAATGTTGTCTGACACACAACACTTACAGACTCGTAAACCATTTTTTAGCTCTCTTTACGTGATTTGTGCACGATTTCAAATACTAATTTTTTTGTACCTCACTTACTTCACACTCTGTTCACTTTTGTGTGTGACACATATTAGTGAGATACTACTAAACCGTTTTTTAACTCTCTTTACGTGATTTGTCCACTATATAAAAATTCATTTTTTTGTATCTCACACTCTGTTCACTTTTACACAATGTTGTCTGACACACAACACTTACAGACTCGTAAACCATTTTTTAGCTCTCTTTACGTGATTTGTGCACGATTTCAAATATTAATTTTTTTGTACCTCACTTACTTCACACTCTGTTCACTTTTGTGTGTGACACATTACTGAGATACTACTAAACCGTTTTTTAACTCTCTTTACGTGATTTGTCCACTATATAAAAAATTCATTTTTTTGTATCTCACACTCTGTTCACTTTTACACAATGTTGTCTGACACACAACACTTACAGACTCGTAAACCATTTTTTAGCTCTCTTTACGTGATTTGTGCACGATTTCAAATATTAATTTTTTTGTACCTCACTTACTTCACACTCTGTTCACTTTTTTGTCTGACACATATCACTGAGAGACTACTAAACCGTTTTTTAACTCTCTTTACGTGATTTGTCCACTATATAAAAAATTCATTTTTTTGTATCTCACACTCTGTTCACTTTTGTGTCTGACACATATCACTGAGAGACAACTAAACCGTTTTTTAACTCTCTTTACGTGATTTGTCCACTATATAAAAAATTCATTTTTTTGTATCTCATACTCTGTTCACTTTTACACAATGTTGTCTGACACACAACACTTACAGACTCGTAAACCATTTTTTAGCTCTCTTTACGTGATTTGTGCACGATTTCAAATATTAATTTTTTTGTACCTCACTTACTTCACACTCTGTTCACTTTTGTGTGTGACACATATCTCTGTTCACTTTTGTGTCTCACATATATCACTGAGAGTCTACTAAACCGTTTTTTAACTCTCTTTACGTGATTTGTCCACTATATAAAAAATTCATTTTTTTGTATCTCACACTCTGTTCGCTTTTACACAATGTTGTCTGACACTTGACACTTACAGACTCGTAAACCATTTTTTAGCTTTCTTTACGTGATTTGTGCACGATTTCAAATATTAATTTTTTTGAACCTCACTTACTTCACACTCTGTTCACTTTTGTGTGTGACACAAATCTCTGTTCACTTTTGTGTGTGACATATATCACTGAGAGTCTACTAAACCATTTTTTAACTCTCTTTACGTGATTTGTCCACTATATAAAAAAATCATTTTTTTGTATCTCACACTCTGTTCACTTTTACACAATGTTGTCTGACACATAACACTTACAGACTCGTAAACCATTTTTTAGCTCTCTTTACGTGATTTGTGCACGATTTCAAATATTCATTTTTTTGTACCTCACTTACTTCACACTCTGTTCACTTTTGTGTGTTACACATATCACTGCTAGACTACTAAACCATTTTTTAACTCTCTTTACGTGATTTGTCCACTATATGAAAAAATCATTTTTTTGTATCTCACACTCTGTTCACCTTTACACAATGTTGTCTGACACATAACACTTACAGACTCGTAAACCATTTTTTAGCTCTCTTTACGTGATTTGTGCACGATTTCAAATATTAATTTTTTTGTACCTCACTTACTTCACACTCTGTTCACTTTTGTGTGTGACACATATTACTGAGATACTACTAAACCGTTTTTTAACTCTCTTTACGTGATTTTTCCACTATATAAAAAAAACATTTTTTTGTATCTCACACTCAGTTCACTTTTACACAATGTTGTCTGACACATAACACTTACAGACTCGTAAACCATTTTTTAGCTCTCTTTACGTGATTTGTGCACGATTTCAAATATTAATTTTTTTGTACCTCACTTACTTCACACTCTGTTCACTTTTGTGTGTGACACATATCTCTGTTCACTTTTGTGTCTCACATATATCACTGAGAGTCTACTAAACCGTTTTTTAACTCTCTTTACGTGATTTGTCCACTATATAAAAAATTCATTTTTTTGTATCTCACACTCTGTTCGCTTTTACACAATGTTGTCTGACACTTACAGACTCGTAAACCATTTTTTAGCTTTCTTTACGTGATTTGTGCACGATTTCAATTATTAATTTTTTTGTACCTCACTTACTTCACACTCTGTTCACTTTTGTGTGTGACACATATTACTGAGATACTACTAAACCGTTTTTTAGCTCTCTTTACGTGATTTGTGCACGATTTCAAATATTAATTTTTTTGTACCTCACTTACTTCACACTCTGTTCACTTTTGTGTCTGACATAAATCACTGAGAGACTACTAAACCGTTTTTTAACTCTCTTTACGTGATTTGTCCACTATATAAAATATTCATTTTTTTGTATCTCACACTCTGTTCACTTTTACACAATGTTGTCTGACACATAACACTTACAGACTCGTAAACCATTTTTTAGCTCTCTTTACGTGATTTGTGCACGATTTCAAATATTAATTTTTTTGTACCTCACTTACTTCACACTCTGTTCACTTTTGTGTGTGACACATATCTCTGTTCACTTTTGTGTCTGACATATATCACTGAGAGACTACTAAACCGTTTTTTAACTCTCTTTACGTGATTTGTCCACTATATAAAATATTCATTTTTTTTGTATCTCACACTCTGTTCACTTTTACACAATGTTGTCTGACACATAACACTTACAGACTCGTAAACCATTTTTTAGCTCTCTTTACGTGATTTGTGCACGATTTCAAATACTAATTTTTTTGTACCTCACTTACTTCACACTCTGTTCACTTTTGTGTGTGACACATATTAGTGAGATACTACTAAACCGTTTTTTAACTCTCTTTACGTGATTTGTCCACTATATAAAAAATTCATTTTTTTGTATCTCACACTCTGTTCACTTTTACACAATGTTGTCTGACACACAACACTTACAGACTCGTAAACCATTTTTTAGCTCTCTTTACGTGATTTGTGCACGATTTCAAATATTAATTTTTTTGTACCTCACTTACTTCACACTCTGTTCACTTTTGTGTGTGACACATTACTGAGATACTACTAAACCGTTTTTTAACTCTCTTAACGTGATTTTTCCACTATATAAAAAAAACATTCTTTTGTATCTCACACTCAGTTCACTTTTACAAAATGTTGTCTGACACATAACACTTACAGACTCGTAAACCATTTTTTAGCTCTCTTTACGTGATTTGTGCACGATTTCAAATATTAATTTTTTTGTACCTCACTTACTTCACACTCTGTTCACTTTTATGTGTGACACATATCACTGAGAGACTACTAAACCATTTTTTAACTCTCTTTACGTGATTTGTCCACTATATGAAAAAATCATTTTTTTGTATCTCACACTCTGTTCACTTTTACACAATGTTGTCTGACACATAACACTTACAGACTCGTAAACCATTTTTTAGCTCTCTTTACGTGATTTGTGCACGATTTCAAATATTAATTTTTTTGTACCTCACTTACTTCACACTCTGTTCACTTTTGTGTGTGACACATATTACTGAGATACTACTAAGCCATTTTTTAACTCTCTTTACGTGATTTTTCCACTATATAAAAAAACATTTTTTTGTATCTCACACTCAGTTCACTTTTACACAATGTTGTCTGACACATAACACTTACAGACTCGTAAACCATTTTTTAGCTCTCTTTACGTGATTTGTGCACGATTTCAAATATTAATTTTTTGTGCCTCACTTACTTCACACTCTGTTCACTTTTGTGTGTGACACATATCACTGAGAGACTACTAAACCATTTTTTAACTCTCTTTACGTGATTTGTCCACTATATAGAAAATTCATTTTTTTGAATCTCACACTCTGTTCACTTTTACACAATGTTGTCTGACACACAACACTTACAGACTCGTAAACCATTTTTTAGCTCTCTTTACGTGATTTGTGCACGATTTCAAATATTAATTTTTTTGTACCTCACTTACTTCACACTCTGTTCACTTTTGTGTGTGACACATATCTCTGTTCACTTTTGTGTCTGACATAAATCACTGAGAGACTACTAAACCGTTTTTTAACTCTCTTTACGTGATTTGTCCACTATATAAAATATTCATTTTTTTGTATCACACACTCTGTTCACTTTTACACAATGTTGTCTGACACATAACACTTACAGACTCGTAAACCATTTTTTAGCTCTCTTTACGTGATTTGTGCACGATTTCAAATATTAATTTTTTTGTACCTCACTTACTTCACACTCTGTTCACTTTTGTGTGTGACACATATCTCTGTTCACTTTTGTGTCTGACATATATCACTGAGAGACTACTAAACCGTTTTTTAACTCTCTTTACGTGATTTGTCCACTATATAAAATATTCATTTTTTTGTATCTCACACTCTGTTCACTTTTACACAATGTTGTCTGACACATAACACTTACAGACTCGTAAACCATTTTTTAGCTCTCTTTACGTGATTTGTGCACGATTTCAAATATTAATTTTTTTGTACCTCACTTACTTCACACTCTGTTCACTTTTGTGTGTGACACATATTAGTGAGATACTACTAAACCGTTTTTTAACTCTCTTTACGTGATTTGTCCACTATATAAAAAATTCATTTTTTTGTATCTCACACTCTGTTCACTTTTACACAATGTTGTCTGACACACAACACTTACAGACTCGTAAACCATTTTTTAGCTCTCTTTACGTGATTTGTGCACGATTTCAAATATTAATTTTTTTGTACCTCACTTACTTCACACTCTGTTCACTTTTGTGTGTGACACATTACTGAGATACTACTAAACCGTTTTTTAACTCTCTTTACGTGATTTTTCCACTATATAAAAAAAACATTTTTTTGTATCTCACACTCAGTTCACTTTTACACAATGTTGTCTGACACATAACACTTACAGACTCGTAAACCATTTTTTAGCTCTACGTGATTTGTGCACGATTTCAAATATTAATTTTTTTGTACCTCACTTACTTTACACTCTGTTCACTTTTGTGTCTGACACATATCACTGAGAGACAACTAAACCGTTTTTTAACTCTCTTTACGTGATTTGTCCACTATATAGAAAATTCATTTTTTTGAATCTCACACTCTGTTCACTTTTACACAATGTTGTTTGACACACAACACTTACAGACTCGTAAACCATTTTTTAGCTCTCTTTACGTGATTTGTGCACGATTTCAAATATTAATTTTTTTGTACCTCACTTGCTTCACACTCTGTTCACTTTTGTGTGTGACACATATCTCAGTTCACTTTTGTGTCTGACATATATCACTGAGAGACTACTAAACCGTTTTTTAATTCTCTTTACGTGATTTGTCCACTACATAAAATATTCATTTTTTTGTATCTCACACTCTGTTCACTTTTACACAATGTTGTCTGACACATAACACTTACAGACTCATAAACCATTTTTTAGCTCTCTTTACGTGATTTGTGCACGATTTCAAATATTAATTTTTTTGTACCTCACTTACTTCACACTCTGTTCACTTTTGTGTGTGACACATATCACTGAGAGACTACTAAACCATTTTTTAACTCTCTTTACGTGATTTGTCCACTATATGAAAAAATCATTTTTTTGTATTTTACACTCTGTTCACTTTTACACAATGTTGTCTGACACATAACACTTACAGACTCGTAAACCATTTTTTAGCTCTCTTTACGTGATTTGTGCACGATTTCAAATATTAATTTTTTTGTACCTCACTTGCTTCACACTCTGTTCACTTTTGTGTGTGACACATATCTCTGTTCACTTTTGAGTCTGACATATATCACTGAGAGACTACTAAACCGTTTTTTAACTCTCTTTACGTGATTTGTCCACTATATAAAATATTCATTTTTTTGTATCTCACACTCTGTTCACTTTTACACAATGTTGTGTGACACATAACACTTACAGACTCGTAAACCATTTTTTAGCTCTCTTTACGTGATTTGTGCACGATTTCAAATATTAATTTTTTTGTACCTCACTTACTTCACACTCTGTTCACTTTTGTGTGTGACACATATTACTGAGATACTACTAAGCCATTTTTTAACTCTCTTTACGTGATTTTTCCACTATATAAAAAAAAACATTTTTTTGTATCTCACACTCAGTTCACTTTTACACAATGTTGTCTGACACATAACACTTACAGACTCGTAAACCATTTTTTAGCTCTCTTTACGTGATTTGTGCACGATTTCAAATATTAATTTTTTGTGCCTCACTTACTTCACACTCTGTTCACTTTTGTGTGTGACACATATCACTGAGAGACTACTAAACCATTTTTTAACTCTCTTTACGTGATTTGTCCACTATATAGAAAATTCATTTTTTTGAATCTCACACTCTGTTCACTTTTACACAATGTTGTCTGACACACAACACTTACAGACTCGTAAACCATTTTTTAGCTCTCTTTACGTGATTTGTGCACGATTTCAAATATTAATTTTTTTGTACCTCACTTACTTCACACTCTGTTCACTTTTGTGTGTGACACATATCTCTGTTCACTTTTGTGTCTGACATATATCACTGAGAGACTACTAAACCGTTTTTTAACTCTCTTTACGTGATTTGTCCACTATATAAAATATTCATTTTTTTGTATCTCACACTCTGTTCACTTTTACACAATGTTGTCTGACACATAACACTTACAGACTCGTAAACCATTTTTTAGCTCTCTTTACGTGATTTGTGCACGATTTCAAATATTAATTTTTTTGTACCTCACTTACTTCACACTCTGTTCACTTTTGTGTGTGACACATATTAGTGAGATACTACTAAACCGTTTTTTAACTCTCTTTACGTGATTTGTCCACTATATAAAAATTCATTTTTTTGTATCTCACACTCTGTTCACTTTTACACAATGTTGTCTAACACACAACACTTACAGACTCGTAAACCATTTTTTAGCTCTCTTTACGTGATTTGTGCACGATTTCAAATATTAATTTTTTTGTACCTCACTTACTTCACACTCTGTTCACTTTTGTGTGTGACACATTACTGAGATACCACTAAACCGTTTTTTAACTCTCTTTACGTGATTTGTCCACTATATAAAAAATTCATTTTTTTGTATCTCACACTCTGTTCACTTTTACACAATGTTGTCTGACACACAACACTTACAGACTCGTAAACCATTTTTTAGCTCTCTTTACGTGATTTGTGCACGATTTCAAATATTAATTTTTTTGTACCTCACTTACTTCACACTCTGTTCACTTTTTTGTCTGACACATATCACTGAGAGACTACTAAACCGTTTTTTAACTCTCTTTACGTGATTTGTCCACTATATAAAAAATTCATTTTTTTGTATCTCACACTCTGTTCACTTTTGTGTCTGACACATATCACTGAGAGACAACTAAACCGTTTTTTAACTCTCTTTACGTGATTTGTCCACTATATAAAAAATTCATTTTTTTGTATCTCATACTCTGTTCACTTTTACACAATGTTGTCTGACACACAACACTTACAGACTCGTAAACCATTTTTTAGCTCTCTTTACGTGATTTGTGCACGATTTCAAATATTAATTTTTTTGTACCTCACTTACTTCACACTCTGTTCACTTTTGTGTGTGACACATATCTCTGTTCACTTTTGTGTCTCACATATATCACTGAGAGTCTACTAAACCGTTTTTTAACTCTCTTTACGTGATTTGTCCACTATATAAAAAATTCATTTTTTTGTATCTCACACTCTGTTCGCTTTTACACAATGTTGTCTGACACTTGACACTTACAGACTCGTAAACCATTTTTTAGCTTTCCTTACGTGATTTGTGCACGATTTCAAATATTAATTTTTTTGAACCTCACTTACTTCACACTCTGTTCACTTTTGTGTGTGACACAAATCTCTGTTCACTTTTGTGTGTGACATATATCACTGAGAGTCTACTAAACCATTTTTTAACTCTCTTTACGTGATTTGTCCACTATATAAAAAAATCATTTTTTTGTATCTCACACTCTGTTCACTTTTACACAATGTTGTCTGACACATAACACTTACAGACTCGTAAACCATTTTTTAGCTCTCTTTACGTGATTTGTGCACGATTTCAAATATTCATTTTTTTGTACCTCACTTACTTCACACTCTGTTCACTTTTGTGTGTTACACATATCACTGCTAGACTACTAAACCATTTTTTAACTCTCTTTACGTGATTTGTCCACTATATGAAAAAATCATTTTTTTGTATCTCACACTCTGTTCACCTTTACACAATGTTGTCTGACACATAACACTTACAGACTCGTAAACCATTTTTTAGCTCTCTTTACGTGATTTGTGCACGATTTCAAATATTAATTTTTTTGTACCTCACTTACTTCACACTCTGTTCACTTTTGTGTGTGACACATATTACTGAGATACTACTAAACCGTTTTTTAACTCTCTTTACGTGATTTTTCCACTATATAAAAAAAACATTTTTTTGTATCTCACACTCAGTTCACTTTTACACAATGTTGTCTGACACATAACACTTACAGACTCGTAAACCATTTTTTAGCTCTCTTTACGTGATTTGTGCACGATTTCAAATATTAATTTTTTTGTACCTCACTTACTTCACACTCTGTTCACTTTTGTGTGTGACACATATCTCTGTTCACTTTTGTGTCTCACATATATCACTGAGAGTCTACTAAACCGTTTTTTAACTCTCTTTACGTGATTTGTCCACTATATAAAAAATTCATTTTTTTGTATCTCACACTCTGTTCGCTTTTACACAATGTTGTCTGACACTTACAGACTCGTAAACCATTTTTTAGCTTTCTTTACGTGATTTGTGCACGATTTCAATTATTAATTTTTTTGTACCTCACTTACTTCACACTCTGTTCACTTTTGTGTGTGACACATATTACTGAGATACTACTAAACCGTTTTTTAGCTCTCTTTACGTGATTTGTGCACGATTTCAAATATTAATTTTTTTGTACCTCACTTACTTCACACTCTGTTCACTTTTGTGTCTGACATAAATCACTGAGAGACTACTAAACCGTTTTTTAACTCTCTTTACGTGATTTGTCCACTATATAAAATATTCATTTTTTTGTATCTCACACTCTGTTCACTTTTACACAATGTTGTCTGACACATAACACTTACAGACTCGTAAACCATTTTTTAGCTCTCTTTACGTGATTTGTGCACGATTTCAAATATTAATTTTTTTGTACCTCACTTACTTCACACTCTGTTCACTTTTGTGTGTGACACATATCTCTGTTCACTTTTGTGTCTGACATATATCACTGAGAGACTACTAAACCGTTTTTTAACTCTCTTTACGTGATTTGTCCACTATATAAAATATTCATTTTTTTTGTATCTCACACTCTGTTCACTTTTACACAATGTTGTCTGACACATAACACTTACAGACTCGTAAACCATTTTTTAGCTCTCTTTACGTGATTTGTGCACGATTTCAAATACTAATTTTTTTGTACCTCACTTACTTCACACTCTGTTCACTTTTGTGTGTGACACATATTAGTGAGATACTACTAAACCGTTTTTTAACTCTCTTTACGTGATTTGTCCACTATATAAAAAATTCATTTTTTTGTATCTCACACTCTGTTCACTTTTACACAATGTTGTCTGACACACAACACTTACAGACTCGTAAACCATTTTTTAGCTCTCTTTACGTGATTTGTGCACGATTTCAAATATTAATTTTTTTGTACCTCACTTACTTCACACTCTGTTCACTTTTGTGTGTGACACATTACTGAGATACTACTAAACCGTTTTTTAACTCTCTTAACGTGATTTTTCCACTATATAAAAAAAACATTCTTTTGTATCTCACACTCAGTTCACTTTTACAAAATGTTGTCTGACACATAACACTTACAGACTCGTAAACCATTTTTTAGCTCTCTTTACGTGATTTGTGCACGATTTCAAATATTAATTTTTTTGTACCTCACTTACTTCACACTCTGTTCACTTTTATGTGTGACACATATCACTGAGAGACTACTAAACCATTTTTTAACTCTCTTTACGTGATTTGTCCACTATATGAAAAAATCATTTTTTTGTATCTCACACTCTGTTCACTTTTACACAATGTTGTCTGACACATAACACTTACAGACTCGTAAACCATTTTTTAGCTCTCTTTACGTGATTTGTGCACGATTTCAAATATTAATTTTTTGTGCCTCACTTACTTCACACTCTGTTCACTTTTGTGTGTGACACATATCACTGAGAGACTACTAAACCATTTTTTAACTCTCTTTACGTGATTTGTCCACTATATAGAAAATTCATTTTTTTGAATCTCACACTCTGTTCACTTTTACACAATGTTGTCTGACACACAACACTTACAGACTCGTAAACCATTTTTTAGATCTCTTTACGTGATTTGTGCACGATTTCAAATATTAATTTTTTTGTACCTCACTTACTTCACACTCTGTTCACTTTTGTGTGTGACACATATCTCTGTTCACTTTTGTGTCTGACATAAATCACTGAGAGACTACTAAACCGTTTTTTAACTCTCTTTACGTGATTTGTCCACTATATAAAATATTCATTTTTTTGTATCACACACTCTGTTCACTTTTACACAATGTTGTCTGACACATAACACTTACAGACTCGTAAACCATTTTTTAGCTCTCTTTACGTGATTTGTGCACGATTTCAAATATTAATTTTTTTGTACCTCACTTACTTCACACTCTGTTCACTTTTGTGTGTGACACATATCTCTGTTCACTTTTGTGTCTGACATATATCACTGAGAGACTACTAAACCGTTTTTTAACTCTCTTTACGTGATTTGTCCACTATATAAAATATTCATTTTTTTGTATCTCACACTCTGTTCACTTTTACACAATGTTGTCTGACACATAACACTTACAGACTCGTAAACCATTTTTTAGCTCTCTTTACGTGATTTGTGCACGATTTCAAATATTAATTTTTTTGTACCTCACTTACTTCACACTCTGTTCACTTTTGTGTGTGACACATATTAGTGAGATACTACTAAACCGTTTTTTAACTCTCTTTACGTGATTTGTCCACTATATAAAAAATTCATTTTTTTGTATCTCACACTCTGTTCACTTTTACACAATGTTGTCTGACACACAACACTTACAGACTCGTAAACCATTTTTTAGCTCTCTTTATGTGATTTGTGCACGATTTCAAATATTAATTTTTTTGTACCTCACTTACTTCACACTCTGTTCACTTTTGTGTGTGACACATTACTGAGATACTACTAAACCGTTTTTTAACTCTCTTTACGTGATTTTTCCACTATATAAAAAAAACATTTTTTTGTATCTCACACTCAGTTCACTTTTACACAATGTTGTCTGACACATAACACTTACAGACTCGTAAACCATTTTTTAGCTCTACGTGATTTGTGCACGATTTCAAATATTAATTTTTTTGTACCTCACTTACTTTACACTCTGTTCACTTTTGTGTCTGACACATATCACTGAGAGACAACTAAACCGTTTTTTAACTCTCTTTACGTGATTTGTCCACTATATAGAAAATTCATTTTTTTGAATCTCACACTCTGTTCACTTTTACACAATGTTGTTTGACACACAACACTTACAGACTCGTAAACCATTTTTTAGCTCTCTTTACGTGATTTGTGCACGATTTCAAATATTAATTTTTTTGTACCTCACTTACTTCACACTCTGTTCACTTTTGTGTGTGACACATATCTCAGTTCACTTTTGTGTCTGACATATATCACTGAGAGACTACTAAACCGTTTTTTAATTCTCTTTACGTGATTTGTCCACTACATAAAATATTCATTTTTTTGTATCTCACACTCTGTTCACTTTTACACAATGTTGTCTGACACATAACACTTACAGACTCATAAACCATTTTTTAGCTCTCTTTACGTGATTTGTGCACGATTTCAAATATTAATTTTTTTGTACCTCACTTACTTCACACTCTGTTCACTTTTGTGTGTGACACATATCACTGAGAGACTACTAAACCATTTTTTAACTCTCTTTACGTGATTTGTCCACTATATGAAAAAATCATTTTTTTGTATTTTACACTCTGTTCACTTTTACACAATGTTGTCTGACACATAACACTTACAGACTCGTAAACCATTTTTTAGCTCTCTTTACGTGATTTGTGCACGATTTCAAATATTAATTTTTTTGTACCTCACTTGCTTCACACTCTGTTCACTTTTGTGTGTGACACATATCTCTGTTCACTTTTGAGTCTGACATATATCACTGAGAGACTACTAAACCGTTTTTTAACTCTCTTTACGTGATTTGTCCACTATATAAAATATTCATTTTTTTGTATCTCACACTCTGTTCACTTTTACACAATGTTGTCTGACACATAACACTTACAGACTCGTAAACCATTTTTTAGCTCTCTTTACGTGATTTGTGCACGATTTCAAATATTAATTTTTTTGTACCTCACTTACTTCACACTCTGTTCACTTTTGTGTGTGACACATATCTCTGTTCACTTTTGTGTCTCACATATTTCACTGAGAGTCTACTAAACCGTTTTTTAACTCTCTTTACGTGATTTGTCCACTATATAAAAAATTCATTTTTTTGTATCTCACACTCTGTTCACTTTTACACAATGTTGTCTGACACATAACACTTACAGACTCGTAATTCATTTTTTAGCTCTCTTTACGTGATTTGTGCACGATTTCAAATATTAATTTTTTTGTACCTCACTTACTTCACACTCTGTTCACTTTTTTGTCTGACACATATCACTGAGAGACTACTAAACCGTTTTTTAACTCTCTTTACGTGATTTGTCCACTATATAAAAAATTCATTTTTTTGTATCTCACACTGTGTTCACTTTTGTGTGTGACACATATCACTGAGAGACTACTAAACAATTTTTTAACTCTCTTTACGTGATTTGTCCACTATATATAAAAATCAGTTTTTTGTATCTCACACTCTGTTCACTTTTACACAATGTTGTCTGACACATTACACTTACAGACTCGTAAACCATTTTTTAGCTCTCTTTACGTGATTTGTGCACGATTTCAAATATTAATTTTTTTGTACCTCACTTACTTCACACTCTGTTCACTTTTTTGTCTGACACATATCACTGAGAGACTACTAAACCGTTTTTTAACTCTCTTTACGTGATTTGTCCACTATATAAAAAATTCATTTTTTTGTATCTCACACTCTGTTCACTTTTGTGTCTGACACATATCACTGAGAGACAACTAAACCGTTTTTTAACTCTCTTTACGTGATTTGTCCACTATATAAAAAATTCATTTTTTTGTATCTCATACTCTGTTCACTTTTACACAATGTTGTCTGACACACAACACTTACAGACTCGTAAACCATTTTTTAGCTCTCTTTACGTGATTTGTGCACGATTTCAAATATTAATTTTTTTGTACCTCACTTACTTCACACTCTGTTCACTTTTGTGTGTGTCACATATCTCTGTTCACTTTTGTGTCTCACATATATCACTGAGAGTCTACTAAACCGTTTTTTAACTCTCTTTACGTGATTTGTCCACTATATAAAAAATTCATTTTTTTGTATCTCACACTCTGTTCGCTTTTACACAATGTTGTCTGACACTTGACACTTACAGACTCGTAAACCATTTTTTTAGCTTTCTTTACGTGATTTGTGCACGATTTCAAATATTAATTTTTTTGAACCTCACTTACTTCACACTCTGTTCACTTTTGTGTGTGACACAAATCTCTGTTCACTTTTGTGTGTGACATATATCACTGAGAGTCTACTAAACCATTTTTTAACTCTCTTTACGTGATTTGTCCACTATATAAAAAAATCATTTTTTTGTATCTCACACTCTGTTCACTTTTACACAATGTTGTCTGACACATAACACTTACAGACTCGTAAACCATTTTTTAGCTCTCTTTACGTGATTTGTGCACGATTTCAAATATTCATTTTTTTGTACCTCACTTACTTCACACTCTGTTCACTTTTGTGTGTGACACATATCACTGAGAGACTACTAAACCATTTTTTAACTCTCTTTACGTGATTTGTCCACTATATGAAAAAATCATTTTTTTGTATCTCACACTCTGTTCACCTTTACACAATGTTGTCTGACACATAACACTTACAGACTCGTAAACCATTTTTTAGCTCTCTTTACGTGATTTGTGCACGATTTCAAATATTAATTTTTTTGTACCTCACTTACTTCACACTCTGTTCACTTTTGTGTGTGACACATATTACTGAGATACTACTAAACCGTTTTTTAACTCTCTTTACGTGATTTTTCCACTATATAAAAAAAACATTTTTTTGTATCTCACACTCAGTTCACTTTTACACAATGTTGTCTGACACATAACACTTACAGACTCGTAAACCATTTTTTAGCTCTCTTTACGTGATTTGTGCACGATTTCAAATATTAATTTTTTTGTACCTCACTTACTTCACACTCTGTTCACTTTTGTGTGTGACACATATCTCTGTTCACTTTTGTGTCTCACATATATCACTGAGAGTCTACTAAACCGTTTTTTAACTCTCTTTACGTGATTTGTCCACTATATAAAAAATTCATTTTTTTGTATCTCACACTCTGTTTGCTTTTACACAATGTTGTCTGACACTTACAGACTCGTAAACCATTTTTTAGCTTTCTTTACGTGATTTGTGCACGATTTCAATTATTAATTTTTTTGTACCTCACTTACTTCACACTCTGTTCACTTTTGTGTGTGACACATATTACTGAGATACTACTAAACCGTTTTTTAGCTCTCTTTACGTGATTTGTCCACTATATAAAAAATTCATTTTTTTGTATCTCACACTCTGTTCACTTTTGTGTGTGACACATATCACTGAGAGACTACTAAACAATTTTTTAACTCTCTTTACGTGATTTGTCCACTATATATAAAAATCATTTTTTTGTATCTCACACTCTGTTCACTTTTACACAATGTTGTCTGACACATTACACTTACAGACTCGTAAACCATTTTTTAGCTCTCTTTACGTGATTTGTGCACGATTTCAAATATTAATTTTTTGTACCTCACTTACTTCACACTCTGTTCACTTTTGTGTCTGACACATATCACTGAGAGACAACTAAACCGTTTTTTAACTCTCTTTACGTGATTTGTCCACTATATAAAAAATTCATTTTTTTGTATCTCATACACTGTTCACTTTTACACAATGTTGTCTGACACACAACACTTACAGACTCGTAAACCATTTTTTAGCTCTCTTTACGTGATTTGTGCACGATTTCAAATATTAATTTTTTTGTACCTCACTTACTTCACACTCTGTTCACTTTTGTGTGTGACATATCTCTGTTCACTCTTGTGTCTCACGTATATCACTGAGAGTCTACTAAACCGTTCTTTAACTCTCTTTACGTGATTTGTCCACTATATAAAAAAATCATTTTTTTGTATCTCACACTCTGTTCGCTTTTACACAATGTTGTCTGACACTTGACACTTACAGACTCGTAAACCATTTTTTAGCTTTCTTTACGTGATTTGTGCACGATTTCAAATATTATTTTTTTTGTACCAAACTTACTACACACTCTGTTCACTTTTGTGTGTGACACAAATCTCTGTTCACTTTTGTGTGTGACATATATCACTGAGAGTCTACTAAACCATTTTTAACTCTCTTTACGTGATTTGTCCACTATATAAAAAATTCATTTTTTTGTATCTCACACTCTGTTCACTTTTACACAATGTTGTCTGACACATAACACTTACAGACTCGTAAACCATTTTTTAGCTCTCTTTACGTGATTTGTGCACGATTTCAAATATTAATTTTTTTGTACCTCACTTACTTCACACTCTGTTCACTTTTGTGTGTGACACATATCACTGAGAGACTACTAAACCATTTTTTAACTCTCTTTACGTGATTTGTCCACTATATGAAAAAATCATTTTTTTGTATTTTACACTCTGTTCACTTTTACACAATGTTGTCTGACACATAACACTTACAGACTCGTAAACCATTTTTTAGCTCTCTTTACGTGATTTGTGCACGATTTCAAAAATTAATTTTTTTGTACCTCACTTGCTTCACACTCTGTTCACTTTTTTGTCTGACACATATCACTGAGAGACTACTAAACCGTTTTTTAACTCTCTTTACGTGATTTGTCCACTATATAAAAAATTCATTTTTTTGTATCTCACACTCTGTTCACTTTTGTGTGTGACACATATCACTGAGAGACAACTAAACAATTTTTTAACTCTCTTTACGTGATTTGTCCACTATATATAAAAATCATTTTTTTGTATCTCACACTCTGTTCACTTTTACACAATGTTGTCTGACACATTACACTTACAGACTCGTAAACCATTTTTTAGCTCTCTTTACGTGATTTGTGCACGATTTCAAATATTAATTTTTTTGTACCTCACTTACTTCACACTCTGTTCACTTTTGTGTGTGACACATATCTCTGTTCACTTTTGTGTCTCACATATTTCACTGAGAGTCTACTAAACCGTTTTTTAACTCTCTTTACGTGATTTGTCCACTATATAAAAAATTCATTTTTTTGTATCTCACACTCTGTTCACTTTTACACAATGTTGTCTGACACATAACACTTACAGACTCGTCATTCATTTTTTAGCTCTCTTTACGTGATTTGTGCACGATTTCAAATATTAATTTTTTTGTACCTCACTTACTTCACACTCTGTTCACTTTTTTGTCTGACACATATCACTGAGAGACTACTAAACCGTTTTTTAACTCTCTTTACGTGATTTGTCCACTATATAAAAAATTCATTTTTTTGTATCTCACACTCTGTTCACTTTTGTGTCTGACACATATAACTGAGAGACAACTAAACCGTTTTTTAACTCTCTTTACGTGATTTGTCCACTATATAAAAAATTCATTTTTTTGTATCTCATACTCTGTTCACTTTTACACAATGTTGTCTGACACACAACACTTACAGACTCGTAAACCATTTTTTAGCTCTCTTTACGTGATTTGTGCACGATTTCAAATATTAATTTTTTTGTACCTCACTTACTTCACACTCTGTTCACTTTTGTGTGTGACACATATCTCTGTTCACTTTTGTGTCTCACATATATCACTGAGAGTCTACTAAACCGTTTTTTAACTCTCTTTACGTGATTTGTCCACTATATAAAAAATTCATTTTTTTGTATCTCACACTCTGTTCGCTTTTACACAATGTTGTCTGACACTTGACACTTACAGACTCGTAAACCATTTTTTAGCTTTCTTTACGTGATTTGTGCACGATTTCAAATATTAATTTTTTTGAACCTCACTTACTTCACACTCTGTTCACTTTTGTGTGTGACACAAATCTCTGTTCACTTTTGTGTGTGACATATATCACTGAGAGTCTACTAAACCATTTTTTAACTCTCTTTACGTGATTTGTCCACTATATAAAAAAATCATTTTTTTGTATCTCACACTCTGTTCACTTTTACACAATGTTGTCTGACACATAACACTTACAGACTCGTAAACCATTTTTTAGCTCTCTTTACGTGATTTGTGCACGATTTCAAATATTCATTTTTTTGTACCTCACTTACTTCACACTCTGTTCACTTTTGTGTGTGACACATATCACTGAGAGACTACTAAACCATTTTTTAACTCTCTTTACGTGATTTGTCCACTAAATGAAAAAATCATTTTTTTGTATCTCACACTCTGTTCACCTTTACACAATGTTGTCTGACACATAACACTTACAGACTCGTAAACCATTTTTTAGCTCTCTTTACGTGATTTGTGCACGATTTCAAATATTAATTTTTTTGTACCTCACTTACTTCACACTCTGTTCACTTTTGTGTGTGACACATATTACTGAGATACTACTAAACCGTTTTTTAACTCTCTTTACGTGATTTTTCCACTATATAAAAAAAACATTTTTTTGTATCTCACACTCAGTTCACTTTTACACAATGTTGTCTGACACATAACACTTACAGACTCGTAAACCATTTTTTAGCTCTCTTTACGTGATTTGTGCACGATTTCAAATATTAATTTTTTTGTACCTCACTTACTTCACACTCTGTTCACTTTTGTGTGTGACACATATCTCTGTTCACTTTTGTGTCTCACATATATCACTGAGAGTCTACTAAACCGTTTTTTAACTCTCTTTACGTGATTTGTCTACTATATAAAAAATTCATTTTTTTGTATCTCACACTCTGTTCAATTTTACACAATGTTGTCTGACACTTAACACTTACAGACTCGTAATCCATTTTTTAGCTCTCTTTACGTGATTTGTGCACGATTTCAAATATTAATTTTTTTGTACCTCACTTACTTCACACTCTGTTCACTTTTTTGTCTGACACATATCACTGAGAGACTACTAAACCGTTTTTTAACTCTCTTTACGTGATTTGTCCACTATATAAAAAATTCATTTTTTTGTATCTCACACTCTGTTCACTTTTACACAATGTTGTCTGACACATTACACTTACAGACTCGTAAACCATTTTTTAGCTCTCTTTACGTGATTTGTGCACGATTTCAAATATTAATTTTTTTGTACCTCACTTACTTCACACTCTGTTCACTTTTGTGTGTGACACATATCACTGAGAGACTACTAAACCATTTTTTAACTCTCTTTACGTGATTTGTCCACTATATGAAAAAATCATTTTTTTGTATCTCACACTCTGTTCACTTTTACACAATGTTGTCTGATACATAACACTTACAGACTCGTAAACCATTTTTTAGCTCTCTTTACGTGATTTGTGCACGATTTCAAATATTAATTTTTTTGTACCTCACTTGCTTCACACTCTGTTCACTTTTGTGTGTGACACATATCTCTGTTCACTTTTGTGTCTGACATATATCACTGAGAGACTACTAAACCGTTTTTTAACTCTCTTTACGTGATTTGTCCACTATATAAAATATTCATTTTTTTGTATCTCACACTCTGTTCACTTTTACACAATGTTGTCTGACACATAACACTTACAGACTCGTAAACCATTTTTTAGCTCTCTTTACGTGATTTGTGCACGATTTCAAATATTAATTTTTTTGTACCTCACTTACTTCACACTCTGTTCACTTTTGTGTGTGACACATTACTGAGATACTACTAAACCGTTTTTTAACTCTCTTTACGTGATTTTTCCACTATATAAAAAAAACATTTTTTTGTATCTCACACTCAGTTCACTTTTACACAATGTTGTCTGACAGATAACACTTACAGACTCGTAAACCATTTTTTAGCTCTACGTGATTTGTGCACGATTTCAAATATTAATTTTTTTGTACCTCACTTACTTTACACTCTGTTCACTTTTGTGTCTGACACATATCACTGAGAGACAACTAAACCGTTTTTTAACTCTCTTTACGAGATTTGTCCACTATATAGAAAATACATTTTTTTGAATCTCACACTCTGTTCACTTTTACACAATGTTGTCTGACACACAACACTTACAGACTCGTAAACCATTTTTTAGCTCTCTTTACGTGATTTGTGCACGATTTCAAATATTAAATTTTTTGTACCTCACTTACTTCACACTCTGTTCACTTTTGTGTGTGACACATATCTCAGTTCACTTTTGTGTCTGACATATATCACTGAGAGACTATTAAACCGTTTTTTAATTCTCTTTACGTGATTTGTCCACTACATAAAATATTCATTTTTTTGTATCTCACACTCTGTTCACTTTTACACAATGTTGTCTGACACATAACACTTACAGACTCGTAAACCATTTTTTAGCTCTCTTTACGTGATTTGTGCACGATTTCAAATATTAATTTTTTTGTACCTCACTTACTTCACACTCTGTTCACTTTTGTGTGTGACACATATCACTGAGAGACTACTAAACCATTTTTTAACTCTCTTTACGTGATTTGTCCACTATATGAAAAAATCATTTTTTTGTATCTCACACTCTGTTCACTTTTACACAATGTTGTCTGACACATAACACTTACAGACTCGTAAACCATTTTTTAGCTCTCTTTACGTGATTTGTGCACGATTTCAAATATTAATTTTTTTGTACCTCACTTGCTTCACACTCTGTTCACTTTTGTGTGTGACACATATCTCTGTTCACTTTTGTGTCTGACATATATCACTGAGAGACTACTAAACCGTTTTTTAACTCTCTTTACGTGATTTGTCCACTATATAAAAAATTCATTTTTTTGTATCTCACACTCTGTTCACTTTTACACAATGTTGTCTGACACACAACACTTACAGACTCGTAAACCAATTTTTAGCTCTCTTTACGTGATTTGTGCACGATTTCAAATATTAATTTTTTTGTACCTCACTTACTTCACACTCTGTTCACTTTTGTGTGTGACATATCTCTGTTCACTCTTGTGTCTCACGTATATCACTGAGAGTCTACTAAACCGTTCTTTAACTCTCTTTACGTGATTTGTCCACTATATAAAAAAATCATTTTTTTGTATCTCACACTCTGTTCGCTTTTACACAATGTTGTCTGACACTTGACACTTACAGACTCGTAAACCATTTTTTAGCTTTCTTTACGTGATTTGTGCACGATTTCAAATATTATTTTTTTTGTACCAAACTTACTACACACTCTGTTCACTTTTGTGTGTGACACAAATCTCTGTTCACTTTTGTGTGTGACATATATCACTGAGAGTCTACTAAACCATTTTTAACTCTCTTTACGTGATTTGTCCACTATATAAAAAATTCATTTTTTTGTATCTCACACTCTGTTCACTTTTACACAATGTTGTCTGACACATAACACTTACAGACTCGTAAACCATTTTTTAGCTCTCTTTACGTGATTTGTGCACGATTTCAAATATTAATTTTTTTGTACCTCACTTACTTCACACTCTGTTCACTTTTGTGTGTGACACATATCACTGAGAGACTACTAAACCATTTTTTAACTCTCTTTACGTGATTTGTCCACTATATGAAAAAATCATCTTTTTGGTTTTTACACTCTGTTCACTTTTACACAATGTTGTCTGACACATAACACTTACAGACTCGTAAACCATTTTTTAGCTCTCTTTACGTGATTTGTGCACGATTTCAAATATTAATTTTTTTGTACCTCACTTGCTTCACACTCTGTTCACTTTTGTGTGTGACACATATCTCTGTTCACTTTTGAGTCTGACATATATCACTGAGAGACTACTAAACCGTTTTTTAACTCTCTTTACGTGATTTGTCCACTATATAAAATATTCATTTTTTTGTATCTCACACTCTGTTCACTTTTACACAATGTTGTCTGACACATAACACTTACAGACTCGTAAACCATTTTTTAGCTCTCTTTACGTGATTTGTGCACGATTTCAAATATTAATTTTTTTGTACCTCACTTACTTCACACTCTGTTCACTTTTGTGTGTGACACATATCTCTGTTCACTTTTGTGTCTCACATATTTCACTGAGAGTCTACTAAACCGTTTTTTAACTCTCTTTACGTGATTTGTCCACTATATAAAAAATTCATTTTTTTGTATCTCACACTCTGTTCACTTTTACACAATGTTGTCTGACACATAACACTTACAGACTCGTAATTCATTTTTTAGCTCTCTTTACGTGATTTCTGCACGATTTCAAATATTAATTTTTTTGTACCTCACTTACTTCACACTCTGTTCACTTTTTTGTCTGACACATATCACTGAGAGACTACTAAACCGTTTTTTAACTCTCTTTACGTGATTTGTCCACTATATAAAAAAATCATTTTTTTGTATCTCACACTCTGTTCACTTTTGTGTGTGACACATATCACTGAGAGACTACTAAACAATTTTTTAACTCTCTTTACGTGATTTGTCCACTATATATAAAAATAATTTTTTTGTATCTCACACTCTGTTCACTTTTACACAATGTTGTCTGACACATTACACTTACAGACTCGTAAACCATTTTTTAGCTCTCTTTACGTGATTTGTGCACGATTTCAAATATTAATTTTTTTGTACCTCACTTACTTCACACTCTGTTCACTTTTGTGTCTGACACATATCTCTGTTCACTTTTGTGTCTCACATATTTCACTGAGAGTCTACTAAACCGTTTTTTAACTCTCTATACGTGATTTGTCCACTATATAAAAAATTCATTTTTTTGTATCTCACACTCTGTTCACTTTTACAGAATGTTGTCTGACACATAACACTTACAGACTCGTAATTCATTTTTTAGCTCTCTTTACGTGATTTGTGCACGATTTCAAATATTAATTTTTTTGTACCTCACTTACTTCACACTCTGTTTACTTTTTTGTCTGACACATATCACTGAGAGACTACTAAACCGTTTTTTAACTCTCTTTACGTGATTTGTCCACTATATAAAAAATTCATTTTTTTGTATCTCATACTCTGTTCACTTTTACACAATGTTGTCTGACACACAACACTTACAGACTCGTAAACCATTTTTTAGCTCTCTTTACGTGATTTGTGCACGATTTCAAATATTAATTTTTTTGTACCTCACTTACTTCACACTCTGTTCACTTTTGTGTGTGACACATATCTCTGTTCACTTTTGTGTCTCACATATATCACTGAGAGTCTACTAAACCGTTTTTTAACTCTCTTTACGTGATTTGTCCACTATATAAAAAATTCATTTTTTTGTATCTCACACTCTGTTCGCTTTTACACAATGTTGTCTGACACTTGACACTTACAGACTCGTAAACCATTTTTTAGCTTTCTTTACGTGATTTGTGCACGATTTCAAATATTAATTTTTTTGAACCTCACTTACTTCACACTCTGTTCACTTTTGTGTGTGACACAAATCTCAGTTCACTTTTGTGTGTGACATATATCACTGAGAGTCTACTAAACCATTTTTTAACTCTCTTTACGTGATTTGTCCACTATATAAAAAAATCATTTTTTTGTATCTCACACTCTGTTCACTTTTACACAATGTTGTCTGACACATAACACTTACAGACTCGTAAACCATTTTTTAGCTCTCTTTACGTGATTTGTGCACGATTTCAAATATTCATTTTTTTGTACCTCACTTACTTCACACTCTGTTCACTTTTGTGTGTGACACATATCACTGAGAGACTACTAAACCATTTTTTAACTCTCTTTACGTGATTTGTCCACTATATGAAAAAATCATTTTTTTGTATCTCTAACTCTGTTCACCTTTACACAATGTTGTCTGACACATAACACTTACAGACTCGTAAACCATTTTTTAGCTCTCTTTACGTGATTTGTGCACGATTTCAAATATTAATTTTTTTGTACCTCACTTACTTCACACTCTGTTCACTTTTGTGTGTGACACATATCTCTGTTCACTTTTGTGTCTCACATATATCACTGAGAGTCTACTAAACCGTTTTTTAACTCTCTTTACGTGATTTGTCCACTATATAAAAAATTCATTTTTTTGTATCTCACACTCTGTTCGCTTTTACACAATGTTGTCTGACACTTACAGACTCGTAAACCATTTTTTAGCTTTCTTTACGTGATTTGTGCACGATTTCAATTATTAATTTTTTTGTACCTCACTTACTTCACACTATGTTCACTTTTGTGTGTGACACATATTACTGAGATACTACTAAACCGTTTTTTAGCTCTCTTTACGTGATTTGTGCACGATTTCAAATATTAATTTTTTTGTACCTCACTTACTTCACACTCTGTTCACTTTTGTGTGTGACACATATCTCTGTTCACTTTTGTGTCTCACATATATCACTGAGAGTCTACTAAACCGTTTTTTAACTCTCTTTACGTGATTTGTCCACTATATAAAAAATTCATTTTTTTGTATCTCACACTCTGTTCAATTTTACACAATGTTGTCTGACACATAGCACTTACAGACTCGTAATCCATTTTTTAGCTCTCTTTACGTGATTTGTGCACGATTTCAAATATTAATTTTTTTGTACCTCACTTACTTCACACTCTGTTCACTTTTTTGTCTGACACATATCACTGAGAGACTACTAAACCGTTTTTTAACTCTCTTTACGTGATTTGTCCACTATATAAAAAATTCATTTTTTTGTATCTCACACACTGTTCACTTTTGTGTGTGACACATATCACTGAGAGACTACTAAACAATTTTTTAACTCTCTTTACGTGATTTGTCCACTATATATAAAAATCATTTTTTTGTATCTCACACTCTGTTCACTTTTACACAATGTTGTCTGACACATTACACTTACAGACTCGTAAACCATTTTTTAGCTCTCTTTACGTGATTTGTGCACGATTTCAAATATTAATTTTTTGTACCTCACTTACTTCACACTCTGTTCACTTTTGTGTCTGACACATATCACTGAGAGACAACTAAACCGTTTTTTAACTCTCTTTACGTGATTTGTCCACTATATAAAAAATTCATTTTTTGTATCTCATACACTGTTCACTTTTACACAATGTTGTCTGACACACAACACTTACAGACTCGTAAACCATTTTTTAGCTCTCTTTACGTGATTTGTGCACGATTTCAAATATTAATTTTTTTGTACCTCACTTACTTCACACTCTGTTCACTTTTGTGTGTGACATATCTCTGTTCACTCTTGTGTCTCACGTATATCACTGAGAGTCTACTAAACCGTTTTTTAACTCTCTTTACGTGATTTGTCCGCTATATAAAAAATTCATTTTTTTGTATCTCACACTCTGTTCGCTTTTACACAATGTTGTCTGACACTTGACACTTACAGACTCGTAAACCATTTTTTAGCTTTCTTTACGTGATTTGTGCACGATTTCAAATATTATTTTTTTTGTACCAAACTTACTTCACACTCTGTTCACTTTTGTGTGTGACATATATCACTGAGAGTCTACTAAACCATTTTTAACTCTCTTTACGTGATTTGTCCACTATATAAAAAATTCATTTTTTTGTATCTCACACTCTGTTCACTTTTACACAATGTTGTCTGACACATAACACTTACAGACTCGTAAACCATTTTTTAGCTCTACGTGATTTGTGCACGATTTCAAATATTAATTTTTTTGTACCTCACTTACTTTACACTCTGTTCACTTTTGTGTCTGACACATATCACTGAGAGACAACTAAACCGTTTTTTAACTCTCTTTACGAGATTTGTCCACTATATAGAAAATACATTTTTTTGAATCTCACACTCTGTTCACTTTTACACAATGTTGTCTGACACACAACACTTACAGACTCGTAAACCATTTTTTAGCTCTCTTTACGTGATTTGTGCACGATTTCAAATATTAAATTTTTTGTACCTCACTTACTTCACACTCTGTTCACTTTTGTGTGTGACACATATCTCAGTTCACTTTTGTGTCTGACATATATCACTGAGAGACTATTAAACCGTTTTTTAATTCTCTTTACGTGATTTGTCCACTACATAAAATATTCATTTTTTTGTATCTCACACTCTGTTCACTTTTACACAATGTTGTCTGACACATAACACTTACAGACTCGTAAACCATTTTTTAGCTCTCTTTACGTGATTTGTGCACGATTTCAAATATTAATTTTTTTGTACCTCACTTACTTCACACTCTGTTCACTTTTGTGTGTGACACATATCACTGAGAGACTACTAAACCATTTTTTAACTCTCTTTACGTGATTTGTCCACTATATGAAAAAATCATTTTTTTGTATCTCACACTCTGTTCACTTTTACACAATGTTGTCTGACACATAACACTTACAGACTCGTAAACCATTTTTTAGCTCTCTTTACGTGATTTGTGCACGATTTCAAATATTAATTTTTTTGTACCTCACTTGCTTCACACTCTGTTCACTTTTGTGTGTGACACATATCTCTGTTCACTTTTGTGTCTGACATATATCACTGAGAGACTACTAAACCGTTTTTTAACTCTCTTTACGTGATTTGTCCACTATATAAAAAATTCATTTTTTTGTATCTCACACTCTGTTCACTTTTACACAATGTTGTCTGACACACAACACTTACAGACTCGTAAACCAATTTTTAGCTCTCTTTACGTGATTTGTGCACGATTTCAAATATTAATTTTTTTGTACCTCACTTACTTCACACTCTGTTCACTTTTGTGTGTGACATATCTCTGTTCACTCTTGTGTCTCACGTATATCACTGAGAGTCTACTAAACCGTTCTTTAACTCTCTTTACGTGATTTGTCCACTATATAAAAAAATCATTTTTTTGTATCTCACACTCTGTTCGCTTTTACACAATGTTGTCTGACACTTGACACTTACAGACTCGTAAACCATTTTTTAGCTTTCTTTACGTGATTTGTGCACGATTTCAAATATTATTTTTTTTGTACCAAACTTACTACACACTCTGTTCACTTTTGTGTGTGACACAAATCTCTGTTCACTTTTGTGTGTGACATATATCACTGAGAGTCTACTAAACCATTTTTAACTCTCTTTACGTGATTTGTCCACTATATAAAAAATTCATTTTTTTGTATCTCACACTCTGTTCACTTTTACACAATGTTGTCTGACACATAACACTTACAGACTCGTAAACCATTTTTTAGCTCTCTTTACGTGATTTGTGCACGATTTCAAATATTAATTTTTTTGTACCTCACTTACTTCACACTCTGTTCACTTTTGTGTGTGACACATATCACTGAGAGACTACTAAACCATTTTTTAACTCTCTTTACGTGATTTGTCCACTATATGAAAAAATCATCTTTTTGGTTTTTACACTCTGTTCACTTTTACACAATGTTGTCTGACACATAACACTTACAGACTCGTAAACCATTTTTTAGCTCTCTTTACGTGATTTGTGCACGATTTCAAATATTAATTTTTTTGTACCTCACTTGCTTCACACTCTGTTCACTTTTGTGTGTGACACATATCTCTGTTCACTTTTGAGTCTGACATATATCACTGAGAGACTACTAAACCGTTTTTTAACTCTCTTTACGTGATTTGTCCACTATATAAAATATTCATTTTTTTGTATCTCACACTCTGTTCACTTTTACACAATGTTGTCTGACACATAACACTTACAGACTCGTAAACCATTTTTTAGCTCTCTTTACGTGATTTGTGCACGATTTCAAATATTAATTTTTTTGTACCTCACTTACTTCACACTCTGTTCACTTTTGTGTGTGACACATATCTCTGTTCACTTTTGTGTCTCACATATTTCACTGAGAGTCTACTAAACCGTTTTTTAACTCTCTTTACGTGATTTGTCCACTATATAAAAAATTCATTTTTTTGTATCTCACACTCTGTTCACTTTTACACAATGTTGTCTGACACATAACACTTACAGACTCGTAATTCATTTTTTAGCTCTCTTTACGTGATTTCTGCACGATTTCAAATATTAATTTTTTTGTACCTCACTAACTTCACACTCTGTTCACTTTTTTGTCTGACACATATCACTGAGAGACTACTAAACCGTTTTTTAACTCTCTTTACGTGATTTGTCCACTATATAAAAAAATCATTTTTTTGTATCTCACACTCTGTTCACTTTTGTGTGTGACACATATCACTGAGAGACTACTAAACAATTTTTTAACTCTCTTTACGTGATTTGTCCACTATATATAAAAATAATTTTTTTGTATCTCACACTCTGTTCACTTTTACACAATGTTGTCTGACACATTACACTTACAGACTCGTAAACCATTTTTTAGCTCTCTTTACGTGATTTGTGCACGATTTCAAATATTAATTTTTTTGTACCTCACTTACTTCACACTCTGTTCACTTTTGTGTCTGACACATATCTCTGTTCACTTTTGTGTCTCACATATTTCACTGAGAGTCTACTAAACCGTTTTTTAACTCTCTATACGTGATTTGTCCACTATATAAAAAATTCATTTTTTTGTATCTCACACTCTGTTCACTTTTACAGAATGTTGTCTGACACATAACACTTACAGACTCGTAATTCATTTTTTAGCTCTCTTTACGTGATTTGTGCACGATTTCAAATATTAATTTTTTTGTACCTCACTTACTTCACACTCTGTTTACTTTTTTGTCTGACACATATCACTGAGAGACTACTAAACCGTTTTTTAACTCTCTTTACGTGATTTGTCCACTATATAAAAAATTCATTTTTTTGTATCTCATACTCTGTTCACTTTTACACAATGTTGTCTGACACACAACACTTACAGACTCGTAAACCATTTTTTAGCTCTCTTTACGTGATTTGTGCACGATTTCAAATATTAATTTTTTTGTACCTCACTTACTTCACACTCTGTTCACTTTTGTGTGTGACACATATCTCTGTTCACTTTTGTGTCTCACATATATCACTGAGAGTCTACTAAACCGTTTTTTAACTCTCTTTACGTGATTTGTCCACTATATAAAAAATTCATTTTTTTGTATCTCACACTCTGTTCGCTTTTACACAATGTTGTCTGACACTTGACACTTACAGACTCGTAAACCATTTTTTAGCTTTCTTTACGTGATTTGTGCACGATTTCAAATATTAATTTTTTTGAACCTCACTTACTTCACACTCTGTTCACTTTTGTGTGTGACACAAATCTCAGTTCACTTTTGTGTGTGACATATATCACTGAGAGTCTACTAAACCATTTTTTAACTCTCTTTACGTGATTTGTCCACTATATAAAAAAATCATTTTTTTGTATCTCACACTCTGTTCACTTTTACACAATGTTGTCTGACACATAACACTTACAGACTCGTAAACCATTTTTTAGCTCTCTTTACGTGATTTGTGCACGATTTCAAATATTCATTTTTTTGTACCTCACTTACTTCACACTCTGTTCACTTTTGTGTGTGACACATATCACTGAGAGACTACTAAACCATTTTTTAACTCTCTTTACGTGATTTGTCCACTATATGAAAAAATCATTTTTTTGTATCTCTAACTCTGTTCACCTTTACACAATGTTGTCTGACACATAACACTTACAGACTCGTAAACCATTTTTTAGCTCTCTTTACGTGATTTGTGCACGATTTCAAATATTAATTTTTTTGTACCTCACTTACTTCACACTCTGTTCACTTTTGTGTGTGACACATATCTCTGTTCACTTTTGTGTCTCACATATATCACTGAGAGTCTACTAAACCGTTTTTTAACTCTCTTTACGTGATTTGTCCACTATATAAAAAATTCATTTTTTTGTATCTCACACTCTGTTCGCTTTTACACAATGTTGTCTGACACTTACAGACTCGTAAACCATTTTTTAGCTTTCTTTACGTGATTTGTGCACGATTTCAATTATTAATTTTTTTGTACCTCACTTACTTCACACTATGTTCACTTTTGTGTGTGACACATATTACTGAGATACTACTAAACCGTTTTTTAGCTCTCTTTACGTGATTTGTGCACGATTTCAAATATTAATTTTTTTGTACCTCACTTACTTCACACTCTGTTCACTTTTGTGTGTGACACATATCTCTGTTCACTTTTGTGTCTCACATATATCACTGAGAGTCTACTAAACCGTTTTTTAACTCTCTTTACGTGATTTGTCCACTATATAAAAAATTCATTTTTTTGTATCTCACACTCTGTTCAATTTTACACAATGTTGTCTGACACATAGCACTTACAGACTCGTAATCCATTTTTTAGCTCTCTTTACGTGATTTGTGCACGATTTCAAATATTAATTTTTTTGTACCTCACTTACTTCACACTCTGTTCACTTTTTTGTCTGACACATATCACTGAGAGACTACTAAACCGTTTTTTAACTCTCTTTACGTGATTTGTCCACTATATAAAAAATTCATTTTTTTGTATCTCACACACTGTTCACTTTTGTGTGTGACACATATCACTGAGAGACTACTAAACAATTTTTTAACTCTCTTTACGTGATTTGTCCACTATATATAAAAATCATTTTTTTGTATCTCACACTCTGTTCACTTTTACACAATGTTGTCTGACACATTACACTTACAGACTCGTAAACCATTTTTTAGCTCTCTTTACGTGATTTGTGCACGATTTCAAATATTAATTTTTTGTACCTCACTTACTTCACACTCTGTTCACTTTTGTGTCTGACACATATCACTGAGAGACAACTAAACCGTTTTTTAACTCTCTTTACGTGATTTGTCCACTATATAAAAAATTCATTTTTTGTATCTCATACACTGTTCACTTTTACACAATGTTGTCTGACACACAACACTTACAGACTCGTAAACCATTTTTTAGCTCTCTTTACGTGATTTGTGCACGATTTCAAATATTAATTTTTTTGTACCTCACTTACTTCACACTCTGTTCACTTTTGTGTGTGACATATCTCTGTTCACTCTTGTGTCTCACGTATATCACTGAGAGTCTACTAAACCGTTTTTTAACTCTCTTTACGTGATTTGTCCGCTATATAAAAAATTCATTTTTTTGTATCTCACACTCTGTTCGCTTTTACACAATGTTGTCTGACACTTGACACTTACAGACTCGTAAACCATTTTTTAGCTTTCTTTACGTGATTTGTGCACGATTTCAAATATTATTTTTTTTGTACCAAACTTACTTCACACTCTGTTCACTTTTGTGTGTGACATATATCACTGAGAGTCTACTAAACCATTTTTAACTCTCTTTACGTGATTTGTCCACTATATAAAAAATTCATTTTTTTGTATCTCACACTCTGTTCACTTTTACACAATGTTGTCTGACACATAACACTTACAGACTCGTAAACCATTTTTTAGCTCTCTTTACGTGATTTGTGCACGATTTCAAATATTCATTTTTTTGTACCTCACTTACTTCACACTCTGTTCACTTTTGTGTGTGACACATATCACTGAGAGACTACTAAACCATTTTTTAACTCTCTTTACGTGATTTGTCCACTATATGAAAAAATCATTTTTTTGTATCTCACACTCTGTTCACTTTTACACAATGTTGTCTGACACATAACACTTACAGACTCGTAAACCATTTTTTAGCTCTCTTTACGTGATTTGTGCACGATTTCAAATATTAATTTTTTTGTACCTCACTTACTTCACACTCTGTTCACTTTTGTGTGTGACACATATTACTGAGATACTACTAAACCGTTTTTTAACTCTCTTTACGTGATTTTTCCACTATATAAAAAAAACATTTTTTTTGTATCTCACACTCAGTCCACTTTTACACAATGTTGTCTGACACATAACACTTACAGACTCGTAAACCATTTTTTAGCTCTCTTTACGTGATTTGTGCACGATTTCAAATATTAATTTTTGTGCCTCACTTACTTCACACTCTGTTCACTTTTGTGTGTGACACATATCACTGAGAGACTACTAAATCATTTTTTAACTCTCTTTACGTGATTTGTCCACTATATAGAAAATTCATTTTTTTGAATCTCACACTCTGTTCACTTTTACACAATGTTGTCTGACACACAACACTTACAGACTCGTAAACCATTTTTTAGCTCTCTTTACGTGATTTGTGCACGATTTCAAATATTAATTTTTTTGTACCTCACTTACTTCACACTCTGTTCACTTTTGTGTGTGACACATATTAGTGAGATACTACTAAACCGTTTTTTAACTCTCTTTACGTGATTTGTCCACTATATAAAAAATTCATTTTTTTGTATCTCACACTCTGTTCACTTTTACACAATGTTGTCTGACACACAACACTTACAGACTCGTAAACCAATTTTTAGCTCTCTTTACGTGATTTGTGCACGATTTCAAATATTAATTTTTTTGTACCTCACTTACTTCACACTCTGTTAACTTTTGTGTGTGACACATTACTGAGATACTACTAAACCGTTTTTTAACTCTCTTTACGTGATTTTTCCACTATATAAAAAAAACATTTTTTTGTATCTCACACTCAGTTCACTTTTACACAATGTTGTCTGACACATAACACTTACAGACTCGTAAACCATTTTTTAGCTCTACGTGATTTGTGCACGATTTCAAATATTAATTTTTTTGTACCTCACTTACTTTACACTCTGTTCATTTTTGTGTCTGACACATATCACTGAGAGACAACTAAACCGTTTTTTAACTCTCTTTACGTGATTTGTCCACTATATAGAAAATTCATTTTTTTGAATCTCACACTCTGTTCACTTTTACACAATGTTGTCTGACACACAACACTTACAGACTCGTAAACCATTTTTTAGCTCTCTTTACGTGATTTGTGCACGATTTCAAATATTAATTTTTTTGTACCTCACTTACTTCACACTCTGTTCACTTTTGTGTGTGACACATATCTCAGTTCACTTTTGTGTCTGACATATATCACTGAGAGACTACTAAACCGTTTTTTAATTCTCTTTACGTGATTTGTCCACTATATAAAATATTCATTTTTTTGTATCTCACACTCTGTTCACTTTTACACAATGTTGTCTGACACATAACACTTACAGACTCGTAAACCATTTTTTAGCTCTCTTTACGTGATTTGTGCACGATTTCAAATATTAATTTTTTTGTACCTCACTTACTTCACACTCTGTTCACTTTTGTGTGTGACACATATCACTGAGAGACTACTAAATCATTTTTTAACTCTCTTTACGTGATTTGTCCACTATATAGAAAATTCATTTTTTTGAATCTCACACTCTGTTCACTTTTACACAATGTTGTCTGACGCACAAAACTTACAGACTCGTAAACCATTTTTTAGCTCTCTTTACGTGATTTGTGCACGATTTCAAATATTAATTTTTTTGAACCTCACTTACTTCACACTCTGTTCACTTTTGTGTGTGACACAAATCTCTGTTCACTTTTGTGTGTGACATATATCACTGAGAGTCTACTAAACCATTTTTTAACTCTCTTTACGTGATTTGTCCACTATATAAAAAAATCATTTTTTTGTATCTCACACTCTGTTCACTTTTACACAATGTTGTCTGACACATAACACTTACAGACTCGTAAACCATTTTTTAGCTCTCTTTACGTGATTTGTGCACGATTTCAAATATTAATTTTTTGTACTTACTTCACACTCTGTTCACTTTTGTGTCTGACACATATCACTGAGAGACAACTAAACCGTTTTTTAACTCTCTTTACGTGATTTGTCCACTATATAAAAAATTCATTTTTTTGTATCTCATACACTGTTCACTTTTACACAATGTTGTCTGACACACAACACTTACAGACTCGTAAACCATTTTTTAGCTCTCTTTACGTGATTTGTGCACGATTTCAAATATTAATTTTTTTGTACCTCACTTACTTCACACTCTGTTCACTTTTGTGTGTGACATATCTCTGTTCACTCTTGTGTCTCACGTATATCACTGAGAGTCTACTAAACCGTTTTTTAACTCTCTTTACGTGATTTGTCCACTATATAAAAAATTCATTTTTTTGTATCTCACACTCTGTTCGCTTTTACACAATGTTGTCTGACACTTGACACTTACAGACTCGTAAACCATTTTTTAGCTTTCTTTACGTGATTTGTGCACGATTTCAAATATTATTTTTTTTGTACCAAACTTACTTCACTCTCTGTTCACTTTTGTGTGTGACACAAATCTCTGTTCACTTTTGTGTGTGACATATATCACTGAGAGTCTACTAAACCATTTTTAACTCTCTTTACGTGATTTGTCCACTATATAAAAAATTCATTTTTTTGTATCTCATACACTGTTCACTTTTACACAATGTTGTCTGACACACAACACTTACAGACTCGTAAACCATTTTTTAGCTCTCTTTACGTGATTTGTGCACGATTTCAAATATTAATTTTTTTGTACCTCACTTACTTCACACTCTGTTCACTTTTGTGTGTGACACATATCACTGAGAGACTACTAAACCATTTTTTAACTCTCTTTACGTGATTTGTCCACTATATGAAAAAATCATTTTTTTGTATCTCACACTCTGTTCACTTTTACACAATGTTGTCTGACACATAACACTTACAGACTCGTAAACCATTTTTTAGCTCTCTTTACGTGATTTGTGCACGATTTCAAATATTAATTTTTTTGTACCTCACTTACTTCACACTCTGTTCACTTTTGTGTGTGACACATATTACTGAGATACTACTAAACCGTTTTTTAACTCTCTTTACGTGATTTTTCCACTATATAAAAAAAACATTTTTTTTGTATCTCACACTCAGTCCACTTTTACACAATGTTGTCTGACACATAACACTTACAGACTCGTAAACCATTTTTTAGCTCTCTTTACGTGATTTGTGCACGATTTCAAATATTAATTTTTGTGCCTCACTTACTTCACACTCTGTTCACTTTTGTGTGTGACACATATCACTGAGAGACTACTAAATCATTTTTTAACTCTCTTTACGTGATTTGTCCACTATATAGAAAATTCATTTTTTTGAATCTCACACTCTGTTCACTTTTACACAATGTTGTCTGACACACAACACTTACAGACTCGTAAACCATTTTTTAGCTCTCTTTACGTGATTTGTGCACGATTTCAAATATTAATTTTTTTGTACCTCACTTACTTCACACTCTGTTCACTTTTGTGTGTGACACATATCTCTGTTCACTTTTGTGTCTGACATAAATCACTGAGAGACTACTAAACCGTTTTTTAACTCTCTTTACGTGATTTGTCCACTATATAAAATATTCATTTTTTTGTATCTCACACTCTGTTCACTTTTACACAATGTTGTCTGACACATAACACTTACAGACTCGTAACCCATTTTTTAGCTCTCTTTACGTGATTTGTGCACGATTTCAAATATTAATTTTTTTGTACCTCACTTACTTCACACTCTGTTCACTTTTGTGTGTGACACATATCTCTGTTCACTTTTGTGTCTGACATATATCACTGAGAGACTACTAAACCGTTTTTTAACTCTCTTTACGTGATTTGTCCACTATATAAAATATTCATTTTTTTGTATCTCACACTCTGTTCACTTTTACACAATGTTGTCTGACACATAACACTTACAGACTCGTAAACCATGTTTTAGCTCTCTTTACGTGATTTGTGCACGATTTCAAATATTAATTTTTTTGTACCTCACTTACTTCACACTCTGTTCACTTTTGTGTGTGACACATATTAGTGAGATACTACTAAACCGTTTTTTAACTCTCTTTACGTGATTTGTCCACTATATAAAAAATTCATTTTTTTGTATCTCACACTCTGTTCACTTTTACACAATGTTGTCTGACACACAACACTTACAGACTCGTAAACCAATTTTTAGCTCTCTTTACGTGATTTGTGCACGATTTCAAATATTAATTTTTTTGTACCTCACTTACTTCACACTCTGTTAACTTTTGTGTGTGACACATTACTGAGATACTACTAAACCGTTTTTTAACTCTCTTTACGTGATTTTTCCACTATATAAAAAAAACATTTTTTTGTATCTCACACTCAGTTCACTTTTACACAATGTTGTCTGACACATAACACTTACAGACTCGTAAACCATTTTTTAGCTCTACGTGATTTGTGCACGATTTCAAATATTAATTTTTTTGTACCTCACTTACTTTACACTCTGTTCATTTTTGTGTCTGACACATATCACTGAGAGACAACTAAACCGTTTTTTAACTCTCTTTACGTGATTTGTCCACTATATAGAAAATTCATTTTTTTGAATCTCACACTCAGTTCACTTTTACACAATGTTGTCTGACACATAACACTTACAGACTCGTAAACCATTTTTTAGCTCTACGTGATTTGTGCACGATTTCAAATATTAATTTTTTTGTACCTCACTTACTTCACACTCTGTTCACTTTTGTGTGTGACACATATCTCAGTTCACTTTTGTGTCTGACATATATCACTGAGAGACTACTAAACCGTTTTTTAATTCTCTTTACGTGATTTGTCCACTATATAAAATATTCATTTTTTTGTATCTCACACTCTGTTCACTTTTACACAATGTTGTCTGACACATAACACTTACAGACTCGTAAACCATTTTTTAGCTCTCTTTACGTGATTTGTGCACGATTTCAAATATTAATTTTTTTGTACCTCACTTACTTCACACTCTGTTCACTTTTGTGTGTGACACATATCACTGAGAGACTACTAAATCATTTTTTAACTCTCTTTACGTGATTTGTCCACTATATAGAAAATTCATTTTTTTGAATCTCACACTCTGTTCACTTTTACACAATGTTGTCTGACGCACAACACTTACAGACTCGTAAACCATTTTTTAGCTCTCTTTACGTGATTTGTGCACGATTTCAAATATTAATTTTTTTGAACCTCACTTACTTCACACTCTGTTCACTTTTGTGTGTGACACAAATCTCTGTTCACTTTTGTGTGTGACATATATCACTGAGAGTCTACTAAACCATTTTTTAACTCTCTTTACGTGATTTGTCCACTATAGAAAAAAATCATTTTTTTGTATCTCACACTCTGTTCACTTTTACACAATGTTGTCTGACACATAACACTTACAGACTCGTAAACCATTTTTTAGCTCTCTTTACGTGATTTGTGCACGATTTCAAATATTCATTTTTTTGTACCTCACTTAGTTCACACTCTGTTCACTTTTGTGTGTGACACATATCACTGAGAGACTACTAAACCATTTTTTAACTCTCTTTACGTGATTTGTCCACTATATGAAAAAATCATTTTTTTGTATCTCACACTCTGTTCACCTTTACACAATGTTGTCTGACACATAACACTTACAGACTCGTAAACCATTTTTTAGCTCTCTTTACGTGATTTGTGCACGATTTCAAATATTAATTTTTTTGTACCTCACTTACTTCACACTCTGTTCACTTTTGTGTGTGACACATATCTCTGTTCACTTTTGTGTCTCACATATATCACTGAGAGTCTACTAAACCGTTTTTTAACTCTCTTTACGTGATTTGTCCACTATATAAAAAATTCATTTTTTTGTATCTCACACTCTGTTCGCTTTTACACAATGTTGTCTGACACTTACAGACTCGTAAACCATTTTTTAGCTTTCTTTACGTGATTTGTGCACGATTTCAATTATTAATTTTTTTGTACCTCACTTACTTCACACTATGTTCACTTTTGTGTGTGACACATATTACTGAGATACTACTAAACCGTTTTTTAGCTCTCTTTACGTGATTTGTGCACGATTTCAAATATTAATTTTTTTGTACCTCACTTACTTCACACTCTGTTCACTTTTGTGTGTGACACATATCTCTGTTCACTTTTGTGTCTCACATATATCACTGAGAGTCTACTAAACCGTTTTTTAACTCTCTTTACGTGATTTGTCCACTATATAAAAAATTCATTTTTTTGTATCTCACACTCTGTTCAATTTTACACAATGTTGTCTGACACATAACACTTACAGACTCGTAATCCATTTTTTAGCTCTCTTTACGTGATTTGTGCACGATTTCAAATATTAATTTTTTTGTACCTCACTTACTTCACACTCTGTTCACTTTTTTGTCTGACACATATCACTGAGAGACTACTAAACCGTTTTTTAACTCTCTTTACGTGATTTGTCCACTATATAAAAAATTCATTTTTTTGTATCTCACACTCTGTTCACTTTTGTGTGTGACACATATCACTGAGAGACTACTAAACAATTTTTTAACTCTCTTTGCGTGATTTGTCCACTATATATAAAAATCATTTTTTTGTATCTCACACTCTGTTCACTTTTACACAATGTTGTCTGACACATTACACTTACAGACTCGTAAACCATTTTTTAGCTCTCTTTACGTGATTTGTGCACGATTTCAAATATTAATTTTTTGTACTTACTTCACACTCTGTTCACTTTTGTGTCTGACACATATCACTGAGAGACAACTAAACCGTTTTTTAACTCTCTTTACGTGATTTGTCCACTATATAGAAAATTCATTTTTTTGAATCTCACACTCTGTTCACTTTTACACAATGTTGTCTGACACACAACACTTACAGACTCGTAAACCATTTTTTAGCTCTCTTTACGTGATTTGTGCACGATTTCAAATATTAATTTTTTTGTACCTCACTTACTTCACACTCTGTTCACTTTTGTGTGTGACACATATCTCTGTTCACTTTTGTGTCTGACATATATCACTGAGAGACTACTAAACCGTTTTTTAACTCTCTTTACGTGATTTGTCCACTATATAAAATATTCATTTTTTTGTATCTCACACTCTGTTCACTTTTACACAATGTTGTCTGACACATAACACTTACAGACTCGTAAACCATTTTTTAGCTCTCTTTACGTGATTTGTGCACGATTTCAAATATTAATTTTTTTGTACCTCACTTACTTCACACTCTGTTCACTTTTGTGTGTGACACATATTAGTGAGATACTACTAAACCGTTTTTTAACTCTCTTTACGTGATTTGTCCACTATATAAAAAATTCATTTTTTTGTATCTCACACTCTGTTCACTTTTACACAATGTTGTCTGACACACAACACTTACAGACTCGTAAACCAATTTTTAGCTCTCTTTACGTGATTTGTGCACGATTTCAAATATTAATTTTTTTGTACCTCACTTACTTCACACTCTGTTAACTTTTGTGTGTGACACATTACTGAGATACTACTAAACCGTTTTTTAACTCTCTTTACGTGATTTTTCCACTATATAAAAAAAACATTTTTTTGTATCTCACACTCAGTTCACTTTTACACAATGTTGTCTGACACATAACACTTACAGACTCGTAAACCATTTTTTAGCTCTACGTGATTTGTGCACGATTTCAAATATTAATTTTTTTGTACCTCACTTACTTTACACTCTGTTCATTTTTGTGTCTGACACATATCACTGAGAGACAACTAAACCGTTTTTTAACTCTCTTTACGTGATTTGTCCACTATATAGAAAATTCATTTTTTTGAATCTCACACTCTGTTCACTTTTACACAATGTTGTCTGACACACAACACTTACAGACTCGTAAACCATTTTATAGCTCTCTTTACGTGATTTGTGCACGATTTCAAATATTAATTTTTTTGTACCTCACTTACTTCACACTCTGTTCACTTTTGTGTGTGACACATATCTCAGTTCACTTTTGTGTCTGACATATATCACTGAGAGACTACTAAACCGTTTTTTAATTCTCTTTACGTGATTTGTCCACTATATAAAATATTCATTTTTTTGTATCTCACACTCTGTTCACTTTTACACAATGTTGTCTGACACATAACACTTACAGACTCGTAAACCATTTTTTAGCTCTCTTTACGTGATTTGTGCACGATTTCAAATATTAATTTTTTTGTACCTCACTTACTTCACACTCTGTTCACTTTTGTGTGTGACACATATCACTGAGAGACTACTAAATCATTTTTTAACTCTCTTTACGTGATTTGTCCACTATATAGAAAATTCATTTTTTTGAATCTCACACTCTGTTCACTTTTACACAATGTTGTCTGACACACAACACTTACAGACTCGTAAACCATTTTTTAGCTCTCTTTACGTGATTTGTGCACGATTTCAAATATTAATTTTTTTGTACCTCAATTGCTTCACACTCTGTTCACTTTTGTGTGTGACACATATCACTGAGAGACTACTAAACCATTTTTTAACTCTCTTTACGTGATTTGTCCACTATATGAAAAAATCATTTTTTTGTATCTCACACTCTGTTCACCTTTACACAATGTTGTCTGACACATAACACTTACAGACTCGTAAACCATTTTTTAGCTCTCTTTACGTGATTTGTGCACGATTTCAAATATTAATTTTTTTGTACCTCACTTACTTCACACTCTGTTCACTTTTGTGTGTGACACATATCTCTGTTCACTTTTGTGTCTCACATATATCACTGAGAGTCTACTAAACCGTTTTTTAACTCTCTTTACGTGATTTGTCCACTATATAAAAAATTCATTTTTTTGTATCTCACACTCTGTTCGCTTTTACACAATGTTGTCTGACACTTACAGACTCGTAAACCATTTTTTAGCTTTCTTTACGTGATTTGTGCACGATTTCAATTATTAATTTTTTTGTACCTCACTTACTTCACACTATGTTCACTTTTGTGTGTGACACATATTACTGAGATACTACTAAACCGTTTTTTAGCTCTCTTTACGTGATTTGTGCACGATTTCAAATATTAATTTTTTTGTACCTCACTTACTTCACACTCTGTTCACTTTTGTGTGTGACACATATCTCTGTTCACTTTTGTGTCTCACATATATCACTGAGAGTCTACTAAACCGTTTTTTAACTCTCTTTACGTGATTTGTCCACTATATAAAAAATTCATTTTTTTTGTATCTCACACTCTGTTCAATTTTACACAATCTTGTCTGACACATAACACTTACAGACTCGTAATCCATTTTTTAGCTCTCTTTACGTGATTTGTGCACGATTTCAAATATTAATTTTTTTGTACCTCACTTACTTCACACTCTGTTCACTTTTTTGTCTGACACATATCACTGAGAGACTACTAAACCGTTTTTTAACTCTCTTTACGTGATTTGTCCACTATATAAAAAATTCATTTTTTTGTATCTCATACACTGTTCACTTTTACACAATGTTGTCTGACACACAACACTTACAGACTCGTAAACCATTTTTTAGCTCTCTTTACGTGATTTGTGCACGATTTCAAATATTAATTTTTTTGTACCTCACTTACTTCACACTCTGTCCACTTTTGTGTGTGACATATCTCTGTTCACTCCTGTGTCTCACGTATATCACTGAGAGTCTACTAAACCGTTTTTTAACTCTCTTTACGTGATTTGTCCACTATATAAAAAATTCATTTTTTTGTATCTCACACTCTGTTCGCTTTTACACAATGTTGTCTGACACTTGACACTTACAGACTCGTAAACCATTTTTTAGCTTTCTTTACGTGATTTGTGCACGATTTCAAATATTATTTTTTTTGTACCAAACTTACTTCACACTCTGTTCACTTTTGTGTGTGACACAAATCTCTGTTCACTTTTGTGTGTGACATATATCACTGAGAGTCTACCAAACCATTTTTAACTCTCTTTACGTGATTTGTCCACTATATAAAAAATTCATTTTTTTGTATCTCACACTCTGTTCACTTTTACACAATGTTGTCTGACACATAACACTTACAGACTCGTAAACCATTTTTTAGCTCTCTTTACGTGATTTGTGCACGATTTCAAATATTCATTTTTTTGTACCTCACTTACTTCACACTCTGTTCACTTTTGTGTGTGACACATATCACTGAGAGACTACTAAACCATTTTTTAACTCTCTTTACGTGATTTGTCCACTATATGAAAAAATCATTTTTTTGTATCTCACACTCTGTTCACTTTTACACAATGTTGTCTGACACATAACACTTACAGACTCGTAAACCATTTTTTAGCTCTCTTTACGTGATTTGTGCACGATTTCAAATATTAATTTTTTTGTACCTCACTTACTTCACACTCTGTTCACTTTTGTGTGTGACACATATTACTGAGATACTACTAAACCGTTTTTTAACTCTCTTTACGTGATTTTTCCACTATATAAAAAAAACATTTTTTTTGTATCTCACACTCAGTCCACTTTTACACAATGTTGTCTGACACATAACACTTACAGACTCGTAAACCATTTTTTAGCTCTCTTTACGTGATTTGTGCACGATTTCAAATATTAATTTTTGTGCCTCACTTACTTCACACTCTGTTCACTTTTGTGTGTGACACATATCACTGAGAGACTACTAAATCATTTTTTAACTCTCTTTACGTGATTTGTCCACTATATAGAAAATTCATTTTTTTGAATCTCACACTCTGTTCACTTTTACACAATGTTGTCTGACACACAACACTTACAGACTCGTAAACCATTTTTTAGCTCTCTTTACGTGATTTGTGCACGATTTCAAATATTAATTTTTTTGTACCTCACTTACTTCACACTCTGTTCACTTTTGTGTGTGACACATATCTCTGTTCACTTTTGTGTCTGACATAAATCACTGAGAGACTACTAAACCGTTTTTTAACTCTCTTTACGTGATTTGTCCACTATATAAAATATTCATTTTTTTGTATCTCACACTCTGTTCACTTTTACACAATGTTGTCTGACACACAACACTTACAGACTCGTAAACCATTTTTTAGCTCTCTTTACGTGATTTGTGCACGATTTCAAATATTAATTTTTTTGTACCTCACTTACTTCACACTCTGTTCACTTTTGTGTGTGACACATATCTCAGTTCACTTTTGTGTCTGACATATATCACTGAGAGACTACTAAACCGTTTTTTAATTCTCTTTACGTGATTTGTCCACTATATAAAATATTCATTTTTTTGTATCTCACACTCTGTTCACTTTTACACAATGTTGTCTGACACATAACACTTACAGACTCGTAAACCATTTTTTAGCTCTCTTTACGTGATTTGTGCACGATTTCAAATATTAATTTTTTTGTACCTCACTTACTTCACACTCTGTTCACTTTTGTGTGTGACACATATCACTGAGAGACTACTAAATCATTTTTTAACTCTCTTTACGTGATTTGTCCACTATATAGAAAATTCATTTTTTTGAATCTCACACTCTGTTCACTTTTACACAATGTTGTCTGACACACAACACTTACAGACTCGTAAACCATTTTTTAGCTCTCTTTACGTGATTTGTGCACGATTTCAAATATTAATTTTTTTGTACCTCACTTACTTCACACTCTGTTCACTTTTGTGTGTGACACATATCTCTGTTCACTTTTGTGTCTGACATATATCACTGAGAGACTACTAAACCGTTTTTTAACTCTCTTTACGTGATTTGTCCACTATATAAAATATTCATTTTTTTGTATCTCACACTCTGTTCACTTTTACACAATGTTGTCTGACACATAACACTTACAGACTCGTAAACCATGTTTTAGCTCTCTTTACGTGATTTGTGCACGATTTCAAATATTAATTTTTTTGTACCTCACTTACTTCACACTCTGTTCACTTTTGTGTGTGACACATATTAGTGAGATACTACTAAACCGTTTTTTAACTCTCTTTACGTGATTTGTCCACTATATAAAAAATTCATTTTTTTGTATCTCACACTCTGTTCACTTTTACACAATGTTGTCTGACACACAACACTTACAGACTCGTAAACCAATTTTTAGCTCTCTTTACGTGATTTGTGCACGATTTCAAATATTAATTTTTTTGTACCTCACTTACTTCACACTCTGTTAACTTTTGTGTGTGACACATTACTGAGATACTACTAAACCGTTTTTTAACTCTCTTTACGTGATTTTTCCACTATATAAAAAAAACATTTTTTTGTATCTCACACTCAGTTCACTTTTACACAATGTTGTCTGACACATAACACTTACAGACTCGTAAACCATTTTTTAGCTCTACGTGATTTGTGCACGATTTCAAATATTAATTTTTTTGTACCTCACTTACTTTACACTCTGTTCATTTTTGTGTCTGACACATATCACTGAGAGACAACTAAACCGTTTTTTAACTCTCTTTACGTGATTTGTCCACTATATAGAAAATTCATTTTTTTGAATCTCACACTCTGTTCACTTTTACACAATGTTGTCTGACACACAACACTTACAGACTCGTAAACCATTTTTTAGCTCTCTTTACGTGATTTGTGCACGATTTCAAATATTAATTTTTTTGTACCTCACTTACTTCACACTCTGTTCACTTTTGTGTGTGACACATATCTCTGTTCACTTTTGTGTCTCACATATATCACTGAGAGTCTACTAAACCGTTTTTTAACTCTCTTTACGTGATTTGTCCACTATATAAAAAATTCATTTTTTTGTATCTCACACTCTGTTCAATTTTACACAATGTTGTCTGACACATAACACTTACAGACTCGTAATCCATTTTTTAGCTCTCTTTACGTGATTTGTGCACGATTTCAAATATTAATTTTTTTGTACCTCACTTACTTCACACTCTGTTCACTTTTTTGTCTGACACATATCACTGAGAGACTACTAAACCGTTTTTTAACTCTCTTTACGTGATTTGTCCACTATATAAAAAATTCATTTTTTTGTATCTCACACTCTGTTCACTTTTGTGTGTGACACATATCACTGAGAGACTACTAAACAATTTTTTAACTCTCTTTACGTGATTTGTCCACTATATATAAAAATCATTTTTTTGTATCTCACACTCTGTTCACTTTTACACAATGTTGTCTGACACATTACACTTACAGACTCGTAAACCATTTTTTAGCTCTCTTTACGTGATTTGTGCACGATTTCAAATATTAATTTTTTGTACCTCACTTAATTCACACTCTGTTCACTTTTGTGTCTGACACAAATCACTGAGAGACAACTAAACCGTTTTTTAACTCTCTTTACGTGATTTGTCCACTATATAAAAAATTCATTTTTTTGTATCTCATACACTGTTCACTTTTACACAATGTTGTCTGACACACAACACTTACAGACTCGTAAACCATTTTTTAGCTCTCTTTACGTGATTTGTGCACGATTTCAAATATTAATTTTTTTGTACCTCACTTACTTCACACTCTGTTCACTTTTGTGTGTGACATATCTCTGTTCACTCTTGTGTCTCACGTATATCACTGAGAGTCTACTAAACCGTTTTTTAACTCTCTTTACGTGATTTGTCCACTATATAAAAAATTCATTTTTTTGTATCTCACACTCTGTTCGCTTTTACACAATGTTGTCTGACACTTGACACTTACAGACTCGTAAACCATTTTTTAGCTTTCTTTACGTGATTTGTGCACGATTTCAAATATTATTTTTTTTGTACCAAACTTACTTCACACTCTGTTCACTTTTGTGTGTGACACAAATCTCTGTTCACTTTTGTGTGTGACATATATCACTGAGAGTCTACCAAACCATTTTTAACTCTCTTTACGTGATTTGTCCACTATATAAAAAATTCATTTTTTTGTATCTCACACTCTGTTCACTTTTACACAATGTTGTCTGACACATAACACTTACAGACTCGTAAACCATTTTTTAGCTCTCTTTACGTGATTTGTGCACGATTTCAAATATTCATTTTTTTGTACCTCACTTACTTCACACTCTGTTCACTTTTGTGTGTGACACATATCACTGAGAGACTACTAAACCATTTTTTAACTCTCTTTACGTGATTTGTCCACTATATGAAAAAATCATTTTTTTGTATCTCACACTCTGTTCACTTTTACACAATGTTGTCTGACACATAACACTTACAGACTCGTAAACCATTTTTTAGCTCTCTTTACGTGATTTGTGCACGATTTCAAATATTAATTTTTTTGTACCTCACTTACTTCACACTCTGTTCACTTTTGTGTGTGACACATATTACTGAGATACTACTAAACCGTTTTTTAACTCTCTTTACGTGATTTTTCCACTATATAAAAAAAACATTTTTTTTGTATCTCACACTCAGTCCACTTTTACACAATGTTGTCTGACACATAACACTTACAGACTCGTAAACCATTTTTTAGCTCTCTTTACGTGATTTGTGCACGATTTCAAATATTAATTTTTGTGCCTCACTTACTTCACACTCTGTTCACTTTTGTGTGTGACACATATCACTGAGAGACTACTAAATCATTTTTTAACTCTCTTTACGTGATTTGTCCACTATATAGAAAATTCATTTTTTTGAATCTCACACTCTGTTCACTTTTACACAATGTTGTCCGACACACAACACTTACAGACTCGTAAACCATTTTTTAGCTCTCTTTACGTGATTTGTGCACGATTTCAAATATTAATTTTTTTGTACCTCACTTACTTCACACTCTGTTCACTTTTGTGTGTGACACATATCTCTGTTCACTTTTGTGTCTGACATAAATCACTGAGAGACTACTAAACCGTTTTTTAACTCTCTTTACGTGATTTGTCCACTATATAAAATATTCATTTTTTTGTATCTCACACTCTGTTCACTTTTACACAATGTTGTCTGACACATAACACTTACAGACTCGTAACCCATTTTTTAGCTCTCTTTACGTGATTTGTGCACGATTTCAAATATTAATTTTTTTGTACCTCACTTACTTCACACTCTGTTCACTTTTGTGTGTGACACATATCTCTGTTCACTTTTGTGTCTGACATATATCACTGAGAGACTACTAAACCGTTTTTTAACTCTCTTTACGTTATTTGTCCACTATATAAAATATTCATTTTTTTGTATCTCACACTCTGTTCACTTTTACACAATGTTGTCTGACACATAACACTTACAGACTCGTAAACGATGTTTTAGCTCTCTTTACGTGATTTGTGCACGATTTCAAATATTAATTTTTTTGTACCTCACTTACTTCACACTCTGTTCACTTTTGTGTGTGACACATATTAGTGAGATACTACTAAACCGTTTTTTAACTCTCTTTACGTGATTTGTCCACTATATAAAAAATTCATTTTTTTGTATCTCACACTCTGTTCACTTTTACACAATGTTGTCTGACACAAAACACTTACAGACTCGTAAACCAATTTTTAGCTCTCTTTACGTGATTTGTGCACGATTTCAAATATTAATTTTTTTGTACCTCACTTACTTCACACTCTGTTAACTTTTGTGTGTGACACATTACTGAGATACTACTAAACCGTTTTTTAACTCTCTTTACGTGATTTTTCCACTATATAAAAAAAACATTTTTTTGTATCTCACACTCAGTTCACTTTTACACAATGTTGTCTGACACATAACACTTACAGACTCGTAAACCATTTTTTAGCTCTACGTGATTTGTGCACGATTTCAAATATTAATTTTTTTGTACCTCACTTACTTTACACTCTGTTCATTTTTGTGTCTGACACATATCACTGAGAGACAACTAAACCGTTTTTTAACTCTCTTTACGTGATTTGTCCACTATATAGAAAATTCATTTTTTTTGAATCTCACACTCTGTTCACTTTTACACAATGTTGTCTGACACACAACACTTACAGACTCGTAAACCATTTTTTAGCTCTCTTTACGTGATTTGTGCACGATTTCAAATATTAATTTTTTTGTACCTCACTTACTTCACACTCTGTTCACTTTTGTGTGTGACACATATCTCAGTTCACTTTTGTGTCTGACATATATCACTGAGAGACTACTAAACCGTTTTTTAATTCTCTTTACGTGATTTGTCCACTATATAAAATATTCATTTTTTTGTATCTCACACTCTGTTCACTTTTACACAATGTTGTCTGACACATAACACTTACAGACTCGTAAACCATTTTTTAGCTCTCTTTACGTGATTTGTGCGCGATTTCAAATATTAATTTTTTTGTACCTCACTTACTTCACACTCTGTTCACTTTTGTGTGTGACACATATCACTGAGAGACTACTAAATCATTTTTTAACTCTCTTTACGTGATTTGTCCACTATATAGAAAATTCATTTTTTTGAATCTCACACTCTGTTCACTTTTACACAATGTTGTCCGACACACAACACTTACAGACTCGTAAACCATTTTTTAGCTCTCTTTACGTGATTTGTGCACGATTTCAAATATTAATTTTTTTGTACCTCACTTACTTCACACTCTGTTCACTTTTGTGTGTGACACATATCTCTGTTCACTTTTGTGTCTGACATAAATCACTGAGAGACTACTAAACCGTTTTTTAACTCTCTTTACGTGATTTGTCCACTATATAAAATATTCATTTTTTTGTATCTCACACTCTGTTCACTTTTACACAATGTTGTCTGACACATAACACTTACAGACTCGTAACCCATTTTTTAGCTCTCTTTACGTGATTTGTGCACGATTTCAAATATTAATTTTTTTGTACCTCACTTACTTCACACTCTGTTCACTTTTGTGTGTGACACATATCTCTGTTCACTTTTGTGTCTGACATATATCACTGAGAGACTACTAAACCGTTTTTTAACTCTCTTTACGTTATTTGTCCACTATATAAAATATTCATTTTTTTGTATCTCACACTCTGTTCACTTTTACACAATGTTGTCTGACACATAACACTTACAGACTCGTAAACGATGTTTTAGCTCTCTTTACGTGATTTGTGCACGATTTCAAATATTAATTTTTTTGTACCTCACTTACTTCACACTCTGTTCACTTTTGTGTGTGACACATATTAGTGAGATACTACTAAACCGTTTTTTAACTCTCTTTACGTGATTTGTCCACTATATAAAAAATTCATTTTTTTGTATCTCACACTCTGTTCACTTTTACACAATGTTGTCTGACACAAAACACTTACAGACTCGTAAACCAATTTTTAGCTCTCTTTACGTGATTTGTGCACGATTTCAAATATTAATTTTTTTGTACCTCACTTACTTCACACTCTGTTAACTTTTGTGTGTGACACATTACTGAGATACTACTAAACCGTTTTTTAACTCTCTTTACGTGATTTTTCCACTATATAAAAAAAACATTTTTTTGTATCTCACACTCAGTTCACTTTTACACAATGTTGTCTGACACATAACACTTACAGACTCGTAAACCATTTTTTAGCTCTACGTGATTTGTGCACGATTTCAAATATTAATTTTTTTGTACCTCACTTACTTTACACTCTGTTCATTTTTGTGTCTGACACATATCACTGAGAGACAACTAAACCGTTTTTTAACTCTCTTTACGTGATTTGTCCACTATATAGAAAATTCATTTTTTTTGAATCTCACACTCTGTTCACTTTTACACAATGTTGTCTGACACACAACACTTACAGACTCGTAAACCATTTTTTAGCTCTCTTTACGTGATTTGTGCACGATTTCAAATATTAATTTTTTTGTACCTCACTTACTTCACACTCTGTTCACTTTTGTGTGTGACACATATCTCAGTTCACTTTTGTGTCTGACATATATCACTGAGAGACTACTAAACCGTTTTTTAATTCTCTTTACGTGATTTGTCCACTATATAAAATATTCATTTTTTTGTATCTCACACTCTGTTCACTTTTACACAATGTTGTCTGACACATAACACTTACAGACTCGTAAACCATTTTTTAGCTCTCTTTACGTGATTTGTGCACGATTTCAAATATTAATTTTTTTGTACCTCACTTACTTCACACTCTGTTCACTTTTGTGTGTGACACATATCACTGAGAGACTACTAAATCATTTTTTAACTCTCTTTACGTGATTTGTCCACTATATAGAAAATTCATTTTTTTGAATCTCACACTCTGTTCACTTTTACACAATGTTGTCTGACACACAACACTTACAGACTCGTAAACCATTTTTTAGCTCTCTTTACGTGATTTGTGCACGATTTCAAATATTAATTTTTTTGTACCTCACTTACTTCACACTCTGTTCACTTTTGTGTGTGACACATATCTCTGTTCACTTTTGTGTCTGACATATATCACTGAGAGACTACTAAACCGTTTTTTAACTCTCTTTACGTGATTTGTCCACTATATAAAATATTCATTTTTTTGTATCTCACACTCTGTTCACTTTTACACAATGTTGTCTGACACATAACACTTACAGACTCGTAAACCATGTTTTAGCTCTCTTTACGTGATTTGTGCACGATTTCAAATATTAATTTTTTTGTACCTCACTTACTTCACACTCTGTTCACTTTTGTGTGTGACACATATTAGTGAGATCCTACTAAACCGTTTTTTAACTCTCTTTACGTGATTTGTCCACTATATAAAAAATTCATTTTTTTGTATCTCACACTCTGTTCACTTTTACACAATGTTGTCTGACACACAACACTTACAGACTCGTAAACCAATTTTTAGCTCTCTTTACGTGATTTGTGCACGATTTCAAATATTAATTTTTTTGTACCTCACTTACTTCACACTCTGTTAACTTTTGTGTGTGACACATTACTGAGATACTACTAAACCGTTTTTTAACTCTCTTTACGTGATTTTTCCACTATATAAAAAAAACATTTTTTTGTATCTCACACTCAGTTCACTTTTACACAATGTTGTCTGACACATAACACTTACAGACTCGTAAACCATTTTTTAGCTCTACGTGATTTGTGCACGATTTCAAATATTAATTTTTTTGTACCTCACTTACTTTACACTCTGTTCATTTTTGTGTCTGACACATATCACTGAGAGACAACTAAACCGTTTTTTAACTCTCTTTACGTGATTTGTCCACTATATAGAAAATTCATTTTTTTGAATCTCACACTCTGTTCACTTTTACACAATGTTGTCTGACACACAACACTTACAGACTCGTAAACCATTTTTTAGCTCTCTTTACGTGATTTGTGCACGATTTCAAATATTAATTTTTTTGTACCTCACTTACTTCACACTCTGTTCACTTTTGTGTGTGACACATATCTCAGTTCACTTTTGTGTCTGACATATATCACTGAGAGACTACTAAACCGTTTTTTAATTCTCTTTACGTGATTTGTCCACTATATAAAATATTCATTTTTTTGTATCTCACACTCTGTTCACTTTTACACAATGTTGTCTGACACATAACACTTACAGACTCGTAAACCATTTTTTAGCTCTCTTTACGTGATTTGTGCACGATTTCAAATATTAATTTTTTTGTACCTCACTTACTTCACACTCTGTTCACTTTTGTGTGTGACACATATCACTGAGAGACTACTAAATCATTTTTTAACTCTCTTTACGTGATTTGTCCACTATATAGAAAATTCATTTTTTTGAATCTCACACTCTGTTCACTTTTACACAATGTTGTCTGACACACAACACTTACAGACTCGTAAACCATTTTTTAGCTCTCTTTACGTGATTTGTGCACGATTTCAAATATTAATTTTTTTGTACCTCACTTACTTCACACTCTGTTCACTTTTGTGTGTGACACATATCTCTGTTCACTTTTGTGTCTGACATAAATCACTGAGAGACTACTAAACCGTTTTTTAACTCTCTTTACGTAATTTGTCCACTATATAAAATATTCATTTTTTTGTATCTCACACTCTGTTCACTTTTACACAATGTTGTCTGACACATAACACTTACAGACTCGTAAACCATTTTTTAGCTCTCTTTACGTGATTTGTGCACGATTTCAAATATTAATTTTTTTGTACCTCACTTACTTCACACTCTGTTCACTTTTGTTTGTGACACATATCTCTGTTCACTTTTGTGTCTGACATATATCACTGAGAGACTACTAAACCGTTTTTTAACTCTCTTTACGTGATTTGTCCACTATATAAAATATTCATTTTTTTGTATCTCACACTCTGTTCACTTTTACACAATGTTGTCTGACACATAACACTTATAGACTCGTAAACCATGTTTTAGCTCTCTTTACGTGATTTGTGCACGATTTCAAATATTAATTTTTTTGTACCTCACTTACTTCACACTCTATTCACTTTTGTGTGTGACACATATTAGTGAGATACTACAAAACCGTTTTTTAACTCTCTTTACGTGATTTGTCCACTATATAAAAAAATCATTTTTTTGTACCTCACTTACTTTACACTCTGTTCATTTTTGTGTCTGACACATATCACTGAGAGACAACTAAACCGTTTTTTAACTCTCTTTACGTGATTTGTCCACTATATAGAAAATTCATTTTTTTGAATCTCACACTCTGTTCACTTTTACACAATGTTGTCTGACACACAACACTTACAGACTCGTAAACCATTTTTTAGCTCTCTTTACGTGATTTGTGCACGATTTCAAATATTAATTTTTTTGTACCTCACTTACTTCACACTCTGTTCACTTTTGTGTGTGACACATATCTCAGTTCACTTTTGTGTCTGACATATATCACTGAGAGACTACTAAACCGTTTTTTAATTCTCTTTACGTGATTTGTCCACTATATAAAATATTCATTTTTTTGTATCTCACACTCTGTTCACTTTTACACAATGTTGTCTGACACATAACACTTACAGACTCGTAAACCATTTTTTAGCTCTCTTTACGTGATTTGTGCACGATTTCAAATATTAATTTTTTTGTACCTCACTTACTTCACACTCTGTTCACTTTTGTGTGTGACACATATCACTGAGAGACTACTAAATCATTTTTTAACTCTCTTTACGTGATTTGTCCACTATATAGAAAATTCATTTTTTTGAATCTCACACTCTGTTCACTTTTACACAATGTTGTCTGACACACAACACTTACAGACTCGTAAACCATTTTTTAGCTCTCTTTACGTGATTTGTGCACGATTTCAAATATTAATTTTTTTGTACCTCACTTACTTCACACTCTGTTCACTTTTGTGTGTGACACATATCTCTGTTCACTTTTGTGTCTGACATAAATCACTGAGAGACTACTAAACCGTTTTTTAACTCTCTTTACGTGATTTGTCCACTATATAAAATATTCATTTTTTTGTATCTCACACTCTGTTCACTTTTACACAATGTTGTCTGACACATAACACTTACAGACTCGTAAACCATTTTTTAGCTCTCTTTACGTGATTTGTGCACGATTTCAAATATTAATTTTTTTGTACCTCACTTACTTCACACTCTGTTCACTTTTGTGTGTGACACATATCTCTGTTCACTTTTGTGTCTGACATATATCACTGAGAGACTACTAAACCGTTTTTTAACTCTCTTTACGTGATTTGTCCACTATATAAAATATTCATTTTTTTGTATCTCACACTCTGTTCACTTTTACACAATGTTGTCTGACACATAACACTTATAGACTCGTAAACCATGTTTTAGCTCTCTTTACGTGATTTGTGCACGATTTCAAATATTAATTTTTTTGTACCTCACTTACTTCACACTCTATTCACTTTTGTGTGTGACACATATTAGTGAGATACTACAAAACCGTTTTTTAACTCTCTTTACGTGATTTGTCCACTATATAAAAAAATCATTTTTTTGTACCTCACTTACTTTACACTCTGTTCATTTTTGTGTCTGACACATATCACTGAGAGACAACTAAACCGTTTTTTAACTCTCTTTACGTGATTTGTCCACTATATAGAAAATTCATTTTTTTGAATCTCACACTCTGTTCACTTTTACACAATGTTGTCTGACACACAACACTTACAGACTCGTAAACCATTTTTTAGCTCTCTTTACGTGATTTGTGCACGATTTCAAATATTAATTTTTTTGTACCTCACTTACTTCACACTCTGTTCACTTTTGTGTGTGACACATATCTCAGTTCACTTTTGTGTCTGACATATATCACTGAGAGACTACTAAACCGTTTTTTAATTCTCTTTACGTGATTTGTCCACTATATAAAATATTCATTTTTTTGTATCTCACACTCTGTTCACTTTTACACAATGTTGTCTGACACATAACACTTACAGACTCGTAAACCATTTTTTAGCTCTCTTTACGTGATTTGTGCACGATTTCAAATATTAATTTTTTTGTACCTCACTTACTTCACACTCTGTTCACTTTTGTGTGTGACACATATCACTGAGAGACTACTAAATCATTTTTTAACTCTCTTTACGTGATTTGTCCACTATATAGAAAATTCATTTTTTTGAATCTCACACTCTGTTCACTTTTACACAATGTTGTCTGACACACAACACTTACAGACTCGTAAACCATTTTTTAGCTCTCTTTACGTGATTTGTGCACGATTTCAAATATTAATTTTTTTGTACCTCACTTACTTCACACTCTGTTCACTTTTGTGTGTGACACATATCTCTGTTCACTTTTGTGTCTGACATAAATCACTGAGAGACTACTAAACCGTTTTTTAACTCTCTTTACGTGATTTGTCCACTATATAAAATATTCATTTTTTTGTATCTCACACTCTGTTCACTTTTACACAATGTTGTCTGACACATAACACTTACAGACTCGTAAACCATTTTTTAGCTCTCTTTACGTGATTTGTGCACGATTTCAAATATTAATTTTTTTGTACCTCACTTACTTCACACTCTGTTCACTTTTGTGTGTGACACATATCTCTGTTCACTTTTGTGTCTGACATATATCACTGAGAGACTACTAAACCGTTTTTTAACTCTCTTTACGTGATTTGTCCACTATATAAAATATTCATTTTTTTGTATCTCACACTCTGTTCACTTTTACACAATGTTGTCTGACACATAACACTTATAGACTCGTAAACCATGTTTTAGCTCTCTTTACGTGATTTGTGCACGATTTCAAATATTAATTTTTTTGTACCTCACTTACTTCACACTCTGTTCACTTTTTTGTCTGACACATATCACTGAGAGACTACTAAACCGTTTTTTAACTCTCTTTACGTGATTTGTCCACTATATAAAAAATTCATTTTTTTGTATCTCATACACTGTTCACTTTTACACAATGTTGTCTGACACACAACACTTACAGACTCGTAAACCATTTTTTAGCTCTCTTTACGTGATTTGTGCACGATTTCAAATATTAATTTTTTTGTACCTCACTTACTTCACACTCTGTTCACTTTTGTGTGTGACATATCTCTGTTCACTCTTGTGTCTCACGGATATCACTGAGAGTCTACTAAACCGTTTTTTAACTCTCTTTACGTGATTTGTCCACTATATAAAAAATTCATTTTTTTGTATCTCACACTCTGTTCGCTTTTACACAATGTTGTCTGACACTTGACACTTACAGACTCGTAAACCATTTTTTAGCTTTCTTTACGTGATTTGTGCACGATTTCAAATATTATTTTTTTTGTACCAAACTTACTTCACACTCTGTTCACTTTTGTGTGTGACATATATCACTGAGAGTCTACTAAACCATTTTTAACTCTCTTTACGTGATTTGTCCACTATATAAAAAATTCATTTTTTTGTATCTCACACTCTGTTCACTTTTACACAATGTTGTCTGACACATAACACTTACAGACTGGTAAACCATTTTTTAGCTCTCTTTACGTGATTTGTGCACGATTTCAAATATTCATTTTTTTGTACCTCACTTACTTCACACTCTGTTCACTTTTGTGTGTGACACAAATCTCTGTTCACTTTTGTGTGTGACACATATCACTGAGAGACTACTAAACCATTTTTTAACTCTCTTTACGTGATTTGTCCACTATATGAAAAAATCATTTTTTTGTATCTCACACTCTGTTCACTTTTACACAATGTTGTCTGACACATAACACTTACAGACTCGTAAACCATTTTTTAGCTCTCTTTACGTGATTTGTGCACGATTTCAAATATTAATTTTTTTGTACCTCACTTACTTCACACTCTGTTCACTTTTGTGTGTGACACATATTACTGAGATACTACTAAACCGTTTTTTAACTCTCTTTACGTGATTTTTCCACTATATAAAAAAAACATTTTTTTTGTATCTCACACTCAGTCCACTTTTACACAATGTTGTCTGACACATAACACTTACAGACTCGTAAACCATTTTTTAGCTCTCTTTACGTGATTTGTGCACGATTTCAAATATTAATTTTTGTGCCTCACTTACTTCACACTCTGTTCACTTTTGTGTGTGACACATATCACTGAGAGACTACTAAATCATTTTTTAACTCTCTTTACGTGATTTGTCCACTATATAGAAAATTCATTTTTTTGAATCTCACACTCTGTTCACTTTTACACAATGTTGTCTGACACACAACACTTACAGACTCGTAAACCATTTTTTAGCTCTCTTTACGTGATTTGTGCACGATTTCAAATATTAATTTTTTTGTACCTCACTTACTTCACACTCTGTTCACTTTTGTGTGTGACACATATCTCTGTTCACTTTTGTGTCTGACATAAATCACTGAGAGACTACTAAACCGTTTTTTAACTCTCTTTACGTGATTTGTCCACTATATAAAATATTCATTTTTTTGTATCTCACACTCTGTTCACTTTTACACAATGTTGTCTGACACATAACACTTACAGACTCGTAACCCATTTTTTAGCTCTCTTTACGTGATTTGTGCACGATTTCAAATATTAATTTTTTTGTACCTCACTTACTTCACACTCTGTTCACTTTTGTGTGTGACACATATTAGTGAGATACTACTAAACCGTTTTTTAACTCTCTTTACGTGATTTGTCCACTATATAAAAAATTCATTTTTTTGTATCTCACACTCTGTTCACTTTTACACAATGTTGTCTGACACACAACACTTACAGACTCGTAAACCAATTTTTAGCTCTCTTTACGTGATTTGTGCACGATTTCAAATATTAATTTTTTTGTACCTCACTTACTTCACACTCTGTTCACTTTTGTGTGTGACACATTACTGAGATACTACTAAACCGTTTTTTAACTCTCTTTACGTGATTTTTCCACTATATAAAAAAAACATTTTTTTGTATCTCACACTCAGTTCACTTTTACACAATGTTGTCTGACACATAACACTTACAGACTCGTAAACCATTTTTTAGCTCTACGTGATTTGTGCACGATTTCAAATATTAATTTTTTTGTACCTCACTTACTTTACACTCTGTTCATTTTTGTGTCTGACACATATCACTGAGAGACAACTAAACCGTTTTTTAACTCTCTTTACGTGATTTGTCCACTATATAGAAAATTCATTTTTTTGAATCTCACACTCTGTTCACTTTTACACAATGTTGTCTGCCACACAACACTTACAGACTCGTAAACCATTTTTTAGCTCTCTTTACGTGATTTGTGCACGATTTCAAATATTAATTTTTTTGTACCTCACTTACTTCACACTCTGTTCACTTTTGTGTGTGACACATATCTCAGTTCACTTTTGTGTCTGACATATATCACTGAGAGACTACTAAACCGTTTTTTAATTCTCTTTACGTGATTTGTCCACTACATAAAATATTCATTTTTTTGTATCTCACACTCTGTTCACTTTTACACAATGTTGTCTGACACATAACACTTACAGACTCGTAAACCATTTTTTAGCTCTCTTTACGTGATTTGTGCACGATTTCAAATATTAATTTTTTTGTACCTCACTTACTTCACACTCTGTTCACTTTTGTGTGTGACACATATCACTGAGAGACTACTAAACCATTTTTTAACTCTCTTTACGTGATTAGTCCACTATATGAAAAAATCATTTTTTTGTATCTCACACTCTGTTCACTTTTACACAATGTTGTCTGACACATAACACTTACAGACTCGTAAACCATTTTTTAGCTCTCTTTACGTGATTTGTGCACGATTTCAAATATTAATTTTTTTGTACCTCACTTGCTTCACACTCTGTTCACTTTTGTGTGTGACACATATCTCTGTTCACTTTTGTGTCTGACATATATCACTGAGAGACTACTAAACCGTTTTTTAACTCTCTTTACGTGATTTGTCCACTATATAAAATATTCATTTTTTTGTATCTCACACTCTGTTCACTTTTACACAATGTTGTCTGACACATAACACTTACAGACTCGTAAACCATTTTTTAGCTCTCTTTACGTGATTTGTGCACGATTTCAAATATTAATTTTTTTGTACCTCACTTACTTCACACTCTGTTCACTTTTGTGTGTGACACATATCTCTGTTCACTTTTGTGTCTGACATATATCACTGAGAGACTACTAAACCGTTTTTTAACTCTCTTTACGTGATTTGTCCACTATATAAAATATTCATTTTTTTGTATCTCACACTCTGTTCACTTTTACACAATGTTGTCTGACACATAACACTTACAGACTCGTAAACCATTTTTTAGCTCTCTTTACGTGATTTGTGCACGATTTCAAATATTAATTTTTTTGTACCTCACTTACTTCACACTCTGTTCACTTTTATGTGTGACACATATTACTGAGATACTACTAAAACGTTTTTTAACTCTCTTTACGTGATTTGTCCACTATATAAAAAATTCATTTTTTTGTATCTCACACTCTGTTCACTTTTACACAATGTTGTCTGACACACAACACTTACAGACTCGTAAACCATTTTTTAGCTCTCTTTGCGTGATTTGTGCACGATTTCAAATATTAATTTTTTTGTACCTCACTTACTTCACACTCTGTTCACTTTTGTGTCTGACACATATCACTGAGAGACAACTAAACCGTTTTTTAACTCTCTTTACGAGATTTGTCCACTATATAGAAAATACATTTTTTTGAATCTCACACTCTGTTCACTTTTACACAATGTTGTCTGACACACAACACTTACAGACTCGTAAACCATTTTTTAGCTCTCTTTACGTGATTTGTGCACGATTTCAAATATTAATTTTTTTGTACCTCACTTACTTCACACTCTGTTCACTTTTGTGTGTGACACATATCTCAGTTCACTTTTGTGTCTGACATATATCACTGAGAGACTACTAAACCGTTTTTTAATTCTCTTTACGTGATTTGTCCACTACATAAAATATTCATTTTTTTGTATCTCACACTCTGTTCACTTTTACACAATGTTGTCTGACACATAACACTTACAGACTCGTAAACCATTTTTTAGCCCTCTTTACGTGATTTGTGCACGATTTCAAAAATTAATTTTTTTGTACCTCACTTACTTCACACTCTGTTCACTTTTGTGTGTGACACATATCACTGAGAGACTACTAAATCATTTTTTAACTCTCTTTACGTGATTTGTCCACTATATAGAAAATTCATTTTTTTGAATCTCACACTCTGTTCACTTTTACACAATGTTGTCTGACACACAACACTTACAGACTCGTAAACCATTTTTTAGCTCTCTTTACGTGATTTGTGCACGATTTCAAATATTAATTTTTTTGTACCTCACTTACTTCACACTCTGTTCACTTTTGTGTGTGACACATATCTCTGTTCACTTTTGTGTCTGACATAAATCACTGAGAGACTACTAAACCGTTTTTTAACTCTCTTTACGTGATTTGTCCACTATATAAAATATTCATTTTTTTGTATCTCACACTCTGTTCACTTTTACACAATGTTGTCTGACACATAACACTTACAGACTCGTAAACCATTTTTTAGCTCTCTTTACGTGATTTGTGCACGATTTCAAATATTAATTTTTTTGTACCTCACTTACTTCACACTCTGTTCACTTTTGTGTGTGACACAAATCTCTGTTCACTTTTGTGTCTGACATATATCACTGAGAGACTACTAAACCGTTTTTTAACTCTCTTTACGTGATTTGTCCACTATATAAAATATTCATTTTTTTGTATCTCACACTCTGTTCACTTTTACACAATGTTGTCTGACACATAACACTTACAGACTCGTAAACCATGTTTTAGCTCTCTTTACGTGATTTGTGCACGATTTCAAATATTAATTTTTTTGTACCTCACTTACTTCACACTCTGTTCACTTTTGTGTGTGACACATATTAGTGAGATACTACAAAACCGTTTTTTAACTCTCTTTACGTGATTTGTCCACTATATAAAAAATTCATTTTTTTGTATCTCACACTCTGTTCACTTTTACACAATGTTGTCTGACACACAACACTTACAGACTCGTAAACCAATTTTTAGCTCTCTTTACGTGATTTGTGCACGATTTCAAATATTAATTTTTTTGTACCTCACTTACTTCACACTCTGTTCACTTTTGTGTGTGACACATTACTGAGATACTACTAAACCGTTTTTTAACTCTCTTTACGTGATTTTTCCACTATATAAAAAAAACATTTTTTTGTATCTCACACTCAGTTCACTTTTACACAATGTTGTCTGACACATGACACTTACAGACTCGTAAACCATTTTTTAGCTCTACGTGATTTGTGCACGATTTCAAATATTAATTTTTTTGTACCTCACTGACTTTACACTCTGTTCATTTTTGTGTCTGACACATATCACTGAGAGACAACTAAACCGTTTTTTAACTCTCTTTACGTGATTTGTCCACTATATAGAAAATTCATTTTTTTGAATCTCACACTCTGTTCACTTTTACACAATGTTGTCTGACACACAACACTTACAGACTCGTACACCATTTTTTAGCTCTCTTTACGTGATTTGTGCACGATTTCAAATATTAATTTTTTTGTACCTCACTTACTTCACACTCTGTTCACTTTTGTGTGTGACACATATCACTGAGAGACTACTAAACCATTTTTTAACTCTCTTTACGTGATTTGTCCACTATATGAAAAAATCATTTTTTTGTATCTCACACTCTGTTCACTTTTACACAATGTTGTCTGACACATAACACTTACAGACTCGTAAACCATTTTTTAGCTCTCTTTACATGATTTGTGCACGATTTCAAATATTAATTTTTTTGTACCTCACTTGCTTCACACTCTGTTCACTTTTGTGTGTGACACATATCTCTGTTCACTTTTGTGTCTGACATATATCACTGAGAGACTACTAAACCGTTTTTTAACTCTCTTTACGTGATTTGTCCACTATATTAAATATTCATTTTTTTGTATCTCACACTCTGTTCACTTTTACACAATGTTGTCTGACACATAACACTTACAGACTCGTAAACCATTTTTTAGCTCTCTTTACGTGATTTGTGCACGATTTCAAATATTAATTTTTTTGTACCTCACTTACTTCACACTCTGTTCACTTTTGTGTGTGACACATATCTCTGTTCACTTTTGTGTCTGACATATATCACTGAGAGACTACTAAACCGTTTTTTAACTCTCTTTACGTGATTTGTCCACTATATAAAATATTCATTTTTTTGTATCTCACACTCTGTTCACTTTTACACAATGTTGTCTGACACATAACACTTACAGACTCGTAAACCATTTTTTAGCTCTCTTTACGTGATTTGTGCACGATTTCAAATATTAATTTTTTTGTACCTCACTTACTTCACACTCTGTTCACTTTTGTGTGTGACACATTACTGAGATACTACTAAACCGTTTTTTAACTCTCTTTACGTGATTTTTCCACTATATAAAAAAAACATTTTTTTGTATCTCACACTCAGTTCACTTTTACACAATGTTGTCTGACACATAACACTTACAGACTCGTAAACCATTTTTTAGCTCTACGTGATTTGTGCACGATTTCAAATATTAATTTTTTTGTACCTCACTTACTTTACACTCTGTTCACTTTTGTGTCTGACACATATCACTGAGAGACAACTAAACCGTTTTTTAACTCTCTTTACGAGATTTGTCCACTATATAGAAAATACATTTTTTTGAATCTCACACTCTGTTCACTTTTACACAATGTTGTCTGACACACAACACTTACAGACTCGTAAACCATTTTTTAGCTCTCTTTACGTGATTTGTGCACGATTTCAAATATTAAATTTTTTGTACCTCACTTACTTCACACTCTGTTCACTTTTGTGTGTGACACATATCTCAGTTCACTTTTGTGTCTGACATATATCACTGAGAGACTATTAAACCGTTTTTTAATTCTCTTTACGTGATTTGTCCACTACATAAAATATTCATTTTTTTGTATCTCACACTCTGTTCACTTTTACACAATGTTGTCTGACACATAACACTTACAGACTCGTAAACCATTTTTTAGCTCTCTTTACGTGATTTGTGCACGATTTCAAATATTAATTTTTTTGTACCTCACTTACTTCACACTCTGTTCACTTTTGTGTGTGACACATATCACTGAGAGACTACTAAACCATTTTTTAACTCTCTTTACGTGATTTGTCCACTATATGAAAAAATCATTTTTTTGTATCTCACACTCTGTTCACTTTTACACAATGTTGTCTGACACATAACACTTACAGACTCGTAAACCATTTTTTAGCTCTCTTTACGTGATTTGTGCACGATTTCAAATATTAATTTTTTTGTACCTCACTTGCTTCACACTCTGTTCACTTTTGTGTGTGACACATATCTCTGTTCACTTTTGTGTCTGACATATATCACTGAGAGACTACTAAACCGTTTTTTAACTCTCTTTACGTGATTTGTCCACTATATAAAAAATTCATTTTTTTGTATCTCACACTCTGTTCACTTTTACACAATGTTGTCTGACACACAACACTTACAGACTCGTAAACCAATTTTTAGCTCTCTTTACGTGATTTGTGCACGATTTCAAATATTAATTTTTTTGTACCTCACTTACTTCACACTCTGTTCACTTTTGTGTGTGACACATTACTGAGATACTACTAAACCGTTTTTTAACTCTCTTTACGTGATTTTTCCACTATATAAAAAAAACATTTTTTTGTATCTCACACTCAGTTCACTTTTACACAATGTTGTCTGACACATAACACTTACAGACTCGTAAACCATTTTTTAGCTCTACGTGATTTGTGCACGATTTCAAATATTAATTTTTTTGTACCTCACTTACTTTACACTCTGTTCATTTTTGTGTCTGACACATATCACTGAGAGACAACTAAACCGTTTTTTAACTCTCTTTACGTGATTTGTCCACTATATAGAAAATTCATTTTTTTGAATCTCACACTCTGTTCACTTTTACACAATGTTGTCTGACACACAACACTTACAGACTCGTAAACCATTTTTTAGCTCTCTTTACGTGATTTGTGCACGATTTCAAATATTAATTTTTTGTACCTCACTTACTTCACACTCTGTTCACTTTTGTGTGTGACACATATCACTGAGAGACTACTAAATCATTTTTTAACTCTCTTTACGTGATTTGTCCACTATATAGAAAATTCATTTTTTTGAATCTCACACTCTGTTCACTTTTACACAATGTTGTCTGACACACAACACTTACAGACTCGTAAACCATTTTTTAGCTCTCTTTACGTGATTTGTGCACGATTTCAAATATTAATTTTTTTGTACCTCACTTATTTCACATTCCGTTCACTTTTGTGTGTGACACATATCTCTGTTCACTTTTGTGTCTGACATAAATCACTGAGAGACTACTAAACCGTTTTTTAACTCTCTTTACGTGATTTGTCCACTATATAAAATATTCATTTTTTTGTATCTCACACTCTGTTCACTTTTACACAATGTTGTCTGACACATAACACTTACAGACTCGTAAACCATTTTTTAGCTCTCTTTACGTGATTTGTGCACGATTTCAAATATTAATTTTTTTGTACCTCACTTACTTCACACTCTGTTCACTTTTGTGTGTGACACATATCTCTGTTCACTTTTGTGTCTGACATATATCACTGAGAGACTACTAAACCGTTTTTTAACTCTCTTTACGTGATTTGTCCACTATATAAAATATTCATTTTTTTGTATCTCACACTCTGTTCACTTTTACACAATGTTGTCTGACACATAACACTTACAGACTCGTAAACCATTTTTTAGCTCTCTTTACGTGATTTGTGCACGATTTCAAATATTAATTTTTTTGTACCTCACTTACTTCACACTCTGTTCACTTTTGTGTGTGACACATATTACTGAGATACTACTAAACCGTTTTTTAACTCTCTTTACGTGATTTGTCCACTATATAAAAAATTCATTTTTTTGTATCTCACACTCTGTTCACTTTTACACAATGTTGTCTGACACACAACACTTACAGACTCGTAAACCATTTTTTAGCTTTCTTTACGTGATTTGTGCACGATTTCAAATATTAATTTTTTTGTACCTCACTTGCTTCACACTCTGTTCACTTTTGTGTGTGACACATATCTCTGTTCACTTTTGTGTCTGACATATATCACTGAGAGACTACTAAACCGTTTTTTAACTCTCTTTACGTGATTTGTCCACTATATTAAATATTCATTTTTTTGTATCTCACACTCTGTTCACTTTTACACAATGTTGTCTGACACATAACACTTACAGACTCGTAAACCATTTTTTAGCTCTCTTTACGTGATTTGTGCACGATTTCAAATATTAATTTTTTTGTACCTCACTTACTTCACACTCTGTTCACTTTTGTGTGTGACACATATCTCTGTTCACTTTTGTGTCTGACATATATCACTGAGAGACTACTAAACCGTTTTTTAACTCTCTTTACGTGATTTGTCCACTATATAAAATATTCATTTTTTTGTATCTCACACTCTGTTCACTTTTACACAATGTTGTCTGACACATAACACTTACAGACTCGTAAACCATTTTTTAGCTCTCTTTACGTGATTTGTGCACGATTTCAAATATTAATTTTTTTGTACCTCACTTACTTCACACTCTGTTCACTTTTGTGTGTGACACATTACTGAGATACTACTAAACCGTTTTTTAACTCTCTTTACGTGATTTTTCCACTATATAAAAAAAACATTTTTTTGTATCTCACACTCAGTTCACTTTTACACAATGTTGTCTGACACATAACACTTACAGACTCGTAAACCATTTTTTAGCTCTACGTGATTTGTGCACGATTTCAAATATTAATTTTTTTGTACCTCACTTACTTTACACTCTGTTCACTTTTGTGTCTGACACATATCACTGAGAGACAACTAAACCGTTTTTTAACTCTCTTTACGAGATTTGTCCACTATATAGAAAATACATTTTTTTGAATCTCACACTCTGTTCACTTTTACACAATGTTGTCTGACACACAACACTTACAGACTCGTAAACCATTTTTTAGCTCTCTTTACGTGATTTGTGCACGATTTCAAATATTAAATTTTTTGTACCTCACTTACTTCACACTCTGTTCACTTTTGTGTGTGACACATATCTCAGTTCACTTTTGTGTCTGACATATATCACTGAGAGACTATTAAACCGTTTTTTAATTCTCTTTACGTGATTTGTCCACTACATAAAATATTCATTTTTTTGTATCTCACACTCTGTTCACTTTTACACAATGTTGTCTGACACATAACACTTACAGACTCGTAAACCATTTTTTAGCTCTCTTTACGTGATTTGTGCACGATTTCAAATATTAATTTTTTTGTACCTCACTTACTTCACACTCTGTTCACTTTTGTGTGTGACACATATCACTGAGAGACTACTAAACCATTTTTTAACTCTCTTTACGTGATTTGTCCACTATATGAAAAAATCATTTTTTTGTATCTCACACTCTGTTCACTTTTACACAATGTTGTCTGACACATAACACTTACAGACTCGTAAACCATTTTTTAGCTCTCTTTACGTGATTTGTGCACGATTTCAAATATTAATTTTTTTGTACCTCACTTGCTTCACACTCTGTTCACTTTTGTGTGTGACACATATCTCTGTTCACTTTTGTGTCTGACATATATCACTGAGAGACTACTAAACCGTTTTTTAACTCTCTTTACGTGATTTGTCCACTATATAAAAAATTCATTTTTTTGTATCTCACACTCTGTTCACTTTTACACAATGTTGTCTGACACACAACACTTACAGACTCGTAAACCAATTTTTAGCTCTCTTTACGTGATTTGTGCACGATTTCAAATATTAATTTTTTTGTACCTCACTTACTTCACACTCTGTTCACTTTTGTGTGTGACACATTACTGAGATACTACTAAACCGTTTTTTAACTCTCTTTACGTGATTTTTCCACTATATAAAAAAAAACATTTTTTTGTATCTCACACTCAGTTCACTTTTACACAATGTTGTCTGACACATAACACTTACAGACTCGTAAACCATTTTTTAGCTCTACGTGATTTGTGCACGATTTCAAATATTAATTTTTTTGTACCTCACTTACTTTACACTCTGTTCATTTTTGTGTCTGACACATATCACTGAGAGACAACTAAACCGTTTTTTAACTCTCTTTACGTGATTTGTCCACTATATAGAAAATTCATTTTTTTGAATCTCACACTCTGTTCACTTTTACACAATGTTGTCTGACACACAACACTTACAGACTCGTAAACCATTTTTTAGCTCTCTTTACGTGATTTGTGCACGATTTCAAATATTAATTTTTTTGTACCTCACTTACTTCACACTCTGTTCACTTTTGTGTGTGACACATATCTCAGTTCACTTTTGTGTCTGACATATATCACTGAGAGACTACTAAACCGTTTTTTAATTCTCTTTACGTGATTTGTCCACTACATAAAATATTCATTTTTTTGTATCTCACACTCTGTTCACTTTTACACAATGTTGTCTGACACATAACACTTACAGACTCGTAAACCATTTTTTAGCTCTCTTTACGTGATTTGTGCACGATTTCAAATATTAATTTTTTTGTACCTCACTTGCTTCACACTCTGTTCACTTTTGTGTGTGACACATATCTCTGTTCACTTTTGTGTCTGACATATATCACTGAGAGACTACTAAACCGTTTTTTAACTCTCTTTACGTGATTTGTCCACTATATAAAATATTCATTTTTTTGTATCTCACACTCTGTTCACTTTTACACAATGTTGTCTGACACATAACACTTACAGACTCGTAAACCATTTTTTAGCTCTCTTTACGTGATTTGTGCACGATTTCAAATATTAATTTTTTTGTACCTCACTTACTTCACACTCTGTTCACTTTTGTGTGTGACACATATTACTGAGATACTACTAAACCGTTTTTTAACTCTCTTTACGTGATTTGTCCACTATATAAAAAATTCATTTTTTTGTATCTCACACTCTGTTCACTTTTACACAATGTTGTCTGACACACAACACTTACAGACTCGTAAACCATTTTTTAGCTCTCTTTACGTGATTTGTGCACGATTTCAAATATTAATTTTTTTGTACCTCACTTACTTCACACTCTGTTCACTTTTGTGTGTGACACATATCACTGAGAGACTACTAAATCATTTTTTAACTCTCTTTACGTGATTTGTCCACTATATAGAAAATTCATTTTTTTGAATCTCACACTCTGTTCACTTTTACACAATGTTGTCTGACACACAACACTTACAGACTCGTAAACCATTTTTTAGCTCTCTTTACGTGATTTGTGCACGATTTCAAATATTAATTTTTTTGTACCTCACTTACTTCACACTCTGTTCACTTTTGTGTGTGACACATATCTCTGTTCACTTTTGTGTCTGACATAAATCACTGAGAGACTACTAAACCGTTTTTTAACTCTCTTTACGTGATTTGTCCACTATATAAAATATTCATTTTTTTGTATCTCACACTCTGTTCACTTTTACACAATGTTGTCTGACACATAACACTTACAGACTCGTAAACCATTTTTTAGCTCTCTTTACGTGATTTGTGCACGATTTCAAATATTAATTTTTTTGTACCTCACTTACTTCACACTCTGTTCACTTTTGTGTGTGACACATATTACTGAGATACTACTAAACCGTTTTTTAACTCTCTTTACGTGATTTGTCCACTATATAAAAAATTCATTTTTTTGTATCTCACACTCTGTTCACTTTTACACAATGTTGTCTGACACACAACACTTACAGACTCGTAAACCATTTTTTAGCTCTCTTTACGTGATTTGTGCACGATTTCAAATATTAATTTTTTTGTACCTCACTTACTTCACACTCTGTTCACTTTTGTGTGTGACACATTACTGAGATACTACTAAACCGTTTTTTAACTCTCTTTACGTGATTTTTCCACTATATAAAAAAAACATTTTTTTGTATCTCACACTCAGTTCACTTTTACACAATGTTGTCTGACACATAACACTTACAGACTGGTAAACCATTTTTTAGCTCTACGTGATTAGTGCACGATTTCAAATATTAATTTTTTTGTACCTCACTTACTTTACACTCTGTTCACTTTTGTGTCTGACACATATCACTGAGAGACAACTAAACCGTTTTTTAACTCTCTTTACGAGATTTGTCCACTATATGGAAAATACATTTTTTTGAATCTCACACTCTGTTCACTTTTACACAATGTTGTCTGACACACAACACTTACAGACTCGTAAACCATTTTTTAGCTCTCTTTACGTGATTTGTGCACGATTTCAAATATTAATTTTTTTGTACCTCACTTACTTCACACTCTGTTCACTTTTGTGTGTGACACATATCACTGAGAGACTACTAAATCATTTTTTAACTCTCTTTACGTGATTTGTCCACTATATAGAAAATTCATTTTTTTGAATCTCACACTCTGTTCACTTTTACACAATGTTGTCTGACACACAACACTTACAGACTCGTAAACCATTTTTTAGCTCTCTTTACGTGATTTGTGCACGATTTCAAATATTAATTTTTTTGTACCTCACTTACTTCACACTCTGTTCACTTTTGTGTGTGACACATATCTCTGTTCACTTTTGTGTCTGACATAAATCACTGAGAGACTACTAAACCGTTTTTTAACTCTCTTTACGTGATTTGTCCACTATATAAAATATTCATTTTTTTGTATCTCACACTCTGTTCACTTTTACACAATGTTGTCTGACACATAACACTTACAGACTCGTAAACCATTTTTTAGCTCTCTTTACGTGATTTGTGCACGATTTCAAATATTAATTTTTTTGTACCTCACTTACTTCACACTCTGTTCACTTTTGTGTGTGACACATATCTCTGTTCACTTTTGTGTCTGACATATATCACTGAGAGACTACTAAACCGTTTTTTAACTCTCTTTACGTGATTTGTCCACTATATAAAATATTCATTTTTTTGTATCTCACAATCTGTTCACTTTTACACAATGTTGTCTGACACATAACACTTACAGACTCGTAAACCATGTTTTAGCTCTCTTTACGTGATTTGTGCACGATTTCAAATATTAATTTTTTTGTACCTCACTTACTTCACACTCTGTTCACTTTTGTGTGTGACACATATTAGTGAGATACTACTAAACCGTTTTTTAACTCTCTTTACGTGATTTGTCCACTATATAAAAAAATCATTTTTTTGTATCTCACACTCTGTTCACTTCTACACAATGTTGTCTGACACACAACACTTACAGACTCGTAAACCAATTTTTAGCTCTCTTTACATGATTTGTGCACGATTTCAAATATTAATTTTTTTGTACCTCACTTACTTCACACTCTGTTCACTTTTGTGTGTGACACATTACTGAGATACCACTAAACCGTTTTTTAACTCTCTTTACGTGATTTTTCCACTATATAAAAAAAACATTTGTTTGTATCTCACACTCAGTTCACTTTTACACAATGTTGTCTGACACATAACACTTACAGACTCGTAAACCATTTTTTAGCTCTACGTGATTTGTGCACGATTTCAAATATTAATTTTTTTGTACCTCACTTACTTTACACTCTGTTCATTTTTGTGTCTGACACATATCACTGAGAGACAACTAAACCGTTTTTTAACTCTCTTTACGTGATTTGTCCACTATATAGAAAATTCATTTTTTTGAATCTCACACTCTGTTCACTTTTACACAATGTTGTCTGACACACAACACTTACAGACTCGTAAACCATTTTTTAGCTCTCTTTACGTGATTTGTGCACGATTTCAAATATTAATTTTTTTGTACCTCACTTCACACTCTGTTCACTTTTGTGTCTGACACATATCTCAGTTCACTTTTGTGTCTGACATATATCACTGAGAGACTACTAAACCGTTTTTTAATTCTCTTTACGTGATTTGTCCACTACATAAAATATTCATTTTTTTGTATCTCACACTCTGTTCACTTTTACACAATGTTGTCTGACACATAACACTTACAGACTCGTAAACCATTTTTTAGCTCTCTTTACGTGATTTGTGCACGATTTCAAATATTAATTTTTTTGTACCTCACTTACTTCACACTCTGTTCACTTTTGTGTGTGACACATATCACTGAGAGACTACTAAACCATTTTTTAACTCTCTTTACGTGATTTGTCCACTATATGATAAAATCATTTTTTTGTATCTCACACTCTGTTCACTTTTACACAATGTTGTCTGACACATAACACTTACAGACTCGTAAACCATTTTTTAGCTCTCTTTACGTGATTTGTGCACGATTTCAAATATTAATTTTTTTGTACCTCACTTGCTTCACACTCTGTTCACTTTTGTGTGTGACACATATCTCTGTTCACTTTTGTGTCTGACATATATCACTGAGAGACTACTAAACCGTTTTTTAACTCTCTTTACGTGATTTGTCCACTATATAAAATATTCATTTTTTTGTATCTCACACTCTGTTCACTTTTACACAATGTTGTCTGACACATAACTCTTACAGACTCGTAAACCATTTTTTAGCTCTCTTTACGTGATTTGTGCACGATTTCAAATATTAATTTTTTTGTACCTCACTTACTTCACACTCTGTTCACTTTTGTGTGTGACACATATCTCTGTTCACTTTTGTGTCTGACATATATCACTGAGAGACTACTAAACCGTTTTTTAACTCTCTTTACGTGATTTGTCCACTATATAAAATATTCATTTTTTTGTATCTCACACTCTGTTCACTTTTACACAATGTTGTCTGACACATAACACTTACAAACTCGTAAACCATTTTTTAGCTCTCTTTACGTGATTTGTGCACGATTTCAAATATTAATTTTTTTGTACCTCACTTACTTCACACTCTGTTCACTTTTGTGTGTGACACATATTACTGAGATACTACTAAACCGTTTTTTAACTCTCTTTACGTGATTTGTCCACTATATAAAAAATTCATTTTTTTGTATCTCACACTCTGTTCACTTTTACACAATGTTGTCTGACACACAACACTTACAGACTCGTAAACCATTTTTTAGCTCTCTTTACGTGATTTGTGCACGATTTCAAATATTAATTTTTTTGTACCTCACTTACTTCACACTCTGTTCACTTTTGTGTGTGACACATTACTGAGATACTACTAAACCGTTTTTTAACTCTCTTTACGTGATTTTTCCACTATATAAAAAAAACATTTTTTTGTATCTCACACTCAGTTCACTTTTACACAATGTTGTCTGACACATAACACTTACAGACTCGTAAACCATTTTTTAGCTCTACGTGATTTGTGCACGATTTCAAATATTAATTTTTTTGTACCTCACTTACTTTACACTCTGTTCACTTTTGTGTCTGACACATATCACTGAGAGACAAGTAAACCGTTTTTTAACTCTCTTTACGAGATTTGTCCACTATATAGAAAATACATTTTTTTGAATCTCACACTCTGTTCACTTTTACACAATGTTGTCTGACACACAACACTTACAGACTCGTAAACCATTTTTTAGCTCTCTTTACGTGATTTGTGCACGATTTCAAATATTAATTTTTTTGTACCTCACTTACTTCACACTCTGTTCACTTTTGTGTGTGACACATATCTCAGTTCACTTTTGTGTCTGACATATATCACTGAGAGACTACTAAACCGTTTTTTAATTCTCTTTACGTGATTTGTCCACTACATAAAATATTCATTTTTTTGTATCTCACACTCTGTTCACTTTTACACAATGTTGTCTGACACATAACACTTACAGACTCGTAAACCATTTTTTAGCTCTCTTTACGTGATTTGTGCACGATTTCAAATATTAATTTTTTTGTACCTCACTTGCTTCACACTCTGTTCACTTTTGTGTGTGACACATATCTCTGTTCACTTTTGTGTCTGACATATATCACTGAGAGACTACTAAACCGTTTTTTAACTCTCTTTACGTGATTTGTCCACTATATAAAATATTCATTTTTTTGTATCTCACACTCTGTTCACTTTTACACAATGTTGTCTGACACATAACACTTACAGACTCGTAAACCATTTTTTAGCTCTCTTTACGTGATTTGTGCACGATTTCAAATATTAATTTTTTTGTACCTCACTTACTTCACACTCTGTTCACTTTTGTGTGTGACACATATTACTGAGATACTACTAAACCGTTTTTTAACTCTCTTTACGTGATTTGTCCACTATATAAAAAAAAACATTTTTTTGTATCTCACACTCAGTTCACTTTTACACAATGTTGTCTGACACATAACACTTACAGACTCGTAAACCATTTTTTAGCTCTCTTTACGTGATTTGTGCACGATTTCAAATATTAATTTTTTTGTACCTCACTTACTTCACACTCTGTTCACTTTTGTGTGTGACACATATATCTGTTCACTTTTGTGTCTCACATATATCACTGAGAGTCTACTAAACCGTTTTTTAACTCTATTTACGTGATTTGTCCACTATATAAAAAATTCATTTTTTTGTATCTCACACTCTGTTCAATTTTACACAATGTTGTCTGACACATAACACTTACAGACTCGTAATCCATTTTTTAGCTCTCTTTACGTGATTTGTGCACGATTTCAAATATTAATTTTTTTGTACCTCACTTACTTCACACTCTGTTCACTTTTTTGTCTGACACATTTCACTGAGAGACTACTAAACCGTTTTTTAACTCTCTTTACGTGATTTGTCCACTATATAAAAAATTCATTTTTTTGTATCTCACACTCTGTTCACTTTTGTGTGTGACACATATCACTGAGAGACTACTAAACAATTTTTTAACTCTCTTTACGTGATTTGTCCACTATATATAAAAATCATTTTTTTGTATCTGACACTCTGTTCACTTTTACACAATGTTGTCTGACACATTACACTAACAGACTCGTAAACCATTTTTTAGCTCTCTTTACGTGATTTGTGCACGATTTCAAATATTAATTTTTTTGTACCTCACTTACTTCACACTCTGTTCACTTTTGTGTCTGACACATATCACTGAGAGACAACTAAACCGTTTCTTAACTCTCTTTACGTGATTTGTCCACTATATAAAAAATTCATTTTTTTGTATCTCATACTCTGTTCACTTTTACACAATGTTGTCTGACACACAACACTTACAGACTCGTAAACCATTTTTTAGCTCTCTTTACGTGATTTTTGCACGATTTCAAATATTAATTTTTTTGTACCTCACTTACTTCACACTCTGTTCACTTTTGTGTGTGACACATATCTCTGTTCACTTTTGTGTCTCACATATATCACTGAGAGTCTACTAAACCGTTTTTTAACTCTCTTTACGTGATTTGTCCACTATATAAAAAATTCATTTTTTTGTATCTCACACTCTGTTCGCTTTTACACAATGTTGTCTGACACTTGACACTTACAGACTCGTAAACCATTTTTTAGCTTTCTTTACGTGATTTGTGCACGATTTCAAATATTAATTTTTTTGTACCTCACTTACTTCACACTCTGTTCACTTTTGTGTGTGACACAAATCTCTGTTCACTTTTGTGTGTGACATATATCACTGAGAGTCTACTAAACCATTTTTTAACTCTCTTTACGTGATTTGTCCACTATATAAAAAATTCATTTTTTTGTATCTCACACTCTGTTCACTTTTACACAATGTTGTCTGACACATAACACTTACAGACTGGTAAACCATTTTTTAGCTCTCTTTACGTGATTTGTGCACAATTTCAAATATTCATTTTTTTGTACCTCACTTACTTCACACTCTGTTCATTTTTGTGTGTGACACATATTACTGAGATACTACTAAACCGTTTTTTAACTCTCTTTACGTGATTTGTCCACTATATAAAAAATTCATTTTTTGTATCTCACACTCTGTTCACTTTTGTGTGTGACACATATCTCTGTTCACTTTTGTGTCTGACATATATCACTGAGAGACGACTAAACCGTTTTTTAACTCTCTTTACGTGATTTGTCCACTATATAGAAAATTCATTTTTTTGAATCTCACACTCTGTTCACTTTTACACAATGTTGTCTGACACACAACACTTACAGACTCGTAAACCATTTTTTAGCTCTCTTTACGTGATTTGTGCACGATTTCAAATATTAATTTTTTTGTACCTCACTTACTTCACACTCTGTTCACTTTTGTGTGTGACACATTACTGAGATACTACTAAACCGTTTTTTAACACTCTTTACGTGATTTTTCCACTATATAAAAAAAACATTTTTTTGTATCTCACACTCAGTTCACTTTTACACAATGTTGTCTGACACATAACACTTACAGACTCGTAAACCATTTTTTAGCTCTACGTGATTTGTGCACGATTTCAAATATTAATTTTTTTGTACCTCACTTACTTTACACTCTGTTCACTTTTGTGTCTGACACATATCACTGAGAGACAACTAAACCGTTTTTTAACTCTCTTTACGAGATTTGTCCACTATATAGAAAATACATTTTTTTGAATCTCACACTCTGTTCACTTTTACACAATGTTGTCTGACACACAACACTTACAGACTCGTAAACCATTTTTTAGCTCTCTTTACGTGATTTGTGCACGATTTCAAATATTAATTTTTTTGTACCTCACTTACTTCACACTCTGTTCACTTTTGTGTGTGACACATATCTCAGTTCACTTTTGTGTCTGACATATATCACTGAGAGACTACTAAACCGTTTTTTAATTCTCTTTACGTGATTTGTCCACTACATAAAATATTCATTTTTTTGTATCTCACACTCTGTTCACTTTTACACAATGTTGTCTGACACATAACACTTACAGACTCGTAAACCATTTTTTAGCTCTCTTTACGTGATTTGTGCACGATTTCAAATATTAATTTTTTTGTACCTCACTTACTTCACACTCTGTTCACTTTTGTGTGTGACACATATCACTGAGAGACTACTAAACCATTTTTTAACTCTCTTTACGTGATTTGTCCACTATATGAAAAAATCATTTTTTTGTATCTCACACTCTCTTCACTTTTACACAATGTTGTCTGACACATAACACTTACAGACTCGTAAACCATTTTTTAGCTCTCTTTACGTGATTTGTGCACGATTTCAAATATTAATTTTTTTGTACCTCACTTGCTTCACACTCTGTTCACTTTTGTGTGTGACACATATCTCTGTTCACTTTTGTGTCTGACATATATCACTGAGAGACTACTAAACCGTTTTTTAACTCTCTTTAAGTGATTTGTCCACTATATAAAATATTCATTTTTTTGTATCTCACACTCTGTTCACTTTTACACAATGTTGTCTGACACATAACACTTACAGACTCGTAAACCATTTTTTAGCTCTCTTTACGTGATTTGTGCACGATTTCAAATATTAATTTTTTTGTACCTCACTTACTTCACACTCTGTTCACTTTTGTGTGTGACACATATATCTGTTCACTTTTGTGTCTCACATATATCACTGAGAGTCTACTAAACCGTTTTTTAACTCTATTTACGTGATTTGTCCACTATATAAAAAATTCATTTTTTTGTATCTCACACTCTGTTCAATTTTACACAATGTTGTCTGACACATAACACTTACAGACTCGTAATCCATTTTTTAGCTCTCTTTACGTGATTTGTGCACGATTTCAAATATTAATTTTTTTGTACCTCACTTACTTCACACTCTGTTCACTTTTTTGTCTGACACATATCACTGAGAGACTACTAAACCGTTTTTTAACTCTCTTTACGTGATTTGTCCACTATATAAAAAATTCATTTTTTTGTATGTCACACTCTGTTCACTTTTGTGTGTGACACATATCACTGAGAGACTACTAAACAATTTTTTAACTCTCTTTACGTGATTTGTCCACTATATATAAAAATCATTTTTTTGTATCTGACACTCTGTTCACTTTTACACAATGTTGTCTGACACATTACACTAACAGACTCGTAAACCATTTTTTAGCTCTCTTTACGTGATTTGTGCACGATTTCAAATATTAATTTTTTTGTACCTCACTTACTTCACACTCTGTTCACTTTTGTGTCTGACACATATCACTGAGAGACAACTAAACCGTTTCTTAACTCTCTTTACGTGATTTGTCCACTATATAAAAAATTCATTTTTTTGTATCTCATACTCTGTTCACTTTTACACAATGTTGTCTGACACACAACACTTACAGACTCGTAAACCATTTTTTAGCTCTCTTTACGTGATTTGTGCACGATTTCAAATATTAATTTTTTTGTACCTCACTTACTTCACACTCTGTTCACTTTTGTGTGTGACACATATCTCTGTTCACTTTTGTGTCTCACATATATCACTGAGAGTCTACTAAACCGTTTTTTAACTCTCTTTACGTGATTTGTCCACTATATAAAAAATTCATTTTTTTGTATCTCACACTCTGTTCGCTTTTACACAATGTTGTCTGACACTTGACACTTACAGACTCGTAAACCATTTTTTAGCTTTCTTTACGTGATTTGTGCACGATTTCAAATATTAATTTTTTTGTACCTCACTTACTTCACACTCTGTTCACTTTTGTGTGTGACACAAATCTCTGTTCACTTTTGTGTGTGACATATATCACTGAGAGTCTACTAAACCATTTTTTAACTCTCTTTACGTGATTTGTCCACTATATAAAAAATTCATTTTTTTGTATCTCACACTCTGTTCACTTTTACACAATGTTGTCTGACACATAACACTTACAGACTCGTAAACCATTTTTTAGCTCTCTTTACGTGATTTGTGCAAGATTTCAAATATTAATTTTTTTGTACCTCACTTACTTCACACTCTGTTCACTTTTGTGTGTGACACATATCTCTGTTCACTTTTGTGTCTGACATATATCACTGAGAGACTACTAAACCGTTTTTTAACTCTATTTACGTGATTTGTCCACTATATAAAAAATTCATTTTTTTGTATCTCACACTCTGTTCACTTTTGTGTCTGACACATATCACTGAGAGACAACTAAACCGTTTTTTAACTCTCTTTACGTGATTTGTCCACTATATACAAAATTCATTTTTTTGTATCTCACACTCTGTTCACTTTTGTGTGTGACACATATCACTGAGAGACTACTAAACAATTTTTTAACTCTCTTTACGTGATTTGTCCACTATATATAAAAATCATTTTTTTGTATCTCACACTCTGTTCACTTTTACACAATGTTGTCTGACACATTACACTTACAGACTCGTAAACCATTTTTTAGCTCTCTTTACGTGATTTGTGCACGATTTCAAATATTAATTTTTTGTACCTCACTTACTTCACACTCTGTTCACTTTTGTGTCTGACACATATCACTGAGAGACAACTAAACCGTTTTTTAACTCTCTTTACGTGATTTGTCCACTATATAAAAAATTCATTTTTTTGTATCTCATACACTGTTCACTTTTACACAATGTTGTCTGACACACAACACTTACAGACTCGTAAACCATTTTTTAGCTCTCTTTACGTGATTTGTGCACGATTTCAAATATTAATTTTTTTGTACCTCACTTACTTCACACTCTGTTCACTTTTGTGTGTGACATATCTCTGTTCACTCTTGTGTCTCACGTATATCACTGAGAGTCTACTAAACCGTTTTTTAACTCTCTTTACGTGATTTGTCCACTATATAAAAAATTCATTTTTTTGTATCTCACACTCTGTTCGCTTTTACACAATGTTGTCTGACACTTGACACTTACAGACTCGTAAACCATTTTTTAGCTTTCTTTACGTGATTTGTGCACGATTTCAAATATTATTTTTTTTGTACCAAACTTACTTCACACTCTGTTCACTTTTGTGTGTGACACAAATCTCTGTTCACTTTTGTGTGTGACATATATCACTGAGAGTCTACTAAACCATTTTTTAACTCTCTTTACGTGATTTGTCCACTATATAAAAAATTCATTTTTTTGTATCTCACACTCTGTTCACTTTTACACAATGTTGTCTGACACATAACACTTACAGACTCGTAAACCATTTTTTAGCTCTCTTTACGTGATTTGTGCACGATTTCAAATATTAATTTTTTGTACCTCACTTACTTCACACTCTGTTCACTTTTGTGTGTGACACAAATCTCTGTTCACTTTTGTGTGTGACATATATCACTGAGAGTCTACTAAACCATTTTTTAACTCTCTTTACGTGATTTGTCCACTATATAAAAAATTCATTTTTTTGTATCTCACACTCTGTTCACTTTTACACAATGTTGTCTGACACATAACACTTACAGACTCGTAAACCATTTTTTAGCTCTCTTTACGTGATTTGTGCACGATTTCAAATATTAATTTTTTTGTACCTCACTTACTTCACACTCTGTTCACTTTTGTGTGTGACACATATTACTGAGATACTACTAAACCGTTTTTTAACTCTCTTTACGTGATTTTTCCACTATATAAAAAAAACATTTTTTTTGTATCTCACACTCAGTCCACTTTTACACAATGTTGTCTGACCCATAACACTTACAGACTTGTAAACCATTTTTTAGCTCTCTTTACGTGATTTGTGCACGATTTCAAATATTAATTTTTGACGGGTGTGAAGTTACCCATAGATTCCAGCCATAGATCATAAAATGGTTAAAAATCATTATTTTTGAAATTTTCTTTCACTGGTGTATTCGTTTTAGATTTTACTATAGATTGAAATAAGCAAACGCCGACAGCCACCCCCATCAACCCTTCCCCACCCCTAAATAACTTTAATTTTCGATTTTCGGGGTTGGTTTTTTGAGATAGTAGAATTATTTTTATTTAAACGTGTTCCCCATACATTTATTAGTAATACCAAGAAAAAACATTTTTCAAACCGGACCTCCATCACCCCCAAAAGAATTAAAATCTATTAGACACCTTAAATTTCCTAAAAAGCATTTATTTCGAATTATTTCTTCACTGGCTTACTCTAAGCAATTTATTTTATTTAATAAAACATGCAAAAGCCTTAAGACACCCTGGTCAACCCCCTACCACCCCTTCTAAAATTTAAGTTCTTATTTTCCAAATTGGTTTGATCAGATTTTAAAATTATATTTATATAGTCGCATTCTCCATACGTACTTCAATAAGCATAATTCGGAAAATCTTTCACACCGCATATCCCTACCCCTAAATAATTTTTCACAAAAGTGTATAATTTTCGGGGTTGGTTTTAGCAGCCATAGATTTAAAAATGTTACTGGCGTATTCAGCATCCCTTGCTCTTCCATTTACGTTTAAAACATTTTTCAAACCGCCCTTGGATCAGCCCCCAGAGGGGTTTAAACACGACTTATACTAGAATCCGATATTTTCACATAAATGTTTAATTTTCGGAGTTGGTTTTAACTCCCATGGATTTGAAAATAGTACAGGCGTATTCAGCATCCCTTGTTCTTTCATAAACGTTTAAAACATTTTTCAAACCACCCTTCGATCAGCCCCCAGAGGGGTTCAAACACGACTTATACGAGAATTCCGATATTTTTATAAAAATGTTTAATTTTCGGGGTTGGTTTTAACTCCCATAGATTTAAAAATATTACAGGCGTATTGAGCATCCCTTCCTCTTTCATTTAAGTGTAAAACATTTTTCAAACCGCCCTTCGATCAGCCCCCAGAGGGGTTCAAACACGACTTATATGAGAATTCCGATATTTTCACATAAATGTTTAATTTTTGGGCTTGGTTTTAACTCCCATAGATTTAAAAATGGTACAGGCGTATTCAGCACCCCTTCCTCTTTCATATAAGTTTAAAACATTTTTCAAACCGCCCTTCGATCAGCCCCCAGAGGGGTTCAAACACGACTTATACGAGAATTCCGATATTTTTATAAAAATGTTTAATTTTCGGGGTTGGTTTTAACTCCCATAGATTTAAAAATGGTACAGGCGTATTCAGCATCCCTTCCTCTTTCATTTAAGTTTAAAACATTTTTCAAACCGCCCTTCGATCAGCCGCCCAGAGGGGTTCAAACATGACTTATATGAGAATTCCGATATTTTCACATAAATGTTTAATTTTCGGGGTTGGTTTTAACTTCCATAGATTTAAAAATGTTACAGGCGTATTCAGCATCCCTTCCTCTTTCATATAAGTTTAAAACATTTTTCAAACCGCCCTTCGATCAGCCCCCAGAGGGGTTCAAACACGACTTATACGAGAATTCCGATATTTTTATAAAAATGTTTAATTTTCGGGGTTGGTTTTAACTCCCATAGATTTAAAAATGGTACAGGCGTATTCAGCATCCCTTCCTCTTTCATTTAAGTTTAAAACATTTTTCAAACCGCCCTTCTATCAGCCCCCCAGAGGGTTTAAACACGACTTATACGAGAATTTCAATATTTTCCCATAAATGATAATTTTCGGGGTTGGTTTTAGCAACCATTGAATTAGAAATGTTAGAGGGTAAGACTAAATTAAAGTATATATTCAATTGAATTTCGGGGATTTTATAAATATTTCTCCTTTATAGATTAAAATTAGTTTTTATATTAATTTTGTATAATTTAACATTGTAGTCACAATGTATATATAATTTTTGTGTTATACAAACAAAGTTTAAAGTGTTTTATTCATATAATTTAACATTAAAATGAAATTAATTATTGAATGATTGTTAAAAACTAATTTGAAATAAAAAATCTGTTATTTTGACTTGGCCTGAATGTCGTATAAAAATGTAAGATTGTAAATTAAAAATTCCGGGATAAAATCATAAGTGTTATACTTATCATCCAACAAGTAAAAAAAATAGTTTTAAAATTTGCAAACAAAAACTGACCTGACTCTACATTCCATTAAAAAAGTTCCCAAGGAAAGCGGAAATGGAATAACATTTTATTATACGGAATTTATGCTTAGCTTTTCAAGCGCATTTAATAACATATATTGTTTTTGCAGTGATAATCTTATTACGATGCTAATTTTGTATAATCAAACCTTTTATGTGTGGTATGCATTTTAAATTTTGATGCCGAAAATAAAGGCAATTAACTCATACTAAAATAACAATTTGTTGTTTTTATTATATTTAATAATTGCAAGCTATGATGATTTTTAATAAACGCATTTATACCGGGTTATTCCCTCTATTTGAAACGGAGTATTTTAGCCAAAGTCCACCACTTTTTCATTTTTTATTTCCATGGGGTCTAGGGGTCTAGGCTACATTCAAAAAATATTTTCATAATACCATAAAAATTTCAAAGTTGTATTTTTTAAATGGAACACTCTATTAAAATTGATAGGGTGTTTCCATCTACGTTCAAAATAAACACCTTTTCATTAAGGTTCGTTAGGACCTAAAACTAATTTTCAAATGTCAACAATTTGAGAAGTATTTTGCTTATATATGCGAAATTCATATTTTATTTTTCAATTACACCTTTCAATTTGTATAGAGTGGATCAAAAATAATACTTACTAAATAAGAACTTTTCGCTGGTCAAACTTTATTTTTTCAAATGAAATGCTATAATTTGTATACTATTAAATTAACTATATAATTAGCCATCAAAAAATCCCTATACCTCTAGGCTTCTAAGTCGAGGCGTTATGGCGGTAAATTAAAAAATAAATCGAATCATTTGGAATTAACTTTCCGTGAAATAATATATAGCATTTAACATTTCTAGCAGGCTGTGGCTGGCAAGAATATAGGTAATTAGTAATCAAAATGTTTTATTGGATGTTACGGAATACAAGGTCCATATTATTCGATTTATATTTCCACAAAATCATAAAATAACGTGGAATAACTTTGTAATGTAATGTGACAGATCAACCAAAACATTTTTGACATTTCTAAATTCCATAGTAAACTAATATTATTAAAATATTAATCGAAAATATACCTCGAACTATATAAAAATCGATTGTTTGCATTTTTTGCAAAAACTGAATGTCCAAGAGCTTCGAGTTATAGGAAACTTTATTAGATAATTAAAACGTGTATTTAATGACAATTTAAAAAATATCGCATTCCAATTAAAAAAAAATAAGGTTTGACCGACTTAAAGTCCTTGTTTAATTATTTATGTTTTTTGGAACATCCTGTAAATATTTTACGATTTTAATAATTTTAAAAAAAATCCATTTCTAAACTTCAAGCATGTAACCTGAACACAAATGGTTGAAATTTGAATTTTAAGTTAAATTTTAACAAAAATCCAATTATTTCAAAAATTGTTACGTTTAACCTGTCAATTATACAGAAATAAAACCATTTCAAACTATTAGAAAACAACTTGGAATCAAACCATACTATTAATATTTTTTCAAGAAAATTTACGAAATTTTTGAAATAGACGTACCAATTGAATTTATTAATCAACATTTTCGTATAAGAATCTTCCCACCAGAGACGATTAAATCAAAGAGATGATATACTAATTTTATATAAATGGAGAATACCTAATAACCATCTAAGGATTTAAAATATATAGTTACTAAAACTAACCTGAAAAGAGTTTTTCGGCAAAAATCGAAGTTACCGTCTAAGCAGCCATGCTTGAATCTGTGTCACACAGTTAATACAGCAAAGAACACTGAATAAGCCTGTGGCATTTTTAAATCTATGGTTGCTAAAACCAACCCCGAAAATTAAACATTTATTTGAAAATATCGGAATTCTAGTATAAGTCGTGTTTGAACCCCTCTGGGGGCTGATCGAAGGGCGGTTTGAAAAATGTTTTAAACTTAAATGAAGGAGGAAGGGATGCTGAATACGCCTGTAACATTTTTAAATCTATGGGAGTTAAAACTAACCCCGAAAATTAAGCATTTTTATAAAAATATCGGAATTCTCGTATAAGTCGTGTTTGAACCCCTCTGGGGGCTGATTGAAGGGCGGTTTGAAAAATGTTTTAAACTTAAATGAAGGAGGAAGGGATGCTGAATACGCCTGTAACATTTTTAAATCAATGGGAGTTAAAACTAACCCCGAAAATTAAACATTTTTATAAATATATCGGAATTCTCGTATAAGTCGTGTTTGAACCCCTCTGGGGGCTGATCGAAGGGCGGTTTGAAAAATGTTTTAAACTTATATGAAAGAGGAAGGGATGCGGAATACGCCTGTAACATTTTTAAATCTATGGGAGTTAAAACCAACCCCAAAAATTAAACATTTATGTGAAAATATCGGAATTCTCATATGTCATGTTTGAACCCCTCTGGGCGGCTGATCGAAGGGCGGTTTGAAAAATGTTTTAAACTTAAATGAAAGAGCAAGGGATGCTGAATACGCTTGTAACATTTTTAAATCTATGGGAGTTAAAACCAACCCCGAAAATTAAACATTTTTATAAAAATATCGGAATTCTAGTATAAGTCGTGTTTGAACCCCTCTGGGGGCTGATCGAAGGGTGGTTTGAAAAATGTTTTAAACGTTTATGAAAGAGCAAGGGATGCTGAATACGCCTGTACTATTTTTAAATCTATGGGAGTTAAAACCAACCCCGAAAATTAAACATTTATGTGAAAATATCGGATTCTAGTATAAGTCGTGTTTGAACCCCTCTGGGGGCTGATCCAAGGGCGGTTTGAAAAATGTTTTAAACGTAAATGGAAGAGCAAGGGATGCTGAATACGCCAGTAGCATTTTTAAATCTATGGCTGCTAAAACCAACCCCGAAAATTATACACTTTTGTGAAAAATTATTTAGGGGTAGGGATATGCGGTGTGAAAGATTTTCCGAATTATGCTTATTGAAGTATGTATGGAGAATGCGACTATATAAATATAATTCTAAAATCTGATCAAACCAATTTGGAAAATAAGAACTTAAATTTTGGAAGGGGTGGTAGGGGGTTGACCAGGGTGTCTTAAGGCTTTTGCATGTTTTATTAAATAAAATAAATTGCTTAGAGTAAGCCAGTGAAGAAATAATTCGAAATAAATGCTTTTTAGGAAATTTAAGGTGTCTAATAGATTTTAATTTTTTTGGGGGTGATGGAGGTCCGGTTTGAAAAATGTTTTTTCTTGGTATTACTAATAAATGTATGGGGTTTAAATAAAAATAATTCTACTATCTCAAAAAACCAACCCCGAAAATCGAAAATTAAAGTTATTTAGGGGTGGGGAAGGGTTGATGGGGGTGGCTGTCGGCGTTTGCTTATTTCAATCTATAGTATAATCTAAAACGAATACACCAGTGAAAGAAAATTTCAAAAATAATGATTTTTAACCATTTTATGATCTATGGCTGGAATCTATGGGTAACTTCACACCCGTGTCGAAATTCTCGCTATTTGATTTTGTATTAACTTATTTCAACATAGACTAAACGAATATTTTATCACACCCTAAGTGCAAAACTAATTATCAGGCTTTTCAAAAATCCTATCTTGATAACATTTTCCTAAAGATCCTTAAGAATTTACTCATTTCTGTTGGTGATTTATTCTTATCTCTTACAGAGTCATTAGGTCTATTATTTTTACTCATCTCTCTCTCTCTCTCTATTACTAATCATTTAATCATTTCTCTTTTACCACAGACACCATTTAGAACCGCCCTTACCTGACGTTATCTTGGATTTACACGCTCCCATTTCTTATCATTCACCAATCATTCTTTTACCACAGACGCCATCTTGGATTTAGACCCTCCCATTTCTTATCATTAGCCAATCACATTATCCCTCGTTAAATTTAAGTTGGCAGCACTGTATCTTGCATCTCACTCTTTCATTCACTTCCGAGTCTCACTCTAACACATTGTCTCTCATGGAACTTCCGCTCGAAAGTGCACAGACGACAGGATGTTACTGATAAGGACTTCCGGTGGGCGTGACCACCGGATCACGTCACCACTTCCGGTGGGCGTGGCGTGGCGGCCATCTTGGGACGGGCAGTCTCAAGGTGAAAGGTCAAGGTCGGCCCAAGTGGCCCCATACCTACTCCTATCCGGCTTGAAAAATCCTTTAAGCTTTTTCGTTCATGCAAAAAATCCCAAGGACTTAAAAGAGGCCATTTCATTCGCGAATGATGAAAATCAATTTAATACTCGGCAATCTCAGTTAACAACCAGCACTTCAAATCAATATGCTCCTCGCAATTCCGCCATTACCTGTAATTACTGTAAAAATATTGGTCATTCCATAAACGAATGCCGTAAAAGACGAAATCAAAACTATAGACAGAATAACTATTATAGAAATAATCAACAAAATTATCCTCCAAATAACTCTAGCTCACCACCTGAATTCCAAAATAGAATTCCCGATAGAGAGACACCCTAGCAATTCACAACATTTTTTTAAGTAAACCTAGTCCAAACGATTCTAATTCGAATATCGAGCAATATTCACAAAATGCCAGAAATTCACATAACCAGGCTTCTTTAAACTTAACGTCGACCGAAGTGGAGGCCTCACCTCGGGATTCGACAACATCGGCTACATTTTTACTTTAAATTTGCTAGCTTCATCAACATATACCATCCTAAATGCAAGAGAATTGATTCAGGATTGTTCTTTTTTGTTAGATACAGGATCTGAAATTTCTCTTATAAAAAAAATCATGTTAAAAATCAGATTCTGTATGCCATTTAAATAAAAAATTACATTAAGAGGCATAAATAATAGCAACAACCCATTCAAAACACAAGGTTACTGCATTTTTAATATTCCGATTGATAACCAAAGTGTCGCACATATTTCACGTGGTTCCTGATGCATTTCCGATCCACCAAGATGGTCTTCTGGGAAACGATTTCTTACAAGCGACAAAAAGCAAAATCTGTTTCTCTGAGCTCAAACTCTTTGTCGGAAATGATTATATACCACTATACGTGCTCCAGAGATCATTAAATTCATCAATTTCCTCGGATCATTCGAGTGATGATAAAATTACCTCTGGCGAAAAACCCGGTTGCGAAACTATTAAATTTCCAAACTCAGAACCCTTTTTCTCGAATCATTCGAGGTATAGGAAAGTAGTAACAAAAATTAATAAAAACGGGAATACTGAATGTCCCTCAAGAAATGAACATAGCAAAATTACTAATTGTCAAAATTACAACATTTCCTCTTTAAAATATTCATCTAAAATTTCTAATTTTGTTAATAACAAAACTAATACTACTAACTTAACAGGTCCAATTAATATAGATACACCTTATTCGTCCCTTCAGGACACTAAAGTTAATTGTAATGACTCAAATGCCAACCTTTATTATTTAACGGGAACAGTAAAACTGTAGAGAATACACTCGGAAAAAAGATATTGCTAAAAGCGCGATCTGAAACAGTAATACCAGTTTATATTACCAATCCAGAATTAAAAGAAGGTATAATTAATAAGAGAGAACTACAAAAACACGTATACCTTGGCAGAAGCGCAGTTACAGTGTATAATAATAATACTGCAATTACAACATATCTCAAACAAATATCTCAGATAATGACGTCATTTTCGATAGAGTTACTGCTACATTAGAGCCCTTACAATTTGACGATTCAGTTGGACATTTGAAACCAACCCCACAAATAGAATCTTCAAATATAAATACAAATAGACTTAAAACGTTAATTGGTGAATCAGGGAGGCGACAATCATTCCTTCAGATGAATCCAGGGATTTATCAATCCAAGACCGACCGTGCGTGACGAAGAGTCACAACCTTCACGAGGTGCCCCTGTTCGAAGACTAAACACGGCGGATCTAAACCAGTCAAGGTTGACAAAAAAACCGTTCTGTACGAGTGAGTCGGTACAGATAAGGACCTCACTGTAAGTGATTTACAAATGGCTCACCCGCGTGTTTGTGCCGTGCGCGGCGACCCGTGTAGAGGGATGCAGGGAACCTGGTGCGCTGAGCTGCTAGGTAGTAGCAACACGCCGCTTTGGCCCGAATTTCCTCCAGACGGGCGGTAGCCGCTACCCGATCAATCGGCTGGGCTGTCCCGTAAGAGGGCCAGCAGGCTAGACCCTTTGGGGCGATGGGGCATGCAGAGGGCCGCACACGTTTTTAGTGTGCGCCACCCTCTCGCGTGTCACGCGACCCAGGGGACTATACTTCTCATGTAGCCCTGGCGTTGGAATCAACGTCCCCAAATGTGAGGGCTCCATGGAGGGTGGGGAGCATGAGAAGTGAAGTAAAAAACTCAAAATATGGATTTATCAAAATTAAAAATAAACACTGAAACCCTAACCACACATACTGACATGGCAACACCCATTGCAGACCCGTCTAAAATCGGGGCCGTGCAAGGGGGATGCCTGCAGGAGGGAGGCAAAATAAAAACAATAGCAACGTCAAGCGCTGGGACCGCTAAGGGGAACCAGAACGCTAACACTAGCACTGCACCCAGGAAGCGCCTCAGCGGCGCCCAAATCAGAAGGAGGAGGAAGGAGCGACAGGAGACCAAAAATATTCTGCCGAAAACTTCAACCCAGGAGTATTCCTCAGACAGGAAACCCGAGACCTCCATAAAAAGACCCAGGTCCATGGGATCTTCCCAACCCTCACCAAACGTGAGGAAAAAGGTTAAGAATACCACGGTCACAAGAGGGCTAAAATTCAGCCAAATGGCAAGTACCCATCTGAAAGTGGGCATAATAGATCCAGCGGACCCACTCGGCAAAATAACCGAGAAACAGCGGCCGCTATCAAAAGCAAACTGTGGGAGGCCCTAGCAAGTTACCTGAGGGAGAACACCACAGAAGAAAAACCCACATTCGGAGGAATCGCCTATATAGGAGATATACTCCGAGTGACGTGCAAAAGCGAGGGGGCCCGCAACTGGCTCAAGGATACAGTTGAGACCCACGCAAAAACTGGATAGGGAAGGAGCTGAGGGTACTGAGCAGTGATGAGCTCCCCTCACTCACCAAAGGCACAATGTGGTTCCCGGGAACACCAGAGGACCCAAAGGAAATACTGTTCAGACTGGGCGCTCAGAACAAGGGGATCGACACAACACGTTGGTGTACCTTCCTGAGCCGCCCACAAGAAGAGCCTAAGGGACAACTACTTATAGTAGGTATCCCGAAGGAAATTGCAGAAAAGATTGAGGAGAATGGATCGAGGCTGGAATACATGTTCAACTCGATCCAGATCAAACTCAAAACAGAAGAGCACAGGGAAGCACCCAAAATGGAGGAAGGGGCAGTGGACACCATCATAGAAGTGAAACCAACAAACCCGATATCTACACAACAAGAACCACAACCTTAAATAGGGGCCCGGGCAGAGCGGACAAACGACGCTGGGAACCGATAAAGGTAATACAATGCAATCTGCATCACAGCAAGACTGCCTCTGCAACCATTTGCAGGGAGCTTGAGGTGGTGCGAAATTGCACAGCCCTAATCCAAGAACCCTGGGCCAGAAGCCAAAGGGTATGTGGACTCAACCTACCAAATAATGATATTTTCTACATTTCCACAGGTAAACAGCCAAGGGCCGCAATAATCTGCCCCAAAGACTACAGTGCCATCTTCTTAAAACATCTATCTACGGAGGACCTCTCGGTCATACAGGGGACACTCCAAAGGGAAGATGGCACAAATACTGACATCATGATAGAGTCAGCCTACCTGCCACAGGACTCGACCATACCACCACCAACCAGGGAGGTCGAGACACTGATGGAATACAGCAGGAGGAACAACATCCCCACAATCATCGGATGCGACGCAAATGCTCACCACTGGGCATGGGGGAGCAAGGATTGCAACGACAGAGATAAGTCACTATACGAATTTATAATGACTAACGATTTAGAAATAGAAAATAAAGGGAACGAGCCCATTTTCGTGAGCTCAAGATACCAAAATAATAGATCTAACTTTAACAAACCTAAACATATCCAAATATATACAGAACTGGCATGTCTCGAACGAGGCATCCATGTCTGATCACAGATGGATAAAATACCAACTAAAACTCACTAGTAAAATTAACAAGGTATACCGTGACCCCAGACTAACAGACAGAGAAACATATTACTCTCTGCTCGAAAAGGTAATGGGCGCAAGCGGTAAAAAAATAATACGTACTAACAACGATTTGGAAACAGAAACCAAACAGCTCGAGCATAACATAATAACCGCATACAAGCACACATGCCCGCTGAGAAACAGAACCGCATAGACATCCACCAAATGGTGGTGCAAGGGTCTGGACTCGCTGAGGCATTCTGCTAGGAAAGCGCATAACCGAGCTATGAACACGAGAAATGTAAATGACTGGAACGCCTACAAAGCGGTACAGAATTTGTACAAGAAACTGATAAGACAGAAAAAAAGAGAATCATGGAGGACGTTCTGCACAAACATAGAAAACGTGTCAGAAGCATCCGGAATCAAGCAAGTGTTGTCCAAGGACGGACCACCACAATTGTGTCGCTTAAAAAAGGGTGATGGCACCCATACAAGCTCACATGACGAAACAGGTAAACTATTACTAGAAACACACTTCCCTGGTTGTAGCATAAACTCTTTTACCATGGACGACAATGGTGCAGACAGCACCCCGTCTGAGGAAGACTGGGCACTGGCGCGCCAGGTGGTCACGGAGGAACGCTTAGACTGGGCCATTAACACCTTCTCTCCCTACAAATCACCAGGAGTAGACGGGATATACCCAGCCCTCCTGAAATGGGGGAAAAAATCATCAACAAAACCCTCGTTAACATCTATCGGGCGTGTATCGCGCTAAGATACACACCGAGCTCATGGAGGGTAGCAAAGGTTATTTTCATACCAAAACCAAGCAGAAGTGACTATACGACTGCCAAATCATACAGACCCATTAGCCTCACATCCTTCTTGTTAAAGACGATGGAGAGACTCTGTGATCGTTACATTAGGGAGGACATTCTGTCCAATCGACCAATACATCCAAACCAGCACGCATACATGGAGGGCAGATCAACGGAATCCGCCCTCCACTACGTGACAAGCCGGATTGGCAAGTCCCTAAAAGACAAGGGATGCACACTAGCAACCTTCCTTGATATAGAGGGGGCATTCGATAAGACGACCTTCAGAAAAATAACCAATGCCCTTCAAAAGTAAGGCATACCAGGAGCTCTTAGCGACTGGATTACAAATATGTTGGAAAATAGGTGGGCAACCATTAAAATAGGCGAGGCCAAACTCTCTTGTAAGGTAGCGAAAGGCTGCCCTCAAGGAGGCGTCCTATCACTAATTCTCTGGAATCTAATAGCGGATGACCTCATAGGGATCCTAAACGAACACGGCTACTACACAATTGGCTATGCTGACGACATAACCATCTTACTATCAGGAAACGCAGAGACCATTCTTGCCAAAAGAATGGCTGACGCACTGAAAATAGTGGAAAACTGGTGCAAAGATCAATCTCTAACAGTCAATCCCACTAAAACAGAGCTTGTCCTCTTCACAAGAAGGAGGGAGTGTAAGATGACCTACATACCCCTCTTTCAAGGACAATCCCTCATACTATCACAAGAAGTAAAGTATCTGGGCGTGATACTGGACAGCAAACTAACCTGGAAAACACACCTGGACACAAGATCCAAAAAAGCATGTATCGCTTTGATGCAATGCAAAAGAGCGGTGGGCAAATCAAGCCCCACGAAAAAAAAAAAAATCCTATGGATCTACACAGCGGTGATAAGACCTATGCTGACCTACGCGGCAGTCGTATGGCGGCCCAGGGCCAGAAAAAAGACCGCGATGCGGCAGATGGAACACGTCCAACGCATTGCACTTCTGCATACAAAAGGGGCAATGAGAACAACCTCAACAGCCTCACTTGAGGCAGCGCTGTGTATGACTCCCCTCGACATATATGTAAAGGAGATGGCATCGATCACAGCACTGCGACTCTACAAATCAAAGCTGTGGAATATACCTAACGGAGATGGTAAACACTGGGACATACTGAAGAACACCCTAAACAGGAACAAACAGGCCGACGGACCGGTGGACACGATCATACGGAGGTATATTTTTGACAGCAACTTGCAAAACAGGATGACCCCCCTGTAAACAATGCAACCGACATCCACATTTACACGGATGGTGCGGTGGCAAAGAACGGAGCAGGCATTGGGATACTCTCAAAAAGACTGTCACCAAAAAGAGGACAACCCCTGGGTAGAGGCATAAATGACCCAACCAGAGTAGAACTCGCCGCAATTCAATATGCAGCCGAGACTCTAAAAATACAAAATGTGAAAGGAAAAACGATCCGAATATTAACTGACAGCAGAGCATCAATTAATACAATCATGAGCTCAAAATTCACGTCACTACTAGCATACGAATGCAGGGTAAGCCTTGAACTAGCTGCAGCACAAAATAACCTGGTCATCCATTGGGTGAAGGGACATAAAAACAGCAAAGGTAATAAAATGCAGACAAACTGGCACGCGAGGCCGCGGGCACACCTGTGCATGGCCCGGAACCCGCACTACCACCAAAACTGTCTGACATAAAAACATCCATCAAGGAGAACTCAATGACCGAACACCTAGTTAGATGGAGCGATTCAAAAGGAAACTTAGTAGGGAAACAGCTCATCAGCATAAACCACAAAACAGCGGACTATTATAAACAATTGTCAAGAGAAAACCTGAGAAGCATGGTAGGCATGTTAACAGGTCACTGCGCGCTCAGGAAACACTTACACAGACTCCACCTATCAGTTGATAAAGTATGCCGGGGATGTGGAAAGGAAGAGGAAACGGCGGAGCACCTACTTATGGAATGCACCGCCCTCTCTTCAAAAAGAGAACATATATGGGGAGAAAAATTCCCGAAATCACACGATATAAGAGGGGCACACCCCGGTGCGATCCTGAAATTCATCCAAACACTTGGATGGCTAGATAGCGCACCGGAGTAGATTACCTCTAGGCGAGAGGGAGCATAAAGGGCACAATGGGGCCTACATGCTGCCGATTTATTTCGAGCCCTCCGCCGAGAAATCCAAATCCAATCCAACGTTAATTGATGCTCTACAAACAGATCACCTCAACTCAGAAGAATATGAAAAGCTGAGGGATTTATGCCTCGACTACAATCACTTATTCTTTTTAGAAGGCGATTCCCTATCGACCACAGATGTAGTTTACCATGAAATTCGAACAACTTCAAATGCTCCTATAAATACTAAGTCAGTCATATAAATACCCGCACGCTCTAAAACCCATTGTTGATGAGCAAATCCAATCAATGCTCGAGCAAAATATTATAAAACCATTACAAAGTCCCTGGAATTCACCTGTTTGGGTAGTTCCCAAGAAAAACGATTCAGATGGTAATAAAAAATGGCGGCTAGTTATAGACTATCGGAAACTAAATGAGTTAACCATCGGGGATGCATACCCTCTTCCAAACATTGAAGAGATTTTAGACGAACTAGGTAGTGCCAAATATTTCACAACCCTTGACCTCACGTCAGGGTTCCATCAAATCAAAATGCACCCTGACGATTCGGCAAAGACAGCTTTTTGTGTTCCAAGAGGACACTTCGAATTTAACCGTATGCCATTTGTTTTTGAAAAATGCCCCCGCCACTTTTCAGAGGCTTCTGAATGTAGCTTTATCTTGTCTTCAAAACAACCATAGGTGTTTCATCTATTTAGACGATATTGTAGTATTCTCTGATAGTTTAGAAAATCATATGAAAAAACTTCGTGAGGTTTTCCACAGGTTGGATAAATTTAATTTAAGAATCGATATATTTGGGCCATCTAATTACAGAAAATAGAGTTCAGCTAGATCCAAATAAAACAGAATGTGTTAATCGATTCCCTGTTCCCCGAAACCAAAAGGATATAAAATCTTTCTTAGGCCTGGCCGGTTACTATAGATGGTTCGTGCCCAATTTTAGCAGACTTTCTCAACCCCTAACAAAGTTGCTTAAAAAAAATACAAAATTCCTATGGACTAGCTTACAGAAAGAAGCTTTCGAAAGTTTAAAAACTGCGCTTTGTAGTCAACCTATTTTGCAATTTCCGGACTTTGAAAAAGAATTTGTCCTCACTACAGACGCATCGAATTATGCCGTAGGAGCCGTCCTATCACAAGGTCCAAAAGATAAAAATCTTCCAGTTGCGTACTATAGCAGAACGCTTAGCAAGGCGGAGAAAAATTATGACGTTTCTACAAAAGAACTGCTAGCAATTGTATCCGCCGTAAAATTTTTTAGGCCCTATTTATTTGGACGTAAGTTTAAAATAATAACAGACCACATTGCACTAAAATACTTAAATAATGTTAAAGATCCCAGTTCGCGATTGTTACGTTGGAGGTTAACATTAGAAGAATATGAATATTATATTGAATATAAACCTGGGAAAATTAATAAAAATGCAGATGCTTTAAGTATAATAAATACTCTTGACAATTATCAGAATTTCTTAAAATTTAAAAGCGAAAACAAAATAATTAGAGGTAATATTACTATTATTCATGACAATTTATTCAGTGCCAGCGATGACGTTTCGTTATGTCACTGTGTTAGCCAAGACCTTAACATGGAACAAGGTATAGCCTTAGAATTCAAGCATAGGTTCGGAAAACTAAATGAATTGAGAGCACAGAATGCACAATTATACTCATTTGCATACTTAAATCTCGGTAATCGATTTATATTTTATTTAATAACAAAAAGCAACTATTTCAATAAACCCAGCCACAGTGACTTATTTAAAACCTTAACAAATCTAAAATTATTTTGCGAAAACAATAATGTATTTAAATTGGCAATACCCAAATTAGGCTGTGGTCTGGATAATTTAAACTTTGATGCAGTACTTGAAATCATTAAATATATTTTCTATGGCAAATTTCAAGTGAAAATATTTATTTTGGACGATAAAAAGTCTTAAGTCAATGATAAGTTAAATTCTGCAAATAAATACCAAATTCTTGCTAACTCAAATGCTTTTAATTCATTATAAAATGTAAGCTCACAAGTCAAAAATATTTCTAGTGATGATTTAGTTTCTGTGCCTAATAACACATCTCAAATAAGTAACTACATCATATCATCGGTTTGCATTGAACCTCACTTAAAAACGACTACTAAAGTGGTGCCAGTGACGGAAACTGCTTCTATTATTCCCTAATAACATTTTACCCTGACCTTGGCGATGTGGAAACGCTTAAATCCACCCTTGCACTTTCTAAGCATTTAGAAAATTGCTTATCTCCAAACAGTGCAAAAAATCACTTACAACTACTAACGCATGGGCATGTGACGATGTAATTCTCAATATCACCATATGCGTGCATACTAGTAACACTGAATTTTTTATTTTTGGAAATAGTGATAGTAAAATTCATTTGAAGCATCGGGATAATCATTTTGAACCATTAGTCAAAATTATTTCACCACACTCTAATCCGCCTACAATTGAAAATAGTATCAACCAAGATATTGCAGAGAAAGAATCTTACCAAGATTTTTTGAAGAAACTAGAAAAAACAATCATTGCAGCGAATAATATAGAGGAACATATAAATTGCATTACATCATCACCCTACAGCAAAGCTGTTCTCATTCCATCAGACCTTGATGATGACATATTCGAAGCTTTCCCTGATACATCCAATCACTTAGAGCAATTAAGATTATCTGCATTAACTGTTATTCGAAGCAAACGGCAAATTCATGATATGTTTAATTTATAAAGAACAGCACTGGGATCAAGGTTCATTCCAAGATGTTTTTAAAACATTCACGTTACTGAGAATGTATTTATTAAAAAAACGATATTCAAGATATTAGTATGACAACTATTAAATCATCATATGACAAACTTGAATGGCATAAAATTCGATCAATTTTAAGATACATTTTTAAACCTACTAACATAACTGTTCATATTTACTTGAACCAGCTAATCACTCCACATCCAAACGACATTCCCACTATCTTAAAAGAAAATCATGACCTACCTGGCTCTGGGCATATAGGTTATCACAAAACATACAATAAAATAAAACAAGTGTATTATTGGCACGGTATGAAAACGGATAGTACAAAATATATACAGCAATGCCAATATTGTCAAACAAAAAAACTAGTACGTCGAAAAAACCGAGCTCCCATGGAGTTGACCACTACTTCTCGTAGACCATTAGAAAAAATATTTTTGGACATTGTTGGCCCAATGCCTATTTCTGAAAACGGGAACCGATACATACTAACACTTCAAGATGATCTAAGTAAATTTTCCTTAGCATTTGCGATTTCTAATCACGAAGCACCAACCGAGGCTCGAGTTTTTGTTAAACATTTTATTTGTAAATTTGGTATCCCAAAAAGCATTTTAACTGACAACGGGCCAGAATTTACTTCTAGTATGATGAAAGAAGTTTCTAAATTATTTCAAATGAAACACTTTACATCGACAGCATATCATCCTCAAACTAATGGTGCTCTGAAACGAAGCCATCTCACTTTAGCCGACTATTTAAAACATTATATTAAGAACCAATCTGACTGGGATGATTATCTAGATTTCGCAATGTTTTCGTACAATACAAGTGTACATTCAACCCGGAATTCAAATATACATTCGATGATTACATCGACGAATTAAAACTCAAATTTCAAAAATCGCACGAAATAACATTCAACAATCAAAAATCACTACTAAATCTTACTACGATAAAAAATTAAATCCCGTAAACTTTAAAATAGGTGACTTGGTATATTGGTATACTTAGAACATAATCATTTTAGACCTAACACATCCAAAAAACTCGCTTCAAAATATGAAGGGCCTTATGAAATAGTTAGAAAAAATTCTAAAGTGAATTGTACAATAAAAATCCGCAATAAGGAACATATAGTTCACGCAAATCGACTAAAACGCGCATTTGTTCCAGCCTCGCCTCCATCTTCGTAACCAACGTTATATCAACCAAGCATACGATAAAACCAATCCAAATAAATTTGCCAGAAAATAGATTTGAAATGCAAAACGTTTAAAATGAAATCTGTAACCAGATTCAAGCCGATATTAATGTAGAACCTAGGCGTAGTCAGAGACTAATAGCTCGTTATAGAGATAATAATTAATGCTTCATCGATCTGCTATCCTAAGTAATTATATCTAGGCCGAAAGACCACAGGTCGATAGCCAATTAACAAATATTATTTTTATATTTGAGTTTGTGACTTTCATAATTTAATATATTCTGTTGTATATATTTGTTAATAAAGATAACATATACAGTGCATTTTTTATCCACGCCTCATAGGGATTTACATAGGAAAATCTTTTCGTCGTGTTAATGGTTTTTCTATGGTATGGATTTTGATCAAATCAAACACACATTTAAATTAGAGTAATTTGTGCAAAGTTCAGCAGTTTTTAAATTATTTTAAATGCATTTAATGTTTTAAATAGTGATTTAAAATAATGATAATTTTAAATATTTTCTTAATAAATAGGCTCAGTTCTCTGACATCTACTGAAGTTGTCAAAGTATTCTAGTTTATTGTACATCTTTTATTGCAAGAATGTTGATCACGGTGTAGACCAAGAAAAGATTTAAATAGTGATGGATTACACAAAAGAGCTTATTTTGAAAAGATATTAAGGTTTAGTTAATTATTTCAAATTAGTTCTCAATATTCAATAAACTTTAATTAATTAACTTAAACTAGGCAATACAAAAACTTTAAAAAAACCATAACATTAAAGTAAATGTTGCCCATTAGCAGCTAAAAAATTACCTAACCTATCTTTAAAATGTCTTTTCACATTTTGAAGCTGCCGGAGAGTTATTTTAGCAGATTCTTCGAGAATTCTTCCTTTTAATTCTTCTAAATCCTTTGGTCTGCTACGGATATCGTCAAAAACATTGCTTGCCAAATAACCCCAGTAAAAGAAGTCGAGCGGTGTTAAATCGGGACTCCTTGCTGGCCATTTCAGAGGTCCAAATCGACCAATCCATCCATGCGGAAATTGAGTATTTAAATACTCACTAATTTGTCGCGTGCTATGTGGAGGAGCACCGTCGTGCTGGAAAATTATTTCACCATTTGCTGGCACTTGTTCAATGGCAGGAAAAATATTTTCCATCAATAATCTTTGATATTTTTCACTATTTAGCGATCCCTCCATAAAAAATGGACTTATAATATGGTTACCTACCATTCCTGTCCATACATTGACCTTTTGTAGCCATTGTGTGTGTGTGGTTTGGAAGAAATATGGATTTTTTCTAGACCATAATCCTGTGTATTGATTATTTACTGACCCATTCAATATGAAAGTTTTTTCATCAGTAAAAAGAATTCTATTCATTACATTTGGATTTTCATTAATTTTATTAATCCAATACTCGCAGAATTCCATTCTCGGAAAATAATCACTTTCTAACAGATGGTGGCTATTGTGAATTTTATAACTTTTAAACTTTTCCAACTTCAAAGCTTGGTAGCAACTGCTTCGTGTAACTTGAAATTGGCTGGATAATTTTGTCACACTTATTAATGGATTTTCTTCAATTGCCAAACATACATTTTCCCTCAAGTCTTCTGTCACAACCCGATTTGCATGTTTTCTTCCTCCACTATGTTCCGCATTAACACAACTAAATTTAACAAAGTTTTTGTAAAATTTTAGAATTGTTTTCTGATTTGGAATTGGCCGTCCTGGATACTCCACGGAGAAATGATCACGCACTTGTCTACTTGACAGCCCTTTTATGTATTCCATCACCATTTTAACCTTTTCTTGGGTGGTATAGACCGACATTCTTTCAATAAAAGGAGTACAATAAATTGGAACACTTTGACAATTACGATTAATGTCAGTGAACTAAGCCCACTATTTAAAAAAATTTTCAAAATTGTTATCATTTAAAATCAATTTTAAAAACATAAAACGCATTTAAAATAGTTTAAAAACTATTGAATTTTGTACATATTACTCTAAATTAAATGTGTGTTTAATTTGATCAAAATCTATACCATAGAAAAACCATTAACACGACGAAAAGATTTTCCTATGTATATCCCTATGAGGCTTAGATAAAAAAATGCACTGTGTATATTTAGGTAACTATGTGTAATATAATTCCCTTATTTATAAGATTATTCGACAAATATAATAACTGTAGACAACTTATTTGTCTGGTGAAAAGTGCGCGAATTCTAAAAATCTTAGTGGTGGACGTAATCTAAAATATAGAAAGTGACCTTTTTAATATTTTATTAAACTACATTTAAAAATATATATATCAATAATCCTAAACTCTTATTTCAATATATATTTTTATCTTTAAGGGAGGGAGTGTAATGTCCCCAGTACATTTTACAATAATAATTTATATTATTATTATTATTACTATTGTTTTATTCATGTTATTGTATTTTTATAGTTCTTTTCATTTCATGTAAATACCATTAAGAAACACTATCTTATTCGCACAGATAACATTGGAATCACAAACAAATCATTAAGTTTAAATTCAAATATTGTTCAGCTCTAAAATCGACTCATGAGTAAATATAATCAAAGTCCGCGTAATCAGTATCATTGTATAAATATTTTTCAATTTCGTATTTATAATTTGCTTTCCAATGTTATGCGTGCCTGATTAGTTTTTAATCTTGTTACCGGCGTTTTACCGAAAACGTCGTTTTTTGAAAAAAAAAAAAAAAACATCGGACTCCAATTTGTTTTGCTCATTTCATTTACATAATCATTAATATTCAAATGACTCAAGTTCGCACCAACTTTATTGTCCTTTTGTATAATTTTCTTCTTTGTAAATATTTGTAAATACGTGATTATCCTCCAATAAACAAGGCAACGGCTTACGACCGCCATAAACCTTGGGACGCGTAGGGGCGGGTTCCAGCGTTACAGCACCCCGAACAATTCTGCTGCGGCATAATCCCCAGACAAAGGGTACTGGGGAGAATCCCGGATGGGCAGAAAAACCAACATCTGCGAAACCGTCCCTTTCTGACAATTAGGCATCCGCGCATCCGAGTTTCCACCACCACCACCCCCACCAGTGGTGAGTCAGTTGTCATCATTCAGAAAATCATCATCGTCAGTGAATTATCAGTGATTCATCAAGGAACCAGAAATCATCACTCAGCCAGAAAGCATCCATCATCGTAACCCTTCGAGTCCGAACACCATCACTCCCAGGAACCGCAAGTCGTAAGTCGTTGTCAACCCCCTTCTTATAATATTGTTTTTTGTAAATACAGTGAAATGTAATAAATGTATATACATATATATACCATCACATTTTATTTGATTTCTTTACGACTCGATTACCATTAATATAACTTGAGCAATCGGAGGTGTTAGGGGAGAACGTCAACCTTCTCAAATTTAGTCTCATGAATTCCGTTTTGACGTTCTCGCACCCCGTAACACAGTTAGGAGATTTCAAATAAATCAAATGAAACATTAAGGGTGCGATTAAGTAGAAACAAGTGGCTATATAATTATTGGTAGTTAGTCATTCGAGTTACATCACTGTTGTGATCAATGAACAATATTAACAATACATTAAAGTAATCTTAAAGCATGCAGAATTTTTACCAGATAAATTAAAATACATTGTTTTAATTAGATGTTATAAAAAACAATTATGAAAGAAGTAATGAAAATTTGTCCATTTTTATGCATAGAGATATAAAATAAGAGGGTCAGATCCATGTATTTGATGGGAAACGCGCGCAACGCCATCCAGTGCTCAAGTGGACAATTATTTCCTAAGTTTCAAACCTTTATAATGTTTTTGAGGTTAAGTTCGTGTACAAACTATAGACAACCCAACATTTTTAACATAAATGTATTTCAAATAAAATACGATTTTATAAAATGAGTAAGCAAAATAACTTACCAGTTGTAGCCTTAATAAATCTTAGTAAAAACTCCAGTTTAAAATGTTTTAAATTTTTCACTTGAGCCTCCAGTGCTCAGGTAGACAACTATTGTCGTGTTTTCCAATTTCAAATATTATCCAAAACCCCCTTGTTTATATCAATTTTTAATGTATAGTTTAAGCAACAAAAACGTGCTTAATGACAATTTTAATGATTTTACTAAATTCTTCAATAACATAGCTTTACACTCATTACCTATTAATATCATTAGGTCTTCCAATTTTTTATTCTAACAAGAATTAGTGACAATGAAATTAATAAGTGGAAATATGTGAATCATCTTTGTTTGATTTTATTTAAGAACTAGTGAATTTGGATCATATGTAATAATTGACTGTTTTTGTTTTAATCAGGCCGATATTTGTCTACCTAACATGTAAAAAATGCAAGTACATATTCACGTTATTAATTCTGAAGCCTGTCTCTTTTTTTATCAACGATTATTTTTGCTTTGGTTTATAGCTATTTCTTTCTGCTAATTGATTCAACAAAAAAGATTTAAATCAATCTCAAATCAATTACTGGAAATTACGGTTGTCATATAGAGGACCCGGGTCTTATATATGTTTTTTTTATTTGTATAAGATCCATTGTTGTGTTTTTACAATAGTAACCCATTTATTTACAGGTTCATTCAAATGTTGAGGTGCATTATAATATATTAAGTGTCATGGACTAGCAAATTTGCACTCTATATTTTATTGTCACTTATTAGCTGAAAATGAATAAAATGTGGTCCGGAACATATACGCCAAAATTGAATAAAAGAAAGTTTATTCAAAAAAAAAAAACAAAAAAACAAAGAAAAAACATGTATAACCTAGTCAAAATAAAATATTACGAGATTATTATTAATCCCTTTTTTTTTATAAGGAATGGATTTAAAATTAAAGAAGAAATATTGAGAGATGCTACCTCCGAATAACTTATTAATGTTCCATTTATCTATTTTACTTTGTTAGATATATATATATATATATATATATATATATATATCATTATTTTTGAGAGATAGAGTTATTGAGCTCATGCTTCATGACCAAGATCCAAATATTTTTATAAAAGAACCAATATGTTGATCACACACGTATTTATTCCATTTTTTATGGAATTTATTGTTTGTAATTGTTCATATTTTAAACCTGTAGCAAAGCTCGAAACCAGACCATGATGCACAAAAAAAAAACAGCGTCATAGCCATAGTCTTTAAGTAAATCACATCTCGTTCGAACAATCCCACATAAATTATCCATGAAACCAATAACAATACAAATATTCTGTAGGAATAACAAAATCAAATGTGAAATAGTAAGGAGCCAAAGGTTTACCCAATGTCACCATGTAAGTCACAAATAAATTTTGCATATTCTCTCAGAAAGTCCATGCCACCCCCTTTTTAAAAATTATATTTGTTATTTCGGAAGTACCCCCTTCAATACATTACACGGTTTCTAATTATGTAGTAATTCATTTCAGATTGATTAAAAGTGGATGGAATGATATTTATGATTTTAATGTTACAGAACCCTTGCTTACCACCGCCTTGTCCTCCACCTGCTTGTTGTCCACCGTCTCCTCCTCCTTGTTGTCCACCACCTCCCTGCTGTCCACCGCCGCCTTGTTGTCCACCGCAACCGAAACCGTGTCCTTGCTGCAAATCGTCAGGAGATAAAGTGAGTTCATAAAAACAAAATGCATTTAGGCCGAGGTTGTTTCAGATAAATTAACCTTTTTTTATAATGTAATTACCATTTTAGAAAATGCCGTGTGGTAAAGGTAAAGGAGGAAAATGCCCGGCTGAGGAAGCGGAAGAAAAGAGGAAACTGGTATGTCGCAGAGGCGGCTTGCGGGTTATCCTCACGTGAGGCTCCACGAGTCAAGGTGTTGAAAATTGCACGACTCGTTACATCACGAAATGTCTTCAACTTGCAATTGTGTATTACCTTGGCCGTGGACCTCACCTGAAATTAATCCACGAGCAGCCACTGGTATATTGTTTCGTAGAATAATTTAAAATTATATAGGGATTTATACCACTTTTGCAGTTTAAAAAATAAATTATTTTTTTGCACCACACACACATGAGTATCGGTCTGAGATATTCTAACTATTTCACCCAGTAACCGTTTAAAATTTGGAGAACAATCACACCATTCATACAACGACCAGCCCAATCCTGGATCAAACCAGGGACCCCTGGCTTACTAGTCTGACGCTTAACCGAGGCGGACAAAAAAGTATTTTTTTTTTTTTAGCTTAAAACATATTTAAGAATCTTGTTAAAGGATGGAAGGTACTCCTTTGAGCGATCCTAGCTCAGGAAGCATGTGAAGAGTAACTAATCCAAAACCACTGCTGCTGGTCATAAGCCTCTCTTAACATAAGCCATTTTGCTGGGTCTTGGACATCTTGAATCCACTTTAAGGATATTCTTTTCAAATCGTCTGTCCATTGAGCCGGCGGTCGTTCCCTCTTTCTGTGTGCTTTGTCTCTGGGACGCCATTATAGTATTCTCTTTGCCCATCTATTATCTGAAATTCTTGCAATGTGGCCAGCACAGTTCCATTTAAAGTTCATCTATGCAGTTTTTCTTTTCGAGTTTTATCTTGCAATGTCAAGAACAAAAACAAGTTTGTGAAGTTTGAGAAATACCTTCATTTTGGACCTTGAATCCGATATATCTAAGCCTTTATTCGAGGCTAATAATTGAAAGCAAAAATTATTTTAAATTTAGTTTGGACATATCTTGTCACCATTCATGTATAATCCAATAATTCTTCTGGACCAGAAAAACAAGCTGGTGCTGTTGACCTCACATTGTTTAATTTAAACAATGCTTATATATGCTTTATTTTTTTTACCCAGGAAAAACAATTAACCGAAATGGATCAGAAGTGAGGGCCATACAAAACGAACTGACAGCCGGTAGACAAGAGCGCATCCACTTGGAGCAGCACCGGCGACTATTGTCACCAATATCAGCCGCCCCCAGCTGTCCTGCCGCCTGCGTTCCCTGTCCACGTACCGATAACACCCAACTGAAAGAACTGCGCGAGCAATACAACACACTGCAGGACGACTACAAGTCTAAGATGTGTGAGGTGTCGGGGCTGCGGGCCGACGTGGATAAGTTGCGGTGCACATGCCAGGAAGCGGTGGAGGCGAAGAAGGCGGCAGAGGACCGGCTCAAGGAGATGGAAGCCATTGTTAGGGAAGCGAAACTAGTAGCTAGCAAAGTATGTGGGCTGGTTGATTTTGTTGTTTTATGAAAGTGAGTTTTTTTTAGCGCAGAACCAGTACACAAAGGAACAGGCAATTGAGTTGGAGCAGCAGTTGATTGTGGCGAAGCAGCGGTTCAGGGAAGCGCAGGATGAGCTGGAGGTGGTGCGCGTGTGTTCCGAGGAGCTACAGTGTCAAGTCAATGAGTATAGGAATAAGGTGAAGTATTTTGTATACATCTTTATTACTGTGCTTATACAACATTTATTTTTTAATACTGCAACATTTCAAATTTATGAATAAACGGCAATTGGTAATGTACAGAAAAGCATTTCTGTCAGAGTTACATAATGCTATGAATAAATTTAAGTAGACAATTGTAAATAAAACACTTTTAACCACTGAATTACAAAAACTCAATAAGTGGTAATCACATGAGCACGAGCTCGCAGATCTTGAATGTGGACATTTAATACCAAATTTAAGGAAATCTTCCTAATTACTTTTAAATTTATTTATACTATTATAAGATTCTCATTGGTTAAAAACACAATGGAATGAAAAAAATGAATCAATTTATTGTCTTTGAAAAACATCAAAAAGTAATTGAAAAACAGCACCTTTCCTGTGTATTACATTTATTAGAATATTTACTTTTATTTTGTTATTCCAGTACTTGGAAGCGCAAGAAACAGTGGAGGAACAAAGAAGACAAATTGACATGATGGAATTGGAGAATAACAGAATAGGAGAACAAGTGAATTTGGAGATAGAGCGGGTGAAAAATCAGTTTCAGGAGACGTTGCAAGAGTTGATACCATTACCTGATATATTAAAAGCGATCCAGGTGAAGCTCCAGGAAGCTCAGCAGATGCACATGATTGCCGAGAGGAACAATGAGACGTTACTCGCGACGATAAGGTGAGATTTCTCTTCCTTAATATTTGTTTTATACACTGCTATTTTAAAATGTATTTTGCTTTAATTCATAAAGTAAAAACTACTTTCAATATTTTGAATTAAATTCTCACTTATCCCGTGGTAATAATTATGGAGTATTTTAATTAATACACTTTTTTATATATTTGAGTGTATTAATTAAATTACTTTATAATTATTACATCAAATATAATTTTAGTAGTTATGAAAGAATGAATTTAAATAAGAAAATTGGTTTAATTACTTTTTGATAAAATTAGGATGATTTATTCAACAGAAATTGTAATTTTATTTTACTTTTTTTTTGTATGAACATTTTTTTATGTAATTCAGGCTGCATTAATAGCAGACGAAATGGAATGCACACGTAACAACTCTCTGAATGAAAAAACTAAAAAACAGACCATGCTAGAAAAGAACGAGGAACTGGAACGCGCTGTTCCAGTTCCTCGTTGAGGATCTTCTGAACGAAGTCCACCAGCTGAACGTTAAAGTCCATGAGATTGCCAATGAGCCGGAGAAGTGTGCCAGCGAGAAGCTCCACGAAATCGCCCAATTGAATGCAGATGTGGAGAATGTACGAGAGGAGTCTGCCCGTGTCGACCGATGTGAAGTTACCCACGGATTTCCAGCCACGGATTTGTCCAGCTCCTCCACCATGGCGGAGGCGCCGGGCAAATCATTTATTTTAAAAGTGATTCACAGCTTACAAACGAATGAAATTAACCCATTTATACAAGAACCGTGATAATATATGTCGAACTTAATTTAAAATAATTTTTACTTTCAATTATTAGGCTCCAATAAAGACTTAGACATATCAGATTCAATGTCCAAAACGAAGGTGTTTGTCACAATTCAGAAATTTGTTTTTCTTCTTAGATTGTTGCTAAAGGTCTAAATAATCATTTAAAACAATAAAATCAGGGGTATGTATTTCTAAACTTCTTTTATATATTTTTAAAACTCAGCCACGGATTCCCTGCTAAGAGACGAACTTTTCTAAGTCCAAAACGAAGGTGTTTCTCACAATTCATAAATTTGTTTTTACTCTTGGATTGTTGCTAAAGGTCTAAATAATCATTTAAAAGAATAAAATCAGGGGTATGTATTTCGAAACTTTTTTTATAAATTTTTAAACTTCAGCCACGGATTCGCTATAAAGAGACGAACTTTTCTAAGTCCAAAACGAAGGTGTTTGTCACAATTCAGAAATTTGTTTTTCTTCTTAGATTGTTGCTAAAGGTCTAAATAATCATTTAAAACAATAAAATCAGGGGTATGTATTTCTAAACATCTTTTATATATTTTTAAAACTCAGCCACGGATTCCCTGCTAAGAGACGAACTTTTCTAAGTCCAAAACGAAGGTGTTTCTCACAATTCATAAATTTGTTTTTACTCTTGGATTGTTGCTAAAGGTCTAAATAATCATTTAAAACAATAAAATCAGGGGTATGTATTTTGTAACTTTTTTATAAATTTTTAAAGCTCAGCCACGGATTCCCTTCTAAGAGACGAACTTTTCTAAGTCCAAAACGAAGGTGTTTGTCACAATTCATAAATTTGATTTTACTCTTGGATTGTTGCTAAAGGTCTAAATAATCATTTAAAACAATAAAATCAGGGGTATGTATTTCGAAACTTTTTTTATAAATTTTTAAACTTCAGCCACGGATTCGCTATAAAGAGACGAACTTTTCTAAGTCCAAAACGAAGGTGTTTGTCACAATTCATAAATTTGTTTTTACTCTTGGATTGTTGCTAAAGGTCTAAGTAATCATTTAAAACAATAAAATCAGGGGTGTGCATTTCGAAATTTTTTTATAAATTTTTAAAGCTCAGCCACGGATTCCCTGCTAAGGGACGAACTTTTCTAAGACTAAAACGAAGGTGTTTGTCACAATTCATAAATTTGTTTTTACTCTTGGGTTGTTGCTAAAGGTCTAAATAATCATTTAAAACAATAAAATCAGGGGTATGTATTTCTAAACTTTTTTTATAAATTTTTAAAGCTCAGCCACGGATTCCCTGCTAAGAGACGAACTTTTCTAAGTCCAAAACGAAGGTGTTTGTCACAATTCATAAATTTGTTTTTACTCTTGGATTGTTGCTAAAGGTCTAAATAATCATTTAAAACAATAAAATTAGGGGTATGTATTTTGTAACTTTTTTTATAAATTTTTAAACTTCAGCCACGGATTCCCTGCTAAGAGACGAACTTTTCTAAGTCCAAAACGAAGGTGTTTGTCACAATTCATAAAACTGGTACGTTTGTGGTTAGGTGGTATTGATCGGAAAAGTTTTTTTTTTCTCTCATCATCACAATTGATGCACGTTTTTTGTTTTTAATCTAAATCAAATTATCCGATCTGCACGGTTTTCGTTTATCAAAATATTGTTTATACGGCAATAAATTTTGTTCCGTCATCATTAAAGGAATAAGTGAATTGCAGTGAAGTCGCGTCGCGAAATTAAGTGAGAATAAAATTTGATTGAAATCATATAAATTTGATTAGTTATTTGGTCGTTAATTATAAAGAAAAAACATGTGCGCGTGTGATGAAGTCAAGTTGACCGAATAAGAATTTTAGTTTTCTCCTCATGACGATAATTGGTGTGCTGAAATGCAGTCTTCATAAGTCAAGGAATTAATTAAAAAAAAAAACCTTGTGGAATTTTTATACCTATGACGTTTTATGAAGTGGCCGCAAACTCAAGATTTTGCATCTTTCTTTTTAGAAATTAAAATAATAATAAAATCGATTTTAATTGCAATTTCTTTAAAAAAATAGTTGATCGACCATAAACTCACTTCGTCATTTGAATTTCAACATTGATTAATTGAAATCATCGTCCAAATCAGTGTTGTATTTCAAATATTAAAATGGGTTTTCAATGAATTAATTAACCATTTAAAAACATTTCATTTTCAGGAAACATGGTTTCGAAAAATCGTAAAACCCAATTAACAAACCTTTTGAGGAATGTGAGGGAGATGAAAATTATAAAGAAAGAAATTTCCGGTAAGTTATTAAAAAAAAATTGTCGAATTAAAGATTTACATCGGCTGCACCATACTTTCAAACAAGTTGTCTCATAAAATAATGATTCAAATCACTCCATTAAAAAACAAACAAATTAATACATTGTTTCTTCTTTAGGATTGTCCGTACTTTCTGATGATGTCGGTAATGAGTTGACAGGTGAGTGCCACCCCTTTTTTAATGGAAAAATAATAACCACATTTTAATTGAGCATTTCTAATAGTAACTTTTATCCATATTAACAAAAGAAACCAACTTCGTTTTCTTGTATATGCATAACGCAATCATTAAATAGATATCAAATGGACAGAACAAAATATACAAAGTACAACCCAGATTCAGTGGTTGTCAACGGGGAACGTCATGGCTAGGTATTGCACAGATTAAATGAAATAAAAGGGAAATTTCCTTAATTGAAAACGGTTTTGGAACTTTGTGTGTGACCGTTAATGGTCTGTTTCAAAAATCAACAGACCATTAACGGACGAAAACAAAGTTGACCGTCGAACATTAATTTAATGAATGCAACATTTTTTTGGAAAAAATATTTAATTGATTTTCTTATAAAGCCATTGGACAGGTAATCCCGAACACAACAAAATCATTAAAATTGCTCTTTTTCATGAATTCCCAGAAATCATTTAATTTTTGCTTTTTGCAATGAAAATTTTTGTTTATTTAGTCTTATATAACATCTTTATATGTTCCTCTCTACTTCTCAATGTGAGGTTGCAATGAAAATTATCATCCTTTTTAATTAGGATTATCAGCACCTCAAGGCGAAAGTTTTCAATTTTTTTTTTAATTCATCTTAAAGTTTCAACCATTTGAGAATTAAGCAGGTAATGCATGCTTACAACGCATGTCCATTTAGAAACATTTTTATTTTTGTCAGTCAGCCTTTGACGTTTTGAAGTCGCACTTTTTAGCGAAAATGTCAGATTACTTGCCAGATGAAATTGTTGATATGATTATGTGTGTCGCGTTCGCAAGGCTTGCAAGGCGGCCTTCCTGCGCTTTTGGATGACATTCCGTACGCCACAAGGTTAACGATGTGGTTTCAGCAAGATGGTGCACCTTCGCATTTTGCACGAATTGTGCGGAATCATTTGGACGCCGCATATCCACAAAAGTAGATTAGTCGCGGGGGGCTGCGCAATGGCCACCTAGATCGCCAGATCTAACGTCTCCAGACTTTTTCCTCTGGGGATGTGGTCACATTGAACACCTCCTAAAATGATCTTCTTACTCAACGAAAATTTTACCTGAAACTGATCCGTAAAAAAAAATAATTTTGACATCTTTCTCTTTGAACTGCACAATTTCATTTCGAATTTCTATTACCCTTGTACCTTTACAGACGTCAAAGTGGTGGTGGTGGTAAGTAGATTGGCTTTTTCAATTCAATTTGTTTAAACTTTTTCTCTGTAATCATTAGGTGGCATTTTTACATCAATTCTAGATTAAGTTTAAAATAATCTAATATTGACGATTACAGCGCCACCTGTTGCCCATACAAAAAAGTTTCTGAGTAAAACCTACATAGTTTTTTTCACACTTTCCGAATTTTCAATAAAAAATGGGGGTTCCCATTTAAGATTCAGAAGTTACTCCTGTTATTCACCCCCCTGGGGGGTGAGGGGTGAAATTTATAACAGAATCTAATGTCCCCCTGCAAACCACTAAACTTTGCATTAGACAACTTTTTCGATTGGGCGCACTTGTCTTGATATATTCCACCTGAAAGATTAAAATGGGACAGCCTGTATATATATATACAGGGTGGCACAAGAATTTCCAAAAAATATATTACTGACATAATTTGTAAATACCGTAAAACCTCACATTTTAAAATCAGTTTCATATATACAGGGTGACCAAGAATTACATGACGTATCAAACATATGATTTTTTAAATGGAATGCTATATTTTTAATGTCGATTTTAGATTCAATGCTTAAAATCAATAATTTTTTATATAAGGTTTATTAGGTCAACTTTCAAAATTTTAAAAGTCATAAACACTTTAATGTTGAAATCAATTGAAGTTTGGGGCCTCATGTTTTAAAATTGAAAAATGAAAAACTGTCTGGTCGTTTTATTTATCTTAAAGCAAATTTTGTATACAGGGAGAAATAATACGCAAAATAATTTTTTTCTTTTATCGCTTAAACGGAACATAATATTTTGATGCCATTTCGATAGACAATTGGCCGTTCTTTAATTTTTGATAATAAACTGTACCCCCTTATTTGTTACCGTTTTTTTAAGAATTTCAATTCAAAATACAAAATTATAAATTTCGCTTATAATCTATAATTTAAGTAGGCCACAATTGAAACAAATGCAATTCATAATAGTTTTCTGACATTTAATAACACATTTAATTCTTAACTTAAAAGTATATTCAAATGACAATCGAAACTTAATGGCGCAAGCAAAATATAAAGACAATAGTTGGTCGATAGTTATTTAGGAAGATGTAAAGGTTATTGGGACACATTTTTTTAAGAAAGAACTTGTAAAATGTTTGAAAGCTATTAAATTACAAAAAAAGAAATGATATGAAGGCACGAAATAAATACATAAAAAATGTAAAACTACAACTTTTACTTTTGTTTTTTTTTGGTCAACATGAATTGTTTAAATAGATTAATTTAAAAAACATATTGGAATATTTTAAACATTTTTCGAATAATAATCAAAAAATATAGTTGCTAGTTTTTAAAAATTAAATTAATTATTTATCGAAGAAGAATGTTTAACTGCACCAGTGTTACAAAATATAAAATAAAATGCACTTTACTTATTAAATATAATATTAAGTGTAACTTTCACAACTAAATAAATTAGTTGTTCTGGTATGGCCTACTTTGGTTATATTAATTAATTATTTTTAAATTCTTCATTTAAATAACTGTGACCAAGTGAATAGATCATTTTTTTCCATTATTAAACTTGCAAAATTTATTAAAGTAGGTTTTATAAAATAATTCACTTCATTTTAATATTAACTTGATTTTTTTTCTAGATAGAAATGTTCAAATAAAAAGTTTATTTTATGAAAACAGACAACTAAGAACATCAAGAAAATGTTCATAAAAGATACGCAAAGCCATGAGCTTCATGGCAAGTATGTTTTCTTAGCGTCAACAAAAATGTAATTTATTAAGACTGCTTTTAAAAATCAGAATAGAGATTTGAAATGCGGCATCAATTTAAACACAGCAGCAAAATGGCGTCCATAAGAAATAAGAAACTTAATGATGATATAATAGAAAGAAATGGTTAATAGATTTCAATGTAAAATAACTTGTCAATTTTGATTGTTTCACAAAAAAAATATAATAAAAAAAGATGTTTATTGTTATAGGAAAATCACAGCCGCATTCATCCGAACGTCCCATATTTTTTTGTTGTTTCTTTACTCATCATTTTTTCTTTTTTTGAAAACCACATTAAATTAACATGTAATTAATTCATTTCAGGAGTTCGAGGACTGTTTGGTTCGATGAACCAGAACAGTAGTAACGTGTCTGCGATATCGAGAGGAAGAATGTGCACGGTATGTGCCATCGTGGCCGTGTGCATATCCTCTCACAAATCACCCAGAGAGTGGACGTCGCAGACCGTTGACACAGTCATCTTGATATCTCTGTTAAGATAGCAGGGCCAAATGAGCAGAATGCACTAAAACTTATACCAGAATTAAGGGCTAATTAAGGGCTAGTTTAGTGCCCTATTTCTGATTTTAGTGCTCCACCCTCAAGGGTGAAAACCCCAACATAGCTATCTTAACGTTAAGATAGCAGGGCCATTTGAACAAAATGCATTAACACTCGTACCAAAATAAAGGGCTAATTAAGGGCTATTTTAGTGCCTTATTTGCGATTTAAATGCTCCACCCCTAACTTGGAAAAAAAATATTTTCCACCCCAATATTTTGTTTCTCGAAAACTAGCGAGCAGTTTGCAGCCAAATTACACATGAATTAAGGGCTCACCATCCTTGAATTAAGTGTCCTATTCCCGATTTAAGTGCTCCACCCCAATATTTTGTATCTCGAAAACTAGCGAGCAGACTGCAACAAAATTACACAAAAAATAAGGGCTCACCATCCTTGAATTAAGTGCCCTATTCCCGATTTAAGGGCTCTACCCCTAACTTGAAAAAAAATATATTTTCCACCCTAATATTTTTTTTTCTCGAAAACTAGCGAGCAGACTGCAACCAAATTACACATGAATTAAGGGCTCATCATCCTTGAATTAAGTGCCCTATTCCAGATTTAAGTGCTTCACCCCTAACTTGAAAAAAAAAAAAATTCCACCCCACTAAATGGATTAATAATAATTACACATGGATCCGGAGATTACGCGGTGGAATCATAAAAACAAAAGAACATGGCATTTCAAACATTTTTTTTAAAATCTATCTACTTAATTAATAGAAAATTGATGTATTATAACAAAAAATATTGTTTTTAATAGAAAATGCGTAATATATTAGTGACAAAATGGTTAGTGCAAGGCTTTGATGTTCAATCTAGAATTTACATTTTTTTATTGAAAACACGATAACTGATGTTTAAATTTATTACATAGGTAGAGAATCAACATATAATAATGTTTATCATTATTCGTTGATGTTTTGTGTTTTTATAGCAACTTCATTCCATTGAAAACTCTTTCCTATCAAATGGTCAAATTCACAATTATATTAACTTTAAATAAATTATTTGTTTTAGGCTATTTTTGAAGAAATGGAAAACGATATAATCAATATGGCCATAGATGTTTTAAATTTAGGACAAAAGTCAAAAACCTATACTAATAGAGCCAGTATTTAAAAAAAATCTGGTATGCTACAACCAGATGGTTCCACAATTTACTATTGCGAAATCGAAGCAGGGACATTAGTAAGAAAATTATTTATCATTATGATGTCCTTTATGACAAGTTTGTGCACAGCGGATTTGTGTTGGAAATAAATTTAATAGCAATAGAAAATGTAATACGTTCATATCAAGACGTATTGCTACAGATTGAAGGTATACTTTGATACTTCTTTACTTGACTCATATAAAAACATTTAAAAAAAATAAATAAAATGTTACAATATTTTTATATTCTGCCATGCTGCCATACACAAATAGTAATTAATATAATTTTTCAATTGAAACTATTTCTTTCTTGTTGAATTAATATATTTTTGTAAACATTTGAAATGAATTTTACATTGTTTTAAAATTTAAATATTTTTATAAATTTTCGTATAAATTCAGCTATTTTTATTGCCTTTTTAATAATGTTTATATTATCTATTAACCGGTTTTCAAGAAATTTAATTTTTTTAAATCTGCTCGCTAGTTTTCGAGAAACAAAATATTGGGGTGGAAAATATTTTTTTATGTTAGGGGTCGAGCACATAAATCGGGAATAGGGCACTTAATTCAAGGATGGTGAGCCCTTAATTCATGTATAATTTGGTTGCAGTCTGTTCGCTGGTTTTCAAGAAATAAAATATTGGGGTGGAAAATATTTTTTTTTTTCAAGTAAGGGATCGAGCCCTTAAATCGGTAATAGGGCATTTAATTCAAGGATGTTGAGCCCTTAATTCATGTGTAATTTGGTTGCAGTCTGCTCGCTGGTTTTCAAGAAACAAAATATCGGGGTGGAAAATATTTTATTTTTCCAAGTTAGGGGTGGAGCAGTTAAATCGGGAATAGGGCACTTAATTCAAGGATGGTGAGCCCTTAATTCATGTGTAATTTGGTTGCAGTCTGCTCGCTGGTTTTTGAGAAACAAAATATTGGGGTGGAAAATATGTTTTTTCCAAGTTAGGGTGGAGCATTTAAATCGGGAATAAGGCACTAAAATAGCCCTTAATTGGCCCTTTATTTTGGTACAAGTGTTAATGCATTTTGCTCAAATGGCCCTGCTATCTTAACGTTAAGATAGTTATGTTGGGGTTTTCACCCTTGAGGGTGGAGCACTAAAATCAGGAATAGGGCACTAAAATAGCCCTTAATTCTGGTATAAGTTTCAGTGCATTCTGCTCATTTGGCCCTGCTATCTTAACAGAGGTCATCTTGATCGGCGATCAGCTGTATCAAGGATGCATCCGTGCTCGCAGGAGATTTGCACCTGAAGAGAGGCACGAGTACCTGGCCATCGACGATATTACAAATGAAAGTTGTAATCGTTTTGCGATAAATGACTTGATGTCGAGTTATCGCTTTACAGAATCGATAGGCGCTTCCGTATACGGTTATCTCCGGAAAACGGAAGGCGAAATGTTGTGCCTGAGAGAAGGATTGGTGGCATTCTTCTCTGGTGCACAAGCCGGGACCATTGTTTGTGCAAGTCAAACAATGGCGTTGCGGAGGAATGCATTGCCCGGAGGAATGGAAGAATACGTCTTTGTTGATTCTCATCCGAGGCCTGCTTTCTCCAAGTATCGCATGGAAACGGGGGAACAGGAGGGCGACAATGCTTGCCACTTAGTATGCAGCACTCTGGAAGAATTAACGATGATTCTTTTGGAGGATGTGTACGGTGGCGATCATTCGGACGAGACCCTCTATTCCCTAAATGCGATCGAAGTCGTCATCCTCGAGAACGGAACGGTCGTGCCCGACGGATTTTCCTTTTCCACGGTGGCTGAATCAAGACGATGCAGCCAGAGGATCGGAAGGAAGACGCCGTCGCAATCACCACGATGTCGTCAAGGAAGCAGTCGTACGCTGGCCCGTCGTCAAAATGCGAATAAAGGGCCGGCGTTCGACACGAACGTCAATTATTTAGGTGTAATGAATAACATTTGTAAATTTTGCAGAACTGCGAAATTTGTGACGGAGACGGCGTTCGACTGCTGCAAGAAGGGAAAAATCGGAATTCCCGTGTTGGACGGGTTTCCCGATTTCCTGAAGGCACTGTTGGACGGAGACCACCCGAGATCCAAGGACTTCGTCAAGTACGTCAGAGCGTACAATTCCAATTTGGCGATGGCTTCGGTCAGCGCCAAGCAGGAGGACGTTCCCGGCAGAGGTCCTCCGGTCTTCAAGATCAGCGGTGTTTTTCACCATAGGATTGGCGACGTGTCGACGGCCGGAGCGCCGAGATTCGGAGCAGTGTACATCTGTGCCGGATCCGGAGACGCTTCGGCCGGGGACAATTTTCGCCTAAATCCCGGCTTGCTGCGTCGACTTCGGACTCAGCTCGCCGAGATCAATCCCTTCGTCAAGATGTACCGGAGAATGGGTGATATTATCAGTGAAACTGATACTGATACTGAGACGACCGTGTCGAATAATTTTTATATACAATTTTGTTTATTTCCGACAATAGATCGTCGCAGATTTAACGCTCCGGTCGATCCGAACGAGATTGGAGCGGTGTTCCTCACGACGGACGGATAAGTGCCACCGTTGGACAAGGGAAGTCTTCGCGTGTACCACGTGAGAGAGAGAGGACAAGAGAGGACCACGGACCTTTCGAGGGTATCTCCGTTATCGGATCCCCTCTGTTATCCGGTCCTCTTCCCGAGAGGCGAACTGGGCTGGTCCGTGGACATGGCCCTGACGGACTCCGTTAAACGTAAACGAATAAGTATGCGTGAATACTATATGTTTCGTTTACAGATTCGAAGCGGAACGTTCAACCCAATCCTGAGCGCCGGCATGCTGACGCAGCAGTTCGTAGTGGACAGCTACGTCAAAATCGAGGGTGACCGTCTCAACTTCATATACGCCAACCAGCAAAAGTTGCGCGTATCTGATTTGGACGGCATCATGGATTATTTAAGGCGCCGCATTGCAAACGACGAGAACGTCGAGATTGGCAGACAGTTTGTTCTGCCGAGCACATTCCAGGGTGGTCAGCGATTCATGATCGGGAACTATCAGGACTCGATGACCATGGTGGCGAAATTCGGCAAGCCGACGTTTTTCATCACGATGAAATGAGAATTTGCCATCCGGTCAGCAGTCTTGCAATCGTCCCGATCTGATCGTGAGAGTGTTTAAGCAAAAATTAAAAATGCTCATGCAGGATCTGTTGCAGGCACGTGTATTCGGAAGAGTGGTGTGCTGGGTATACGTCATCGGCTTCCAAAAGCGTGGTCTTCCCCACGCTCACATTTCCTTGACGGTCGATGAGGCGGACGCCCCTAAGACTCCCGAGGACGTGGATCGTGTGGTGTCCGCCGAACTTCCTAATAAGGAGGAACAGCCCGAACTTCATCGGGTTGTTCTGGAATTGATGACGCACGGACCTTGCCGGGCGGACTCTCCTGAAGCGGTGTGCATGGTAGACGGTGAGTGCAAAAAAAAGTTTCCTTTCTCTTTTGTAGAGAAGACCACGATCGGGAAAGGTTCCGTCAACTACCGTCGTAGGAGTGGCCACAGCCATCCGGTGACCGTCAGAGGGCGGGAAGTGGACAGCAGGTGGGTCGTTCCCTACAATCCGCACTTGCTGCTCAAGTACAGAGCGCACATAAACGTTCTGTACGTGGCGAGTGTGGAATGCGTGAAGTATTTGTACAAATACATCACGAAGGGACACGACGCCGCCGTTTACCGGATTCAACCGGAGAGGCCGGACGTCGACGGTGAGACCGTCGTGTACGACGAGATTTCCGACTACGTGGAGAGCAGGTACGTGTCGGCCTGCGAATCCATGTGTAGGATATACGGGATAAGTATGATTGAAAAAAGTCCTACAGTAACTAGGCTTCCTGTTCATCTGCCTACCTAATGAAAAATCCGTTTATTTTCATGAGAACGACGATTTGGAAGCCGTGGCGAATCGAGCGGGCAGCTGTCACTCCCTCCTAGAGGAGTATTTCGGGCTGAACGCGCGTGACGATTTCGTCAGGACTTTAAACTATGTTGACATTCCGGAATTTTACACATTCCGAGATGGAGCATGGCGTAGGAGACAAAGGCAGGTCAAAACGATCGAGAGAATTTTCTCCATCAATCCTCAATTCGTGGAGAAGTTTCACCTGCGGATACTGCTTCTCCACGTTAAAGGTAATTTGATTCAATTTTTTTACATTTCCATATGAAAATATTATTCAATTAATTTCAAACATAAATTTTCAACATCAAACAAATTTAATATGGATTTTTTGTTTGTTTTTCAATTAGTCAGTTAATTTATTAATTAATTCATTTCGTGAATTTATTAATTAATGCGTTAATTTTTTGTTACAGGTGCGACATCGTTTGAAGACCTGCTGAATCCCCGAGACGGCAATCCGGAACCGTGCGATTCATTTCGTGAATCCGCGAGGAGACGGTTGCTAATAGGGGACGATGATTTGGAGTGGGAGCGCACGCTACTAGAGTGTGCCAGGACCAACGTACCGTGCCAGCTGAGGAAATTTTTCTGCTACCTGACACGCTACTAACAATGTCGAGCCACTACATGGTCAACACCGTGGACAGGCTGTTCAGGGACCTCCACGACAAGAAGGAAACGCCTTTCGGGGGCGTTTGCGTTCTCTTCGGTGGAGATCTGCGACAACTGTTGCCAGTCAATCCTGGCAGCTCCGTCCAGTTAGAACACACATTCATGAACTGCGTCGCCTGGCCGGCATTTCGCCTGCTGGAGCTGACACAGAACATGTTTGTGCTGCCCGGAGCCGAGCAGTTCGCTGCGTGGCTCACGGAATTGGGCGACGGCACACTCACGCCCGGACGGCAATTGGTGAATATTTTGCCAGTTTTCAACGTGCAGGTGCCCGAGGTTTGCGTCACGAGGAACGTCGTCGACGACATATACGGAGACACCTTCGACATGCCGGAAAGCGATCGAGTGAGAGCTTTCGGCGAACGGATGGTGCACTGTTCGTTGAACAGGACGTGCGACGCCATCAACGATCATCTGGTAGAGCAGCATCCTGGAGAACTGATCGTCGTTGAGAGCGTCGACTCGATCGAGACCGACGACATCAACGACAAGATCAAGTACTCCGAGGAAGTGCTCAATTCCAGAGAATTCAGCGGCTTGCCCAGACATCAACTCAAGTTGAAAGTGGGCGTGCCGGTGATCCACTTGAGGAACATCTCGATGGCAGACGGACTGGTGAACGGCACTCGCATGATCGTAAGGTCCGTCTCACCGCTCCTGCTGACCGTCGAGATCATGACAGGAAGGGAACGACGCGGAGAGATCCACGTCATTCCCAGAATGGACATGTTCTCGAGAGATTGTCATTTCCCTTTCACTTTCAAGCGGAGACAATTCCCCGTGAAAGTGTGCTAGAGCAATGACAATCAATAAAGCTCAAGGCCAGACGTTCAGGCAGTTGGGCATTTACTTGCCACTGCCCGTTTTCGCCTACGGCCAGCTTTACGTTGCTTTCTCGCGAACCGTTAACTTTGAATCGGTCAGGGTGCAAGTGGAAGACACGTCAACTCAGGGAAGACAGATTCCCCGAGATCCGCGTGTCTTCACCATTAACCTTGCGCCCGTTGAACTGATTCAAAGGTTGCGAAGAATGCATTCCCATTGCTGATAAAAACTTTCGGCCATGGGTAATGAGTAATTTCAGAGAGAATTCATCAATGGGGTCTGACTCATAAATGAAAACTTCTGAAAATCGATCATTGTCTTTCGACGATTTTAAAAGTGATCGTCATCGCACAAATGTAAAATCAAATATTGAGTATCGCTCAGTGTCTCTCGACGATCTTAAAAGTGATCGTCATCGCACGGTGATAAATCAATTTCTGAGTATCACACAGTGTCTTTCGACGATCTTAAAAGTGATCGTCATCGCACAAATGTAAAATCAAATATTGAGTATCGCTCAGTGTCTTTCGACGATCTTAAAAGTGATCGTCATCGCACGGTGATAAATCAATTTTTGAGTATCACTCAGTGTCTTTCGACTATCTTAAAAGTGATTGTCATTGCACAGTGATAAATTAATCAATCTTTGAGTATCGCTTATTGTCTTTGGACGATCTTAAAAGTGATTGTCATTGTACGATTTGTCTGACTCAAAGTAGGAAATGTCGACGGAAAGAAGCAAGGTGAGACTTGATCAATCCACAAATGATTCAATCGTCGTATGAAACTTTTTTTCTTTTTTCAGAAGACACCAGCAGATAGCAGGCGGCAACATAGTTGGATGTATGAATGGAATGATGGATGGATGGACGGATGGACGGAAGGACGGATGGAACAAAAGAAGGATTCACCATGAAACACATCGAAAAAACATGCCATTGTACGTTCAGGTGAGATGCAATTTTCTTCCGTTTTTATAAAAATTAAATAATCGCAATCTTCATTCATCAACACAATCATTCGTTATGACGAAATTAATTTTCATTTTATTACTTTTCAGTTTTCGGAAAACCGTAAATGGAAGTTTCGAAATTTTCATTGGAGAAATCCAGAATCGATTTCGTCCGCAAAATTTTCAGGTGACCAATTCAAAATTTTTCATCCACTTCCCAACAATGTACCTTTATTCTTCGTTCCATCATCAACACCCTTAGATGCGAAACAAATGATAATTTGGATCATCTTTAAATTTCAGCAGATGGAGAAGCGCGATACATTTCCTCAGACACATGCAGGCAGCGGTCATGACCCATCAAGCCATGCCCCTCTTCGGCCTTAAACCTTTCGGTGTCGACCATCAAGAGCACGGTAGTCCCCGCAGCTTGGTGGTTCCAAGCTTTCATACGGGCCCCCTTCCTCAAACACAGCGGCTCTTCGGAAGATGATTTCTACATAAGATTCAGGATTACACAAGAGAGGTAATTGCATTCATCCGCCACTTATTTTCCGCACCGTGTAACAGTTTGAAAGTTAAAGAATTTTAAAATTTTAAATGTAAAACCAAAAACCTGACACAATCATTACATTTTATCCAGTGCATACTCTTCAACAGAATGACAGAAGTTTTCCACCACTAAAGATTCATAATGTGCACAGGTTTAATTTTTTAAATCGTTTAATCGAAGGCATTTTTCAAATGCAAAATTAATTATGATTATTGTTTATCTTTTAGAAAATTCAGCAATGCCGATAATTCCACTGACATTGGCGGTCGAAAGAATCATCTCACGTTCAGGTAATTTATTTATTTATTTTTTTTTTAAGAAAAAGCAACCGGATACAATTATTAGTCTACCATTGCATTAAATTAAGTGCGTACTCCTTAACGGAGTCAATGAATTTATCCACTACTTAATTAATTAAATCTTTTTTTTAAAAATACTTCTAATGCAAAACCAATTGTGATTGTGGTTTCTTTTTTCAGAAAATATCGACATCTTCAATCATGCAAATCCAGCGAGTCGTTTAGATTTCTCCATAGATGTTGTTGATTCAACCAATCACTGCATGCTCAGGTAAAATATTTAGTTTTTACAGAAAAGAATCTAATTCAATCGTTAGTTCATCATTAAACAAAATGAAACGATTAATCCTTAATGAAATTACTGAATGAATGCGCCATTTAATTTTCACACCATGTCATACAAGTTAAAATGGAAAAATGTCGTGATAATCAATAAAATTGTTTTGATTAAAGCATTTTTTAAAATGTAAAATTAAGTAAAGTTACTGTTTCTTTTTTAGTGTAAATTGACATCGATGCAGGATTACCAACAATCACGATCCGGAAATAAAACCAGTGCCCGTCACCAGATTCACAAGAAGTTGTTTCCAGAAATTGTTTTTGAATCACCACAAGTTTAGGTAACTTTTAACATGTATTTAACAATCACTGCCATTTTTATTTCATACATTTACAACCACAAGTGAACATTTTAAAGTTTATCATTAATCAATTCAAATGAAAAAAAAAAAATATTGACACACACACACACACACAATTAAGTAATTTATTTATTTTATATTTTCAGTTCTCCGTCTTCCTCCAATCCAGTAACCTTCAGCTGTTTTTAATTTTTTATTAGTTATAATTTTTTTGTCTCTATTGTATTAAAGATTTTATTATTTTCTAAATAAATGTTGTACATATTTAAGTACATTTAAAAATTGAAATTTTTTCAAGTTTAATTTTCATTAAAAATAACTTTCAAATTTAAGTGTACTTAAATATTCAAATAAAATGGATGTCAAAAATGTATAATAAATGTATTTAAATGGAACACCCTGCATAATTTATTCTTATTTAAGTCCCCTTTAAAAAGTCTTCACAGCAATAAAACATTGTAGTTTTGCAGAAGAAAAATATCAGTCTTTGTAATGAAAATGTAATACCAAAACATTTTTAAACAATGTGTTTGAAAAAATAAAGTTAAAAGTGTGACTTTTCAAACGGGAATAATTTAATTTCAATTAAACAATTAAGGTGCCATTAAAAAAAAATAATTACCTAAGTTTTAAAACTCACAAATTTGAAATTATTTCTTGAACACCCTGCATTAAAATATTTCACAATTAAATGTCTCATTGAATAAAATGGAATTACCTTCGAATGTATAAAAAGAATGCATTTCCTCATTTCAAAACTCAAAAATGTAATGATTTTTTAGTATACCACTGCAATCATCAACATTATTAGAATTTTTTTCTTCCAAAAAACAAAAAACGGCAAAATCCGTAGTCTAAAAAAATGGTGATGTGTTCATCATGGAACTTTCCCCGGTGAATACGGTCAAATAAGATTCTGATTGAAAATTTAATAGGAAAGCAAAATGTTGTGTCAAAATTACAATCCTCTGAGACAATTTTTGACAAAAATCTGATTTTTTCACCTTTTCCAAACAACAGACCGTGAAACATTGATTCTGTGTTAATTGTAGTTGTTCGTGAAAAAAAGTCAGCGAGTCTAATTAAAATATTCGCATTTTTGAATTGCGCGCGCGTTTGTTGTTTGTTTGACGTCATTATGCCGTGAGTGTTGCCAACACATAATATTTGCGTATCGCTATTTTTTATTATTGTTTATATTTAAAAAAAAAAACCTATTTCATTTTTAGACACACGCGGACTCGACAAAGAAAATGAAGTAAGTGAATCTTATTTATGATTAATTACCGTGAATATTTTTTAAATTAAACAGACGAAAGGAATGCGGTTGATTATTTAATAATATAAATATTTTTCTATTCCATATAACGAAATGGAAGTGATCACTGACAAGCCAGGAGAAGAAAATAATGAACCGGAGGTGGTACCGAAACCACCTCCGGAGCAGCCGGGACCAGCTCCGAAAGAGTCAACGGATGTATATTTAAATATATATATATATATATATAGATATTGTTTTAATTATTTAATAATTGGCTTCCGGATAATTGGTTTGCCGATGATTGGATTTTTTTCTAAAAATCAGTTGTCGTCGAGTTAAAAACATAAAATTAAGAATGCAAAAATTAATGTAATTTTTTCATTTTTTTTTTTTTTTTCAGAAATAAAAAGACTCCCGAACAATTTAAAAAAATGTAAGTTTTTTTTTAATTACGTGCTTTGGTTACGTTTTAAAGAAATAATATTTAATTGACATTTAATTTAATTAATTTTATTTTCTTCCAGAAAAAACCGCCAGAAAAGGTTAAGGAATAAAAAAAAGAAATTGGCGTGCCGTAGTGCTGGCGGTGGCGGAGGTGGTGGCGGAGGCGGAGGCGAAAGCGGGAGTGGAGGCGGAGGCAGAGGCGGTGGGGGCGGCGGGAACCGGCCCCAAAAAAGAATTGTAGTTATTAATGGCGGTGGCAATACATTTTATTTTTGGTTATTTTTTTTTTGTTTTGTTTTTTTCTTCAAGGGTTTCTGAACCTCTTATGGGCCGCGGAGCCTTCTCGCGAAGCGAGCTTTCCAGAATATGAAACTGCGGGCACCAATTGGACTGCGGGCTTCAAATTTCTGCGGACTTTCGCTTGGACTGCGGGCTCTAGCTTGGTCTGCGGGCATTGCTAGTCTGCGGGCCCGTAAGGCTTTAGCTTGGCCCTACCTTCTTGATGTTTCTTACCGACATAACTGGTAGCCCTAGAATTAAAGTTTTGCCCTACACTAGCTATATATACTAAACGCATAAGGCCTATGTCTACTTGAGGGGGTTCCCGGGGGATGAGCCGGCTGAAATTTCGCACAGTGATAGGGACTGGCCGCGAGGCGAAGCTATTAGAGTCCGCAGCCGATCGGACGAGCCGTTTGGCCGCTAGAGGGCGTCAAAATTAAAACGGAAAACGCCAATAACTCGAAAACTAAGCGAGCTATCAAACTGCGACCTTCTCCACGTTGTGGGCATTTTCGAGGCGCATCTTTTGAGCCTTTATTCGACCCGATCGCCCCCTGGCGAGTAAAACGACAAAAACGAAAAACACTTCGCTCTCTGCCTTTTCGGGAACAGGGCCGCGTGCTAAAAATTCAACGATCAGCCCGGAATAAACTCTGTTCCATCGCCGACACCGCCCACGGACGCGATTTTTGAATTTCGATCCAGGGCCGGAATTAGGAATTTTTGAAAATTTTCCGTATTTTTTTTTTTTTTTTTGACGACACAACTCGAGAACGGAAGGAGCTGGAGACCTCCGGTTTTCACGGTTCGACGTAGCTCCGCGAGTTCTACAAAACAGTCAAAAGACTCATCGCTCTGGGAACAACAGGGCCGGAGCGGCTCCGCATGCTCGCCCGATTTTCGATTTCTAGGGCTCAAATTAAACCTCGGTCCAAAACCAAGAGATTCATCGACCAAATTTTCCAATTTCGATCCAGGGCCGGAGCTAGAATTTTTTGAAAAATACACTACCGAAACACATTATCGACCCTAACTTGATAACAGTATAACAGAATACCTATCCGACGGTATATAACATGTTGCCCCTCTGACAATTTTTCATCCCCCATGTGGGAAAAACCGAAATTTTCACCTCTCGAAAAACACCTCCGCTCACCATCCACTTTGAGCGTCCGTATTAAGAAAACTTACCGTCCGATCGAGCTTAGGTCCAACTAAAACGAATGAAAATCTTCATTAGCCCATCTCTCTCGCACCTACACCGTACATTGCAAGATTCGCCGATCGGCGAGCAAAATGCACCCGAAAAATCGAACTAAACGGAATCAAGTGGGTGACCGTATATTCTTCATGTACGTGTAATGGATGACAGACAGCGATACATCAGACATATTTCCCTCTCATTTCAACCAATACCGACTTATGGGGACGTGCAGGATATATGTGAAAAAAATCATTTTTACATAGGGGGATCTGAAATAGAGGTGGTAGATCGGAAGAATCAGGTAAGGCATTTCCGGTCGCCATCTTGGATTTCGAGATAAGCGCTGTAATTACGCCAAAAGTTGATCGATTTGAAAACTTTTTTCTATTAGCTTTATCTACGAGTCGAGGGCTATACGGACGCGCCAATTTCAGTCGAGTGGCGTATCATCAATTTGTTGTACAAAAAAAAATCATCGAAAATTTACTCATTTCAAAAGTTGTTTATTTAATAAAATTCACAAAAATCATCAGTATATATATATGTAAAGTTTCAAGTTTTCAGCTTTATTTTTAATCGAGATATGAATTTTTTAAATCGTCATTTACGGTGGGCGGGCGAACGCGACAAAATGCGGCGCAAGCAAAAAAAAAACTTTTTCCCTATTTGAGACGCGCAGTTTAATTCACCATCGATTCAGACCCAGCGGGGCTACATTTTCCCAAAAATTCAAGTCTCCAACTTAATTAGGAGCCGAGTTATGAATTTTTGAAAATCGCCGAAATTTGCGTTCCCCTTTTTATTTAATTAATTGGGAATCTTATTAAAATTTTCTTAATTGTTGACCGATTTTAGCGCTTTTTTCACTTAGATTCATATAAAAATCGCGACAAATGCGATAGTGGTATTTTCAATCCAGTGACGGATCATGTAGTTGCTGTACAAAAAAAAAAAATCCGTTGAAAATTCATCCATTTCAAAAGCTGTTTATTTAGTAAAATTCACAATAATTAGTAGTATATAACCGCAAAGTTTCAAGTTTTCTGTTTTATTTTTAAGCGAGATATGATTTTTTTAAAATCCTCATTTACGGCAGGCCGGCGAACGCGAAAAAATGCCGCGCAAGCAAAAAAAACCTTTTTCCTATTTGAGACGCGCAGTTTAAATTTTGACCATCGATTCAAACTCAGAGGGGTTATATTTTTCCAAAAAAATCATCTCTCCAGCTCAATTGAGAGCCGAGTTATGAACTTTAGAAATTCGCCGAAATTTCCTTTCACTTTCATAATTAATTAATTGGGAATCTTATTGAAATTTTTTTAATTATTGACTGATTTTAACGCTTTTTTCACTTATATTTACGTAAAAATCGCGAGAAATGCGATGGTGAAATTTTCAATCCAGTGGCGTATCATGTAGTTGCTGTACAAAAAAAAATCCGTCGAAAATTTATCCATTTCAAAAGTTGTTTATTTAATAAAATTCACAAAAATCATCAGTATATAAATGCAAAGTTTCAAGTTTTCAACTTCATTTTTAAGCCAGATATGATTTTTTTTAAATCGTCATTTAGAGTAGGCGGGCGAACGCGAAAAAATGCGGCGCAAGCAAAAAAAAATCCCTTTTTGAGACGCGCAGTTTAAATTTTTACCATGGATTCAGACCCAGAGGGGCTACATTTTTCCAAAAAGTCATCTCTCCAACTCAATTAGGAGTCGAGTTATGAATTTTTGAAAATTGCCGAAATTTGCGTTCCCCTTTTTAATTAATTAATTGGGAATCTTATTGGAATTTTCTTAATTGTTGACCGATTTTAGCGCTTTTTTCACTTAGGTTCATCTAAATATCACGAGAAATGCGATAGTGATACTTTCAATCCAGTGGCGTATCAAGTAGTTGCTGTAGAAAAAAAAATCCGTCGAAAATTTATCCATTTCAAAAGTTGTTTATTTAGTAAAATTCAAAATAATTATTAGTATATAAATGCCAAGTTTTAAGATTCCGGCTTCATTTTTAAGAGAGATATGATTTTTTTTTTAAATCGTCATTTACGACAGGCGAGCGAACGCGGAAAAACGCTGCGCAAGCAAGAAAAAACTTTTTTCCTATTTGAGACGCGCAGTTTAAATTTTCACCATCGATTCAGTCCCAGAGGGGCTACATTTTTCCAAAAAATCATTTCTCTAGCTAAATTAGAAGCCGAGTTATGAATTTTTGAAAATCGCCGAAATTTGCGTTTAATTAATTAATTGGGAATCTTATTGGAATTTTCTTAATTGTTGACCGATTTTAACGTTTTTTTCACTCAGGTTCATAAAAATCGCGAGAAATGAGATGGTGATATTTTCAATCCAGTGGCGTATCATGTGGTTGCTGTACAACAAAAAAATCAGTCGAAAATTCATCCATTTCAAAAGTTGTTTATTTAGTAAAATTCAAAGTAATTATTAGTATATAACCGCCAAGCCTCAAGTTTCCAACTTTATTTTTAAGCGAGATATTAATTTTTTAAAATTGTCATTTACGGCAGGCGGGCGAACGCTGAAAAAGGCCGCGAAATCGAAAAAATAAAATTGTTTTCCTATTAGAGACGCGCAGTTGAAATTTTCACCATAGATTCACACCCGGCGAGTCACCACTTTACCAAAATTAATTTCAATCCTCCAGAACTATTTGGAGACGAGTTATGAATTTTTGAAAAATCCCAAACATTTCCGTTCCCCTTTTAATTAATAATATACGCCTCTTATGGGAACTTTCTTAATAAATGACCGATTTAAATGGTTTTTACACCTAAGTTCACCTAAAAATTGCGGGAAATGCAATGGTGACATTTTCAAGCTTGTGGCGTATCATGTAGTTGCTGTACAAAAGAAAAATCTTTCAAAAATTCATCGATTTCAATGGTTGTTTATTTTCAAGCGATTTATTTAAAGTTCCTGGCCTTATTTACATCAGGTGGACAAACCAGCGAGCGTAGCGTGCCTATCACAATCCCTGAACATATCGAGGTGTGCGGAGCTCTCTCGCGAAGCGAGCTTTCCAGAAAACCAAACCACCGGCCACCGCAAAACTGCGGGCATAACTTGGACTGCGGCCATAAATTGGACTGCGGGCATTGAGTTAGGTTAGGTTAAGTGAATAAAGGTTTCTGAAGATAGAAAGCGTAAATTAAAAAGGGTTTTCAACGGGTTTTAGCTTGGACTGCGGGCTTAGAGTTAGGTTAGGTTAGGTTAGGTGAACAAAGGTTTCTGAAGATAGAAAGCAACAAACTAGCGAGCGTAGCGAGCCTACCACAACCCCTGAACCATTCGAGGTCTGCGGAGCTCTCTCGCGAAGCGAGTTATTTAAAGTCCCTGGCCTTATAAACACCAAGTGGACAAACCAGCGAGCGCAGCGAGCCTTTAAGTGTTTCTGAACCTCTTATGGTTCGCGGAGCCTTCTCGCGAAGCGAGCTTTCCAGAATATGAAACTGCGCGCACCAATTGGACTGCGGGCTTCAAATTTCTGCGGACTTTTGCTTGGACTGCGGGCTCTAGCTTGTTCTGCGGGCATTGCTGATCTGCGGGCACGCTGATCTGCGGCTAAAGCCCGCAGATCAGCCCGACCTTCTTGATGTTTCTTACCGACATAGCTGGTAGCCCTATAATTCGTCTTGCCCTACACTAGTTCTATCTCTAACCGTTTAGAAATAATATCGAAAAAAGTGCATTTTTGAGCTATTTTTGGAGGTTTTTCGGTCATGAAAAATTTATTATTAGTGAACAAAACTGTAAACAGCAAAGTTGTAGCTTTATGACAGCTCTACAACTCTCTAATTTGAATTTTTATTCTATCTCTAACCGTTTAGAAATTATATCGAAAAAAGTGCATTTTTGGATTTTTATTCTATCTCTAACCGTTTAGAAATTATATCGAAAGAAGTGCATTTTTGGGCCTTTTTGAGCTATTTTTGGGGGTTCTGTCTCTAACCGTTTAGAAATTATATCGAAAAAAGTGCATTTTCGGGCAATTTTGAGCTATTTTTGGGGGCTTTTAATTCATAAAAAATTTATTATTAGAGATAGAACAAAACTGCCAACGGCATAGTTGTAGCTTGTTGAATGCTCTACAACTCTCTAATTTGAATTTTTATTCTATCTCTAACCGTTTAGAAATTATATCGAAGAAAGTGCATTTTCGGGCAATTTTGAGCTATTTTTGGGGGTTTTTAATGCATAAAAAAATTATTATTAGAGATAGAATAAAACAGTCAACGGCAAAGTTGTAGCTTTGTCAAAGCTCTACAACTCTCTAATTTGAATTTTTATTGTATCTCTAACCGTTTAGAAATTATATCGAAAAAAGTGCATTTTTGGGGCTTTTTGAGCTATTTTTGGGGGTTTTTCCGGTCATAAAAAAGTTATTATTAGTGATAGAACAAAACTGTAAACAGCAAAGTTGTAGCTTTTTGAAAGCTCTACAGCTCTCTAATTTGAATTTTTATTCTATCTCTAACCATTTAGAAATTATATCGAAAAAAAGTGCATTTTTCGGCATTTTTGAGCTATTTTTGGGGGGTTTTCGGTCATAAAAAATTTATTATTTGAGATAGAACAAAACTGTAAACAGCAAAGTTGTAGCTTTTTGATAGCTCTACAACTCTCTAATTTGAATTTTTATTCTATCTCTAACTGTTTAGTAATTATATCAATAAAAGTGCATTTTTGGGCAAATTTCGGCATTTTTTAGCAAATTTTGGGAGTTTTTCGGTCATAAAAAATTTATTATTAGAGATAGTACAAAACTGTAAACAGCAAAGTTGTAGCTTTTTGAAAGCTCTACAACTCTATAATTTGAATTTTTATTCTATATCTAACCGTTTAGAAATTATATCGAAAAAAGTGCATTTTCGGGCAATTTTGAGCTATTTTTGGGGGTTTTTAATTCATAAAAAATTTATTATTAGAGATAGAACAAAACAGTCAACGGTAAACTTGTAGCTTCTTGAAAGCTCTACAACTCTCTAATTTGATTTTTTATTCTATCTCTAACCGTTTAGAAATTATATCGAAAAAAGTGCATTTTTAGGCACTTTTTGGCTATTTTTGGGGGTTTTTCGGTCATAAAAAATGTATTATTAGATAGAACAAAACTGTCAACGGCAAAGTTGTAGCGTTTTGAAAGCTCTAGAACTCTCTAATTTGAATTTTTATTCTATCTCTAACCATTTAGAAATTATATCGAAAAAAGTGCATTTTTGGCAACTGACATAGAACTTCGTCTCCCCCGGGTGCAAAGGTTCGCAAGACCCCACATTGACAGAAAGAGCCCCGTGAGTTTGAAGGGTGGCCTAAGAGCGATCAGGCCCTGTTCGGAGTATCCAAGGGTGCGGAAGCCGTTCCCGGGTTTAGGCGTCCACATGGACAGGCGTACTAACTCCGGCAACGAACCAGTGAGCCGACGGCATTCATCTCATTAGCTTTATTATTAAATATTGTGGCTACTAAATTTATTGTTCATCCAGCGCAATTCAATTCCCGTAATTTAGTCACGTTGAAAAAAATGCAGATAATAATTAATGTTAAATAGGTCCCGATTTATTTTCCGTTTATTCAGTAAAGTGTGAAATTGAGTTAATAAAGATTGTCATAGTGAGATTAGATTGCGTGTGATTTTTTTTTACTAACAGTTGGCCGATTAACAGTTGCCACCCCCTTCTGTCGAAAGACTGGCGCCCAGTGATGCTGCTACTGAGTTCATATTAATCCCGCCTCTCGCGCCGCTTATTTCAGTTAGCCGTGGCCTAAAGTAATTTAACGTTACAAGCCTCTAGACCCCTTTTGAGCTATCATATACGATTATTTCAAGTTTTCAAATTTCGACAGCTCATAACTCGGAAACGGTTTGAGTTTTGAGCTTCCCAAGCATGTTAAAAGTTTTTAATTGGCGATAGCGACTGTGACTACTGAGCCGTTCCAGGAACTGTGACAGAAATTATTTTTTAGTTAAAAATTCAGCAATAATTTTCTATGGAAACTACAAGAATAATTCTCTATGAAAATTGCAGGAATCATTCTCTTTGAAAATCACTGCAATCTTTTTCTATGAAAATTGCAGAAATAATGGCTTAAAGGTATATGGTCGATGGCCAATTAGTAAGAATATTATATATAATATGTATTGTGTGATACTTAATGTAAATACTATAATAAAAATGATTATATATTACAGGAATCATTTTCTATGAAATTTGCAGGAATCTGTACCGACATTACCCAATTTAATTCCGGCCGATTAAAACTTTACGAAACTTTCGCCGCGAAATAAATTCCGTATAAATCCGATTTTAATAAACCATCAGCGACGCAAGAATTAAATTAAAATCCGAATTTTATTCGCTATGTCTTTTGCGGGGCGCTTCATTTGTTTGCCGTTGTTGACAGGGCGGACATTGTTGAAGTCGACCGCCAAGAACTTGCACACAGACGGAGGAGTTTGAGGTGAGTTGCACACACACAAAACTAATTAATTAATCGGAATGAATGAAATCAATCAACGGTGGAAGTTGTTGAAGCTTTCTGTTGGTTCCTTTATTCCGATTAATTAAAATTACTTGTAATTTTAATCCTTTTCGTAATCAGCTGTCATTTTTATATCTCTCTGACAGAAACAAAACTCTTGTTAATTGTTGTTGTGCGGGACCCGCTCAAGATGGACGCGTGTGCGTTCGCGGGGTGCCGCACCGAATTCATTTTAAAACCGAATTAATCGTGAAACGAATCATCCCCCCCCCCCTTGAACTAATCCCCATTTACGTGGGGGTGTTTTCTTTTATCGCGTTCCAACGGCGTTTCGGCGTTTCGCATATTACGGGAAATATTAAGATGAATGTTGATTGCGTCTTTTTCAATCATGCCGTTGCGTTTTTTTTTTTTTTCGTATACATGTTTTATTTAATTTATTTAAATAACCATGACCGAGTGAATAAACTCTTTTCTGTTTAAAAAAATTAACATTTCTTCATTGATTTAATTTTTTGTTCGTTGTTGTTGCAGAGATATCCACCGCAACTGAAGGGAATGATCCTGAGAACTTCAAAATTTAGGACTTCATAGAAGGGACCACGACTTTACGACCTTCCGCATTAAAATTTTCAACGAATGTTCCGCTTTAATATTGGGTGAGTCTTAATTAATTAATAACTATAATCAGAAAAAAATAAATTGTTGTCCTTTCTCCTGTTAATTTTTTATTTAAATTATTTAAGTCCCCGCAACCAAACAACTAACATAAAGAAGATTAGAAAAAAAAAATGATTTTATTGTTTTGTCATCGTTATACTTGGCCACATTTTAAAAATTTATTTAAAAAAACTAAAGAATACTTTTTCTATTAATCATTTTTATCAATTTTTGTAATCTATTGTTTCATTTAATTTTATTTATTCGCAAGACTTTTTTAATCTGAGTGCTGGGGTCGATCAGGCGTTGTTTCATCCACCGAGTTCCACCTCCTTGGAACTTACCTTTAAGTGTTTCGGTTTTCGGCGAAAATAAAATATATGGGAGAAAGACGAAATCAAATAAAAATATGCCTATAATTAAGAACTAATTAAAGACTAATTTGTACCCACAAAATTAGAATTAGTACCAACTTAGTTTCGTCGGAAAACCGATTCTTATTGTGGGTACAAATTAGTCTTTAAGTAGCCCTTAATTATAAGCATATTTTTATTTGATTTTGGCGAAGTGGGGGTGTCAACTTTATGAAGGTGGGAGAAAATTTAAGTGGACACAAATCGGCTTAAACTGTTTCCAAGAGACGCACGCAAGCTTTCATTTTCCGGTGAGCGCATAAAAATACAGTGAATAACCAAAGTTACAAGCAAGCAAAGAATAATAAAAAAATATATTTTATACAGAATTAATATTCTGAACTGAAAATAATTGCAAGGTTGAAATTTCGAAATTGTAAAAAAATGTCAATTATTTATATGCAAATATAATTGTGTTGGTGGTCTGTCATGGGCTATCAACCATAGATCTGTTTATTATCCCTTGTCAATTAATAATAATTATTCAAATATTATCAAAAATCCTAAAATTAGTTATCATTAAACTGCCAGACAAGAAATTATGTCTCAAAATACAAACATCATTTTCAAATAAATAAAAAATATTTTTCAAATGCGTGTCTTAAAGATTGTTTTCTATTGGACAGGGCAGAAAGACCTCAGGTCGATAGCCCAGGACAGACCAACACCTTCATACAAACTTATAATCGTATTATATAATGGGGTCCGATAGTGCTGACGTCACGTATCGCGGCAATTTTAAAAGTGTGGCGTTTCAAAAAATTAAATCAACCTTATTGATTACGTACATAAGGATCATCAAAAACTTTAGTGGTGAACTCCTCAGTTATTATGCATATTTAAGAAATACGCTTTATAAATAAGATAAATCAAACTGATATCTTCGAATTCATGTAAAAGTTTTAAGATAAAATTTTGGAATTTGTCTGAAAAACGAAAATATTTCATTTTAATCAAACGTATGTCGATCCTTAAGAGCACACAAGTGTCAGTTGGGACCAAAACATAACCTCAGTTTGTATGATTCTCGTTTTCTCTTGGCAATATTTTATGATTTATTGTGGTTGTTTAAATAAAATTCAATTTAAATACTGTAAGTATTTATGTTATCTCTATTGTTTAATTATTTTTAAATGTTGTAATTGTAGATTAAATGTTATATCCTAACTGGTAATTAATTTTTGGTTATTGGCTCTATAATAGTCATTTCCAGAAATAATTAAAGGAGTAATGCTCTATTGAAGCATTAAACTAATTAACACTACTTTATTTATAATAAAGAATATGTTATCGGTGGTGCAAGTCTATACTTTGTGATACGTAGATAAATGAATTTGAATCATTATTTAATTGTCGTGACCATCAATTACAATTTAAAATATTTGATAATGAACAACACTTTCAAAAATATATTTATATGAACATAATAATAGTGATACGAGCAACGTGTGATCTCTGCGCCACCTCTCAATACGCTGTATAAAAATATTTTGAATTATAGAAACCAAACAAGGAAATTGCATTCCTGCACTACATTTACTTAAAATAAATTCTTCAATTAGTTAAAATATATCGACAATGTAAATAATATTCTTACAATAAATTTAGAATTAATACAATTTATTTACCAGTTGGGCTACAACGTTTTGTTTACTATTATAACATTTAATATTTCTGAACAATGGAAAAACATAAAAACTCACATAATATTTACAAGAGAGAATCGAGACATAAATTATATATAAACATGCTACTGACCTAAGGCGAATTACTTGACAAATTTTGCACTAATGTTTATAATCTAATATATAACTTATATCACTTGACACCCATAAGGGTAAAAGGGATTAAGATTATATATATATATATATATATATAGCTTATATAAGCCTAAATATAACAGAAAAAACCTCGCAGTAAATTCATTTCATTAAGAGAATCTGGGTTCAACTAAATAATCGTATATTATTGATAGATTCGACATTTTACAAAATTATTGAATTTAAATGTGAATCAATGTACATTTAAACAATTAAACATTCATTTAATAAAGTGGACTCAAAATTTGAAAAAAATATTTAAACTGAATATATGAATCGTTGAATTTATAATTGATACATTTCCTTCAGTATTTTTATACAAAGGATAATGTATAAATATATTTATAAAATAAAGTAAAAAGTGAGTATCTTAAATTATATACATTTTTTTTAGTTGAATGTCTATTGATTATTAGGTTGGATATCCCTGCGATTATTTTGTCACATGTCATATCGTTTAAAATTGATTATTTTTTAAGAAGACCTTTTGGTTAGTACTCAAAAGATAAAAGATGATTATTGAAATAATTTTAATGTTGATAATTCCATTACAAAAATTATCGGTGTTGCCAATCACTATTCAAAATAAATCATCATTAATCATAGATAAAATATATACATATTTTGAAAAATTTTAAAATATGATGACTAAAACTCCCATATATAGCATACAGTCACTAAGGACATAATCCTGTTTACATATACGTCTTCCCTTTATTCTTTGCTAAGTAAATTAGATGTCAACAAACGTATACTCTAGCCAGACTACCTCTATGTTGCAGGCTCTCTGACATGTGCGTGTTTTTAAGGTCAAACATACGTTTCAATAAAAATCGAAATTTTAATTTTTCACGCTACTTCCTTGAATTTATCTTCAAGTTTTGCTCTTATTAAGTAGACATAAGATTAATTTATCTTAATTTTAAAGTTTATTTCTTAAATATGTATAATAACAGCGCAATTTGTCTCTAAAGTTTTAGGTGATCTTTATGTACGTATTCAATAAGGGTCATTTAAATTTTTGAAACGCCACACTTTTAAAATTGCCGCGATATGTGACGTCAGCACTATCGGACCCCATTGTATATTATATAAAGTTATTGTCTGAATAAAGATTAATTATTTTCAAATGATTCTTCACTCGGTCACAATTGTTTAAATAAATTAAATTAAATTAAGTATTATTTAAATAAATTATGAATGAATGAATGGATACTTTATTATTTATTTATTTTTTTTTTTTTTTCAAAACATAAAATCATTTAAAAACACACGACGAAAAAAATATGCTTTTGCTCGTTCTTCTGGCAAAAGAAATAAAAGCAAACGAAAACAAGATTGTCTCAAGTGTGTTTAAATAAAAAAAATATATGCCAAATCTACAAAAGCTTAATTAAAAAAAACAAGCTGAAAATTGACTAATTACGATGTGATTTGATCAAACGTTAAAATAATTGTGGAATTTTATAAAAAGAAATTCTGAAAATGACAAATAGGGTCGGAAAAATTAAATTTTCAATTTTTAATAAGACGTATGTGTTTCGTTAAAAATGATCGATGAATCGATCGGGGTGTGGGGAATGCAACTGTGCTAAAATATTCTCTGGGGGGAAGGAACAATCGCTGGAAATTATTTTTTGTCGGAAAACATGGGATTTCTTGCATTTTTAATTTATAGGTGGTGGGGGGAAGGTATAATTAACAAGAAAATGACGAAATTTCACATAATAAAAATTACCAAAAATAAACATTGACGTTATTTTTTTTAATATTGAAAAAACTAGACGGAATGAATTAGTTTTTACAAAATTTTAACGAAACATTGAAAACTGTCAAAAAATAATTGAAAATTTTGTGTAAAATTTACAAAACTTAGGGGGAAATGACGAAAATTTAAGAAACTGAAAATTTTCAAATATTTAACTGAATTTCAAAATTTCATTTCGCGCAATTCTCAAAGGTACAAAGACATTTTTTCACAATTTAAAAATTCCACATTCTCCGAAAAGATCCATGCAGGAAAAACAAAATCACTTACCAGGCGACTTCCAGCGACGACGCTGCAGTCCAAATCCCTTCCTTCCCGATTGCCTTTTCGTCTGGCCTTCGATCAACTTCCATTTTCAACCCTAACCACTGAAGCGCGCTCGCAAAAGAAAGACGAATTTAAAACAAAGAAAAACGGCAAAAGAGAAGAAAACGCGAACTTGGAAATTTTTCTAAACAAAAAAATGAAAAGTATAAAAAGAATTTTATTCGCGATTTAAATAAATAAAAATAAATTTTTAATTTATTTCCCAGTAAACAGGAAACAAAAGAAGGCAAAATCAACGTCCCGAATTTTTTTCTCCCGATTTTTTTTAAACACGATCGCGCGCGATACGCGAGATTTTTTCACAGGGCATTTATTTTAAGAGCCACGAAAAACAAAAAATACAACGTTTCATACATAAACCGTGAAACTATACGGAATGTAAATTGTGAAGGATTTATTTATTATTATTTTTTTTTTAATTTGAAAGGGCCAAGCGGTGTTTCGGTTTTTGCGAGATGAGGGCGAAGCTGAAAAGAGAGCGCGACCCCGCATCACGCCGAAAAAAAAAAACAATTTTTGATCCGTTATCTGAATCTTGCGGATTTAATACTTAATAGTCAGCCACGCGCTTTTCTCATCAAACCAAAACACCGCAACTTACTCCCTTTTTTCTCATCTAAACAAATTCTAGCTCAAAAAACAAATTAACCCTGCAGCCGCGATATTTTAACCGTGCGCTCATCTCGAGCGTTTGACGACGACTGGCTGAAAATGCTGGAATTGCGTGCAGAGCTTCCATATCGAGGACGGGTTAACAACTCCCACCACCGTTTTTTACACGATCGGCCGTAGTCGTGGAAGAAAGAGAGAAACGATGTGAAATGCACGATTAGAGGACGTACGTTAATTTTTCATGCATCATTTTGGAATGAGCGGAATTGCTGAAGACCGCATAAATGAGTGCGTCCTCCCAATGTAAATAAACATTTGAGGCACGTTTTATGGTTGATTTGTATATTTCTCCATTTATTCGGAAATTTCTTCTACCGACCGGCTAAACGTTGCCTTGGATTGGCCCGGGAAATTTAAAATGTTATTCATTTCAAAAATGTTATTAAAGATTATTATTATTGTGTAGTTTTCGATTAATATTAATCTACACTATGAAAAATCATCTTTCATTTAATTTATTTTATAAAACGAAACAAAAACAGGGTATATTTTTTTTATTTATTAAATTAATGTAATTATAATTTCGTTTACTTTTATTTAAAAGTATTAGAGTATTTAACTCTTTCAATTTAATTTCTCAAAAATCTGTGAGAAATGTATTGAAACCTTTTTTGAAAGAACCAATTTTACGGTTCATTACTGCAGGTTCGTATACAGGGTGTCTCACCCTAAAAGTATATGGATTATCTATTGATAAATTCTAATGCAATTTTCACTGTTTATGTAAACCAATATTCTCTTATTAATTATATATTTTTAAGATTTTACCACTTCCTATTATACCGGAAGAACGTACAAGCTTTGTTATTTTAAATGGAACCCTATATTTCTGATTGAAAATTTAGATTTTTATAAAATTCGTCTAACTGTTTTTCTGATATAGGGTTATTATGTCAATTTTTGTTGATATTTAAAAAGTTATAAATAATTTATTGTTGAAATCGATTAATTTTTTGGGTCTTGCATTTCAAGATTGAAAAAAAAAACAATTAAATTTTCTGCCAACGCAATATAATTGAAAAAATGCTTAATAATTAAAAGAAAAGTAGTTTTTTTTATCATACAGCAAATTTTATATACAGGATGAAACAATACGAAAACTGTTTTTTTATTATTCTTTAAATGGAACACCCTACATTATTTATGAAATTTCGATGGAAAATTGTTTTTTCATTTTTCTATAACAAACTATACTTCTATATATTACCGTTTTTTTTAAACAATTTCAATCCAAAGTACGAAATTGAATGTTTCACTTGTAGTCTATAATTTAATTAGGCTATGACTAATACAAATGCAATTCGTAAATGCTTTCTTACATTTAAAAACATATTTAATATAAAGATAACAGTGTGTCGACAAATATTTAGGAGTTATTTTAAAAGCAAAAAAATGTTATTCAATAGAAATATTTTATATGAATACGTTAATTACATACATAGAGATTTTAATGGAGGACAATTTTAATATTAACAAAATATTAATATTCAAGTATTGAATTATTTTACTAGGCTTGTTGGTACACCTTCTGTTTTGCAGCCTACATAAATTATTTAAAAAATAATTTTAATAAGCATATGAGAATATTTAAAATATTTTTAGAATGACCAAAATATATTTTTTGTTTCTAATAACTAAAGTATTTTTATTGAAGAAGTATGTCTAATAGTAACAGTGTTACAAAAATAACGTAAAATATGTACTTTACTTATTAACTATGATATTATTACGTATAACATTGACAACTAAATAATAAAAATTTGCTTATTTGCATTTTTGATTTTAAATATCTCAAAAATGGTCAGGCCCATTTTCATTTTTAAATGGCATACACAAATTTCCATTTAAGTAAAAATAGAAGAAAATCATTTTGCATATTGCTTTACCCTGTTCACAAAAAATATTCTGACAGAAAACGACTATACCTATTATTATTAAGTATTTTTCCAATTTCTATTTATCTATTTCGTTTTTAATGTTTGCAATATAAGGTGTTAAACAAACATTTTTCGTCTTAACTTTCATTTTTTTGTAACTTTTAAAATAACAAAATCGACCTAATAAATTTTATATAAAAAAACGTAGAATCGAAAGTCATTATAAAAATATATCATTTCATTAAAAAAATCATATGATTATTGAACACCCTGTATATATGAAACGAATTTTAAAATGTGACGGTCAACAGTGGCTAGAAATTATATAAGTACCTTTTATTCTCGTATTTTTTTTTTTTTTTTCGAAAAATATATCGGACTTCACGGCCATATTGCGCCACCCAGTTTTAAATTTACTAGACTTTGCTGTTAATTTGAGACACAATAATTAAAATTTTTAAATTGTTTCTACATGAGAATATTTTCATTCCTGTGATTTTTTTCTATCCTTAAATATAATACTTTAAAATGCTGTCTAAAAAATGATGATTTTCATAATCATTGAAAAATCTCAAAAACTGTTACACGAAATTTGTAAAAATTAACACGTAGAATCTAAATTTTCAATAAAAAAATATAAGGTTCCACTTCAAATAACACAGCTTGTACGTACTTCCGGTATAATCGGAAGTGGTAAAATCTTGAAAAACGAATTTATAATTACATTTATTTAATAAACAAAAAAGATATGCCGTTTAATTAAATAAATGAAATGAAAGATAATTTTTCACAGTGTAGATTAATATTAATCGGAATCTTCGAAATTATTTTACTTGTCATTGATACGCAATCAGAGCTTCCATATCTAGGACGGGTTAACATCTCCCACCACCGTTTTTCACACGATCGGCCGAAGTCGGAGAAACGGTCTGTCGTGTTTGTTTAGAGAGCGTATGTTAATTTTTCATGCATCGTTTTAAAATCAGCTGAATTGCTGAAGACCGCATAAATGAGTGCGTCCTCCCAATATAAATAAACACTTAATACACTTTTTTCGTTTGTATGGTTGATTTTTCTATTTCTCCATTTATTCAGAAATTTCTTCTTCCGACCGGCGAAACGTTGCCTTGAATTGGCCCGGGAAATTTAAAAAGTTATTCATTTCAAAAATTTTATCAATGAGTAAAATAATTTCGAAGATTCCGATTAATATTAATCTACACTATGAAAAATTATCTTTAATTTCATTTATTTTATTAAATGTTTTTTTTTGTTTATTAAATAAATGTAATTATAAATTCGTTTTCATTTATTGAAATGAATTACAGTATTTAACTCTTTCAGTTTAATTTCTCAAAAATTTGTGAGAAATATATTAAAACATTTTTTGAAAGAACCAATTTTGCAGTTCATTACTGTTCATATACAGGGTGTCTCGCCCTAAAAGTATTTGGATTTTCTATTTATAGATTCTAATGCAATTTTCACTGTTTATGTAAACCAATATTCTCTTCTAAATTAAAATATTTTCAAGATTTTACCACTTCCGATTATACCGGAAGTACGTACAAGCTTTGTTATTTGAAGTGGAACCTTATATTTTTTATTGAAAATTTAGATTCTACGTGTTAATTTTTACAAATTTCGTGTAACAGTTTTTGAGATTATTCAATGATTATGAAATCATCATTTTTTAGACAGCATTTTAAAATATTATACTTGAAGATAGAATAAAGTCACAGGAATGAAAATATTCTCATGTAGAAACAGTTTAAAAATATTATTCAGTGTGTCTCAAATTAACAGCAAAGTCTAATAAATTTAAAACAGGGCGCAATATTGCCGTGAAGTCCAATATCTGTTTTTTCGAAAAAAAAAAAAAAAAAAAAACGAGAATAAAAGGTACTTATATAATTTCTAGCCACTGTTAACTGTCACATTTTAAAATTCGTTTCATATATACGGGGTGTTCAATAATCATATGATTTTTTTAACCGAATGATATATTTTTATAATGTTTTTCAATTCTACGTTTTCTTTTTAACAAAATTTATTAGGTCGACTTTTTTATTTTAAAAGTTACAAACAAATGAAAGTTGAATTCGAAAAACGTTTAACACCGTATATTTCAAACATTAAAAACGAAATAAATATTCTGATAACGCTATACAATTGGAAAAATACTTAATGATAATAGGTATTGTCGTTTTTCTGTTAGAATACTTTTTGTGTACAGGGTAAAGTAATATGCAAAATGATTTTCTTCTATTTTTACTTAAATGGAACACCCTATATTTGTGATTGCCATTTCAAAATGAAAATGGGCTTTACCATTTTTGAGATATTTAAAATCAAAATGCAAATACGCAAATTTGTATTATTTAGTTGTCAATGTTATACTTAATAATTTTATATTTAATAAGTAAAGTGCATTTTACGTTATTTTTGTAACACTGTTACTGTTAGACATACTTCAATAAAAAATACTTTAGTTATTAGAAACAAAAAATATATTTTGGTCATTCTAAAAATATTTTAAATATTCTTATATGCTTATTAAAATTATTTTTTATATAATTTATGTAGGCTGCAAAACAGAAGGTATACCAACAAGCCTAATAAAATAATTCAAAACTTGAATCTTAATATTTTGTTAATATTAAAATTTTCCTCCATTAAAATGTCTATATATGTAATTATTCATATCAAATATTTCTATTGAATAACATTTAAATTTTTTAGATTTTTTTGCTTTTAAAATAACTCCTAAATATTTGTTGACACACTAATATCTTTACATTAAATATGTTTTTAAATGTAGGAAAACATTTACGAATTGCATTTGTATTAGTCATAGCCTAATTAAATTATAGACTACAAGTGAAACATTCAATTTTGTACTTTGGATTGAAATTGTTTAAAAGGCGATAATATATAGAACTATAGTTTGTCATACAAAAATGGAAGAACAAACAAATTTCCATCGAAATTTCATAAATAATATAGGGTTCCATTTAAATAAAAAAAACAGTTTGCGTATTGTTTCATCATATATATAAAATTTGCTTTATGAAAAAAACTACTTTTCTTTCAATTATTAAGCATTTTTTCAATTATATTGCATTGGCAGAAAATTTAATTATTTTTTTTAATTTTGAAATGCAAGACCCTAAAAATTGATCGATTTCAACATTCAATTTTTTAAATATCAAAAATTGACATAATAACCCTATATCAGAAATTAAAATTTTCAATTAAAAATATAGGGTTCCATTTAAAATAACAAAGTTTGTACGTTCTTCCGGTATAATTGGAAGTGGTAAAATCTTGATATTACAAAATAAAAAGAGAATATTGGTTTACATAAACAGTAAAAATTGCATTAGAATCTATCAATAGAAAATCCACATACTTTTAGGGTGACACCCTGTATACGAACCTGCAGTAATGAACTGCAAAATTGGTTCTTTTAAAAAAGGTTTCAATACATTTCTCACAGATTTTTGAGAAATTTAAAGAATTAAATAATTAATTAATTACGTTAATTTAATAAATAAAAAAAATATATACCGTGCTTTTGTTTCGTTTTATAAAATAAATTAAATGAAAGATGATTTTTCATAGTGTAGATTAATATTAATCGAAAACCACACAATAATAATAATCTTTAATAAGATTTTTGAAATGAATATTTTTTTTAATTTCCCGGGCCAATCCAAGGCAACGTTTAGCCGGTCGGTAGAAGAAATTTCCGAATAAATGGAGAAATATAGAAATCAACCATAAAACATGCTTCGAGTGTTTATTTACATTGGGAGGACGCACTCATTTATGCGGTCTTCAGCAATTCCGCTAATTCTAATATGATGCATGAAAAATTAACGTACGTCCTCTAATCGTGCATTTCACACCGTCTCTTTCTTCCACGGGTACGGCCGATCTTGTGAAAAACGGTGGTAGGAGCACAGTATAGTTCTAAGCAGTAATCTCACTTAGTGTCGGCACCAGGGGGGTGACACGCTTATGGGAGTTTGATTTTTTGGAAACAGTTAAGGAAGTTATGGAATCTGGCGCGTATCTAGGCACGTTCCGTGTTCCGTGACGCTATTTATTCCGTTTTCGGCCATTTTTACTTTTCCTTTGTTTGCTTTGAGAGTAGGCACGTTTTTTCTTAATTTTCACAATTTGTGAATAATAGGAACTCGGTAAGCTGTTAATAAGTTCAGTAATTAGATTTACTATTAATTGATAGATAATTATATGTATTTGGTTAGTTATAGTTTGGTATATTTAAGTAATTTTAATAATCATTATTATTTACATATCTAGGTTAGGTTATCTTTTAATACGTGTTTTAAGTGTTTCACAATTTGTGAGTAATATATTATTTGTAAGCTATAAGTATTTGTAATTATTGTATTCTGGTGATGTTTTTTGTGTTATTTAATGTTTATTGTTAATAAATAATTTTGATATCCCACATTCTATTTTGTCTTAATTTTATTTCTCCCTCTTTGTACTTATAATTAATGAATAAATACAAAATAAAGGTAAGTATTGATTGGTATTAATTAATAAAGTTCATTAACAAAACGAATTAGTGAAAATAAGGAATATATTCATTTGCGCACATACACGCACACACACAGTATGTATGTGAGTAATGTGTGTGTGTGTGCGTATGCATGTGAGTAATGTGTGTGTGTGTGTGTATGCATGTGTTATCGCACACACTAACTTGTGTCTATGTGTGAGTAAATTTCATATTACAGATTTCTGTTTTTTCACCAATGCATCCACACACCTACACGAACACCAACATAATATATACTTTAGTGTTAGTGCTAGTTAAAGAAGCACAATCCAGAGGGCGACTAAAAAGCGTTACATGGGATGTCGCTTCCTTAGTGTTCCGTGGTCGGCACATTTGATCTTTTGCAAAATGAGTGAACCTCGCGCATCTGGGGGCCTATTCTCAACACCGATGCATTTTGTCATCGGTGCATGTACTCACTGAAATGACGTAATTTCGGTGAGTCCGTATTCTCAACATCCGCGTGAGTTGTCACCGACTCAAGATTGCACCGAAAACGCGTGCGTTCATACGGTTGGTCTTGGGCTGGTGCATAAACTCACTCACGCTTTTTAACTGACGTGAAGTAGGAGGCATCGGAGTCTTTGTTATGCGTGAAGTTGATGTTTGTTGTGAATTTAGATTTTTGTGTTTATGAATAGACTTTATTTAAGACATTTATTTATATTTTAAGCTGTATAGGTACATTTTGGGGGTTAGGAATTTTTTTTTTTTTTCGTAAATCGATTTTACGCCACATGTGGTCCGAAACGATTCTCTTGATGTTTTCCTAATTATGCAAATGACTTAAAGTTCCGACGGGAATATTGCAGGTAATTCACTTATTCAGGGGTAAACACGCATTATCGGTTAATGAAAATAGAAAATAAATTCAAATTCTATGAAATTATTCTATGAAATAAACTCTATTTTGATTCAATTTTGTTTTACAATTTGGAATTATTTGCTAATAATTGTTTGGTTAATTTCATTATTAAACGAACTACAATTATAGAATTTTAAAATAACGCATTTTAAACGTATAACCTAAAACAGTTAAACAGATATTTAATTTATAATAAGACTCACGAAATCGATATAAAATGTTATATTTGCATTTAGTTTGGTCATTACAGATGTAATATTTTTTAAAAGTATATAATCTTACATGTTAATTGATCTTATAGGAATACAAGATTAGGATTATTTGAATTTCTCGCGCCAATAAACGAAATTACAACGTTGCCGGATCATTTCAGTTGCAAAATGCATGAGTGAGATCGCTCGACTCACCGCGCGCTGAGAATAGGGTCCACGCGATTGCACCGTTTTTTGGTGACATAAATTCGAGTGACATTATGCATCAGTGACTCATTGCACCGATGTTGAGAATAGGCCCCCTGAACGGAGCATCCACTGGCGGCGTCATTTCCAGTGGCGGTCCAACTTAATAACCTTTGACTTTATATTATAAGTATTAATAATAACTATTAAATCGTGTTAATTCAAGGTAGATCGAGTGACACATATGTACATATGTGTAAAGGTATGCTGAACTAGCGCCTCACATAGTTTCAACGCCCCCCTTGCTTCTCACCTCCCTTTCGGTCAATCAGACCTCGTGACGTAGACGAATTCGAATATTTTCGCGCGTACACCGGCGAAAACAAGCATAACCTATTTTCACATTGCGTGAAAAAATAAAGTTCTTTGTTTATTTCCGTTAATAGTTTCGTTATTTAGTTATACATTGGTCTTTCAGCGACCATGCGAAAAGTAAATTTGAAAATTGTTATCATTTGTATAATTTTATTAGGTTGATCCCTTAAAATGTTGGACTCTTTAGGTTTTTACACAAACAAATGCACTTGTTCAAATGTTTTAAGCATTGACTTTTGAGGTTATTATTTATTATAATTTCATTACAATACAAATATTAAACAATTTAATTAATATTAGTATTTTTTATTTTAGTAACAAATGTAATAAAATAAAACGAAAATAAAACCCAAGGCCGTAATTTAGTTTAGTCGATTGCGACTCAAAACGAAGATGGAGCGATTCCAAACAACGATTGATAGAGAGAAAACTCCGATTCGATATCGTTTAATTTATTATTCTATAGCTATTTCAATCATATTTAAGGCATGCGCAATGAGTTACTGTGACGTCATGAGATCTCCCATTAAATTCCCCCCACTCTCAAATTTTCTATTCCATCTATCCTTTATACATATACTCAAGCGTCGTTGGTGTTAATTTACTAATGATTATCATTGCTATATTTAATAATAATAATTAGTTGAAAATTCACAATACAAAATTCCCCAATACAATATTTGAACAATTACAAAAATATCCAATACATCTATTTCATTTATTTTTGTATAAATGAGACGAAATTTATAATTAAAGAAATGTGTGTACTAGGATATTAAAATAATAGTAAAAAATATATTAATTATGTAAAAAAACAAAGCAATGTTTTATTTATAAACAAAATGAAAACATATTTTGTGATTATTATTTTTAAAATGTCTCATATTTTATTTAGTCTATTTGTAATAATTAAAATTGGTTTATATAAATATCAACATTTATAATAAATACGTTGTACTCTAGATGGACATCTAGCAGTAAGTTATTAATGAGTATGTAGTACTCGAAATGTACAATTAGCAAAATAAAAAATATTGTAAAGAGAGTGTTAAAGTTTTTATCTGAAGTTTAATATTAATTAATAAATTTATCTTTCTATCGATTAAATTTATTAGTAAACTACTGCAATTTATTGTTATTATAACTGTATTGATTTAGAATTTTAACACTTTTTGATGAAATAATAAATTCATAATTTAATGTGCCGAGAAATATTTATATAACTTGAAGCTAATATACATGAAAATTTAAATTATACAATCATTACAATATGAGAGTTATTTAAAAATGAATCGAATGAAATGTGGAATTATAGTAGGTACCATTTTAAAAATTAATACTTTGTTAAAAGTTTAAAATATTATAATTTGTGTATGTTATTAACTTCACTACTAACACAGATTGTGATGATCAAAATACATTGTACATTAAATTTAATATTTCACATAAGGATTAGCCCAAAATACTTCATAATAATTAATAATGTAACTTAGCGGTGATCATTTGAAATTGTATAAATACTGGTATTAGAAGCTTTCGAATAAACACATTTAGAAAACGGCACACAATATTTCATCTTAAAGTTATAATTTAAACATATTTATTTATTTATTTACGGGAAAACCCCTTTTTACAAAAACAGTTTACAAAAATATTTTACTTATTAAGTTCGAAAATCGTCGCATAAACACTGTTGTTAATGATTTAAATTCAACATCCGTTTACAGGTTATATTTGGGTGGCAGAAACGCAGCGACGACGAAAAAAAAAATCCCCTGCGCACTTGCTTACACGGGGGAATCTCCTAGAAGAGCGCAACGACCTACGAACTGAACTGATGAGTCGGAGGAAGAAAAGTTAAGGATTTATTCTGATTTTTTTGTCTCGTAAAATAAAAATAATATTCGCGTTTTCGAGTTTTGTTTGCTTTTATTTATTTTTCCCGGAGAACGAACGAACACAGGCATTTCTTTCGTTATTACATTATTTAGCTTTTATTTCTTTTGGATTATTCGATTATTAAAATAATAGATTTTAAAGTCGACTTTAAAATAAATAGATGTTTAGAAATTCTCCATAGAGATAAAGTATAAGAGGGCCAGATCCATGTATTTAGCGGGAAATGCGCGCAACGCCATCCAGTGCTCAAGTGGACAACTATTTCCCAAGTTTCAAACCTTTATAAGGTTTTTGAGGTTAGGTTCATAATATAACTAATGGCGGGACATTTGAACATTTTTCTATTTATAATTTTTTTTACTTCAAATTATTTATATAAAAGTTTTTTTTACAATGGGCTATTTTACAGAAAAAAATATGAGTAGATCATGCAAATAAGAAATTGCAATTAATAAAATTATCTGAAAAATAAAAAATAATAATAATAACATAAAAACAACAATATTTTAAGTAAAATATATTGAACTTATAAAAGTATCATTTAACCTGTTATTACATTCATATATTAATTAAAACATGTTAACAACAGTTATAATTTGAATTAATTGATATCTCCCAGCTGAATAATTTTATGAACTCCTTTCCTTAAAGAATCTAGAAAAATATGGATATAAATATTACTTCAAAAACGTCTACGTTAAATACATTTTTTCTAATGGAAAATATTGTAAAAAGCATAAACTATATAATAAAAAATGAATATTTATAAACGGAAAACATATCTTGAGAATGTGGGATTGCTCGATTGGTTCATAATTTTAAGTTATGTATATTCGGCTCAAATTTACAAGATCCCATCACGATTTCTAAGATTTTTATTGCGGAATCAAGGGTAACCGCGCGTGGGAAGACCAAATCTGAAATCCGTTTTTGTCGGAAACTTACCGTTAAGTCACAAATCTTAATTATGTTTAAGATTTTCGAAGTTAAATATTTGCGAAAATATGAGTTACCAGGACTATTGCGAATAAAATTAGGCGCATAATTATATTTTCTTACAGTTTATGACGATATTAAACTAATTTGACGAACTATTATGCGATTTAAAGCAGAAATTGAAATATTATTTTTTCGATTAAATACTGTCATTTTTGACGTTTACACGGGAGGTAACAAATATAAATAATGATAGATGTATACTGTAACTACATGTTTCAAACCTAGGTGGCGCCAGCACGATTACACTTTAATGTGCTCTGTATTATCGGCTCTATAATTCAAATGTTCTTTATATTTATTATTTCTAACAAACAATTTTTTGTTTATATTTGAGTTGTGGTTCTCCTACTTCCTTTTTATTCTTCGTGTTTCTTTGAAAAATTAATACTATCAGTACTTTTCAGTGCTAATTAAGTGTTTTATTTCTGCTAGAGGTAAGTACAATAAATATATGAATATTGTTTATTTATATATAACTAAAAAATCTTACAGCTATGTGGAATAGAATGAAGGTTTGTGATGAGTTTGGCACTCATGAAAAAGCCTTCACGTGGTGCAGGGAAAATGGCATATTACCTACGGTGAAGTTATGCCCGAAGCATAGAAGTCGAATGAACTTCAACGCTTCAAGGGGAGGAGTGTTGGGAGCATTTACATGCAATAAGGCACGACATAATTATGAAGTGTCAATCGCAAAGGGTACGTGGCTGGAAAATGTAAAATTGCCCTTGAATAAAGTTTTTGGGTACGTATATTTTAAATTTAAATAAAACTTTCACTCATTAATATATATATTTATTTTTTAGCATTATGTATTCATTTGCAGTTGATGAGTCATATTTAAAATGCAAAACGGAAGTGTCATTTCCAGGAGACAACACTACGTTATCGGACAGTACTATCTGTGATTGGTAATATTAATTAAATTATTTTCTTCGACAAATCACTGTTGTATTTCAATTTTAAGGTATAACTTCTGTCGTGAAGTGGTTATTGACGATTTTTTAATTCGTCAAGAAATTAATGGGAAGATTGGTGGGCCAGGAAAAATTGTACAAATTGACGAAAGTAAGTTTGGCAAGAGGAAGTTTAATAGGGGTCGAAGAGTTGAAGGACATTGGGTTCTTGGAATGATAGAGGACGGTGCTCAAGATTTTCGGATGGTGGTGTGTCCAGAAAACATTCGAGATAGCGACACTCTCATTCCGATTATTAAAGCACATGTGGCTGAAGGATCAGAAATTCATACAGATATGTGGAAAGGATATAATAAACTTGGGGAGCATGGCTATGTACATCGAGTCGTAAACCACAGCGACCCAGAAAATCCATTTGTCTCTATTGATGGAGTACATACCCAGAGAATAGAGGCAAATTGGAGACCCGCTAAAGAGTGGTTCAAATCTAGGCATGTTCCCCAAGAAAAGTTTATTGAAGTGCTGGTGGAGTATCAGTGGCGGAGAGAGTGTCGCAAGAAGAACTCTGACCCCTTCGATACCCTCTTAAATGCTATTCGTTTAGGATTTCCTGTGTGGTTAGTATAATTCATAAAATATATATGTTTTAAAAAATATTATTCTTATTTAAACAGAAAAATTATTTATATTTAATATATTTTGCAAAAAATATAAATGTTTATAATATTATATGCATTAATAAGTCGTATTTATAATTTTCAGATAATTTTCCTCGGCCACCTTTCTTAACCGCTATCCAATCCAAAACGCTTTCTTATAATTTTAGTTTTAGTTGACAGTGACATTTATAATTTATTTAAAAATTAAAAATTTATTTAACATTGTTTTGTATTAATTATATAGCCCAAATAAAAATGTCTGTATATTATTAAATAAACAATTAATATTATTTTTTGTTAATTTATTTTCGCAAAAAAAATATTTTTTCACCTCCTTCACTACCATTTAGAACTTATTAAAGGCTCTGCATTCTTCCACCTTTCTATTACTAAAAAATAGAAAGAATTCAAAGCAAAATAAATGAAAAGAAATTTAAATATTATTAATTAATAAAATTAAATGATTATTTTCCCTTTACCTACAGCAACATTTGATTTACAAAACGTATATACTGACAAGAAAAATATAGATAAACATTGACATGCAACAGAAAATGTCCATTGTGTAATTTTATGTTCGGCGTGAGTATTTACTCGGGAAGTAGTTATTTCAATGGATGTTTGTCTTGTAAGTAAAAAATTGAAGTAGTTAACGGGAAAATAATTATTTAATTTTATTAATTAATTGTTTTCAAATTCCTTTTTATTTAATTTAGACAAAGTGTGAAATAAAAGTTTTTTTTTAAAACAGACAATATATATTTTTTCATGTGAAGTAGCAAATTAATTTAAACTAAACAACGATTTCTAAATTGATTTAATCGTTCTATTAACTACTTTTGCTTTTATATTTAATGGTAGAAATAAAAAAATTAAATTAATTGGCTAACAGTTTTACTTTTAAACATAAAGTTAAAATATACCAATGGGGTTTTAAAATAAAAACTACAAATTTATTAAAGTAGATTTAGAAAAAAAGCCGATTTAGGTTAGCCAACTTCGGTTTTCCAAGATAGAAAGTGTCAAATAAAAAGTTTATTTTATTTGGACATTTTAGAATTTTTCACATTAAGTAGAAAATTAATTTAAATTAATTTGCTGATGGCTTTACGTTTTAATTAAAACTGACACTACACTAAAGGACTATTCTAAATTTATTTAATTGTACCATTGACTGTCTTGACCTTTTTAATATTAAACCGAGAATTAACTTAAATTAATTGGCTGATGGCTTCACATTTCAATTTAAAATGATGCAACACTAGACAATGATTCCTAAGTTGATTTAGTTGTCTATAGACAATCTTGGCCTTTTTAGTATTAAACATAAAATGAATTTAAATTAACTGGCTGACGGCTTTAAGTTTTAATTTACACTGACACAACACTAAACAACGATTCTAAATTGATTTAATTGTACCATTAACTGTCTTGACTTTTTTTACATTAATTAGAGAATTAACTTAAATTAATTGGCTGACGGCTTTCCATTTCAATTTAAACTGATGCAACACTAGGCAACGATTCCTAAATTGATTTAGTTGTCTATAGACAGTCTTGACCTTTTTAACATTAAACAGAAAATGAATTTAAATTAACTGGCTGACGGCTTTACTTTTAAACATCAAATTAAAACCCGACAATGGGGTTTCAAATGAAAAATAGGTTTCAGAAAAGAGGCGATTTAGGTTAGTCGATGTAAGGTTTTTCCAGATAGAAAGCGTCAAATAAGAATTTGTTTTTAGACTGTTAACATTTTTTTCACATTAAGCAAAATATTAATTTAAATTAATTGGCTGAGTGGCTTTATGTTTTAATTTAAACTGACACAACACTAAACAACGATTATAAATTGATTTAATTATTCCATTGACTGTCTTGACCTTTTTAACATTAAACCGAGAATTAAATTAAATTAATCAGCTGACGGCTTCGCCTTTCAATTTAAACTGATGCAACACTAGACAACGATTCCTAAAGTGATTTAGTTGTAAACAGACAGTATTGACTTTTACTTACATTTTAATTTAAAATATCATAACACTAAACAATGATTTTTAAATTGATTTTATTATTTCATAGAGTGCATTGACACTATAATATTGAACGGTTTAGTTTAAATCAATTAGCTGGCAGCATTACTTTTCAACATCATATTAAAACATACTTTTCGATTTTGAAATAAAAACTACTTATTAAAGTAGGTTTTAGAAAATAAAACGATTTACGTTAGCCAACTTCGAGATTTTTCAAGATAGAAAACTTCAAATAAAAAATTCTTTTATCAAAACAGACAATTTTATCAATCGATAGTTATAAGCACAGTGTATGTATACGTATACTGTGGTTAAGAGTAATCTGTGTGTGGTTATAAGTTAGTGATAGAAATGAGAAAGTGAGGTTAGTTCGGTGGCCGCTGGCTCGCGTGTTCAGCGAACTTAAATTTCCCGCATTATTTTGACATCACATGTATAAACACCCTAGCGCCGTCTGTTTTATTTTCATAGAATAAAAACAATTAAATTTTAAACAAATCTTTAAATATGTTTTAACTCTATTTTTAGTATTGATTTTTGTTAGTAAATGTCAAGAGACGTCAAAATTTTATTTATAATTATATTTATTTAAAAAGCTTTAAAATCAAATATAATACCAAAATAGTGCTAAATTTCGTTACAGTTTACTAGAAAATGAACAAATATTTATAATGAGTGACAATTACGCGTGTGAGTGGCTGAAAATATGCATATTCATAACTAACAATTTGGAAATTTAAACGCGATTTGTGCTTAAACGGTAAGTTTCCGACAAAAATGAATTGCAGATTCGTACATTTCACACACGTTTACACATAATTCCGTCAGAAAAAATAACAAAATCGTGATGGGATGTCGTAAAGCGCAACCGTATATTCTTTCAAAAATATACAATTCATAGAAATTAATAAGCAAACGTATTTTAAACTACAAATAATTACTTACCAGTTGTAGTTTTATAAGAAAAAGTGAAAAAAACTTCTGACGAATACAAAAAAAAACTGTCAAAAACAATTCATGTGATTTACATCAATTAAATTGAAATATGGCAAACTGATCCTTATTTAGAACACCTTTAATGTTTAATTAAAAGTATAAATGTTTAAGAAATATACCTTATAGGGCGACAAAAGTCACCAATAATAAATAAATCATTGTAAAATGCCGAAAATAAAGTATTTTAAATTTTCCACTTCAGACTTCAGCGCCTCCAGTGCTCAAGTGGATAACTATTGTCGTGTTTCCCAATTTCATATATTATCCGACCCCCCCTGAAATTCTCTCAGTAGAACACCTATCTGTACATTCGGTTGCATATGTCGAAATCATAGAATGATTAATATGTTCGCTCGTTTATAGTTGATTTACTTATTAATTAAAAGATGATGTAATTACTACTAAATTATATGTGCAGGTACATTTCGGCGAATTATTTTTATACAGCAAGATGCTAAATAAAGATTATTATTATTACAATTTCGTAATAATTATGTCTCTATGATTTTGTCACGTCGTAGGAAAGGTGTTGATGTACAAAGGGTGCTTGAATGTTTTCGCCAAGTCTGTGTGCAAGGTGGTGGAAGATCCGGGTCGGGCTAAACTGAGATGGTTTTTGTAGATTTCAATTGACTCCAGGAGGTCCATCTTGCGACCCTTTTCGGCAAAATGGATTATCGATAGTGAGTCCTTCCCGAAGTTGTGATTGTTTTCAATCAGGTGTTTTGCGAAGGACGACTTATCCGTTAATCTCTGCCGAAATGATCGAAAATGCTCCTGGAGCCTGATATTAAAATTCCGACCAGACTGACCTATATATACACCTTTACAATCTACGCATGTGAGTTTATATATCCCTGATCTGTGAGTTGATTATATTTTTGTTTTTGAATTAAATATATGGTGTTTAATTTTTGTGTATGGTTTTAAGGCAACTGTTATGTTGTGGTGTTCTAAAATAGATTTAATTTGTAGTGGGACGTCACCAAAGTAGGTTAAGGATTTGTACATTCTTTCCGTTTTTTTATTATCTTTTCCTGCGTATATAAAATTATTTAATTTTTTAAGTTTCTATTTACTAATGAGTTTGTTTATGATGTGTGGTGAATACCCGTTTGAATTTGCTATTTATTTTATTGTAGATATTTCCTTGTTTAAAGCTGTTGGATTTAGGGGGATATTAAATGCTCTAGGTATCATAGAATTGAACGCAGACATTTTATGTTTTTGAGGATGGTTGGATGAGTTGAACAACAAATAAATATAATAAAATAATCAGGAAGCAGGGGAATATTTTATTATAGATAAGGAAGAAGATACATAAAATCAGTTGTTTTTAATTACCGGCAGCAACTTGCTCTAACTGAAGCTGAATTCTATAGAAAATTAACATGCCCCTGCAGGGTCTTAATCCCCATTTGAGCATCCTCGAAATTCCCATTCAAATTATTAATTTGCGATTGCATCTTTTGCCTGATTTCATCCCTGTCCTTTTGTGCCGCTTTAGCCTGCGCCCTGCTCTGCGCCAGTTGCTTTTCCATATCGGCAATCTGGTTCTGCATCGACCGTCTCACGCACTCACACCTGTCCTTGGTGCGGGCTACGACACGGGACCGATGTGAAGTTACCCACGGATTTCCAGCCACGGATTTGTCCAGCTCCTCTACCATGGCGGAGGCGCCGGGCAAATCATTTATTTTAAAAGAGATTCACAGCTTATAAACGAATGAAATTAACCCAATTATACAAGATCCGTGATAATATATGTCCAACTTAATTTAAAATAATTTTTACTTTCAATTATAAGGCTCGAATAAAGACTTAGACATATCAGATTCAATGTCCAAAACGAAGGTGTTACGAAATATATACCCCAGATTTCCATGCTTTAAATGATTACTTACACATTTAGCAACAATCCAAGAATAAAAACACATTTCTGAATTGTGACAAACACCTTCGTTTTGTACTTAGAAAAGGTCGTCTCTTAGCAGGGAATCCGTGGCTGAGCTTCAAAAAATTATAAAAAAAGTTACAAAATACATACCCCTGATTTTATTGTTTTAAATGATTATTTAGACCTTTAGCAACAATCCAAGAGTAAAAACAAATTTTGTGAATTGTGACAAACACCTTCGGTTTGGACTTAGAAAAGTTCATCCCTTTATAGCGAATCCGTGGCTGAAGTTTAAACATTTATAAAAAAAAGTTACAAAATACATACCCCTGATTTTATTGTTTTAAATGATTATTTAGACCTTTAGCAACAATCCAAGAGTAAAAACAAATTTATGAATTGTGACAAACACCTTCGTTTTGGACTTAGAAAAGTTCGTCTCTTAGCAGGGAACCCGTGGCTGAAGTTTAAAAATTTATAAAAAAAGTTACAAAATACATACCCCTGATTTTATTGTTTTAAATGATTATTTAGACCTTTATCAACAATCCAAGAGTAAAAACAAATTTAGGAATTGTGACAAACACCTTCGTTTTAGACTTAGAAAAGTTCGTCTCTTAGCAGGGAATCCGTGGCTGAGCTTTAAAAATTTATTTAAAAATTTCGAAATGCATACCCCTGATTTTATTGTTTTAAATGATTACTTAGACCTTTAGCAACAATCCAAGAGTAAAAACAAATTTATAAATTCTGACAAACACCTTCGTTTTGGACTTAGAAAAGTTCGTCTCTTTATAGCGAATCCGTGGCTGAAGTTTAAAAATTTATCAAAAAAGTTTCGAAATACATACCCCTGATTTTATTGTTTTAAATGATTATTTAGACCTTTAGCAACAATCCAAGAGTAAAAAAGAGTAAAAACAAATTTATGAATTGTGACAAACACCTTCGGTTTGGACTTAGAAAAGTTCATCCCTTTATAGCGAATCCGTGGCTGAAGTTTAAAAATTTATAAAAAAAGTTACAAAATACATACCCCTGATTTTATTGTTTTAAATGATTATTTAGACCTTTAGCAACAATCCAAGAGTAAAAACAAATTTATGAATTGTGACAAACACCTTCGTTTTAGACTTAGAAAAGTTCGTCTCTTAGCAGGGAATCCGTGGCTGAGCTTTAAAAATTTATTAAAAAATTTCGAAATGCATACCCCTGATTTTATTGTTTTAAATGATTACTTAGACCTTTAGCAACAATCCAAGAGTAAAAACAAATTTATGAATTGTGACAAACACCTTCGTTTTGGACTTAGAAAAGTTCGTCTCTTAGCAGGGAACCCGTGGCTGAAGTTTAAAAATTTATAAAAAAAGTTTAAAAATACATACCCCTGATTTTATTGTTTTAAATGATTATTTTGACCTTTAGCAACAATCCAAGAGTAAAAACAAATGTATGAATTGTGACAAACACCTTCGTTTTAGACTTAGAAAAATTCGTCTCTTAGCAGGGAATCCGTGGCTGAGCTTTAAAAATTTATAAAAAAATTTCGAAATACATACCCCTGATTTTATTGTTTTAAATGATTACTTAGACCTTTAGCAACAATCCAAGAGTAAAAATAAATTTATGAATTGTGACAAACACCTTCGTTTTGGACTTAGAAAAGTTCGTCTCTTTATAGCGAATCCGTGGCTGAAGTTTAAAAATTTATAAAAAAAGTTTCGAAATACATACCCCTGATTTTATTGTTTTAAATGATTATATAGACCTTTAGCAACAATACAAAAGTAAAATCAAATTTATGGATTATGACAAACACCTTCGTTTTGGACTTAGAAAAGTTCGTCTCTTAGAAGGGAATCCGTGGCTGAGCTTTAAAAATTTATAAAAAAAGTTACAAAATACATACCCCTGATTTTATTGTTTTAAATGATTACTTAGACCTTTAGCAACAATCCAAGAGTAAAAACAAATTTATGAATTGTAAAAAACACCTTCGTTTTAGACTTAGAAAAGTTCGTCTCTTAGCAGGGAATCCGTGGCTGAGCTTTAAAAATTTATTTAAAAATTTCGAAATGCATACCCCTGATTTTATTGTTTTAAATGATTACTTAGACCTTTAGCAACAATCCAAGAGTAAAAACAAATTTATGAATTGTGACAAACACCTTCGTTTTGGACTTAGAAAAGTTCGTCTCTTTATAGCGAATCCGTGGCTGAAGTTTAAAAATTTATAAAAAAAGTTTCGAAATACATACCCCTGATTTTATTGTTTTAAATGATTATTTAGACCTTTAGCAACAATCCAAGAGTAAATAAGAGTAAAAACAAATTTATGAATTGTGACAAACACCTTCGGTTTGGACTTAGAAAAGTTCATCCCTTTATAGCGAATCCGTGGCTGAAGTTTAAAAATTTATAAAAAAAGTTACAAAATACATACCCCTGATTTTATTGTTTTAAATGATTATTTAGACCTTTAGCAACAATCCAAGAGTAAAAACAAATTTATGAATTGTGACAAACACCTTCGTTTTGGACTTAGAAAAGTTCGTCTCTTAGCAGGGAACCCGTGGCTGAAGTTTAAAAATTTATAAAAAAAGTTTAGAAATACATACCCCTGATTTTATTGTTTTAAATGATTATTTTGACCTTTAGCAACAATCCAAGAGTAAAAACAAATGTATGAATTGTGACAAACACCTTCGTTTTAGACTTAGAAAAGTTCGTCTCTTAGCAGGGAATCCGTGGCTGAGCTTTAAAAATTTATAAAAAAATTTCGAAATGCATACCCCTGATTTTATTGTTTTAAATGATTACTTAGACCTTTAGCAACAATCCAAGAGTAAAAATAAATTTATGAATTGTGACAAACACCTTCGTTTTGGACTTAGAAAAGTTCGTCTCTTTATAGCGAATCCGTGGCTGAAGTTTAAAAATTTATAAAAAAAGTTTCGAAATACATACCCCTGATTTTATTGTTTTAAATGATTATATAGACCTTTAGCAACAATACAAGAGTAAAATCAAATTTATGGATTATGACAAACACCTTCGTTTTGGACTTAGAAAAGTTCGTCTCTTAGAAGGGAATCCGTGGCTGAGCTTTAAAAATTTATAAAAAAAGTTACAAAATACATACCCCTGATTTTATTGTTTTAAATGATTACTTAGACCTTTAGCAACAATCCAAGAGTAAAAACAAATTTATGAATTGTGACAAACACCTTCGTTTTAGACTTAGAAAAGTTCGTCTCTTAGCAGGGAATCCGTGGCTGAGCTTTAAAAATTTATTTAAAAATTTCGAAATGCATACCCCTGATTTTATTGTTTTAAATGATTACTTAGACCTTTAGCAACAATCCAAGAGTAAAAACAAATTTATGAATTGTGACAAACACCTTCGTTTTGGACTTAGAAAAGTTCGTCTCTTTATAGCGAATCCGTGGCTGAAGTTTAAAAATTTATCAAAAAAGTTTCGAAATACATACCCCTGATTTTATTGTTTTAAATGATTATTTAGACCTTTAGCAACAATCCAAGAGTAAAAAAGAGTAAAAACAAATTTATGAATTGTGACAAACACCTTCGGTTTGGACTTAGAAAAGTTCATCCCTTTATAGCGAATCCGTGGCTGAAGTTTAAAAATTTATAAAAAAAGTTACAAAATACATACCCCTGATTTTATTGTTTTAAATGATTATTTAGACCTTTAGCAACAATCCAAGAGTAAAAACAAATTTATGAATTGTGACAAACACCTTCGTTTTAGACTTAGAAAAGTTCGTCTCTTAGAAGGGAATCCGTGGCTGAGCTTTAAAAATTTATAAAAAAAGTTACAAAATACATACCCCTGATTTTATTGTTTTAAATGATTATTTAGACCTTTAGCAACAATCCAAGAGTAAAAACAAATTTATGAATTGTGACAAACACCTTCGTTTTAGACTTAGAAAAGTTCGTCTCTTAGCAGGGAATCCGTGGCTGAGCTTTAAAAATTTATTAAAAAATTTCGAAATGCATACCCCTGATTTTATTGTTTTAAATGATTACTTAGACCTTTAGCAACAATCCAAGAGTAAAAACAAATTTATGAATTGTGACAAACACCTTCGGTTTGGACTTAGAAAAGTTCATCCCTTTATAGCGAATCCGTGGCTGAAGTTTAAAAATTTATAAAAAAAGTTACAAAATACATACCCCTGATTTTATTGTTTTAAATGATTATTTAGACCTTTAGCAACAATCCAAGAATAAAAACAAATGTATGAATTGTGACAAACACCTTCGTTTTAGACTTAGAAAAGTTCGTCTCTTTATAGCGAATCCGTGGCTGAAGTTTAAAAATTTATCAAAAAAGTTTCGAAATACATACCCCTGATTTTATTGTTTTAAATGATTATTTAGACCTTTAGCAACAATCCAAGAGTAAAAAAGAGTAAAAACAAATTTATGAATTGTGACAAACACCTTCGGTTTGGACTTAGAAAAGTTCATCCCTTTATAGCGAATCCGTGGCTGAAGTTTAAAAATTTATAAAAAAAGTTACAAAATACATACCCCTGATTTTATTGTTTTAAATGATTATTTAGACCTTTAGCAACAATCCAAGAGTAAAAACAAATTTATGAATTGTGACAAACACCTTCGTTTTAGACTTAGAAAAGTTCGTCTCTTAGCAGGGAATCCGTGGCTGAGCTTTAAAAATTTATTAAAAAATTTCGAAATGCATACCCCTGATTTTATTGTTTTAAATGATTACTTAGACCTTTAGCAACAATCCAAGAGTAAAAACAAATTTATGAATTGTGACAAACACCTTCGTTTTGGACTTAGAAAAGTTCGTCTCTTAGCAGGGAACCCGTGGCTGAAGTTTAAAAATTTATAAAAAAAGTTTAAAAATACATACCCCTGATTTTATTGTTTTAAATGATTACTTAGACCTTTAGCAACAATCCAAGAGTAAAAACAAATTTATGAATTGTGACAAACACCTTCGTTTTGGACTTAGAAAAGTTCGTCTTTTTATAGCGAATCCGTGGCTGAAGTTTAAAAATTTATAAAAAAAGTTTCGAAATACATACCCCTGATTTTATTGTTTTAAATGATTATTTAGACCTTTAGCAACAATCCAAGAGTAAATAAGAGTAAAAACAAATTTATGAATTGTGACAAACACCTTCGGTTTGGACTTAGAAAAGTTCATCCCTTTATAGCGAATCCGTGGCTGAAGTTTAAAAATTTATAAAAAAAGTTACAAAATACATACCCCTGATTTTATTGTTTTAAATGATTATTTAGACCTTTAGCAACAATCCAAGAGTAAAAACAAATTTATGAATTGTGACAAACACCTTCGTTTTAGACTTAGAAAAGTTCGTCTCTTAGTAGGGAATCCGTGGCTGAGCTTTAAAAATTTATAAAAAAAGTTTAGAAATACATACCCCTGATTTTATTGTTTTAAATGATTATTTTGACCTTTAGCAACAATCCAAGAGTAAAAACAAATGTATGAATTGTGACAAACACCTTCGTTTTAGACTTAGAAAAGTTCGTCTCTTAGCAGGGAATCCGTGGCTGAGCTTTAAAAATTTATAAAAAAATTTCGAAATGCATACCCCTGATTTTATTGTTTTAAATGATTACTTAGACCTTTAGCAACAATCCAAGAGTAAAAATAAATTTATGAATTGTGACAAACACCTTCGTTTTGGACTTAGAAAAGTTCGTCTCTTTATAGCGAATCCGTGGCTGAAGTTTAAAAATTTATCAAAAAAGTTTCGAAATACATACCCCTGATTTTATTGTTTTAAATGATTATTTAGACCTTTAGCAACAATCCAAGAGTAAAAAAGAGTAAAAACAAATTTATGAATTGTGACAAACACCTTCGGTTTGGACTTAGAAAAGTTCATCCCTTTATAGCGAATCCGTGGCTGAAGTTTAAAAATTTATAAAAAAAGTTACAAAATACATACCCCTGATTTTATTGTTTTAAATGATTATTTAGACCTTTAGCAACAATCCAAGAGTAAAAACAAATTTATGAATTGTGACAAACACCTTCGTTTTAGACTTAGAAAAGTTCGTCTCTTAGAAGGGAATCCGTGGCTGAGCTTTAAAAATTTATAAAAAAAGTTACAAAATACATACCCCTGATTTTATTGTTTTAAATGATTATTTAGACCTTTAGCAACAATCCAAGAGTAAAAACAAATTTATGAATTGTGACAAACACCTTCGTTTTAGACTTAGAAAAGTTCGTCTCTTAGCAGGGAATCCGTGGCTGAGCTTTAAAAATTTATTAAAAAATTTCGAAATGCATACCCCTGATTTTATTGTTTTAAATGATTACTTAGACCTTTAGCAACAATCCAAGAGTAAAAACAAATTTATGAATTGTGACAAACACCTTCGTTTTGGACTTAGAAAAGTTCGTCTCTTAGCAGGGAACCCGTGGCTGAAGTTTAAAAATTTATAAAAAAAGTTTAAAAATACATACCCCTGATTTAATTGTTTTAAATGATTATTTTGACCTTTAGCAACAATCCAAGAATAAAAACAAATGTATGAATTGTGACAAACACCTTCGTTTTAGACTTAGAAAAGTTCGTCTCTTAGCAGGGAATCCGTGGCTGAGCTTTAAAAATTTATAAAAAAATTTCGAAATGCATACCCCTGATTTTATTGTTTTAAATGATTACTTAGACCTTTAGCAACAATCCAAGAGTAAAAATAAATTTATGAATTGTGACAAACACCTTCGTTTTGGACTTAGAAAAGTTCGTCTCTTTATAGCGAATCCGTGGCTGAAGTTTAAAAATTTATAAAAAAAGTTTCGAAATACATACCCCTGATTTTATTGTTTTAAATGATTATATAGACCTTTAGCAACAATACAAGAGTAAAATCAAATTTATGGATTATGACAAACACCTTCGTTTTGGACTTAGAAAAGTTCGTCTCTTAGAAGGGAATCCGTGGCTGAGCTTTAAAAATTTATAAAAAAAGTTACAAAATACATACCCCTGATTTTATTGTTTTAAATGATTACTTAGACCTTTAGCAACAATCCAAGAGTAAAAACAAATTTATGAATTGTGACAAACACCTTCGTTTTAGACTTAGAAAAGTTCGTCTCTTAGCAGGGAATCCGTGGCTGAGCTTTAAAAATTTATTTAAAAATTTCGAAATGCATACCCCTGATTTTATTGTTTTAAATGATTACTTAGACCTTTAGCAACAATCCAAGAGTAAAAACAAATTTATGAATTGTGACAAACACCTTCGTTTTGGACTTAGAAAAGTTCGTCTTTTTATAGCGAATCCGTGGCTGAAGTTTAAAAATTTATAAAAAAAGTTTCGAAATACATACCCCTGATTTTATTGTTTTAAATGATTATTTAGACCTTTAGCAACAATCCAAGAGTAAAAACAAATTTATGAATTGTGACAAACACCTTCGGTTTGGACTTAGAAAAGTTCATCCCTTTATAGCGAATCCGTGGCTGAAGTTTAAAAATTTATAAAAAAAGTTACAAAATACATACCCCTGATTTTATTGTTTTAAATGATTATTTAGACCTTTAGCAACAATCCAAGAGTAAAAACAAATTTATGAATTGTGACAAACACCTTCGTTTTAGACTTAGAAAAGTTCGTCTCTTAGCAGGGAACCCGTGGCTGAAGTTTAAAAATTTATAAAAAAAGTTACAAAATACATACCCCTGATTTTATTGTTTTAAATGATTATTTAGACCTTTATCAACAATCCAAGAGTAAAAACAAATTTAGGAATTGTGACAAACACCTTCGTTTTAGACTTAGAAAAGTTCGTCTCTTAGCAGGGAATCCGTGGCTGAGCTTTAAAAATTTATTTAAAAATTTCGAAATGCATACCCCTGATTTTATTGTTTTAAATGATTACTTAGACCTTTAGCAACAATCCAAGAGTAAAAACAAATTTATAAATTCTGACAAACACCTTCGTTTTGGACTTAGAAAAGTTCGTCTCTTTATAGCGAATCTGTGGCTGAAGTTTAAAAATTTATCAAAAAAGTTTCGAAACACATACCCCTGATTTTATTGTTTTAAATGATTATTTAGACCTTTAGCAACAATCCAAGAGTAAAAAAGAGTAAAAACAAATTTATGAATTGTGACAAACACCTTCGGTTTGGACTTAGAAAAGTTCATCCCTTTATAGCGAATCCGTGGCTGAAGTTTAAAAATTTATAAAAAAAGTTACAAAATACATACCCCTGATTTTATTGTTTTAAATGATTATTTAGACCTTTAGCAACAATCCAAGAGTAAAAACAAATTTATGAATTGTGACAAACACCTTCGTTTTAGACTTAGAAAAGTTCGTCTCTTAGCAGGGAATCCGTGGCTGAGCTTTAAAAATTTATTAAAAAATTTCGAAATGCATACCCCTGATTTTATTGTTTTAAATGATTACTTAGACCTTTAGCAACAATCCAAGAGTAAAAACAAATTTATGAATTGTGACAAACACCTTCGTTTTGGACTTAGAAAAGTTCGTCTCTTAGCAGGGAACCCGTGGCTGAAGTTTAAAAATTTATAAAAAAAGTTTAAAAATACATACCCCTGATTTTATTGTTTTAAATGATTATTTTACAAAATACATACCCCTGATTTTATTGTTTTAAATGATTACTTAGACCTTTAGCAACAATCCAAGAGTAAAAACAAATTTATGAATTGTGACAAACACCTTCGTTTTAGACTTAGAAAAGTTCGTCTCTTAGCAGGGAATCCGTGGCTGAGCTTTAAAAATTTATTTAAAAATTTCGAAATGCATACCCCTGATTTTATTGTTTTAAATGATTACTTAGACCTTTAGCAACAATCCAAGAGTAAAAACAAATTTATGAATTGTGACAAACACCTTCGTTTTGGACTTAGAAAAGTTCGTCTCTTTATAGCGAATCCGTGGCTGAAGTTTAAAAATTTATAAAAAAAGTTTCGAAATACATACCCCTGATTTTATTGTTTTAAATGATTATTTAGACCTTTAGCAACAATCCAAGAGTAAATAAGAGTAAAAACAAATTTATGAATTGTGACAAACACCTTCGGTTTGGACTTAGAAAAGTTCATCCCTTTATAGCGAATCCGTGGCTGAAGTTTAAAAATTTATAAAAAAAGTTACAAAATACATACCCCTGATTTTATTGTTTTAAATGATTATTTAGACCTTTAGCAACAATCCAAGAGTAAAAACAAATTTATGAATTGTGACAAACACCTTCGTTTTAGACTTAGAAAAGTTCGTCTCTTAGTAGGGAATCCGTGGCTGAGCTTTAAAAATTTATAAAAAAAGTTTAGAAATACATACCCCTGATTTTATTGTTTTAAATGATTATTTTGACCTTTAGCAACAATCCAAGAGTAAAAACAAATGTATGAATTGTGACAAACACCTTCGTTTTAGACTTAGAAAAGTTCGTCTCTTAGCAGGGAATCCGTGGCTGAGCTTTAAAAATTTATAAAAAAATTTCGAAATGAATACCCCTGATTTTATTGTTTTAAATGATTACTTAGACCTTTAGCAACAATCCAAGAGTAAGAATAAATTTATGAATTGTGACAAACACCTTCGTTTTGGACTTAGAAAAGTTCGTCTCTTTATAGCGAATCCGTGGCTGAAGTTTAAAAATTTATAAAAAAAGTTTCGAAATACATACCCCTGATTTTATTGTTTTAAATGATTATTTAGACCTTTAGCAACAATCCAAGAGTAAAATCAAATTTATGGATTATGACAAACACCTTCGTTTTGGACTTAGAAAAGTTCGTCTCTTAGAAGGGAATCCGTGGCTGAGCTTTAAATATTTATAAAAAAAGTTACAAAATACATACCCCTGATTTTATTGTTTTAAATGATTATTTAGACCTTTAGCAACAATCCAAGAGTAAAAACAAATTTATGAATTGTGAAAAACACCTTCGTTTTAGACTTAGAAAAGTTCGTCTCTTAGCAGGGAATCCGTGGCTGAGCTTTAAAAATTTATTTAAAAATTTCGAAATGCATACCCCTGATTTTATTGTTTTAAATGATTACTTAGACCTTTAGCAACAATCCAAGAGTAAAAACAAATTTATGAATTGTGACAAACACCTTCGTTTTGGACTTAGAAAAGTTCGTCTCTTTATAGCGAATCCGTGGCTGAAGTTTAAAAATTTATAAAAAAAGTTTCGAAATACATACCCCTGATTTTATTGTTTTAAATGATTATTTAGACCTTTAGCAACAATCCAAGAGTAAAAACAAATTTATAAATTGTGACAAACACCTGCGTTTTGGACTTAGAAAAGTTCGTCTCTTAGCAGGGAACCCGTGGCTAAAGTTTAAAAATTTATAAAAAAAGTTTAAAAATACATACCCCTGATTTTATTGTTTTAAATGATTATTTTGACCTTTAGCAACAATCCAAGAGTAAAAACAAATGTATGAATTGTGACAAACACCTTCGTTTTAGACTTAGAAAAGTTCGTCTCTTAGCAGGGAATCCGTGGCTGAGCTTTAAAAATTTATAAAAAAATTTCGAAATGCATACCCCTGATTTTATTGTTTTAAATGATTACTTAGACCTTTAGCAACAATCCAAGAGTAAAAATAAATTTATGAATTGTGACAAACACCTTCGTTTTGGACTTAGAAAAGTTCGTCTCTTTATAGCGAATCCGTGGCTGAAGTTTAAAAATTTATCAAAAAAGTTTCGAAATACATACCCCTGATTTTATTGTTTTAAATGATTATTTAGACCTTTAGCAACAATCCAAGAGTAAAAAAGAGTAAAAACAAATTTATGAATAGTGACAAACACCTTCGGTTTGGACTTAGAAAAGTTCATCCCTTTATAGCGAATCCGTGGCTGAAGTTTAAAAATTTATAAAAAAAGTTACAAAATACATACCCCTGATTTTATTGTTTTAAATGATTATTTAGACCTTTAGCAACAATCCAAGAGTAAAAACAAATTTATGAATTGTGACAAACACCTTCGTTTTAGACTTAGAAAAGTTCGTCTCTTAGAAGGGAATCCGTGGCTGAGCTTTAAAAATTTATAAAAAAAGTTACAAAATACATACCCCTGATTTTATTGTTTTAAATGATTATTTAGACCATTAGCAACAATCCAAGAGTAAAAACAAATTTATGAATTGTGACAAACACCTTCGTTTTAGACTTAGAAAAGTTCGTCTCTTAGCAGGGAATCCGTGGCTGAGCTTTAAAAATTTATTAAAAAATTTCGAAATGCATACCCCTGATTTTATTGTTTTAAATGATTACTTAGACCTTTAGCAACAATCCAAGAGTAAAAACAAATTTATGAATTGTGACAAACACCTTCGTTTTGGACTTAGAAAAGTTCGTCTCTTAGCAGGGAACCCGTGGCTGAAGTTTAAAAATTTATAAAAAAAGTTTAAAAATACATACCCCTGATTTTATTGTTTTAAATGATTATTTTGACCTTTAGCAACAATCCAAGAATAAAAACAAATGTATGAATTGTGACAAACACCTTCGTTTTAGACTTAGAAAAGTTCGTCTCTTAGCAGGGAATCCGTGGCTGAGCTTTAAAAATTTATAAAAAAATTTCGAAATGCATACCCCTGATTTTATTGTTTTAAATGATTACTTAGACCTTTAGCAACAATCCAAGAGTAAAAATAAATTTATGAATTGTGACAAACACCTTCGTTTTGGACTTAGAAAAGTTCGTCTCTTTATAGCGAATCCGTGGCTGAAGTTTAAAAATTTATAAAAAAAGTTTCGAAATACATACCCCTGATTTTATTGTTTTAAATGATTATATAGACCTTTAGCAACAATACAAGAGTAAAATCAAATTTATGGATTATGACAAACACCTTCGTTTTGGACTTAGAAAAGTTCGTCTCTTAGAAGGGAATCCGTGGCTGAGCTTTAAAAATTTATAAAAAAAGTTACAAAATACATACCCCTGATTTTATTGTTTTAAATGATTACTTAGACCTTTAGCAACAATCCAAGAGTAAAAACAAATTTATGAATTGTGACAAACACCTTCGTTTTAGACTTAGAAAAGTTCGTCTCTTAGCAGGGAATCCGTGGCTGAGCTTTAAAAATTTATTTAAAAATTTCGAAATGCATACCCCTGATTTTATTGTTTTAAATGATTACTTAGACCTTTAGCAACAATCCAAGAGTAAAAACAAATTTATGAATTGTGACAAACACCTTCGTTTTGGACTTAGAAAAGTTCGTCTTTTTATAGCGAATCCGTGGCTGAAGTTTAAAAATTTATAAAAAAAGTTTCGAAATACATACCCCTGATTTTATTGTTTTAAATGATTATTTAGACCTTTAGCAACAATCCAAGAGTAAATAAGAGTAAAAACAAATTTATGAATTGTGACAAACACCTTCGGTTTGGACTTAGAAAAGTTCATCCCTTTATAGCGAATCCGTGGCTGAAGTTTAAAAATTTATAAAAAAAGTTACAAAATACATACCCCTGATTTTATTGTTTTAAATGATTATTTAGACCTTTAGCAACAATCCAAGAGTAAAAACAAATTTATGAATTGTGACAAACACCTTCGTTTTAGACTTAGAAAAGTTCGTCTCTTAGTAGGGAATCCGTGGCTGAGCTTTAAAAATTTATAAAAAAAGCTTAGAAATACATACCCCTGATTTTATTGTTTTAAATGATTATTTTGACCTTTAGCAACAATCCAAGAGTAAAAACAAATGTATGAATTGTGACAAACACCTTCGTTTTAGACTTAGAAAAGTTCGTCTCTTAGCTGGGAATCCGTGGCTGAGCTTTAAAAATTTATAAAAAAATTTCGAAATGCATACCCCTGATTTTATTGTTTTAAATGATTACTTAGACCTTTAGCAACAATCCAAGAGTAAAAATAAATTTATGAATTGTGACAAACACCTTCGTTTTGGACTTAGAAAAGTTCGTCTCTTTATAGCGAATCCGTGGCTGAAGTTTAAAAATTTATAAAAAAAGTTTCGAAATACATACCCCTGATTTTATTGTTTTAAATGATTATTTAGACCTTTAGCAACAATCCAAGAGTAAAAACAAATTTATGAATTGTGACAAACACCTTCGTTTTAGACTTAGAAAAGTTCGTCTCTTAGAAGGGAATCCGTGGCTGAGCTTTAAAAATTTATAAAAAAAGTTACAAAATACATACCCCTGATTTTATTGTTTTAAATGATTATTTAGACCTTTAGCAACAATCCAAGAGTAAAAACAAATTTATGAATTGTGACAAACACCTTCGTTTTAGACTTAGAAAAGTTCGTCTCTTAGCAGGGAATCCGTGGCTGAGCTTTAAAAATTTATTAAAAAATTTCGAAATGCATACCCCTGATTTTATTGTTTTAAATGATTACTTAGACCTTTAGCAACAATCCAAGAGTAAAAACAAATTTATGAATTGTGACAAACACCTTCGTTTTGGACTTAGAAAAGTTCGTCTCTTAGCAGGGAACCCGTGGCTGAAGTTTAAAAATTTATAAAAATAGTTACAAAATACATACCCCTGATTTTATTGTTTTAAATGATTATTTAGACCTTTAGCAACAATCCAAGAGTAAAAACAAATTTATGAATTGTGACAAATACCTTCGGTTTGGACTTAGAAAAGTTCATCCCTTTATAGCGAATCCGTGGCTGAAGTTTAAAAATTTATAAAAAAAGTTACAAAATACATACCTCTGATTTTATTGTTTTAAATGATTATTTAGACCTTTAGCAACAATCCAAGAGTAAAAACAAATTTATGAATTGTGACAAACACCTTCGTTTTAGACTTAGAAAAGTTCGTCTCTTAGCAGGGAATCCGTGGCTGAGCTTTAAAAATTTATTAAAAAATTTCGAAATGCATACCCCTGATTTTATTGTTTTAAATGATTACTTAGACCTTTAGCAACAATCCAAGAGTAAAAACAAATTTATGAATTGTGACAAACACCTTCGTTTTGGACTTAGAAAAGTTCGTCTCTTAGCAGGGAACCCGTGGCTGAAGTTTAAAAATTTATAAAAAAAGTTTAAAAATACATACCCCTGATTTTATTGTTTTAAATGATTATTTTACAAAATACATACCCCTGATTTTATTGTTTTAAATGATTACTTAGACCTTTAGCAACAATCCAAGAGTAAAAACAAATTTATGAATTGTGACAAACACCTTCGTTTTAGACTTAGAAAAGTTCGTCTCTTAGCAGGGAATCCGTGGCTGAGCTTTAAAAATTTATTTAAAAATTTCGAAATGCATACCCCTGATTTTATTGTTTTAAATGATTACTTAGACCTTTAGCAACAATCCAAGAGTAAAAACAAATTTATGAATTGTGACAAACACCTTCGTTTTGGACTTAGAAAAGTTCGTCTCTTTATAGCGAATCCGTGGCTGAAGTTTAAAAATTTATAAAAAAAGTTTCGAAATACATACCCCTGATTTTATTGTTTTAAATGATTATTTAGACCTTTAGCAACAATCCAAGAGTAAATAAGAGTAAAAACAAATTTATGAATTGTGACAAACACCTTCGGTTTGGACTTAGAAAAGTTCATCCCTTTATAGCGAATCCGTGGCTGAAGTTTAAAAATTTATAAAAAAAGTTACAAAATACATACCCCTGATTTTATTGTTTTAAATGATTATTTAGACCTTTAGCAACAATCCAAGAGTAAAAACAAATTTATGAATTGTGACAAACACCTTCGTTTTAGACTTAGAAAAGTTCGTCTCTTAGTAGGGAATCCGTGGCTGAGCTTTAAAAATTTATAAAAAAAGTTTAGAAATACATACCCCTGATTTTATTGTTTTAAATGATTATTTTGACCTTTAGCAACAATCCAAGAGTAAAAACAAATGTATGAATTGTGACAAACACCTTCGTTTTAGACTTAGAAAAGTTCGTCTCTTAGCAGGGAATCCGTGGCTGAGCTTTAAAAATTTATAAAAAAATTTCGAAATGAATACCCCTGATTTTATTGTTTTAAATGATTACTTAGACCTTTAGCAACAATCCAAGAGTAAGAATAAATTTATGAATTGTGACAAACACCTTCGTTTTGGACTTAGAAAAGTTCGTCTCTTTATAGCGAATCCGTGGCTGAAGTTTAAAAATTTATAAAAAAAGTTTCGAAATACATACCCCTGATTTTATTGTTTTAAATGATTATTTAGACCTTTAGCAACAATCCAAGAGTAAAATCAAATTTATGGATTATGACAAACACCTTCGTTTTGGACTTAGAAAAGTTCGTCTCTTAGAAGGGAATCCGTGGCTGAGCTTTAAATATTTATAAAAAAAGTTACAAAATACATACCCCTGATTTTATTGTTTTAAATGATTATTTAGACCTTTAGCAACAATCCAAGAGTAAAAACAAATTTATGAATTGTGAAAAACACCTTCGTTTTAGACTTAGAAAAGTTCGTCTCTTAGCAGGGAATCCGTGGCTGAGCTTTAAAAATTTATTTAAAAATTTCGAAATGCATACCCCTGATTTTATTGTTTTAAATGATTACTTAGACCTTTAGCAACAATCCAAGAGTAAAAACAAATTTATGAATTGTGACAAACACCTTCGTTTTGGACTTAGAAAAGTTCGTCTCTTTATAGCGAATCCGTGGCTGAAGTTTAAAAATTTATAAAAAAAGTTTCGAAATACATACCCCTGATTTTATTGTTTTAAATGATTATTTAGACCTTTAGCAACAATCCAAGAGTAAAAACAAATTTATAAATTGTGACAAACACCTGCGTTTTGGACTTAGAAAAGTTCGTCTCTTAGCAGGGAACCCGTGGCTAAAGTTTAAAAATTTATAAAAAAAGTTTAAAAATACATACCCCTGATTTTATTGTTTTAAATGATTATTTTGACCTTTAGCAACAATCCAAGAGTAAAAACAAATGTATGAATTGTGACAAACACCTTCGTTTTAGACTTAGAAAAGTTCGTCTCTTAGCAGGGAATCCGTGGCTGAGCTTTAAAAATTTATAAAAAAATTTCGAAATGCATACCCCTGATTTTATTGTTTTAAATGATTACTTAGACCTTTAGCAACAATCCAAGAGTAAAAATAAATTTATGAATTGTGACAAACACCTTCGTTTTGGACTTAGAAAAGTTCGTCTCTTTATAGCGAATCCGTGGCTGAAGTTTAAAAATTTATCAAAAAAGTTTCGAAATACATACCCCTGATTTTATTGTTTTAAATGATTATTTAGACCTTTAGCAACAATCCAAGAGTAAAAAAGAGTAAAAACAAATTTATGAATAGTGACAAACACCTTCGGTTTGGACTTAGAAAAGTTCATCCCTTTATAGCGAATCCGTGGCTGAAGTTTAAAAATTTATAAAAAAAGTTACAAAATACATACCCCTGATTTTATTGTTTTAAATGATTATTTAGACCTTTAGCAACAATCCAAGAGTAAAAACAAATTTATGAATTGTGACAAATACCTTCGGTTTGGACTTAGAAAAGTTCATCCCTTTATAGCGAATCCGTGGCTGAAGTTTAAAAATTTATAAAAAAAGTTACAAAATACATACCTCTGATTTTATTGTTTTAAATGATTATTTAGACCTTTAGCAACAATCCAAGAGTAAAAACAAATTTATGAATTGTGACAAACACCTTCGTTTTAGACTTAGAAAAGTTCGTCTCTTAGCAGGGAATCCGTGGCTGAGCTTTAAAAATTTATTAAAAAATTTCGAAATGCATACCCCTGATTTTATTGTTTTAAATGATTACTTAGACCTTTAGCAACAATCCAAGAGTAAAAACAAATTTATGAATTGTGACAAACACCTTCGTTTTGGACTTAGAAAAGTTCGTCTCTTAGCAGGGAACCCGTGGCTGAAGTTTAAAAATTTATAAAAAAAGTTTAAAAATACATACCCCTGATTTTATTGTTTTAAATGATTATTTTACAAAATACATACCCCTGATTTTATTGTTTTAAATGATTACTTAGACCTTTAGCAACAATCCAAGAGTAAAAACAAATTTATGAATTGTGACAAACACCTTCGTTTTAGACTTAGAAAAGTTCGTCTCTTAGCAGGGAATCCGTGGCTGAGCTTTAAAAATTTATTTAAAAATTTCGAAATGCATACCCCTGATTTTATTGTTTTAAATGATTACTTAGACCTTTAGCAACAATCCAAGAGTAAAAACAAATTTATGAATTGTGACAAACACCTTCGTTTTGGACTTAGAAAAGTTCGTCTCTTTATAGCGAATCCGTGGCTGAAGTTTAAAAATTTATAAAAAAAGTTTCGAAATACATACCCCTGATTTTATTGTTTTAAATGATTATTTAGACCTTTAGCAACAATCCAAGAGTAAATAAGAGTAAAAACAAATTTATGAATTGTGACAAACACCTTCGGTTTGGACTTAGAAAAGTTCATCCCTTTATAGCGAATCCGTGGCTGAAGTTTAAAAATTTATAAAAAAAGTTACAAAATACATACCCCTGATTTTATTGTTTTAAATGATTATTTAGACCTTTAGCAACAATCCAAGAGTAAAAACAAATTTATGAATTGTGACAAACACCTTCGTTTTAGACTTAGAAAAGTTCGTCTCTTAGTAGGGAATCCGTGGCTGAGCTTTAAAAATTTATAAAAAAAGTTTAGAAATACATACCCCTGATTTTATTGTTTTAAATGATTATTTTGACCTTTAGCAACAATCCAAGAGTAAAAACAAATGTATGAATTGTGACAAACACCTTCGTTTTAGACTTAGAAAAGTTCGTCTCTTAGCAGGGAATCCGTGGCTGAGCTTTAAAAATTTATAAAAAAATTTCGAAATGAATACCCCTGATTTTATTGTTTTAAATGATTACTTAGACCTTTAGCAACAATCCAAGAGTAAGAATAAATTTATGAATTGTGACAAACACCTTCGTTTTGGACTTAGAAAAGTTCGTCTCTTTATAGCGAATCCGTGGCTGAAGTTTAAAAATTTATAAAAAAAGTTTCGAAATACATACCCCTGATTTTATTGTTTTAAATGATTATTTAGACCTTTAGCAACAATCCAAGAGTAAAATCAAATTTATGGATTATGACAAACACCTTCGTTTTGGACTTAGAAAAGTTCGTCTCTTAGAAGGGAATCCGTGGCTGAGCTTTAAATATTTATAAAAAAAGTTACAAAATACATACCCCTGATTTTATTGTTTTAAATGATTATTTAGACCTTTAGCAACAATCCAAGAGTAAAAACAAATTTATGAATTGTGAAAAACACCTTCGTTTTAGACTTAGAAAAGTTCGTCTCTTAGCAGGGAATCCGTGGCTGAGCTTTAAAAATTTTTTTAAAAATTTCGAAATGCATACCCCTGATTTTATTGTTTTAAATGATTACTTAGACCTTTAGCAACAATCCAAGAGTAAAAACAAATTTATGAATTGTGACAAACACCTTCGTTTTGGACTTAGAAAAGTTCGTCTCTTTATAGCGAATCCGTGGCTGAAGTTTAAAAATTTATAAAAAAAGTTTCGAAATACATACCCCTGATTTTATTGTTTTAAATGATTATTTAGACCTTTAGCAACAATCCAAGAGTAAAAACAAATTTATAAATTGTGACAAACACCTGCGTTTTGGACTTAGAAAAGTTCGTCTCTTAGCAGGGAACCCGTGGCTAAAGTTTAAAAATTTATAAAAAAAGTTTAAAAATACATACCCCTGATTTTATTGTTTTAAATGATTATTTTGACCTTTAGCAACAATCCAAGAGTAAAAACAAATGTATGAATTGTGACAAACACCTTCGTTTTAGACTTAGAAAAGTTCGTCTCTTAGCAGGGAATCCGTGGCTGAGCTTTAAAAATTTATAAAAAAATTTCGAAATGCATACCCCTGATTTTATTGTTTTAAATGATTACTTAGACCTTTAGCAACAATCCAAGAGTAAAAATAAATTTATGAATTGTGACAAACACCTTCGTTTTGGACTTAGAAAAGTTCGTCTCTTTATAGCGAATCCGTGGCTGAAGTTTAAAAATTTATCAAAAAAGTTTCGAAATACATACCCCTGATTTTATTGTTTTAAATGATTATTTAGACCTTTAGCAACAATCCAAGAGTAAAAAAGAGTAAAAACAAATTTATGAATAGTGACAAACACCTTCGGTTTGGACTTAGAAAAGTTCATCCCTTTATAGCGAATCCGTGGCTGAAGTTTAAAAATTTATAAAAAAAGTTACAAAATACATACCCCTGATTTTATTGTTTTAAATGATTATTTAGACCTTTAGCAACAATCCAAGAGTAAAAACAAATTTATGAATTGTGACAAACACCTTCGTTTTAGACTTAGAAAAGTTCGTCTCTTAGAAGGGAATCCGTGGCTGAGCTTTAAAAATTTATAAAAAAAGTTACAAAATACATACCCCTGATTTTATTGTTTTAAATGATTATTTAGACCATTAGCAACAATCCAAGAGTAAAAACAAATTTATGAATTGTGACAAACACCTTCGTTTTAGACTTAGAAAAGTTCGTCTCTTAGCAGGGAATCCGTGGCTGAGCTTTAAAAATTTATTAAAAAATTTCGAAATGCATACCCCTGATTTTATTGTTTTAAATGATTACTTAGACCTTTAGCAACAATCCAAGAGTAAAAACAAATTTATGAATTGTGACAAACACCTTCGTTTTGGACTTAGAAAAGTTCGTCTCTTAGCAGGGAACCCGTGGCTGAAGTTTAAAAATTTATAAAAAAAGTTTAAAAATACATACCCCTGATTTTATTGTTTTAAATGATTATTTTGACCTTTAGCAACAATCCAAGAATAAAAACAAATGTATGAATTGTGACAAACACCTTCGTTTTAGACTTAGAAAAGTTCGTCTCTTAGCAGGGAATCCGTGGCTGAGCTTTAAAAATTTATAAAAAAATTTCGAAATGCATACCCCTGATTTTATTGTTTTAAATGATTACTTAGACCTTTAGCAACAATCCAAGAGTAAAAATAAATTTATGAATTGTGACAAACACCTTCGTTTTGGACTTAGAAAAGTTCGTCTCTTTATAGCGAATCCGTGGCTGAAGTTTAAAAATTTATAAAAAAAGTTTCGAAATACATACCCCTGATTTTATTGTTTTAAATGATTATATAGACCTTTAGCAACAATACAAGAGTAAAATCAAATTTATGGATTATGACAAACACCTTCGTTTTGGACTTAGAAAAGTTCGTCTCTTAGAAGGGAATCCGTGGCTGAGCTTTAAAAATTTATAAAAAAAGTTACAAAATACATACCCCTGATTTTATTGTTTTAAATGATTACTTAGACCTTTAGCAACAATCCAAGAGTAAAAACAAATTTATGAATTGTGACAAACACCTTCGTTTTAGACTTAGAAAAGTTCGTCTCTTAGCAGGGAATCCGTGGCTGAGCTTTAAAAATTTATTTAAAAATTTCGAAATGCATACCCCTGATTTTATTGTTTTAAATGATTACTTAGACCTTTAGCAACAATCCAAGAGTAAAAACAAATTTATGAATTGTGACAAACACCTTCGTTTTGGACTTAGAAAAGTTCGTCTTTTTATAGCGAATCCGTGGCTGAAGTTTAAAAATTTATAAAAAAAGTTTCGAAATACATACCCCTGATTTTATTGTTTTAAATGATTATTTAGACCTTTAGCAACAATCCAAGAGTAAATAAGAGTAAAAACAAATTTATGAATTGTGACAAACACCTTCGGTTTGGACTTAGAAAAGTTCATCCCTTTATAGCGAATCCGTGGCTGAAGTTTAAAAATTTATAAAAAAAGTTACAAAATACATACCCCTGATTTTATTGTTTTAAATGATTATTTAGACCTTTAGCAACAATCCAAGAGTAAAAACAAATTTATGAATTGTGACAAACACCTTCGTTTTAGACTTAGAAAAGTTCGTCTCTTAGTAGGGAATCCGTGGCTGAGCTTTAAAAATTTATAAAAAAAGCTTAGAAATACATACCCCTGATTTTATTGTTTTAAATGATTATTTTGACCTTTAGCAACAATCCAAGAGTAAAAACAAATGTATGAATTGTGACAAACACCTTCGTTTTAGACTTAGAAAAGTTCGTCTCTTAGCTGGGAATCCGTGGCTGAGCTTTAAAAATTTATAAAAAAATTTCGAAATGCATACCCCTGATTTTATTGTTTTAAATGATTACTTAGACCTTTAGCAACAATCCAAGAGTAAAAATAAATTTATGAATTGTGACAAACACCTTCGTTTTGGACTTAGAAAAGTTCGTCTCTTTATAGCGAATCCGTGGCTGAAGTTTAAAAATTTATAAAAAAAGTTTCGAAATACATACCCCTGATTTTATTGTTTTAAATGATTATTTAGACCTTTAGCAACAATCCAAGAGTAAAAACAAATTTATGAATTGTGACAAACACCTTCGTTTTAGACTTAGAAAAGTTCGTCTCTTAGAAGGGAATCCGTGGCTGAGCTTTAAAAATTTATAAAAAAAGTTACAAAATACATACCCCTGATTTTATTGTTTTAAATGATTATTTAGACCTTTAGCAACAATCCAAGAGTAAAAACAAATTTATGAATTGTGACAAACACCTTCGTTTTAGACTTAGAAAAGTTCGTCTCTTAGCAGGGAATCCGTGGCTGAGCTTTAAAAATTTATTAAAAAATTTCGAAATGCATACCCCTGATTTTATTGTTTTAAATGATTACTTAGACCTTTAGCAACAATCCAAGAGTAAAAACAAATTTATGAATTGTGACAAACACCTTCGTTTTGGACTTAGAAAAGTTCGTCTCTTAGCAGGGAACCCGTGGCTGAAGTTTAAAAATTTATAAAAATAGTTACAAAATACATACCCCTGATTTTATTGTTTTAAATGATTATTTAGACCTTTAGCAACAATCCAAGAGTAAAAACAAATTTATGAATTGTGACAAATACCTTCGGTTTGGACTTAGAAAAGTTCATCCCTTTATAGCGAATCCGTGGCTGAAGTTTAAAAATTTATAAAAAAAGTTACAAAATACATACCTCTGATTTTATTGTTTTAAATGATTATTTAGACCTTTAGCAACAATCCAAGAGTAAAAACAAATTTATGAATTGTGACAAACACCTTCGTTTTAGACTTAGAAAAGTTCGTCTCTTAGTAGGGAATCCGTGGCTGAGCTTTAAAAATTTATAAAAAAAGTTTAGAAATACATACCCCTGATTTTATTGTTTTAAATGATTATTTTGACCTTTAGCAATAATCCAAGAGTAAAAACAAATGTATGAATTGTGACAAACACCTTCGTTTTAGACTTAGAAAAGTTCGTCTCTTAGCAGGGAATCCGTGGCTGAGCTTTAAAAATTTATAAAAAAATTTCGAAATGCATACGCCTGATTTTATTGTTTTAAATGATTACTTAGACCTTTAGCAACAAACCAAGAGTAAAAATAAATTTATGAATTGTGACAAACACCTTCGTTTTGGACTTAGAAAAGTTCGTCTCTTTATAGCGAATCCGTGGCTGAAGTTTAAAAATTTATAAAAAAAGTTTCGAAATACATACCCCTGATTTTATTGTTTTAAATGATTATTTAGACCTTTAGCAACAATCCAAGAGTAAAATAAAATTTATGGATTATGACAAACACCTTCGTTTTGGACTTAGAAAAGTTCGTCTCTTAGAAGGGAATCCGTGGCTGAGCTTTAAAAATTTATAAAAAAAGTTACAAAATACATACCCCTGATTTTATTGTTTTAAATGATTATTTAGACCTTTAGCAACAATCCAAGAGTAAAAACAAATTTATGAATTGTGACAAACACCTTCGTTTTAGACTTAGAAAAGTTCGTCTCTTAGCAGGGAATCCGTGGCTGAGCTTTAAAAATTCATTTAAAAATTTCGAAATGCATACCCCTGATTTTATTGTTTTAAATGATTACTTAGACCTTTAGCAACAATCCAAGAGTAAAAACAATTTTATGAATTGTGACAAACACCTTCGTTTTGGACTTAGAAAAGTTCGTCTCTTTATAGCGAATCCGTGGCTGAAGTTTAAAAATTTATAAAAAAAGTTTCGAAATACATACCCCTGATTTTATTGTTTTAAATGATTATTTGGACCTTTAGCAACAATCCAAGAGTAAAATCAAATTTATGGATTATGACAAACACCTTCGTTTTGGACTTAGAAAAGTTCGTCTCTTAGAAGGGAATCCGTGGCTGAGCTTTAAAAATTTATAAAAAATGTTACAAAATACATACCCCTGATTTTATTGTTTTAAATGATTATTTAGACCTTTAGCAACAATCCAAGAGTAAAAACAAATTTATGAATTGTGACAAACACCTTCGTTTTAGACTTAGAAAAGTTCGTCTCTTAGCAGGGAATCCGTGGCTGAGCTTTAAAAATGTATTAAAAAATTTCGAAATGCATACCCCTGATTTTATTGTTTTAAATGATTACTTAGACCTTTAGCAACAATCCAAGAGTAAAAACAAATTTATGAATTGTGACAAACACCTTCGTTTTGGACTTAGAAAAGTTCGTCTCTTTATAGCGAATCCGTGGCTGAAGTTTAAAAATTTATAAAAAAAGTTTCGAAATACATACCCCTGATTTTATTGTTTTAAATGATTATTTAGACCTTTAGCAACAATCCAAGAGTAAAAACAAAATTATGAATTGTGACAAACACCTTCGTTTTGGACTTAGAAAAGTTCGTCTCTTAGCAGGGAATCCGTGGCTGAGATTTAAAAAATTATAAAAAAAGTTATAAAATACATACCCCTGATTTTATTGTTTTAAATGATTATTTAGACCTTTAGCAACAATCCAAGAGTAAAAACAAATTTATGAATTGTGACAAACACCTTCGTTTTAGACTTAGAAAAGTTCGTCTCTTAGAAGGGAATCCGTGGCTGAGCTTTAAAAATTTATAAAAAAAGTTACAAAATACATACCCCTGATTTTATTGTTTTAAATGATTATTTAGACCTTTAGCAACAATCCAAGAGTAAAAACAAATTTATGAATTGTGACAAACACCTTCGTTTTAGACTTAGAAAAGTTCGTCTCTTAGCAGGGAATCCGTGGCTGAGCTTTAAAAATTTATAAAAAAAGTTTAGAAATACATACCCCTGATTTTATTGTTTTAAATGATTATTTTGACCTTTAGCAATAATCCAAGAGTAAAAACAAATGTATGAATTGTGACAAACACCTTCGTTTTAGACTTAGAAAAGTTCGTCTCTTAGCAGGGAATCCGTGGCTGAGCTTTAAAAATTTATAAAAAAATTTCGAAATGCATACCCCTGATTTTATTGTTTTAAATGATTACTTAGACCTTTAGCAACAAACCAAGAGTAAAAATAAATTTATGAATTGTGACAAACACCTTCGTTTTGGACTTAGAAAAGTTCGTCTCTTTATAGCGAATCCGTGGCTGAAGTTTAAAAATTTATAAAAAAAGTTTCGAAATACATACCCCTGATTTTATTGTTTTAAATGATTATTTAGACCTTTAGCAACAATCCAAGAGTAAAAAAGAGTAAAAACAAATTTATGAATTGTGACAAACACCTTCGGTTTGGACTTAGAAAAGTTCGTCTCTTTATAGCGAATCCGTGGCTGAAGTTTAAAAATTTATAAAAAAAGTTTCGAAATACATACCCCTGATTTTATTGTTTTAAATGATTATTTAGACCTTTAGCAACAATCCAAGAGTAAAAACAAATTTATGAATTGTGACAAACACCTTCGTTTTAGACTTAGAAAAGTTCGTCTCTTAGAAGGGAATCCGTGGCTGAGCTTTAAAAATTTATAAAAAAAGTTACAAAATACATACCCCTGATTTTATTGTTTTAAATGATTATTTAGACCTTTAGCAACAATCCAAGAGTAAAAACAAATTTATGAATTGTGACAAACACCTTCGTTTTAGACTTAGAAAAGTTCGTCTCTTAGCAGGGAATCCGTGGCTGAGCTTTAAAAATTTATAAAAAAAGTTTAGAAATACATACCCCTGATTTTATTGTTTTAAATGATTATTTTGACATTTAGCAATAATCCAAGAGTAAAAACAAATGTATGAATTGTGACAAACACCTTCGTTTTAGACTTAGAAAAGTTCGTCTCTTAGCAGGGAATCCGTGGCTGAGCTTTAAAAATTTATAAAAAAATTTCGAAATGCATACCCCTGATTTTATTGTTTTAAATGATTACTTAGACCTTTAGCAACAAACCAAGAGTAAAAATAAATTTATGAATTGTGACAAACACCTTCGTTTTGGACTTAGAAAAGTTCGTCTCTTTATAGCGAATCCGTGGCTGAAGTTTAAAAATTTATAAAAAAAGTTTCGAAATACATACCCCTGATTTTATTGTTTTAAATGATTATTTAGACCTTTAGCAACAATCCAAGAGTAAAATCAAATTTATGGATTATGACAAACACCTTCGTTTTGGACTTAGAAAAGTTCGTCTCTTAGAAGGGAATCCGTGGCTGAGCTTTAAAAATTTATAAAAAAAGTTACAAAATACATACCCCTGATTTTATTGTTTTAAATGATTATTTAGACCTTTAGCAACAATCCAAGAGTAAAAACAAATTTATGAATTGTGACAAACACCTTCGTTTTAGACTTAGAAAAGTTCGTCTCTTAGCAGGGAATCCGTGGCTGAGCTTTAAAAATTCATTTAAAAATTTCGAAATGCATACCCCTGATTTTATTGTTTTAAATGATTACTTAGACCTTTAGCAACAATCCAAGAGTAAAAACAAATTTATGAATTGTGACAAACACCTTCGTTTTGGACTTAGAAAAGTTCGTCTCTTTATAGCGAATCCGTGGCTGAAGTTTAAAAATTTATAAAAAAAGTTTCGAAATACATACCCCTGATTTTATTGTTTTAAATGATTATTTAGACCTTTAGCAACAATCCAAGAGTAAAATCAAATTTATGGATTATGACAAACACCTTCGTTTTGGACTTAGAAAAGTTCGTCTCTTAGAAGGGAATCCGTGGCTGAGCTTTAAAAATTTATAAAAAATGTTACAAAATACATACCCCTGATTTTATTGTTTTAAATGATTATTTAGACCTTTAGCAACAATCCAAGAGTAAAAACAAATTTATGAATTGTGACAAACACCTTCGTTTTGGACTTAGAAAAGTTCGTCTCTTTATAGCGAATCCGTGGCTGAAGTTTAAAAATTTATAAAAAAAGTTTCGAAATACATACCCCTGATTTTATTGTTTTTAATGATTATTTAGACCTTTAGCAACAATACAAGAGTAAAAACAAATTTATGAATTGTGACAAACACCTTCGTTTTGGACTTAGAAAAGTTCGTCTCTTAGCAGGGAATCCGTGGCTGAGATTTAAAAAATTATAAAAAAAGTTATAAAATACATACCCCTGATTTTATTGTTTTAAATGATTATTTAGACCTTTAGCAACAATCCAAGAGTAAAAAAGAGTAAAAACAAATTTATGAATTGTGACAAACACCTTCGGTTTGGACTTAGAAAAGTTCATCCCTTTATAGCGAATCCGTGGCTGAAGTTTAAAAATTTATAAAAAAAGTTACAAAATACATACCCCTGATTTTATTGTTTTAAATGATTATTTAGACCTTTAGCAACAATCCAAGAGTAAAAACAAATTTATGAATTGTGACAAACACCTTCGTTTTAGACTTAGAAAAGTTCGTCTCTTTATAGCGAATCCGTGGCTGAAGTTTAAAAATTTATAAAAAAAGTTTCGAAACACATACCCCTGATTTTATTGTTTTAAATGATTATTTAGACCTTTAGCAACAATCCAAGAGTAAAATCAAATTTATGGATTATGACAAACACCTTCGTTTTGGACTTAGAAAAGTTCGTCTCTTAGAAGGGAATCCGTGGCTGAGCTTTAAAAATTTATAAAAAAAGTTACAAAAAACATACCCCTGATTTTATTGTTTTAAATGATTATTTAGACTTTTAGCAACAATCCAAGAGTAAAAACAAATTTATGAATTGTGACAAACACCTTCGTTTTAGACTTAGAAAAGTTTGTCTCTTAGCAGGGAATCCGTGGCTGAGCTTTAAAAATTTATTAAAAAATTTCGAAATGCATACCCCTGATTTTATTGTTTTAAATGATTACTTAGACCTTTAGCAACAATCCAAGAGTAAAAACAAATTTATGATTTGTGACAAACACCTTCGTTTTGGACTTAGAAAAGTTCGTCTCTTAGCAGGGAACCCGTGGCTGAAGTTTAAAAATTTATAAAAAAAGTTACAAAATACATACCCCTGATTTTATTGTTTTAAATGATTATTTAGACCTTTAGCAACAATCCAAGAGTAAAAACAAATTTATGAATTGTGACAAATACCTTCGGTTTGGACTTAGAAAAGTTCATCCCTTTATAGCGAATCCGTGGCTGAAGTTTAAACATTTATAAAAAAAAGTTACAAAATACATACCCCTGATTTTATTGTTTTAAATGATTATTTAGACCTTTAGCAACAATCCAAGAGTAAAAACAAATTTATGAATTGTGACAAACACCTTCGTTTTAGACTTAGAAAAGTTCGTCTCTTAGCAGGGAATCCGTGGCTGAGCTTTAAAAATTTATTTAAAAATTTCCAAATGCATACCCCTGATTTTATTGTTTTAAATGATTACTTAGACCTTTAGCAACAATCCAAGAGTAAAAACAAATTTATGTTTTGTGACAAACACCTTCGTTTTGGACTTAGAAAAGTTCGTCTCTTTATAGCGAATCCGTGGCTGAAGTTTAGAAATTTATAAAAAAAGTTTCGAAATACATACCCCTGATTTTATTGTTTTAAATGATTATTTAGACCTTTAGCAACAATACAAGAGTAAAATCAAATTTATGGATTATGACAAACACCTTCGTTTTGGACTTAGAAAAGTTCGTCTCTTAGAAGGGAATCCGTGGCTGAGCTTTAAAAATTTATAAAAAAAGTTACAAAATACATACCCCTGATTTTATTGTTTTAAATGATTACTTAGACCTTTAGCAACAATCCAAGAGTAAAAACAAATTTATGAATTGTGACAAACACCTTCGTTTTAGACTTAGAAAAGTTCGTCTCTTAGCAGGGAATCCGTGGCTGAGCTTTAAAAATTTATTTAAAAATTTCGAAATGCATACCCCTGATTTTATTGTTTTAAATGATTACTTAGACCTTTAGCAACAATCCAAGAGTAAAAACAAATTTATGAATTGTGACAAACACCTTCGTTTTGGACTTAGAAAAGTTCGTCTCTTTATAGCGAATCCGTGGCTGAAGTTTAAAAATTTATAAAAAAAGTTTCGAAATATATACCCCTGATTTTATTGTTTTAAATGATTATTTAGACCTTTAGCAACAATCCAAGAGTAAATAAGAGTAAAAACAAATTTATGAATTGTGACAAACACCTTCGGTTTGGACTTAGAAAAGTTCATCCCTTTATAGCGAATCCGTGGCTGAAGTTTAAAAATTTATAAAAAAAGTTACAAAATACATACCCCTGATTTTATTGTTTTAAATGATTATTTAGACCTTTAGCAACAATCCAAGAGTAAAATCAAATTTATGGATTATGACAAACACCTTCGTTTTGGACTTAGAAAAGTTCGTCTCTTAGAAGGGAATCCGTGGCTGAGCTTTAAAAATTTATAAAAAAAGTTTAGAAATACATACCCCTGATTTTATTGTTTTAAATGATTATTTTGACCTTTAGCAACAATCCAAGAGTAAAAACAAATGTATGAATTGTGACAAACACCTTCGTTTTAGACTTAGAAAAGTTCGTCTCTTAGCAGGGAATCCGTGGCTGAGCTTTAAAAATTTATAAAAAAATTTCGAAGTGAATACCCCTGATTTTATTGTTTTAAATGATTACTTAGACCTTTAGCAACAATCCAAGAGTAAGAATAAATTTATGAATTGTGACAAACACCTTCGTTTTGGACTTAGAAAAGTTCGTCTCTTTATAGCGAATCCGTGGCTGAAGTTTAAAAATTTATAAAAAAAGTTTCGAAATACATACCCCTGATTTTATTGTTTTTAATGATTATTTAGACCTTTAGCAACAATCCAAGAGTAAAAACAAATTTATGAATTGTGACAAACACCTTCGTTTTGGACTTAGAAAAGTTCGTCTCTTAGCAGGGAATCCGTGGCTGAGATTTAAAAAATTATAAAAAAAGTTATAAAATACATACCCCTGATTTTATTGTTTTAAATGATTATTTAGACCTTTAGCAACAATCCAAGAGTAAAAAAGAGTAAAAACAAATTTATGAATTGTGACAAACACCTTCGGTTTGGACTTAGAAAAGTTCATCCCTTTATAGCGAATCCGTGGCTGAAGTTTAAAAATTTATAAAAAAAGTTACAAAATACATACCCCTGATTTTATTGTTTTAAATGATTATTTAGACCTTTAGCAACAATCCAAGAGTAAAAACAAATTTATGAATTGTGACAAACACCTTCGTTTTAGACTTAGAAAAGTTCGTCTCTTTATAGCGAATCCGTGGCTGAAGTTTAAAAATTTATAAAAAAAGTTTCGAAACACATACCCCTGATTTTATTGTTTTAAATGATTATTTAGACCTTTAGCAACAATCCAAGAGTAAAATCAAATTTATGGATTATGACAAACACCTTCGTTTTGGACTTAGAAAAGTTCGTCTCTTAGAAGGGAATCCGTGGCTGAGCTTTAAAAATTTATAAAAAAAGTTACAAAATACATACCCCTGATTTTATTGTTTTAAATGATTACTTAGACCTTTAGCAACAATCCAAGAGTAAAAACAAATTTATGAATTGTGACAAACACCTTCGTTTTAGACTTAGAAAAGTTCGTCTCTTAGCAGGGAATCCGTGGCTGAGCTTTAAAAATTTATAAAAAAATTTCGAAATGCATACCCCTGATTTTATTGTTTTAAATGATTACTTAGACCTTTAGCAACAATCCAAGAGTAAAAATAAATTTATGAATTGTGACAAACACCTTCGTTTTGGACTTAGAAAAGTTCGTCTCTTTATAGCGAATCCGTGGCTGAAGTTTAAAAATTTATAAAAAAAGTTTCGAAGTACATACCCCTGATTTTATTGTTTTAAATGATTATATAGACCTTTAGCAACAATACAAGAGTAAAATCAAATTTATGGATTATGACAAACACCTTCGTTTTGGACTTAGAAAAGTTCGTCTCTTAGAAGGGAATCCGTGGCTGAGCTTTAAAAATTTATAAAAAAAGTTACAAAATACATACCCCTGATTTTATTGTTTTAAATGATTACTTAGACCTTTAGCAACAATCCAAGAGTAAAAACAAATTTATGAATTGTGACAAACACCTTCGTTTTAGACTTAGAAAAGTTCGTCTCTTAGCAGGGAATCCGTGGCTGAGCTTTAAAAATTTATTTAAAAATTTCGAAATGCATACCCCTGATTTTATTGTTTTAAATGATTACTTAGACCTTTAGCAACAATCCAAGAGTAAAAACAAATTTATGAATTGTGACAAACACCTTCGTTTTGGACTTAGAAAAGTTCATCCCTTTATAGCGAATCCGTGGCTGAAGTTTAAAAATTTATAAAAAAAGTTACAAAATACATACCCCTGATTTTATTGTTTTAAATGATTATTTAGACCTTTAGCAACAATCCAAGAGTAAAAACAAATTTATGAATTGTGACAAACACCTTCGTTTTAGACTTAGAAAAGTTCGTCTCTTTATAGCGAATCCGTGGCTGAAGTTTAAAAATTTATAAAAAAAGTTTCGAAACACATACCCCTGATTTTATTGTTCTAAATGATTATTTAGACCTTTAGCAACAATCCAAGAGTAAAATCAAATTTATGGATTATGACAAACACCTTCGTTTTGGACTTAGAAAAGTTCGTCTCTTAGAAGGGAATCCGTGGCTGAGCTTTAAAAATTTATAAAAAAAGTTACAAAATACATACCCCTGATTTTATTGTTTTAAATGATTACTTAGACCTTTAGCAACAATCCAAGAGTAAAAACAAATTTATGAATTGTGACAAACACCTTCGTTTTAGACTTAGAAAAGTTCGTCTCTTAGCAGGGAATCCGTGGCTGAGCTTTAAAAATTTATAAAAAAATTTCGAAATGCATACCCCTGATTTTATTGTTTTAAATGATTACTTAGACCTTTAGCAACAATCCAAGAGTAAAAATAAATTTATGAATTGTGACAAACACCTTCGTTTTGGACTTAGAAAAGTTCGTCTCTTTATAGCGAATCCGTGGCTGAAGTTTAAAAATTTATAAAAAAAGTTTCGAAGTACATACCCCTGATTTTATTGTTTTAAATGATTATATAGACCTTTAGCAACAATACAAGAGTAAAATCAAATTTATGGATTATGACAAACACCTTCGTTTTGGACTTAGAAAAGTTCGTCTCTTAGAAGGGAATCCGTGGCTGAGCTTTAAAAATTTATAAAAAAAGTTACAAAATACATACCCCTGATTTTATTGTTTTAAATGATTACTTAGACCTTTAGCAACAATCCAAGAGTAAAAACAAATTTATGAATTGTGACAAACACCTTCGTTTTAGACTTAGAAAAGTTCGTCTCTTAGCAGGGAATCCGTGGCTGAGCTTTAAAAATTTATTTAAAAATTTCGAAATGCATACCCCTGATTTTATTGTTTTAAATGATTACTTAGACCTTTAGCAACAATCCAAGAGTAAAAACAAATTTATGAATTGTGACAAACACCTTCGTTTTGGACTTAGAAAAGTTCGTCTCTTTATAGCGAATCCGTGGCTGAAGTTTAAAAATTTATAAAAAAAGTTTCGAAATATATACCCCTGATTTTATTGTTTTAAATGATTATTTAGACCTTTAGCAACAATCCAAGAGTAAATAAGAGTAAAAACAAATTTATGAATTGTGACAAACACCTTCGGTTTGGACTTAGAAAAGTTCATCCCTTTATAGCGAATCCGTGGCTGAAGTTTAAAAATTTATAAAAAAAGTTACAAAATACATACCCCTGATTTTATTGTTTTAAATGATTATTTAGACCTTTAGCAACAATCCAAGAGTAAAATCAAATTTATGGATTATGACAAACACCTTCGTTTTGGACTTAGAAAAGTTCGTCTCTTAGAAGGGAATCCGTGGCTGAGCTTTAAAAATTTATAAAAAAAGTTTAGAAATACATACCCCTGATTTTATTGTTTTAAATGATTATTTTGACCTTTAGCAACAATCCAAGAGTAAAAACAAATGTATGAATTGTGACAAACACCTTCGTTTTAGACTTAGAAAAGTTCGTCTCTTAGCAGGGAATCCGTGGCTGAGCTTTAAAAATTTATAAAAAAATTTCGAAATGAATACCCCTGATTTTATTGTTTTAAATGATTACTTAGACCTTTAGCAACAATCCAAGAGTAAGAATAAATTTATGAATTGTGACAAACACCTTCGTTTTGGACTTAGAAAAGTTCGTCTCTTTATAGCGAATCCGTGGCTGAAGTTTAAAAATTTATAAAAAAAGTTTCGAAATACATACCCCTGATTTTATTGTTTTTAATGATTATTTAGACCTTTAGCAACAATCCAAGAGTAAAAACAAATTTATGAATTGTGACAAACACCTTCGTTTTGGACTTAGAAAAGTTCGTCTCTTAGCAGGGAATCCGTGGCTGAGATTTAAAAAATTATAAAAAAAGTTATAAAATACATACCCCTGATTTTATTGTTTTAAATGATTATTTAGACCTTTAGCAACAATCCAAGAGTAAAAAAGAGTAAAAACAAATTTATGAATTGTGACAAACACCTTCGGTTTGGACTTAGAAAAGTTCGTCTCTTTATAGCGAATCCGTGGCTGAAGTTTAAAAATTTATAAAAAAAGTTTCGAAATACATACCCCTGATTTTATTGTTTTAAATGATTATTTAGACCTTTAGCAACAATCCAAGAGTAAAATCAAATTTATGGATTATGACAAACACCTTCGTTTTGGACTTAGAAAAGTTCGTCTCTTTATAGCGAATCCGTGGCTGAAGTTTAAAAATTTATAAAAAAAGTTTCGAAATACATACCCCTGATTTTATTGTTTTAAATGATTATTTAGACCTTTAGCAACAATCCAAGAGTAAAATCAAATTTATGGATTATGACAAACACCTTCGTTTTGGACTTAGAAAAGTTCGTCTCTTAGAAGGGAATCCGTGGCTGAGCTTTAAAAATTTATAAAAAAAGTTACAAAATACATACCCCTGATTTTATTGTTTTAAATGATTATTTAGACCTTTAGCAACAATCCAAGAGTAAAAACAAATTTATGAATTGTGAAAAACACCTTCGTTTTAGACTTAGAAAAGTTCGTCTCTTAGCAGGGAATCCGTGGCTGAGCTTTAAAAATTTATTTAAAAATTTCGAAATGCATACCCCTGATTTTATTGTTTTAAATGATTACTTAGACCTTTAGCAACAATCCAAGAGTAAAAACAAATTTATGAATTGTGACAAACACCTTCGTTTTGGACTTAGAAAAGTTCGTCTCTTTATAGCGAATCCGTGGCTGAAGTTTAAAAATTTATAAAAAAAGTTTCGAAATACATACCCCTGATTTTATTGTTTTAAATGATTATTTAGACCTTTAGCAACAATCCAAGAGTAAAAACAAATTTATGAATTGTGACAAACACCTGCGTTTTGGACTTAGAAAAGTTCGTCTCTTAGCAGGGAACCCGTGGCTGAAGTTTAAAAATTTATAAAAAAAGTTTAAAAATACATACCCCTGATTTTATTGTTTTAAATGATTATTTTGACCTTTAGCAACAATCCAAGAGTAAAAACAAATGTATGAATTGTGACAAACACCTTCGTTTTAGACTTAGAAAAGTTCGTCTCTTAGCAGGGAATCCGTGGCTGAGCTTTAAAAATTTATAAAAAAATTTCGAAATGCATACCCCTGATTTTATTGTTTTAAATGATTACTTAGACCTTTAGCAACAATCCAAGAGTAAAAATAAATTTATGAATTGTGACAAACACCTTCGTTTTGGACTTAGAAAAGTTCGTCTCTTTATAGCGAATCCGTGGCTGAAGTTTAAAAATTTATAAAAAAAGTTTCGAAATACATACCCCTGATTTTATTGTTTTAAATGATTATTTAGACCTTTAGCAACAATCCAAGAGTAAAAACAAATTTATGAATTGTGACAAACACCTTCGTTTTAGACTTAGAAAAGTTCGTGTCTTAGAAGGGAATCTGTGGCTGAGCTTTAAAAATTTATAAAAAAAGTTACAAAATACATACCCCTGATTTTATTGTTTTAAATGATTATTTAGACCTTTAGCAACAATCCAAGAGTAAAAACAAATTTATGAATTGTGACAAACACCTTCGTTTTAGACTTAGAAAAGTTCGTCTCTTAGCAGGGAATCCGTGGCTGAGCTTTAAAAATTTATTAAAAAATTTCGAAATGCATACCCCTGATTTTATTGTTTTAAATGATTACTTAGACCTTTAGCAACAATCCAAGAGTAAAAACAAATTTATGAATTGTGACAAACACCTTCGTTTTGGACTTAGAAAAGTTCGTCTCTTAGCAGGGAACCCGTGGCTGAAGTTTAAAAATTTATAAAAATAGTTACAAAATACATACCCCTGATTTTATTGTTTTAAATGATTATTTAGACCTTTAGCAACAATCCAAGAGTAAAAACAAATTTATGAATTGTGACAAATACCTTCGGTTTGGACTTAGAAAAGTTCATCCCTTTATAGCGAATCCGTGGCTGAAGTTTAAAAATTTATAAAAAAAGTTTCGAAATACATACCCCTGATTTTATTGTTTTAAATGATTATTTAGACCTTTAGCAACAATCCAAGAGTAAAAACAAATTTATGAATTGTGACAAACACCTGCGTTTTGGACTTAGAAAAGTTCGTCTCTTAGCAGGGAACCCGTGGCTGAAGTTTAAAAATTTATAAAAAAAGTTTAAAAATACATACCCCTGATTTTATTGTTTTAAATGATTATTTTGACCTTTAGCAACAATCCAAGAGTAAAAACAAATGTATGAATTGTGACAAACACCTTCGTTTTAGACTTAGAAAAGTTCGTCTCTTAGCAGGGAATCCGTGGCTGAGCTTTAAAAATTTATAAAAAAATTTCGAAATGCATACCCCTGATTTTATTGTTTTAAATGATTACTTAGACCTTTAGCAACAATCCAAGAGTAAAAATAAATTTATGAATTGTGACAAACACCTTCGTTTTGGACTTAGAAAAGTTCGTCTCTTTATAGCGAATCCGTGGCTGAAGTTTAAAAATTTATAAAAAAAGTTTCGAAATACATACCCCTGATTTTATTGTTTTAAATGATTATTTAGACCTTTAGCAACAATCCAAGAGTAAAAACAAATTTATGAATTGTGACAAACACCTTCGTTTTAGACTTAGAAAAGTTCGTCTCTTAGAAGGGAATCCGTGGCTGAGCTTTAAAAATTTATAAAAAAAGTTACAAAATACATACCCCTGATTTTATTGTTTTAAATGATTATTTAGACCTTTAGCAACAATCCAAGAGTAAAAACAAATTTATGAATTGTGACAAACACCTTCGTTTTAGACTTAGAAAAGTTCGTCTCTTAGCAGGGAATCCGTAGCTGAGCTTTAAAAATTTATTAAAAAATTTCGAAATGCATACCCCTGATTTTATTGTTTTAAATGATTACTTAGACCTTTAGCAACAATCCAAGAGTAAAAACGAATTTATGAATTGTGACAAACACCTTCGTTTTGGACTTAGAAAAGTTCGTCTCTTAGCAGGGAACCCGTGGCTGAAGTTTAAAAATTTATAAAAATAGTTACAAAATACATACCCCTGATTTTATTGTTTTAAATGATTATTTAGACCTTTAGCAACAATCCAAGAGTAAAAACAAATTTATGAATTGTGACAAATACCTTCGGTTTGGACTTAGAAAAGTTCATCCCTTTATAGCGAATCCGTGGCTGAAGTTTAAAAATTTATAAAAAAAGTTACAAAATACATACCCCTGATTTTATTGTTTTAAATGATTATTTAGACCTTTAGCAACAATCCAAGAGTAAAAACTAATTTATGAATTGTGACAAACACCTTCGTTTTAGACTTAGAAAAGTTCGTCTCTTAGTAGGGAATCCGTGGCTGAGCTTTAAAAATTTATAAAAAAAGTTTAGAAATACATACCCCTGATTTTATTGTTTTAAATGATTATTTTGACCTTTAGCAATAATCCAAGAGTAAAAACAAATGTATGAATTGTGACAAACACCTTCGTTTTAGACTTAGAAAAGTTCGTCTCTTAGCAGGGAATCCGTGGCTGAGCTTTAAAAATTTATAAAAAAATTTCGAAATGCATACCCCTGATTTTATTGTTTTAAATGATTACTTAGACCTTTAGCAACAAACCAAGAGTAAAAATAAATTTATGAATTGTGACAAACACCTTCGTTTTGGACTTAGAAAAGTTCGTCTCTTTATAGCGAATCCGTGGCTGAAGTTTAAAAATTTATAAAAAAAGTTTCGAAATACATACCCCTGATTTTATTGTTTTAAATGATTATTTAGACCTTTAGCAACAATCCAAGAGTAAAATAAAATTTATGGATTATGACAAACACCTTCGTTTTGGACTTAGAAAAGTTCGTCTCTTAGAAGGGAATCCGTGGCTGAGCTTTAAAAATTTATAAAAAAAGTTACAAAATACATACCCCTGATTTTATTGTTTTAAATGATTATTTAGACCTTTAGCAACAATCCAAGAGTAAAAACAAATTTATGAATTGTGACAAACACCTTCGTTTTAGACTTAGAAAAGTTCGTCTCTTAGCAGGGAATCCGTGGCTGAGCTTTAAAAATTCATTTAAAAATTTCGAAATGCATACCCCTGATTTTATTGTTTTAAATGATTACTTAGACCTTTAGCAACAATCCAAGAGTAAAAACAAATTTATGAATTGTGACAAACACCTTCGTTTTGGACTTAGAAAAGTTCGTCTCTTTATAGCGAATCCGTGGCTGAAGTTTAAAAATTTATAAAAAAAGTTTCGAAATACATACCCCTGATTTTATTGTTTTAAATGATTATTTAGACCTTTAGCAACAATCCAAGAGTAAAAAAGAGTGAAAACAAATTTATGAATTGTGACAAACACCTTCGGTTTGGACTTAGAAAAGTTCGTCTCTTTATAGCGAATCCGTGGCTGAAGTTTAAAAATTTATAAAAAAAGTTTCGAAATACATACCCCTGATTTTATTGTTTTAAATGATTATTTAGACCTTTAGCAACAATCCAAGAGTAAAAACAAATTTATGAATTGTGACAAACACCTTCGTTTTAGACTTAGAAAAGTTCGTCTCTTAGAAGGGAATCCGTGGCTGAGCTTTAAAAATTTATAAAAAAAGTTACAAAATACATACCCCTGATTTTATTGTTTTAAATGATTATTTAGACCTTTAGCAACAATCCAAGAGTAAAAACAAATTTATGAATTGTGACAAACACCTTCGTTTTAGACTTAGAAAAGTTCGTCTCTTAGCAGGGAATCCGTGGCTGAGCTTTAAAAATTTATAAAAAAAGTTTAGAAATACATACCCCTGATTTTATTGTTTTAAATGATTATTTTGACATTTAGCAATAATCCAAGAGTAAAAACAAATGTATGAATTGTGACAAACACCTTCGTTTTAGACTTAGAAAAGTTCGTCTCTTAGCAGGGAATCCGTGGCTGAGCTTTAAAAATTTATAAAAAAATTTCGAAATGCATACCCCTGATTTTATTGTTTTAAATGATTACTTAGACCTTTAGCAACAAACCAAGAGTAAAAATAAATTTATGAATTGTGACAAACACCTTCGTTTTGGACTTAGAAAAGTTCGTCTCTTTATAGCGAATCCGTGGCTGAAGTTTAAAAATTTATAAAAAAAGTTTCGAAATACATACCCCTGATTTTATTGTTTTAAATGATTATTTAGACCTTTAGCAACAATCCAAGAGTAAAATCAAATTTATGGATTATGACAAACACCTTCGTTTTGGACTTAGAAAAGTTCGTCTCTTAGAAGGGAATCCGTGGCTGAGCTTTAAAAATTTATAAAAAAAGTTACAAAATACATACCCCTGATTTTATTGTTTTAAATGATTATTTAGACCTTTAGCAACAATCCAAGAGTAAAAACAAATTTATGAATTGTGACAAACACCTTCGTTTTAGACTTAGAAAAGTTCGTCTCTTAGCAGGGAATCCGTGGCTGAGCTTTAAAAATTCATTTAAAAATTTCGAAATGCATACCCCTGATTTTATTGTTTTAAATGATTACTTAGACCTTTAGCAACAATCCAAGAGTAAAAACAAATTTATGAATTGTGACAAACACCTTCGTTTTGGACTTAGAAAAGTTCGTCTCTTTATAGCGAATCCGTGGCTGAAGTTTAAAAATTTATAAAAAAAGTTTCGAAATACATACCCCTGATTTTATTGTTTTAAATGATTATTTAGACCTTTAGCAACAATCCAAGAGTAAAATCAAATTTATGGATTATGACAAACACCTTCGTTTTGGACTTAGAAAAGTTCGTCTCTTAGAAGGGAATCCGTGGCTGAGCTTTAAAAATTTATAAAAAATGTTACAAAATACATACCCCTGATTTTATTGTTTTAAATGATTATTTAGACCTTTAGCAACAATCCAAGAGTAAAAACAAATTTATGAATTGTGACAAACACCTTCGTTTTAGACTTAGAAAAGTTCGTCTCTTAGCAGGGAATCCGTGGCTGAGCTTTAAAAATGTATTAAAAAATTTCGAAATGCATACCCCTGATTTTATTGTTTTAAATGATTACTTAGACCTTTAGCAACAATCCAAGAGTAAAAACAAATTTATGAATTGTGACAAACACCTTCGTTTTGGACTTAGAAAAGTTCGTCTCTTTATAGCGAATCCGTGGCTGAAGTTTAAAAATTTATAAAAAAAGTTTCGAAATACATACCCCTGATTTTATTGTTTTAAATGATTATTTAGACCTTTAGCAACAATCCAAGAGTAAAAACAAATTTATGAATTGTGACAAACACCTTCGTTTTGGACTTAGAAAAGTTCGTCTCTTAGCAGGGAATCCGTGGCTGAGATTTAAAAAATTATAAAAAAAGTTATAAAATACATACCCCTGATTTTATTGTTTTAAATGATTACTTAGACCTTTAGCAACAATCCAAGAGTAAAAAAGAGTAAAAACAAATTTATGAATTGTGACAAACACCTTCGGTTTGGACTTAGAAAAGTTCATCCCTTTATAGCGAATCCGTGGCTGAAGTTTAAAAATTTATAAAAAAAGTTACAAAATACATACCCCTGATTTTATTGTTTTAAATGATTATTTAGACCTTTAGCAACAATCCAAGAGTAAAAACAAATTTATGAATTGTGACAAACACCTTCGTTTTAGACTTAGAAAAGTTCGTCTCTTTATAGCGAATCCGTGGCTGAAGTTTAAAAATTTATAAAAAAAGTTTCGAAACACATACCCCTGATTTTATTGTTTTAAATGATTATTTAGACCTTTAGCAACAATCCAAGAGTAAAATCAAATTTATGGATTATGACAAACACCTTCGTTTTGGACTTAGAAAAGTTCGTCTCTTAGAAGGGAATCCGTGGCTGAGCTTTAAAAATTTATAAAAAAAGTTACAAAATACATACCCCTGATTTTATTGTTTTAAATGATTATTTAGACTTTTAGCAACAATCCAAGAGTAAAAACAAATTTATGAATTGTGACAAACACCTTCGTTTTAGACTTAGAAAAGTTCGTCTCTTAGCAGGGAATCCGTGGCTGAGCTTTAAAAATTTATTAAAAAATTTCGAAATGCATACCCCTGATTTTATTGTTTTAAATGATTACTTAGACCTTTAGCAACAATCCAAGAGTAAAAACAAATTTATGAATTGTGACAAACACCTTCGTTTTGGACTTAGAAAAGTTCGTCTCTTAGCAGGGAACCCGTGGCTGAAGTTTAAAAATTTATAAAAAAAGTTACAAAATACATACCCCTGATTTTATTGTTTTAAATGATTATTTAGACCTTTAGCAACAATCCAAGAGTAAAAACAAATTTATGAATTGTGACAAATACCTTCGGTTTGGACTTAGAAAAGTTCATCCCTTTATAGCGAATCCGTGGCTGAAGTTTAAACATTTATAAAAAAAAGTTACAAAATACATACCCCTGATTTTATTGTTTTAAATGATTATTTAGACCTTTAGCAACAATCCAAGAGTAAAAACAAATTTATGAATTGTGACAAACACCTTCGTTTTAGACTTAGAAAAGTTCGTCTCTTAGCAGGGAATCCGTGGCTGAGCTTTAAAAATTTATTTAAAAATTTCCAAATGCATACCCCTGATTTTATTGTTTTAAATGATTACTTAGACCTTTAGCAACAACCCAAGAGTAAAAACAAATTTATGAATTGTGACAAACACCTTCGTTTTGGACTTAGAAAAGTTCGTCTCTTTATAGCGAATCCGTGGCTGAAGTTTAGAAATTTATAAAAAAAGTTTCGAAATACATACCCCTGATTTTATTGTTTTAAATGATTATTTAGACCTTTAGCAACAATCCAAGAGTAAAAAAGAGTAAAAACAAATTTATGAATTGTGACAAACACCTTCGGTTTGGACTTAGAAAAGTTCGTCTCTTTATAGCGAATCCGTGGCTGAAGTTTAAAAATTTATAAAAAAAGTTTCGAAATACATACCCCTGATTTTATTGTTTTAAATGATTATTTAGACCTTTAGCAACAATCCAAGAGTAAAAAAGAGTAAAAACAAATTTATGAATTGTGACAAACACCTTCGGTTTGGACTTAGAAAAGTTCGTCTCTTTATAGCGAATCCGTGGCTGAAGTTTAAAAATTTATAAAAAAAGTTTCGAAATACATACCCCTGATTTTATTGTTTTAAATGATTATTTAGACCTTTAGCAACAATCCAAGAGTAAAAACAAATTTATGAATTGTGACAAACACCTTCGTTTTAGACTTAGAAAAGTTCGTCTCTTAGAAGGGAATCCGTGGCTGAGCTTTAAAAATTTATAAAAAAAGTTACAAAATACATACCCCTGATTTTATTGTTTTAAATGATTATTTAGACCTTTAGCAACAATCCAAGAGTAAAAACAAATTTATGAATTGTGACAAACACCTTCGTTTTAGACTTAGAAAAGTTCGTCTCTTAGCAGGGAATCCGTGGCTGAGCTTTAAAAATTTATAAAAAAAGTTTAGAAATACATACCCCTGATTTTATTGTTTTAAATGATTATTTTGACATTTAGCAATAATCCAAGAGTAAAAACAAATGTATGAATTGTGACAAACACCTTCGTTTTAGACTTAGAAAAGTTCGTCTCTTAGCAGGGAATCCGTGGCTGAGCTTTAAAAATTTATAAAAAAATTTCGAAATGCATACCCCTGATTTTATTGTTTTAAATGATTACTTAGACCTTTAGCAACAAACCAAGAGTAAAAATAAATTTATGAATTGTGACAAACACCTTCGTTTTGGACTTAGAAAAGTTCGTCTCTTTATAGCGAATCCGTGGCTGAAGTTTAAAAATTTATAAAAAAAGTTTCGAAATACATACCCCTGATTTTATTGTTTTAAATGATTATTTAGACCTTTAGCAACAATCCAAGAGTAAAATCAAATTTATGGATTATGACAAACACCTTCGTTTTGGACTTAGAAAAGTTCGTCTCTTAGAAGGGAATCCGTGGCTGAGCTTTAAAAATTTATAAAAAAAGTTACAAAATACATACCCCTGATTTTATTGTTTTAAATGATTATTTAGACCTTTAGCAACAATCCAAGAGTAAAAACAAATTTATGAATTGTGACAAACACCTTCGTTTTAGACTTAGAAAAGTTCGTCTCTTAGCAGGGAATCCGTGGCTGAGCTTTAAAAATTCATTTAAAAATTTCGAAATGCATACCCCTGATTTTATTGTTTTAAATGATTACTTAGACCTTTAGCAACAATCCAAGAGTAAAAACAAATTTATGAATTGTGACAAACACCTTCGTTTTGGACTTAGAAAAGTTCGTCTCTTTATAGCGAATCCGTGGCTGAAGTTTAAAAATTTATAAAAAAAGTTTCGAAATACATACCCCTGATTTTATTGTTTTAAATGATTATTTAGACCTTTAGCAACAATCCAAGAGTAAAATCAAATTTATGGATTATGACAAACACCTTCGTTTTGGACTTAGAAAAGTTCGTCTCTTAGAAGGGAATCCGTGGCTGAGCTTTAAAAATTTATAAAAAATGTTACAAAATACATACCCCTGATTTTATTGTTTTAAATGATTATTTAGACCTTTAGCAACAATCCAAGAGTAAAAACAAATTTATGAATTGTGACAAACACCTTCGTTTTAGACTTAGAAAAGTTCGTCTCTTAGCAGGGAATCCGTGGCTGAGCTTTAAAAATGTATTAAAAAATTTCGAAATGCATACCCCTGATTTTATTGTTTTAAATGATTACTTAGACCTTTAGCAACAATCCAAGAGTAAAAACAAATTTATGAATTGTGACAAACACCTTCGTTTTGGACTTAGAAAAGTTCGTCTCTTTATAGCGAATCCGTGGCTGAAGTTTAAAAATTTATAAAAAAAGTTTCGAAATACATACCCCTGATTTTATTGTTTTAAATGATTATTTAGACCTTTAGCAACAATCCAAGAGTAAAAACAAATTTATGAATTGTGACAAACACCTTCGTTTTGGACTTAGAAAAGTTCGTCTCTTAGCAGGGAATCCGTGGCTGAGATTTAAAAAATTATAAAAAAAGTTATAAAATACATACCCCTGATTTTATTGTTTTAAATGATTACTTTGACCTTTAGCAACAATCCAAGAGTAAAAAAGAGTAAAAACAAATTTATGAATTGTGACAAACACCTTCGGTTTGGACTTAGAAAAGTTCATCCCTTTATAGCGAATCCGTGGCTGAAGTTTAAAAATTTATAAAAAAAGTTACAAAATACATACCCCTGATTTTATTGTTTTAAATGATTATTTAGACCTTTAGCAACAATCCAAGAGTAAAAACAAATTTATGAATTGTGACAAACACCTTCGTTTTAGACTTAGAAAAGTTCGTCTCTTTATAGCGAATCCGTGGCTGAAGTTTAAAAATTTATAAAAAAAGTTTCGAAACACATACCCCTGATTTTATTGTTTTAAATGATTATTTAGACCTTTAGCAACAATCCAAGAGTAAAATCAAATTTATGGATTATGACAAACACCTTCGTTTTGGACTTAGAAAAGTTCGTCTCTTAGAAGGGAATCCGTGGCTGAGCTTTAAAAATTTATAAAAAAAGTTACAAAATACATACCCCTGATTTTATTGTTTTAAATGATTATATAGACTTTTAGCAACAATCCAAGAGTAAAAACAAATTTATGAATTGTGACAAACACCTTCGTTTTAGACTTAGAAAAGTTCGTCTCTTAGCAGGGAATCCGTGGCTGAGCTTTAAAAATTTATTAAAAAATTTCGAAATGCATACCCCTGATTTTATTGTTTTAAATGATTACTTAGACCTTTAGCAACAATCCAAGAGTAAAAACAAATTTATGAATTGTGACAAACACCTTCGTTTTGGACTTAGAAAAGTTCGTCTCTTAGCAGGGAACCCGTGGCTGAAGTTTAAAAATTTATAAAAAAAGTTACAAAATACATACCCCTGATTTTATTGTTTTAAATGATTATTTAGACCTTTAGCAACAATCCAAGAGTAAAAACAAATTTATGAATTGTGACAAATACCTTCGGTTTGGACTTAGAAAAGTTCATCCCTTTATAGCGAATCCGTGGCTGAAGTTTAAACATTTATAAAAAAAAGTTACAAAATACATACCCCTGATTTTATTGTTTTAAATGATTATTTAGACCTTTAGCAACAATCCAAGAGTAAAAACAAATTTATGAATTGTGACAAACACCTTCGTTTTAGACTTAGAAAAGTTCGTCTCTTAGCAGGGAATCCGTGGCTGAGCTTTAAAAATTTATTTAAAAATTTCCAAATGCATACCCCTGATTTTATTGTTTTAAATGATTACTTAGACCTTTAGCAACAACCCAAGAGTAAAAACAAATTTATGAATTGTGACAAACACCTTCGTTTTGGACTTAGAAAAGTTCGTCTCTTTATAGCGAATCCGTGGCTGAAGTTTAGAAATTTATAAAAAAAGTTTCGAAATACATACCCCTGATTTTATTGTTTTAAATGATTATTTAGACCTTTAGCAACAATCCAAGAGTAAAAAAGAGTAAAAACAAATTTATGAATTGTGACAAACACCTTCGGTTTGGACTTAGAAAAGTTCATCCCTTTATAGCGAATCCGTGGCTGAAGTTTAAAAATTTATAAAAAAAGTTACAAAATACATACCCCTGATTTTATTGTTTTAAATGATTATTTAGACCTTTAGCAACAATCCAAGAGTAAAAACAAATTTATGAATTGTGACAAACACCTTCGTTTTAGACTTAGAAAAGTTCGTCTCTTAGAAGGGAATCCGTGGCTGAGCTTTAAAAATTTATAAAAAAAGTTACAAAATACATACCCCTGATTTTATTGTTTTAAATGATTATTTAGACCTTTAGCAACAATCCAAGAGTAAAAACAAATTTATGAATTGTGACAAACACCTTCGTTTTAGACTTAGAAAAGTTCGTCTCTTAGCAGGGAATCCGTGGCTGAGCTTTAAAAATTTATTAAAAAATTTCGAAATGCATACCCCTGATTTTATTGTTTTAAATGATTACTTAGACCTTTAGCAACAATCCAAGAGTAAAAACAAATTTATGAATTGTGACAAACACCTTCGTTTTGGACTTAGAAAAGTTCGTCTCTTTATAGCGAATCCGTGGCTGAAGTTTAAAAATTTATAAAAAAAGTTTCGAAATACATACCCCTGATTTTATTGTTTTTAATGATTATTTAGACCTTTAGCAACAATCCAAGAGTAAAAACAAATTTATGAATTGTGACAAACACCTTCGTTTTGGACTTAGAAAAGTTCGTCTCTTAGCAGGGAATCCGTGGCTGAGATTTAAAAAATTATAAAAAAAGTTATAAAATACATACCCCTGATTTTATTGTTTTAAATGATTATTTAGACCTTTAGCAACAATCCAAGAGTAAAAAAGAGTAAAAACAAATTTATGAATTGTGACAAACACCTTCGGTTTGGACTTAGAAAAGTTCATCCCTTTATAGCGAATCCGTGGCTGAAGTTTAAAAATTTATAAAAAAAGTTACAAAATACATACCCCTGATTTTATTGTTTTAAATGATTATTTAGACCTTTAGCAACAATCCAAGAGTAAAAACAAATTTATGAATTGTGACAAACACCTTCGTTTTAGACTTAGAAAAGTTCGTCTCTTTATAGCGAATCCGTGGCTGAAGTTTAAAAATTTATAAAAAAAGTTTCGAAACACATACCCCTGATTTTATTGTTTTAAATGATTATTTAGACCTTTAGCAACAATCCAAGAGTAAAATCAAATTTATGGATTATGACAAACACCTTCGTTTTGGACTTAGAAAAGTTCGTCTCTTAGAAGGGAATCCGTGGCTGAGATTTAAAAATTTATAAAAAAAGTTACAAAATACATACCCCTGATTTTATTGTTTTAAATGATTATTTAGACCTTTAGCAACAATCCAAGAGTAAAAACAAATTTATGAATTGTGACAAACACCTTCGTTTTAGACTTAGAAAAGTTCGTCTCTTAGCAGGGAATCCGTGGCTGAGCTTTAAAAATTTATTAAAAAATTTCGAAATGCATACCCCTGATTTTATTGTTTTAAATGATTACTTAGACCTTTAGCAACAACCCAAGAGTAAAAACAAATTTATGAATTGTGACAAACACCTTCGTTTTGGACTTAGAAAAGTTCGTCTCTTTATAGCGAATCCGTGGCTGAAGTTTAGAAATTTATAAAAAAAGTTTCGAAATACATACCCCTGATTTTATTGTTTTAAATGATTATTTAGACCTTTAGCAACAATCCAAGAGTAAAAAAGAGTAAAAACAAATTTATGAATTGTGACAAACACCTTCGGTTTGGACTTAGAAAAGTTCATCCCTTTATAGCGAATCCGTGGCTGAAGTTTAAAAATTTATAAAAAAAGTTACAAAATACATACCCCTGATTTTATTGTTTTAAATGATTATTTAGACCTTTAGCAACAATCCAAGAGTAAAAACAAATTTATGAATTGTGACAAACACCTTCGTTTTAGACTTAGAAAAGTTCGTCTCTTAGAAGGGAATCCGTGGCTGAGCTTTAAAAATTTATAAAAAAAGTTACAAAATACATACCCCTGATTTTATTGTTTTAAATGATTATTTAGACCTTTAGCAACAATCCAAGAGTAAAAACAAATTTATGAATTGTGACAAACACCTTCGTTTTAGACTTAGAAAAGTTCGTCTCTTAGCAGGGAATCCGTGGCTGAGCTTTAAAAATTTATTAAAAAATTTCGAAATGCATACCCCTGATTTTATTGTTTTAAATGATTACTTAGACCTTTAGCAACAATCCAAGAGTAAAAACAAATTTATGAATTGTGACAAACACCTTCGTTTTGGACTTAGAAAAGTTCGTCTCTTTATAGCGAATCCGTGGCTGAAGTTTAAAAATTTATAAAAAAAGTTTCGAAATACATACCCCTGATTTTATTGTTTTTAATGATTATTTAGACCTTTAGCAACAATCCAAGAGTAAAAACAAATTTATGAATTGTGACAAACACCTTCGTTTTGGACTTAGAAAAGTTCGTCTCTTAGCAGGGAATCCGTGGCTGAGATTTAAAAAATTATAAAAAAAGTTATAAAATACATACCCCTGATTTTATTGTTTTAAATGATTATTTAGACCTTTAGCAACAATCCAAGAGTAAAAAAGAGTAAAAACAAATTTATGAATTGTGACAAACACCTTCGGTTTGGACTTAGAAAAGTTCATCCCTTTATAGCGAATCCGTGGCTGAAGTTTAAAAATTTATAAAAAAAGTTACAAAATACATACCCCTGATTTTATTGTTTTAAATGATTATTTAGACCTTTAGCAACAATCCAAGAGTAAAAACAAATTTATGAATTGTGACAAACACCTTCGTTTTAGACTTAGAAAAGTTCGTCTCTTTATAGCGAATCCGTGGCTGAAGTTTAAAAATTTATAAAAAAAGTTTCGAAACACATACCCCTGATTTTATTGTTTTAAATGATTATTTAGACCTTTAGCAACAATCCAAGAGTAAAATCAAATTTATGGATTATGACAAACACCTTCGTTTTGGACTTAGAAAAGTTCGTCTCTTAGAAGGGAATCCGTGGCTGAGATTTAAAAATTTATAAAAAAAGTTACAAAATACATACCCCTGATTTTATTGTTTTAAATGATTATTTAGACCTTTAGCAACAATCCAAGAGTAAAAACAAATTTATGAATTGTGACAAACACCTTCGTTTTAGACTTAGAAAAGTTCGTCTCTTAGCAGGGAATCCGTGGCTGAGCTTTAAAAATTTATTAAAAAATTTCGAAATGCATACCCCTGATTTTATTGTTTTAAATGATTACTTAGACCTTTAGCAACAATCCAAGAGTAAAAACAAATTTATGAATTGTGACAAACACCTTCGTTTTGGACTTAGAAAAGTTCGTCTCTTAGCAGGGAACCCGTGGCTGAAGTTTAAAAATTTATAAAAAAAGTTACAAAATACATACCCCTGATTTTATTGTTTTAAATGATTATTTAGATCTTTAGCAACAATCCAAGAGTAAAAAAGAGTAAAAACAAATTTATGAATTGTGACAAACACCTTCGGTTTGGACTTAGAAAAGTTCGTCTCTTTATAGCGAATCCGTGGCTGAAGTTTAAAAATTTATAAAAAAAGTTTCGAAATACATACCCCTGATTTTATTGTTTTAAATGATTATTTAGACCTTTAGCAACAATCCAAGAGTAAAATCAAATTTATGGATTATGACAAACACCTTCGTTTTGGACTTAGAAAAGTTCGTCTCTTAGACGCTGAGCTTTAAAAATTTATAAAAAAAGTTACAAAATACATACCCCTGATTTTATTGTTTTAAATGATTATTTAGACCTTTAGCAACAATCCAAGAGTAAAAACAAATTTATGAATTGTGACAAACACCTTCGTTTTAGACTTAGAAAAGTTCGTCTCTTTATAGCGAATCCGTGGCTGAAGTTTAAAAATTTATAAAAAAAGTTTCGAAACACATACCCCTGATTTTATTGTTTTAAATGATTATTTAGACCTTTAGCAACAATCCAAGAGTAAAATCAAATTTATGGATTATGACAAACACCTTCGTTTTGGACTTAGAAAAGTTCGTCTCTTAGAAGGGAATCCGTGGCTGAGCTTTAAAAATTTATAAAAAAAGTTACAAAATACATACCCCTGATTTTATTGTTTTAAATGATTATTTAGACTTTTAGCAACAATCCAAGAGTAAAAACAAATTTATGAATTGTGACAAACACCTTCGTTTTAGACTTAGAAAAGTTCGTCTCTTAGCAGGGAATCCGTGGCTGAGCTTTAAAAATTTATTAAAAAATTTCGAAATGCATACCCCTGATTTTATTGTTTTAAATGATTACTTAGACCTTTAGCAACAATCCAAGAGTAAAAACAAATTTATGAATTGTGACAAACACCTTCGTTTTGGACTTAGAAAAGTTCGTCTCTTAGCAGGGAACCCGTGGCTGAAGTTTAAAAATTTATAAAAAAAGTTACAAAATACATACCCCTGATTTTATTGTTTTAAATGATTATTTAGACCTTTAGCAACAATCCAAGAGTAAAAACAAATTTATGAATTGTGACAAATACCTTCGGTTTGGACTTAGAAAAGTTCATCCCTTTATAGCGAATCCGTGGCTGAAGTTTAAACATTTATAAAAAAAAGTTACAAAATACATACCCCTGATTTTATTGTTTTAAATGATTATTTAGACCTTTAGCAACAATCCAAGAGTAAAAACAAATTTATGAATTGTGACAAACACCTTCGTTTTAGACTTAGAAAAGTTCGTCTCTTAGCAGGGAATCCGTGGCTGAGCTTTAAAAATTTATTTAAAAATTTCCAAATGCATACCCCTGATTTTATTGTTTTAAATGATTACTTAGACCTTTAGCAACAACCCAAGAGTAAAAACAAATTTATGAATTGTGACAAACACCTTCGTTTTGGACTTAGAAAAGTTCGTCTCTTTATAGCGAATCCGTGGCTGAAGTTTAGAAATTTATAAAAAAAGTTTCGAAATACATACCCCTGATTTTATTGTTTTAAATGATTATTTAGACCTTTAGCAACAATCCAAGAGTAAAAAAGAGTAAAAACAAATTTATGAATTGTGACAAACACCTTCGGTTTGGACTTAGAAAAGTTCGTCTCTTTATAGCGAATCCGTGGCTGAAGTTTAAAAATTTATAAAAAAAGTTTCGAAATACATACCCCTGATTTTATTGTTTTAAATGATTATTTAGACCTTTAGCAACAATCCAAGAGTAAAAAAGAGTAAAAACAAATTTATGAATTGTGACAAACACCTTCGGTTTGGACTTAGAAAAGTTCGTCTCTTTATAGCGAATCCGTGGCTGAAGTTTAAAAATTTATAAAAAAAGTTTCGAAATACATACCCCTGATTTTATTGTTTTAAATGATTATTTAGACCTTTAGCAACAATCCAAGAGTAAAAACAAATTTATGAATTGTGACAAACACCTTCGTTTTAGACTTAGAAAAGTTCGTCTCTTAGAAGGGAATCCGTGGCTGAGCTTTAAAAATTTATAAAAAAAGTTACAAAATACATACCCCTGATTTTATTGTTTTAAATGATTATTTAGACCTTTAGCAACAATCCAAGAGTAAAAACAAATTTATGAATTGTGACAAACACCTTCGTTTTAGACTTAGAAAAGTTCGTCTCTTAGCAGGGAATCCGTGGCTGAGCTTTAAAAATTTATAAAAAAAGTTTAGAAATACATACCCCTGATTTTGTTGTTTTAAATGATTATTTTGACATTTAGCAATAATCCAAGAGTAAAAACAAATGTATGAATTGTGACAAACACCTTCGTTTTAGACTTAGAAAAGTTCGTCTCTTAGCAGGGAATCCGTGGCTGAGCTTTAAAAATTTATAAAAAAATTTCGAAATGCATACCCCTGATTTTATTGTTTTAAATGATTACTTAGACCTTTAGCAACAAACCAAGAGTAAAAATAAATTTATGAATTGTGACAAACACCTTCGTTTTGGACTTAGAAAAGTTCGTCTCTTTATAGCGAATCCGTGGCTGAAGTTTAAAAATTTATAAAAAAAGTTTCGAAATACATACCCCTGATTTTATTGTTTTAAATGATTATTTAGACCTTTAGCAACAATCCAAGAGTAAAATCAAATTTATGGATTATGACAAACACCTTCGTTTTGGACTTAGAAAAGTTCGTCTCTTAGAAGGGAATCCGTGGCTGAGCTTTAAAAATTTATAAAAAAAGTTACAAAATACATACCCCTGATTTTATTGTTTTAAATGATTATTTAGACCTTTAGCAACAATCCAAGAGTAAAAACAAATTTATGAATTGTGACAAACACCTTCGTTTTAGACTTAGAAAAGTTCGTCTCTTAGCAGGGAATCCGTGGCTGAGCTTTAAAAATTCATTTAAAAATTTCGAAATGCATACCCCTGATTTTATTGTTTTAAATGATTACTTAGACCTTTAGCAACAATCCAAGAGTAAAAACAAATTTATGAATTGTGACAAACACCTTCGTTTTGGACTTAGAAAAGTTCGTCTCTTTATAGCGAATCCGTGGCTGAAGTTTAAAAATTTATAAAAAAAGTTTCGAAATACATACCCCTGATTTTATTGTTTTAAATGATTATTTAGACCTTTAGCAACAATCCAAGAGTAAAATCAAATTTATGGATTATGACAAACACCTTCGTTTTGGACTTAGAAAAGTTCGTCTCTTAGAAGGGAATCCGTGGCTGAGCTTTAAAAATTTATAAAAAATGTTACAAAATACATACCCCTGATTTTATTGTTTTAAATGATTATTTAGACCTTTAGCAACAATCCAAGAGTAAAAACAAATTTATGAATTGTGACAAACACCTTCGTTTTAGACTTAGAAAAGTTCGTCTCTTAGCAGGGAATCCGTGGCTGAGCTTTAAAAATGTATTAAAAAATTTCGAAATGCATACCCCTGATTTTATTGTTTTAAATGATTACTTAGACCTTTAGCAACAATCCAAGGGTAAAAACAAATTTATGAATTGTGACAAACACCTTCGTTTTGGACTTAGAAAAGTTCGTCTCTTTATAGCGAATCCGTGGCTGAAGTTTAAAAATTTATAAAAAAAGTTTCGAAATACATACCCCTGATTTTATTGTTTTAAATGATTATTTAGACCTTTAGCAACAATCCAAGAGTAAAAACAAATTTATGAATTGTGACAAACACCTTCGTTTTGGACTTAGAAAAGTTCGTCTCTTAGCAGGGAATCCGTGGCTGAGATTTAAAAAATTATAAAAAAAGTTATAAAATACATACCCCTGATTTTATTGTTTTAAATGATTACTTAGACCTTTAGCAACAATCCAAGAGTAAAAAAGAGTAAAAACAAATTTATGAATTGTGACAAACACCTTCGGTTTGGACTTAGAAAAGTTCATCCCTTTATAGCGAATCCGTGGCTGAAGTTTAAAAATTTATAAAAAAAGTTACAAAATACATACCCCTGATTTTATTGTTTTAAATGATTATTTAGACCTTTAGCAACAATCCAAGAGTAAAAACAAATTTATGAATTGTGACAAACACCTTCGTTTTAGACTTAGAAAAGTTCGTCTCTTTATAGCGAATCCGTGGCTGAAATTTAAAAATTTATAAAAAAAGTTTCGAAACACATACCCCTGATTTTATTGTTTTAAATGATTATTTAGACCTTTAGCAACAATCCAAGAGTAAAATCAAATTTATGGATTATGACAAACACCTTCGTTTTGGACTTAGAAAAGTTCGTCTCTTAGAAGGGAATCCGTGGCTGAGCTTTAAAAATTTATAAAAAAAGTTACAAAATACATACCCCTGATTTTATTGTTTTAAATGATTATTTAGACTTTTAGCAACAATCCAAGAGTAAAAACAAATTTATGAATTGTGACAAACACCTTCGTTTTAGACTTAGAAAAGTTCGTCTCTTACCAGGGAACCCGTGGCTGAAGTTTAAAAATTTATAAAAAAAGTTACAAAATACATACCCCTGATTTTATTGTTTTAAATGATTATTTAGACCTTTAGCAACAATCCAAGAGTAAAAACAAATTTATGAATTGTGACAAATACCTTCGGTTTGGACTTAGAAAAGTTCATCCCTTTATAGCGAATCCGTGGCTGAAGTTTAAACATTTATAAAAAAAAGTTACAAAATACATACCCCTGATTTTATTGTTTTAAATGATTATTTAGACCTTTAGCAACAATCCAAGAGTAAAAACAAATTTATGAATTGTGACAAACACCTTCGTTTTAGACTTAGAAAAGTTCGTCTCTTAGCAGGGAATCCGTGGCTGAGCTTTAAAAATTTATTTAAAAATTTCCAAATGCATACCCCTGATTTTATTGTTTTAAATGATTACTTAGACCTTTAGCAACAACCCAAGAGTAAAAACAAATTTATGAATTGTGACAAACACCTTCGTTTTGGACTTAGAAAAGTTCGTCTCTTTATAGCGAATCCGTGGCTGAAGTTTAGAAATTTATAAAAAAAGTTTCGAAATACATACCCCTGATTTTATTGTTTTAAATGATTATTTAGACATTTAGCAACAATCCAAGAGTAAAAAAGAGTAAAAACAAATTTATGAATTGTGACAAACACCTTCGGTTTAGACTTAGAAAAGTTCATCCCTTTATAGCGAATCCGTGGCTGAAGTTTAAAAATTTATAAAAAAAGTTACAAAATACATACCCCTGATTTTATTGTTTTAAATGATTATTTAGACCTTTAGCAACAATCCAAGAGTAAAAACAAATTTATGAATTGTGACAAACACCTTCGTTTTAGACTTAGAAAAGTTCGTCTCTTAGAAGGGAATCCGTGGCTGAGCTTTAAAAATTTATAAAAAAAGTTACAAAATACATACCCCTGATTTTATTGTTTTAAATGATTATTTAGACCTTTAGCAACAATCCAAGAGTAAAAACAAATTTATGAATTGTGACAAACACCTTCGTTTTAGACTTAGAAAAGTTCGTCTCTTAGCAGGGAATCCGTGGCTGAGCTTTAAAAATTTATTAAAAAATTTCGAAATGCATACCCCTGATTTTATTGTTTTAAATGATTACTTAGACCTTTAGCAACAATCCAAGAGTAAAAACAAATTTATGAATTGTGACAAACACCTTCGTTTTGGACTTAGAAAAGTTCGTCTCTTTATAGCGAATCCGTGGCTGAAGTTTAAAAATTTATAAAAAAAGTTTCGAAATACATACCCCTGATTTTATTGTTTTTAATGATTATTTAGACCTTTAGCAACAATCCAAGAGTAAAAACAAATTTATGAATTGTGACAAACACCTTCGTTTTGGACTTAGAAAAGTTCGTCTCTTAGCAGGGAATCCGTGGCTGAGATTTAAAAAATTATAAAAAAAGTTATAAAATACATACCCCTGATTTTATTGTTTTAAATGATTATTTAGACCTTTAGCAACAATCCAAGAGTAAAAAAGAGTAAAAACAAATTTATGAATTGTGACAAACACCTTCGGTTTGGACTTAGAAAAGTTCGTCTCTTTATAGCGAATCCGTGGCTGAAGTTTAAAAATTTATAAAAAAAGTTTCGAAATACATACCCCTGATTTTATTGTTTTAAATGATTATTTAGACCTTTAGCAACAATCCAAGAGTAAAAACAAATTTATGAATTGTGACAAACACCTTCGTTTTAGACTTAGAAAAGTTCGTCTCTTAGAAGGGAATCCGTGGCTGAGCTTTAAAAATTTATAAAAAAAGTTACAAAATTCATACCCCTGATTTTATTGTTTTAAATGATTATTTAGACCTTTAGCAACAATCCAAGAGTAAAAACAAATTTATGAATTGTGACAAACACCTTCGTTTTAGACTTAGAAAAGTTCGTCTCTTAGCAGGGAATCCGTGGCTGAGCTTTAAAAATTTATAAAAAAAGTTTAGAAATACATACCCCTGATTTTGTTGTTTTAAATGATTATTTTGACATTTAGCAATAATCCAAGAGTAAAAACAAATGTATGAATTGTGACAAACACCTTCGTTTTAGACTTAGAAAAGTTCGTCTCTTAGCAGGGAATCCGTGGCTGAGCTTTAAAAATTTATAAAAAAATTTCGAAATGCATACCCCTGATTTTATTGTTTTAAATGATTACTTAGACCTTTAGCAACAAACCAAGAGTAAAAATAAATTTATGAATTGTGACAAACACCTTCGTTTTGGACTTAGAAAAGTTCGTCTCTTTATAGCGAATCCGTGGCTGAAGTTTAAAAATTTATAAAAAAAGTTTCGAAATACATACCCCTGATTTTATTGTTTTAAATGATTATTTAGACCTTTAGCAACAATCCAAGAGTAAAATCAAATTTATGGATTATGACAAACACCTTCGTTTTGGACTTAGAAAAGTTCGTCTCTTAGAAGGGAATCCGTGGCTGAGCTTTAAAAATTTATAAAAAAAGTTACAAAATACATACCCCTGATTTTATTGTTTTAAATGATTATTTAGACCTTTAGCAACAATCCAAGAGTAAAAACAAATTTATGAATTGTGACAAACACCTTCGTTTTAGACTTAGAAAAGTTCGTCTCTTAGCAGGGAATCCGTGGCTGAGCTTTAAAAATTCATTTAAAAATTTCGAAATGCATACCCCTGATTTTATTGTTTTAAATGATTACTTAGACCTTTAGCAACAATCCAAGAGTAAAAACAAATTTATGAATTGTGACAAACACCTTCGTTTTGGACTTAGAAAAGTTCGTCTCTTTATAGCGAATCCGTGGCTAAAGTTTAAAAATTTATAAAAAAAGTTTCGAAATACATACCCCTGATTTTATTGTTTTAAATGATTATTTAGACCTTTAGCAACAATCCAAGAGTAAAATCAAATTTATGGATTATGACAAACACCTTCGTTTTGGACTTAGAAAAGTTCGTCTCTTAGAAGGGAATCCGTGGCTGAGCTTTAAAAATTTATAAAAAATGTTACAAAATACATACCCCTGATTTTATTGTTTTAAATGATTATTTAGACCTTTAGCAACAATCCAAGAGTAAAAACAAATTTATGAATTGTGACAAACACCTTCGTTTTAGACTTAGAAAAGTTCGTCTCTTAGCAGGGAATCCGTGGCTGAGCTTTAAAAATGTATTAAAAAATTTCGAAATGCATACCCCTGATTTTATTGTTTTAAATGATTACTTAGACCTTTAGCAACAATCCAAGGGTAAAAACAAATTTATGAATTGTGACAAACACCTTCGTTTTGGACTTAGAAAAGTTCGTCTCTTTATAGCGAATCCGTGGCTGAAGTTTAAAAATTTATAAAAAAAGTTTCGAAATACATACCCCTGATTTTATTGTTTTAAATGATTATTTAGACCTTTAGCAACAATCCAAGAGTAAAAACAAATTTATGAATTGTGACAAACACCTTCGTTTTGGACTTAGAAAAGTTCGTCTCTTAGCAGGGAATCCGTGGCTGAGATTTAAAAAATTATAAAAAAAGTTATAAAATACATACCCCTGATTTTATTGTTTTAAATGATTACTTAGACCTTTAGCAACAATCCAAGAGTAAAAAAGAGTAAAAACAAATTTATGAATTGTGACAAACACCTTCGGTTTGGACTTAGAAAAGTTCATCCCTTTATAGCGAATCCGTGGCTGAAGTTTAAAAATTTATAAAAAAAGTTACAAAATACATACCCCTGATTTTATTGTTTTAAATGATTATTTAGACCTTTAGCAACAATCCAAGAGTAAAAACAAATTTATGAATTGTGACAAACACCTTCGTTTTAGACTTAGAAAAGTTCGTCTCTTTATAGCGAATCCGTGGCTGAAATTTAAAAATTTATAAAAAAAGTTTCGAAACACATACCCCTGATTTTATTGTTTTAAATGATTATTTAGACCTTTAGCAACAATCCAAGAGTAAAATCAAATTTATGGATTATGACAAACACCTTCGTTTTGGACTTAGAAAAGTTCGTCTCTTAGAAGGGAATCCGTGGCTGAGCTTTAAAAATTTATAAAAAAAGTTACAAAATACATACCCCTGATTTTATTGTTTTAAATGATTATTTAGACTTTTAGCAACAATCCAAGAGTAAAAACAAATTTATGAATTGTGACAAACACCTTCGTTTTAGACTTAGAAAAGTTCGTCTCTTAGCAGGGAACCCGTGGCTGAAGTTTAAAAATTTATAAAAAAAGTTACAAAATACATACCCCTGATTTTATTGTTTTAAATGATTATTTAGACCTTTAGCAACAATCCAAGAGTAAAAACAAATTTATGAATTGTGACAAATACCTTCGGTTTGGACTTAGAAAAGTTCATCCCTTTATAGCGAATCCGTGGCTGAAGTTTAAACATTTATAAAAAAAAGTTACAAAATACATACCCCTGATTTTATTGTTTTAAATGATTATTTAGACCTTTAGCAACAATCCAAGAGTAAAAACAAATTTATGAATTGTGACAAACACCTTCGTTTTAGACTTAGAAAAGTTCGTCTCTTAGCAGGGAATCCGTGGCTGAGCTTTAAAAATTTATTTAAAAATTTCCAAATGCATACCCCTGATTTTATTGTTTTAAATGATTACTTAGACCTTTAGCAACAACCCAAGAGTAAAAACAAATTTATGAATTGTGACAAACACCTTCGTTTTGGACTTAGAAAAGTTCGTCTCTTTATAGCGAATCCGTGGCTGAAGTTTAGAAATTTATAAAAAAAGTTTCGAAATACATACCCCTGATTTTATTGTTTTAAATGATTATTTAGACCTTTAGCAACAATCCAAGAGTAAAAAAGAGTAAAAACAAATTTATGAATTGTGACAAACACCTTCGGTTTAGACTTAGAAAAGTTCATCCCTTTATAGCGAATCCGTGGCTGAAGTTTAAAAATTTATAAAAAAAGTTACAAAATACATACCCCTGATTTTATTGTTTTAAATGATTATTTAGACCTTTAGCAACAATCCAAGAGTAAAAACAAATTTATGAATTGTGACAAACACCTTCGTTTTAGACTTAGAAAAGTTCGTCTCTTAGAAGGGAATCCGTGGCTGAGCTTTAAAAATTTATAAAAAAAGTTACAAAATACATACCCCTGATTTTATTGTTTTAAATGATTATTTAGACCTTTAGCAACAATCCAAGAGTAAAAACAAATTTATGAATTGTGACAAACACCTTCGTTTTAGACTTAGAAAAGTTCGTCTCTTAGCAGGGAATCCGTGGCTGAGCTTTAAAAATTTATTAAAAAATTTCGAAATGCATACCCCTGATTTTATTGTTTTAAATGATTACTTAGACCTTTAGCAACAATCCAAGAGTAAAAACAAATTTATGAATTGTGACAAACACCTTCGTTTTGGACTTAGAAAAGTTCGTCTCTTTATAGCGAATCCGTGGCTGAAGTTTAAAAATTTATAAAAAAAGTTTCGAAATACATACCCCTGATTTTATTGTTTTTAATGATTATTTAGACCTTTAGCAACAATCCAAGAGTAAAAACAAATTTATGAATTGTGACAAACACCTTCGTTTTGGACTTAGAAAAGTTCGTCTCTTAGCAGGGAATCCGTGGCTGAGATTTAAAAAATTATAAAAAAAGTTATAAAATATATACCCCTGATTTTATTGTTTTAAATGATTATTTAGACCTTTAGCAACAATCCAAGAGTAAAAAAGAGTAAAAACAAATTTATGAATTGTGACAAACACCTTCGGTTTGGACTTAGAAAAGTTCATCCCTTTATAGCGAATCCGTGGCTGAAGTTTAAAAATTTATAAAAAAAGTTACAAAATACATACCCCTGATTTTATTGTTTTAAATGATTATTTAGACCTTTAGCAACATTCCAAGAGTAAAAACAAATTTATGAATTGTGACAAACACCTTCGTTTTAGACTTAGAAAAGTTCGTCTCTTTATAGCGAATCCGTGGCTGAAGTTTAAAAATTTATAAAAAAAGTTTCGAAACACATACCCCTGATTTTATTGTTTTAAATGATTATTTAGACCTTTAGCAACAATCCAAGAGTAAAATCAAATTTATGGATTATGACAAACACCTTCGTTTTGGACTTAGAAAAGTTCGTCTCTTAGAAGGGAATCCGTGGCTGAGATTTAAAAATTTATAAAAAAAGTTACAAAATACATACCCCTGATTTTATTGTTTTAAATGATTATTTAGACCTTTAGCAACAATCCAAGAATAAAAACAAATTTATGAATTGTGACAAACACCTTCGTTTTAGACTTAGAAAAGTTCGTCTCTTAGCAGGGAATCCGTGGCTGAGCTTTAAAAATTTATTAAAAAATTTCGAAATGCATACCCCTGATTTTATTGTTTTAAATGATTACTTAGACCTTTAGCAACAATCCAAGAGTAAAAACAAATTTATGAATTGTGACAAACACCTTCGTTTTGGACTTAGAAAAGTTCGTCTCTTAGCAGGGAACCCGTGGCTGAAGTTTAAAAATTTATAAAAAAAGTTACAAAATACATACCCCTGATTTTATTGTTTTAAATGATTATTTAGACCTTTAGCAACAATCCAAGAGTAAAAAAGAGTAAAAACAAATTTATGAATTGTGACAAACACCTTCGGTTTGGACTTAGAAAAGTTCGTCTCTTTATAGCGAATCCGTGGCTGAAGTTTAAAAATTTATAAAAAAAGTTTCGAAATACATACCCCTGATTTTATTGTTTTAAATGATTATTTAGACCTTTAGCAACAATCCAAGAGTAAAATCAAATTTATGGATTATGACAAACACCTTCGTTTTGGACTTAGAAAAGTTCGTCTCTTAGACGCTGAGCTTTAAAAATTTATAAAAAAAGTTACAAAATACATACCCCTGATTTTATTGTTTTAAATGATTATTTAGACCTTTAGCAACAATCCAAGAGTAAAAACAAATTTATGAATTGTGACAAACACCTTCGTTTTAGAATTAGAAAAGTTCGTCTCTTAGCAGGGAATCCGTGGCTGAGCTTTAAAAATTTATTAAAAAATTTCGAAATGCATACCCCTGATTTTATTGTTTTAAATGATTACTTAGACCTTTAGCAACAATCCAAGAGTAAAAACAAATTTATGAATTGTGACAAACACCTTCGTTTTGGACTTAGAAAAGTTCGTCCCTTAGCAGGGAACCCGTGGCTGAAGTTTAAAAATTTATAAAAAAAGTTACAAAATACATACCCCTGATTTTATTGTTTTAAATGATTATTTAGACCTTTAGCAACAATCCAAGAGTAAAAAAGAGTAAAAACAAATTTATGAATTGTGACAAACACCTTCGGTTTGGACTTAGAAAAGTTCATCCCTTTATAGCGAATCCGTGGCTGAAGTTTAAAAATTTATAAAAAAAGTTACAAAATACATACCCCTGATTTTATTGTTTTAAATGATTATTTAGACCTTTAGCAACAATCCAAGAGTAAAAACAAATTTATGAATTGTGACAAACACCTTCGTTTTAGACTTAGAAAAGTTCGTCTCTTAGCAGGGAATCCGTGGCTGAGCTTTAAAATTTTATTAAAAAATTTCGAAATGCATACCCCTGATTTTATTGTTTTAAATGATTACTTAGACCTTTAGCAACAATCCAAGAGTAAAAACAAATTTATGAATTGTGACAAACACCTTCGTTTTGGACTTAGAAAAGTTCGTCTCTTAGCAGGGAACCCGTGGCTGAAGTTTAAAAATTTATAAAAAAAGTTACAAAATACATACCCCTGATTTTATTGTTTTAAATGATTATTTAGACCTTTAGCAACAATCCAAGAGTAAAAACAAATTTATGAATTGTGACAAACACCTTCGTTTTAGACTTAGAAAAGTTCGTCTCTTAGTAGGGAATCCGTGGCTGAGCTTTAAAAATTTATAAAAAAAGTTTAGAAATACATACCCCTGATTTTATTGTTTTAAATGATTATTTTGACCTTTAGCAACAATCCAAGAGTAAAAACAAATGTATGAATTGTGACAAACACCTTCGTTTTAGACTTAGAAAAGTTCGTCTCTTAGCAGGGAATCCGTGGCTGAGCTTTAAAAATTTATAAAAAAATTTCGAAATCCATACCCCTGATTTTATTGTTTTAAATAATTACTTAGACCTTTAGCAACAAACCAAGAGTAAAAATAAATTAATGAATTGTGACAAACACCTTCGTTTTGGACTTAGAAAAGTTCGTCTCTTTATAGCGAATCCGTGGCTGAAGTTTAAAAATTTATAAAAAAAGTTTCGAAATACATACCCCTGATTTTATTGTTTTAAATGATTATTTAGACCTTTAGCAACAATCCAAGAGTAAAATCAAATTTATGGATTATGACAAACACCTTCGTTTTGGACTTAGAAAAGTTCGTCTCTTAGACGCTGAGCTTTAAAAATTTATAAAAAAAGTTACAAAATACATACCCCTGATTTTATTGTTTTAAATGATTATTTAGACCTTTAGCAACAATCCAAGAGTAAAAACAAATTTATGAATTGTGACAAACACCTTCGTTTTAGACTTAGAAAAGTTCGTCTCTTAGTAGGGAATCCGTGGCTGAGCTTTAAAAATTTATAAAAAAAGTTTAGAAATACATACCCCTGATTTTATTGTTTTAAATGATTATTTTGACCTTTAGCAACAATCCAAGAGTAAAAACAAATGTATGAATTGTGACAAACACCTTCGTTTTAGACTTAGAAAAGTTCGTCTCTTAGCAGGGAATCCGTGGCTGAGCTTTAAAAATTTATAAAAAAATTTCGAAATGCATACCCCTGATTTTATTGTTTTAAATGATTACTTAGACCTTTAGCAACAATCCAAGAGTAAGAATAAATTTATGAATTGTGACAAACACCTTCGTTTTGGACTTAGAAAAGTTCGTCTCTTTATAGCGAATCCGTGGCTGAAGTTTAAAAATTTATAAAAAAAGTTTCGAAATACATACCCCTGATTTTATTGTTTTAAATGATTATTTAGACCTTTAGCAACAATCCAAGAGTAAAATCAAATTTATGGATTATGACAAACACCTTCGTTTTGGACTTAGAAAAGTTCGTCTCTTAGAAGGGAATCCGTGGCTGAGCTTTAAAAATTTATAAAAAAAGTTACAAAATACATACCCCTGATTTTATTGTTTTAAATGATTATTTAGACCTTTAGCAACAATCCAAGAGTAAAATCAAATTTATGGATTATGACAAACACCTTCGTTTTGGACTTAGAAAAGTTCGTCTCTTAGAAGGGAATCCGTGGCTGAGCTTTAAAAATTTATAAAAAAAGTTACAAAATACATACCCCTGATTTTATTGTTTTAAATGATTATTTAGACCTTTAGCAACAATCCAAGAGTAAAAACAAATTTATGAATTGTGACAAACACCTTCGTTTTAGACTTAGAAAAGTTCGTCTCTTAGCAGGGAATCCGTGGCTGAGCTTTAAAAATTTATTAAAAAATTTCGAAATGCATACCCCTGATTTTATTGTTTTAAATGATTACTTAGACCTTTAGCAACAATCCAAGAGTAAAAACAAATTTATGAATTGTGACAAACACCTTCGTTTTGGACTTAGAAAAGTTCGTCTCTTAGCAGGGAACCCGTGGCTGAAGTTTAAAAATTTATAAAAAAAGTTACAAAATACATACCCCTGATTTTATTGTTTTAAATGATTATTTAGACCTTTAGCAACAATCCAAGAGTAAAAAAGAGTAAAAACAAATTTATGAATTGTGACAAACACCTTCGGTTTGGACTTAGAAAAGTTCATCCCTTTATAGCGAATCCGTGGCTGAAGTTTAAAAATTTATAAAAAAAGTTACAAAATACATACCCCTGATTTTATTGTTTTAAATGATTATTTAGACCTTTAGCAACAATCCAAGAGTAAAAACAAATTTATGAATTGTGACAAACACCTTCGTTTTAGACTTAGAAAAGTTCGTCTCTTAGCAGGGAATCCGTGGCTGAGCTTTAAAATTTTATTAAAAAATTTCGAAATGCATACCCCTGATTTTATTGTTTTAAATGATTACTTAGACCTTTAGCAACAATCCAAGAGTAAAAACAAATTTATGAATTGTGACAAACACCTTCGTTTTGGACTTAGAAAAGTTCGTCTCTTAGCAGGGAACCCGTGGCTGAAGTTTAAAAATTTATAAAAAAAGTTACAAAATACATACCCCTGATTTTATTGTTTTAAATGATTATTTAGACCTTTAGCAACAATCCAAGAGTAAAAACAAATTTATGAATTGTGACAAACACCTTCGTTTTAGACTTAGAAAAGTTCGTCTCTTAGTAGGGAATCCGTGGCTGAGCTTTAAAAATTTATAAAAAAAGTTTAGAAATACATACCCCTGATTTTATTGTTTTAAATGATTATTTTGACCTTTAGCAACAATCCAAGAGTAAAAACAAATGTATGAATTGTGACAAACACCTTCGATTTAGACTTAGAAAAGTTCGTCTCTTAGCAGGGAATCCGTGGCTGAGCTTTAAAAATTTATAAAAAAATTTCGAAATGCATACCCCTGATTTTATTGTTTTAAATGATTACTTAGACCTTTAGCAACAATCCAAGAGTAAGAATAAATTTATGAATTGTGACAAACACCTTCGTTTTGGACTTAGAAAAGTTCGTCTCTTTATAGCGAATCCGTGGCTGAAGTTTAAAAATTTATAAAAAAAGTTTCGAAATACATACCCCTGATTTTATTGTTTTAAATGATTATTTAGACCTTTAGCAACAATCCAAGAGTAAAATCAAATTTATGGATTATGACAAACACCTTCGTTTTGGACTTAGAAAAGTTCGTCTCTTAGAAGGGAATCCGTGGCTGAGCTTTAAAAATTTATAAAAAAAGTTACAAAATACATACCCCTGATTTTATTGTTTTAAATGATTATTTAGACCTTTAGCAACAATCCAAGAGTAAAATCAAATTTATGGATTATGACAAACACCTTCGTTTTGGACTTAGAAAAGTTCGTCTCTTAGAAGGGAATCCGTGGCTGAGCTTTAAAAATTTATAAAAAAAGTTACAAAATACATACCCCTGATTTTATTGTTTTAAATGATTATTTAGACCTTTAGCAACAATCCAAGAGTAAAAACAAATTTATGAATTGTGACAAACACCTTCGTTTTAGACTTAGAAAAGTTCGTCTCTTAGCAGGGAATCCGTGGCTGAGCTTTAAAAATTTATTAAAAAATTTCGAAATGCATACCCCTGATTTTATTGTTTTAAATGATTACTTAGACCTTTAGCAACAATCCAAGAGTAAAAACAAATTTATGAATTGTGACAAACACCTTCGTTTTGGACTTAGAAAAGTTCGTCTCTTAGCAGGGAACCCGTGGCTGAAGTTTAAAAATTTATAAAAAAAGTTACAAAATACATACCCCTGATTTTATTGTTTTAAATGATTATTTAGACCTTTAGCAACAATCCAAGAGTAAAAAAGAGTAAAAACAAATTTATGAATTGTGACAAACACCTTCGGTTTGGACTTAGAAAAGTTCATCCCTTTATAGCGAATCCGTGGCTGAAGTTTAAAAATTTATAAAAAAAGTTACAAAATACATACCCCTGATTTTATTGTTTTAAATGATTATTTAGACCTTTAGCAACAATCCAAGAGTAAAAACAAATTTATGAATTGTGACAAACACCTTCGTTTTAGACTTAGAAAAGTTCGTCTCTTAGCAGGGAATCCGTGGCTGAGCTTTAAAATTTTATTAAAAAATTTCGAAATGCATACCCCTGATTTTATTGTTTTAAATGATTACTTAGACCTTTAGCAACAATCCAAGAGTAAAAACAAATTTATGAATTGTGACAAACACCTTCGTTTTGGACTTAGAAAAGTTCGTCTCTTAGCAGGGAACCCGTGGCTGAAGTTTAAAAATTTATAAAAAAAGTTACAAAATACATACCCCTGATTTTATTGTTTTAAATGATTATTTAGACCTTTAGCAACAATCCAAGAGTAAAAACAAATTTATGAATTGTGACAAACACCTTCGTTTTAGACTTAGAAAAGTTCGTCTCTTAGTAGGGAATCCGTGGCTGAGCTTTAAAAATTTATAAAAAAAGTTTAGAAATACATACCCCTGATTTTATTGTTTTAAATGATTATTTTGACCTTTAGCAACAATCCAAGAGTAAAAACAAATGTATGAATTGTGACAAACACCTTCGTTTTAGACTTAGAAAAGTTCGTCTCTTAGCAGGGAATCCGTGGCTGAGCTTTAAAAATTTATAAAAAAATTTCGAAATGCATACCCCTGATTTTATTGTTTTAAATAATTACTTAGACCTTTAGCAACAAACCAAGAGTAAAAATAAATTAATGAATTGTGACAAACACCTTCGTTTTGGACTTAGAAAAGTTCGTCTCTTTATAGCGAATCCGTGGCTGAAGTTTAAAAATTTATAAAAAAAGTTTCGAAATACATACCCCTGATTTTATTGTTTTAAATGATTATTTAGACCTTTAGCAACAATCCAAGAGTAAAATCAAATTTATGGATTATGACAAACACCTTCGTTTTGGACTTAGAAAAGTTCGTCTCTTAGACGCTGAGCTTTAAAAATTTATAAAAAAAGTTACAAAATACATACCCATGATTTTATTGTTTTAAATGATTATTAGACCTTTAGCAACAATCCAAGAGTAAAAACAAATTTATGAATTGTGACAAACACCTTCGTTTTAGACTTAGAAAAGTTCGTCTCTTAGCAGGGAATCCGTGGCTGAGCTTTAAAATTTTATTAAAAAATTTCGAAATGCATACCCCTGATTTTATTGTTTTAAATGATTACTTAGACCTTTAGCAACAATCCAAGAGTAAAAACAAATTTATGAATTGTGACAAACACCTTCGTTTTGGACTTAGAAAAGTTCGTCTCTTAGCAGGGAACCCGTGGCTGAAGTTTAAAAATTTATAAAAAAAGTTACAAAATACATACCCCTGATTTTATTGTTTTAAATGATTATTTAGACCTTTAGCAACAATCCAAGAGTAAAAACAAATTTATGAATTGTGACAAACACCTTCGTTTTAGACTTAGAAAAGTTCGTCTCTTAGTAGGGAATCCGTGGCTGAGCTTTAAAAATTTATAAAAAAAGTTTAGGAATACATACCCCTGATTTTATTGTTTTAAATGATTATTTTGACCTTTAGCAACAATCCAAGAGTAAAAACAAATGTATGAATTGTGACAAACACCTTCGTTTTAGACTTAGAAAAGTTCGTCTCTTAGCAGGGAATCCGTGGCTGAGCTTTAAAAATTTATAAAAAAATTTCGAAATGCATACCCCTGATTTTATTGTTTTAAATGATTACTTAGACCTTTAGCAACAAACCAAGAGTAAAAATAAATTAATGAATTGTGACAAACACCTTCGTTTTGGACTTAGAAAAGTTCGTCTCTTTATAGCGAATCCGTGGCTGAAGTTTAAAAATTTATAAAAAAAGTTTCGAAATACATACCCCTGATTTTATTGTTTTAAATGATTATTTAGACCTTTAGCAACAATCCAAGAGTAAAATCAAATTTATGGATTATGACAAACACCTTCGTTTTGGACTTAGAAAAGTTCGTCTCTTAGACGCTGAGCTTTAAAAATTTATAAAAAAAGTTACAAAATACATACCCCTGATTTTATTGTTTTAAATGATTATTTAGACCTTTAGCAACAATCCAAGAGTAAAAACAAATTTATGAATTGTGACAAACACCTTCGTTTTAGACTTAGAAAAGTTCGTCTCTTAGTAGGGAATCCGTGGCTGAGCTTTAAAAATTTATAAAAAAAGTTTAGAAATACATACCCCTGATTTTATTGTTTTAAATGATTATTTTGACCTTTAGCAACAATCCAAGAGTAAAAACAAATGTATGAATTGTGACAAACACCTTCGTTTTAGACTTAGAAAAGTTCGTCTCTTAGCAGGGAATCCGTGGCTGAGCTTTAAAAATTTATAAAAAAATTTCGAAATGCATACCCCTGATTTTATTGTTTTAAATGATTACTTAGACCTTTAGCAACAATCCAAGAGTAAGAATAAATTTATGAATTGTCACAAACACCTTCGTTTTGGACTTAGAAAAGTTCGTCTCTTAGAAGGGAATCCGTGGCTGAGCTTTAAAAATTTATAAAAAAAGTTACAAAATACATACCCCTGATTTTATTGTTTTAAATGATTATTTAGACCTTTAGCAACAATCCAAGAGTAAAAACAAATTTATGGATTGTGACAAACACCTTCGTTTTAGACTTAGAAAAGTTCGTCTCTTAGCAGGGAATCCGTGGCTGAGCTTTAAAAATTTATAAAAAAAGTTACAAAATACATACCCCTGATTTTATTGTTTTAAATGATTATTTAGACCTTTAGCAACAATCCAAGAGTAAAATCAAATTTATGGATTATGACAAACACCTTCGTTTTGGACTTAGAAAAGTTCGTCTCTTAGAAGGGAATCCGTGGCTGAGCTTTAAAAATTTATAAAAAAAGTTACAAAATACATACCCCTGATTTTATTGTTTTAAATGATTATTTAGACCTTTAGCAACAATCCAAGAGTAAAATCAAATTTATGGATTATGACAAACACCTTCGTTTTGGACTTAGAAAAGTTCGTCTCTTAGACGCTGAGCTTTAAAAATTTATACAAAAAGTTACAAAATACATACCCCTGATTTTATTGTTTTAAATGATTATTTAGACCTTTAGCAACAATCCAAGAGTAAAAACAAATTTATGAATTGTGACAAACACCTTCGTTTTAGACTTAGAAAAGTTCGTCTCTTAGTAGGGAATCCGTGGCTGAGCTTTAAAAATTTATAAAAAAAGTTTAGAAATACATACCCCTGATTTTATTGTTTTAAATGATTATTTTGACCTTTAGCAACAATCCAAGAGTAAAAACAAATGTATGAATTGTGACAAACACCTTCGTTTTAGACTTAGAAAAGTTCGTCTCTTAGCAGGGAATCCGTGGCTGAGCTTTAAAAATTTATAAAAAAATTTCGAAATGCATACCCCTGATTTTATTGTTTTAAATGATTACTTAGACCTTTAGCAACAATCCAAGAGTAAGAATAAATTTATGAATTGTGACAAACACCTTCGTTTTGGACTTAGAAAAGTTCGTCTCTTTATAGCGAATCCGTGGCTGAAGTTTAAAAATTTATAAAAAAAGTTTCGAAATACATACCCCTGATTTTATTGTTTTAAATGATTATTTAGACCTTTAGCAACAATCCAAGAGTAAAATCAAATTTATGGATTATGACAAACACCTTCGTTTTGGACTTAGAAAAGTTCGTCTCTTAGAAGGGAATCCGTGGCTGAGCTTTAAAAATTTATAAAAAAAGTTACAAAATACATACCCCTGATTTTATTGTTTTAAATGATTATTTAGACCTTTAGCAACAATCCAGAAGTAAAATCAAATTTATGGATTATGACAAACACCTTCGTTTTGGACTTAGAAAAGTTCGTCTCTTAGAAGGGAATCCGTGGCTGAGCTTTAAAAATTTATAAAAAAAGTTACAAAATACATACCCCTGATTTTATTGTTTTAAATGATTACTTAGACCTTTAGCAACAATCCAAGAGTAAAAACAAATTTATGAATTGTGACAAACACCTTCGTTTTGGACTTAGAAAAGTTCGTCTCTTTATAGCGAATCCGTGGCTGAAGTTTAAAAATTTATAAAAAAAGTTTCGAAATACATACCCCTGATTTTATTGTTTTAAATGATTATTTAGACCTTTAGCAACAATCCAAGAGTAAAAAAGAGTAAAAACAAATTTATGAATTGTGACAAACACCTTCGGTTTGGACTTAGAAAAGTTCATCCCTTTATAGCGAATCCGTGGCTGAAGTTTAAAAATTTATAAAAAAAGTTACAAAATATATACCCCTGATTTTATTGTTTTAAATGATTATTTAGACCTTTAGCAACAATCCAAGAGTAAAAACAAATTTATGAATTGTGACAAACACCTTCGTTTTAGACTTAGAAAAGTTCGTCTCTTAGAAGGGAATCCGTGGCTGAGCTTTAAAAATTTATAAAAAAAGTTACAAAATACATACCCCTGATTTTATTGTTTTAAATGATTATTTAGACCTTTAGCAACAATCCAAGAGTAAAAACAAATTTATGAATTGTGACAAACACCTTCGTTTTAGACTTAGAAAAGTTCGTCTCTTAGCAGGGAATCCGTGGCTGAGCTTTAAAATTTTATTAAAAAATTTCGAAATGCATACCCCTGATTTTATTGTTTTAAATGATTACTTAGACCTTTAGCAACAATCCAAGAGTAAAAACAAATTTATGAATTGTGACAAACACCTTCGTTTTGGACTTAGAAAAGTTCGTCTCTTAGCAGGGAACCCGTGGCTGAAGTTTAAAAATTTATAAAAAAAGTTACAAAATACATACCCCTGATTTTATTGTTTTAAATGATTATTTAGACCTTTAGCAACAATCCAAGAGTAAAAACAAATTTATGAATTGTGACAAATACCTTCGGTTTGGACTTAGAAAAGTTCATCCCTTTATAGCGAATCCGTGGCTGAAGTTTAAAAATTTATAAAAAAAGTTACAAAATACATACTCCTGATTTTATTGTTTTAAATGATTATTTAGACCTTTAGCAACAATCCAAGAGTAAAAACAAATTTATGAATTGTGACAAACACCTTCGTTTTAGACTTAGAAAAGTTCGTCTCTTAGTAGGGAATCCGTGGCTGAGCTTTAAAAATTTATAAAAAAAGTTTAGAAATACATACCCCTGATTTTATTGTTTTAAATGATTATTTTGACCTTTAGCAACAATCCAAGAGGAAAAACAAATGTATGAATTGTGACAAACACCTTCGTTTTAGACTTAGAAAAGTTCGTCTCTTAGCAGGGAATCCGTGGCTGAGCTTTAAAAATTTATAAAAAAATTTCGAAATGCATACCCCTGATTTTATTGTTTTAAATGATTACTTAGACCTTTAGCAACAAACCAAGTGTAAAAATAAATTAATGAATTGTGACAAACACCTTCGTTTTGGACTTAGAAAAGTTCGTCTCTTTATTGCGAATCCGTGGCTGAAGTTTAAAAATTTATAAAAAAAGTTTCGAAATACATACCCCTGATTTTATTGTTTTAAATGATTATTTAGACCTTTAGCAACAATCCAAGAGTAAAATCAAATTTATGGATTATGACAAACACCTTCGTTTTGGACTTAGAAAAGTTCGTCTCTTAGACGCTGAGCTTTAAAAATTTATAAAAAAAGTTACAAAATACATACCCCTGATTTTATTGTTTTAAATGATTATTTAGACCTTTAGCAACAATCCAAGAGTAAAAACAAATTTATGAATTGTGACAAACACCTTCGTTTTAGACTTAGAAAAGTTCGTCTCTTAGCAGGGAATCCGTGGCTGAGCTTTAAAAATTTATTTAAAAATTTCGAAATGCATACCCCTGATTTTATTGTTTTAAATGATTACTTAGACCTTTAGCAACAATCCAAGAGTAAAAACAAATTTATGAATTGTGACAAACACCTTCGTTTTGGACTTAGAAAAGTTCGTCTCTTTATAGCGAATCCGTGGCTGAAGTTTAAAAATTTATAAAAAAAGTTTCGAAATACATACCCCTGATTTTATTGTTTTAAATGATTATATAGACCTTTAGCAACAATCCAAGAGTAAAAACAAATTTATGAATTGTGACAAACACCTTCGTTTTGGACTTAGAAAAGTTCGTCTCTTAGCAGGGAATCCGTGGCTGATATTTAAAAAATTATAAAAAAAGTTATAAAATACATACCCCTGATTTTATTGTTTTAAATAATTATTTAGACCTTTAGCAACAATCCAAGAGTAAAAAAGAGTAAAAACAAATTTATGAATTGTGACAAACACCTTCGGTTTGGACTTAGAAAAGTTCATCCCTTTATAGCGAATCCGTGGCTGAAGTTTAAAAATTTATAAAAAAAGTTACAAAATACATACCCCTGATTTTATTGTTTTAAATGATTATTTAGACCTTTAGCAACAATCCAAGAGTAAAAACAAATTTATGAATAGTGACAAACACCTTCGTTTTAGACTTAGAAAAGTTCGTCTCTTAGCAGGGAATCCGTGGCTGAGCTTTAAAAATTTATAAAAAAAGTTTAGAAATACATACCCCTGATTTTATTGTTTTAAATGATTATTTTGACCTTTAGCAACAATCCAAGAGTAAAAACAAATGTATGAATTGTGACAAACACCTTCGTTTTAGACTTAGAAAAGTTCGTCTCTTAGCAGGGAATCCGTGGCTGAGCTTTAAAAATTTATAAAAAAATTTCGAAATGCATACCCCTGATTTTATTGTTTTAAATGATTACTTAGACCTTTAGCAACAATCCAAGAGTAAAAATAAATTTATGAATTGTGACAAACACCTTCGTTTTGGACTTAGAAAAGTTCGTCTCTTTATAGCGAATCCGTGGCTGAAGTTTAAAAATTTATAAAAAAAGTTTCGAAACACATACCCCTGATTTTATTGTTTTAAATGATTATTTAGACCTTTAGCAACAATCCAAGAGTAAAATCAAATTTATGGATTATGACAAACACCTTCGTTTTGGACTTAGAAAAGTTCGTCTCTTAGAAGGGAATCCGTGGCTGAGCTTTAAAAATTTATAAAAAAAGTTACAAAATACATACCCCTGATTTTATTGTTTTAAATGATTATTTAGACCTTTAGCAACAATCCAAGAGTAAAAACAAATTTATGAATTGTGACAAACACCTTCGTTTTAGACTTAGAAAAGTTCGTCTCTTAGCAGGGAATCCGTGGCTGAGCTTTAAAAATTTATAAAAAAAGTTACAAAATACATACCCCTGATTTTATTGTTTTAAATGATTACTTAGACCTTTAGCAACAATCCAAGAGTAAAAACAAATTTATGAATTGTGACAAACACCTTCGTTTTGGACTTAGAAAAGTTCGTCTCTTTATAGCGAATCCGTGGCTGAAGTTTAAAAATTTATAAAAAAAGTTTCGAAATACATACCCCTGATTTTATTGTTTTAAATGATTATTTAGACCTTTAGCAACAATCCAAGAGTAAAAAAGAGTAAAAACAAATTTATGAATTGTGACAAACACCTTCGGTTTGGACTTAGAAAAGTTCATCCCTTTATAGCGAATCCGTGGCTGAAGTTTAAAAATTTATAAAAAAAGTTACAAAATATATACCCCTGATTTTATTGTTTTAAATGATTATTTAGACCTTTAGCAACAATCCAAGAGTAAAAACAAATTTATGAATTGTGACAAACACCTTCGTTTTAGACTTAGAAAAGTTCGTCTCTTAGAAGGGAATCCGTGGCTGAGCTTTAAAAATTTATAAAAAAAGTTACAAAATACATACCCCTGATTTTATTGTTTTAAATGATTATTTAGACCTTTAGCAACAATCCAAGAGTAAAAACAAATTTATGAATTGTGACAAACACCTTCGTTTTAGACTTAGAAAAGTTCGTCTCTTAGCAGGGAATCCGTGGCTGAGCTTTAAAATTTTATTAAAAAATTTCGAAATGCATACCCCTGATTTTATTGTTTTAAATGATTACTTAGACCTTTAGCAACAATCCAAGAGTAAAAACAAATTTATGAATTGTGACAAACACCTTCGTTTTGGACTTAGAAAAGTTCGTCTCTTAGCAGGGAACCCGTGGCTGAAGTTTAAAAATTTATAAAAAAAGTTACAAAATACATACCCCTGATTTTATTGTTTTAAATGATTATTTAGACCTTTAGCAACAATCCAAGAGTAAAAACAAATTTATGAATTGTGACAAATACCTTCGGTTTGGACTTAGAAAAGTTCATCCCTTTATAGCGAATCCGTGGCTGAAGTTTAAAAATTTATAAAAAAAGTTACAAAATACATACTCCTGATTTTATTGTTTTAAATGATTATTTAGACCTTTAGCAACAATCCAAGAGTAAAAACAAATTTATGAATTGTGACAAACACCTTCGTTTTAGACTTAGAAAAGTTCGTCTCTTAGTAGGGAATCCGTGGCTGAGCTTTAAAAATTTATAAAAAAAGTTTAGAAATACATACCCCTGATTTTATTGTTTTAAATGATTATTTTGACCTTTAGCAACAATCCAAGAGGAAAAACAAATGTATGAATTGTGACAAACACCTTCGTTTTAGACTTAGAAAAGTTCGTCTCTTAGCAGGGAATCCGTGGCTGAGCTTTAAAAATTTATAAAAAAATTTCGAAATGCATACCCCTGATTTTATTGTTTTAAATGATTACTTAGACCTTTAGCAACAAACCAAGTGTAAAAATAAATTAATGAATTGTGACAAACACCTTCGTTTTGGACTTAGAAAAGTTCGTCTCTTTATTGCGAATCCGTGGCTGAAGTTTAAAAATTTATAAAAAAAGTTTCGAAATACATACCCCTGATTTTATTGTTTTAAATGATTATTTAGACCTTTAGCAACAATCCAAGAGTAAAATCAAATTTATGGATTATGACAAACACCTTCGTTTTGGACTTAGAAAAGTTCGTCTCTTAGACGCTGAGCTTTAAAAATTTATAAAAAAAGTTACAAAATACATACCCCTGATTTTATTGTTTTAAATGATTATTTAGACCTTTAGCAACAATCCAAGAGTAAAAACAAATTTATGAATTGTGACAAACACCTTCGTTTTAGACTTAGAAAAGTTCGTCTCTTAGCAGGGAATCCGTGGCTGAGCTTTAAAAATTTATTTAAAAATTTCGAAATGCATACCCCTGATTTTATTGTTTTAAATGATTACTTAGACCTTTAGCAACAATCCAAGAGTAAAAACAAATTTATGAATTGTGACAAACACCTTCGTTTTGGACTTAGAAAAGTTCGTCTCTTTATAGCGAATCCGTGGCTGAAGTTTAAAAATTTATAAAAAAAGTTTCGAAATACATACCCCTGATTTTATTGTTTTAAATGATTATATAGACCTTTAGCAACAATCCAAGAGTAAAAACAAATTTATGAATTGTGACAAACACCTTCGTTTTGGACTTAGAAAAGTTCGTCTCTTAGCAGGGAATCCGTGGCTGATATTTAAAAAATTATAAAAAAAGTTATAAAATACATACCCCTGATTTTATTGTTTTAAATAATTATTTAGACCTTTAGCAACAATCCAAGAGTAAAAAAGAGTAAAAACAAATTTATGAATTGTGACAAACACCTTCGGTTTGGACTTAGAAAAGTTCATCCCTTTATAGCGAATCCGTGGCTGAAGTTTAAAAATTTATAAAAAAAGTTACAAAATACATACCCCTGATTTTATTGTTTTAAATGATTATTTAGACCTTTAGCAACAATCCAAGAGTAAAAACAAATTTATGAATAGTGACAAACACCTTCGTTTTAGACTTAGAAAAGTTCGTCTCTTAGCAGGGAATCCGTGGCTGAGCTTTAAAAATTTATAAAAAAAGTTTAGAAATACATACCCCTGATTTTATTGTTTTAAATGATTATTTTGACCTTTAGCAACAATCCAAGAGTAAAAACAAATGTATGAATTGTGACAAACACCTTCGTTTTAGACTTAGAAAAGTTCGTCTCTTAGCAGGGAATCCGTGGCTGAGCTTTAAAAATTTATAAAAAAATTTCGAAATGCATACCCCTGATTTTATTGTTTTAAATGATTACTTAGACCTTTAGCAACAATCCAAGAGTAAAAATAAATTTATGAATTGTGACAAACACCTTCGTTTTGGACTTAGAAAAGTTCGTCTCTTTATAGCGAATCCGTGGCTGAAGTTTAAAAATTTATAAAAAAAGTTTCGAAACACATACCCCTGATTTTATTGTTTTAAATGATTATTTAGACCTTTAGCAACAATCCAAGAGTAAAATCAAATTTATGGATTATGACAAACACCTTCGTTTTGGACTTAGAAAAGTTCGTCTCTTAGAAGGGAATCCGTGGCTGAGCTTTAAAAATTTATAAAAAAAGTTACAAAATACATACCCCTGATTTTATTGTTTTAAATGATTATTTAGACCTTTAGCAACAATCCAAGAGTAAAAACAAATTTATGAATTGTGACAAACACCTTCGTTTTAGACTTAGAAAAGTTCGTCTCTTAGCAGGGAATCCGTGGCTGAGCTTTAAAAATTTATTAAAAAATTTCGAAATGCATACCCCTGATTTTATTGTTTTAAATGATTACTTAGACCTTTAGCAACAATCCAAGAGTAAAAACAAATTTATGAATTGTGACAAACACCTTCGTTTTGGACTTAGAAAAGTTCGTCTCTTAGCAGGGAACCCGTGGCTGAAGTTTAAAAATTTATAAAAAAAGTTACAAAATACATACCCCTGATTTTATTGTTTTAAATGATTATTTAGACCTTTAGCAACAATCCAAGAGTAAAAACAAATTTATGAATTGTGACAAACACCTTCGTTTTAGACTTAGAAAAGTTCGTCTCTTAGCAGGGAATCCGTGGCTGAGCTTTAAAAATTTATAAAAAAGTTTAGAAATACATACCCCTGATTTTATTGTTTTAAATGATTATTTTGACCTTTAGCAACAATCCAAGAGTAAAAACAAATGTATGAATTGTGACAAACACCTTCGTTTTAGACTTAGAAAAGTTCGTCTCTTAGCAGGGAATCCGTGGCTGAGCTTTAAAAATTTATAAAAAAATTTCGAAATGCATACCCCTGATTTTATTGTTTTAAATGATTACTTAGACCTTTAGCAACAATCCAAGAGTAAAAATAAATTTATGAATTGTGACAAACACCTTCGTTTTGGACTTAGAAAAGTTCGTCTCTTCTATAGCGAATCCGTGGCTGAAGTTTAAAAATTTATAAAAAAAGTTTCGAAACACATACCCCTGATTTTATTGTTTTAAATGATTATATAGACCTTTAGCAACAATCCAAGAGTAAAATCAAATTTATGGATTATGACAAACACCTTCGTTTTGGACTTAGAAAAGTTCGTCTCTTAGAAGGGAATCCGTGGCTGAGCTTTAAAAATTTATAAAAAAAGTTACAAAATACATACCCCTGATTTTATTGTTTTAAATGATTATTTAGACCTTTAGCAACAATCCAAGAGTAAAAACAAATTTATGAATTGTGACAAACACCTTCGTTTTAGACTTAGAAAAGTTCGTCTCTTAGCAGGGAATCCGTGGCTGAGCTTTAAAAATTTATTAAAAAATTTCGAAATGCATACCCCTGATTTTATTGTTTTAAATGATTACTTAGACCTTTAGCAACAATCCAAGAGTAAAAACAAATTTATGAATTGTGACAAACACCTTCGTTTTGGACTTAGAAAAGTTCGTCTCTTAGCAGGGAACCCGTGGCTGAAGTTTAAAAATTTATAAAAAAAGTTACAAAATACATACCCCTGATTTTATTGTTTTAAATGATTACTTAGACCTTTAGCAACAATCCAAGAGTAAAAAAGAGTAAAAACAAATTTATGAATTGTGACAAACACCTTCGGTTTGGACTTAGAAAAGTTCATCCCTTTATAGCGAATCCGTGGCTGAAGTTTAAAAATTTATAAAAAAAGTTACAAAATACATACCCCTGATTTTATTGTTTTAAATGATTATTTAGACCTTTAGCAACAATCCAAGAGTAAAAACAAATTTATGAATTGTGACAAACACCTTCGTTTTAGACTTAGAAAAGTTCGTCTCTTAGCAGGGAATCCGTGGCTGAGCTTTAAAAATTTATTAAAAAATTTCGAAATGCATACCCCTGATTTTATTGTTTTAAATGATTACTTAGACCTTTAGCAACAATCCAAGAGTAAAAACAAATTTATGAATTGTGACAAACACCTTCGTTTTGGAGTTAGAAAAGTTCGTCTCTTTATAGCGAATCCGTGGCTGAAGTTTAAAAATTTATAAAAAAAGTTTCGAAATACATACCCCTGATTTTATTGTTTTAAATGATTATTTAGACCTTTAGCAACAATCCAAGAGTAAAATCAAATTTATGGATTATGACAAACACCTTCGTTTTGGACTTAGAAAAGTTCGTCTCTTAGAAGGGAATCCGTGGCTGAGCTTTAAAAATTTATAAAAAATGTTACAAAATACATACCCCTGATTTTATTGTTTTAAATGATTATTTAGACCTTTAGCAACAATCCAATAGTAAAAACAAATTTATGAATTGTGACAAACACCTTAGTTTTGGACTTAGAAAAGTTCGTCTCTTAGCAGGGAATCCGTGGCTGAGTTTTAAAAATTTATAAAAAAAGTTTAGAGATACCCCTGATTTTATTGTTTTAAATGATTATTTAAACCTTTAGCAACAATCTAAGAAGAAAAACAAATTTCTGAATTGTGACAAACACCTTCGTTTTGGACATTGAATCTGATATGTAAAAGTAAAAATTATTTTAAATTAAGTTCGACATATATTATCACGGTTCTTGTATAAATGGGTTAATTTCATTCGTTTGTAAGCTGTGAATCACTTTTAAAAGAGGCGCCGGACAAATCCGTGGCTGGAAATCCGTGGGTAACTTCACATCGGTTATTTCCTGAAAATAAAATATTTGTAAATGATTGATGAATTTTAAAAACACATTTTATTTTAAATCCCGCACTGATTTTAACAATGATTTCAGTTAATGAATGTTAAAACTAAAATGACGAAGAAAATTTATTATCGGTAAACTGTTTTTAAAGAAATTGCAATTGAAACCATTTTTGATTTCTAACAGGAAGATGCAAAAATATGCGTTTACGGCCACTTCATTAAATGTCACAGGAATTAAAATACCACAATGTCTTTTTTTTTTCTTCTTCATTAATTCCTTGTTTGATGAAGACTGCATATCGGCAAATTAAATTTACGTTAAAAAAATGCAAATTGTCTTATCATTATGAGAAAAAAAGCTTATTCAGTCAACCTGACCTCATCACAAACACAAAAAGTGTAATGTATGTATTATTTCATAATTTAATTTCAATTCCCGAGTTCACATTTCTGTTAATGATATTAAATATTTGTTTTTAAGTGATTAAAGTTCACAAAAATATCATTAGCAGAATTGTGAACTCGGAAATTGAAATTAAATTATAAAATAATACATACATTACAATTTTTTATTATTATTATTATTAACTACTAAATTCCAAATCAAATTTTGTACTCACTTAATTTCGCGACGACTTCCTTATAATTCACTTGCTCCTTTAATAATGACGGAACAAAATTGATTGCCGTATTTATTTTGATAAACGAAAACCGTGCGAATCGGCTAATTCGATTTAGACAAAAAAGGGCATCATTTGTGATGATGAGGAGAAAACAAAAATGCATTTTCGATCAACATAACCTGATCACAAACGCACATGTTTGTTTTGTTACTTTTTAATTAACAACTAATTTAAAAATCAAATTTATGAGAAATCAATCAAAAAAGTTACTTACTTGATTTCGCGTCACCCTTCTTTTTATATAATCCTGCTTTTTCTTTAATACGGTAATAAATTGCTCACCGCGGAACCACTAACACTATTAACGTTGTTTACAGTTGTTTATTTTAAAAACTTTTGTTTCGTTTGTTTTACGAACTATGAAATCTCTTCGACGGTATTGTCGGTTATCTCTGAATGTGACGATTCATAGATAAGTATTAATAGATGCGGATTTTAAAAAAATCATAGTTGTAAATGTTAATTAACATACATGTAATTAAAATAAAAGAAATAAAAAACAACAACGTTAAAATCGGTCAAAAATTAAGAAAACTCCTATAAGAGTACGTGTTTATTAAATTTAAAAAGGGAACGCAAAAGTTGGCGATTTTTCAAAAATGCATAACTCGACTCCTAATTGATGTGGATTAAATCAATTTAGGAATCGTTGTTTAGTGTTGTATCAGTATCAATTCAAGTTAAAATCCGATGTCGTCCGGCAACCAATTCATATCAATTCTCCATTTAATGTCGACAAAGTCAAGAGAGTCTTTTCAATTATTTGAAAATTTATATCTCGCTTAAAAATCAAGCTGGGAAGTTGAAACTTGGCGATTATATACTTCTAATTATTTTGAATTTTGAAATCGATGAATAATTGATTTATTTTTTTTGTACATCAACTACATGATCCGCCACTGGCTTGAAAATATCAGCATTGCATTTCTTGCAATTTGTAGATGAACTTAGGTGCAAAAACCATTTAAATCGGTCAACAATTAAGAAAGTTCCCATAAGAGGCGTATATTATTAATTAAAAGGGGAACGGAAATGTTTGGGATTTTAAAAAATTCATAACTCGTCTCCAAATTGTTCTGGAGGATTGAAATTTTGGTAAAGTGTAAATCTATGGTGAAATTTTCGACTGCGCGTCTCTAATAACAAAAAAGTTTTATTTTTTCGATTTCGCGGCCTTTTTCGGCGTTCGCCCGCCTGTCAAAAATGACAATTTTAAAAAATTAATATCTCACTTAAAAATAAAGTTGGAAACTTGAAGCTTGGCGGTTATATACTACTAATTATTTTGAATTTTCCTAAATAAACTACTTTTGAAACCGATGATTTTTGGAGAGATTTTTTTTGTACAGCAACTACATGATACGCCACTGGATTGAAAATATTACTATCGCATTTCTCGCGATTTTTAGATGAACCTAAGTGAAAAAGCGCAAAAATCGGTCAACAATTAAGAAAATTCCAATTAGATTCCCAATTAATTAATTAAAAAAGGGAAATTTCGGCGATTTTCAAAAATTCATAACTCGGCTCCTAATTTAGCTGGAGTATTGCATTTTTGGGAAAATGTAGCTCCGCCGGGCGTGAATCGATGGTGAAAATTTAAAGTGCGCGTCTCAAATGGGGCAAAAGTTTTTTTTGCTTGCGCGGCGTTTTCTTTGCGTTCGCACTTTTTCGATATAATTTCTAAACGGTTAGAGATAGAATAAACATTCAAATTAGAGAGTTGTAGAGCTTTCAAAGAGCTACAACTTTGCCGTTGACAGTTTTGTTCTATCTCAAATAATAATTTTTTTGAATTAAAAACCCCCAAAAATGGCTCAAAAATGCCCAAAAATGCACTTTTTTTTCGATATAATTTCTAAACGGTTAGAGATAGAATAAAAATTCAAATTTGAGAGTTGTAGAGCTTTCAAAAAGCTACAACTTTGCCGTTGACAGTTTTGTTCTATCTGTAATAGTAAATTTTTTTAAATTAAAAACCCCTAAAAATAGCTCAAAAATGCACTTTTTTCGATATAATTTCTAAACGGTTAGAAATAGAATAAAAATTCAAATTAGAGAGTTGTAGAACTTTCAAAATGCTACAACTTTGCCGTTGACAGTTTTGTTCTATCTCTAATAATATTTTTTTATGAATTAAAAACCTCCAAAAATAGCTCAAAATGCCCAAAAATGCACATTTTTCGATATAATTTCTAAACGGTTAGAGATAGAATAAAAATTCAAATTAGAGAGTTGTAAAGCCTTCAAAAAGCTACAACTTTGCTGTTTACAGTTTTGTTCTATCTCTAATAATAATTTTTTTATGAATTAAAAACCCCCAAAAATAGCTCAAAAATGCCCAAAAAATGCACTTTTTTTCGATATAATTTCTAAACGGCATTAAAAGTGGTTTAGAAGTCTGTAAGTGTTTAGTGTCAGATACAAAAGTGATCAAAATGTGAAGTAAGTGAGTTACGAAAAATTGAATATTTTAAATCGTGCACAAATCACATTTAAAGGCATAAAAAATGGTTTAGAAGTCTGAAAGTGTTTAGTGTAGGACACAAAAGTGATCAAAATGTGAAGTAAGTGTGTTACGAAAAAAATAATATTTTAAATCGTGTAGAAATCACATTTAAAGGCATAAAAAATGGTTTAGAAGTCTGAAAGTGTTTAGTGTCAGATTCAGGAGTGATAAAAATGTGAAGAAGTGAGTTACGAAAAAATGAATATTTTAAATCGTGCACAAATCACATTTAAAGGCATAAAAAGTGGTTTAGAAGTCTGTAAGTGTTTAGTGTAATTTAGTGTAAGACACAAAAGTGATCAAAATGTGAAGTGAGTTACGAAAAAATGATTATTTTAAATCGTGCACAAATCACATTTAAAGGCATAAAAAATAAATTTTTTAAATCATGCACAAAGCAGGTTAAAAGCATTAAAAATTGGTTTAGAGGTCTGGGAGTGATTAGTGTCAGACACACTAGCGATCAAAATGTGAAATAAGTGAGTTACGAAAAAACGAATATTTTAAATCATGCATAAATCACTTTAAAAGTATTAATAAATGGTTTAGTAATCTGTAAGTGTTTATTGTAATTTAATGTAAGACACAAAAGTGATCAAAATGTGAAGTAAGTAAGTTAGGAAAACATAAATATTTCAAATCGTGCACCAAGCATGTTGAAAGCATTAGAAATTGGTTTAGAAGTCTATAAGTGTTTAGTGTCAGACTAAATTATGATCAAAATGTGAAATAAGTGAGTTACAAAAAATGAACATTTTAAATAATAGACAAATCACGTTAAAAGCATTAAAAAATGATTTAAAAGTCTGCAAGTGTTTAGTGTAATTTAGTATAAGATATAAAAGTGATCAAAATATATAATAAGTTGGTTACGAAAAAATGAACATTTTAAATCATGCACAAATCACGTTAAAAACAATAAAAAATGGTTTAGAAGACTGTATGAGTTTAGTGTAATTTAGTGTAAGGCAATAAAGTGATCAAAACATGATGTAAGTGAGTTACAAAATAATAAATAATTTAAATCGTGCACAAAGCACGTTAGGGGCATTAAAAATTGGTCTCGAAGACCGTAAATGGCGATCAAATGTGAAATAAGTAAGTTACGAAAAAATGATTATTTTAAATCGTGCACAAAGAACGTTAAAAGCATTAAAAATTGGTCTAGAAACACTTCTAAACCATTTTTTATGTCTTTAAATGTGATTTGTGCACGATTTAAAATATTCAATTTTTCGTAACTCACTTCTTCACATTTTCATCATTCCTGTGTCTGTCACTAACCACTTACAAACTTCTAAACATTTTTTTAATGCTTTTAACATGCTTTGTGCACGATTTAAAATTTTTATTTTTTCCTAAGCCACTTACTACACATTTTGATCACTTTTGTTTCTTATTTTAAATCGTGCACAAAGAACGTTAAAAGTATTAAAAATTGGTTTAGACGTTGTAAGTGTTTAGTGTCAGACACAATGGTGATCAAATGTGAAATAAGTGAGTTATGAAAAATGAATATATTAAATCGTGCACATATCACATCTAAAGGCATAGAAAATGGTTTAGAAGTGTGTAAGTTTCTAGAATAAGACACAAAAGCGAACAAAATGTGAAATAAGTGATTTACGAAAAATGAACATTTTAAATCATGCACAAATCACGTTAAAATCATTAAAAAATGGTTTAGAAACCTGGAAGTGTTTAGTGTAAGACACAAAAGTGATCAAAATGTGAAATAAGTGAGCTACAAAAAATTAACATTTTAAATCATGCACAAATCTCGTTTATAGCATTAAAAAATGGTTTAGAAGTCTGTAAGTGTTTATTGTAATTTAGTGTAAGACACAAAAGTGATCAAAATGTGAAGTAAGTGAGTTTGGAAAAAATATTTTTTTAAATCGTGCACAAAGCATGTTAAAAGCATTAAAAAATTGTTTAGAAGTATGTAAGTATTTAGTTTCAGATACAGGAATGATAAAAATGTGAAGAAGTGATTTACGAAAAAAATAATTATTTTAAATTATGCACAAATCACATTTAAAAAGGCATAAAAAATAGTTTAGAAGTCTGTAAGTGTCACGTGTCTGACACAAAATTGAAGAGATTGTGGAGAGAAAATGCAAAAAAAATCTGATTTAGGGAGCTTATTTAAATAATACTTTTTTATTCATTTTAATTGGAACAATCAGTTTTTGTACAAACTGTTTGCTTTTTCATTGAACCACCGATTAAAACTTCATCAATTTAAAACATATTTAAAATTATGTTGTTTTCTCATTTATAGAACAGTTGCAACAATTATTAAAATATACAAACTGATAACCGCTAATATTTAGAATTTCGCAACATGTGAAAATTTCACAAGCATTTTGCGAGGACACCTAACAAAAGCCAGCTTTTAGAAGTGTTGAATACACAAACAAACCAAAAACAATTTTATATTGTACCAAATTGAAGGGGTCCTTAAGAAACAATAACAATTCACCGAATTTAAACAAAACAGTTATTGATAGTATAAAATCAATATGTAAATAAAAATATCCTCGTTTCACTGGTCCAATGTATGAAACATGCCATTAGAGTGGAAAAGAATATAATACATATGATTCCACTTTTAAATTTATTATTAACTCTTACAGGTACAGAAATTTTTACATATTATTTGCCCATGCTGCACGAAAAATAAAATTGTATATTTTCAAAAATTAATGTTTATTAGAAAAATAATAATAATATTTAGAATACAGATAACAATATATTGTCATCTTCTTGGGCTTCATTATCTCCTTGATGGATGGTACAACCGTTGTACCACTAAGCCTATAACAATTACGAATACATGAAATTTAAGTCTGAACACCAAATCATATTTTATGTTATTACCTTTGTATTAAATTCTTGGAAACAAGTCCTGCTTTTTGTGAGGCATAAAGGCACTCTGCATACAGAACACATCCATTCAGTGGGAATTTGAGAACGTGTAGTACTACATTTCGCACATCTTCTTCGTGTTGCACGAACTGGTTGATGGGCGGAATCGTGTAGCCTAATTTCAGAAGACACTGATGGTTTATGTTTCTTGATGGCTAATGGTGAGCTTGTAACCATCCTAAATAAATTAGTTGGTCCGCTAGTAAACCATCAATTACTTGTCTCCGAAAATCCTTGTGGGTGATAATGTTTCCTTGGAATGTTTCCTTGCAATATATACGAATTGACGAAACAAATGTCCATAAAATGGGAAATAAAATCGGTGCCAAAATTTATGGCTTTTACGATCAATTTCGTACGATGATTTCAGTTGATCACATTTATCAACAAAATTCATGTTTGCATTGTAGTCGACAAGAATTTTCGGACAATCTACATTTATTCGGTCTCCATTTCTTTCCCGTCGACTTACAGTTGCTGTTTCTAGGGGATTGTGATAGTTAGAAAGCAAGTGCTCAGATCGTTTATCTTTCCATTTGAACATTGATATTCCTAACTGGCTGCATTTCCAATCGAATTCACCTCTTGCTAACATTTTGTCATCTTTCATCTTCGGAATATTTTTTCTGTTGGAATTTACAGTTCCGCAAGCATTAAATCCTTTATATTTCAAGTCCAACAGTGAATCGTAAGAATTAAAATAATTATCAAAAAGCAAGTAATGATTTCTAGCGTCAAGTCCTTTGATCAAATCTTTTACCACCCGAGCTCCCAAGTTCTTCTCAACAATATTCTCCTTATTGCCGGAGTAAATTTGAAATCTGTATAGATATTCAAATTTGTCTGCTAATGCCCAGATTTTATACCCCCGTTTTATTGTTTCTTTTTTTTTGACATATATATTGTTTTAGGGAGCTTCTACCCTTAAGAGCGCGCTATATCAGCTGATCAATTCAGATGTAAACATTCCTTCCCCTTACCTCTGTATCTAATCCGCGAACGCCTTAGAAGAGTACATATGAGGACTCAACATTGTCAGACGAAGACAGTGACACAATGGGCGCGTTCAGTCTCCCCTCCAAGATTTTTTTTTTATTTTCTAAACAAATACACACGTTTATTTCGTATTTTCTGGTTATAGACCGCGCTTTTCAGTCGATCTGCATGCGTGGCTTGTTTGCTAGTGATGGATCAGGTCGATTGAGAATAATCAAAAATCATTTAATGACCTATTATTACCATTCAAATGATCATTTGAATTATGATTTGAATGATTATTCAAATGGTTATATGAAATATATATCTAACGATCATTCAAATATTTGTATAAAATTCATTTGTATTCAAACAATTGTTGTAAAAAAAGGATTTATTTTTCACAACAATTACAAAATTAAACATAATTTTATTTACACATATTACAAACATATACAGGGATTAATATTTAAAAGTAAAATTGAACATTATATCAAGTTGATAATATATATAATTAATACATATTACAAGTAATATAGATTTATGGCATAAAAATAAGTTTCAGAGACATTTATTTCAAGGGTGTCAGTTTTTTAATGTATTAAAATTGAAACAATTGTTTTAGATTTGATTAAAAAAATCCAAAAAGAGGTGGGAAAGGGTTTTTAAACAGGTGCTGTGAAAAGATTTATGTATAAAGAGCTGGACTTAATCCTTAAAAAATAAACCCAAATCACTTTATAAGAATTGAATTATGAATTCATGAATGAAGGATTTACAAGAGATATATATGATTAGATTTTTTTTATTATTATTACAAAAGATTTAACTTTTTTAATATTTAATGCAAAGGAGAAACAGTTAAATATTTAGTAATAATTGTAAGTATACAAAAAAATAATAAGAAAATAGTATTTTTTATTGTACTTAGACATTTCATTAAATATAATAGTAACATATAATCATTCAGCTAAACAATAGATAATATCAGAAAAATAGCATTTTAGTGAAGATGCCATATTGCAATATACATTTTGATATTTGACTTATATTAAAAACTGTAACACATGTTATTTTAAATTTAAAATGGAAATTAAAATAAAGGATTATAATCCTTATAAAATGATTCAATTAATAAATTATTATAAATTTGAATGCCAGGTTCGGGCTTTTTGCAATTATTTATATTCTTTTCAGCTCTGATGAATTTATTAGTCATTTGGGGCTTCTACTTTATAGTTATATAAAACACTGATTTAAATTGTAAACAAAGTGAACAAAGTGTTAGTTTAAATATTTTTGTTTTGTTTTCAAATTCATTTTTTTTTATAATTCGTTGTTTCGTAGAATTCTATTAAAAAATACCAATCAGTGAAACAGTTAACTTAAAATCATTGTAATTTATTGATTAAATGAAATTAGTGTTTAGTTTAAGACTTGACAACAGCTAACTAAACAGACAACCAATTCAAATTTATATTTTAAGTGATATCTTTTCGAAAAAAAAAAAAAAACTTAGAAATTAAACATGTATATAAACTTTTTACAGTTGTGAAAATTCTACGATAGATTAAAAAAGTAGCTTTTTACAGGGCGTCCCACGATGAACAGCGACGAAATCGCGAAGACCATTTAACCTAAAATATTTTAAAGATGATCACATTTGCGGATAATCGAAAGTAGATAGCTTATTTCAGTTAGGATAATACTGAGAGTATATTATTATACTTAATAATATACCCATATCTAAGACCAATATTTTTTGTCATATTTTTTTGATAAAAAATACGCAGATTCTAAAAATAAAATAATATATAGTCTGTCCTGTTTTAAATAATCAAATTCATATTTATTTTCAGCATAACTGCAAATGTGACTATATTTGTATTATATATCAAATAGCCGCCGTTTATCGTGAGTCATCTGGTTAATACCGTAATCTACAAAAAAAAAGACTGTGAATCGTAATAAAACATTTGTTTAAATTTCTATTCCATTGCAGTTCTATTTGCATTCCTGATTGGTAAGTTTCGTGGATCTATAAGTTCAGGAAGTATACAATTTTTGTAAAAAAATTACAACTTAATGTTTTTTTTTCCCAAAATTCATCATCTTTTGGAATCTGAAATGATAATTATAATAGATATCTTATTTTAAATCACGTATACAGTATAAGAAGCCTTACTATTTCTACTAGAAATCCACACAATAAAATGACAAAAATTCTTTTGCTTTTGCAGCTGTCCTTGCACTTGATAATAATAATTCTGATTTCTTTTTAATTTCAAGACGTCATCCATTACTGCAAATTTAATAATTTTCTGGCGAATCGCTTCACGTGGATGCAGATGTTTTGCCACAGACGGACACTTTATTTCTAGTAATGCTTCATCGAAAGTACCATCAGGAGATGCTGCCAGGTATGGTTTATCCTTATAAGTAAATAAACCGCACCTGTTTATCGAAACGCCACGAAATTTTTCAAAATCTCTAATTGCTTTTTCTTCCATTTTTTGTCGATATCTTGTGTGCTTATTTAAAATCGCCATATACATTTTGTTTCACTTTTGTGGAAGAATTTGTGGTGCTTTTCATTTTACAAATATCTCCAAAATAAGATGCAGTCAATCTTATTGAGCGTTCTTGGCGCCATAAATAGTTTGTACTTTGTCCCAATGTCTTCCTTTGCAAATCCGTGATTTCTTCGGCAGTGTTTTCTAATTATTTTAAAAATATTTCTCGTCGCTTGATATACAGAGAGTTTTATGTAACACCGAACATACTAGAATGTACTCAATGTAAATTTTCCTATGTTCGATGTGTACTGGAACGCATCAAAGCATTAGGTGCGATGTGATTGGCTACAATTTCTAATGGTAATATAAAAATAAATTATATTTGTCAACTATTATGTCAAGTGCAACATGTTTTATTATGGGTATTATACTTACGTCTGCTTTAAGCGCCAGAACAGTAAATTTTACTTGCTTGTGATAACCGACAAGCGTAAGTCATTTTTGACGTGGAAGGGTGTAGTTTGGGTTGACTGCATTATTTTTAGAAATAGTAGCCAATCACATCGCACTCAATGCTTTGATGCGTTCCTGAACAAATCGAACATAGGGAAATTTACATTGAGTACATTCTAGTATGTTCGGTATATATCGTCCGGCATGTCACTATTTGTTGTTTCTTCCCCATAATTTTCATCGGCAGGTACATATTTTTTAGTTTTGTAAATTTTTCTTCGAAGCTTTGTCGCCATTCTCATTTTTTTTAGTTGTTACGTTATTCTTTTAATCGCGCTTGGCACTTCTGTGTTCATCAAAGAAAAGATTGAAGAATAATATTCACCGTTGCTATTAAATGATAACGCTGCAACTTCACAGCGTATGTTGTAGCTTCTCCTTTGAGAAAAAAATATTTGTTTTCCTCCTACAAATTTGCAGACAATACTATTGTATTGTTCTGCTATGTTTGTATCCATGTTTAATAACAAACTAGAAATATTATTCTTCAATCTCTGCAACGGTACGATGATGTCTTCTAGAAAACCACAGGCCGATAGGGAATTTATCAAATTGATTTCCGAATCTACTGGCTTGCAATTAAAATACCCGATATTTAGGCAATTTGCGTGTTCGCCAAAAACATGGGAATAAATATTATTCAGGTCCCTTAATAAAAATTCCGACTTTTCTTCATATGAAGTGTCCATCTCAATGGTGTATTTAATTGCAGACATAATAGATTTTCGAATGCGTGAAATCTTATCTAGTACCGACTTCCTTAATTGAGGTTTAACATATTCGTTTGTAGAATAACTTCGACTGTGTTCTAAAAATATATACATTCATGGTAATAATACAAATGAGACTTTATTATTAATTAATAAAAATGTATTTTAGATATTAACCACTTCCAACTTACTTGTTATTTCTTTCAGTTTGGTACAAAAATTTTCGATTATTAATTGCGCCAAGCATTTCAGTGCTACATTTAAAGCCGCCCACAATTTTATAAGATTCCATCCCTGTTGATGCCGAGGACCAATTTTTAAAACAACGATGTTCACGTGGAGTTCTATTTTGTTCTTCGGCCAATGAACATACACAGCAATATTTGTTTTTAATTCCCAAATATAAAATTTTGCCAGTTCTTCTGCCAATAATGCAAGCCTAAAAATAAACAAAATATTTCATTTTAAAATATTGAATACATCAAATTTTCTATATCTATGCATATAATTAGCGAACATTGAAATGTAATATAAATAAAAATGTACAGGCGTGGCTATTATTACAGAAAGTTTTAAATATCACTGAAAAGCCAACAAGAAATAATTAAAATCATATGGCAATTTAATATACAGGGTAGGCCACGAATAACGGCCATTAAAAGTCTACGGGGTTCTTGACAGAACAAACAATTTTGAAAAAAATCCACATTGTGGACATATTAAATGAGTGGTACCTACCCACTCAGTGAACGGGTCAAAAAATACAACCGGAAGTGATAGAAAGTGGAAAAATTGTAATTGTACCAAAATAACATATAACAGTATAGTTCTCATCGAAATTGGATGTAATGTGTTGAAATTATCTGTCATATTATTTTAATAAATACAGAAAAATATGACAAGTTTAACAATATTTACCACTCCAGATAATGCATCATTATTTGTTTTGTATGATCACTTAGACCAGGCTCCGTCCGTAACGACCGTTATCAGATGAATTCCACTTGACGAAACTTCGCCCAAATTCCTAGAAAGAATACATTGTTCCTTTCCCGCTTCTTCTATAGACTTCTAAGCGAGATTATATATTTTATCGCCGACATTATTTTGGTAATTTTCATATGTTTTAAATGACATGAAGGATATATCAGCATACGCTAATAATTGCTCACATTGCGAATGCCCTATTCCCACAGATACTGTACCCAATTACTCAATACATTGCCAGAATTGACATTAGCAGAATCAGTATCTTCTTCACCAAGTAATGTGTCTTCCAGTCCACACATACGACATTTTAGATAAAATGTGCTAACTAATCCTTGCCTCTTTTCCCTTATAAATTCCATGTCTCCAATAGAGCATTATGTCGCGCCGTGTTTAGCCCTATTGAATATTTGTTTAAGTAAATATTGAATATCAAATATTCTTCTTACTTTAGGCAAATCTGTTTCATAAAACCTACACAAATAAAAGATAATGTATTATTAATATTTATCGATATGTTTCACAACCTACTTTGTCTTAGTTGGCTCATTAACAATTTCATTAATTGATGTCTCTCCATTAAACCTATAAACATATAATAATATTTAGTAAATGTATAGATTTTTTTATACCGGGTGTTGAGTCGGCAGATGTATCATAGGAAATTACATGTTAAATAACGAAAGTCCATTAAAAATATACTTAAATGATAGATAATTTATATCTAAGAAATTCTATTAAAACTGTTTTTTATAGATGTAGAATTATTTTAAGAGATATCGAAGAATAGTTTTCGCGACTAATAAAATCGTGATTTAATTTTTGTTCAATCGAATGTATTAATAGTGATACCGAATTTATCCGCCAACATAATATAATTGAAATCTATAGAAAAAAGTTCATATATACAGAGTGTCCAATTATCATGTCACCTATCAAACTTTTTTTATTGGAATAATATACATTTTATTTTCGATTCTACATTTAAAAATATTCATTTTTGATATAACATTTATTAAGTCAATTTTTGATACTTAAATAGTTATAAACAATTGAATGTTGAAATCAATAATTATTTGGGGCCTTATTTTGCAAAACTAAAAAAAGAATTAAAATTTCTGTTAACACAATGTAATTGAAAAAATGATTAATGATTTTTTTGTGTTTTATCTCAAAGTAAATTTTGTATACAGAGTGAAACAATACGCAAAATGAGTTTTTTTTAATGTAACTTAAAGGCAACGCCCTATATATTTAATGATATTTCGGTGGAAAATTAGTTGTTCTTCTATTTTATACATTATGTTACAGTTTTTTTAACATTTTTAATCCAAAATAAATACAAAATTATAAGTTTCGTTTACAATCCATAATTTAAGTAGGCTATGACTGAATCAAATGCAATTCATAATATTTTCTGACATTTAATAACACATTTAATTCTTAACCTAAAATAATATTCAAACGTCAATCGATATTTAATGACGCATGCAAAATATAAAGAAAATAGTTGGTCGACAAATATTTAGGTATAATGGTTACTGGATCACATTTCTTAAGAAAAAGTACTAAAATATTTGTATATTATTGAATTAGAAGACAAATTATTTGAATGCGTGAAATAAATACATAAAAAATTTAATACTAACAAAATATAATCATACAAGAATTTAATTATTTCACTTGGTATCGACTTTCCGTTTTTCAACTTGCATAAATTGTTGACGAATATATTTAAAATATATTTCGAATAACAACCAAAATATATTTCTTTGTTAGTTTCTAATAATTAAACCAATTATTTGTTGAAGAAATATGTTTGATTTCGCCAAAGTCACAAAAATTACGTAAAATGTACTTTACTTATTAAATATGATATTAACCGTAATTTTGACAACTAAATAATTTAATTTTTCTGGTACAGTCTACTTTGGTTAAAAATTCTTTTCCAAATTTTCAGATTTGCATTTTGAGATTAAATATCTAAAAAAACAGTGAATATGTTATATATAAAATTAAGAGTGATCAATTTTCTATCGAAATAACATAACAAATATAGGGTGTTCCGTTGAAGTAAAAAGAGAAAAAAAACGTTTTGCGTATTGCTTCATTCTGTACATAAACATATGCTCTAAGAAAAAAAAAACGACTATTAAAATATATATATATATTTGATACACTGAATACATAGTAACAGTTGTGACGATACACAATTGAGTTTAAATGATAATTTACAGTAATACATCACACAAAAATGACAATATAATAGTAATAGCTACATAATAAATGTCAAATAGCTGAATTAATATCATTAAACAATTGACAATATTTCGTAAATAAATTAAGATATATATAGGAAAGTAAATACGAAAAGTATCTAAAATTCTCTAAGTAATCAAATCTAATAATATATAGGGTGTTCCCTAAAAAAGAAAACTTTCTATCGGCATTTGTTTATATGATATCCTTTATATAAAAAAGTTAGTGAAGAAAAAAAGTTAATAATATTAATTATCTGTTTATTTTTTATAGAAAATAATCAACTACAGATTAAACGATTTTTTTCTTATCACTGTGAACGCATTGTAAAGTTTCAATCTTTTAGTAAACGGTTTTTTAAATCCTCGAACAGGTCAATTGTTATTTTAAGATATATATTTTACTGTAATTGTCATTTAAGGATCTTTAATTTTTAGATATGACCTAAGCGATGTTTTTTTTTAATGGAAACTCATTTTTTATGTTGAATTTGGAATTAGCATGAAACATCATATCTCAAAAATAAAAGACGATCCTTAAGCGACAATTACAGTAACATTTGTCTCATTTCAAACAAAATTGACCTGTTCGTGATTTTTTTGCAAAAACGTTTAATAAACGATTTATTTCAATAGTTATAGACTTTACATTTACATATACCGGGTGTTAACAAAAGCAGGAATACATAGGGATTTTACATGAAAAAACATGTTTTTACAAATTTATTCAGAATTTCAACATCTGCCTAAAATGATCCTTTGTTCAATTTTACAATTAATGCATAATTAAATTGCATTAGCCATGACTTTCATATAAAATATTCGATTAAATATTTATTAATTATACTCTTATTTTAGAAGTTATTCATAGATTTTTAAATTCTGAACACATTTTATTTCCTGTAGTTTTAATCCAAAAATAACTAGAAAGCAGGAATTTATATAAAATTGTTTTTACATATAAAATTCCTATGTTACCGTATCGCGTCAATACCCGGTATATATACAGGGTGGCGAAAGATTCCGATGAAGTCCAATATCTCAGTTATTTAGAAATTTACAAATAAATATTAGTGACATAATTTGTAGCTACTGTAAAACTGCACGTTCTAAAATTAGTTTCATATATATAGGGTGTCCAATAATCACGTGACGTATCAAACATATGATTTTTTAAATGGAATGCCCTTAAAATTAATCATTTTTGGTATAAGGTTTATTAGGTTAATTTTTAATATTTTAAAAGTTATAAACAATTTAATGTTGGAATCAGTGGAAGTTTGGGGCCTTATTTTTCAAAATTGAGAAACGATGTAAACTTTCTGTTAACGCAAATTAATTGAAAAATGCTGAATAATATTAGAAATAATCGTTTGTTACCATAAAGCAAATGTTGTGTTCAGGGTGAAAAATAAGCAAAATGATTTTTTTTCTTTTTTCACTTAAATGGAACACCCTATATTTTTTACACTATTTCGATAGAAAATTGGTTGATCTTTAATTTTTATGTAATAAACTATACCCCTCTCTGTTACCGTTTTTTAACAATTTCATTTCAAACTACAAAGCTATAAGTTTCTCTTATAATCTATAATTTAAGGATATTCAAATGGCAATCGATATTTAAAGGCGCATGCAAAATATAAAGAAAATAGTTGCTCTACGATTATTCAGCGAGTTATAATGGTTATTACGACACATTTTTTTAGGAAAAAAATTGTAAAATGTTTGAATGCTATTGAATTAAAAAAAATGACGTGAATGCGTCAAATAAATACACAAAAATGTTAATACTAACAAAATATAATAATATAAGTATTTTATTATTTCATTTAGTATCCATTTTCGTTTTTTAGTCCACATAAATTGTTTAAATAAATCAATTTAACAAGCATATAGGAATATTTTAAATATTTTTCGAATAATACCCAAAAAATATAGTTGTTGTTAGTTTTTAACAATAAAATTAATCATTTATTGAAGAAATATGTTTAACTGAACCAGTGTTACAAAATATAACGTAAAATATACTTTACTTACTAAATATGATATTAAGCGTAACATTTACAACTAAATAAATTAGTTGTTCTGGCGCGGTCTACGTTTGTTAAAAATTCTATACCAAATTTGTATTTTATTAATTTTCTATTAAAATAGCATAAAAAATATAGGGTGTCCCATTTAAGTAAAAAGAGAAAAAAATCATTTTGCGTATTGCTTCACCTTGTACATAAAAAAATTGTTTTGAGAAAAAAAATGGTGATGTGTCCATCATGGCACTTTCCCCGGTGAATACGGTCAAATAAGTTTCTGATAGAAAATTTAATAGGGAAGCAAAATGATTAATAGAAAAAATTGATTGTTATCTTTTAAAGTTAAACCCGAGTATTTAGAAGAATATTGTAATTAAGTGTGTTATTTCTTACCTTACAATAGGTTAAAATCATTCCTCCACACTCTTCTTCATTTTTGCAAACTGGAGGCGATTGCGAATGATAAGTTGAATTTGACGGCACTTTGACGTTTTATTTGTCATTAAAATAATTATTTTAATAATTAAAATCTCTAAGGGAATTTATCAGATAAATGCTTATAAAATGAAAACCGGAGGTCCTACAATAAAAGTTTTATAACAGAAATTATTTATTTTCCAAGATCTTAAACTTTTATTTGAAACATTTTTCTATCCGAATTAAAAAATGAAAAATTGCTAAGAGTAAAGTTGCACTTAATGAGTTTTGATTCTAACCAAAAGCTTTTCAGATCATTCCACTGTTATATAAAGCTTAGATATAAAGTTTGGGCTTAATCCATTTAGCCGTTTAGGCGCTATCGCGGAAACACACAGACACACACACAGACATTTTTCAAAACTCGATGGAATGGACTCAGGGGACCTCAAAACGTGCATATTTGTTGAAATTGGCGGTTCGAAAATTTTCACGATCACAATACTTTCCCTTGGACAGGGGTCCGGGAAAAGTAAAAAGAGTAATTGTTTTATTTTTCAGTATTTTTACATTTGTATTGCGTTGATAGAATGTTTATTTTATTTTTCATTATTGAAATATCAGGCTCTAAACATCTATCGATTTCAACATTCATTTGTTTATAACTTTTAAAATATGAAAAATTGACCTTTTAATTAATAAAAAAATGATTATTTTTAAACGTAGAATCGAAAATCTTAAAAAAATATACCATTCCATTTAAAAAAAACATATGTTTTATACGTCACGTGAATATTGAACACCCTGTACATATGAAGCTAATTTTAAAATGTGAAGTTTGACAGTAGCTATTAAAAATGTCAGTAACATTTTTTTGTATATTTCTTAATAACTGAGATAGTGGACTTCATCGGAATCTTGCGACATATATACAGGGTCCTGCAACACTGTGTCGGGCTTTCCTAGCGCCTTTCCCGTGAAAAAAAAAACATGTTTCGTACAAAAAGTTATTGATTTAAAAATCTTTATGGCGTAAAATTATTTTCAAACATACAGGGTGTCCCAATTTTGCGGTATAACAAAAATATTTTTTTTAATGGAACAAATTGAAGAGAAGAAAAAGACGTATCAAATAATGACATAAAATAGGTACCATTCCATTTAAAAAAAAATGGCTTATACCGCTTTGAAATTTGCAAAGTTTGGCATGTTTCTCTGAACACCCTGTACTACTAAATTTAAATTGCCCATTAATAAAACGTTGCTTATTAACCACACTGAGATATTTGCTAAAAGTTATTCTTACCTTCAAAAAACGAGGTCGCTACGATTTTTTAAAGTTGAGCTTGCTTATGCCTTTTAGGCAACATATTGTCATTGAGATGTATATTGAGATGTATATTGTTTAGTAACCAACGAAAACGATTGGTGGTCATGAATTTACTTATGTACGAATCATGCAAATCTGGACACGAACTCCAGTAATCCTTATAACCAGGCATAGGCTTGATTCCCATAAGCAAGTTTATGCCGAGGAAAGCTTTAATTTATGTAGTATTGGTAGGTTGAAACCGTTTTCCAGTGTCCTGACAAATTTGATTGGAAAACTAATTTTTCAATAATTTCTTCGTCAAATAATATAGTAAAATACTTATAAGGCTCCCACAATTTCTATCAATAATACCTTAGTCTCTCCTTCAAACACCTGCAAATACCTAGGCATTCTATTCGACTCCAAACTCTCCTTTAAACCTCATATCCTTTCATCTAAAATTAAAATTCAAAACAGGGCCCGGCATTTCAGATCTCTTACGTACAAGCAACAAGGTATATTCATTAAAACCGTCACTCATATATACAAAGCTATTTGCCGGCCCCTGCTTGATTACGGTGCTATCCTCTTCACTCAACTCATTCCTTCCACTATGTATTACCTCCAAGTCGCTGAAAGATCCTCCCTAAGAATCCTTACCAAACTCAGGCATCCCAATAACCCACTTCACAACCCCTCCAACGAATACCTTTATGAATCCACCCAAATCCTACCCATATCCCAGCGTTAAGTAAAAAAATTGCCAATAATTCTGATAATCTACCCCTTCTTACAAAATTCTGTATTCCCCGTAACCCTAATATCCTTCCTAAATACAAACATCCTACAATCACCATTCATCAATTCATTTGCGCAAATCATCTGGACAGTTCAGCTAGCTAGCATAGATTTTTCTTTAACTTCATCATAAATTCACGACAGGGCAGAAAGACCTTTGGTCGATAGCCCAGACAGACTAACACTTACATGTATTGTTATTATTTATATTGTTATATTGTTAAAATTATCTATATAGTCTGAATATACTTATAAGAAGAATGCTCATCCTGTTCCTTTACAATATCTGCTGCACCAGAATAATGAATAAATTCTGGCGCTGGTACAATGTTATCGGTGCTATGTCCCCATTTAGCAACAATGTCCTGAACATTTGTAGGCCGAAGGGTTTGTAATGTTTTGAGTGCAATATTCATTTCCAGGTCTGAATCATCAGAATAATTTTCATAAGTTAAAGTTTCATTAGTTTCAGTATTGTTCAAATTATCGTCATCACCGTTATCATCAACTTCAGACTCTGGATCAGACGGAATATTTTCAAAATCAATGGTTCATCCTTTCAGTGTAGATGGCAAATTATCCATTTTACTAAAATTACACATTCATATAAATTTACATGTACTACATGGTGGTACATATAAGATACCAGTTTACTTAATAAAAAAAACACATCAAAAAAACATCACACTTTACCTACCAACGTTTCTGTGCACTTCACTATAGCCAGTTATTAGTTTTATGCAGAAATAAATAACAAATGTATGTTTATTTATAACAAGAATGACCGCTAATATTAACAACGATATCTTTACTGCATTAACCTCAAAAACAATGTGCCGCCTGAAATCAGCTGAACGCACGTGTCCGCTATAAATCGAATAACATTTAGGCTACCAATTGCACACAATTATACAGCTGGTACACATATACAGGGTACCGTGCAAGTTGCAGATTGACTTTGAATATATGGTACAGTTTATGTACACCCGTGCGTCGGCGTACCGTGGAAATGTGGTATGTACCACCATGCGTGAAAGAGTTAATATGGATTCGAAGACTCCTCAGATTAAAAAAAATCACTTTAATGTAACATATAAGAATTTTAGTAAACTGTTTAGTTTAAAATTTTACATTTGTACATGTAAATATTGTTTTATTAAATGACGATGTAATCCAATGAATTGAAATTTATTTCTAACCTTATACTTTCCCGTAAGTGTTAAATAAATATTACAATTTTCAATAATACAAATATTCGTCTGATCAGGGCATGCTTTGCATCCGAAGACCTATGTTTATGCCAAAAATTGATAGCTTTGGCTCAAAAAAAATTATACATATTGGAAGGATAAATTTATTTTACCCTCGACGTTCCAATAGCAGATTTTTATTTATGATAAATGTATGAGAAATTTCGACGATGCTGTCAATCTGTGTGCTGAGCGTTTTCTTGAAAAAGTATGATCATATTCTTCATTCGTTAGAGTTGTTAATCAATCTTCTACTGACCTAAATGTACAACCAATATAAATGATGCGAAAAAAGTCACTAACCTTTTGTTTAATTTAAATTTAATTTTTGCGATTACAGCGCCATTTACAATGAATAAAAATATTTTTCAATAAAATCTTATGTATTTTTATCCCTAGAATCCGATTTTTGAATAAAAAATGTGGGTTCTAATTTGAAATGTCAAAGTTAGTATCCGCCCCGCTCACAGAGGGGGCTGTAGTGGTCTGAATTTAGAATAGGGTGGTGTCCCTTTATGAAACATTAAATTTTGGTGTCATAACATTTTTTCGTACGATGAGTATATTTCGAGTTATTTTGATTTGTCAGATTAAATGGTACACCCGGTATACACTGACCGGCATAAAAAACCGGCCACCATTATATATATTTTTAAAACCGAGTTTTAATGGCATATAAATGAGTTTGTATGATAATCAAAGTTTGTTAAACTACTTTATTCGTATTTTAACATGTCTTCTTCATTCCCAACTTTCTTTTTAAGCAATAAAATCTGTTTTTAAGAGATTAAGAAATGTTTATCATTTACGCATTAGTAGATTATACATCTTATTTTATCATTTATGTGTGGCAACATCAAATGGGCTAATTGTTTAATAACAGTTATACAGTTAATAATACAGCTAACTGTTACGGGAGTATCTCAAATTGTTGCTATAATTGAATATGGCTGTAAAAGCACTACGTGTCTCGTTCATTGGTTATTCCTCGTATTACCATTCTGGATGCTTGGTGTCGGTACTTGGAGACTGGCAGTTATGCTAGGTGAGAAGGATATGGAAGAAGAAGGGCAACTAATGCGGTTGATGATCGTTTTGTTGTGTTCAACGCTCTTGGAGACTGAAGAACTACCGCTTTTCAGCTTCAACATCGCCTTCAAACTATTAAAGAGATTTAAGTAAGTGTGGAAACAATTAGATGGACGCTAATTTGCACGACCGCATTTAAATCGAACCCTTCGTCAATGGATTCAAGTTATTTCCTCTGATAAGTTCTGCTTTTTCTGCGTTCGCCTGATAGTCGCCAGAGGGTATAAATATGACAAAATGAACGATACACAAACTGTACCATTTTCAAACGGCGACCTTTTGGGGGCACATGCCGAACTTGTTATTGTAGGAAATGGTGCTTTAAGAGCGCGCGATACCACCTTCTTTTGAAATAAAGTTGAATTTTTAATTATTATTACAGATATTGAAAATCTGTTTTCGCTAATATTTCTATTTTTTAGTTGCGGGGTGCACTATGACGCGTTTTTTTTAAATATAAAAAATAGAATTAAAAAATATAAAAATTAAAAAAAACGAACACCATGTTACCATCATAAATATTTTTTATGAAATTTAATCTAAATAACATTTTTTTATAAAAAATATTTTTAAATGCAAAAACAACTTTTTTAGCTAGTAAAAAAATAGACCCGTAAAATACTGCCATGAAGCGGGTTTGTCTTTATGGGCGGAGTTGTCGTAAGTATTCGATCCCACTTCTTTGAAACAGTGTTATTTAAGGAAGTGTATATTTCTAAAAATAATTAAAAACGACCCGTTCCTGGAACAATTTTTCGTGCGAACGCGGACTCAGGATGTCGCGCGGCCAGGCGCGTTGCAACTTAGCGGGCGACGACGGTCTCGTAATGAGATTGTTGTTTTTAGCAGAACGGACTGTTTATTCATTCGTTATTATAACACCTTTATTACATTTGTACAAACACGATTAAAATGTTATTACTTATTGATTTTTTTTATTATATATACAACTTTTTCTCAATGAAGTGCGCATTGTTAACTTTGTTATTAGTCCAGCTAGAGAGTCGGTTAAATTAGCAAAGTAGTAGTAAATTTTTCGGGGATTACAACGGAGAAATCAGAAAAGCAAAAGAATATCGCATTTTCAAAATATTAATAAAACAAACATTTTTTTAATGGAAATCAGTATCTCTTTTATGATCACATCACCAGAGGGTAGTGTTAACAAACAAATTATAGACTATTACACCAAAATTACTCGCAAATAATGAAGTTATTGGAATTTACGTATTTTGTTTTCAATTGAATTAAGTTAGTATAAAAAACAAAACACTTACAAATAATGTTAAGAAAGTATGTAATAATTTAAATTTAATCTATTTAAATATCATTTATCCTATATTAAATTAAAGAAAAGCGAATTCTAGAACAAACGTTAAAGCATTGCTCTTACAATGTACACCATTTACATATTACATCTTTTAAATTGAGGTACTCATATTTGTTGTTGTAATGCTTAAAAAAACAATATTTATATCGATTAAGTAGATAGTAAATTAACTGTCAGATTCAGAAAACATTTTTTTTATGATTTATTTTTTGCTATTTAATTATTTATAATATCTACATTTTACTAAAAAAAAACAATATTAATATGCAAAAAACTTCTATACTTGTGGATATATATATATATTATTTTAAATAAAACTCTTGGTTTGTTTCACTATTTATATTTTATCTCTCCGACTAGTTTCGACCGTTGGTCATCTTCAGGGAGGAATGTACAGAGATTTTTAAAGCTGTCGGTTTTTATAAAAATAATACAAAGACATCATAAAATAATAAAATACGTCAGGCAACAAGAACGGATGCGATTGGAGAGTGCCAAATGTCCTCGATGTTATTAACGATGGGTTTATCCCGTTTTTGCGCCTTACTAATTTCGAGCCCTTCGCGGAGGTTTAAATATCGGCTCTTATTGCCTGAGTATAATATTTTACAATCATTGTTATCAAAAATATGATTATAATCGATACAGTGTTGCGAAAATCCAGTGGAGCATTTTTTATTTATTATTGACTGTCTGTGTTCTTTTAGACGTGTTCTGAAATTTCTTCCCGTTTGTCCTATATATATACAATCACAATCACTGCACTTAGTTTCGTACACACCACATTTGTCTAGTTTTTGAACATCATTTTTGTTATTTACAAGAAGTCTGTGTAGGTTGAGTGGGTTTGTCATTATGATATTAAATTCATACCCCTTAAAAGTTTTTGTAATTATTTCCGAAAGATTATTAACGTAATTCAATCTATGCCACTCTTTCTTGGGAGGTTTTATTTTGCAGTAGAAATATTTTTCGTACGGTTTTTGTTTTTTTCTTTTTTAGTAAGTTGCTGATAATTTGTTTACTGTAACCATTATTGACTGCTATTGTTTTTATTATGTTTAGTTCTGTGTTAAAATTTGTTTCGTTTAGTGGTATATGTACAAGGCGGTGAATGAGAGCGTGAAAAGTACTATATTTCTACTGCAAAATAAAACCTCCCAAGAAGGAGTGGCATAGATTGAATTACGTTAATAATCTTTCGGAAATAATTACAAAAACTTTTAAGGGGTATGAATTTAATATCATAATGACAAACCCACTCAACCTACACAGACTTCTTGTAAATAACAAAAATGATGTTCAAAAACTAGACAAATGTGGTGTGTACGAAATTAAGTGCAGTGATTGTGATTGTATATATATAGGACAAACGGGAAGAAATTTCAGAACACGTCTAAAAGAACACAGACAGTCAATAATAAATAAAAAATGCTCCACTGGATTTTCGCAACACTGTATCGATTATAATCATATTTTTGATAACAATGATTGTAAAATATTATACTCAGGCAATAAGAGCCGATATTTAAACCTCCGCGAAGGGCTCGAAATTAGTAAGGCGCTAAAACGGGATAAACCCATCGTTAATAACATCGAGGACATTTGGCACTCTCCAATCGCATCCGTTCTTGTTGCCTGACGTATTTTATTATTTTATGATGTCTTTGTATTATTTTTATAAAAACCGACAGCTTTAAAAATCTCTGTACATTCCTCCCTGAAGATGACCAACGGTCGAAACTAGTCGGAGAGATAAAATATAAATAGTGAAACAAACCAAGAGTTTTATTTAAAATAATATATATATATATATATATCGATTTAAATATGTTTCACCACGGGTTAAGTGAGAACTTAATTAATAATTCTATACTTGTGATTTTTGTGATGGTGTATTATTACCTTTTTTGTTAAAAATCATCATCTCTATGAAAATTATGATAATATATAAGCTGTTCTATCTAAACAAAGGTTTATTTCGTTAGTATCTCTAAAATTGTAGTACCTCATTAGTCAATGTAAAATAAATAATATTTACAAGTACAAATTTGGGATTTATCTGTAATTGGATTATGTGTATCAATAGGCATAAAAGCGAAAATCATCCACACCATTTTTTTTTTAAATTGCCAATAATTGATTTAGAATAATTGTTACGATTTGAGTCCGTCGCAACTCCGACCACCCACCTATTAACACAAGAAAACTCTTTAAATGGGGTCCATTCTGCGAAGCGACGCTTGAAATGGTCATAAATATTGTTAGATGATAAAGTTTATGAGAATTCGCAAAAACATGTGGCTGCCAGGCGTGTGGCCCATAGGACCAGGAACGTTTTGTGCAAACCGGGTGATAATTAGCACCATCCTCGCCCCCTCAACACGACAAAAAAGAGATTTTTTCGTGACACGGAATTTTAGTTTAAATTCTGTCATTGAAGGGTGCGCATATAGAAGTTTTTGATAACCAAGTATTCGCGTCAAGATTTGTGATTACTTTTATCAATTTTTTACTTTTAAGAAGAAAGTGGTGTTTGTGAGAAGTGAATAAACTTTTAAGATGGGTAATAAGAAAAACTCTGTTACTCATCGTGTTTCGGGAAAGACCAAAAATCGTATCATGCTAGGGTAAGTAAAATTAATATCATTATAAGTTTGCTGGAGTACAAAATTTATTTGTTTTATGTAGGAATATAAAAATAACAAAGGGAACGAGGAGAAGAGTAGAGCATGGACAGAATAGGTAATATGAACATTTACTATTTAATAGTAGTAATACTTTGATGTTCCAGCGTAATTATATCAGTATCGAAATTGTATATCATTGTGTTATACATATCGTTTTTTTTTATTTTCATATACAGGGTGGTAATTTTTTTTATGAAGTCCAATATCTCAATTATTTACAAATATACAAACAAATGTTACTTATATAACTTGTATTTGCTGTTAATCTTCACATTTTAAAATTAGTTTTATATATACAGGGTGGCGCAAGATTCCGATGAAGTCAAATATCTCAGTTATTAAGAAATATACAAAAAATGTTATTTACATTATTAGTAGCTACTGTCAAACTTCAGATTTTAAAAATAGTTTCATATGTACAGGGTATTCAGTAATCACATGGCGTATCAAACATATGTTTTTTAAATGGAATGCTAGATTTTTTATGAAGATTTTCGATTCTACGTTTAAAAATAATCATTTTTTTATAAGATTTAATAGGTCAATTTTTGATATTTTAAAAATTATAAACAAATGAATGTTGAAATCGATAGATGTACAGAGCCTTATATTTCAATAATGAAAAACGAAATAAACATTTTGTCAACGCCATACGAATGGAAAAATTCTTAATAATAAAAGAAATACGTTTTTTTTTTTCTCTTAAAACAAATTTTTATATACAAGGTGAAGCAATACGCAAAATGATTTTTTTCTCTGTTTACTTAAATGGGACACCCTATATTATTTATGCTATTTTAATAGAAAATTGATCACTCTTCATTTTTATATAACATATTACATAACTACCGTTTACCGTTTTTGAGATATTTAATCTCAAATACAAATTTGGTATACAATTTTTAACCAAAGTAGGCCGCGCCACAACAACTGATTTATTTAGTTGTGAAAGTTACGCTTAATATCATATTTAGTAAGTAAAGTACATTTTACGTTATATTTTGTAACACAGGTGCAGCTAAACATACTTCTTTAATAAATAATTAATTTATTTGTTAAAAACTAAGAGCAAATATATTTTTTGGTTATTATTCAAAAAATATTTAAAATATTCCTATATGTTTCTTAAATTGATTTATTTAAACAATTCATCTAGACTCAAGAACCGAAAATAGATACTAAGTGAAATAATAAAATACTTATATCATTATATTTTGTTTATATTAACATCTTTATGTATTTATTTCACGCATTTTACATCACTTTTCTTTAATTCAATAGCATTCAAACATTTTACATTTTTTTCTTAAAAAAAAAATCTGTTCTAATAACCATCCTAAATAATCGTGGAGCAACTATTTTCTTTATATTTTGCATGCGCCTTTAAATATCGATTATCATTTGAATATTTTTTTAGGTTAGGAAGTATGTCATTAAATGTCAGAAAACGATTATGAATTGCATTTGTTTTTATTATAGCCTACTTAAATTATAGATTATAAACGAAACTTATAATTTTGTACTTTTAATTGAAATTGTTAAAAAACGGTAACAGATAGGGGTAGGTTATCCTGGACACACTCTATATGTATATTGTATGTGCATGTTGCTAAATAGAATAACAACCACGTATCTACTTACATTTTTCTAATTTAATTTGTTTTTCTATTTTTGAATGTTTTTTTTTTATGTTGTTTCAGATATCAAAAGTTGACATGTTCTGTCAAAAAATGATACCATCATTAAAAATATTTTATTTTAATTGTATTTTACCAGAATTGGTCGACCCACGTCATCCAAGGGGTTTAAATATTAGGAATTTTAAAAGAAATTCATTAATGTACTCCACAAATTGTCCCATACACCAATTATAAAATAAAACTATATACTAATATTAAAAATGTTTGAATTTCTGATAACTTTATTATAAATGACAATAAATGCCAATAAACATGATTATAAAAAGTAAGTGCAAAAGATAAAAAAAAATATTAATTATTTTCAAATTATTTTTATTTAAAATTAAAAAGTTCAAACGCTGAATTCAAATTTATGACAATTTATTAATGAAATCATTTTATCTGTATTATAATCCTTAATTTTAATTTCCATTATATATTGAAAATAATAGAATAGAAGAAGAATATTAAGAACTCTAATACAGTTTTTAATCTAAGGCAAATATCAAAATTTATGTGGCAAAATGTCTCTTTATAAATATTTAAATGTTTCTCCATTGCATTAAATATTGATAAAGCAAACACTTTTGGCTCAATCACACTTACTAATTACGTAAACTATTTAAAAAGGTTTTGTATTAATTATACAAAAAAATTATGTATGGAATCATATATTTCTCTTGCAAATCCTTCATTCTTGAATTCATGATTAAAATCTTATAAAGTGATGCGGATTCATTTTTTAAGAATAACTTGTTTAGCTAGCAGTTGTAAAACAATTTTTGTATTCAATTTTAATACATTTGAAAAAAATCTGACACCCTCGAAATAAATATCTCTGAAAATTATGCCATAAATCAATATTATGTATAATACGAATTAATTAGAAATATTGATTTTATGATTATTACAGTGATATCTTAAAATTATTTATAATTAGCATGGTTAACGGGAATTTAATTGTAAAATTAGTGTGTTCAATAAGTGCGGAACCTATTGAATATTTCTGAAACCGTTTGTGGCATTTATTTTAAAATTTAGAATATATATTTGACTAATTAATTTCTATTTATGGAAATTTGCGATATCTCTTATAGTTTTTAAAATACAGCGACAACTTGTTTTTTAATAAAGAGAGTTCAAAATCATGCTAATTTTATAGCGCATTGATTTGTCTATTTGACTGTAATTATTTGTATCAAAATATTGCCAAATAAATAACATCTTTACTATTAAATACATTTATTTAATTCGCATTTTTAAGAAAACCTTTATATAAACGTCAAATATTTGCTGTTTTGCTACAATATGTTCAAAATGTCAGTTATAATCATAACAAAAACAATAAAATAAACTTGATTTTTTTAATTTTTTTAATAGCTAGTTGCTAATATCAAAAGTATAATCCTTTATATAAACGTCAAATATTTGCTGTTTTGCTACAATATGTTCAAAATGTCAGTTATAATCATAACAAAAACAATAAAATAAACTTGATTTTTTTAATTTTTTTAATAGCTAGTTGCTAATATCAAAAGTATAATCAGTAATTACGTTCTAACATATTTTATAAAAAATAATTTGAAACCGTTTCAATACACAAGCCACGAATGCAGATCGATTGAAAAGTGCGGTCTATAACCAGAAAATACAAAATAAATAGGACGAATACGTGTATATTTGTATAGAAAATAAAAAAAAATCTTGGAGGGGAGACTGAACGCCGGTCAGTGTATAATGTCCGAGCAAAGTAACATTTAATGAAATCATACATTTTAAAATAAATATGAAAAGGATTTTTCGTTAATAAATCAAATAAAATTCCTTAAAATACGTTTATTAATTAAGATTAAAAATGATTTAAAGCTGTTTTAACACAATTGTCTTATTTCCTGCAGTGGCAAATCCCGTCCCTGCATCTTCCACCCTTGAATCCTTTGTTCATAAGAAGACAGTGGGCTGCACAGGCTGAATGATTCAACGAACCGAATTTAGTGTCAAAACTCAGTAAATCGCAGGTAGCTCTTCTAGATCTAACCAAGATGTAACCTTGACATAAAATAATAATAATCTAAAATTAGTTAAATAAAACACATTTTAATATCAACAGATTCAACTTAGGGGCAAAAACACTTTTATTTTCCAACGATATCTATGCTGAAAATAAAACATTGTCCATTGATATCTTATAAAAATGTGACTAAAAAACATTAATTCTTATTTATTTATAGTAAATTTAAAAATACAAACTTCGAAAATGTAATTCTTACTATAATAAATATAGTATAGTCCGTATACCTATATCGTATATTTTTATTTTATTCCTGGGGTATGTTTCGTATCGAATCGCTTTTTGTCATTTGTTTTTTTTTTGCAATCAAACAAATCGAATTTTCTTGAAACTTTTCAATAGTATTATAACATAATAATAAATATAATAAGGGCTTTGAATTAATATACAATAAATGTCTATTGTTTTTATTTAATTACAGTATTATCGCGTGAATAAAAATTGTAAAACTCACACGAAACATATTTTAATTAATTCGTTAATTGTTAAGACTTCCTAATATATCGTTATTCTAAGAAAACTACTTCACCAATTAATTTCAGAAAATAATTTTTGAATTAATTAATATTTTCTAATTGCCCTCTAATTTATAAACTAAAGAAGTAAGTACTAAAAATTTTGAATCAAGATTGTTTTTCAGTGACATTGATTGATTATGTTACTCCCATAAATTCAAGATTGCCGTGAAATGCAAAATCTCGGTAATTCGAAAAAATACGAAAATACGTTACTTATATAATTTGTAGCTACTAATAATCTTCACATTTTAAATTAGGTTTCATATTTACAGGATGTCCAATAATTACGTGACATATCAAACATATGATTTCTTAAACGGAATGATACACTTTTGATATTGATTGTAGATTCCACGCTTAAAATCAATCATTTTTTTAAATACGGTTTATTATGTCAAATTTTGTTATTTTAAAAGTTATTAACTATTTCGATGGATGATGATATTATATGATTTTATTTACGGATTCACCATTTCTACATTCAAAATATGTTTACATATATAGGGTGTCTCAGCGTGCGCGCCGAGTAGCTTTACGGCTAAACGGTCTATATTTTCAAAATCGACTTTCGCAGGCGTATGTAGGTCTATTGGTACTATATTTTAAAATTAGTTTAAAATATACAGGGCGTCCCATAAAAGCATGGCGTATCATAGTTATATTTTTTCGTCATATATTTTCGTGCTTATTTTAAATGGCACACCCTATATCTAATAGCCCTATCTTCTAGAAAATGTTATTGTATTTTAAAAAGTATAAACTATTGACATAATATTTATTATTCATATTATGGAAAAGTGATACAAAGCGCCATCTATTGTTCAATTTAGTATTTATTATTTCCAATTATACCAATGGGCAAGTGTTTAGCTTTTGTTTATAAATAAAGTCAGATGACCCAACAAATTATTTTGGAGATATTTCCTAATACACTAATGTCATTGATTGTAAATATATTATTTGCATTTTTTATTTACACATGTGTAAATTATTTGTTAAAAACTTAATAAAAACTTGGCGAATATTCAATGGAATTAAACTTGTAATTGTGTCTCTTCATTATTATTTACTGTTTTCATTTTTTATTTATTTTTTTTTTTTTCAGATACTTCACACTGTCAACAGTTTTAAATGTATTTAAAACTTCATATTCAGTCTTATTATTAGGATTTCTTTCAAAAGAAAACATTTTGTACACCAAAAGACCATTTTCATAACGTTCCATTATAATAGAATCATTTTAATTCTTTTATTTATGGAAAAAATCATTTTTGCAAATGTTAGTAAAAATACGAATGTATCATTTAATTTTGTTTATAAACCAAAGCCTATTGGAATAACTGTCAATAATAATTTTTAAATTAGGCAACAGATGGCGTTTAATGTCACCTTGTATTAAAATAATAATAATTTTGGCGAAAATTACCGAAAATGGATATATCTTGAAAACTCTTAGGTTTAAGTGTAGAATACTTTTATAATTTCTGAAAGACAATAAAATTTCCTACATGATAGGCTTATTAGATATAGAGTATGCCATTTAAAATAAGCACGAAATTTGACCTTGAATGTGTTTCTGGAGATACGTTGAATTATCAAAAAATCTTAAGATTTTAAATTCCTCTTAATAGCCTAAAATATTTACCCATTAGTCAAATATACTGATACAAAATTTTATTTATTTTCATTCACCCATTTGAAAGTTATGATTTTTTTTTCGAAACGTCAATTTTTCCAAAAATATTTAAATATTTTAAAAATTGTTAGGTTTAGGCATATGAACATATTATGAAAGTTAACCTTAATTTTGATGTATAATCTGAAAAAAATATAAAATATTGGTTATTCCATTAGAAAAAAATATAGCTATGATACGCCATGCTTTTATGGGACACCCAGTATATTATCCACTGCGTTTACCCCTCTGGCGACCACCGAGTTTAATCACCAGTTTAAGTTAAAAAAATGCTATGAATTAAAAAAAAACATTAAAATGAATTACACAATATCAGGTGAACAACTCCTAGTTGCACCTGTGCGTTGCGATTTGTTTTGGCAGGTAACGCGTCAGTCATTATTGCTTGTTGTAGGCGCAGGTAGCTTAACCTGACATAAAAAAATACCAAACGATGTGGGGTGGCACTCCACATCGTTTGGCATACGTAGCAGAAATATTCATAAGTAATTGTGCCTGTAATTAATTAACTGAACAACAATAGAAAGGGGTAATAAAAAAAATACAAAAGACGACGTTCAAAATAATAAATCGCGCTCGAGGTTGGATTAAAAATGGTTAATGATGCTGGCAGGTACGTGGCTATTACCTATGGAATATCTCTGCTAATTGAATCCTCGTCAAAAAGCTTAATTAGTGATGATTATATATCAGGTCAGTATGTGTTATCGACGCAACGAAGCCACCTATGTCGTGTTTGATATAATTAGCATCGTTTTCTCTCAGCTATTGAATGGCGCAGGCTGTTAATTCGTCGTATGTAGCACATTCGCGAGGCATGTTGACATCTCGCGGCTATTGTTTCGTTTTCGGATGGCTCAAGAAGGCTGGTGCAGCCTTTTCTTCGTGAAGCGACCCTCGGCTGGTACTCTTAATTCCGATCGCGGAACGGTCGGTTCAACGCGAATTTTAATTTGTTCTTTGAAATAGCTGAGAATGTTGTAGTCGGTAACAATATTTGAAACTAATTTTAAAATGTGGTCCTAATAGACATACGTACGCCTGCGAAAGCCGATTTTGAAAAAAAAAACATTTAGCCGTAAAGCTACTCGGCGAGCACCCTAAGACACCCTGTATTGAGCATACAAAATACCAACTTATAAATTAAAAGAAAACCAATTACAAGATAGAAGAAAAAGAAACATGATATAATAATTATCATTTATCAAATAAAAAGTAAATAATAATATGGTTTATGGTTCCACTTTATGTAATGAATTTAATAACATGCAAAGTATGGTATGAACTAAATATTTAAATATATATTTATTATATATTTTAAAATTGAGAAAAGAATTAAAATGTCTATTAAAGCAATTTAATTCGAAAAATACTTAATAATCTAAGGTATAGTATTTTTTTATCTTAAAACAAATGTTGTATACATTATGCTATTTCGATGGAAATTGGTTGTTCTTAAATTTTTGTATAATGAACTATACCACTATCTGTTAATTTAAATGCGAAGTACAAAATTTAGTTTCGCTTATAATCTATAATTTAAGCAGGTTATGATTGAAAGAAATGCAATTGCTAATTGTTTTCTTATATTTAATAACACATTTAATTCTTAATCTAAAAGTAACAAAATATTATTATTTTACTAGGCACCGACTTTCGGTGTTTAAACCTACATGAAACCTTTAAAAAAATAATTTTATAGGTATATAGGAATAAATTAAATATTTTTCAGAATAATAACCAAAATATATATTTTTGTTAGTTTCTAATTATTAAAGAAGTAAGTTTAACTGCACCATAGTTACAAAAATTGCGTAAAATGTACTTCACTTATTAAACATAAAATTAAGCGTAGCATTGACAACTAAATATTTTAGATATTAATAAAAACCACTTTGTAGATACTAATAATTTTAAAATTATATATTCATATAATAAGGGACTCAATTTGAATCTCAAGAAGGGCCTAGAAATAAACATTGATTACTGGATTATATTTAAGGTCATCAGTTTTTCAGTTGTCAACTTGTCATATATAAGCTTGTCAGTTACATTTCTAACTTACACTTTACAGTGCCTTAAAACGCGAAACACAAGTCAAAAGAGAACAATTGTGAAACAACCTCGTAAGTCAATAAATTGCAGAGCAATTGAAATAAATTAATTAATTCTTAAATTACTTACTTTTAATTTGGTTAATATTGCAATGGAAACATTTACACCATCATTATAATTATTTTATTATAATTATTATTTCCATTTGTATTTAAATCATTTTTTATTTATATAAACTATATTTCCATTTTAATTATATTTCACATTTAATAATAAAAATTATATTATTAGTAATAAACTAAAAAGACATAATTTACGGAGAAAAAAATGGCGTAGGTGGTACTCAAATATTAACTAAATAATAAAATAAATATTAACTTCACTAAAGTGAAGAAAGTGTTAGTGTTTTAATTATTTAATTACAAATATTAAAGTAAAAAAATATTTGACGAGAAAATAAATGTGAGTAGAAAATAAAAAATAACGATTAAACAAATAAACACACAATTTAACTCATTTTTAATAAAAAATAAAATTTAATTTAATTATCTTGAAAACTCAGAAATACCAATGGTCGATAATTATATTTGAGGCTTAACTAGTTGTAAATAATTATAATGATGTGAATATTGTGATAAATAATAATATAAAGTAACTCTCAAAAAAAATATTTTATTCAATTGAAACAATATTTTTATTTGTTACTTGATAATATGAACTACCAAAGTTTAAATATTAAACAAAATAATAATTGAAAAACTGTATTATAGATATTAATACATCATGCATTTTTAAAAATTCTGATAACTATTATTTCTCAATTAAACACTCGCTTACTTTCATCTTCTTGTTCAATCGGAATGGCGTTGGTGAATGTGGCAACGATCACGAGAATACAAACTGCAACTGCGAATTTCATTTTCAAACTGTTTAATTTTGGATTTGTTATCAAATGTCGAAACGAAATGTTTGGTTGTTCGAGTTGTTGTGATTCTGATACCGCGATGAAGAGATATTTATATCGAGTGTAAAATGATGGAAACAAAACAAGAAAGGATTTGAAAATCCCCCGGGACTTCCCATTGTACTGAGCGATGAATTAATCGTTGTTCATTCCAAGAAATGCGCGACATAAACGGTACTGATTATTGAACGGTTGTCAACAAAGAGTTGTGTTAGTTTATCACTCACTTCAATATCAACGTGAAGACCTTGTAGATTTCTTTCAAATTCGATGTTCATACATTCAAACCCAGTACGTGAAATAGCATATTTGCGTTAATTAAATTTTCATTTTTGTTGCCAGACGTATGTAATTATTATAAACTGAGCCCGAAATATGCAATTCTGCTCACACTTTCTTTACTTAAATGAAATTAGCTTATGTATATTTTTTCTACCATACTTGCAATGACAAACGGAAAAATCTCCTAATGATGACCATTGTATCCTCCATCTCGTATTTAAAAAGCACATTATTTTGCTCTTTCCATATGCAATGAACAATTAAAAAATAAGAATAATTAATTTCCAGGTATATATTTATTACAGAATTTCCATCAACGTTCACTTTTATTTTAATAAACGGAAATATTTCAATTGTTAAACTTTCAAGATTTATTCACATGGTCACATTTATTTAAATAAATTAAATAAAAAGAATTTGAAAATAATTAATTAATTATTCCCTCTTTAACTACTGTAATATTTTGACTTATGTTAAAAAGTAATTAAAACAAATGCTCAATAATGGAATAAAAAAAAATGTTGCATTATAAATGCAAATATCCATTATTGAGCATTTGTTTTAAATACTTATGTAACATATTTCAAAATATCAGTAGCTAAAGAGGGAATTATATATTAATTATTTTAAAATTATATTGATTCTGATTAAAAAGTAGACAATTGCGGCTCGTGAAATTCACATTTAAATTAGTGTGATTCTAAAGTTTAATTTATGTTTTATTTCTCAAAAACAGCATTTCTTTAATCTTTAACCTTTATTTATAAAAAAACGTATTTATTTTGCTAATATATCGAATATATTTCATTTCGCACAAGAGACTATACAATTTCGTCCAAGCGCGGGTACCTAAGGGATACCCCCCGGCGAGAAACGACACTTGTATTGTGGTTTGCACCCAATAAATCTTCCCGAACGAGCGTAAGCCTACCCCAAAACAAATATCTGTCCTCTCAATAATACTTGAAAATATTATATAACACGAGTTGTTTCATGATTTTAAATTTTCATATTTCTTTCATAGAAAAACTGCTTGTTGAGAATTGAATTATAAAACTTGTATTTCATTTTACAATAGTCTTTTTAAATACTGAAAGAAAGTGTTTACAAAAATAAATAATTATAATTTTTACAACATGCTAATAAATTTAATTTACCTCCTAGTAAAAAGGAATATATATATATATGTTTTTTACTGGTACTAATTGGGAGAAATATCGTATGATCACGTAGTACATATTTTTCAATTTTTACAATCGTTTAAAAAAGTCCAAAACATGTTTCTTATTCATTTCGCTCTTTAAGTCTGAAAATGTGGCTAAAATTATTCAGTTTTTGTGAAACATTTTGAGATGATCATGGATCAACTACGCAACCAGCAATTTTTAATTGGAACTCCACACAACCATATTGTTAACGAGGGTGAGGTTTAAAAATTGAAATTAGTAAAACATCTGGCACCTCGAGGGCAAAAAAAAAATGCACACCATTTTTTAATTCTTTCACTCTCTGCCCATTGGACTTAAATTATCAAAACGAAATAAAATTACTCTCCTCTTGTCATTAAATAGGAAAGGTAGGTCTAATAAAAGTGTTCAATCCGATAATGAAATTAAGTTTCCTTATAAAATGAAATTTTGTCTATGTTTAATACTTGTTATTTTCAAGCGAAAATTATTAAACTATACTTAAAATTATCTATTTTTGAGATATCTGGATATTTATAAAAAATGTGACTAAATATCATCCCATTGTTTTGTTTTTTCTACATTTATTTTCTTTTTTTTTTGTTATTTCTACCAAAAATAATGAAAAATATTACACAGTGTATTTCAAACTAGTTGTGAGTTTCAAATGGCCATATCTTGATTATTTTTTCAAACGGAATACCTTTCTAGGAATAGTACTACAAATATTCGAATTTTCATTTCTATGATTTCATTCTACTTTGTGATATATTTTAAAATGATGCCTAAAAAATTAGTAAGATATATAAATATTGAAATATCTCATTCATAAACAGTAAGGTTTAGAATTTTGTAATAAAAACATACGTATAATCCAAATTTGAAGTAAAAAGTATAGGGTTTCATTTAAAATAACAATGTTTTGAATCCGGTATGACCGGAAGTGGCAGAATTTTGAAAATATTTTGATTAAAAAGAACATACTTTTTTAATCAAGTGTAAAAAAATCATTACAATCTAACAATAGGAAACCGATATACTCGTAATGTGATTTCTCGATGAGAGACCAACCATAGAAATTTAAATATATTCAATTTTTAGTTCTCTTGCAAATGAGCCGATAACCTGAAACTAGTCGAGAATTAAAAATTATTCAACTAAATCTGTATTTTATTTATTTTATTGATAGATTTTTCTATAATCTATACATATTCAAAGTGAATTATGCAGTAATAAGTATTCCCTAATTTGTTTACTTCCCAATAGAGATTTTTTATTACTTTATAAATGCAGTTACAATCTAAGAGGTTTTCAAACTTTTATATTGCAACTCCTAAAACTATTGTATTCGTGGCGAAATTAAAAATATATTTATTTTTATATTTTTTATTAATTATACAGCGTCGCATATTTTCTCAACAAGTAGATTTATGGATATAAGGAATTTTTTTCGTAATGGTCTATTATAACATTTTTATTAAAAATACCTTTTTCTATCAAATACTGATAAAATATATAGGGTGCTCCATTTGAAAAATGAGTGTTAATAAGTTGAAAACGCGATGTTCTTTTGTTTTTCTGATTTCACTGTTGTAATCCCCGGGACATTTACTACTACTTTGCTAATTTAATCGACTATTCAGCACAATAACAAAGTTAATAATTGTGCATTTAAGTTATCATTTTTGAAAACTATTTTACAAAATATTTTCTACCTAATAATAATTGTTATTCCTCAATTTTTTCATTGTTATTCTTACAATTCTGTCAACATTTTTTTTTTAATTTAATATTATTCTAATATTATCAGATGTTAGTTTTATTGGTAAACCCATGCTGATCCTATATTCCGCATATATTTGTTATAGACATAAAAAGCAAAAGAGAATATTGGTAAATGACAATCGTGTGAAAGTAAATGTGAGATATCTATAAAAAAAAACTCAGAAAAAGGTAATGAATGAGTTTTGAGAGTTTTTTTATTACTAATTTTCACTTGTTGAAATAATGTTCAAGAAAAGATGCATTTCATAAGAATATTTAATTTTATAAGTAGAATAAACACTCATGTTGAATCTTTGTTGTTTTTAATAGAGTTACTTTTCATAATTTAGAGGTTTTAATTTTACATTCTTCTTCAATTCCGTCATAGATTTTAAGCGATAAATCTAAAATATAGAAGAGATAAAAATTAACATTGAAATTTTGACAAGTTATTCCACTATAATCCGTCTTAAAAAGGGGAAAAAGGCATTAGAAATATTAATTTGAAAATATTTTTTATTTCATTGCTGGGTGAATCTAAAATATCTAACAAATTAATCTGAAATTATTTGTTATTTAATTTTGTTGCTGGGTGAATGTAAATGTAATATATCTATTTAATATTTGGGTTCAGAGTGAAATAATTGAGAATTGGGTGAGTGCATTTTTAGCCCTCGAGGTGCCAGATGTGATCGGTGCGACGGAAGGATTTATGACCTGTTTATGTTTGTTTACCGCAAAACCAGTGTTCGATTTCATGCCGGCTCTTCGGGGGGTGCGCCTTTGCTGAGCCGTCGTTTGGACGAAATTGTAAGGTCCTGTCGTGAGGACGAAATTGTAAGGTCCTCACAAGTCGGCTCAGCAAAGGAGCACCCCCCGAAAAGCCGGCATGAAATCGGACACTGGTTTTGCGGTAAACAAACATAAACAGGTCATAAATCCTTCCGTAGCACCGATCAATAATACCATGTTTATTACCGAATTAAATATCGAACTAAATTGCAACAAATATTTTTTTATTATTATTAATTATATCGCATAAAATGCGTTCAAATAAATGTCATTATATTTTATGTTTTCATTGTTTCAGAACCTATATAACAATATATGGGGCAGCAATTGAGGGGTATTAAAATGCCGTTTTTTATGTAAATGATTAGATTGTACAATACTCAACTCAATATTATACTTTTTTATTTTGAGTAAATATTTTGAATATTCATTTTTTAAATTAATTTAGTGTTAGATATTGTTTAATATAATTAGTAATACTAAAAAAATTAACAATGTAAACATATTTAATTATTTCAATTTTTGAATAAGAATAATATTTGAATATTCGAATAATAATAATAATGTTATAAAATTAAAATTTGCTATAATAATACAATAAGTCATAATTCCGCAGAGGAAGAAGTCGACGATCCTGACCAACCTGAGGAACCCATCGCCATAGCGAATGAAAATATTAAATATTTACAACCCCTCCATACAATATGCAACCCCTTCCGTACCTACCTTATCCTCAACATGTGCAACCTCTTGACCACATTTTTCAACAACCTTTCCCATTTCCTCTTCCCGATCAAAACATTACTGAATACGCCTTACCCCTTGCGGACCAACCTATTGTAGAACGCGTTCAACAAATAAGAGGCAACTATAATAAATGTCAATCGAAATTAGTAATAATTAATATGAATAATGTATTAATAGCTACTACGATATGATAGAAAACATTTCTCCTTTAGAGTGCTTTGATTTTTTATCTACAGAAAAATGTTGGCAGTAAAAATAACTCGTTAGAGTTTATGTAATCATTTTCACAATAAATAATAACACATGTTTTGTTATATTTCTTTTTATTAATTGATACCAAAATTATGTAAAATATAAAAAAAAGCACTCTAGAGGATAAAAACTTTCGATCATATTGTACTTGAAAACAGAAGTAAATAAATAGTAAACTGAAACTAATGGAGAATTCAATTCTTCAAGTAACTCAAAAAATATTATTATATTTTAACAATCTATTCTATTTAAATACAAACTAATGCTTTTTATAATTACAGAACGTGATCCAATACCTTTTCGGCCGTATGATTTATAAATATATGTACATATTTTAGGTTTCAGTTTATTAATTTTATATAGTTAGGTTTAATTTGGTTTTATTTATAGTATATATTTAGGTTAACAAATTAAACCTAAATATATACTATTATATATATTAATTTTCAGAAAATATACTATATTTTTTATTGGAAAAAAATAAAGCATATTTTATTACATTTTTTTTTTCATTACTAGTAATTCCCATTGTTGTCACTGGGGGGTGCATAACATTTTCATTTCTCACTATGCACACTTTAATATAACGATTTCATATTATTTTTATTTTTGTTACATTTTGTTTATGAAACGTATTACGTATTATAAGGGATTAATGTCGGGTAAAAAAAGCGTCACGCATTTCAGGTCCGCCAGCATTGTCGACCTCTAGTACGAGATCTCGCAATCACGAACGAAATGGGTGATTATCCATGCTAGAGATCAAATTACTGATGAAAGAAGCAAGGTCATGCGTCGCGCCGAACGAGTGTTTGTTTATTTTGTTTGTAAAACGCTTCATTTATGATATATAAAAATGCAGCATTTTAAGAACGGAAAGTGATACACCGAATCACCAATAATGTATTTTTGAGGCAGCAAAATTTATATTATTATATATTTACCATATAATAATAATTAATTAATATATAACTAATATAATTTAATAAAAATTGAATAAAAAATAAAAAATAAACGGTAATCTAAAAGGTTTATTTTTAAGCAAGAATTGTATTTAGAAAGAATATTAATCAAATAACTATGCTAAATAGGTAGACAGATAGTGTAAACATATTAATATGGTACTGTAACATAAGTATATCAATGAGAAAATGATCAGTAGAAATTCGTCAATGGCAAAGTGGATATAATATAAAATTTGTAATGTATTGAAGGGGGTACTTCCGAAATAACAAATATAATTTTTTAAATGTATTGGTAAAAATATTTCTAATATTAATTTTGTAAATATTGTATTTTAAGAAAAATGCGTTAGACGTGGGAAATTTTATCATTGTTTAGTCTGAGCGATAGAGTTAAGTGGGTGTTTTTTCAGCCCAATCGGGGGAAGCGCGCGTAATATAAACATTTCACACTAATACGGAGATGGCCGCACAGGCATTTATTGAATGTTATTCCAAAAGAAATTAATGCTAAAAACTTGTCTGGGCAAATCGATGGGAAGTGAATAAAACCAAATCGAAAAGAGGTTCACGTCATTCTTGAATCGGCATTCAAGAAGCACACCACGTTTTAAAAAGAAAATATAAATACATTTAAAGGTAACAAATTTATAAAAAAAGGGGTGGCAGGGACTTTTCTGAGAGAATATACAAAATTTATTTGTGTCTTACATGGTGACATTGGGTATACCTTTGGCTCCTTACTATTTTACATTTGATTTTGTTATTCCTACAGAATAATTGTATTTTAATATTTCATGGTTGAATTTGATGAATTAATTTGAGGTGGGATGTGTTTAACATGGTGACATTGAATATATCTTTGGCTCCTTACTTGCTCACATCCGATTTCAAGTACTTTTTATATATTCAAATTTTGAACAATTATTATATAAATTAAACATAAAAGAATAATAAGGGTTATAGGGACTTTCTGAGAGAATATTTGTATTGTTATTGGTTTCATGGATAATTTATGTGGGATTGTTCGGACGAGATGTAATTTACTTAAAGACTATGGCTATGACGCTGGTTTTTTTGTGCATCATGGTCTGGTTTCGAGCGTTCCTACAGGTTTAAAATGTGAACAATTTCAAACAATAAATTGCATAAAAAGGGAATAAATACGTGTGTGTGTCAACACATTGATTCTTTTATAAAAATACTTGGATCTTGGTCATGAAGCATAAGCTCAATAACTCTATCTCTCAAAAATAATGATATATATATATATATATATATATATATATCTAACAAAGTAAAATAGATAAATGGAACATTAATAAGTTATTCGGAGGTAGCATCTCTCAATATTTGTTCTTTAATTTTAAATCCATTCCTTGTATAAAAAAGGGGATTAATAATAATCTCGTAATATTTTATTTTGACTAGCTTATACATGTTTTTTTTTTTTTGAATAAACTTTCTTTTATTCAATTTTGGCGTATATGTTCCAGACCTCATTTTATTCGTTTTCAGCTAATAAGTTACAATAAAATATAGAGTGCAAATTTGCTAGTCCATGACACTTAATATAGTATAATGCACCTCAACATTTGAACGAAAACAAAAAACACAACAATGGATCTTATACAAATAAAAAAAACATATTCGTATAAGACCCGGGTCCTCTATATGACAAATTATAACTTATTAATTCAATTCATTCGGAAAATAAAGCTAGCCTGCCAATAATTTTAATGAAAACTTGTTATTAAATTGACCGGAAGCCAAAGTGGTGTTTTATTAATTTTATACCTGTGGTATTCTCATATTAATAATAAACCTAATTAACGTTTAATTCGCCATTTAACAAAAAATATAGTGATAAATATTACACTAAAAATACTTATACATTCGTGGAAGTAATATAAATAAAAGCCCGCGTTTGGATCTCATTAGATCTCTCGAGTACGATATATATTTTTAATAGATATCGTATACACGCGCTTTTTAAGATTTTATTTTAATTATAAATAAAATATAAAATAATTTAAAAAGCAGATTTTGTAATTAATTATGCAAATTTATGATTACATTTAAAATAAATGAATATTATATAAAAAATAAGTTATATTTAAGCGGAAATATAAAAAAAACTATTTACGTGAATCTGTATTAAAAATAATAGATTTGGATAGTAAAGAAAGCCAATTCTTAATTTTACTATTAATTATAACGTCAGTAACATATTGTTGGTGATTCCAACATGCATTATTCTTCCAATGGGGAAGTTTATAATTTATTGTTTCTAAAACATTTAACTTCAATAGTTTTTTTTTAAATTCCGAATATGTTTGTTATTGTTATAAAATTGCACGATAATTTCTAAATTAATTTCTGTTATCGAAATTAGTAAGTCTGTGGGTCGTTGTAAAGATTTTATATTCGATTCTCCATAATCTCGTTCAAAAATTAAAAGTTCATTTTTGTTATCAAGTGGAGCATCGTTCTTATTTATAAATACACAAGAACATAAATCTCAATTTTGTGTTGTTTTTGTGCCCACCTATATACTACATAACCGCTATAGTATACTTTTTTTTCAATTAATGAAATCGCATGTAAATTGTCTGAATATATGGAATTTTCTTCCTCCTCTTAATCTTACAGTTTATTAAAAATCCCATGTGACGGTTCTTCCTGGCTTAATAAAGATAAGTGTTTATTTACAACTGGAAATTAATTGGTATTCGTAAATATTTACCTAGTTGCTTCATTTTCGGTAGTTACTTCTAATAGCTGCATATCATCATCTATTTGACAATTAACATTTTCTACTACAGATTCTAACATTCGTACTTGCATTTTTTGCTATAATGATTGCCGAAAACCTCTTACTGTTGGATTGGGATTATACCCACCCCTATGCCTAATTACGGAAAATATATTTTCGATAGGATCCTGCTGCAGCCTCGATGTTAAAAGAGATTGTTGCCCATTCTCTTTCACAACTTCATAGATGGATATATTCCCCGAATTGATTGTAGTATGCTATCAAAACAATAAATATTTTTGCGTTCTTTATTATTCTTGTTAAATATTTTTATTTTTTGTATAAAGTTTTCTCCATTCTGTAACGTTTCAAGGGCAACTTGTTTTTTTTTTCTGATAGGGCACATTTTTTTCGGATTTATGTCATTTAAATTTCTGCTGTTTAGTATGTCAAATAAATCATTATTTTTTTTTATTAAAGTAGCCGTGTGTTCCGCCGAATCTGACATAATAATTTGGTTTCATTAAGTGTGGAACGTCATAAATAGCAAAAATCTTCATATCATCCATTATGAAAAAAGGAGTCTACTAAAGGTAGATCTATTGTTGGGCCCTTGGTCGCAAATTATTGCAATTACTAGTATATAGTATTTCATCCTGTTTGGTTATAAACTTCATTTATTAATCCCTTATGAAGATATCTATTAAAATTGAGGTTACAAAACATTTCTCTATTCTCTATTTTCAAATGTATTCAACGAATATGAACGTTTTGAGTTCCTCTACTTCCATTCCATCGAGTTTTGATATGTGATAAAGGTTCGAATCGGCAATATTGTGAAAGTTTAAGATTATTTAAAATAATTTTGACATTGTCTTCAGTAACTATTGAAAAATAAAATTTGGTTCTGTATCGATCATTGGCAGTAGAATTATAAAAGTTAAAAATTTTGGATGCGGATTAGATTGCTAAGTGTTTTGAGAAAAATAGTTATTTATTTCATCTGCATTACCTAGATGCTGAGGAATTGTGTTAGTGTTCTTACTGTAAACGCCTATTTTTCTCAAATCACTCCACATTTGCTTTTTGTTGGTCTTATATAAGTTTACTCTATATTCCAAAAATGCTTTTTTCTCAACCCGAATCCCTGTTGTCGTAACATTTATGAGATACTTGTAATAATTTAGATCTGATTGGTTTTTTGTCCGTTTATATTCATTTAATGCCCTATCTCTCGTTTTCATTATCTCTTTTATTTTACACGTAATCCACGGTTTTGAACTGAAACTACGTCTAATAGTTTTATAGGGAGCATGAATATTAAATAACTATAATGTTATGGTTTGGAAAACGCAACTTCTCATTTATATCATTCATACCATAGATCAAAAACCATGGAATAGCGTACATATCAGAATTAGAGTCGTCATAAATAAAGTTTTTAAAGTAATGATTATCTATCATGTTTTTATTAATACTAGTTATCGAATTTAGTAGAATTGTAGTAAATAAAAATGATTTGAAAATAATTAATAAATTATTTTCACATTTAGCTCTGTGACTATTGACTTACCTACGTAAGTACGTTAAACAAATGCACATTAAAACAACTACTTCCCGGGCAAATACCCACGCCGGACATTGAATTACATAATGTACACCTGCCGTTGCACATCAATAAAACATTGAATAATGCAACAAATTTTTGATCCGAGAAAAATTTAATGTAAAAACAACAAAAGGAACCTTACATAATATAAGGCCATCTGCAGACACGTGTTTCGGGATCTATCCCTCGTCAGTACAGCTATGCCTTACATAATTTAAAGATGTTAAAATAAATCAATTAAATTAATTCAAATACAATCAGCAAAATTAAATCAGTTATATTAAATCAAATTAAACTAAATCAATTTAAATTAAATTAAACCAAATTATAAATAGAAAACAGTATTCATTCACTTGGTCACAGTTATTTAAATATATTAAATAAAAATGATTTGAAAATAATTAATAAATTATTTTCACATTTATCTCTGTGACTATAGACTTACCTACGTAAGTACGTTAAACAAATGCACATTAAAACAACTACTTCCCGGGCAAATACCCACGCCGGACATTGAATTACATAATGTACACCTGCTGCTGCATATCAAATATTGAATAATGCAACAAAAATTTTTTGATCCGAGAAAAATTTTATGTAAAAACAACAAAAGGAACGTTACATAATATAAGGCCATCTGCAGACACGTGTTTCGGGATCTATCCCTCGTCAGTACAGCTATGCCTTACATAATTTAAAGATGTTAAAATAAATCAATTAAATTAATTCAAATACAATCAGCATAATTAAATCAGTTATATTAAATCAAATTAAACTAAATCAATTTAAATTAAATTAAACCAAATTAATTCAATTTAAATCAAAACCGAATAAAATTAAACGAAAAGAATCGAATCAAATTAATTAAAAAGAGCGACCCTCACCTGCCGCGCGCTGAGATAGTAATGACCGGCGAAGGAGGACGTGCGCTCGTGTATTGTTGTTATCGCAAATTCACAAAAAACTTCTCTCGGTTCGGATTTGAATAAATGCCTCGCTGGCATTATTGTTGCATTATTCAATATTTGATATGCAGCAGCAGGTGTACATTATGTAATTCAATGTCCGGCGTGGGTATTTGCCCGGGAAGTAGTTGTTTTAATGTGCATTTGTTTAACGTACTTACGTAGGTAAGTCTATAGTCACAGAGATAAATGTGAAAATAATTTATTAATTATTTTCAAATCATTTTTATTTAATATAAACCAAATTAATTCAATTTAAATCAAAACCGAATAAAATTAAACGAAAAGAATTGAATCAAATTAATTAAAAAGAGCGACCCTCACCTGCCGCGCGCTGAGATAGTCACAGAGCTAAATGTGAAAATAATTTATTAATTATTTTCAAATCATTTTTATTTAATATATTTAAATAACTGTGACCAAGTGAATGAATACTATTTTCTATTTAGAATTGTAGTTTTAATTAGTCCATGATTTGTAAGCCCCGGTAGCAATTAAATTAAAACATTTTATTTCAAAGGTTTATATTTCGTTCTCTTTGTTATATTGAAAAACCCAACAATATAAATCATGGCTAACACTGCATGCGCTACCATCACAAGTAATTTCCTTTTCTTTATCAAAACCACCTCATTTATTATTATGGAGAAATTACAGGTAAAAAATATTAAGAGATTTTATTAAGAAAATTTAAAACAAAAATAAAAGTAAACAACAATAAACTTGAAATAAATAATTACAATAAGTGTTTGAAATGACCACCAGAAACTGCAAGACAGTAACTCAAAGCTCAAACGATGGGGAAAAGCATACACCACGATTCTGATAAATTCGTGGTTAAGTTGAATGTATTTATTGGTTATTCAATTTTTTAATTCTTCCACATTGTGCATTTCGGTATTGTCATAAACCAAGAGTTTGTCGGATTTTTCTCGACGAAACATAAAATATTTAATTAATGAAGGTACGATGCAACCTTCCGAAGAAAATTATTTAATTGTGTTTTGAATTGTCCGGTTTGAAGGAATCGGCCGTTCGGGAAAAAAAAGGTCTCCTTCTCCTTATGCTGTGAGAATTCTAATATATTGTTACAAATTCTATTTTTTTTTTCTTCATTTATATACATTGATGTAGCATAATTTGAAGTCTAGCACGATTGATTTATTTGGCATATGTATGATTAGTTGTATGTTATAGGCAACAAAACAAACATACAAATGTACACTGATAAAAAAGCTCCCTGTATATGCAATTTTCGAATATATCATGGTAAAGTAAGTCGACTTCAGGAGACAATTCTATACATCCTACAGCTGTATGAAAACTTGTTGCACCACGTCTACTTGGACAATTATTATAATAGTATTGATACGAGTCAAGTCTTATTACAAAATGGATTCAGAAATTGTGCTACTATACGTAAAAATAGAGGCCTTCCTGTATGTTTATAAAATGCAAATAAAAAAGGTGAAACTACGTTTCGTCGTCGAAACGATATTGTATTACAATGCTGGCAATCAAAAAGACCAGTTCGAACGATATTAACAATTCACTCTGTCACTATCATAGAAAGTACAAATATTGATTGGAAGACACGATAAAACATTTGGAAGCCAATATGTGTTAAGGATTATAATAAATTTATGAAAGGTGTCATATTCTATTCTGGGAAGCACAAAAATGGACGAAAAGGACAGTGATGATTTTATTAAAGGAGCTCTTTTCAACGCTTGTAGAGTTTTGAAAACTTTAAATACCAATTCAAAAAAAGTTATAAAAGATTTTTACACGATGTGGCTACGACGTGGTAATTTTAGAGATAATCTTGCTGATAGAGTTCTAGATAATCCTGATGGTCCATGACCCAGTACATGCAGAAGAATCGATTTTCCAAACAGATTATCGGATGCCAAATATATATATATATATATATATATATATATATTTACGGTTGGCAAGAAAGAACCCCCAAAAACAATGCAGTGTTTGTGCTACTCACAACAAAAAGAGTTTAACATGTGTGACGCCTTTTTTTAAATAAACTTATAATTCTAAAATTAACAAAACAACAAAATCTCAAACACTTTCATACTTGTGCTGACAAAAAATATATAACATTTACTGGGCGGATTTAAATTTGGTCCGCGATTCAGCTGCTGTGGGGGTAGTTCGGGTTTTGGGCGCCAAGTAGGTTTGTTCCTTTGTGATGGCTCTACAACTGGCTTCAATCCAAGCGCGGTTGCATTAGCTCCCTACCAGTGCTACTACCGCGGTAAATCTTAAAAGCCTTAGGGTGATGCGCAGCTCCTTTCCGTTGTGTGTGTGCGGCGGATTTTTACTATTGGTAAATCCGTATTTCAATAAATTATTTTAACTCAATTTTTTTCACCATTAATCCGCACGCACTAATGACACATTCAACAATCATCATTTATCAAGCGTTCGCTCTGCATCTCCGATAGCGAACAGTCGATCTCAACCCACGATGACCTTTGACACGTTACATTGGATACAAAATTGTTTCGAAAAATCTGTGTTAGCAAGAACCGGAGCTGCAGCTAGTGCACTTTTAATGTTGACGAAAGACTTTTCGACTTCGGCAGTCCACTGTATTCTTTGGATTTGGGATTCTTGTTTTTAGTTAAGCCACTAATTGAAGCCGTCAATGTAGAGAAATGAATAATAAAGCGACGGTACCATGAACTCAAACCAATAAATCGCTTCACCTGTGTTGTTTCGGGCCGAGGAAATTTTATCATAGTATCAACCTTAGCTGAGTCAGTTCGTAGGCCAACACGATCAACAACATATCTGAGGTAATGCAACGACGAACGACAAAACTCACATTTCTCCAAATTTATTGTCAGGTTAGCGGCTTTTAGGCGTGAGAAAACCTAACTCAATACGGTACAGTGGGATTCAAAATTTGGGGTCGCTATTATCACGTCATCCAAATATATTAAGCAGAATGGGTCCAAATCGGGTCCTAAAATTCGGACCATTAAGCGCTGTTGGGTTTGTGGAGCGATGTTGAGTCCGAAAGGAATAACAACAAACTCATAAAGCCCCATGCCTGGTACAACAAACGCGGTTTTTTCGCATGAACTACTCTCTATGGAATTTGCCAAAAGGCCGATTTCAAATCTACGCTGGATAAAAAGCGGCCTCCGTTAAATCTATTGAGTATATGATCAACCAACGGCAGAGGTTAAGCATCTTTTTTGGTCACTGAATTAAGTTTTCTTCCATCAAAACAGAATGGCATTTCCCTATTAGATTTTTTTGACGAAAAGAATAGGTGAACACCAAGAACTAGCATTTCGAAATCCTTAGTTCCTCAATACGTTCCAAGAAATCAAAAACTTTACTTGCATTATCATCAAACTGAAGGTCTCATTTGTGAACAGGCACTGGTTTAACAGCCATACCCCCCGATTCAATCTTACGGTCAACCTTATCATCTGTTGCCTGTGGCCGTTTACAGTCCATATTGTCCCACAAGGCTAACACAGTAACCATCGTATCAGCTGTAAACTCTGAAAGAGCCGGTGATTGAGGAAGTCGAGAAATGCGGCCCTAGAGATGAGAAAACCTACTACACAGTCTTTTGAACGTACTTTCACAACTCCCATCAAATTCTTGGACGATATCTGTCAGATGTTAAAGTGGTGTTAATCTCGTTTTTCAATTCATAATCCACTCCACGTTGTCTGTCCCCCTGTAGTTACTTACGTAAGGCCTTTCGCCTAATAGTATCTTCACAGCGCGTGCTCAACTCTCGAAGTCGTAACTCATAAGCAACCTTATGTACACTTAAGTGCATAAGATCCATTTCAAATATCTTCATAAGTATTCCAGATAAACTAGCCATAATACGATAAACGACTCAATAGTATAGATTACTAAGCACTAATGAAGAAAAGCAACAAAGCAATAAGCCTATAAATTGTAACCCTAATTACGTAAATACAAAAATTCTAACGAATGATATAATTAACACAATAACTAATAACTAATTCGAGGAACGTTAAGGAAAACACAACAAATAAATTACAATAATAAATTAATAATTGTTTACTAAATGGAACAAGTAAACAGAATAATATATAAATAAATTAATTACGAAATAATAAATTAATAAGTACATTTAACGAAACTATGAAACTCCAAAATTATTTTCCAAGCGGAATATGGCACAACAAAAGTAACAAATAAATAAATGCAACAAATAATGAAATAAATTACACTACTACACTATAGTTCCTAAGAAAGAAGGAATTATTATATAAAATAGAAATAAATAGGGAACAGAGCTTATTGAGATATTACCGATATCCAAAGTTCAGAAATAACGATAATATTTTCATAAAATTGAACGAGACAATGACCTCCCTACTACGCATCCCAAAAAATTAAGACAAAAATAACGCACATAAATTCACGTGCAATATTTTCCTAGCTCTTTAAATATCAGTCACTAATCGAACTCAGAATGAACAGACCAGATTCACAATAATAACTTATATACAGTGTGAGTTTTTTTCGATGTTCTCTATGGGGATCTCGGAAACTATAAAAGATAGAAAAACGGTTAAATGGGGAAAGAAGTGTAGTTTTATAAGACGAATAAAATGACACTTTCAAAGTATTTGAAAAAGTCAAGGGTAACTAGATATTTTGAAAAAAGTAAAATGTGTCAATTTTTTGAAATCAATATATCTCTATTATTATCATAGATAGAAAAAAACTGTAAAGGACAAAGTTGTAGAAAATTTTACACAGATTAATAAAAAAAAAACAAAAAAAAATTTTCGCCCATATTTTGGGAGATATGACACAAACTTACCTTTTTTTATTTAAATGGAAACAACAGTTGGTTATAGCTTTATTAAAAGCGCTATTTTTTCCCTTTAATCCGATATAACAAATGCCATAGTTATTTTTAAAATAAAATAAGTTACAGTCGTTTTTAATTTTGCCATACACCAAAAAATAGTTAGCCATGAAAAAGACAAAAGTAAAACAATTGCGGTTGTTTATAGCAACGAAATCAATATTTAATTTATTTTCTTTCTTTAGATTTGTCAAAAGCAACATAAAGTAAAATAATTCCGAAATTATCAAAATAATAATAGAAGAAAATTTTAAATATTACATAAGATGCTCAAAAAGTCCACCATTATTATTATGGCATAAAGTACATCTTTTTAAAATCGAATTTGTGGCTTTTTTGACTTTTCTTCTGTCAATAGAATACAATGTTTCAAGTACAGCTAGTCTAAGATCCTCCACGGATTGATATGATTGTTGATACACTTTGTTCTTCACATAACCCCACAGAAAATAGTCTAAAACGGATAGGTCGCGTTTCATCTGTCCAAATTATTTTTGTAGGGAACATATTATCCTCTTGGCACATGTTTTTGTACCACATACAGAAGACTATTCTCTTATTGGTATCACCGTCATGTAAATTTTGTGAAATTGATACCTTATATGGGTGATATTTATGTTTTTTCAAAACTCGTACTACAGTCCGTTGAGATATGCTTGCTTCTGTTGCAATTGCAATTTGTCTGGTCGATGTGGATGGATCTATCATCGCCAATGCTAATGCGTTTATTTCCGAAACATCATTAATTTCGTTTTTTTTTTCAAGTTTCGGCTTTGTAAAGGATCCGTACTCACCCAAATTATGGTAAATTCTTCTGAATGTTGGTAAAGATGGCTGCCGACGATCGATATATTGATTATAATATTGCAGCATCCGCAGCGTTTTTATTACACTGAATGTAACAAACAAGCATATCACGCTTTTCTTCGTTGGAAAAATTCATATGTGGGCGAAAATTTTTTTTTTATTTTTTATTATTAATCTGTATAAAATTTTCTACAACTTTGTCCTTTACAGTTTTTTTCTATCTATGATAATAATAGAGATATATTGATTTCAAAAAATTGACACATTTTAGTTTTTTCAAAATATCTAGTTACCCTTGACTTTTTCAAATATTTTGAAAGTGTCATTTTATTCGTCTTATAAAACTACTTCTTTCCCTATTGAACCGTTTTTCTACCTCTTATAGTTTCCGAGATCCCCATCGAAAAAAACTCACCCTGTAGATGTACTGGGTGTCCAGATAAGAAAGGTCACCGGCTATATCTCAGGAGCTAAGACTTCTAGAGCTTACAAATAAAAAATATGTTAATAAAAGTGACCATGAGAAAATGTTGGAAATAAATTTCAAGTTCGTATCTCTTCCAGTAGGGGGCGCAATGAACACTCGAAAAATAATTATGCGATTATCTCAAAAAAAGTTCAAATAAAGGCATAATAAAACTACACTTTTTGAAATAATGATGAGTTTATAAAACAAAAAGTTACAGAAATTTTTCTCTTTCTCTTGAAATAAAGGTTGGGGAAGGTCAGAATTTATAAAGAGCAAATGTCAAATAACTCTTTTGTTTTTCAACCGATCTTAATGATTTTAATTTCATACGAAAGAACTTAACATACTGATTGAAACAATTGACAACAATCATAAAAATAAGTATTTTAGTCGCCGCTAGGTGGCGCCAAGTTAAAAAGAATATAATTTTTCCATTTTATTACAAATTTCAATTGGAATGATATATTTGAGGTTAATAAAATTTATAACAAAAACAACTAAATTGAATTAGTTTATAACCACCAGGGGGCATTTTCTAAAGCGTGCTAAATTATTTGGATATATTTTTTCTTGAGAGATGGGGATGCTTATTGTTTTGGTCACCACGATTTGCCAAATGTTAAGATTTTTATTTTTGGGGCAAATTAAAAAAAATAACAATCCAGGCCCAGAACGAGGACAGACTTCAGTAATAGATATACTGCTATTGCTAGAGTATGTCGCTGCTTATTTAATTGTATAAAATTATGTGATTGTTTTCAATATGACGGTGGAGTCATTGGAAAATTTTAGACAAAATTTTGATATAATTTTGGCATTGAAAATGTTTTTCCATTTGGTTTTAATACTCTTTTCACCTGTATTGTAATAAATCTTTCTTTATTTAAAAAAAATGAGAAAATTATTATTAAAATTAAAAAGCGCCCCCTACCGGTGACAAAATAATTTGATTTTGTTACTTTAGTTATAATTTCATTTATTTTAAATTAACAATAAAATTCTTAAAATTAATAATTTTTAATTATAAAAAATCTTTTAATAACTTGTGATAGGATTTAGATATAGACTTCCGGTTTTTACTAAATTTCTTACTTTTTTTACTAATATTAAGAAAAATATTTCATTCCATTTGAAATTTTTAAGAAAAATAGGAAAATTATCTACTACGAACGTTCGAGTGCTCAACATCTAGTTACAATTCAAGTTAACACTAATGTTTAATTACGCAAAAAGTACTGTTATGTGAAAATATACAAATAAAAGTTACAAGCTTAAAAGAGGAGAATTATTTACTTCAGTTTGATCAGTTAATAGAATATTTTCTTTATAAATTCATTTATTTCATTTTGTTTTAAGAGATTTAGTTTTTCGCTTTTTCAGCAGGTGTGGAGTATTTTATATTAATCATTAAATTGGTGATTAAAATCGATTAGATGTTCAGCAAACGTCGAATTATTATTATTATTTTTTCGAAAAGATTTTTTATGTTCTTTGTGAATCTTATTAAAAACGATGTGTGTTTTACATCATAAATGTTTTATATTGAAATATATTTGGATTAAATGTTTTACCATATTTATTTAGAACATCTATTAAAACTTCATAATGTTCTTCTTTAGTTTTACCAGCTATTATTAAATCGTCTACATTAATTTTAATATTCCTCAAATACCTTTTTTTAAATATCTTTGCTGCTGTCTTTATGCCAAACGGCATTCTTAAAAATCTAAATCTCCCTAACGGAGTAGCCAAAGTACATAATTTTTTATTATTTTGCATCTAAAACAACTTGATTACCTAAATCAATCTCTTAAATCTACAATTGAGAAAAATGTAATTAAATGTAATATGTAAAGAATTAGAAAAAATAATGATTTTTAATTAACTTATCAAGAGAATTTTTTACTTTTGGAAATAATTTACCAGGAATTCTACTACTACTACTTTACACAGGGTTCATCATTATCAGACAAATTCAAAACATAGTTATATTCCTTCCTTCACTATGTTTTCAATTAGTGACATAAACCTTCACGTAACTCAAGTTACTAATTATATTATTAGACAATATTAATATCTAAAAACCTGCGAATTTATCTAAACCATTAAAGGCATCAGAATACCAGCTGATAATTTTATATTTGAAATTTTAATTTTTCAAAACAATCTACCTCTTTATAAGTTTGAATTGATCTCGACTTGTTCCTAGCCCTAATATTGGTTTATCTGTCGCCCTTGTGAAAATACATTTTATATTATGATGCCGTCCTTTAACAATGCCGTCCAAGTTGATTTTACTATCCACCACCATAAGCATGAAATGAAGTTGAAGTTCTTATTTTATCCAAATGTTTCCGATTGCCCTCCAGAATCCTCGCAGGTAATACAGTGGAATGTGCTCCCATTTCAACCTTAAATACAAAATTTTGTTTTAAATCAACTATATTTACATTTTGTGTATATTTATTATCAGTTGGTCAACAGTAGTGATTGACTAAAGTAAAAATTATCACCTGAATGTGTTTCTAAGTCTTTATTTCCCTTAATATATCTAACTTTTTTGTTAACATTACTAAATTATATATAGGGTATCCCATTAAAAAAATTGAATCTGCATTTGTTTATGGGACACCCTGTATATAGAACTTTTAGTTAAAAAGATGCGCAGTTAAAAATACTAATCGACCTGTGCAATTTAAATGAATTTGTTCCTTTCCTATATGTGACGTCAGCATTATCGGACCCATTGGCTGGTCGGATTAGAGGGAGGACCAACCGTAAGGCGTTATGGTTGTGAAAGACCAAATGCTCTTAGGAGCTGCTGCTCGGATTGCAACGTCAAACCAAAGATGACGCAGATCTCATCGCTAATAGAACAACACTGTGTGTGTAAGTCAACACGAACGAACACGAATACGGCCCTGAACATCATCCTCCGAAAATACAGGAAAGCATGATGTGATACAGCCATGTAGTCGCCGAAACCGCCAACTACACCAAGGTGTCACTACATCCAGATCGTAATTTACATTCCGACAAACACCGAAGCAAGACGAATTGCGGAACCAGGTGGAGCAGATGCTCAAAGACGACATCATTTAATCACCCACTTCTCCATGGACCGCACTTGTAGTGATGGTACAGAAACAAGATGGGACATCCAGACTTTATGTGGACTACAGAGCTTTAAACGCTTTCACCACAGTAGACAGATATCGACTCTTCACAACGGGCCCACAGGAAAGTCATATCCACCATCGACCTCAAGAGCGGGTACTGGCAGATTCCAGTGGCCCTTCGGACTATTCGAATTTATAAGGATGCCATTCGGACTCCTGAACGCTCTAACTACGTTCCAGAGGACAATGGATCGACTACGAACGAGGATTCCCCACGTGCCAATGCTCGCATACCTGGTCGATATTATCATATTCTGAAATGATGTTGAGAAAGAATCATTATTGGAGAGAAGACCATACTGTGCCCCGAAAAGGTGCGATTCCTCGGACATGTCATCTCCAATGAGGGAATCGCAGCAGATCTTGAGAATACACAGTCCATAGCGTCATGGAAAGTCTCCCGAGGACAAGAAAGAAGTATTGTCGTTCATTTAGACATGTTTCAGGTACCAACGATTTACCCCCAATTTCGCAGAGAGAGCCCAGCCCATAACACGACAGTTCAAGAAGAATTCCAGTGAAAATGGGAGCAACCGCAAAGAGAAGCACTAGCAGACCTAAAGCAAACACCGGTCACCATTGCGATCTTAAGTACAGCTACAGCCAGGACAGACGCCAGTGACTTCGCACTTGGAGCAGTTTTGGTTTAGAGAGAGGGACCAGATGAATACCCGATCAAGTATGTAAGCCTACTGACACCCGCCGAAAAAAAAACTATACGACTACCATCGTATGGTCTCTAAGAAAATTCAGAGGGTACGTGTAGGGTTCCCCTGTGACAGTGATCACCATGCCTTACGTTGGTGTCTCTGAAAGCACAGACTGGAGATGGGCCCTGCAACTACATCCATTCGAGTTGGAAATCAAATACATACCGAGAAAAGCGAATCACTTGGCTGATGCCCTCTCACGGATCCCTAGCGCCCAATTCACGGAAATCAGCCCAGTCCAAATCGACATGCCTCGGAGATCTACTAGCCCCTGGAAACGCATCCGCACACGGCAGACGCCATATACTGGACGAATTAAGGATACCTTATGAATCAATCCTATACCGATACAGCCCCGACGCCGATAACGAGGAAGCCCAGCAGCGTATTACCAGTGCCGGTTGTGACATGGGTGTTCATGGCGAAGCGGATAGTTGTTAACTTGGTCGGTCATAAATCATGATGTGATTCAACAAGGATGGCTAGCTGCGTTTTCATATCCATATTTTTCCTCTCATTTGAGAATATATGAAGACCCAGCTAGCCATCCCTGTTGAATCATATCATGATTTATGACCGACCAAGTAAGCAGCCGCTTCGCCGTGAACGTTTGAGTTTAGGGGTGGTACGAGTCGGTAAAATTTTGATGAGGGATGACATCGCTAAACATATCTAAAATTGACTAGAGTGTCAGCGATACAAGCCGACAAACTCAGGCCTGATGCAGACGATGCCCTCGAACAAAAGCTTCGAAACCTTCTCCTTTGACCTGTTCGGACTGCTGCCCATATCCCCAAAAGGTTTCACAACGTTTCTTATTGTCGAGGATCTATCTAGCAAGTAGATGGATCGAGATTTTGCCACTCAAAGAGGCCACAGCAATGGAGTGTACCACCGTTCTTCGTTTTTTTTTTACGTTATGTTATCCCAAGAAGGTGTATTTCAGACAAAGGAACACAATTCATCAGCTCCATTATGCAGCAAATGATGTACATCCTGGCAATGGAACCAAATTTTACTGCCTCGTACCACCCCAAAACAAATCCGGTATTTGGAGGAAAAACAGGTATATGAAGACGCATACATAATGATATATAACCAACCAAGTTAGCAGCCATCCGCTTCTCCATGAAAACCCATGTCAAAACCGGCACTGGATACAGCCCTGCCTACCTCACATTCGGAATCTGAGGACCGCCGAATATGTGAGCAGAGATATGAGAACCATATCCGCCTCTGACAACTTCGTTACTGAGATCAACCCATATGAAGAACCACTTCACGCCAAAGTTGCCCTCACGTCGAGAGGCACCCCATCTCTGGATGACCCGAGCACATCAGTTGGCACGTTCCACGCCTCGGCACTCACTCCATTCGCTGGATATATCAAAGAAACTCAGCTTCTCCATCCTATTCGCAAGAGAGGACGCTCAATTCTGAATATTCTCAGCTTCATCAGTATGAGGATTTGATCCTATTATAATAGTATTTTTATTAATAGTACCCTTTTTCTTATTGGCACTTACGGCAGTAGTATTAGGTATAGCAACATAATATAATATGCAATTATTTTCAATAGTTAATTCATTTCTAAATTTAAAAAAGTTTTTAAACTAACTTTAGTTTTTGATAACTTGGACCAACCTATCTTAATATATTTTTTTTTATTTCGTTAAAACTTTTATTGCAGGACTAGAGGGGGAGGATATAACGCCGCTCCCAAATGCTCGCGGACGCGCACTACCCTTGAGCAGGTAAACGAATCCAAGTGACTTTCCGAATAGGGTCGTCTTTATTCCTGTGTTCGATGATTTGGTGTCGAGGTATACTTAATTTCATAACTCAATTAACAAATGGATCGACATTTAATACTAAGATATTCTGTATTTGAAATATAATATAGTGATTACTTATAATTATTAATTATTTAATAATAAAAGTCGTATTGTGATTATTTAAACTGTGGTATATACTTTCATTCAAATTTTCATAACGTATTATTTTTTTAACTGGAAAATGTGAAAATATGAATAATACACTCTTAGAAATTAAATAAATGGAATTTCCATCAATCCCAATGTTTTTGTGTGGCTTAAAATTAGAATTATTAATTTATTCCACTACTTCCTTGTGTTCAGTTCAATAACCGCACAAATTTCATTGTTTACATAAATAAATGAGTTTGTTGTAAATAAATATTCTAATTATCAGAACAGTCTATATTTTTTTTAATAAACAAATATTTTTTATTCGGCCTCGTAAGATTGCCGGACTTGCTCCACTCCCTTCTTACTCATCCCAAAACCCATAATTTTTTTGGTCTAATGAAACAAATATCTATTATTCCAGTATTTCATGCATATATATTATTATAAATAACAGGTCATGAAAAATCTATTAGTAATTACTTCGCATGATTCTCCCTCAGATAGTCCACAAAGTCATCTTTAACCTTCTCATCAAATAACCGACAGCACTGTTCCCCAACAGTAGCCAGACAGTATTTCCGGTTATTGTCAAATCCCTCGATCCCCTTCATTAAGTTTTTCATCTCATCCGTAACGGAACCTCCTCCTTCCTTTTCTTCCTGTACTAAGTCCCACAGGTCAAAGACATCGCCTAATTCAGTTTTTGTATTGTCTTTGAGGAACTCTTTAAAAAGCTTGACACATTCCTTATTATTCAGGATGTTCAGTGAGCGCTCGTTGAAGCTACGCAGTTCTTCACAGTTAAATTTTGTCATTGTCCTGAAATTAAAAAAAAAAAAATAATAAATAAACAAAGAGTACTTTACCTTTGCGTAACATTGATAGTAATATTTATTAAATCTTTTATTTGGTACTCATTAATCACTTCATGAAACATGATCACAATATTAATATGTTGAAAAATACACTTGATTTGTTTCACTACTTAATTTATATCCTTCGACAAGTTTCGACTCTCGTCATCCTCAAGGAGAATTCAACCTATTAAGTGATTTTTATTAAATAAAAAAAATAATGCAAAGACCTAATCAATATTTTGCTATCCTTAAACTACTATTCATTCATTCATCACATCACTTATCAACGACTAACAGATTGGTATGAGAAAGATATGGACTCCTGGCTGAACGACCGATGGTTGATAGTCATTTAGTAAAACTATTATATAAAATGTATTGTATTATACTTAGGAATATCGCGCGCGCGTACGCGACCCATGTACGTCTTCCTACTCAGAATACAAATACAACCACTAGGTGGCGTTATTTGATATCAGTATATTCGCAAAAGAACATTTGTTAATGATAAAACAGTGACTTTATATTTCTGCTTTGATAACGAACGGACTTAAGATGCCTAAGAAACGGGAAGAACCAAAAAAGAATGCTTCGGTCACGTTCAAAAACGTATGAGCTCGCGACTAAGAAGTCTGAAGAATGAGCATAATGGAATCGGTGGCCCAGGTAAAGGTAAATTCACAGATAAATAATCAAAGACCTGATTTTATACTACGGTCTTGCAATCAAGCGACATCCAGTTTCGGTGGTAAACATGAAAAATGAAGTAATGGCTACATTTTACCATAAGTGCTCCACGGATGATAATCTACAACACGACTATTGTCCACCGGGAGCAGATAGTTTGTGTAAATGGCACCACGCACAAGCAGAAGGCACGTTAAATGAGTTTAAACATGACATTGACCCACACGTTCAAAAATTCCTGCTTCTCATAAAAACGATCCAGTAAAAGGACTGGCACGTGATGATTTACTGGAAAGATGTCTTAGAGGAAATACACAAAATAATAACCAAAGCTTCAATGCGACTGTATAGCAACTTTCTCCGAAACACCAACATTGTGGTGGCGTTTCTGGCAGCATCAATGTTCAATGTTGGCTATACATTTATGATGATGAACATTACGAAAAGAAGGATGGGCATCGGATCCAGGAAGCTGAGCATCGAGACACTCTCTAGCTTCAAAACAAGCTCAAACAGCCAGAAGAGAGGCTGCAAATGCTAGGAAAGACTTGTGCGAACAAACAGAAGGACTCCTATATGGCCCTGGGATCGACAAATCAATGTAAGCGAGAATAATAAATTGTTGATACATGAAAATCGTTCATAAAACTTCAAACGCGTTTTTCTCGAAACTACTTTTTTAAAGTCGGTGGGCAGTATATTTCGAGAAATAATTATGCAATCGAGTTCAAATTTGGGGGTATATAGCAAAACCCGTTTCTACCGTTGATAAATCTATTTTTAAGATGACTTGTTTTTATGCGCTTTTAACGACAAAAAATATTCAAAAACGGTACTTTTTTTGGAAGACGGGCTATAACCTGCACAATTTTCGGGTTTAATTATTTATGGAGTTCCATTCCCTGGAGAAACGTCTCTTTTATAACATATTTTTGTTTCAGACGAAATGGCGAGTAGTTATCGTGCCCACCAGATATGTGCAGCTCTTCGGTCGCGGTATCAGTTTTATGTCATAACTCGATATTTTTATATATATATATATATAAAATTCACAAGATTACATTGGTATATAATAAATTAACCCTGTAAGTCTTAAACATATCAGCCAATAACTTTCTTAGAAAAATCCGAAACATAACCTAGTTTAGAGCACATCTTATAGGGTTCCCCTTAATGTAAATTCTACAATAAAGATATAAAATTATATAAAACAAAGATGATTCACACATTTGCGGTTATTTAAATTACAAATAAATTTTATATAAATAATATTTAACTTCCAATGAAATTAAACAAGGAAAATAACTGGCAATGATCACTAAAAATTCTGCATCTGAAAGTGAGTCAAAAACTCACAGTGTAAGGATTTTTCATATTATTTTCTGCAATCCGTTGTAACATGTAAATAAATAAATATTTGCAATGTTGATATTTAAATTTTGCATTTAAGTTAATATGAATGGTTATATTCCAATTAATATTGATATACAGACGTAGTTGAAATTACTGGAACACCTAAATGAATCTCAAATGTAAGATTAATAAAAGTACTCTATATAGGGTCCTGCACCACAGCTCCCGTCTTCGATAATAACAATTAAGTTAGGACTTTGAAATTTTTGAAACTTTACTCGGATCCAAGAACATATTTCAGGAAAATATTTTTGATTGCACAAGGTGTCCCAAAAAAGAATTACGGCATGATGATATGTTTTTTTTTAATTGCTTGATATATTTATGCATCATTTAGGTACCTTTTATGATTACCTACATACCCCTGACATTTTATTAAAATCGGTTGAGTAATACCAACAAAAAAAGTAGAAAAGTTGGTTTTGGGTCATTGGTTTAAAAAATTAATAAAAAACAATATAGGTTCCTGTGAATAAAACAATACAGGGTGCTAGTTCCTAATAGTCAAATTTTATTGAAATTTATTATACAGCGTGTCCAAAATTTAGTGATAAACTTTTCAAACTTGAATGTATTTTATTTTCCTTATCTTAAATTAGAACCCCTGTATATTTTTATATAATTCCATGCAGAATTAAAAAAAAAACATATTTTTCTTCCTAACAATTCCACCTAAATTCCTAACAGATTAAAAGTTATCGACAAAAAACTGAAAAAAACATTTAATCTAATTAAAAATATTACGACAGTTTAAAAATTTTCAAAGATCTTTGTTTAAATCACACATTATGAAAGTATTAAGCTTTGTATTAAATATAGTTTTAGTTATAACATTAAAAGGATAGAATAAAAATGTTTCTAATAAATTGCATACTAGAACCTATGTTTGACATGTCTTCAATTGTTTTATTACAATTACCTTACCAGTATTTGTAATAGGTTGGGTGTCTTTCCGTATTTTATAATTAGGAAAATCATTCATATTAGCTCAACTCAATTGAATTCATTGTCAAAAAAATATTAATTATAATGAGCTTAAGCGAACAATTATTTATACCTTTAATATTACTAAAGCTAACGTAGACTCATGTAACTTTGACAGTTGCATTTTAGAACGTCAAAAAATGGTTTTCAAAGTAACTTTCGATTTTTATTCATCAAAATGGCTATTTAAATAGTTGAGAAAACCAGTTTTTTGCCAATATATTTTAATCTATTAGGATTTGAGGTAGGAAGAAAAATTTTTGCTTTTTAATTCTAGATAGAATGATGTAAAAATATACAGTTCCGATTTAAAATAAGAAAAATAAAATACATTCAAGTTTGGCATTAAATTATGGACACTCTGTATAATTTATATCAATAAAATTTGATGATTAAGATTGTTAGACCTTATTTAATAACTACCTTGTATAATTTTATTCACAAGAACCTAGTTTATTTTTTTTTATTATCTTATTAAATTAATGGTGCTAAACATCTTTTTTTTTTCTTTTAAGTTTATTTTATTGGCATTACTGTACTTATTCCAATAAACATTTAGTGTTATGTGGGTAATCATAAAAGGCACCTAAGTAATGAATAAAATATATCAAGCAAAAAAAAATGGTATCATCATTACGTAACTCTTTTTTGGAACACCTTGTATAATCACACATATTTTCCTGAAGTACGCCCTAAGACCCAAATAAAGTTTCCAAAATTCCAAAGTCCTAATTTAATTAGTAACTTAGATTTAAATTTTAGGTTCTGATAGAGGACGTATAGAAGGCACTAGACAAAGAGAAAGACTAAGGGCAAGCTGACAAGACAATATAAAAAAAAACGCAGAAGAGCTGCTGAGAGCTAGGAATTAGAGACAAATATGTACAATTCCAAATAGGAAATTTGTAATTATTACGATTAATTAAATATAACTAAATTTTAGTTAGTTATATTTGAATATATTTTGTATATGCTGTTACCAGTGTTCCTTACAATACGAATTTATCTAAATTTATCTTCCACAAATAATTCTTATAATATTCGTATATTATTATAATATATATCAAATAATATATTATAATATTGCGACTGTGACATAAAAAAAGTGACGCACGACATGACCGAATTTAAATCATTCCATCTTAATATTAACCCCTCTATTATATCTCAATTCCTACAAAAACTTGCAGACACAATTAAAAAACATATTCAAATTAGGTTCTTCTTAGGTAGGTGTAAAAGAAAAATTTTCAGAGACTTGAATTTGACGGAAGGTAGTACTCTAAAAACTAAATTCGTAAGCAATTTACAAAGAAAATTGTTGGAATTAAACAATTATCTAAATATCGAAGACACACTTTTTAAACAAAATACAAGGTGCGACCACAAACGAAACGGCAACAGACGTAATTTAAACACGCTACGTATAAAAATTACCTCATCCATAACTAATTTTTTTAGTAAAGTTTGGATGTACCTGATCCTGGTATAAAAGCCACTCGCAAAACCCTATTCGGATAAGTAGAGTAGAGTAGAGCTTGTACACGTTGCATGTGAATAGGGTGCAGTAATGCGATAAGATCACCAATCTCAACATAATTTATTCGTTATCTCCTTTATTAAAAAAAAAAAAAACTTTTACTAAACTTTTGTTGTATTTCCCATCACTACGCATCAAGAACTACAATTTATGCACAATATTCACAATACGCATTTTTAGTCAATAAAAAACATACACGCTATTCGATGAACCAACTTTGGACAACGATTTTCAGTGAATGTATAGGATGGACTTGTGAATGGATTACCAATTCTGCCCTCTATAATGCCTAATCGTTTAACTAGTTGTGCTTGTTTTGAATTGTTGCGAAACAACTTACCAGAATTGCTGGATGAAGGTGCGAATGTGGTTCCTTCACGATGTATCACCACACTTTGCGCTAGAGGTACGAAATTATCTTAAGGCAGGCGCTTACTAGAAAAGGAATGATGCGATGACAGAGATGGTTGCCAATCGTCAAGGAGGTGGTGCCTCTCGATTTTAATAGCGAACTAGTTGATAAAAATGTAGAACACTGTAGATTGATTCTCTTATTTAAATTACATGTGTGTGTGTGTGTGTGTGTGTGTATTCGACAACCGACACTGGCGCATTTGATTTATTTTTATTGAAATGAATGAATATGTTGTTTGTTATTTTTTATAGAATAATGAGACATAGTATAAATATATGAAATTAATTTTGTTATGTCATCCAAAGAATTACAAAATTCATGTTTTTATGCAATTTTTTTTAAAGAAAATTTTTAAAAATCCACAGAATTAATAAAGAGCATTCCACTCAGAGCAGCAGTGTATATGGTTCACTAAATATATATGCCTTTTTAGTAAACGTACTTGAACTTAGGCTGTACATGCAATCAAGCTTGATCTTTCAAACTAAAATATTTTCATATTTACATTTCTTAAGTTATTTTAAATTAAACGTAATCATATTTAGTTTGGTTCTCATTGTTAAAGTGGTGAAACGAGATTGAAATATACAGAGAAAAAAGCCTGTACACATCTATCCCCATTACACAACTAAAATCATTTATTAACAAGAAACTAATTAGCACAGATCAACCTACAGAACTAAAAACTCAGTTAATTAATTTAATAAATTTTTGCATTAATCAAAATTACTTTCAGTTCAACAATAAACTTTATACACAATTAGATGGTTTACCGATATGATCACTTCTTTCTCCTTTGCTCTCTGAAATTTTAATGGACAATTTTGAAGATTTTTTATTAAAACAAGATGAATGTAGACCTTTACAGTTTTGTCGATGACGTTCTTTTGCATTTGGAGGGGAACAACAAGACAGTTAGATATTTTTGCAATTTTTTTAAACACTTTAAATAATAAAATTTAATTCACGACAGAGGTAGAAATTTCGGTTTAACTTTCTTAGATTTAACAATCGCAGCAACACCTAATACTAAGTTAATATATAAAACATACAGAAAGGACCATAATACATTCAACTTAAAATACTCACTGCCAAATTAAAAATAGTGTATTCCACTCATATGTATGTTTAAAAGAATATTGCTTTGTAAAATTAAGAAGAAATCATTTTAAAATAACAAGACCCATTGTTAGTTGTCTTAAAAGACGGTGCTTTTTGTAAGATGATGCGTTGTAACGACTTTCGGACTTGGTTTCTCAAAGATATAAAATTAAATTTTAATATTTTGCGATTTATTTAAACTTCACTTTTACAAGGTTGAGAGCTTAGACTCCCAAAACAAATATTTACAAAATGAAAAAAAAAAAAAGTGAAAAAGGTGACTTCTTCTTCCTCGAGGATAGATTAGGGGACCGAGTACCTGACCCTAGCTGGCCGATATTGTCGTGTTCACGCATAAATTAACACAGCGTCTTTTCTTATTTCTATTATCGATTCAAGGACGGGATTTTTGTAAATTCATTGTGTCTGCATTGGTCCTTATTGTTGCAACTCGTGCAATATTATTGTTTCCGGGATACAATTCCTGAATACGACCAACCAGCTATTTTAATGGGGGCGAGTTGTCTTCCTTGACGACTATCAGGTCGCATACTTATAGCTTGCTCCTGTTTCTGGTCCACTTGGTCCGAGGTAATTGTGTCGGAAGATATTCCATTGCCCAGAAATGTTGCTTCATATATTGAAGGTGTTGCTATCTAAATAATTTTCCAATCTAGAAGAGACTCTGACAAGAAGGTGACCGGGAGTATGGAAAGAGAGACCATTTTGGTCATTGGATAAACTACACAGGGGTTGAGAATTAAGGGCAGCCTCTATCTGGGTGAATAAGGTATATAGTTACCCAAACGTTAGTACACAGTTTCCCATAACTCATTTCAGGTAGTTTTTTATATTCGCCTCCCATATTACTCCAAAATGTGGGGAACGGGCAGGTATAAAGTTCCATTCAATCCATTGCAAAATTATTCTTTAATTTGTTCACTGTTTTTTTCAGATTTTACCAATTTAACTAATGATCTTAATTCTTTATTTGTACCGACAAAATACGTGGCGTTGCCCGAATTTATTCTTGATATTTTTCCACGACGAGCAACGAACCGGCGCAAAGCAGCAATAAATGTGACTGTTGATAAATTGCTGACAGCTTCTAGGTGAATTGTCTTCGTGGTTAAAGAAATGAAACGGCAACTGTACGCATTTCTTGTAATATTTTTTCTTACATCATCCTTTATCAAAATATGGTCGATAAAAAGTTGATAAAAAATATGCTTTAGAATTTTCAACAAATCTATGACAATATGCATTAATTCTAAATAACAAAGAAAAACTATTATAGTTATCCGATATGTTATAATTATTTGCAAGACAAACGTTTTTAATCTCAGGAATGTTTGTTATTTTAAATTTTAATTGAGGCCAGTCAATCTCAGTTTTTTCAAGCCAATGTGGACCATGCCACCAATTATTTGAATTAATGAATTCATTGTGCAACCACGAGGTACCAGCGGGATTATCAGCTATGTGTCTCCAATTATTAAGATCAGTTAATTCTCTGATTTGGGCTACTCTATTGGAGACAAACGTTTTAATTTTTCTGATTTAATCCAAAATAATACGTTTGGTTAATCCCACTGTATATAACACCTGAAGTTTACATTCTTTAAGCGCAATGCGTTTTTTACATTGTTAATTAATTTTTATACATGCTTAAAATTTCCATTAAAATTAATATTACATGAAATTTTTATTGCGTTAATTAAATTTATATTTGTTTGAAATTCCTTCCATTGAGAATGCATATTTAAAAGCAAACTTTCATCCGAATACAATTTCAATTGCCACAATTTTTGAATTATTATTTTAGCAATTACACTCAGAGGATTGATGAAACCTAGCGAATCAAAAGCTGGCTGACAATATAAATCGTTATTTTGACATATTTTTTTTTTATTTACTAAGAAGGTGAATTCATATGAAAAATCTTTGTATTTGTATCTTTGTCCAGTCTAATTAAGGTGTCATTATGGGTCGAATATTATTTAAAATGAATTCATTATTTGAACTCTATTTCTAGCAGTATTCAGAACATCAGTATCTCTAATTTGAATTAAATCGTTAATGAAATCGCTACGTGTCAGAAGGTCATCAACATTATAATCGCGTTCTATTATATCGCACGCATTTAAATATTTCCTCGCTTCATTATCAGCCAATTGGTGCAAACATCGTGTGGCAAGATATGATGCGGAGGTAATACCATATGTAACTGTATATAATTTATAAACATTTAATTTACCAGAGGGATTATAACGCCAGATTTTTTTAATTTGGATATTCGTATGAATATAATAATTAAAAAAAAAAAACAGATTTTTCTGAAAAACATTAATAAAACACATTAAGGATAAGGAGGTCGAAAATGGACCGGATCATTTGATTGAACGAGGGTGGGGAATTGTTGTAAATGTAGCGGCTGCAGCGTTAGAGGTACTATTGGCTGCAGTATTTGCGGCTGTAGTTGTTGCAGCATTAGGGGCACTGTTGGTTGTAGTAATTGCAGCTGTAATTAATGCAGTATAGCCACCATCTACGGCTGAACCACCTGCTGTTGTACCACTTGTGACTGTACACTTACGGTTCATCCATCAATAATATTATTTTTATTATAAGGAAATACAATACAAGACCAAAATACATACGTATACGGTTTTCCAAAACAATATATTTTCTTTTCTGGGAAGAGGGTCTGTCAAATTATTTGATGTGCCTCGTATCCACTGCCTTGTCATTTTATAATTAAAAAAATCAAAAAAGATCAACACAGTGTAGTGTATTTTTAATAAAATTGTGCAGAGATTCTACACTATTATTGTACCAATTAATGTAAACACTAATGTCCTCGGTAACCCACTGCCTCCTCCAATACTCAGAAAATCGATTAATTGAATCTATTAATTTTGAATTCATTCGGCATTAACGGTAAGGCCGAAATAATTCTTATTATGGATCTATTATGTCCATCATAAATACCAATTGATCTGCCTGAAATTTTAATTGTAATAATTAACACGCTACGGATAAGAGATATTGTTATAATTTATAACTTACTGTTCATCAATATTTCTCTACAATAATGAAACCACCAGCCATAAAGTTTCGAAATCCGACATAACTTCAGTGACTACTACACCTACAATTGGTTATTAAATTTGTAATAAGAAAAGATAAAACATAATAAAATACGATGCAGCAACTCAAATAAAATATTAAATATCGCATCATATTCTACTTTGGTCCACCTTCTCATCATGCAAAACATGATAGGAAATGCCTAATAATGATATGATCATTACTTTTGCATATATGAATAACGTTTAATGCCCACAGTGCATGCACCATAAAAAGTTGATTGGCTGCGGCTAATTGGGGCACTCACTCCAATGTACCATACATTGCCAATGAGACTATGCCATCTTCTCTAATCATATTTATCACTCTAAAGAGTAGATTAGAGCCACGTAATAAATTTATAAAGAAATTATTTATCGCGACATCTCTATTATATTTAGATTATATGCGTGACATTAAAAATCAATCTTTACTTCAATTTTTGATGTTTTAAAAGTTATAAATAATTGAATGTTGAAATCAGTGGATGTTTGGCGAATTATATTTCGAAATTGAAAAACGAATTAAAATTTATGTTAACGCAATGATTCTTTTTATTTCTGTGATCGAAATATCAGCATTTAAATTACAAATAATTCGATATCTCCCTTGTCGTTCGAAATTCAGAATTAAATTATTAATAAAATTTGTTAGACTACTTAAGACGCATAATGTATAATTATTTTCATATATACAGCGTGTCACATTTCCTAGGAATTGATATCAATCTTTGTTATCTTCTAATGGAACACCCATAAAATCAATCATTTTTGATGTAAGGTTTACAAGATCAATTAAAAAAAAAGTTATAGACAATTATAGGCTATTATTGAAACAAATGCAAGTCATAATCGATTTCTGATATTTTGTAACACGTTTAAAACCTTACCTAAAACTATATTCAAGTTGAATTAGAAAAAAATGACATGAATGGTGTGAAATAAATACATAAATATTTTATTACTTACCCGGTATAGAAATATTTCACAATTAAAGTTATTATTGAATATAATGGTATTATTTTAGTATGTATAAAATAAAATCATTTCTCCATCTCATAACATAAAATAGTTATGATTTTTTTAGTATACCATTGCAACTGTCAAGATTTTTTAAAAATATTTTTTCTAGTAAGTATATATTCAAAATATACTTTATATAATACCTAATTATTTATAATTATGTAAGCAAATTAAATAATTTTGTCAACTATCGTGGATTTGTTATTATTTCTGCAGCTTCTTCAAAAGATCCAGGTCGTGGTGGATGTTTACGTTTTCGAGCTCTTGTCAAAATTTTCTAATTGACTCGTAACTTTTAACTTCGCTGGCTCCTTCCGCATCCTTTGCGGTGTTTTCGAAAAACACGTTTCGCGGACGCGCTTTGGTGAATGCACAATCATTTTTACATTTGATGATACATTTCAATTTTCTTACATCAGCTTCAATGGCATCATTGTGGATACTGTTCACTCTGAAATTACTTCACGTCAGTTCACGGTACGTCAAATGTGTCGTGTCATTTAAAATTTTATTTTCCGAATAAATATATCCTTCGAGGATATAATACGTTTTTTCATAAACATCGGAAATTATTTCCATTGTAATTATGAGGTTGTCGAAACGACTGATAATTTTCTATTTCTGAATGCTTATTTATACCAATGAATATTTTTGGGGAATTCGAAAATTTTTTTTCTTGTTCATTTAAGAAAAATACTACAAGAATTAAAAATAGTGAGTTTACATAAATTATTTGACACATCGTAAATCGACAGCCAGCTAGAAATATAACAATACACTGAGGTATCTATAATAAAGAAATGTTTTGTTTTTTAATTAAAAGATCTTATTCGGAGCGTTAACAATGAAAGGAAAAATGCGTTTAAACCGCTTATGATTATTTTCTAACAAAATGTCTCCAACAACCGAATTAGTATTTTCAACTGCGCATCTTTTTTCTAATAAATCTAAATAAAAATATTGCATTCTTCTCGATTATGTATACAGGGTTTTTAGTCTAGAATATATAATATTAAAAGCACCAATCGGCCTATTTTTTATTATTTAATTTATTAACGTATACGAAAAAAGTAAATTTTTTATTGCGGCAAAATAAATATATTTACAACTAATTATTAATATTTAGTGTTAGTCCGTCTGGGCTACCGACCAATGGTCTTTTTGTCATAACATTTTATTTTCTCTTTAACTTATTTCTCCGTTAACATTTGGTGAAACATGTTTCAACAATTAGGTAAAACAACTTAATTTATTCAGAATTTTGTCTTCTGGCTTGATAATGACGGATTACTATCAAAAATCTTGTTATCATAGAGGAAAATTCGCATTAACTAATTAAAAAGCAACATAAATCAACGGATGTCTTTCACTTTTCAAGCAGCCTCAAAACTCTTTCTTAATGAAAATCGTTAAAAAAATTAATAATTCTTGACAATACGTAAAGCACAAAGGTATTTAAATTTAAATCGTCTAACAATGAAATTATTGTCTCCGATAAATACAAAGTATTCTATTCTTGCTCGTAACATGTCACGAGGCCGTTAAAATATTAAATGAGTTTCTGGAAATTAGTTTTATTTTCTAAATATTTTTGAAAAAAAATCAATAGAACCTACTATCAATTACACATTTGTAAAATTTAAATAATGTAGGTGATATATAAATTGGAAAATGTAACAAATTAATAACTTCTTCAGAAGCAAAATATGCTAATGATAAAAATAGATACGACAACTATGTATTTTCGTAAGTAACATTATTAAGTTTCACTTCACTCTGACATACAAAGAGTTTTATGTAACACCGAACATGCTAGAATGTACTGAATGTAAATTTTCCTATGTTCGATTTGTTCAGGAACGCATTAAAGCATTGAATGCAATGTGATTGTCTACTATTTCTAAAAATAATATAGTCAACCCAAACTTCACCCTTACCCGTCAAAAATAAATTACACTTGTCAGTTATCGCAAGCAAGTAATATTTAGTGTTCTGGTGCTTAAAGTAGACGTATACGAAGAGTTGGAAATCTTAACGTATCAATAATGTATACAAAGGAGGAGAAGATTTTTATGGTATGCATTGCGGTTAAATAAAATATCCATAATTAAGCATGTTGCACTTGACACAATAGTTGACAATTATAATTTATTTCTGATGAGAAGAGCCAATCACATCGCACCCAATGCTTTGATGCGTCCCAGTACACATCGAACATAGGAAAATTTACATTCAGTACATTCTAGCATGTTCGGTGTTACATAAAACTCTCTGTATACTTGTCATATTTTTTTTGTGCAAGGTTGTGTACGGTCATCATACTTTCTGAAGATGTATACATTCAACGAGTATGCAGATATGCATATGATATTTGGATTCTGCTATGATAATGCAACTAGTGCCCAAGATGAGTACCAAAGGAGAGATCCAAATCGTTAACAACCCTGCGTAAATATATTTAGAAAATTATGCCAAATGCCACGTACTTCTGGATCGTTCGTTTATCATAACGTAGATGGAAGGAGACCTACTACAAGAAAATAGCTCAACAATTAAATGTCCCCCAGACAGGATTTTAGATCAAATTCGAGAATAGCCATTTTTTATTTAAAATTCTTTGGAGTAATGAATGTACATTCACTAGAAATGGGGTATTTAATTGTTAAAATTATCATTTTTGGACAGAAACAAATCCTCGGGAGGTTAGAGAAATGGGCCATCAAAGGAAATTTTTAGTTAACGTTTTGGCTTGGCTTCTAAATTTAGTTTGGTATTCTAAATTTACGTGTAATTGGGCCATTCTTTCTTCCTAGAAGTTTAAATGCTTTTAATTGTGTAAATATTATAGAGAAATAATTCGCAAAATCGTATTCAAATAGAATAGGATTTTGTGAATGTCATCCACGGTTTTCAACATAAAATCGAACCAACTACAAAGTCCGAAACGGCTCAGCTTCGCGTACTCTGAATTGAATTTCTTTGCATTTGAGTGTTTCTAAATATTGTTACCGGCACTTATTATAAGCCCCGTCAACACATACACATTTTCAAATGAGTGACCTTCGCGCCAATCCAAAATCATGTTTGTAATTGCAGATGAAATCTCACACCATTCACGTCAAGGCGCAGCATCTTGTGGTGAAAAGCGGTACTTTCTCTCAGCTCAGCGAAGTGAAGTGATTTTTACGCGGCCTGTCTGGAAAAAAAAGTACTATCCGTACCACCCGATTTCGGCTACCTGCGAAGGACCGCATCGACGAACGGTCAGCACGAGGGCTGCACGTTTAATCCCGGGTTTTCCGTGACGTCACGTTTAGGACCGAAAACCACGCGGATTAAACAATAGAAAGCGCCCAAACAGGAAAAAACCCAGAGTTTTTCGCGGTTTAATGAAAAACCGCGAATCCAACGAACATGAGGAAAACACCATCATTTAGCTGAGAGAAAGACCTACACACCGATATGCAACACACCACAAGTATGCCCAATATGTTCTAGGAAATGAGTAGTCATGACGTGAAAAGCGATTTTCTCGCTTTATCCAACGAGATTTTCATCTGCACCATACATAAAACAAATGGTAATATCACGCATTGTGTCTGGATGAATTTTCATCAAACTAGTATTCGTAAATCACAACTTTCTTCATCCAGACACAATGATTTATGACACCCGCTCATTGTCAGAATTGTTTTTTTAATAACAACTAGGAAACAAACATATACAACTATAAGACACATATCAATAGAAGCAATATTCAATTACCAATCTATTGATATGTGTCACATTATTATCGGACTTACTCATTTGGCAATAAGCACATTTCTACTAATTACTCCACCGTTTCGCAAGAGATCAACGTGTGTGATATACAGGCTGTCCCATTTTAATCTTTCAGGTGGAATATATCGAGACAAGTGCGCCCAATCGAAAAAGTTGTCTAATGCAAAATTTAGTGGTTTGCAGGGGGACATTAGATTCTGTTACCAATTTCACCCCTCACCCCCCATGGGGGTGAATAACAGGGGTAACTTATGAATCTTAAATGGGAACCCCCATTTTTTATTGAAAATTCGGAAAGTGTGAAGAAAACTATGTATGTTTTACTCAGAAACTTTTTTGTATCGGCAACAGGTGGCGCTGTAATCGTCAATATTAGATTATTTTACACTTAATTTAGAATTGATGTAAAAATGCCACCTAATGATTACAGAGAAAAAGTTTAAACAAATTGAATTGAAAAAGCCAATCTACTTACCACCACCATCACTTTGACGTCTGTAAAGGTACAAGGGTAATAGAAATTCGAAATGAAATTGTGTAGTTCAAAGACAAAGATGTCAAAATTATTATTGTTTTTTGTACGGATCAGTTTTAAGTAAAATTTTCGTTGAGTAAGAAGATCATTTTAGGAGGTGTTCAATGTGACCACATCCCCAGAGGAAAAAGTTTGGAGACGTTAGATCCGGCGATCTAGGTGGCCATTGCGCAGGCCCCCCGCGACCAATCTACTTTTATGGATATGCGGCGTCCAAATGATTCCGCACAATTCGTGCAAAATGCGGAGGTGCACCATCTTGCTGAAACCACATCGTTAACCTTGTGGCGTACGGAATGTCATCCAAAAGCGCAGAAAGGCCGCCTTGCGAACGCGACACACATAATCATATCAACAATTTCATCTGGCAGGTAATCTAACATTTTCGCTAAGAAGTGCGACTTCAAAACGTCAAAGGCTGACTGACAAAAATAAAAATGTTTCTAAATGGACATGCGTTGTAAGCCCTCCCCTCTCCCCCCGATTTCTAGTCGTCACATTCAAAGTTAACTTTTTTGTCAATACAATGTGGCAGTTTGCAGTAATTCCAAGGTATTAATTAGACTTAAAATTGCCCTAATAAATCTTGGTGATGGAGAAGGTTGAGGGGGGGGGGAGGTACAGCAATGCATCAAGGTGTCAAAGGGCGCTTATGTCTGGAATCTGATTATTTTGTAATCATTAGGTGGCATTTTTATATAAATTCTAGATTAAGTTTAAAATAATCTAATATTGACGATTACAGCGCCACCTGTTGCCCATACAAAAAAGTTTCTGAGTAAAACCTACATAGTTTTCACACTTTCCGAATTTGCAATAAAAAATGGTTGTTTCCATTTAAGATTCAGAAGTTACCCCTGTTATTCACCCCCCTGGGGGGTGAGGGGTGAAATTGATAACAGAATCTAATGTCCCCCTGCAAACCACTAAAGTTTGCATTAGGTAACTTTTTCGATTGGGCGCACTTGTCTCGATATATTCCACCTGAAAGATTAAAATGGGACATCCTGTATGTACATACGCGGATTTTGAATTCACACACGTTGATCTACTTCACGATTGAATCAAATTAAAAATAATTTGCCTTTTTTTTTGCTTATTTTCTTAATCAACGCGAAACGGTGGGTACCTGAGATGGTCGGCGGGGACGAGGGTTAATGCTCGGGTATAAAAGACGTACCCCTCCGACCACACAACGACACCAACCTCGCCACTACACTAAATGAGTAAGTCTGATATTTCTGCTTCTTAATATTTTTTTATATATATTATTTATTATTGTTATTATTTCTTTTTTGCACTTTTTTGTATTTTTTTTTGCATTGTTTCTTTGTCAATTTCTTTTTTTTTGTATATTTATAATTGTTTTTGTTATTGTATTTTTTTTTTGTGTAAATAAATTTATTCATTTTTTTTTTGAGCTAGTTTTCTGGGTAAATTAACGAACGGTTAACCAACCCCCCCGTTAATAATATCTTATGAGTCGTCTCGATCAATAAAAGTTATTTTTTATTATTACATTTTTTAGTTCAGACTCAGAAAAAAGTTATTTTCAAAAGAATGAAAATCCAATATGGCGCCCATTAGAAGTACAAAAGTTATCTATGGTTATTTTAAATGTAACTATACTACTAAATTCCTGATTATAATGTGTCTGTATAATGTAAAAGTTACATGTTCCTAAATCCAATAGTTTTTTAATAAAAAACAAAAACCAAACGAAATTTGTATAAATAGCTTCTTGATAACATCTTGAAAACAAAAAAATGATGTTTCATATTTGTTGTTCAGGTTGTTGTGATCAATTTTTAAATCTTAAATAGTAACCCATATTTTTTATTACAAATTCGGATACAACACAAAAAATGGTGATGTGTCCATCATGGTACTTTCCCCGGTGAATACGGTCAAATAAATTTCTGATTGAAAATTTAATAAGAAAGCAAAATAATTAATAAAAAAATTTGATTGTTTTCTTTCAAAGTTAAAAGCGAGTATTTAGAAGAATATTATAATTAAGTGTGTTATTTCTTACCTTACAATGTGTTAAAATCATTTCTCCACACTCTTCTTCATTTTTTCAAACTTTGCGAATGTGCTGAATATGACGGCACTTTGACGTTTTATTTGTCATTACAATAATTATTTCAATAATTAAAATCTCTAAGGGAATTTATCAGGTAAACGAAATTCTTCTGCTTATAAAATGAAAACCGGAGGTCCTACAATAAAAGTTTTATAACAGAAATTATTTATTTTCCAAGATCTAAAACTTTTATTTGAAACATTTTTCTATCCGAATTAAAAAATGAAAAACTTTTAAGAGTAAAGTTGCACTTAATGAGTTTTGATTCTAACCAAAAGCTTTTCAGATCATTCCACTGTTATATAAAGCTTAGATATAAAGTTTGGGCTTAGTCCATTTAGCTGTTTATGCGCTATCACGGAAACACACAGACATTTTTCAAAACTCGATGGAATGGACTCAAGAGACCTCAAAACGTGCATATTTGTTGAAGTTGGCGGTTCCAAAATTTTCACGATCACAATAATTTCCCCTGGACAGGGGTCCGGGGAAAATAAAAAAATATGTAGGTTTTATCCGATAACGGTTTTATGCAACGGATTGCAGAAATATGCTGGTGGCATCCGTGTTGAAATAGCGTGTGCTGCTACTTTGCGGATACCACCCCATCTATCAAAGTTTAAAAAAAATCCTCAAATAAATCTTTTATCATTTTTGGCGAAGAATCCGAATCTGCAATAGAAAAAATATGGATTCCCATTTAATATTTCAAAGTTAACCATTTGTTCCGCCTATTGGGGGTGGCAGTGAATATTTTTTACCCCCCTCGAAACCATTAAACTTTTGTCCGAAACATTTTTGTGTACGATGCATATTTGTCGAGATATTCCGCTAGATGAATTAAAATGGGCCACTCTGAATAAATTAAACAATAAATCCAATCCTATCCTATCACCTTCCACATTTCAGCTCTTAACCCATCCATTCCAGGCGCCTTTCCTTCTTTCACTTCTCTAAATGCTTGTTCTATCTCTTCCTTTGTGAAGTCCTTAACATCCTCCACCTTCTTTCGTTCTCCCACTCTCGAAGGTTCTCCGCTCTGTTCTTTACATTTCTTTGTCCATTCTTCTAACGTCAAACGAATCTGCTCCCTCAAATTCCTTTTCTTTAAGATAGTCCACATTTCCGTTTCATTTTTACATCCTTTCAAATCTTCGCATAGTTGTTCCAATTTGTCCACTTTATTCTTTTCACATATCACAGTGTATCTTGATCTCGCAGATCATACGGTATTCTCTTCTTCCTTTCCCAATATCCACCATCCAACCGCCTTTCTAACTTCCCTCTTCGCAACACGACATTCCTCGTCAAACCACATATAAACCGTTCCATCCTTCCTTCTAACTTTCCTTCCGCATCCCACAATGACGCCTTCCAACTCTTCAATAGTTCCCACTTCATTCCAGTTGATCTTCTCCAAGCGATTGTCCATTAACTTAATATATCTTATTCCATCAGCCAACTTATATCATTCCTGCTCATTTTAATTCCTTTTTTCATTACCCATTACAATATAACCAAAAACAGTCGATCCCTGTTGTTCCACGTATGTTTTGTTTTTCCTTCTCAGTTACCTTCGGTACATCCGTTCAATACCTCCCAACCCTGTTGGGCTAACCAATCCCTCATCATCCTACCTTCCCTATTTACCGTCTTATCCAGTGACGACCTTTGGATTTGTTCAATCAGGTCATCTATTCCACCCATTAACTCTCCCATTCTTGCATTAAAATCACCTGCTATTATATATTTCTCTCCATCATTGATTCGCTTGTCTATTATTTTCCATACTTCTATCCAATTCTTGTTGATATAAGTAACACCTACTTCTAGTTTCCATCCATTTCACATTTAATCCATGCCAAGCCTACCTCCTCTTTGATAAACACGATACGCTCCACTTTTAATTTCTCCTTTGTTCCTACAATCATTCCTCTCTTGGCTCTCCCTTTTTTTCGAACATTTTGTAGCTTCTTCAAATTTCCACTTAAATCCTACTGGTAACCCACCGCTCACTTCTTCCCATTCTTTCTTCATAATCCAAGTTTCCACTAAACCCACCATATTCTTATCGCTTGTTCACTCTTTTAAGTCTCAATACCATCGTTCTCCCTTCCATTTTGATTTTATTCGAGTCACTTTCCAAAATCCTACCTCTATTCGACTATCTTTCCATGTTATATACCTTATACTTTCTTCGTTTCCTTTACCATTCATCTGTTTGTTATTTTCTTCTATTATATTATGTTTTTCCAATTCAAAACATTTTTCCAGGCCTAGGTTCGCATACGTTATATTTTAATTCATCATTATATTCTAGATTCGTTTATTGAAACTCCATTCTCCCTTAATAGTAACAATTTAAGACAGGAAACCTATAGCTTTTCTATTATCTATTCATTTCAGAGGCCATTCTCGAAGGATTGTGAATCATATTTTATTTTTTGACGGCCTCAAATGAATTGATAATAGAAAAGCCATAATAAAGCATACTAATATAACTTCTTTTGTCACTAAACAATTTATTTCACCTTGACAAGTTTCTATTACACAGTAAACCAACACCATCTCGTGATTGTAGTTTGTATTATTCATAATGTACGTGTTACCCGCGAACGGCCACTCGATCTCGGTAGGCTGTGTCGTGATTCAAAAAAATTAAAATAAACAAAAAAATGTTGAGCGCCACTTGATTTGAACAAAATATTGATGATGCCTTGGATACCCTTGGATAAAATCAAGAAATTACAGGGAGGCAAAATAATAAGATCTTAATAAAAAATTTCTAATTAAAAAATATATATTAGTAAATTTAAATATGAAAAATATTACATAAACCAAAAACAATTATTTTTAAATTTGAATAATATAAAAACGAAGAAAATATTTTATCTAGAGAAGTGTAAAAAAAATAGTAATGAGACCACAAACTTAAAATAAGCAAAATAATCATATTCAATGTTCACACAAATAAACCCCCCAGAAAATGACGTCACCTTCTTTACAATTTTGTAAAGCACTAAATTTCAATAACTTGTTTTGTTCTAAAAAAAATAATTATATTAACACTGCATAATAAACCTTTACACTCTTTAGAAAACAACTTTAAGTTAAACTCCCTAATTCTAAAATGTCTGTTTGGCGTTATTCACTCACAAAAAAAAAAATATTAATAAAAAATCCTCGATGGACTTATCTTTAATATTGTCTTCAAACTCCGTTCTTCACGTTTTGAAAAAAATATCCAGGCTCTAGCAATCTACCTTCCACCATCAACTCCAACTCCCAAATTTCCGACAGCAATTCTAAACTCCACCAATTCCAACTTCTTCTGCTAACTCCTCGAAGAAATTCGAACCGCAAAAAAGTATACCCTCGCTCGGAAAAGAAAACGTCCACCAGCACCCAGCCGGAATCCGAAATATTTAACTGATAAAAATTTCAAACCACTCAAACTTCGAGGCCTAAAAAATAAAATCAAGTCGGGCCTGACTTTAGTCGGGATTCTCACTAACGGAAAACCGTCCGAAAATATTAAATATTAAAAATTACCTGAAGATGAAATGCGGCCTCAATTAGAAAAATTATTATTTTGGGTATTGCTAAATCGATCACACAGATGCTTGCAGATTATAAATTTTCCAAATCGACACGGCACACAGCACGTTTTCGTCGTTCCTCTTTTTTTTTAACCTCTTGAGCACACAGCTCCACCCAGATTAAAAATTCGAAGGATTAATACCAAGATTAATCGAATCGGATGCCCCTCCACTTGGACTAATAAATCGATTGGCATCTTCGATTTATTGACGATAAACATTTGACAGCTAGTATATTAATTAATAAAAATTGATCCTTAATTGCCGTATGATTTTTGGGTTGCCTACATTAAAAACTGGTTTTCTAATTTAATTTGACTTATTCTTAATTTTTCAACTAACACTACTAACTATTATATATTTTAATTGAAAAACAAAAGATAGCGAAACGTGTACGTTACATACGTTCTCTTACGAAGCCTCAAGCTTGATCAGTTTATATATATATATATATATATATTAATTCCCCTTTTGACTTTTGATTGTCCACCCACTTATATCATTTTATGTCCACATAAATTTTATAGTTTTTTAATTGATAATTTATTTATGAAATAATTTTTGAAAAATGCCTATAACTGGAACAAGACAAGACAGACGAGCGGCACCTTGAATTTTTACTAATAATTATTAAAATAACATCTGTCAATTTTAACAATGGGTATTTCAAAAGTGTCAATATTTCAGTACCCACTTAAAACATTATATATCGAGTTTTTTTTTAATAAAATCATACACATAATACAAATTTGAAATAAAAAGTATAGGATTTCAATTAAAGTTTGGATCTATTCCCGCTATAAACGGATATGATAGAATCTAGAAAATATTTATTTTTATTAAGAAGAGCCTATATGTTTAGATAAACTGTAAAATTTTCAATACAATCCAACAACAGGAAATGATATACTTTTAATGTAATTTCAGTTATTGAAATATACAAAAAAATATTACTTGTATAATTTGTAGCTACTGATAAACTTCACTTTTTAAAATTAGTTTTATTTAAACTATTTTCAGGAAATATCTCGGAAACGATTATTTTCGCGCAGAAATAACCTGGGCCGATAATATATAAAAGGGTACCATAAAAACGCAATGTTGGTTTTGTCCTAGATGGCGCTGTTGTCGCTAAAACAAGGTCAACTATTTTTTTAATAAAAACCAATATTTTTTATTACAAAATCAAATTCCTCGTCAAAAAATAAAAAAAATAGTTAGCTTAATTTTTCGTCAGTATGATAGATGGTGCTGTAATCGCAAAAAATAATGTTGCATCGGACGCTCGTGTATTTGAGCTCGCGTTCGCAGTTGATTAACAAAATTGACTTTGGTCATAGGCGTAGAATATACGACGAGTAATGCGGTAGTGGGGATGGGGAATGTTTATAGCCCGACTATAAAATTTCGTCCAAGCGCGGGTACCTAAGGCATACACCCCGGCGAGAAACGACACTTGTATTGTGGTTTGCACCCAATAAATCTTCCAGAACGAGCGCAAGCCAGGACCAGAGCCTTATGAAAAAGGCCAAACACGAAATGTTTAAAGAGAGACACCCTCAACAAGCGCCGAAGAATAACGGAAGAAAAGAAACCACAATTTATGGGGTGTTGATGTTATAATTTATGACCCCAACGGTTAGAATAGCAGGTAGTTTCCCTTTTCGTCCATTTCTAGATCGTTGTTCGATCGTCTTGTTAGGATTTTTATTCGTTATTTCACAATAACCATGAAAATGGCCAAAAATCTCGGAAATCTATCTCTTTCTTAAAATGTTGGGGGGTAAGGGGAAGGAAACCGAGGCGCACTCGGGAAGGAATCCATTATGAACACTAACCGTATTTTCTGGGTGTCAATTGCGGTGTCGTACCCTGTTTGTGCATTGTTCAGGGCGGCACGGCCCCGAGGCAGGTAGTAAAAGAAGTCCATCTGTTTTCAGTCGGTGTGCGGCGTTATCTTATAAATTACAATAACTCCTATCTTTTCCGTTCGTTCGCATTTTTGAAATTTTATTTCGATTATGTAATTACGATTAAATTATGTAATATTAATTGTAATGCACTGACATTGTTCCGAATACAAATAATATAATAGAATGGAATATGATTGCAATTAAAATAAACATTCAATTGTAAGTGATGTAAAATATATTAACTGGGTTTTTGAGTTTATTTTACATTCTTCTTCAATTCCGTCATAGATTTTAAGCGATAATTCTAAAATATAGAAGAGATAAAAATTAACATTGAAATTTTGACAAGTTATTCCACTATAATCCGTCTTAAAAAGGGGAAAAAGGGCGAGCACCCTAAGCCGTCTACGTCGGCAAAATCACGGGATAATATTTAACCACAACAGGCCATAAAACTTTTCACGGTTGTCACCAAACGATTTATGAGGATGTTCGATTTATGGGGGGTGTTCCATTGCAGATGGGGATTGAGAGCAGGTAAAGAACTCGGAAGATTATGCCAATACGATTTTGATTTTCTTAAGAAACAAAAATAGGTTGGTAAAAGATTTTTATTTGTCAATTTCAATGATTGTCATTAATTGCAACTTTTATTTTTGGCATATATGTAGTTTACAATTATAATAATATTGTTTTTTTTATAATAAATGTAGTGGGTAGTTTATCAAGAAAAAATGTATTTATTATAATAATCCATCCATGCGGTGGAAAATTATAAGGTGCCATCCTATGGGAAATTGAGGTGGCATCCAGTGGGGTGCTGCAATGGGAGGCGGCATCCAGTGGGGCAGAAGCATAGAAAAGAAACGCATTTATAAATGCTCCCTGAAAAATTAAGAAATAAATCGAAGCAATTTTTTTCCATTAAATTTAATTTGGGCGTCCTGACAGGGTTAAATTATATTAACATCAATTAATAAAAACAAATCAAATGACACATTTATCATTATTTATTGATGAAATCTGTAAAAATGTGTACATTTAATATAATTGAACTTTTTCGCAAAAAAACTTTTGAAGCAACGTCCCCGATTAAAAAAATGTTAATAAAATGAATAAATAAAATAAATTGGTAACCCGTGATTACCTCGCTAGCTCGTTGCAGGTATAGCAAAAAATGGTCACAATTAAATCAATCTATTTACAAAAAAATAATGACAGTAACAATAATAATTATAATAAAACAATAACAAAAACAACAATATAACAACACAAGATAATAATAATAATAATAATAATAATAATAATAATAATAATAACTGAAATAGAAGTTACCGTGGTAACTTCAATTAAATAAATTTAATTAAATTATAGTGACCATGTGAAAAAATACTCTTGTTTAATATTCAAATAATAATAACTACATTTATATTCCCATATTTCTTAATTAAAAATACAATGCATATTATTTAATTTAAATAGAAAAGAGTATTCATTCATTGTTTTAATGTGTATTTGTTTAAAGTACTTACGTAATGTAAGACAAAATGTCTGTAATGTACCCATTTTCATTATTATTATTAGTATTATAATTATATTTCAACTGTTTGTTTACTTTTTAATCTTTTCAACTCCGCGAAATATCATTACCAGAACCTTGTTTGTAAAAGAGGGCACAGATAACCCTAGGAAGAACAAATAATTCAAAGTTCACCCCGGCTTATGCGTGCCCCTTATTTAATATCCTTATTATTGTAAATGATATTTTTTCTTGTCGCTTCCGATTCGACTCTCAAAAACGAAACACGACCAGATATTCTGTTCTCGGTCGTACTGGTAAAAAGAATTAAGTTTAACAATAAAACAGTCACAAGACGTATTTATTAAAACCATTACTGATCCCCGCTCGACCATTAGATGTCACAGAGCTAAATGTGAAGATAATTTATTTCGTATCATTAGATGTCCCCCTCCGAGACGAACACATTTTAATTATATTTTTTTTATCCGATGTGTAGTTTTCGAGATATTTAAATATTATTGAAATATTATTTGGTGTCAATCTGAAAATAAAATGTGGAAAATACATGTATTTTAATCAAATTTTGAGAGAAGCTGAGGGTTTTCCCTAATTCCTATAGTTTTGTTTGTAAAATGTTCGGTAAATATCAATGACTGGCAAAGATAACAGGGTATTATTTTAAGAAGCGTTTATTCCGAAAACAACTGCTCATAAAACCATTAATTAAATTTCCCAATTTAAGCGTCAATAGGTGGGCTTTCATGCAGTTCTCTTAATTTAATCTATTGAATTATTGATAGTATTTGAAATGTGAAAGAAGATTATAAATAATATAGATTATAAATATAAAAAACATAGTTATTATACTATAAGCAATAAATATAAATATGTAATAGAGATCAGCGTAAAAATGTATTATTACATATTTATTGAAATCGGGTTAAAAAATACAATTTATATATGTCTGTCGTCATGTGCTAACGGCTTGATAAATTAAACTTGATATTAATAAAACAATTAAATTAAATGCTTATTAGTATAATTTTCTCAATTCTTTACCTACTCTCGATCCTCATCTGGAGTGGTACCTACTACCCTTATTGCCAGTTTTCTACCTACTCTCAAGACCCCATTTGGAATGGAAGACCCTCATAAATTAAATTGTTAACAACGTAGACGGGTTCAGGCCACTAAGGAAAAACCGGCAAAAAAAAGAACATCGACGGGACATGCAAACACGTCAAAATAAATAGTTTACACTCAATTTGCTTCTAGCAAAGACACACCTCTCGAAGACTCGGCATGAAATCGGACACTGGTTTTGTGGTAAACAAACATACACAGGTTATAAATCCTTCTGTCGCACCGATCACATCTGGCATCTCGAGGGCAAAAAAATGCACACCAATTTTTAATTCTTTCACTCTCTGCCTATTCGACTTAAATTATCAAAACGAAATAAAGCTACTCTTCTCGTGTCATTAAATAGGAAAGGTAGGTCTAATAAAAGTGTTCAATCCGATAATGAAATTAAGTTTCCTTATAAAATAAAACATACAAACTGTTCCACCGAAAACGCAAATTAAAAGTATATGAACTTCCAATTAATAGATTGTATTTAAACTTTTACCATTTATTTAAATCAGTATATTCTTTTTAATGACAATATTTTCAAGATACTAACGCTTCCTGTTATAATGGAAATCGATATCAACTTCCTTATTATAAATGGAACACTAAATTTTTTATTGTTGATTTGAATTTTACATATAATTTTATAATATAAACTATTAGCTCTCACTATACCTAAAATTAACTATTTTTTAGATATCTGGATATTTATAAAAAAATGTGACTAAATATCATCCCATTGTTTTGTTTTTCTACATTTATTATACAATCCATGGCCTAAATATTTCTACGAAAAATAATGACAAATATTACACAGTGTATTTTAAACTAATTATAAATTTCAAATGGCCATATTTTGATTATTTTTTCAAGCGGAATACCTATCCAGGAATAGTACTACAAATATTCGAATTTTCATTTCTATGACTTCATTTTACCTTGTGAAATATTTTAAAATGATGTCTAAAAAATTAGTAAGTTATATAAATATTGAAAGGTCTCATAAACAATTAGGTTTAGAATTTTGTAATAAAAACATAGGTATAATCCAAATTTGAAGTAAAAAGTATAGGGTTTCATTTAAAATAACAAAATTCGGGTATGACCGAAAGTGGCAGAATTTTGAAAATATTTTGATTAAAAAGAAGATACTTTTTTACATCAACTGTAAAAAATTGATTACAATCCAACAATAGGAAAGGTGTATATTTTACACCATGCATTCTACACTTTTTTAAACCCTTCTACAATTACGGTACGCACAAGCGTGTTTAGTTATCGGTTTATTAAGTGTTTTGCATGTGGTACAAAATATACATTTTTTTACAATTACCGTTATATGTGGAAAACCATCAATATTTCCTTTTTCTATGACAACTTCTACTTCCTCTTCGTCTGCTATTACAAGTTGTTGCAAGAACCTATTTTCAATTATGTTTCGTTGGAATCTTCAAAATATAAGACATAGAATTGTCTTATATTTTTAAAATGAAAGAAATTTCTATTTTTTTTAAGAAATAAATGATTAAAAAATATGCGGCTAAGTATTATTTCGAATAACACTTATTGTTATTGAAAAAAATAATAATAATGAGACTCCGCATATTTCATTTATATAAAAATAGTGTTAAATTATTAATCGTAACATTTACACATTGAAAATGTTCGTAAAAATAACTATATTAACTTTTTATAGACTAAAAATGATTGCTTGCAATAGTGCTATATTTTTTGTATTTACAACAACCCACAAAAATAAAAGTAATGATCTATTCACGAAAATATTTATTGCAATAAAAAATTACATCCATGGTTAATTAAAATTAGCAGAATACCTAAATTATTCTCGAAGCGTAAGAATTAAGAAAAAATATAGTAAAAGCTTAATGGATGTAAATAAGCCATCAATTAAATACATTTTTAATATACACTATGTTCAAATTACTAACTTACAGGTTATATCTAGAATAAAATTGTCTTGAAAATATGGGAGTACTTTTTTGATTTTAAAAAATGTTAGCAATATATTTTTTATATCTACGAAATATTTTTTTTTTTTTTGAAAAAAAAAAAAAAGAAAAAATAGTCCCATATTTTTATTATTAAAATTATAAAATTATGACTAATATAACCGCATACGCGTGTTATACTCGCCTTAACAAATATAATAGAATAATTTTAAATCAATTTAAATATCTCTTTTAACTATCAATGCTGATTACGATGTTTACCAACTAAATACATCATGAATACAGATAAACCTCGACACCCAATACGGGTAAAAGAAGATAAGATTAAGAAAGAAAGATGAATACTGATAACTTTGGGAATGGCAAACAGTGGCTTCCATCTCGACTCATCCTAATGCGCCTATTGAACATTGTATATTTTTCTTAAATTTACTTTTGTGTATAGCTGTAAGATTTTATAACGTAGAAAAGGCATTATGATTGTAACGCTGGTGTTGATCACTTGAAGAATAAACCACGGATTATACCTCAGAAAGTAACATCCAGCACACAACGAATTGGTGACAGCAGTCCACAACAATACATATTATTTTCCCTAACAATTATGTTAACAATTACAAATGTTTGCTAATACCACAGGATGTGAGGCAAAAATTAATTTACAAGGAGGCTAGAAAAAGCGAGTCATTGATTAACTTCTAGGACTGTAAATGTAACAGATTTATTAAGTGTCCCTTATCATTGAAACTTTACAAATGTGTAATTTATTATAACTTCTATTGATCTTATCCTAAACATATGGAGAATAATACTAATTTCCAGGCACACATTTAATAAATACTTTAATTTTCTCGGCGTTAACTTGGTAGTACATATTAGGTATCGCATATAAAGAAAACAAGATAATTTTATACCACTTGGATTTTAATTAATTAATGATTACCGTGTAATCGGAACCAGTCACGATTAATTAAAATCCAAGTGGCATAAAAAAGTTATCGTGTTTCCTTTATATCCAACACATTTAATTTTTCATTGTCTTCGTTAGACGTTACGATGAAAAATTCAGTGTTTTTTTATTTAGATTACTTATCCAAAATTAATCAACAGTTCATTTAAAAATTATCTCACTTTTTCTGGCCACTTTGTATATTACTCTTAATAATGTTTGCATGAATTGAATTGGACATGTAATGGTCCAAGGGGTAATTTTATTTTCAATTTATTTCCTGAAATTATTATTTTTTATTTAAACTGAAAGAAAGGAATGCGTGTTACGTTTTCACTAATGATTAATACCATTATAATATCATATGCATATCATTAATAAATGAATAAATGCATTTCTTTCACAAATATAAATAGCTGTTTAAGGTTTTAACAGACAGATTAGAAATAAATTCAGTCCAGTTAAGTTATTATTATGTAACAAATTATAAAAAAATAAATAAAACGTTTTTAAAAATCCTACCGCTCGGGTAAAAACGTTAATTGCCGCAGTTTTAGTTCCTAATTAAATCGTGGCTTTTAATATTCACCGTGAACTAAAAAGAACAAAAGAATTTTTCTAATCTCAACGAAGACAGACAATCTCCATACACATAAAATCATCAGCAGAAATCAAGATATTGGAGGCATAGAAGTTGTCCAGGGAATTGGATCAATCCTCTTTATCACTAAAGTGACGATATCAACGCTGGGTTTTCAACGTATTCAACACAACTTCAAAAGAATAGGCGTACCTTGTCTACAAAAATTCCAAAGATAAGAAAAATGAAGATTATTGTGTTATTTATGTAAGTGAAATTTTATTAAAATACATGTCAAGTCATTCCGCAACAAAAAAGTGTTGAAAGTATGTCATCACAATAATTTAATTTTAATAATAATATAGATAGATAGATTGTTAGATTTATTTAAGAATTTGAATATTGATAATTTGAATATGGCTTTTCATACTGATTATCTTAAATGTATTCGAGAATTTAACGGAAATTCTGATGAATTATTTCATTTTTTAGAAGTATCACAAATTATAATTGATAATTTTCAAAATCAAAATCCGTGCCGATGCGATGAAAGGCACTACGTTAGTGTGTCTTCGAACGGTGGTCTCTGGATCGTGGCGACGTTCAGTTGTACATAGCCTTTCACCGGTATGGGAGCACTGCCGGTGGCGACTATTTAGTTCTGCCCGTCTCATGGGAACACAATGCAGTTAAATCCTACCAAAAATATTAAACCCAACCCGCATCTGACGGGGAACCGATCACCCGGTTTTTGCAGGTTGCAAAAATCGAAGGAAACGTTGATAAAATCAGTCCATTTGTGATTGAACGAGTGTGTATGGAAAGGTTGGAGAGTTAAAGAGTGTGAAGAAAAATAAAGACGGGTTACTAATAGAAACTGTTAGTAACGCGCAGTAAAAAAAATGTTGGAAGTAAAAAAATTAGGATAGTTTGAAGTATCTGTTACTCCTCACGGTAGTTTAAACTACTGCCGAGGAACTGTATATCATAGGGACCTCCTGAACTGATCTGTTGAGGAGATTTGGGAAAACATATCCAATCAGGGAGTTATCGAAGTGAGAAGGATAACTGTTAGGCGAGAGGGTGTGGTCCAGGATACTCTCGGCCACATTCTTTAGTTTAACAGACCTTCGTTGCCTGCCACAGTAAAAGGGGGATTTCTCAACCTCCCAGTACGAGCATGGATACCGGCTCCTCTCCGCTGTTTTAAGTGTCAGCGCTTCGGACATACTACGGCCCGATGCTTGAAAGAACCTGTATGTTCCTGCGGAAAAGGGCTTCACGAGAGAACGAGCTGTGAAGACACGATAATTTGTATTAACTGCCAAGGGGCACACTCGGCTCGTTCCAGAAATTGTCCTAAGTATAAGGAAGAGTTTGCGATCCAGGAATTAAGAACAAAAGTTACTACCTGGATGTAAAGAAAAGAGTGTGTCCGAAGCTCCCAACTGCCGGGGTAACTTACTCGCAGGCAGCGACTAGAGGAACCAGCGTGGAGCAAATTTTAAAAGAAATTCTGCCACAAATAAAGGCAACAATAACAGAAGTCGTGAGGTCGCAAGTCCGTGAAATAAATCAGACTTCAAAATGTCAGATGGTCAGCACCAAGGTGCAGATCATCCATCAGCGCGAGGACATACCCCGCGCCGCCGACCAAATCGGTGCTACTGTGGCACCTAAACAAAACCCCCTTCAGGAAGCAATTGTATTGCCTCCTGCTGTCGGAGAACTTCTGTCGGCCGCTGCAAAAGCAAACGCCGAGAATAAAAATAATCCCCACCAGAAGACAGTGGCAAATATCCTGGCGGCTGCAGCAGCAGTCTCCGCCAACAGGACAGTTGTCACACAACAAGAGTCAGATGTTTTGTCTCCTGTTGTAGGAAATGTTATGGCCACCGCGTCAGCTATTTTATCAAATCCAGGTACAAGCGACACGTCCTTTAAAAGAGGAGCGTCCTTGACCTCCTCGGGCGTAGAGGACTTTCAGTTAATTTAATATATGAATATTGTATGAGTCTTAGTTTGAACTTATTGGTTAATTGTAATTCATGAGACCGGCCAATAACCCTGGCAGTCGACGCCGGTTAGTGGGAGGGGTTTTAGTGAACACTTGACTGGAAGGAGTCCCACACTCCATCCGTGACTGGATTTCCCCTTCCACAGCACAAATATATATATATATATATATATATATATATATAATAATAATAATAATAATCTTGATGGTCGAAGGGTATTCTGTTATCCTCCCGCAAACCAAAAAGGTAAGGAGGGAGTGAAGCGAATATAAGATGTCATGTTTTGACATGATATCTCTAGCCTCTCCTCTCTCAAGACCGGTATGTGTGGCGAAGAGTCACTCCCGCGGCTGTCATGCGCAACATGCCGGATCTAGAGGAGTAAATCACTATAAAAGAATCCGTAATCCCCGGTGTCATCCGAACCGTGCCGATGCACTACGTGCACTAAGTTAGTGTGTCTTTGAACGGTGGTCTCTGGACCGTGGCGACGTTCAGTTGTATATAGCCTTCCATCATTATGGGAGCACTGCCCTACTCGTGGGAACAAGAAAAAAACTTGAAGACTTTGAGGTCATAACTCTTTGAACTTCTGCCGAGGTGCGATATATTGTAGAAATTTCCTAAATTGCATGGTGGTAGAAATTCAAGAAAATCTGGCAGAGCAAGGTGTAATTGAAGTCAGAAGAATAACCACTAGACGTGATGGAATAATTCAAGACACCCCAAGCCACATATTAAAATTCAACAGGGCAACATTACCCACTCACATTAAAGGCGGGCCATACAACCTTCCTGTACGATTATATGTACCGGCACCACTCAGGTGCTTTAAATGCCAAAGTTTTGGACACACTGAAACTCGATGTTCAAAGGAGCAGATTTGTGTATGTGGAAAAAACATACATGAAAATACCAGATGTGAGGAACCAATTACGTGTATAAATTGTAAAGGGGCGCATTCAGCACGATCGAGAAACTGCCCTATATACAAATAACGGGCATCTCATACGCACAGGCAACTTCGACTAAAGCAAACCTTGTGGAAGAATTGCTTACACAGCTATTGCCACAAATCAAAAGCCCGGTTGCCAAAACCGGTCGCCAGCGTCCGGTGACGGATAAGTAATTATTAGTTGCTAATAAAGTCAACAAACATCAAGGAACCGGCCAGATGGCCCATGGTGCAAAACACCAAGGCACAGTAGTACCCACAACTTCCACCTAGCAGGACATAACTGTTTTAACTCCCGCGGTGTAAAAAATCTTAGCAGCAGCAGATGCCACGGCATAATAATAGATATATATATTATATATGATAAATAAAAAAATATTATGAAAAACCTAGTTATAAAGATATTTTTAAGACTTTAATGAATTTAAAAATATTTTGTATAAATAAAAATATAAAGAATATTGCAATTCCAAACTTTGGATAAGGTTTAGATAAATTAAATTTTTTAGTAATAAGAAAAATGTTAATGTATATTTTTAATGATATACATATTAAAATATATATACATTCTATTGATAAAATTGATAACTTTAATATAAATGTTAATAATAATTCAAATTAGAATTAAATAGAATAAATACTAATCATTTAAATAGAGAAGAAATTGAAAAATGGTGTATATATATAGTATATTCGTAGATATAATTTATAATGATAAAATTAAATTAACTTTTCCAATCAAGTTAAACATAAAATAAAAAGATAAGATTAAGAACCAATATGTACTAAATCCTATAGATATCCATTTATACATAAAGAGGAATTAAATAGATAAATAAATAATACGTTAGACCAAAATATAATAAGACATAGTCATTCACCATGGTCATCTCCTATATGGTTTGTTCCTAAAAATGATCTAGTATTTTTAATAACAAAATAAACAATAATGGAGAATAGTTGTTCATTATCGAAAATTAAATAATAAAAGAATTACTGATAAATATCCCTCACCAAATATTGCAGATGTATTAGATAAAATTGGAAAATGTAATTATTTTACAACTTTAGACTTAGCAAATGGATTTCATCAAATAGAAACGTATCCTGACGATATTGAAAAAACAGCATTTACAATAGAAAATAGTCACTATGAATACACTAGAATGCCGCTTGGATGAAAAAAAAACGCACCGGCAACTTTTCAAAGTGTAATGGATACTATCCATTACGAAGTTATCAAAATGAAATATTTTTAGTTTATTTAGATTACGATTAAGAAAAATATTTGACAGATTGAGAGAAAGTAATTTTAAAGTACAATTAGATAAATCAGAATTTTTAAATAAATAAATTGCTTATTTAGGACATATTGTAACACCTGAAGGTATTAAACCTAATCCAGATAAAATTAATGCTATTAAAAAATATCCAATTCCAAAGGCAACAAAAGATATAAAATCATTTTTAGGTTTATTAGGATACATTAAATAAAAATATATATATATATATATATATATATATATATATATATATATATACATATATATATTAAGTAACGTTCCTTTTGTTGTTTTTACATTAAAAACAACAAAAGGATCAAAATTTGTTGCATTTTGCAATATTTTATTGATATGCAACAGCAGGTGTACATTATGTACATTATGTAATCCAATGTCCGGCGTGGGTATTTGCCCGGGAAGTAGTTGTTTTAATGTGCATTTGTTTAACGTACTTACGTAGCGAAAGTCAAAAGTCACAGAGCTAAATGTGGAAATAATTTATTAATTAATTTCAAATAATTTTTATTTAATATATTTAAATAACAGTGACCAAGTGGATGAATACTCTTTTCTATTTATTTTATTAGGATATTACAGAAGATTTATTAAAATTTTGCTAAAATAACAAAACCTTTGACTAAATGTTTAAAGAAAAATGGAAAAAAATATATATACATAATAAAGAATTTATAAATTTATAAATAACACGTAAAACGTTATTAATGAATGAACCAATTTTACAATATCCAGATTTTACAAAAAGTTTTAATTTAACAACCGATGCTAGTAATTATGCAATTGGAGCAATATTATCACAAGGACCTATAGTAAAAGATTTACCCGTAGCTTATGTATCACGTACGCTAAATGATTCTGAAATAAATTATAGTACTATTGAAAAGGAAATGTTAGCTATAGTTTTGGCAATAAAAGTATTTCGTCCTTATATTTTTTGAAACAATTTAATATAATTTGTGTTAATCAACCGTTAAAATATTTATTTACTATGAAAGATCCTAATTCTAGATTAGTTAGATGGAGATTAAAATTGGAAGAATTTGATTATAAAATATATTATAAAAATGCTACAAATGCTGATACTTTATTACGAATTAAGTTGGAAGAAAATATTGAATTAAATAATAATGAATTAAAAGATAATAATGAACAATTTAATGATGACTTTTCAACTGAAGAAGAAAATTATGAAATAAATGAAGTAGTTAAAAAATATTTAGAAAGATTTAATGAAGAATTAGAGAAAAATCCTCAAGGATTAAAGTTGATATTGACAAACAATCAGTTCAAGTTAATATAGATGAAGATGAATTAAATGATATTATAGTTTTAGATGAAGAAAATATTGAAACAATACATATAAATCAAGAACAAAATGTAATTGTTGAAATTCCAATTATGGATAGTTATTTAAACTATGGCAAAATCTAATTATATAATTCCCCAACAAAACCTAAAATTATTAAATTATTTGACAAAAAAATTTGTTTGTACAATTATCGTCATTACACTTTGAAAAAGACGTAATTAATTTTATTAAAGAATACATTGTTCCAAATGTTACTTATCATTCGTATTTTGAAGAAAATAATAATTATGAAGAATGTTGTGAAATTGTAAGAAAGACATTTAAATATCCTTCTAATATATTTAAACGTTGTTTAAAAAAGTTAATTGATATTAAAAATTAATATGAACTTAATAAAATAATTAAGAATTATCATGAAGAAAAAACAAATCGTGGACCAATTGATGAAACTTAAAATCGAATAAAAAATAAATATTATTATCCTAATTTACGAAAAGCAATACAAAAATATATAAATGAATGTGAAATATGTAAAGTGTCTAAATATGATAGAAATCCTATAAAATTACAATTTAGTTATGTACCTACAGCAAGTAAACCTTGAAATTGTACATATTTGTTAAAGGACTTAATTCGATCGAAATTGTAAACTCATTATTAAATTATTTTTCGCATCACCAAGTACCAAAACAAATTATATCAGATAATGGACAAGAATTTAAAAATTCAAATAAAAATGATTTTTAAAATAGAAGTACATATTACAACTCCATGTTATCCACAGTCAAACGGAATAATTGAAATATTTCATTCAACTATAATTGAACTTACTAGAAAATTGAATAATAGTAATTTTATTAATGAACCAATAATAAATTAAATGTTATATGCAATTTTAGGATATAATAATTCTATACATTCAGTCACTAAATTAAAACCATGTGATATAATAAGTGGTCATATAGAAAATAATGATATATTTGATTTAAATTTAGAACAATCAGTAAGTGATTATGTACAAACACATACATTAACAAAAATAATGTATAATAATTTAAATAAAAAACTTATTGAACAAAAAGAAAAGATAATAACAAATAGAAATAGAAAATTAGAAGGCGAAAAGACCACAGGTCGTTAGCCAGTTTAGAAGAAAATATATAAATATAGCCTGGTTGTAAAATATATTTAATTGTTCTTTTATATATATTTTTCTAAATATAGATGTTTTTATATATAGAAAATTAGAAGAAGATGTTGTTATTGAAGAAAATGATATAGTATAAATAAGACAAGTAAATAAAAATAAATCTAAGAGATCATATCAACCTCAAGTAATTAAATCTATACAAGATAAAACATATAGTACAAATGTTAAACCTAAAACTCACGAAAAAACAATTAAAAGACCAACTAAAAAATTAATTTTATTGGATGATATTGAAATATTAAACTTGAACATCCAAATGAGTAAAATCCGAATCGTAATTATCAATAATCCTCATTTAAATTTTACATCCATGAAACCATTCAAAGCAATAAGCAGCACGAGGAAAAATAAATCTCTTCGCCGAATTTCTAAATCGGGTTAATTCTCTCAGCTATTCGAAAACAGCAGGATAAAGATTTTCCCTCGTCGCTTGGACATCGTAAAACGGTATGGGTCCGTACCGCTATCAGTGCCCGAAACGCGCACGTGTTATTGGGGTAACCCAGGTATTAGCGCTCAGCGCAATAAACCAAGCGACGAACAAAAGGGATCCTTACTGTAGCGAAAACCCTATTCTTTGTCGCGGTTTGTAATAAAACCGCGAATCAAAATCATATAGATATCGATAGCTGAGAGATAGATAATTGTAACTCATTATCAATTTGATAAATAAAATTCGAGCGAAGGAAGCGCGCTATTTTTATGTTCGTACTGTTATGGTGTTAGAGGGTTTCATGGTATATTTAATAATTAATAAACATTCATTATTCCTTATTTATTAATTTGCACTAGCACAATACCAAAGGGTAACTATAGATAATGGTTTTATTACTACAAATGTATATAATTCATGTGTATGTATGTGTGTGTGTAAAACATTAGACCATTTTTCGCCTGTTCTGAATGTCACCATATTATTCTTATTATTACATAAAGTCATTTTTAATTTACACGATGGTGGTCAGGCGAGAAATGGTCAACTCACCCCAACAATGATGGTGGGGGTTTAAGACGTGCCCCGAAACATTTATAAACCGGGTACACAAAACCTCAATCATCATTCACCTCACACATTCTTCAACATTCGCGACTTATTTAATGTAAATTTATTTATTTGTTTTATTATTATTATTATCACCATTAGTATTGTTTACTTATACTTGTATATATGTATTTACTTTAAATATACATTTTTTTTATTATTATTATTATCATTGTTATTTCTTTTATTTCTATTTTTTTTTATTATGTTTTTCAATTATCAAGAGCCAGCGGGTAATCAGAGGGAACCGATTTGAACAAAAAGGCCAAACAATTTTAATTATTTTCAAATCGGAGGGTTTAAATTTATGTGAGTTTAAACCCTTAAAAAAACTTCCCCGTGATACATACAAATGCTACCTGTCGAGGTAGGAGGTAGGTAGATAATCATCCCACCCACACTTTAATTTCCACAAGTCTTGAATAAGAAATATCACTTAGAATTGATCTTTTTGTTACGGGATCACTATTGTCTGTATGAAAAGATTCAAAAACGCTATCATTATTGTTGGCCTACTTTTTCAGCTCAAATCCACCACTTTTAAGAAGAGCACTGACCTCATCCCTGATTGCAATCAATTCTTCCGTAGAATTTGCACCCGTTATAAGGTCATCCACATAAAAGTCTTCTAAACAAATTTTGCTACCAACGGGATAGTTTGCAGCTTCAATTTTAGCGAGATCACGTAGAGCACGAATAGCTAAATAAGCCGCAAGACCAGTACCGCACGTTACTGTCGCAAGTTCGTGAGAAATTATTACATCTTGCGGATGTTCTCTCCACCAAATCCTTTGGTATTTCCTGTCTGCTGCACAAATTTTAACTTGTCGGTACATTTTTGTAATGTCTGCTGTGATTACGAACTTTTTCACGCGCATTTTCATCATAATATAAAACAAATCCTCTTGTAAGGAAGGGCCAACCATTAATGTGTCGTTCAAGGATGTTCCTGAAGACGACGGTGCCGACGCGTTAAACACTACACGAAGTTTAGTGGTAAGACTTTCTCTTTTTATTACACAGTGGCGCGGCATGTAGTATCCTTCAGTCAAATCTGCGGTCGTTGGATGCATGTGTCCTAACTGTAAATATTCTCGCATGAATTCCCTATACGATACGTACACATCCGGTTGTTTGGCGAGTCGTCGTTCCAAGGCGAAAAACTTATTTCGCGCTGAAATACTGGAATTTCCCAATGGTTTGCATTATATTTAGATGGTAGGGCAACTTTTCAAATCATCTTGTTTGGTCTCTAAACGTAGTTGATCTGAAGTGTCCTTCGCATTTCTGGTCATCGCCCGTAAAAGTATGTTGTTAGTAATTCTCTAGTTCCCAAAACCGCGACACAAGTTCATTGATTCCGACAAAGCCGACCGTTGCGCTGTTGAACGTTTGCGGTTTATTACTCCACAATCCAACCTAGGTGACTGTTAATTAAGGTAAGCGGTCCCCTTCACTAAGTACATCATAAAAGTGACACGCCCCGATGAGCAGGTCAATTTTCGCAGGTACATAGTACTTTGGATCTGCCAGATTAACACCTGCTGGTGTATTTAATCCGCTTACCTCGATGATTTCGTTGGGGAGATTGTCCATAATTTTATTCATAATTAATGCGTTAATTAAGATGCCGAATGATGACAATCGCGATTTAAGGTGTAGATTGGTCATTTCGCTAATATTAGATTTTGCTCCACCAATTCCACTAATCAGCGTAGAAAGAGGGCGTCTCTTTAAGCCGAGTCGGATCACACGCGAGTTCGAGATAATATTGGCTTGAGAACCGGAGTCTAATAAAGCTCTAATATGTTGTGTTTACCTTGTGAACTAGCAACACACATGTTGATAGGAGTACACTTGTCGGTGAATAAGCCAGGTTTGACTCAGGTACAGCACTTTGATGTTCTGTTGTCTCGTTGGTAAAGTGTAATGAGGTATGATGTCGCTTATTAGACTCGCGGCACTTACTTGATTTACACGTTTTCGTTGTATGGTTACTCTCTAAGCAACTGTAACACATTTTTTAGCTTTCACGAGTTCAATACGTTCATCTAGGGTTTTATCACGGTATACGTTACACTTATATTTCCTTCACGGTAGGAACGTACCTTGACGTGGTGTGGGGGCAAGGAAGGGTGTGGGCCAATGAACGGGGTTCAGAGATGCGAGCCTCCTTAAGGAGACACGGATCCCTGTGCTGCTGGGAGGTAATACCTTACCGCCAAGACGTTCCGAGGCTGATACAACCTCCTTGCTGTTCAGTCTCCTTCGTAGAATCGCTTCACCTCTATTCTGCCTCTCTTGGCGAACTCCTCAATTCTTCTGAGTCCCCCCCTGCAGTCATCCGAACTGATCGGGCCTAAAGGGGGGATTCAAACCATCTTTAATCTTTTACTATCCCCATTCTTCCAAACAACCAATATGGACTGTAAAAACGAGGAAATTAGTCTCCAGGTGGGTACACCAAAATCCCACCCCGCGTCAGCGGGCTGCCCCATCGGATCTGGAGGGGGCAACTGTCCATCCGTGTCTGGCCTTAAAGGCAAACACGTTCCGTCCGGTAAGGACTCAAACAAGTCGGGGAAGGCTAAGGCAAAGGCTGGTCAGAAGCGACAGTCTTATAACAAAGACCTGAAACCCTCTGCAAGAGCTTTCAGGAACAGAAGGGCGGCCCATAGGATCTGCCTAAAATTCAAGTCCGTTCCAGAGACCGAGCTCTCCAGCCAGGAGAAAGAGTCTCTGGAATGGGCTAGGAAAATTATTAGGGAACACGGGGAGAAACCTGCTGCGACCGCAATGCCCAAGGGCACCCAAGAGGCGCCCAAGAGGCAGCGATCGCAGGGGGTGGCCTCATCCTACATGGCCCATGACAAGGGAATCCCCCCAAGTAGCCTGGTTAGAGCGGTGGGAGAAGCTGACCGGAAGGGGGTGGATCTCGTCATTGGCGCTGACGCAAACGCCCACAACTCTATATGGGGCAGCTCTGACACCAACGATAGAGGTGAGTTGCTACTTGATTTTATTCTGGCTACTAACCTCTCCATATGTAATGCTGGGAGTGAACCGACCTTCATTACTTCAAATAGGCGCGAGGTTCTAGACGTAACTCTAGTCATGGATCAAGCGCGCAGCAAAATTAACAACTGGAGGGTCAGTGGTGAACACTCCTTCTCAGATCATAGGTATATAGAGTTTCAGGTGGATTTTCAAATCCCGGGGAACCCTATAATTACCAATAAAAAATTAACGAACTGGGACACCTATAGAACGGTCCTCACTAAGGTCTTACCAAGCGAGATACCACACAAACCTTCCACTAAGGAAGAGGTGGACAGCTTGGTGACTACCCTCACTGGTGCATGCAATAGCGCAATGGACGCAGCCTGCCCTAAAATAATCCCTAGAGGAAAAAAGAAGCCAAAATGGTGGAACCAGGAGATCTCCTCCCTTAAGAAGGAGTGCAATAAGCTGTTCAACAGGGCAAAACGAACAGGCGAATGGTCCCTGTACAAGAACAGCCTCAGAGCCTACAAAAAGGCTATCAGGCAGGCAAAGAGGACCTCTTGGAGAACTTTCTGCAACAAGATTGAAGAAGTCTCCGAGGCCAGTCGGCTCAGAAAAATTCTATCGGGGAACCCAGCGATTCCGGGCTTTCTCATGAAGCAGGGTGGTGACTGGACTACCTCATGCGAAGAGAACCTAGAGGTGCTAATGGAGACTCACTTTCCCTCTGATTCGGAAGGAAGAGGAGTTCGCCTGACACCCAGGAAGAGCTGCCCGATGGGTGATATCCTAACCAAAGAGAAACTTGCTTGGAGTGTGAGAAGCTTCAAACCTTTCAAAACCGCAGGCCCGGACGGGATAATTCCTGCGGAATTACAGATGGCATCGGATATTATCAATCCCTGGTTGGAAATAATATTTGAAGGCTGCCTAACTCTTTCGTATATCCCGTTGAAGTGGAAAGAGACAAACGTGGTATTTATACCCAAAGTAGGGAAAATAACATACTCAACACCGAAGGACTACAGGCCAATTAGCCTATCTTCCTTCCTATTAAAGGCGCTAGAGAGGTTAGTGGAAGCGTACATAAGGGAACGCATAAACCCAGATCTCTGGTCGGCTAGCCAGCATGCTTACACCAAGGGCAGATCAGTGGACACAGCACTGCACGCCCTTATAAGTCAAATCGAGAACTCCATGTGTAGAAAAGAGTTCACGTTGGCGGTATTCCTAGATATTGAAGGAGCCTTCAACTTTGTGAGACCAGAGGCGATTTTCGCAGCCCTGAGAAATCTACACTTGGACGAGTCGATATGCCTCTTTATTGAGGAGCTACTGGCGGAGAGGCATATTGTCTCCAAGATGGGTGACTCATGCTCAAAAAGAGAAGTCAATAGAGGCACCCCTCAAGGAGGTGTCCTCTCTCCCTTGCTATGGAATATAGTTATGAATGAACTCCTCAAAGGACTAGAGTCTACGGGGTGTAAAACAATTGCCTACGCTGATGACGTGACCCTCATGGTCTCTGGCAAACACCTAGGCATCCTCTCTGAACTCATGGAACGGGCACTCCGCAAGGTAACCCGCTGGTGTGAGGAATGTGGGCTAGGGGTAAATCCCCTCAAAACTGAGCTTGTACCTTTTACCAGAAGATATAAGATACCTAACTTCAAGGCTCCCACCCTTAATGGCACGAGCCTTGTGGTAAAAGAACAAGCCAAATATTTGGGCATCTTAGTGGACAAAAAGTTAAACTGGAAGCCCAATATTCAAGAACGAGTAAGGAAAGCGCTGGTCGCGCTGTACTCATGTAAAGGTGCAGTGAGCAAGAATTGGGGACTGAAACCAAGCGTTGTCCACTGGATATACACGACTGTGGTGAGGCCCATTCTGTTCTATGGAGCTGTAGTATGGTGGACAGCTCTTGATAAGAAAATCCATCAGACGGCACTAGGTAAGGTGCAGAGATCAGCGGAACTGCTCATAACGGGCGCGGTCAGATCTACTCCCTCCAAAGCGCTAGATATCATCTTAAATCTAGCTCCTGTTGACCTCTTCTGCAGACATGTAGCAGCTACTACAGCTATCAGAATAAACTCGGTTGGGAAATGGAATAATAGCAAACAGGGTCACGGTAGAATCCTGAACGAGCTTGTCGATATCCCTCCGAAGACGGATAGCTGTATTCCAGAACTAGTTTTTGGTAACAAATTCTCCACCTCTATCCCCGACAGGAAGGAGTGGGCAGAGGGTAGGATTGTCCAAGGAAAGGACGTCTGGCTCTTTACAGATGATTCCAAAAGTGAGGGAAGGGTAGGAGGTGGGATTTTCTCTCATGAACCCAACATAAGAAAATCCTTTCGGCTCCCGAACCATTGCAGCGTCCTACAGGCGGAAATCATGGCTATTCGAATGGCAGCGGACTTGATAGGTAAAACCGATATTCAGGTTAACCATATCAGGTTCATCACGGACAGCCAGGCCGCCATTGGGGCTTTAAGCGGTCCCTACTGCACCTCCAAGGTGGTCAGGGACTGTAAAATTATGCTAAATAATTTAGCGAACAGCTATGACGTTGGGCTCATTTGGGTACCGAGTCACAGTGATATTAGAGGTAACTCAATCGCTGACGACCTCGTAAAGAAGGGAGCTAGAATGAGTAACCCATCTACCGAGCCCTCCGCTGACATCCCCCTTGCGGAATGCAAGAAATTATTAAGGGACCAAATGATGTCATTGGTTAACCGAAGGTGGAGAGTTGAGGACACGTGTCATACAACAAGGCAGTTATGGCCTATGTGTGATACGGAAAACAGCAAAAGATTAACTGCACTCAGCAGAATCGATATAAGGAAGACGGTGGGCATAATCACAGGCCACTGACTTCTAGGTAGACATGCACAAAAGATGAGTCTCAAACATAATGATTTTTGCAGAGAATGCCTAGATGAGGAGGAGGAAGAAACAGTACTCCACTATCTAGGACAATGTCCTGCCCTCGAGGGGAAAAGACTCAAGTACCTCGGTCTGCACTACGCAAATGAGCTGGCGGATCTTTCACCTATAAGGGTGAACGATCTGAACAGGTTCATTAGGTGCTCAAATTGGGTTGTTTAGGAGGAAAAACCTTCTACTTGTGGTAACACAATGGGCCTAAGTGGGCCTAAGTGAGCAGTCCTGAGGCTGCTGCCACTCGAACCTAACCTAACCTACACTTATATTTGGTATGTTCACCAGCACAGAATACACATTTTTGTTCGTTTGCTTGCACGACTAATGACTTTACTTGCGGCTGACTTGTTGTTACGCGCGAAGAGTCTATAGCCTCTAATTGTAAACATCTTTTCGTGAGATACGCCTCCATTTCAGGATATGTTGGCATTTTGCTGCATGTTTCACTTTCCCATTCTCCTGCAAATCAGTATCAAGTTTTTCAGCAATTAACTCCACTAACAGATCATCCCACTCATCGTTTTTTCGATTAATTTATTTTAATGAAGCTAGACTTAGCGCCACTAAATCAATTAAGTATCGAAGACTGCTATAGTTGTCCTTTTTTACCGTCGCAAGATGAATAAGCGTCTGTACCACATACGCCTGCGAAAGCCGATTTTGAAAAAAAAAAATCATTTAGCCGTAAACCTACTTGGCGCGCACGCTGAGACACCTTGTATATATAAATGGCGAGTCATTGAAGTGCCCGTCTTCTATATTTCCCTTGTCGTTAGAAATGCATTATTAATTTGTTAATAAAACTTGCTTGACTTCTGAATTGATATTGACTTTGTTAGTTTAAATGGAATACATACAATTGTAGAGGTTTACTAAAAAAAAATATTGTTTTGAGATAGAAAAATAAAATTTTGTATGCATACTTAAAAGTTTTACTTTTTATTTATTTTTTTCTTAACTTGTAAATAGGGGAACATTTTTTTTACATAGCATGCTGGCATGCTGCATGCCTATATTTCGTAGTTTTCAAAATATTTCACATTTTATACTGTTTTTAAGATATTTTATGAAATAATTAAATGGTTGGCCATAGAAACAGAGAAAAGAATCAAACGATAATGTTTTATATTATTGTGACAATTAAAATTTGGTATGATTTTGGCTCATTTATAAGTTCAACCATTATTTCATACTCACATGTAGATTTTCCATAACGCTAATTTAAATAAAAAATAGTATTTATTTGGAATTTGGCTTTCAATTGCCTTTATTTTTGATGCTTGATTACTGTAATTTCTATTGTTTTTCATGTCCAACTATTCAATTCATTGCTAAAATGTCATGTAAATACTATAAAATGTGAAGTATTTCGAGAAGCAGGCATTTGGTATGTTTAGAAATATTTGTATCTTTTTATTATAATTCAAGAAAAAAATTATAATTTTGTAATGTGATTGTATGTAAGTGGAAAAATATTCCTAAGTTAAAAAATGTATTATTTAGTTAAAAATTATTCATTCTACAAAAGAATAATTCAAAAAATTTGTTCTTATAATTTGATAATCTAGTAATATACAGATCTCCAAAAAGAATCCTTTTGATTTAAAAAAAAAACATTAATTTAATTCTAAAGACAATTCCCAACACAAAATTGCAACATTTGGGTAATTGAATTCATTATTAATTTATAATTATATTTCATAACTGTTTACAAGTTTTTCATAAAGATAAGTGTAATTTTAAATTAATACCGTTGTAGTTACAGTTTTCGTGAAATCAAGAATACGTATGTCATCAACTTTATAAACTTTTCCTTATGACAGAATAACTACTACTTTCGTGACAATCTTTATTTGTCTTTTATTAATTTTATGGGTTCTCTACAAACAAAAAAATGGTGATGATGAATTTTCCCCGGTAAATTTGGTCAAATGAGTTTTTGAATGACCATTAAATGTATATGAAAAGTTATTAAATGAAAATTTGAATTGTTTTTTAAAGTTAAAGCCAAATATTTACAGTTATTTTGTTATTCCTTACCTTACAATCACTACAAATTTTCCCATACTAACATAAAAATTATTATCGACAACTTTTATTTGAAACATTTTTCTATACGATTTAAAAAATGATAAATCGTTAACTAATGATGATTTTTGATTTTAACCAAAAGCATTTCAAATCATTCCACTGCAATCAATTAAAATCTTAGATACAAAGTTTGGGTTTAATCCATTTAGCCGATTATACGCTATTGCGGAAATACACAGACATACAGATATTTTTCAAAACTTGATGTAATGGACTCAGGGGACCTCAAAGTGCAAATTCGTTAAAATTGGCGAATTGAACACAATACTTTCCTTTAGATAGCGATCCGGGGAAAGTAAAAATAAGTAATGGCACGTCTGTAACCAGCATTTTTTTCTCTGGTCAATATCTAAAATGACTCAGAAAAATAATCATTACAAAGAAATTAACATTGAAAATTATTTTTTTCAGTTTTATTTATATACACCCTGTGTATGTGTAGTAATTTTGAATATATAATTAATCATACACTGAAAACATATGCATATTTTGGCTATCGGCAAAGCTTTTGGCTGTTATATTTTTTTTTATTTTATGTTATAGAAAATATGACATTATTAATATTTGTGTTATTATTCGTTATTAGTAATATTACATGATTTTAAAATTATGTAAAAAATAATCAATTTAAATTATTTTCTGAAATTTCAATTTGGGATCCAAATATCCATAAAAATTAAACTGGCAATTAGTTCAGTTATGGATTATAATTCAAAAATATTATTTCACACGAAATAAAATACGGTTTTGTTTTCTTTCATCGAAAAAAGAAAACAAAAACGATACGTATTGCGCCGTATGATGATCGCCCCCTCAGCTGAGTGAGTATCGCCGCGTCGAGTCATCTACGTTTCCCGCACCCAATTTTGGCAGCGACTGTCCAAAGCTTGAACGAAGGCAAGATCCGCAATGCGGCAGCATTTTACTGGACTAAATTTTTCAAATAGTAATTTCAACTTCATTTCGACATGTATTATCATATTTTGATGAAACTTACTGGTTATATCTAGAATAGAATTATCTAGAATAAAGTGGGAGTACATTTTTGATTTTTGAAAATTTAAGCAATATTTTTGTTATATCTCCGAATAATTTTTTTAAAGTAAGCCCATATTTTTGATTAAAATTATGATTAATATAAGCCGTCAAAATTTCAACTCTCTATGACTCATAGTTTTCAAATTAAATGAACACCACATTTCACATACGTGCTATACTCGCCTTAAGGGGGAAGGTGTCATGTAATCACTTATGAATAATACCATTATAATATTATGTGCATATCATTGCATTATTAATAAATGAATAATTGCATTTCTTTCACACATATAAACAGCTGTTCAAGGTTTTATCAGACAGATTAAAACACATGTTTTCTAGTTAAGTTTTTATTATGTAATTAAAAATATTAGAAATAAATTCAGTTCAGTTAAGGTCGAGCAATGCCTAATACGACTAATTAGGCATTGCGTTGAACTAACTGATGTGGAGATTGCATACATTAGAATGTAACAGGGGCCATTTAATGCTCTTCACGAGTAATTTGGCCTTGACGAATATGCTGCCGCCCTGGGAGTTATAAATGGAATTAAATTATTTGCTCATCTATCCGATTTCAATTATATTCTGCAGGGTGCAAAAGGGGAACGAATTTAATATTTTCAAGATTTTAAAAGTTAATATAGCATCGTTTTTTTTATAGATTTTTAAATTCTGAAATTCTCTAAATTAATATAAAATGCGTTTTGCATATAAAAAAATACTACGTATACTAGGTATATAAAAATTTAATAAAATTATAATTTATTATCTTGATTTGTGTGATTTATATAATTAGTCAATATTTAATATGTCTACAAAAAAATCCCCTTCGCAAATTACCCATAGCGATTTAAGATGTAATACAATTTTATACAAATTCCTGCTTACCCGTTCATGTTTGAGAAAATTTAAAGAATTAAATTATATATAGAATCTAAAAATCTATTCAAAACTCAATTTAGAATTGATGTATAATTAATTTATAATGAATTAAATTAACATAAAATCTCTTTCGTATATAAAATTACTTCATATTTCTGGTCGTATAATTGGTAAATAGGGATTTAATAAAATTGTGATTTACCATCTTGATTTCAGTGATTTATTTAATTAGTCAATATTTCTTATATGTACGAAAAAATCCCTTTCATGAATCACGCATTAATTAAATGCTTGACCTGCTTCACCGACAACGCGTTGATAACTGGTTGCCAATTTTTTAACTACAGCCATCTAGTAATTAGTGCCTGAACTTTTACGCTATTTTAGCGGTCAAATATGCTACTTGAATAAAGCGGTATTTTAAAAAAAATAATAGATATATTTCGCTAATGTTTTTTTTTTATGATTAAACTAAAAAAACATTATTTTTACATTTCGTTCACAATACATCGAAAGAAGAGTATTTTCCAAATGTAGTTGATATTTTTTTTAATTGAATATAACACAAAATATAAAAATAAAAATATAATGAAATAACAATTACAAAAAAATTAAAAAAAAAATCAAAAAACGAAATTCAGGTCTGCATGTAGAAAAAAAACCTTTTTAAACGAAAATACTGACAACCCTTAAGTTATTATCATGTAACAAATTATAAAAAAATAAATAAAACGTTTTTAAAAATCCCACCGCTCGGGTAAAAACGTTAATTTGCGTACAGTTTTTATTTATTCTGCCTAAAAAAAGCACTTGAGCGGGGCGAGATAAGTATGCCTGGGAACGTACGCTTATCTCACTTTGTTTTGTGAATCTTAGAATAGAGCAAGGTAACGATAAACTCGTATCGGGATCGGAGAATACGCGAGCACATGCATCGGGTGTAATTTAAGGGGAAAAAATTGGTGTGAAATTTCTCCTCAATACCCTACGCGTTTCAAGGCCGCCGCTTTCGTTTACTAGAAAAGGAATGATGCGATGACAGAGATAGTTGCCAATCGTGAAGGTGTGCCTCTCGATTTTAATACCGAAATAGTTGATAAAAATGTAGAAAACTATAGGCCGGTTGTATAAAGCGTTGTCAAGTCCGTCATTAGCTAGCATGTTGTTAGATTTAACAGCATGCTAACATCATCCTTTATAAAACCGAATGGGAGTTAATGTCGGATTAAGGAATACAATAAAGGAAATTACCGACCCTTACCTGATACGAAAATACGAGTTTCGCTCTGGAAGAAATTGCTCAATAAATGGAAAAAAATGCAAATCAACATTAAAGCCGAGTGAAAGTTTATTTACATTGGGAGGATTCACTCGTTCACGCGGTTCTCCGTTGATTCTAAAACGATACATGAAAAATTATCGTATTTCATACCGTTTCTCTCTTTCTTCGACGACTACGCTCGATCGTGTAAAAAACGGTGGTGGGGGGTGTTAACCGGTCCTCGTTTTGGAAGCCCTGACTCAAACGTCATAAAATTTTACGAAGCATACTTTCGATTGTGCTTACTCGAAGTAAGTGAGACGGAAAAAATAAATATTTTTAAATCGTGCACAAAGCAGGTTGAAAGCATTAAAAATTGGTTTAGAGGTCTGCGAGTGTTTAGTGTCAGACACAATAGCGATCAAATAACACTATGGACGAAAACACTAGGCTAACAAGTAGAACTGTCATTTGAGCATCAGAGTTATTCATGATTTAACAATGAAATAAGAAATATTAAATATCTAGGCTCTAAATACTCGAGTATACAAATTAGACGAGCGACTTATTGATTAAACTAATTTTAACACTATAATATGTAGGATCTAGTGCATAATTTAACGAGACGCGCAAATATAGACTGTGATCTATTAGATTATGTTTATAATAATAACAAATATTAATTAAATCATTAATATCACAGTCACAAAAGCCGTCGATCAAAAATAAACGAGGCACAATGAATTCAATAGATCACACCAATGAGCTTATATAAATATGCCACAAATACAATAATTTAATGCAAATTAAGAATAAACAAAGACACGCGTACTAAACCTAACCTTATATAATAATATAACGAAAGTGAATGAATCATCTGGAATGTTCCAACGAGCTATGCAACAGCAAGTTCACATTATGTAATTCAATGTCTGGCAGGATATATACCCAAGAAGTAGTTGTTTTAATGTGAATTTATTTTAAAGTACTTACCTAACGTCAAAATGTCACAGTAGCTAAAGTGGAAATAATTTATTAATGATTTTCAATTTCTTTTTAATTAATTCAATTGTATTAGTGTTTCAAAAAACTAGATTTGAATTTAATCATATGCAGTGGAACCACTCTCTTTCGCCTGGCGTCCGTTACTCCTGTTAATCCGACCATGCTCAGGAAGAAACTTTTCCCGACTCCGTCGGTAACTCACCACCAGCCGTCACGCAAGTGTTTTTACTTGCTGTTATCGCTTGTACTGTTGTGTGTGTGTGTTTTACAAAATTTCAGGAGTGAAACGTAAAAAGGTTACTCTTTCATCAAATGAAAAACTAGCCGTGTTACAAAGACTAGACAAAGATGAATCACTACAAAAAAATGCCAAAGAACTCAATGAAGGCGTTATCACAATAAAAGATTGGAGAAGAAATAGGAAAGACATTGAATCATATACAGTGACGATAGATGATGAAAACGCTCATAAGAATCGCAAAACATTGAAAAAGACTAAACTTGAACTGCTTGACAATGCTTTACAATTGATGTGGTTTTGCCAAGAAAGAAGGAAAGTAACCCCGATATCTGGGCTCTTTATGAAAGAAAAGGCAATAGCTTTGCACCAAAAACTTTAAACCGAAAGTGAATTCGCGGGTAGTGAAGGCTGGATTAATTGCTGAAAAAACCGTCATGGTGTCCTGTTTTTTTTTTTTTTTTTCATTTTCTGGTGAAAAACTATCTGCTGATGCCGAGGCGGCTAAGAAGTTTTCTGTGAAGTTTCAAGAAATTGTCGAAAAATATGAACTGTTACTTTGTCTAGTCTATAACATAGACGAGGCAGGACTGAATTATAAAATACGACCAAACAAAACGCTCTCTGCATGGCAGGAACGACACTTAATGAAGATCGGCTAACAATTTCTCCTTGCAGCAACGTTGATGGTACAAATAAGCTTCCCCTATTCGTTATTGACAAATCTAGGGCATTCAAAAACACAAATTTATCTGCCTTTCTGGTTTATTGTTGCAATAAAGAATCTGCTTGGAAGGATTGCAAAATTTTTAAATATTGTTTTTTCGGCGAGTTCGTTCCATCTGCTGAAAAAAAAACTTGAAACAAAAAGGCTCCCTGTTCGTGCTCTATTGCTATTAGATAACGCACCATCATGAATGTAATGTGAGAAGGAATTAGTGAAAGGGGACATAAAAACTAGCTTTCTTCTTCTTCCACCAAATGTCACATCACTTATCCAACCAATGGATCAGGGAGTTATAGAATAATTAAAGAGGCAGTATCGCAAAAAGTACATCAGCTCAATTTTAGAAATCCCTCAACATCAAAGATTTTATCTATACGCTTGCTGAGACATAGGATGAACTGAAACATGACACGCTGCAAAAATCTTAGCGTAACCTTTGGCCGGAAGTTATAACCGAAAAGTGACCAGATCGAAGATGAGTAAAACAACGACACTCAGGAAATCGTTAAAGATCTTCAAACCGTAAAACCTAAATATTCCTAGCAATGAAGTTGACAATGACTGTGAATCCAATCAAGAGCTTAATGGCAACCAGATTATTGCCGTTGTTTTAGGAAATAATGGTGAAGAAACTGTGAACGAGGAGGACTCTGACAGTGACGAACCCCCTACCAGGATTTCATACACTGACGTCAAGAATGATTTTGATATTGGCCTTCAGTATATCGAACAGACGTGTATGAACACTCTAGCAAATTCCAGAATATCATCTGCTAAACAAAAATCTATAACTGATTTTTTTATACATAAGTATTTTTTTAATATTCTATGTATTTGAACAACACATACACATGGAGATTTTTTCAGACACGTCTGTATCACCTGCCATTAGTTTACACTTGTTTTTTTGTAATATTTTTAGTTTAGAGAAAAATAAAAAATTTTGATTTGATATATTTTTTTATTTTACTGTAAATTTGTATTTTTTCAGTATTTTCTGATAATCCGATCTTTTTTGCGTTCCGACCATACCCCGACCAGTCTTGTAGGCGACGTTGCAAGAGAAACACAATAATAATCTATTCCATTGTTTTTCTCTTGCAAATCAGTAATTCTCGAATTCGTGATTAATATTTCGTAAAATTATTCTATTTCGGATCCTTTCACAGCACCTGTACCCTTTCGCACCTCATTTGAGAAATTCTCAAAATTATTTAAAACCAATAGTCTGGCTGTTAAACACTATATAATCTATTTATTTTATTTTTTTAATGCACTAAAAAAACTGACACCTTTCAAATAAAAATTAAGGGTTACATTAAATATGCAATAATTCAAATATTTTAAACACCTCTCGAAATTTTATAACAATTTCTCTGAAATTTACACAATACAGTTTTTTTATTCATTTGGATGAAAAAGTAATATGACAATGTTTAATTAACTTTAATTTAACCATAGCATTAGTATTTATTGAACCTATTTGTACATTCCTAACTATTGAAAAATGTTAAATTATTATCATTATTGTGAATTATCTGTACTAAGGTACCAAAAAACAATATTCTCGTAATTATTGTCATTATAAATTTGTTATATTAACTTATTAAGAAGTAAGTGAAAATTCTATTAAAGTATTTCTTACAAATTAATTTCTGGTCTAAAATATATGTAAATAAGTAACCAATGGATTTTTTTAAATTTTTTTAGCACAAAAATATGTTTTTTTATATACTGTAAAAGAAGGCCTCAATGGGTATTCTTTAAAATCCTCAGAATGTAAATTAATCAAAAAAGTAAATGTATAGAGGAAAATATAAAAGACTAGAAGAACAATAATCTTATAACTTATAAAATTGTTATCAGGCAAATAAATATTAAATTGTCAATCGGCTATAGACCATTGGTTTTTCTGCCTGTCTTTTAAATTTTTTCCATTGTCTTTTTTTGCAAATTTTATTGTTGTTGATCTTCATTGTTAAACCTTTTAAAATCGTCAATGTTAATATAACTATCTGTGTCTTGGAAGGATATAATTAATTTAAATGTTACTGTGGATGGACTTTTAAGCATGGGTCTTGTGTTTGGGGTATCCTGGAAACATAAAGTGTGTAGAAGGTCGCGAGTAGTTAGATTTAGGGCAAATTTTTGGAAGAGGACTATGATACGTTGTTAAGTGGGGAAGATTTTTGTTTGTTTATATAAAAGTGCGTTTGATGGGTTATGGGTTCGAATTAATTGGGATTATGGAAGAGAGCATTATCATGAAAGGGGTGACAACTCATTTAATAAATATTTACTGCAGTTTTCATGATTTTTCCCTTCAGTCGGTATGTTAAGCTTCTGAAATGCGCTGCCATATGCTTGACTTTTGTTTTAGGGATCATGAAGTAGGTTTGAATGTAAGTTTTGGGTCAAAGGCAATGCCTTGGAATTTACAGGAAGTAGAGGAACGAATTCTCTAATTGTTCATAATGATTATATAGGGAGATGAATTAGGATGCTGAAATGGAATAATAATTTAGAATTTATTGGGGTTTATCGAAACACTCTCTTTGGGAAACCAAGTTTGTAGGGAGTCGAATAAGCGGATTTATTAATAAATTTGGTATCGGTGTTATAGAAGTACAACTGAAAGGTTGTAAAGGATATGTGATAAATATTATTTTATTCCATTTTTATTACTATAATTTTAGTTACAATCTTTCAAAATTATATTTTTAATATGTAATTTCTACTATGAAAAGTATAATTAATAATTAAGTTCTAACATTTTTGATACATAATAATATGAACTGATAATAATAGAAAACAGGATTTATTCACTTTTTCGCAGTTATTTAAATAAATTAAATAAAAAAATAATTTATTAATTAATTGTTTTCAAATTATTTTTATTTAATTTAATATGAACTCGTTTCAATTTACTGGGTGTCCAAATAAGAAAGGTCACTGCCTATATCTCAGGAACTTTGAGTGCTAGAACTTTAATAAAAGTGATCATGAGAAAATGCTGGAAATAAATTTCAAGTTAGTGATCCTCCCGGTAGGGGGGAATATTTGGATTATATCAAAAATTCTTTAATAAAGACACTACACTTTTCGAAATAATGATAAGTTCATAAAACAAAAATGTTACAGACTTTTTTATCTTACTCTTGAAGTAAAAGGTGTGGAAGGTCGGTATTTGTAACTAGCAAATATCAAATAACACTTTTCTATTTTAACCGATCTTAATTGTTTTAATGTCACACGAAAGAACATATCATACTGATTAAAATTATTGGCAACAATCAGAAAAATAACTAACTTTATCGCCGCTATGGCGCCACCAACTTAAAATATAGATAATTTTCCCATTTTTCTTAAATATTTCAAATGGAATGATATATTTTTCTTAGTGTTAGTAGAAAGAGGAATAAAAAGTAAGAAATTTAGTGAAAACCGGAAGTCTATATCTAAATTCTATCACAATTTAGAATTAAAAGAATTTGTAGAAGTGTCAATTTAAAATAAATTAAATTTTTACTAAAATAACAAACTTAAATTATTTTGTCACCGGTATGTGGCGCTTTTTCATTTTAATAATAATTTTGTATTTTTTTAAATAAAGAAATATTTCTTGTAATACAAGTGGAAAGAGTAATAAAATCAAACGGAAAAAAATGTAAACGCCAAATTTTCGATCAAAATTTTGTCTTTCAAATTGTCCAATGAGTCCAGCGTCATTTTTAATATAATCACATAATTTTATACAATTAAATAAACAGCGACATCCACTCTAGCAATAACAATATATCTATTGCTGAAGTTGTTCCATTTCAGATCCAAAAAATATGCCTTTCCTCGTTGTGAGCCTGGATTGATAAAAAATATCTTTTAAGTTGCCGCAAAAAATAAGCATTTCCATCAATTAACATCTCAAGAAAGAGTGTATCGAAATAATTTCGCACGCTTTAGAAAATGCCCCCTGGTCGTGACAAATTAATTCAATTTTGTTGTTTTTGTTATAAATTTTATTAAGCTCTAAAAGTTTTCCAATGACATTTGAAATTTTTAAATTGAAATTTTCTGTTATTACACGGGGAAATTATACTCTTTTTAACTTGGCGCTACCTAGCGGCGACTGAATTAATCATTTTTGTGATTGCTGTCACTTCTTTTAATCAGTATGATAAGTTCTTTCGTATGAAATTAAAGTCATTAAAATCGCTTAAAAAACAAAAGAGTTATTTGACAGTTGCTCTTTATAAATTCGGACCTTCCCCACCCTTCATTTCAAGAGAAAATTTTGAACTTTCTTTTGATAATCGCCGTCATATGTTTTGACTGTTCATTGCACCCCTTACTGGAAGAGATACGAACTTGAAATTTATTTCCTGCATTTTCTCATGGTCACTTTAATTAACATATTTTTTATTTGAAAGCTCTAGAAGTCTTAGTTCCTGAGATATAGCCGGTGACCTTTCTTATTTGGACACCTGGTACAAATCACGCATGCACATGGAGTGAAAAGTGCGGTCCATAACTAGAAAATACTAAATAAATTAGATATGTGTACATGTCTATAGAAATTTAAAAAAATAAAGAAGTGATTTAATATGACCTTGCGCATTTCACAAATTTGAGTCCTCATTCCATTTTTCCAAGGCGTTAGCGTGTTAGGCAGAAACTAAAGGGCAAGAAAGGACCTTCGTAGATGGTCCACATGCAAAAAAAAACGAAAAAAAAGAACATGGATGTTTACCCCAACACTCAGTGGGAGGTGTCATTTAAGCTGTCATCGCGAAGCAAGCCTGCGAAATTTATGACTTTCCGAATAGACCGCTACTAGGTACCTGCGTTCGACCCTTTTTCGTTTGCGTTCATCCCTTGAAATGCATTATTGAATTAAAAGTGTCAATTTTTTTAAATTATTCTCATTTATATTAGCACATAATTATTTATCATAATATTTAATTGTACTTTCACATACATTTGGATATTTAATATTTAAAAATGGAATTTCCAATTATAAAATTGTAAAATATGTAAGATTTTTTCCAAGTTTATAGTAAATAAACTAGTTTTTAACTAACTACCAAGATTTTGAAATAGAAGTTGTGCGTAACTGAAATAGTGTGTATTATATAAACAATTTATTTATATATACGAAACAGTTAAATTCATAATTACAAAATGTATTTGCAGTGTTGAACACGATAATTGTATAATGATAAGTGATCATAATTACGATGAAAGTCTATCAACAATTGAAAAACTTAAATTTATTAATAATATTAAAGAAAATATCACATCTAATCATTGACCGTATCGTGAAATAATCACGGATGCCGAAATGAATTATCCACTTGGTAAGTATATGAAGTTAATAATTATTTCTAATTTCAATTCTCCGACATTAAAAATTAAAGATTGAAAATAAACAACTGTTAATTTTATTTTATGTTGCCATTATTTATAAGTATTACTGTTAACGCAACTCAGTTTTAGCACAAACAAATTAATTTAAAATCTTAATAATTAGAGAATTAAAAAACAAGAAAGAAAATATTTGGTTAATCACATGACAAATTTTGGAAAAATTAAATTAGAGCATAAATATATTATTTGAAAGGTTTAGTGAAAACCAGCATTTTGCCCATATTGTATATGTAAAATAAATACGAAAAACATCTCAACTTTTTTTAATTGTGCACCTTCCTCACTAAACATTTTATTTTATTTAAGTTATCTTTTTTAAATGGAACACCCTATATTTTATTTAATTTTTAGGATCCTTTAATGTATTTTAAATATATGTTATTTGTGTAAGTAGTTTTGTTTATTTTTTACATTTTTTTATTTATATTTTTTTTAGGAAAAAAAAACCATTGTTATTTATTGTCACAGTTATTTAAATAAATTAAATAAAAATAATTAATAAATTATTACCACATAACTCACAGAGCTAACTTTTGACTTACGTTACATAAATACGTTAAACAAACGCACATTAAAATAACTACTTCCCGGGCAAATACCCACACCAGACATTGAATTACATAATGTACACCTGCTGTTGCATATCAATAAAATATTGCATAATGCACTTACGTAACGATTAATTAACTGACATATAGAGAAAATCACGATAAAATATATAGGGTGTTTCAATTAAAATGTGATTGTTTAATAAATATCTCAAATCTAATTGATAATTGGAAAGCAATGGTTGCTCCAAAATAAATATTTTAAATTGAGTCGGGTATAATTTTCTGTTTAAAATTTATAAATTGTTCCTTTTAAAAAGATAATTAGCTATATCGAGATTTAAGAAAATCTCAATCAATTAATATTTCACAATTAATTTTATATCTCTGAATACCATTAAGTTAATAACATTAAAAACAAACCCACCTAATATATTTTACATCATTTACAATTGAATGTTTGTTTTAATTGCAAACATATTCCATTCTGTTCCTTTTATTTGTATTCAGAATAATGTAAGTGCATTGCAATTAATATTTCATAATTTAATTGCAAAAACATCACCAAAATAAAATTTCAAAAATACAAACGGACGGAAAAGGCACGATAATAAAAACATGTGGCATTAGGGAGGTAGCGATGCAAGTTCCTTTGGTGACATCTGGTTTATTTCTGACCATTTCGGAAAGCCATAAATCTTTTCTAAATTGAGTGTAAACTATTTATTTTGACGTGTTTGCATGTCCCGTCGATGTTCTTTTTTTTGCCGGTTTTTCCTTTGTGGCCTGGACCCGGCGGTCGCAATTGAAGAGGGACGTTAAATAACAAAATAATCGAGCAATACATTATTTTATAGTTAAATATCTACATTTAAATGAATTAGTGTTTCGCAAGCAGCATGTCAGCCTTTTTTTTTTTTTTTCGTTGTTTGAATTTTCATTAATTGCAAGTGCGCGATGAATTACACAATTTTGATTTAAAAAATTAGAATGTAACTTACTATTTCTTCGTCGATAATTTGACAGATAATTATATTAAACACGCAATAGAGCAATAAATTGTTTTAGACTTAAACCAATAAATTTTAATGCATTAATTTTTCGTAAGCAGCAGGCGAGCTTATTTCTATTTTTATTAATCTTGTTTTGCTTTACTTTATACGGATACCTGTCCAAAGGAATTTATTGTGATCGTAAAAAATTCGAATCGTCAATTTCAATAGATATGCACGTTTTGAGGTCCCCCTGAGTCCATCTCATCCAGTTTTGAAAAATATCTGTGCGTCTGTGTGTTTTCGCGATAGCTCATAAACGGCTAAACTGAGTGAACCCAAACGTTATATCCAAGATTTTTAATTTTTATGGAAAGATTTGAAAAACTTTTGACCACAATAAAAATTCATTAAATGCAACTTTACCCTTAGTAATTATTTTGTAAATTCGGATAGAAATCCAGATACAGTCCTGTTCAGAACCTGCCGACTCCAGGAAATTCAGCCCGACGCCGACCTTAGCCGCTCCGCCGTCGTTCCTGCAGTCAACATCGACGCCGAGCACCTAGGTTGCCAGTACCACCGCTTCGACGACAACACTACCAGGGTAGTGTTTGTTTCTGCCCCTGGATCCAACCCCGACACAACAACCCACGGACACCGACGCTGCCTCAAGTCTACCCATTACCTAACATGTGCACTGTGCGACTGCTCTCTCTGTTCTTTGTTTTGATTTTTTTGTAAATAAATTATTTAAAAGCCAATTGTGTTTTAAAGGTTAGTTGCATCACCTCTTTGCTCATTAAATAAACCTGAGATCGTTGTCAAAATAGATTTGTCTACTCTTAATTTTATTTTTCTATTATTTCTTTTTTCTTTTCCCATGTCTCAATGTTTGCTACGGTCATCTTTGTTATTTTAAACGCTTTTTGAATTTTTACATCTACTTTGATCTATTTTTTTATTCCTCTACTTTTTAATGGTTTTAGTATTTAAACATTGGCAGTTCATATTATATAAAATAAATATGAATAGATTATTAAAAATTAACTAAATTTTAATTCTCTTCAAAATGGGCCAATAACCCGAAACTAGCCGAGAATTTAAAGTTATTCAATCTAATGTGTGTTTAATTGTTTTGTTGGTTGATATTTAATAATCATTCATATTTTATCCTCTAGTTTTTGTTTAACTTCTCTATCTTCTACTTTCAAGCCTAACAGGATTGGGTCAAAGGTAAAAAAAATACAACTTATTCTGTAATTTATTATAAAATAAATAATTACTTTTCTTAAAAATAATTACTCCTAATACTCGTCATCGCTATCCATAAACCCTTCCGGGTAATGGGCGTAGGTTGGCCCTAACATTGCCAATCGATTCAAAATTAACTGGTGGTTGTTCTAATAAAATGTAAAAGGGCATTTACATTTTATTAGTTGCAAATATAACCTGGTTGGTTTATACCTATGATTTTTGACAATTTGGTATTCAACTAATCCTATAAAATAAACATAAATTATATATTGTTTTGTTTTATAAATTAAAATAAAAAATATCAAAAAAAAATCACGATAACTTCCATTGCGAGTCTTGAATTTTGTTTTCAAACAGTATTTTTTACATTGTTAGTAATGCGTCTAGAGGAACGTTAAATGAATTACCAGTGAATGCGCTTAAGGAAACTTCAAGGAAAGAGTAATGAAGCAGGTGAAAAAACCTGCTTATTCCAATAATTCATTACGACGCACCTTAAATTCCACACATCACGTTGCAATAAATAGTACAATTTTATTGTACGTAGTGTTTCGCAATCATTACACGAAAAATAATTACAATGCAATTCTCTGCCCACCTAAGATACACATAAAATACCGCAATAAAGTAATCAGTTAATATAGAAAAAAAATCCACACCGAATATTTAAATTAGGAATTATACATAATTCATTTATAACATAAATTACACACACAAGGAAAATTTGTTAATATATAAAAATTTTAATTACATCTTAGTACGAATCTCACAAACATTTTTTTCATTTGGAATAGTTCCTCTATCTAAACAAACTAAATGCATTTTTCATTAAATTAAAGCAAATAAAACATGTATTAGTATAATCTCTAAGTGGTGGTGTGCAAAAAGTCTTGGAATAGGCGATTGATGCTTGGAATAACATACAAAAATATTTCGCAATCGCAATAAAATCCTTTAAAATATAGAATGTACCAAAATAAAGTCTCAAATAATTACTTTATAAAAAATACCGTTTTGATTCATAATTGACTGGAAACCTAAAAAAAAAAAACAACTCACAATTCCACTGCGAATCTTGAATTCCGTTTTCAAACAGTATTTTTTTACATTGTGAGCAAGGCGTCTAGAGAAACGTTGTATGATCCATGAATGAATGCGTTTATATATATATAAGATAGATTGAAGAAACGAGCATTTTTTCACCTAACTCTTCCAATAATTTATTATGACGCACCATAAATTCCACACTTCACGTTGCAATAAATATTACAATTTTATTGTACATAGTGTTTCGCAATTACACGATAAATAATTACAATGCAATTGTATACCTTCCTAAGATACAGATAAAATACGGCAATAAATGAATCAATTAATATACAAATAAGATTCCCAGTCAATATTTAAATTACGAATTATACATAATTCATTTATAACATAAAAATTACAAACACACAATAACTTTAATTATATTTTAGTACAAAATGCAACAAATATTTTTTTTATAAATCTCACAAACGTTTCTTTCATTTGGAATATTTCCTCCTAAAACATGTCTCTACATATCTAATCAAAAACAAACTAGATGAATCTTTGATGGTCGTACAAAAAGTCTTCGATGATTGATGCTTGAATATCATACAAAATATTTCGCAATCACAATAATATCCTCTAAAATATAGAATGTACAAAAATAAAGTCTCAAATAATTACTTTATAAAAAATACCGTTTGGATTCATAATTGACTGGAAACCTAAATAAAAAAAACAACTCACCATTAATTTCACTGCGAGTCTTGAATTCCGTTTTCAAACAGTATTTTTTTACATTGTAAGCAATTCGTCTAGAGGAACGTTGTATGATTCATGAATGAATGATAATAATAGAGATATATTGATTTCAAAAAATTGACACATTTTACTTTTTTCAAAATATCTAGTTACCCTTGATTTTTTCAAATATTTTAAAATTGTCATTTTATTCGTCTCATAAAACTACACTTCTTTCCCCATTTAACCGTTTTTCTATCTTTTATAGTTTTCGAGATCCCCATAGAGAACATCGAAAAAAACTCACCCTGTATATATAAGATAGATTGAAGGAACGAGAATTTTTTCACCTAATTCTTCCAATAATTTATTATGATGCACCTTAAATTCCACACTTCACGTTGCAATAAATATTACAATTTTATTGTACATAGTGTTTCGCAATTACGCGATAAATAATTACAATGCAATTCTATACCTACCTAAGATACACATAAAATACCGCAATAAATTAATAAATTGATATACAAATAAAATTCCCATTCAATATTTAAATTACGAATTATACATAATTCATTTATAACATAAAAATTACATTACAAACACACAATAACTTTAATTATATCTTAGTACAAAATGCAACAAATATTTTTTTATAAATCTCACAAACGTTTTTATCATTTGGAAAATTTCTATCATAGATAGAAAAAAACTGTAAAGGACAAAGTTGTAGAAAATGGAAATGAATTAATGAGTGTTTAGAATTAACAACTGCAATTGTTTTACTTTTGTCTTTTTCATGGCTAACTATTTTTTGGTTTGTGGTAAAATTAAAAACAACTGTAACTTATTTTATTTTAAAAATAACTATGGCATATGTTATATCGGGTTAAAGGGAAAAATTGCCCTTTTAATAAAGTCATAGCCAACTATTGTTTCTATTTAAAAAAAACTAGATGAATCTTTGATGGTCGTGTACAAAAAGTCTTCGAATAGATGATTGATACTTGAATATCATACAAAATATTTCCCAATCGCAGTAAAATCCTCTAAAATATAGAATGTATAAAAATAAAGTCTCAAATATACCGTTTGGATTCATAATTGACCAAAAACATTTTTTGAATGCAGGATTAAATATAAATCTGTTTAAACATGTGTACTTGATTTTTTACTCATTTCCCTCATTTTATGCTCACAAAGTGCAATCACTTTTTAAAATTTTGATTTCAGAGGTGTGTAGGGGCTTATAAGGGCTACCTTTTGAAATTATTTTCATATTATACAGGGTGTCCGAAATACCATAAAAATATCAGAGTTGCATTTTTTAAATGGAACACCCTATATATTATTATAGTTTTTGATTCTACGTTCAAAATAACTATCGTTTTCATTAAGGTTGTTAGTAGCGAAACCTAACGGTTTTTGAAATAATTGGAATTTTATTAAAATATAACCTAATTTTAAAATTTCAATCACTTGAGAAGTATTTAAGTTATGTGCAGGAAATTTCCTGTGAAGTAAAGGAACAAATCATAACATAACCTAATGGGTTTAGGTACTAATAATCTTAATGAAAACGATAGTTATTTTGAACGTAGAATCTAAAATTATAAAAATATACAGGGCGTTTCATTAAAAAAAAAACACAACTTTGATACTTTTATGGTATATGGGACACCCTGTATATTATTAACATAATTTTAGAAAGTAGCCCTTATACACACATATACATCCCTGAAATCAAAATTTAAAAAGTGTTGTACTTTGGTCGCACACAATAGTTTCTTAATGAAAACTGTCTTTTATTAGAGAATTCCAAGATGTTATTTAAGTATTGTATTAAAAATATATATTTTCTTCTTCCTTTTACATAAATAATATACACAAAGCCATCACTGCAATCGAAACGGTGGTATTTTTTACTAATCCCTGAGTTTGTTTTAAATCTTCATTTGATAAAAATGATTTATCAAACGGTTGTTTATAAACTTTGTGAGTTTTTCTTTTTTCCATCGCAGGCATCGCTTTTTAACGATGAATTTATTACAAATGTAAAATCGTTGCAATTCAATAAACATCAGTAAGTGACTATTAAAAAAATCTTGTTACCCGTAAAATTTATATATTGCGACGAACCATTCAACTTACTGGATTACATTCAAATTTACAATCATGTTTTATTAAACAGTATAGCCGGAAATGAAGATTGTCAGCAATTGCATCATCTTGTTTAAAACAATCAATAATAAATATAGGGCTTTTAAAGAAGTAAAGTTTAGAAGAGGATCGCTTTCATTTCAATTGTAGTAATTCTTTTGAAAATTACCATATGTTTGATATATAGTTGCATATTTATTTGTTTCAAAATTTAATAATAATAATATTTGTTTCCTCAACAGACATTGTCTAATTACAAAGGAAATTACAGTAAATTAATATAACAATTTTACAAAAATAAACAGTGAAAATAATAAGATGAAAATACATTCAATAACTAACTTAACACAAATACAGAAACATTTGTAGATTGCGCACAGTCACTTCTATTAATGTTGTAGGAAACTACGCTATTTTTGTAAAATATTAGATTCAATCAACGAAAAATAAATCCCAATTACAGATTGATGAAGCATGAAACATTTAACAAAAAGTAACAAGACAAGAAATGTTATATATTTGAATTATTCGAATGTGTACAGTATATTTATTTATTTCCGCATTGAAACATTTTTTATTGAAGCTACATAAAACGATAGGACACAATTTAAGCAGTTCAAAGTAAAAAAAAAAAAAACAAACAAAAAAAAAACGTTTTCTACTTACTGCATCACTTTGCGACTTTCTTTGCGTGCTCTCTGATCCAAAAATCTAGATGTTACCGGCACTTATTATAAGCCCCGTCAACACATACACATTTTCAAATGAGTGACCTTCGCGCCAATACAAGATCATGTTTGTATGGTTGCAGATGAAATCTCACACCCCTCACGTCATGGCGCAGCATCTTGTGGTGAAAAGCGGTACTTTCTCTCAGCTCTGCGAAGTGATTTTTACCTGGCCTGTCTGGGCAAAGAAAAGTATTATCCGTACCACCCGATTTCGGCTACCTGCAAGGGACCGCTCAACGAACGAAGGTCAGCACGAGGGCTGCACGTTTAATCCCGGGTTTTCCGTGACGTCACGTTTAGGACCGAAAACCACGCGGATTAAACAATAGAAAGCGCGCCAAACAGGAAAAACCCCAGAGTTTTTCGCGGATCAATGGAAAACCGCGAATCTAACCAACGCGAGTGAGACACCATCATTTAGCTGAGAGAAAGACCTACACACCGATATACAGCACACCACAAAGATGCTCAAGAAGCATAAGAAAACGAGCAGTCATGACGTGAAAAGCGATTTTCTCGCTTTTCCAACGAGATTTTCATCTGCAACACACATATAACCAATTAAAATATTACGCATTGTGTCTGGATGAATTTTCATCAAACTACGATTCATAAAACGCAAGTTTCTTCATCTAGACACAATGATTTATGACACCCCCTCATTGTTGTATTTGTTTTTTTTTTATTTGCAAAAAAAAAGAAGAATCAAATGTAACAAGACACATATCAATTCAATTGTCAATCTATTGATATGTGTTACAATATTATCGGACTTACTCATTCCGAAATAATTCAATTTTTATTATTAATTACTCCACCGTTTCGCAAGTGATCAACGTGTGTGACACATGTACATACGCGCATTTCCAATCCACACACGTTGATCTACTTCAAGATTTAATTAAAATAAAAATAATTACTTTTTTTTTAATTTTTTTTAATCGTCGCGAAACGGTGGGTACTTGAAGCGGTCGGCGGGGACGAGGGTTAATCCTCGGATATAAAAGACGTACCCCTCCGACCACACAGGAGAACGAAAAACGACACCAACCTCGCCGCTACACTAAATGATTAAGTCCGATATTTCTGCTTTCTTAATTATTTTTTTATGTATTATTTATTATTGTTATTATTTCTCTTTTTTTTTTGTACTTTTTTTCTTGTATATTTTTTTTTTTTGCATTTTCTTTGTCATTTTTTTTTGTATATTTATAATTTTTGTTATTGCTATTTTTTTTTGTGTAAATAAATTTATTCATTTTTTTTTGAGCTAGTTTTCTGGGTAAATTAACGAACGGTTAACCAACCCCGCGTTAATATAGATATTCTTGAATTTTGTGAAAGTTTATTCGAAAATTGTTTAAACAGCGGCTCAATGGTCTAGGGGTATGATTCTCGCTTTGGGTGCGAGAGGTCCCGGGTTCAAATCCCGGTTGAGCCCGAGTGTTTTATCCCTCATGATTAGTAATTGAAGATGGATGTTAAACAAGCAATAATGATTGATCAATAAGTTGTTTTTAGACTTCAATATGTAAATTTGTAATGGATTAGTGTTTGGTAGGCAACATGCGAGTCTGTTTATATTCTATTATAATATACGTGTTTTTTTATTGTATGATTTTGCATTAATTGCAAGTAAACGAAAAGTTATTCGATTTTGATTTACAATGTCACTGTTTTTTCTTCGATTACTAATTCGACAGAATTATTCAATTTTAATAAATGAAACACTTTTTTACTTTGTTAGAATTTATTAAAATTGAATTACAATGTAGAAGCCTCAACAATTAACAAGATAATTATTCGGCTATAAGATATCGCATTTTCACGTTTTTTTTCGAATTCTGGCGAAGTAATAATAAATTGTAAATGGTAAAACATTTTCCAAAAATATATTTGTTTGTAAATTAAATTCGTATGGTTTTGTTTCACTTTTATGTATTTCATTTTTAAATCGTTTTGGGTATTCGAATGCCAATTTATCACCACGATTAATTGGTATTCGTACCCATACACAAATTAAATTCAATACATTCCACGCCCTTTTACACAGACTTATCACAATTCCTTTAAGTAAAATAGATATTCAAGTATATTAAATCAAAATGATTTGAAAATAATTAATAAATTATTTCCACATTTAGCTCTGTGACTTTTCTGACTTGATATGCAACAGCAGATGTACATTATGTAATTCAATGTCCGGCGTGGGTATTTGCCCGGGAAGTAGTTGTTTTAATGTGCATTTGTTTAACGTACTTACGTAGCATAAGTCAAAAGTCACAGAGCTAAATGTGGAAATAAATTATTAATTATTTTCAAATAATTTTTATTTAATATATTTAAATAACTGTGACGAAGTGAATAAATAATCTTTTCTATTTATATTCTATTTATATTAATGGCCAGGGAGGCGTTTATTCAAATCTGAGCCGAAAGGAGTTTTTTGTGAATTTACGATAACAACAATGCAAGAACGCACGTACTTCCTTTGCCAGTCATTACCATCACGGCACGCAGCAGGTGAGGGTCGCTCTTTTTAATTAAATTAGTTCAATTCGTTTCGTTTAATTTTATTCGGTTTTGATTTAAATTGAATTAATTTCGTTTAATTTGATTTAAATTGATTTAGTTTAATTTGATTTAATATAATTGAGTTAATTTCGCTGAGTGTATTTGAATTAATTTAATTGATTTATTTTAACATCTTTGAATTATGTAAGGCATAGCTGTACTGATGAGGGATAGATAGTGTCTGCAGATGGCCTTATATTGAGTAACGTTTCTTTTGTTGTTTTTACATTAAAATTTTCTCGGATCAAAATTTGTTGCATTATGCAATATTTTATTGATATGCAACAGCATGTGTACATTATGTAATCCAATGTCCGGCGTGGGCAATTTCCCGAGAAGTAGTTGTTTTAATGTGCATTTGTTTAACGTACTTACGTAACGTAAGTCAAATGTCACAGAGCTAAATGTGAAAATAATTTATTGATTATTTTCAAATAATTTTTATTTAATATATTTAAATAACTGTGACCAAGTGAATAAATACTCTTTTCTATTTATAGACTTTCAAGATTCATTAAACACAATAAAAACTATTGCAGTTAAAAATGGCTACATTGAACATTTAATAAATAAGACGTTATAAAATACTCAGCACAAACAATTGCGACAATTCTTTTATGGTGTTACGAATTCCGATACAATAACATCGAAGATATTAGAACACACTAATAGACTGTCTTTACAAATAAAAAAAATATTTTAAAATGAAATAATTAAAGATAATAAGAGATTAGCACTTAATTATTGGGAATTTTAGAAATTTTAAAACACTTAAAGGCGGGTAAAAATGTGATGAACGACAACGAAGATCTTTGGAATTCCGCTATATTAAATGCCCAAACAAATCCATGTATACTTCATTTTTCCTTTCTCCGGACCCTTGTCCAAGGGAAAGTATTGTGATCGTAAACATTTTCTAATCGCCAATTTCAACAAATATGCACATTTTGAGGTCCCCTGAGTCCATTCCATCGTGTTTTGAAAATTTTCTGTGTGTGTGTCTGTGTTTTTCCGCGAGAGCGCATAAACGGCTACATGCATTAAAACTAAACTTGATATCTATGCTTCCTATAATAGTGGAATGATCTGAAAAGCTTTTGGTTACAATCAAAACTCATTAAGTGCTAGAATCTCTTTTATTACTCCTTCTTATGTCTTTCTCGGTCGTCCTCTAATTGTCGTTCCTAGTGTTTTAGCTTCCTATTCTTACTTCTCTTGTTTGTACATTTTTGATCATTCTCTGCAAATGTTCTAATTGTCTTTTTTCTATTTATTTCTAGATACTTGTAGTCGTTCCAAGATTCTTTCGCTCCTCATTTTGTCCATTAGTGTGAAATTCAGTGTCTGTTTCATTTCCGAATGTTAGTACCGGTCTGTACCGGTATTTATTTATTGTGTAGTAAAATTTATTAGTGCTGTTGATCCTATAGTTGATCCTATAGTTTATGTCGGCCCGTTGTTTTGAAAAGTCGTGTATTCTTTTACTTGTTATATATATATATATATATATATATATATATAACATCTTTATTTCTGCAGACAATTTTATATTAAATTAACAATATAATTCTTATAATATGTTATACGTTGTCCTTAGAAAACGGCTATCCACCATCGGCCTTTCTTCCTGTCCTTGTCCAGTTCTTGTCTTGTTATCTAAAGGTCATGATTGTTAACGTCTTTGTCTATGTCTGCAAATTTAATGATATGAATTGATGAATGGTTAATGCAGGTTGGGAGAATTTAGGAGTAATGTTAAGGTTGCGAGGGATACAAAGGTGTTGTATGATAGGGGTTATGTGGGGATTAGTGGCGAATTTTAAAGATAAGGATTCCAGTCTGTGTTTAATTGGGGGAATTTTGCATGTATCGTAGAGCAGTTCATTGGAAGGATTATAAAGTTGGTTATTAGGGTGTCTAATTTTGGTAAGTGCTCTAAGGGCTGCGCGTTCTCCGATTTCAATATTTTTTAATACATTTGGACGCGGTTTGTGGAATAGGATGGGAGCATATTCGACAAATCATTTTGTAAATATGTACTGCGGTTTCGATGGAAATTCCTTTATTTTTGTACGTGAGTGCTCTGAAATGTCGAGCCCTGCTCTTGACTTTTGCTTTGAGGATTTGAGAATGATTTATGAAGGTAAACTTGGGATCTACTATTACACCGAGTATACAGGGAAGTTGTTGAGGACAATTTGGTATGGAGAATTTATATGTCGATGGTAAGGAATTAGGAGTTGGGTTTTATTTGCATTAATTGTTATACGCCATTTGGCAAACCAGGTGGTGATTTCATCCAGGAGATCCTGTAGAGCACTAACCGCTTTGGAAATAGTGGGAGCATGGGTTACTAGGGCGGTGTCATCGGCATATAATAGTGGATATGATGAGGGATTAAGAAACATGGGGTTCGGGTTATAGATGTCGTATACAAAAATATTATATAACATTGGGGAAAGGGTGGATCCTTGATGGAGACCTTGTTTAGGATTAATGGTATGAGAAAATGAATTGCGGATTTTGACTTGAATAGTTCGGTTGTTGAGGAAATTGGTAAGGATATTTATTAGGTGATAGGGAATACCCAGGGCGTAACATTTAAACAGCACACCTCGATGCCATACCGAGTCATAAGCTTTTCTTATGTAAATAATACGGCAGATATTTTGCCTTCGAGATGTGCTGTTTGACAGTTGGACGTGAGGATTGATAACGGGAGGGCTGTAGAACGATGTTCTATAAAGCCGAATTGATACGGAGGGATTTGGTGTTGTATGTTGGATAATATTTTTTTCAGGATAATTGATTCATATAATTTCCCAGGACCGGAAGCAAGGTGATGGGCCTATAACTTGATACTAATTCGGGGTCGTTTCCCGACTTATGTATACAAGTCACAATACCCCGCTTCCACTCCTGGGGAAAACATTGGGATTTGTAAAAGGTATTTATAATGCGGATGATGTGTTCGTGGATGGAATCAGGAAGCGATTTTAGGATTAGAAGGGGAATGTTGTCGTAACCTGGCGCTGTATTTTTTCCTTTATGCAGTGCTTCATAATATTTATCCTCTTTTATGTCATCAGGAGTTGTGGTGGAGTTGTTTTGGAACGAAAGATACCAGATGTTGACTTGCGCTAGGTTGTCATGGTCAAATTCGTCGTTGTCCATCGCCGCGTATGTTTCATTAAAATATTTTGCGAATGTATCTGCAATTAATTGATCGTCCGAGATGGTTTGTTGCGTTGTTGGGTCTGTAATTGTTTGTAAATAGTCAGTTTTTCTGTACTTGCTAAGTTTTTTGATTTGGTCCCAAAATTGTTTTCCTTGAAGATCATTTATTTTTGTACAGCTTTTAATCCAATGATCCGCTTTATACTCGTTAATCAGTCTGTGAATGTCCTTGTTTAGTTTGTTAAATTTTGTTTTAAGATATTTATCGTCTATCAGTTTTATGTCTCTATACAATTGTCTTTTGAATTTAATAAGTCTAAGTATGTATTTAGGGAGCGGGTACTTATAGGGTTTTTGAGAGTGCGTCGGGGTATGTTTTTGTATTGTTTTTGACAGGAATTGGAAAAATGATCACGAGGATTCTGGGATAACATCAAGATGTGTCTGTATGTATTCTGTCACGTCTCTTGTTACTTGTCAATGTCGCAGTCTCTGAATTTGCAAGATATTACTGGGGGAATAGGGATGGTTAGGTCAGAGGTGATTGAAAATTTGATGGAGAGGTGATCGGAGCCGAGGTAAGGGATGAGTTCTACATTATGAATGAGATGTCTGATGTTACTAGTACAAAGGAGCACATCGGGAGTCGAGGATTGGTTGTTGGACATAATGAAAGTAGGATCTGTGTGGATTCGTACAAAATTAGAGTTAGACATGAAAGCGGATAGCTGCTTGTTTTTTTATCTTGTTTAAGTTAAAATCGCCGATTATAACAGCATGGTCGTAAAGGGAAGCTTTCGTGAAAATAGTATCTTCAATAGAAGAGGAATGGTGGACATAAACAAGGAATATGTGAAGGGTAAAATGGGATGTATTAATGGTACAGTGTATACATTCGTTCATAATATTATTGATCGCTGGTGGATTCGCTTTGCCTAGCTTTATCTCAGGTTTTACTGCAATTACTGAGCCTCCTCTAATATTCGTATTAGGAATTGTTGCAGGATGTTGTATATGGGGCCAGTCTTTTAGGGGGAATGGGTTGTTGGATTTGGTTTCCACGAACATGCCTACATGGATAGGATTATTTCTCAGGTAATGGGAAACTAGGAGGAATTTTGTGGACAACGAGTTAATGTTGGTATAAATGAGATTAAGGTTAGCCATTGTTTACGTTAAGGGAAGTGGTGCCGGTGTAAATTCCGGACTTGGGAAATACTGGAGGGATAACGTCGGGTGATGTGAGGTCGAACATTACTATAAACATTTTATTTCCTGAGAAATTGACATGGGAATCTACCTGAAAAGAGTCTATGAATCTTTGCCTCAATTTCTTTAAAAGTTCCTCTCTGTCCACTACCGTCGGTTTGTTAATTTCTGTGGAATAAATGTCAATAATATAATCATGCAGTGTCATTGGTTTGTGTACTCTTCAATTTACTGTCAATTCCCTGTCTATTTCTGCTGTTTTTTTTTTGTTCTGGTTGACGATTTTGACGTTTGGTATGCCTTCAATAGGTTTTCTTGGCCTATTCGGGCATTTAAGCGACCAGGCTCCGTGATCCGTCTGACCACATGCTTTACATTTTGGCGGTAGTGTGGTCTCACAAATGGAAGTCACTTTCGTTGTATGATCGAAAGCGTTACATCTTCCACATGGGCTTGGAATAGGAGTGCTCTCAACCACGATGTAATCTCTGCACTTGAAGTTGAATTTATTATGTAAAAGCTTTGTGTACGTTTCCAATGATCCTGTGATAATACGTATCATACTTGTTTTCGAATTATCTCTCTTTGCGATTATACGTCGGCAATATCTATGTGTTAGTCCTAACTCTTGCAATCGCGCTCCGATTGCCTCATCGCTGATTTCTGGCTCCACGGATTTGATAATGCAGGAATAGGACGGCGCGCGCGCAGCGTTCTGAGTGTTGGGGCTGCCGTCGCTCGCGTTTGTATTGCTGTGTGTGCGGGGTGATTGCCATTCACGATATTCATGAATGACTCGTTTAGTTTGTAGGTCTTTTAGACGGCTCAATGTTATCTGTCTTTCTATGTTTGTTTTTAGGAGAAATCCATAGTGTGTTTTAATGATAATTGCGTCGCTGTCGTATTTATGTCCGATCCATATTTCCACCATTTGAAGTCGGCTTATGTCGTTAACTGTGTTGAACGTAAATGCGTATTTGAAATTTTCTTGGATATTTCTTCCCGTCGTCTCGCGAATTTGTGTGTTAGTTAGTATAGATTGTGTGTGTCTTGTTTCTGGGGATATGATTGATGTGCTTGGTTGCGATTGTGTGTTTGTATAACTAGCTGTGGGTCCGTATTGTGATGGGTTTTGAGTGTGTGGTTGAGTCGATTGTGTATATGTATTTTGGATGTGTGTGCGTGTCTGCGGATAAGCCTGTGAGTTCTGTATTTGATTTTGTATGTTTTGATTTTGTGTCGTAATTATTCTTAACATTTCGTGTAATTTTTTGTTCGTTGTTTTTGGGATGTTACCTGCTAAGTTCAGTTTTTTTGCCCTATTGTACTTTAGCGGTCTTCCCCGTTTTTTTGACGTCACTGTTTTAAATTCAGATGTGTCCATGGACCCCTCGTCCTCCACGTCCCCATCCATTGTTTCTAATCAGCGTGATAAACACTATTCACTCGCTTATAATTCGCACGTGTGCACTACTCGGTGTCTCGCTGGCGAATGTGTTTACTTGTTGTTTTTCTTTATTGTCGATTTTTATGATTGTCTTGACTCCCTGTCCTGCTATCACTTTGGTTTTGTTACTATTTATTTTCATGCCTATCATGGGGGAGTTTATAAGAGTTTGAATTGATATAAATTTAAACACTCCGATTTGAAAAATAATTGTAATTAATATTTTTGTTCAAATCGATTCCCTCTGATTACCCGTCTGTCTCTCGATAAAAGGAAAACAAAAAATAGAAATAACACAAACAATAAAAAATATATAAATATAAAAAAATAAAATAAAAAAAAACAAATAAATACATAAACTTACATTAATTGAGTCCCGAATGTTGAAGTGACTTGAATGCTTGCAAGCGAATTTTGTTTATAAATAAAGTCTATTGACCCAACAGATGATTTTCGAGATATTTCCTAAATTAATAAAATAATCTTATTGATTGTATTTACACACTAATTGCATTATTTATTTACACGTTTGTAAACTATTTGATGAAAACTTGTTGGAATTGTAAAAAAATATAACGAAAAAACAACAAATAAATTGACAAAATAGTATTAAAATTAATTCATAATAAATTTTAAAAAATACTACCATCGAATGCATAATTCAATTTTATTTTAAATAATATTTTAACATTTCTCAGCATATTAGGTGTAGTTGATCTAAATGCTTTCTTAATTATACCTTCCATTTCGACAATTGTTGTGGAAGGAGTGCTGTATATTTAATTTAACAGAAAGAAATCCGCGGGGATTAAATCAGGAGATCTAGGCGACCAAGCTACGTGGCCTCTTCTTTTAATCTATCGGCTATTAAATTTAAATATTGATAAACAGTCAATGAAATTAAAATTGTTGAGGGACTTCGAGGCTTAGAGGGCGGCCACAAGACGGTGACCGTAGCAGATTTTCCGTCGAGGGCATTCGTCGCGAGATCCGTGTAGGTATCGGACCACGATGGATATCTGGCGGTGGGACAACATCTACAAGCGCCGGTGGTGCTGAAAAGAAAAGATATTTGAGCCGAAGAATCGTCATTTAACATCATCGTCGAACAATACCAAGAAGATTGAATGTATTGCACTTCTGTGTAAGGATCGACGGCCGCCGACAAATTTCTGAGAAATGGGTAACGAAATGATATATGGCCATAGCCTGAAACCATAAAAACAGTGAGAAAAAAAGTTATAGAATACCTTTATACTTTCTGAAAGACAATAAAATTTCATACGAGATAGGCCTATTAAATATATAATAATAATAATTATATATATATAATAATAATAATTATATATATATATATATATATATATATATATATATATATATATATATATATATATATATAAAGATACTAAAGATACAGAGTGAGTTTTTTTCGATGTTCTCTATGGGGATCTCGGAAACTATAAGAGATACAAAAACGGTTAAATGAGGAAAGAAGTGTAGTTTTATAAGACGAATAAAATGACACTTTCAATATATTTTTTTGGTGTATGGTAAAATTAAAAACGACTGTAACTTATTTTATTTTAAAAATAACTGCATATGTTATATCGGATTAAAGGGAAAAAATAGCCCTTTTAATGAAGTCATAGCCAACTATTGTTTCCATTTAAAAAAGGTAAGTTTGTGTCATATCTCCCAAAATATGGGCGAAAATATGTTTTTGATTTTTTGTTATTAGTCTGTGCAAAATTTTCTACAATTTTTTCCTTTACAGTTTTTTTTTCTATTTTTGATAATAATAGAGATATATTGATTTCAAAAAATTGACACATTTTACTTTTTTCAAAATATCTAGTTACCCTTGACTTTTTCAAATATTTTGAAAGTGTCATTTTATTCGTCTTATAAAACTACACTTTTTTTCCCATTTAATCGTTTTTCTATCTCTTATAGTTTCCGAGATCCCCATAGAGAACACCGAAAAAAAAACTCACCCTGTATATATATATATATATATATATATATATATATTGATAAGTTGAATTATCAAATTTCACCTAAATTATTAGGTTTATGCATATGAACGTTAACCTTAATTTTGATATAGAATCTGAAAAAAAAAATACAAAACATGGGGTATTCCATTAGAAAAAAATATAACTATGATACGTCGTGCTTTTATGGATCAAACTGTATATTTCAGACTCATTTTAAAATGTGGTTCTAATAGACCTACATACGTCAGCGGAAACCGATTTTGAAAAAATCAACTGTTTAGCCGAAAAGCTACTCCGCGTGCACGTTGAGATACCCAGTTTTACCGGAAATGGCCACCAACTTTGTTATTTTAAATGGAAAAATTCATTTCCAACGTGTCAATATTTGAAATACCCACTGTCAAAATTGATATATATTATTTTTTTTCTAGATTTATTTAATACTAACTATTAAAGATGTCGCCGGTCTGTATACTTTGTTCCTATTAGAAGTTGTAGGCATTTTCTCGAAACGTAAAGTTGAGGTTAAAATTTGACAAAAATCAAATGAAATATAGGGTCTTTCCTTTAAAATAACAAAATTGGTAGCCATTTCCGGTACAACTTCATGACTTCATGACAGAGAATCGAAATATCGCATTCAACCGTGCAATGTAGATTTTATTCAAATTTTTCCACGCTTAGGAACCCCAAAAACTTTTAATGGCCGTTATTTGTGGCCCACCCTCTATATATATACGGATAATCTGTTGTTGTATTCACAATTTGTGAATAAATCGTTTATTATTATTGTTGTAAATATTTCTTCTCTTTCAAGTTCGTCTCTTTCTTTTTTGTTGTTCAGTTGTACATTGGTATTTAAATTTTCGCCGGTTTACGTTTCCTTTTATTTCTTGGATTTAAATAAATAACGATGCTTTTTATTTCTTTGCGTGAATTTTGACAATTAATTATTTGATTTTTTGACACGTGCTGCGTTCGCTCGCTTATCGGTCCGGGTCATCCCCTCAGAAACTTCTAAGGGTTTTTTGTTTTGTTGACCGCTTCTCCAAACTTAATAAATTTATATTAAAAATACAGAGATTGAATGAGGCATCATCTTCATCTCAAAACATTGAACAAATTTTTACATCTAAGTTGATCACGAGCAATAAAATATTCGGGCTCAATTCGGATTTGAACCCGGGACCTCTCGCACCCAAAACGAGAATCATGCCCCTAGACCATTAAGCCGCTTCAAAATATTTCAATCAACTATTCCATTCGGCTTTTATAAATACTTTCTCTACGTACTCTGTGAGCCAGAAATTTAGATACTAATAAAATGTTGTGAAAGGTTAATCCGAAATTGTTTAAACAGCGGCTCAATGGTCTAGGGGTATGATTCTCGCTTTGGGTGCGAGAGGTCCCGGGTTCAAATCCCGGTTGAGCCCAAATGTTTTATTTCTGGTGATCAGGAATTGCCGAGTGATATTAAACAAGTAATAGAGCGAGCTATAAGTTATTTTAGATTTAAATCTCTGATGGATTAGTGTTTCGTAAGCAGCATGCGAACCCTTTCATATTCTTATAGTGTTTTTTTTTTTTTTCGTTGATTGGTTTTTAATTAATTGCAAGTAAACGATGAGTTATTCGATTTATTTTATTGTTTCTTCGTAGCTTCGACAAACAGTTATAAAATATGCCTTTTTCAAGTTTTTTCGTATTCTGAAAATGAAGTCGCGATCGCGAAATATGTTATTATTTGTGAAGGAGTGAATTTAAGTTGGGATAAGATAAATCAATTATTTCATTTAATAATGAGTGCGTTTGAATCAAGTGGTGTTTGTTCAGACCTTATTAAACATACAGTCCGGAATATGTGAGTGGGGATATCGAAATATCGCAATCTACTCGTAGTCCACGACTCCACGCGAGAGAATTCATTCGCCTACGAACCATCGTTATGGAAACATCTCCATTTCATAATCACTTTACACAATTTGGAATTTTATTTTGATCTTAATATAATAATTTTATTATATTATTAATTTATTATTTTTTAATGGAAAATATAAATATTTATGTAAAAATAATTATTACATTTAACCTGCTGCATTTGAGGAGTGTGAGTAACGAGCGACATTCAAATTATTGTATGTAATTTTATCTTAAAAATATTTTATTAAGTGTACTGTTTTTTATTTTCTGATTAGTATTCGACATATTATTTTTTCAACTCTTTAATTCACCAGTTGATACATATTCCACTTAGGCCCAATTTTTAAATCGGCAAAGTTCGAATCGCCAAGCTTTTTATAAGAGTGGAATAATCTGAAAACCTTTTTGTTAGAATCGAAACTCATTAAGTGTAACTTTAATCTTGGCGATTTTTCATTTTTTAATTCGGATAGCAAACATTTTTTAAATAAAAGGTAAAGTAAAGTTGTAGGTCTTAAAAAAAATGTTATAAAACTTTTATTGTAGGACCTTCAGTTTTTATTTTATAAGCGAAAGAATTTCATCTACCCAATAAATTTCCTTAGAAATAAACAATTATATGTATAAACTTGTGTTGGCTGTGGATAATTTAATTATTTAAATATTTAGTTTTATGTCAAATAAAACGTCAAAATTCCGTCATGTTTCAGTAAGCAAATAAATGATAAATAAAACGTAGTTATATTCCTTTATTTCCTGTTTTATTTTGACACCTGTTTGCGCCAGATGTTGCAAAAAGGGCCGAGGCGTCCTCGGGCGGACTTCAATGTTGGATGCGGCTGAGGCACCGAGCGGAGCGTGCGTGGTTGGGCTCAATTCGAGATGGTCCTCGGGCGAAGGATTGAATTGTGAACACCCCTCTAGGAACCATTGCAGCCCCGAGCCATCTCAGAAACTTCCCGCGAGTCTGTTCTCAACTGTGAAACGAGCAACATCACGTTCTTCGGTCGTATCCGCGTTAAATCTCACTTATAATTCTAAGTTTATTATTTTGTTATCTGTTTGTATACAATAAGCTAGTTGTTAAATAAATCTTTATTTAATATTACTAGTATTCGTAATTTTGATACCAAATCGCGCAAACCGCGTATTAACAACACCTTATGTACATTTCGAACACTAGGTGTTCATTATCAATAGTTAACTAATTAGAACACTTAGTGTTCGAAATGTACCGGGTGTCCAAATAAGAAAGGTTACCGGCTATATCTCAGGAACAATGAGTGCTAGAGCTTTCAAATTAAAAAAAAACTTTAATAAAAGTGATAGTGAGAAAATGCTGGAAATAAATTTCAAGTTCGTAACTCTTCCGGTAGGGGGCGCAATGAACAGTCGAAAAGTAATATTGCGATTACCTAAAAAAATGTTTAATAAATACATCATAAAACTACACTTTTTGAAATCATGATAAGTTCGTGAAACAAATATATTACAGAGATTTTTTTCTTACTCTTGAAATGAAGAGTGGAGGAAGGTCAGAATTTATAAAGAGCAAATGTCAAATAACTCTTTTGTTTTTTTAACTGATCTTAATGATTTTAATGTTATACGAAAGAACTTATCATGCCGATTAAAATTATTGGCAACAATCAGAAAAATAACTAACTTTATCGCCGCTAGATGGCGCTAACCTAAAGTATGGATAATTTTCACATTTTTTCTTAAAAATTTCAAATGGAAAGATATTTTTTTCTTAATGTTAGTAGAAAGAGGATTAAAAAGTAAGAAATTTAGTGAAAACCGGAAGTCTATGTCTAAATCCTATCACAAGTTATAATTAAAAGAATTTTTAGAATTAAAAATTGTTAATGTAAATTTTAAGAATTTTATGTGTAAATTTAAAATAAATGAAATTATACCTAAAATAACGAGCGTAGCGAGCCTACCACAATCCCTGAACCTTTCGAGGTCCGCGGAGCTTTCTCGCGAAGCCAGTTATTTAAAGTCCCTCGCCTTATAAACACCGAGTGAACAAGCCAGCAAGCGTAGCGAGCCTACCACAATCCCTGAACCTTTGGAGGTCCGCGGAGCTCTCTCGCGAAGCGAACTTTGCAGAAAATTAAACTGCGGGCACCAATTGGACTGCAGGTTTCAATTTTCTGCGGACTTTCGGATTTCTGCGGGCTTTAGCTCGGCCCTACCGTCTTGATGTTTCTTACCGACATAGCTGGTAGCCCTATAATTCAAGTCTTGCCCTACACTAGTTATAACTAAAATAACAAAAATATTTTTTTTGTCAACGCTTTTTAATTTTAATAATAATTTTCTCATTTTTTAAATAAGAAATATTTCTTATAATACAGGTGAAAAGAGTATTAAAACCAAATGGAAAAACATTTTCAATGCCAAACTTATATCAAAATTTGATCTTTCAAATCGTTCAATGATCCCACCGTCATATTTAATACAATCACATAATTTTATACAATTAAATAAGCAGCGACATCCACACTAGCAATAGCAGTATATCTATTGCTGAAGTTTTTGCATTTCAGATCCAAAAAAATATGTCTTTCCTCGTTTTGTGCCTGGATTGATAAACAATTTTTTTTTTTAATTTGCCCCAAAAAAATCTAAACATTCGGCAAATCGTGGTGACCAAAAAAAATAAGCATCCCCATCTATTCACCTCTTAAGAAAGAGTATATCAAAATAATTTAGAATGCTTTAGAAAATGCGCCATGGTGGTGATAAACTAATTTAATTTTGTTGTTTTTGTTATAAATTGTATTAACCTCAAAAAGCTTTCCAATAACAGTTGAAAAATTCTTTTATATATAACTTGTGATAGAATAAAGGTAGTAGGATGCGGTTTTCACCAAAATTTCTTGCATTTTCACGCACTTTCTATTGGTGCTAAGAAAAATATATCATTCCATTTGAAATTTGTAAGAAAAATGGGAAAATTATATTCTTTTTAACTTGGCGCCACCTAGCGACGACTGAATTACTTATTTTTATGATTGTTGTCAATTGTTTTAATCAGTATGATAAATTCGTATGAAATTAAAGTCATTAAAATCGGTTATTTGACATTTGCTCTTTATAAATTCTGACCTTCCCCCATTCTTTATTTCAAGAGTAAGAGAATAATCGCAGAATTATTTTTCGGCTGCTCATTGCGCCCCCTGCTGGAAGAGATACGAACTTGAAATATATTTCCAACATTTTTTCATCAACATTTTTTTATTAACATATTTTTTATTTGAAAGCTCTAGGAGTCTTAATTCCTGAGATATGGCCGGTGACGTTTCTTATCTGGACACCCGGTACATATAGTGTCAAAATAAAATAGTGAAGAAAAGAATGTAACTACGTTTTATTTATCATTATACAATCTTCACATAACTCACAAATTTACATATAAGTGAATTGTGAAGGACTACAAAAATGTTTTAAAAATTTTATAAAGTGTAGGAAAATTTGAAGTCGTTGTAAAGCAAGAAATAACAAAATAACTTCTAAATATTTTTGTTTAGCTTTAGAAAACAACAATTCATATATCTTTTCAATTGCTATTAAATGTTCATTCAAAAACTCAATTGACCGAATTCATCGAGGAAAGTACCATGATGATCACATCACTATTTTTTAATATAATTTCTCTCCATCATTCATCCACAGTATACATTTTCTTCTCATTAAATTTTAATAAGAAGCACACAACAATTTTGAATCGAAAATATTTAATGCAAAATTGTTGCATTATACAATATATTATTGTTATGCAACAGCAAATGTCTATTATTAGACATTTGTTAAAGTACTTATGTAACATAAGTCATAATGTTATAGTAGCTAAAGGGAAAATAATTTATTAATTAATTATTTACACATTATTTTTATTTAATTTATTTAAATAACTGTGACCACGTGAATAGATCCTTTATTCTATTATAATTTTTAATTGTTTAATTGCTTGGAATAATAATAATAAAATTGTGTAAGATTATAAATGAAATTTCAGTATTAAAGTATTGTCAAAAATCTATTTAAACTACGATAATCTGTACATTTTCATTCATACGTCCATGAAATTTTCAAATTCAAAACGATCTGATTTCATAAGTTGTGATTTTAAATGTTTCTCGTCTCTCGAAATTGCAAACGTGCTGCCGTGAATATGCATGATCGAGATAACGACAGTCACTCAAAAACATGTTGCGCGTCTTGATATTTAAAAATATCACAACTCATAACATCGAATCGTTTGAAATTTTTAATTCACAGGATCATAGGGAAGTAATTGGAAATGATAATTTTCATAAGTCAAATTTTGACAACAATCATTTGAAATAGTTCGACCGCAGGTTTTATCAATTCAATTTTTATTATTGAAATAGAATTTATGTTATGTTTGTTATACGTGTAGTACCCCAATCTTAGATCCGTTGTTTGTGTGCACATGTACTTTCAATTCTTACTGTGTTTTTATCTGTAAATTTAAAAGGATGATTGGTGGACAATTAATAAAATACAAGAAATAAGTTTAGGCATAGCAGCAGTAATTTTAATTTTATACGACATTTTTATATTTCAATAAATATCTACATTTATTATTGACCTATAATATGTGACCGTCTTATTGTGCTATGCATTAGAGGCATTCTGAATAAACTCAAAATAAAAATGTGGGTAAGAAAAGCAGAGAGAAATTGCTCTGCATTTGCTTCAAGAGATATGAAAATACCCATTAAAATTAAAAAAAAAAACATCTTAGAGTGTGAATTTCGATGAGATTTTGCTGTCACAATTTTAGTAATATGATTTTTGCTAATTGTTTCATCTTAGACGGGTGACCTTATGTTTGTGACAGGTCGGAGATTGTGATTTTTAAGTTTACTTTATTCTCAGAAGAGTATTATTTTTCGTTATTATTGTCTTTATAATTTGTAATTCATTTTGTATTAAATTGCATCATTTTTGATTTTATTCTTTGTGTGATTCAACACAAATTTGTGCCTATACAAATTGTTCGGCTCTGTGCTTGATCTTATAATGATTTTGGATTATTTTGATCACCATTGTTTTTAACATGTACTTCAGTTTTATAAATTGTTCTGAGAATAAGTACGCTATTCGTAAATCGATTTTATTGTGTTATATTAATTTAATGACAAAATTTTGATTTACATAAATAACTGCAACAAGGTTACATGTATTTTTTACTTATACTTCGAGAAAGTAAATAAATTAAAACCTAAACTCTATCAGACATTAACTATGTTGAAAATAGTAGTTTTGATTGAATGTTTCCATAAATTCCTCCGAGTATGAAGCTTCGCGGCAAGACGTACGTACATCCAAAAAGAAAAAAAAAATAGTTTTCTTAATTAAATATGTAGTGTTGCATAGAGTAAATAAAAGAAAGGAGTGATTCCCTTTAACAATGGATTTTATTATTATGGTAGGTACTGGGCCGCTTGAATAAAGCGTTGTCAAGTCTGTGATTAGCTAGCATGTTGTTAGATTTAACATCGTGTTAAGTCGTATTCGGTTTTATAAAGGATGATTAACATGATGTTATGGTCTGTTTAATAACTAGGAGGAATGTTTTAAATTTCACGCGCTAAAACCATTAATTCTGATTGGCTAAGAGTACCGCCTTTTTACGCAATGCTAATTACGCTATTTTTTGACACAACCGTTGATAACGTCAAATTGAAAGTCACCGAGTTTATTTTTTTCTGTTTCGGATAACACGAAACAAAAAAATCCGTGTCGGGTTTCTTTAGTGTTGTTCTGTTGTATTATTTCATTTATATTGTTGTGATGGAGTATATACCCCGTACAAACTTGGCGATGGGATTATGTTAGCCTCAAAGAAAGCGTAAGAGATAGGATAAATGCCCCAAATTTATCTTTGTCCGAAAAACAGTGCATAATAAATATGTATAAACAGATGATGAAAGATGATTTACATGAGAAAATTACTGCAATAAAATCAAACAAGGTTCATAAGAAAATTGTATTAAGATCGCCACCGTATCATTGTGAATTCAAAATCCAAAAACCAAACATTTATATTGGCAGGTGTAAAAATATATTATTGGATGTAACAAATGGAAATTGGGAAAATTGTGTTCAACATATCATCAAAGAGGAATTAAAAATGCCCAATTTGGATGAAAAAATAGATAATTTAAAAGAACCATTCTTAATTTCTCTTCATGATGGTAACTCATAGATAACATAGAAAAAAAAAAACGGAAAATATCAAGCATTTATGATACACGTATTAAAGCAGAATTTTATTTTATGAGTGGAGATGAATGATTTTAACTCACATGTATTTATTTTTTGCAATAAATAAAATGAAAAAGTGCATAGTTTTAGTTTTTTAATTATTAATATGTAGTCAATAATTCAGTTATTTGTTCGTTAGATATAAATATTATATAAAAATAATTATTTATTATTAATTTTTTTAAATTATTTACATTTTATTTATATAGTAATTCCGAAATTATTTCAATTTGCCGCCAAAAGTATCTCGTGATTTTTGTGGTACCTTTTTATAGCGTAAATCGGACTTCGGCACTTACTTCTCCTAATTATTAAACATTGTTAGGGTTTTTTGGTTCGATGCCTAACGGTTGGTAATTAAAAAAGTCTGTTTTACAACGAGCTCGCAAAAAGAATGCAATTGTGAACATAAACTTATATTTCCTGTAATATTATAGCATAAAATAAAATAAAATTTTATATTCATTTTGATGGTTTTCTTTTAATAATTTTTGTACGTGTTACATTTTCGCTTCAGTGTAAAACCTTACGCAACTTTTAAATTTTAAATGGAAACCCCTTCTTTTTATTTTCGATTTGGATTGTACATTAGAAAATAAATAACTTTTGCCTGAAAAACTGTTTTCGAGTCGTGACAGATGGCGCCGTTGTGGATATTTAATTATTTTTAAATGATTATTATCCTTGCAAATATTATTCCGATAATCTCAGATCATTTACATTATCAACCTAATGGAATAACATAGAGATAAATTATAAGAGGGCCAGATCCATGTATTTAACGGGAAACGCGCGCAACGCCATCCAGTGCTCAAGTGGACAACTATTTCCCAAGTTTCAAACCTTTATAAGGTTTTTGAGGTTAGGTTCATATACACACTATAATATAACTAATGGCGGCACTTTTGAAAATGTTTCTATTTATAATCTTTGTTCACTATTTTATTTCAGATTATTGATATAAAAGTTTTTTTATAAATGTGCTATTTTACAGAAAAAAAATATCAGTAGAACATGCAAATAAGAAATTGTAATTAATAAAATTATCTGAAAAAATACATAAAAAATAACATATAAAAACAACAATATTTTTAAGTAAAATATATTAAACTTATAAAAGTATCATAAACGTATTAACAACAGTTATAATTTAAATTAATTGATATCTCTCGGCTGGATAATTTTATGAACTCCTTTCCTTAAAGAATCTAGAAAAATATGGATATAAATATTACTTCAAAAACGTCTATGTTAAATACATTTTTATTCTGATAGAAAATATTGTAAAAAGCATAAACTATATAATAAAAAATGAAGATTTATAGACCGAAAACATATTTTGAGAATGTGGGAAATAAATTATATTTATTAATAATTAATTATTGCTCGATTAGTTCATAATTTTAAGTTATGTATATTCTTTCAAAAATATACAATTCATAGAAATTAATAAGCAAATGTACTTTAAACTACAAATAATAACTTACCAGTTGTAGTTTTATAAGAAAAAGTGAAGAAACTTCTGACGAATACAAAAAAAAACTGTCAAAAACAATTCATATGATTTACATCAATCAAATTGAAATATGGCAAACTGATCTTTATTTAGAACATCTTTAATGTTTAATTAAAAGTATAAATGTTTAAGAAATATACCTTATAGGGCGACAAAGGTCACGAATAATAAATAAATCATTGTAAAAACCCAAAAATAAAGTATTTTAAATTTTCCACTTGAGACTTCAGCGCCTCCAGTGCTCAAGTGGACAACTGAAGCCGTGTTTCCCAATTTCATATATTATGCGACTCCCCCCCCCCCCCTGTGGAATAACCAAGCATGATTTTTGCACCTCGCTAGATGGCGCTATATTTGCAGGATTGACAACTGTCAAAAATCGTAAGTATTTATCTACTAATACAGATAATAGTAATTTTATTGCCAATAAGAGTCTTCATGATGGAATATTTATCTGAACAAGAGAAGATTCAAATAATATTAATTTATGGAGAGGCTCGCAGGAACGTCGACGATGATGTCGCTCTTTATGGTCAGTATTTTCCCAATAAGCCACGGTCTCGTGCCACTTTTTTCGTGTTGTAAAACTATTTACAACCAAGGAAAGTGTAAAAAGCGAAAGCAAAAATCAAAAATTGCCGGTGAAAATATTGAAATTACTGTGCTAGATGCAGTGGCTCTAAATCTTCACGCAAATAGTCGAGAGATATCTCATAATACTGGCATTTCTCATTCTTGTATTTGGAGGATCTTAAAACATCACAAGTTTGATCCATATCATGTCTTCATGCACCAAGAACTTCATGGAAATGATTTTAATAATCGGGTAGTGTTTAATAATTGGCCATTCAGACAAAAAAAAAATAAACCCGCATTTCTTTCGACATGAAATGTTTTCGGATGAAAATACTTTCACCATCCTCGGCGAAGTAAATCGTGCACTACTGGACTATGGAAAATCTACACTGGTTACGTGAAATTGACCATCAGCGTACATGATGAGCTACCGATATTGATGGAAGATCTAAATTAAGAACTACGGCAGAACGTGTGGTTTCAGCATGATTAGTTATTCAGCTATTTCACGGGAAGTACTAGATCGTAATTTCCATGATCGTTGGTCCGGTTAATTGGCCTGCTAAATCACCCGACCAGATTTCTTTTCGTGGGGTTATCTCAGATATAAAGTGTACGCAAATTTGCCAGCTACCAGAGAAGACACGTTAGATCGTATTTAAAATGATTGTGCACAAATTGATACAAATACACTTTTAAGTTGTGTGCAGCCGTTTGAAATACGCATTAATAAATGCATCGAAGTTGGAGGTCATCATTTCGAGCAACTATTATAAATTAATTATTATATGTTCTGAGATTCTCAGAGTAATGTCTGCTGATAATCATTTTAAAATAATTTAATATCACTGCAATAGTTATTTTTTAAGATTATATAAATAAAATATAAACCTTAATTACAACGCCATGTGCCACGATTCGAAACAAAAATTTCGGACAAAAATTATTTATTTTCTGATGTTTTATCCAAATGGATAATAAAGATAATAGTGTGTCAGCAAATATTTAGGGGTTATTTTAAAAGCAAAAAAATCTAAAATTTGTAAATGTTATTTAATAGAAATATTTGATATGAATACGTGAATTACGTACATAGACATCTTAATGGAGGACAATTTTATTAATAACAAGTTATTATGATCCATGTATGAAATTATTTCATTAAACTTGTTGATACACTCTCGGTTTTTCAGTCTATAGAAATTATTTAAAACATCATTTTAATAATAATATAGGAATATTTAAAATATTTTTAGAGTAATTATTAAAATATACAGGGTGTCCCTTTAATGTTGTGAAATGCTTTAACCTTAAGTTCCTAGGACCTAATTATGAAGATTTAACCCAACTTATCTATATAGAGTGTTCCAAATTCGAGTTTCACCATGGAGATCTCGCTTATAATGGGCCGGTTGTATAAAGCGTTGTCTAGTCCGTGATTAGGTAGCATATTGTTAGATTTAACATCGTGTTATAGTGTATCCATGGCTTTTTTGCTAAGCAATAAAAATCGAACTTGAATACCCTCAATAAAATAATAATCACTACACAACATTGCAGCTACCGGCACTGCGGGTAACCAGCGCGGGGGTAGTTGGAACGGCCCGACAAGGATACAAAATCGTTTCTACTTCGCCTCGCACAAAATGTACTTATAACTACCTGTAGTGTATTATACCTGCGTGTTTTTGGACAGAAAAATAATATTTTTCGAAATGTTCCCTGAAACCTACACCGATCTAGGTGATGCTCCATTGGATTTCCAATAGGAAAACCCTATATGAATTTCCAATCATTTTTGGAATATATTTCTGTGAATTTGTTCGATAAATAACGTTTAATGTTCCTTGTACCCCCATTTTTATAAGAACAGGCCGTTTTGCTTCGTTTAAAATATTTCCTCCTCAGTTTTCTCATTGTTTCTTATTGTGCCTACGTTACTTACGAGTTTACATTCTGGCGTATTTTGTTTATTTTTTGCTTGTGACGACTACCAATATTTTGATAAAATATGTGGCGACCCTGGGATAATTGTTTCATCATGAATCAAAAAAGTTGATTTTTTGTAACCATAGATGTCACAAGAATATGAAATTAGAATTATATAATCATAAAATCATTACGAAGTATATGATGACATTATATTTTGTAATTAATACTGAAATAAAAAATTAAATCAAATCAAAATTGCGATTCAATTTTAGACAAATGTGTAAGGAAAAAAATAAAATTCTTAAGATAAAGCGCACGCATAAAGAGTGTATTATAGCTAGAGAATACCCAAATAAAATCCTGATTATTAATACATAACGTTCATTACAACCTTGACCGAAAGCTATGACAAGAAGTGTGATTACTGAAGAGCGGATTTCTAGCTTTATGCTTAATATTAAAGGCATCGAGAGAATTTCTATAAATATATACCAATCACGAAAAATGCGATAATATGGCACTAAGAATATTTTTTTTACTTTTGTGCTAATTTTTAATTTTTATGTATATTTTAGATTATTATGCCTATGTAAAGAATTTTCTTAAAGTTTTGAGAAATAATAGGCCATGTGCTAAAACAATATACAGGGTGTCTCAGCGTGTGCTCCGAGTGGCTTTACGGCTAAATGGTTTATTTTTTGCAAAATCGGCTTTCGCAGGCGTATATAGGTCTATTAGGACCATATTTTAAAATTAGTTTCAAATATACAGGGTATCCCATAAAAGCACGGCGTATCATAGTTATATTTTTTTCAAATGGAATTCCCCATATTTTTTTCAGATTCTGCATTAAAAATAAAATTAACTTTCATATATCCATATGTCTATACCTTAATTTTTGAAATATTTAAATATTTTTGGAAAAATTGACGTTTCGAAAAAAAATCATAACTTTCAAATGGGCGAATGAAAACAAATAAAATTTAGTATCAGTGTATTAAATTAATGGGTGAATATTTTAGGCTATTCACAGGAATTTAAAATCTCAAGATATTTTGATAATTTAACTTAACTCCAGAATAACATTCAAGGTCGAATTTCGTGCTTATTTTAAACGGCATACCCTATATCTAGTAGCCCTGTCTTGTAGGGAATTTTATTGTCTTTCAAAAAGTATTAAGGTATTTTATACCTAAACCTATTACTTTTCAAGAAATATCCATTTTCGTTAACTTTTGACATAATATTTATTATTCATTATATGGAAAGGTGATACAATGCGCCATCTATTGTTCAATTTAATAATTATTATTGCCAATCATTTAAAAAGGCATGTGTTTAGTTATTATTTATAAATAAAGTCAGTTGACCCAACAAATGATTTTCGAGATACTTCTTAAATTAATACACTAATCTTATTGATTGTGAATCCACTAATTGCATTATTTATTTACACATGTTTAAATTATTTGATAAAAACTTGTTAGAATTGTAAAACAAATATAACGAAAAACAACAAATAAATCAACAAAATAGTATTAAAGGTAATTCATAATAAAATTTCAAAAATACTACCATCAATGCATAATTCAATTGTATTTTAAATGATATTTTAACATTTCTCAGCATATTAGGTGTAATTGATCTAAATGAATTCTTAATTCTGCCTTTCATGCTTTCAATTGTTGTGGGAGGAGTGCTGTATATTCGATTTGGCAGAAATAAATCCATGGGGATTAAATCAGAGGATCTAGGTGACCAAGCTAAGTGGCCTCCTCTTACAATCTATCACCTATTAAATATTCAATTTAAATATTGGCAAATAGTCATTGGAAAATTAGGTGGCGCACCATCGAGCGCAACCACTTGTTTTGATAATTATTTAATGGAATTAAACCTGTAATTGTGTCTCCTTATTATAAGTTACTGTATTCAAGTTAGATATTTCACACTGCCTGCAGTTTTGAATATATTTAAAACTTCCTCTGCAATCTCCTTATTAGGAAGTCTTCTATCAAAGAACGTTTTATACACTAAGAGACCAATATCATAACATTCCGTCATTATTAGAATCATGTTAATTCTTTCATTCGAGGGAAAAATAATTTTTGAAATTGTTACTAATAATACGAATGTGTCAATTAAATTTGCTTATAAACAAAAGCCTATTAGAATAACTGGCAATAATCATTATTAAATTAGGCAATAGATGGCGCTTTATGTTATATTGCCATATTAAAGTAATAATGATTATGACGAAAATAAACAAAAATGGATATATCTAGAAAACTATTAGGTTTAGGTGTAGAATACCTTAATACTTTCTGAAAGACAATGAAATTTTGAAAGGCTTTGACGTACGGCCTAGAGTTCATTTTTTTTATTCAATTATTAGAAAAAGGCATATGAACATAGGATGAAAGTTAACTTTATTTTTGATGTAGAATCTGAAAAAATATAAAATATGGGGCATTCCATTAGAAAAAATATAACTATAATACGCCATGCTTTTATGGGACTCCCTGTGTATTTGAAACTAATTTTAAAATATGGTTCTAATAGACCTACATATAAGCCGATTATCAAAGCCGATTTTGAAAAAAAAAATAAACCATTTAGCCGTAAAGCTACTCGGCGCGCACGCTGAGACACCCTGTATATATACAGTCTAAAATCGACATAAAAAATATAGCATTCCATTTAAAAAAATCATAGGTTTGTTACGTCACGTGATTATTGGACACCCTGTATATATGAAACTAATTTTAAAATGTGAAGTTTTACAGTAGCTACAAAATGTGTTTTTTTATTGAAATACCAATTAAAACTTTAACAATTTAAAACAAATTTAAAATGATGTTGGTTTATAAAATAGTTGCAACTATTGACTAAAAATATACATATACGAAAATATTTTGAATTACACAATATTTGGGTGTTTCATACAAATGGCACATGAAATAAAATTTCGAGTTCAGAAAAGCCGTTATGAAGATATATTTCGTAGTTGTTTTTTTTTTTTTTGACGGTTAATGAAAAATTTTAAAATGATTCAGTTTAGAAAAATATCTCGCTTAATAATGAAGGTTTTTAAGTATTATATTTAAAGTAGAGATACGTAAGTACATGTCAGAAAATTTAAATTTAAACAAATGATGTTACAATTAAATTTACAATACTTCATCACTGTTTTTATCTGCTCTCTGGTGATTACAACTTATGATTATTTTTTCATTATTTGTTTTTTATGTAAAACATTTTTCAATATAACCAATACGTTCAAAGATATAAACCGATAAGTGGATGAAAAACACTATTGTTAATATATCTCACACATTAAAAGAGTTATAAAAAAAATATTTTGTTTTGGTAAATATTTAACAAAGAGGATTTAACAAAATTATAAAAAAAAAACTTATGAATATTTTGAAAGAAAGGATCGTGTAATTCGAGAACATTATACAAATCCTTAAAGGACCATCCAGAGAGTTTTATGTAACACCAAAAATGCTAGAATGTACTCAATGTAAATTTTCCTATGTTCGATTTGTTCAGGAACGCATCAAAGCATTGAGTGCGATGTGATTGGCTACTATTTCTAAAAATAATATAGTCAACCCAAACTACACCTTTCTCCGTCAAAAATGAATTACACTTGTTAGTTATCGCAAGCAAGTGATATTTACTGTTCTGGTGCTTAAAGCAGACGTATACGAAGAGTTGGACATCTTTATGTATCAATAATGTATACAAAGGAGAAGATTTTTATGGTATGCATTGCGGTTAAGTAAAATATCCATAATTTAACATGTTGCACTTGACATAATGGTTGACAAATATAAATTATTTCTGATGGAAAGAGTGTTAATTGATTTGACTATATTACCATTAGAAATCGTAGCCAATCACATCCCACTCAATGCTTTGATGCGTTCCAGTACATATCGAACATAGGAAAATCTACATTGAGTATATTCTAGCATGTTCGGTGTTACATAAAACTCTCTGCATGTATATATATACAGATTTAAATTCTCCACATAAAAAGAAGCATCTAATGGGATAAAGGAAAATATTTTAAAAATGGCAAAATGAAAAATATGAAGACACTGGAAGAAATATTTGTTATTTAGACAAACTTAGTTTGATACACACGGTACTTAAAAAAAATGTGGTCAGACCAGAGAGATAAGTAAGTAATTATAAGTCGTAATCTGTTTTATAAAAGATAATTAACACGATGTTAGTTAATCAACGCTTGACAAAACGTTATTAGGTTTTTTTGGTTCGATCCGCAACGGTTGGTAATTAAAGAAGTCTGTTTTACAACGACCTCGGAAAACGAATGAAAATATGAACATAAAATTATATTTCCTGTAATATTATGACTAGATTTTATAAACATTTTCCGTAAGATAAAATTGGAATGTAATAAAATGTAATTTTATATTCGTTTTGATGTGTTTCTTTTAATAATTTTTGTCTGTGTTACTTTTTAGCTTCAGTGTAAAACCATACGTAACCTCAAATTTTCTTGAACGGGAAAAACATTCCGAACGAGTGTTTTCTTCTGGTTTCTCTTTAGTAAAGTGTAATTAGTGAAAAAATGAGTAAAAGTGCAATTAAAGTCTCCTCAATGCCATGTTGAGGATGCAGAACATAGCAAAAAAGTAAGTAAATTATATTATTAGAAATTAAAATAATTAGTTTTGTGACGATTTAAAAATACCCTTTTCCATTCCTAAACAATTCAAAATTTCCTCCACCTGGAGAACATATTCTAATATGAGTACACTAATTTGTACTAATTTCTTTCGGAAATCTTCCGATTTCATTAAAAAATGTGGTTTTAGTACTGCCATTCATTGAGTCCCTTTATTATTAATTCTACAGACGTACCCAACGTTACTAACAAAAACTTGTCAAAACGAGTCAATAGCGAAGAAACGGAGAGCCATGAGAATAGACTTTTGCTTTAACAACATGATTTCTACGAGTAAGTGCCTCAATGTGTCTACCAATTAGTGATAGCAGTTCTGTAAATGCAATTTTATTAATCATGAATTTTTCTTTCTCATCGTAGATTTCATTTGGTTTCTTTGTTAAAAGAAATCGAAACGTTCGGAGAAGAGCTTTTGGCTGTTCATTACTCATACTATTGATTTTTTTTTGTAATTAAAATTATTGCTATTTATAAATAAAGACTTATTTTTCAAAAATTAGTTTACTTTTTATTACAATAATTCCAAATTATTTCTTTTTTTAATGCATAACCTCATAATTAATTGATTAATCAATCGACTTGTCGATACGTTAACGTTACGCTAGCTCTTTATAAAACACAAAAGTGGACTTAACGTAACTTTAACGTATCGTCATCATGCGATACGTAACTTTAACGTATCGTCATCATGCGATACGTATCGTGCAAGCGTATCGTTAAAGTTGACGAATCTGTATACAACCGGCCCTATAAGTAATAGAGGGTAGGTTTAAATTTGGCAGTTTTGCAGAATTTTATGATGATTAATATTCCGTTGAGAAAACTGGGCTAAGTTTCTTTGTTTTTAAGAAAAAGAAAAAAAGAAAAAAATCAATTTTCTGTTTTATATAAATATAATTTTATTGAATTTCAAGAAGATATTATTAATGTTTTATAATCTCCTAATTGATTGAATTTCATGTTTTGACTATACACATTTGGCCAAACATTTGTTCTAAAGGAAAACTGAGGTCTCATATTCAAGCTTTGGTTTGCTTTTAAATCACCTAAAATATGGTACATTTATGAGTTCTAAAAAGACAGTCTTGATTGATGGTTGGTTTTGAGTTACGTGAAAGGTATAATTAAAATAATTAACACTGTTGTATCCTTTCTTCACACTTTATACAACATACATACATACAACAGTATTAATATTTAATAAACAGTAATTATTTAATTTAAATTTTGCAATCAATGACAGACTGACATCCATCTAGTTACTATAAATGAGTGCTTCTTCAGTGATAATAAAAAAATTGACATCATAAAAAGTGTTATAAGAATGTATTCAGTTTATTTATTTATTTTTTTCATTTTTCTTGAAAACAAAGAAAATTAGCTCAGATTTCTCAACGGGATATTAATCAATATTAAATTATGCAAAAGTGCCAAATTTAAATCTACCCTCTATCTCTTATAATAAGCGAGATCACCATGGTGAAATTTGAATTTGAAACATCATAAACATATAAAAGTTAACCGTTAAGCCACAAATCATCTTCAAACTTACACAAAATATTAGATGTTTTATTAATAACAATTAAATGCTTCATTCGATTGTTATGAAATTTAATCAATAAATCAATATTAAGTATAGAATACCACTACATAAACTTCTTAATATCTTTTTATTTGAGTTATGAAACAGGATTGCGGCGTAATCTAACAGAGGACGACAGATCATCATATACAAGGTGTACAGAAAATGAGTGAAAAGCTTTAGGTAGCGTGACTCGTTGACTATTTTTTAGATAACAATATTAACGAAAATAAGGCACACGGTCCTTCCTTAAGCCTCACGGGCCACTTAAAAGAACTATACATTTTGCAACGCTGGATCAAACAAGTGTTACTAAAAAAAATCATACATTTCACATGTCAAATTTGAAGTTTAAGATCAAAATTATAGAAACTGTTCAAACTGGTATCCATCAGTTTCCAAACAAATCTGGAGCCTCCGAGGAATAGAATTTATTACCCGGAGCAACATATCTTCTGTAATTAATTCAACTGCAGCATTTAACCTGTTTATAACTTCATCATCCGCTGGGGGTGTTGCATATACCTTTTCTTTTAAAAAGCCCCAAATACAAAAATCGAGTTAATTCATATCAGGTGATCTTGCTGGCCATAGTATTGGTCCATTACGTCCAATCCATCTTTCGGGAAAATGTTCATCCAGCCACTCTTTAGGTGCTCCATCATGCATGTATAGCATATTGTTCAATAAATTTAATGGAACATTTTCTAGAATTTCTTCTAAAACATTGACATATTCCAATGCATTTAATCGAGTTGGAAGAAAAATTGGTCCAATAACACGTAAATTTAAAATGCCAAGCCAAACATTTATCGAAAATTTTCTTTGATGCCCAAATTCTTTGACCATCTGCTGATTTTCGTCTGCCCAAAAATGAAAATTATGGCTACTAAATACTCCCTCCCGCGTAAATGTACACTCATCGCTCCAAAGAATTCGAAATAATAAGTTAGGTTCCTCTTGAATTTTGTTTAAAATTGTGTTACAAAACGCTTTTCTATGCACATTGTTATTTTCATACAATGGTTGGGAACATTTAATTGCCTGGCTATTTGTCTCGTACTGGAAGTAGGATTTTCATGAACAGCATCTAGAATTTGTTACTCCAACTGAATTGTACAACGCTCCCTAGGTCTACCTCTGTTCACGTAATTTGGAACAAATTTACCAGATTCACGAAGTCTCTGGTCCAATTTGCGGAATATATTACTACCCATGTAGGGGTGTTGTCGATTTGGATATCGTGTTCGATATTCTTCTCTTGCCATGTTTGCATTTCCGTTGCAAAATCCAAATACCATGTACATATCAGCATACGAATACATCGTACAAAAAAACGCGTTGTAAAGTCACTTGAATAATTGTAGATTTACGTAGACTTTTTTCGAATAAACTAATGTCAAATCAATCAAATAAACGTCAACATTATCAAATTTGCAAACGAGCGTGCGTTGTTGCCAGATCTATTTTCATTAAAAGAATGCTTCTGATAAAGTTATAAAATTGTAAAAATATCCGATTTATTAATCATTTACATCAATGGAATTATACACGTGTCTAATTGATTATTAATGCTATTGATTTTTTACAAAATATTTAAAAAAACAATACTAATTTATAGTCAAATTCCGAAGACCTCCTGAGCCTCAATGAAGAACCATAAAACATTTTTTTGTTTGGATTTTCTATTAAAAATTAATTAATGAATTTAGTTACCTGAAGGTTTTCACTCATTTTCTGTACGGCTTGTATATGTACACTGCGTTTATTAAATCATGCCTGGATGCGATTGTAAGAACAAAAAGTTATTATGTTTAAACTTCATATTTACAATAGTATTTCAGGCATGTCACACTTGGTTGTAAACGTGTAGGTGCGCATGTATACACAGAGTTTTATGTAACACCGAACATGCTAGAATGTACTCAATGTAAATTTCCCTATGTTCGATTTGTTCAGGAGCGCATAAAAGCATTGAGTACGATGCGATTGTCTACTATTTCTAAAAATGTTATAGTCAACCTAAACTACACCTTTCAACGTAAAAATGACTTACACTTGTCGGTTATCGCAAGCAAGTGATATCTGCAGTTCTGGCGCTTAAAACAGACGTAGGCAAAGAGTTGGACATCTTTACGCATCAATAATGTATAGAAAGGAGAAGATTTTTATGGTATGCATTGCGGTTAAGTATAATATCCATAGTAAAACATGTTGCACTTGACATAATAGTTGACAAATATAATTTATTTCTGATGGTAGGGGTGTAAATTGGGATGACTATATTACCATTAGCAATCGTAGCCAATCACATCGCACCTAATGCTTTGATGCGTTCCAGTACACATCGAACGTAGAAAAAATTACATTGAGTATATTCTAGTATGTTCGGTGTTACATTAAACTATCTGTATACATTATAATACATATAATATATAATACAGATCCTGAAGTTGTAGTGGATCTTTCCCCTGTCCTCACCTCGGGAATTTGGGCACGGTATCCGTCCCATCTCGGGCTAACGGTAATGGGGAATATATGGGTTTTCCATTTAGTCAGCTCCTTTATTTAACCTTGTTATTTATTAAAAGGTTTTTTATTTTTAATTTAAAAGCTTGACTTTCGTTACGTAAGTACTTTAAACAAATGTACGTTAAAACAACTAATTTGACTGACTATAGTTGATTTAATTTAATTAATTTATCTTAACATCTTTAAATTATGTAAGGCAGAAGTATACTATACTATACTATACTATACTATACTATACTATACTATACTATACTATACTATACTATACTATACTATACTATACTATACTATACTATACTATACTATACTATACTATACTATACTATACTATACTATACTATACTATACTATACTATACTATACTATACTATACTATACTATACTATACTATACTATACTATACTATACTATACTATACTATACTATACTATACTATACTATACTATACTATACTATACTATACTATACTATACTATACTATACTATACTATACTATACTATACTATACTATACTATACTATACTATACTATACTATACTATACTATACTATACTATACTATACTATACTATACTATATAATAAGATATTTTCATTATCTCTGAAATTTATTGTATATGATGGTCATGTTAGTTTTTCCAAATTTTGAGTTTTTCATTCCCCGCCACCTGTAGCGCTCGCGATTAGATTTGGAACACTGTGCAGCAGATGTACAATATGTAATTCTATGTCCGGCGGGGTATCTGCCCGGGAAGTAGTTATTTTAATGTGAATTTGTAAGTCAAAATGTCACAGAGTTAAATGTGGAAATAATTTATTAACTATTTTCAAATCATTTTACTTTAATTTTACATTGACGTTATCCAAGACGCGTTACTAAAGTTTTCGTTCTCTATTGTCACGATAGCGCTGTCTTTCGCATGATCGTGACCTGGCGACCACTTTCGTGTGATTTAATCGCACGTTTCGTCGTAAGATTTCACTCGAGAATTCGGATTCCTCCGAAGTGCGCATGCGACCTCCGGCATTTGAGTCTAGATATAAACCATTATAATTAAGAATAAGCTATTACAGTTTTTTATTTACTATATATAAAAGAGTATTAATTACACCTATCGTAATTACCCATCGATTTATTTCTCTCTTTTCAGTCAATATGTACCATAATGTAATATTTGAATAAATCATATATATTTGGTATTTATAATATTAATGAAATCATTAACATGGAAAAGAGACATTAGTATTGTAATTTGTCCCGAATTAAACAAACGAAAATTAAGTGCTCTGAAAATAAAATATTAAGAGCAAAATGAAATTTCACAAGGAGTTAAAATACCACTTTATCGCTATGAGATTGTCGTCATGTCACTATTTGAGATTTAACAAGAAAACCCAAAAAATAACAAGCGACTATTCTTTTAAATCAAAACTTCAATTAATAATTTGGCTCATCTTTGTTGGAGTACTATCTTGGTTTATGTTTCCAAGCCCTTCGCGTATATTTACTTCAAATTCTGTTCTCCATTTACTTTCTTACTATTACGAATTCAGTTTAATACTAATTATTTTAATTGTACTACCCATAAAACGTTTTATATGCCAAGAAAAATATGTAAAATTAGTCGATTCGCTTGATTACTTACAAGAAGCGGTCGACTATTTTAAGCTGGATACACAGCAAACACTGTTTTTAAAATTCAATTATATCGTAGATTTTGGTTTTATAGTGGGTACTTTTGTAATGGCGATTGGTTTCTTTTGCCTTCTAGATATTTCTATAATTTCAATAACACACAAAGCTAGATTACTTGTTGTGATGGCTTTATTTTCTCTGCTGTTGTTTAAAGTTTGTCTAACCAAATTAGTGGCTTGCATGAGAGCGACCCACGAAATGTTAAATGAAGGACTGATTAAGAAAGGCGAGGTATTTGCTTGCGCCTTTTGTGTCACGAAAAATTTTGTAAACATCAAATTTGTTGATAATCAATATTTGTGTTATCTGCACAGACTTTGGTAAGTCGATAATATTGCCTTAAATAACTAATATCGGATGTTTTGTAAAAGTGTTTGCTTTGCTGTTAATAACAAAAGTATATTTCTTAAACATTTCAATTGGTATACGGTTTTATTTAAACTTTACAGTTTAAAGTTTAAATAAAATCGCACTACACAACAACTGCAGTAAATCGGTTTTGTTTTTAATTTCCATAAATGAGGTTTTACTCGTTTATGAATAAAAGAATATGAATAATTTATTTTCAAAAAAAAAAACCTAGCATTTAAAGCCATTATCTGCTGCTCAAAGATAACTCATCTTTACTATTTCTAACTGTGGAGGTATATAAATTAGAAAAGGAAAAAATAAATTGAATGCAATACAGAATCCTCAAGTATAGCAAGGATTACATTAATAGGTCCTTAGATGTTAGTTATACCATCATTCGTAATACGAACATATTATTTTCTATTCTTTAAATATTAGTGAAACCATTTTTGTTTGTTTCGGAAATGCATCTGAAATGGTTGAGTTTAAGTTATTACATTATTATTTCAAAATTATCTAAAATAAAAAAGTAACCAATTACCACAATCCCATCATTTAATAACTGTTTTGTAAAATTAATGATTATGAGTTGATATGAGATACTTTTTTAGAAATTTTAAAAATCGATCATGCAGATTGACCTCAATATTTGACAAATTAGACAGTGCCGATAAAAAATAATTCTCTGATTATTCATTTTATAAATAGGAATGACGATATCAGATTTTAATCTTAAAAAAGATCCTGTGTCAAACGAGATGTTAATTTAATGAGTCGGAGGATTTAATAATTAATTTACGGATTTTTTAACAACTATGTCTGCGATATCTTCAAATCCTAGAGATACATAGCATTTTAATGTATACATAATTAATTATTTTATTTAAAAAAAATCTGATTTGATTCGTCATCTATTATTGTGATAATTAATTTTATTTTTTCTGAAGAGTCCTGTGATAATACCCCACTTAAACTTTTGCGTATTATTTCACATATATTACATTTTAATAATATGTGTTTAGCGTAAAACGTCTAGACATGTAACAAGTTATAATTTTCTTTCACTGATCTGATGACGTTCAAAAGACCGAAATGATATGCTAGACGAATGGTGGTTGAATTTGTTTTAAATGTTTATGTTTAAATTGAGGATACCTTTGTTATGAAAATGAATTGAAAATATTTGATATTTTTACTTCTTTTTTATGCATAATTGATGGGAAATATAAAGAGAGATTTATGTAACACCGAACATGCTAGAATGTAAATTTTCCTATGTTCGATTTGTTCAGCGACGCATCAAAGCATTGAGTGCGATGTGATTGGCTACTATTTCTAAAAATAATATAGTCCCAAACTACACCCTTCTCCGTCAAAAATGAATTACACTTGTCAGTTATCACAATATCACTTGCTTGCGATTTACTATTCTGGTGCTTAAAGCAGACGTATACGAAGAGTTGGACATCTCTACGTATCCATAATGTAAATAAAGGAGGAGAAGATTTTTATGGTATGCATTGCGGTTAAGTAAAGTATCCATAATTAAACATGTTGCACTTGACATAATAGTTGACAAATATAAGTTATTTCTTATGAGAAGAGTGTAAATTGGGTAGACTATATTACCATTAGAAATCGTAGCCAATCACATCGCACCCAAAGCTTTGATGCGTTCCAGTACACATCGAACATAAGGAAATTTACATTGAGTACATTCTAGCATGTTCGGTGTTACATAAATCTCTCTGTATATTAAAATGAAATGGGAAAGTATTATGACATTTATTATAAAAATAAATATTGTGATCGTAAAAAAATCGATTCGTTAATTCCAACAAATATGTACGTTTTGAGTTCCCCTGAGTCCATTCCATCGAGTTTTGAAAAATGTCTGTGCGTCTGTGTGTTTCCGTGATAGCGCATAAACGGCTAAATGGATTAAACCCAAACTTTGTATCTAAGCTTTTTATTACAGTGGAATGATCTGAGAAGCTTTTGGTTAGAATCAAAACTCATTAAGTGCAACTTTACTCTTAACAATTTTTCATTTTTTGTTCGGGTAGAAAAATATTTGAAATAACAGTTGTAGATCTTGGAAATATAAATAATTTTTGTTATATAGATTGTATCGTAGGACCTTCAGTTTTCATTTTATTGGCGAAAGAATTTCATCCAACTGATAAATTCTTTTAGAAATAAACAATTATTTGTATACTCTTTTTATGTTGTCTATGGAGACTTTAATTATTTAAATAGATATTTTTATGTCAAATAAAACGTCAAAATGCCGTCATATAATAACTTCTAAATATTGTTCTTTAACTTTAACAGGCGACAATTCAAAGTTAATAATAATTTAATAATTTTTCATTTACTATTATATGTTCATTCAAAAACTCATTTGACCGAATTTACCGGGGAATGCACAATGTTGGACACATTACCATTTATTTCTCTGTGTTTACATTTTTTCTAACGATTCATTAAATATTTTTCGCATTGTGCTTGTTGATTAATCTTGTGTCAAATTGATCGATTTTTTTTAAATAACGCCATTTTGAGAATTTGTAAGCTTCATTATATTAGATATCCTTCTTCAAAGAGTATAACAAATGAAGAGAGCACTATTGATAATCATTTCTTTTTACAATTTACTTAGGCTGGAGTTCCAAATTTATACTCGCATTGGGCACAACTTGAGTGAAAAACGTGTTCTCAGATTTAATTCACTACTTAAAAAAGTGCGTCATCAGGCGAGGAGAGCTCTGTTCGACAGCCCAGAACAGACTAACATCATCATGTATTGTTTATATTACATTTTTGTAAGAAAATGTCTCTACTCAGGAGGATAACAAATTACTTCAATAACCGAACTGATGCTGCTCTCATCAAATTGCGAGTGAGCCACGACGTATTTGAACTGAGTCTGATGGTCCTTCCTCCACCCTGGACAAGCTGGACTAGCTAGTAGGTCGCTCGTAATATTTCATTGAATTAGTCGCCACTAGGCGCGTCGGAAATATGCCAAGTGGTCAAACGCAGCAACAGGTTAACCACAAGTTTCTTGTTAAAATGAGGAAAACTACCACAGAAGCTTATGCAATATTTAAATAAGTCTACGGGAATGAAGGTTTATCCCGCACATAAACGTTTATGTCATTTAAAAAGGGCGGCCATCAACGTCCAAAACGGAAGAAAACGAGCGGATCATTATCTGAGTATCAGGACAAATTGTGCATGAATCATTTAACTGCGGAAGAATTGCGCAAACATGGTGCGGAAACCACTCTTTTCCGACCAAAATGAATCAAGACAAAACATTTGTACTGACATCCTGAACAAACTCACAACTGATCCAGAACTGTTGACTAGGTGATTACTTGAATCGTGCAAAAAAGCCATGATGAGCAAATTCAAGGCAATGATGATTCTCATTTTCGACATCCGTGGTGTTTCAATGATAACATCGCAGTAAGTATCAACCGTTTCTAAATCTAGCTACAAGATGTAGAGGAGTCTATATCTAGAGAAGGAATCGCCATAGCAATAGAGAACATAATCGCGAATTATAACACGTGGTCGACGAACTCACACTGGCTTTTGGCAATACACCACGTCATAACCAGCTACATAGATTTTAACTCCAAAAGCGCATATGATCCACAGGTCCTCGAATTATCAACCAATTTTGAGCATTTTTAATAAAAACGACCATATTTTCGATGTTTAGCGTCAACATTAGCGTCACAAATCACAGTGAGATATGTTGCCAAATGGATAGTCCTTGAAGACGAATCCCTCAGTCTGCGCGGATACATCATCTTCCAAGTAAACAGCAAACAGTCCACTACTCGTTTTTCGAATCCTACGCCATGGTTGACAAGTAAGATCGATGGTGGAAGGTTAGGTTAAGCCGTTCAAGGCCTATTATGATACCACATATTTGAAAGTATTGCTTCCTCCTATGTAAACCTCAAGAAGAAGTTGGAGCTCTTAATGTAGTTGATCAGGCCCGCATCTTAAGTAGTCCGTCAACCCACTAATGTGAGCAGTTCCTAGGAACTGTGCGCTAATTCCTTCTAGGGCGGGGCATTGACCAAGGAAGTGAAGAACTGTCTTTCTTCCTCCTCGTCTTGCAACCAAAAAAAAAAAAAAAAAAACCTGATGCGGTTTTTCATGACTTTCCTATATTTTCGTAGGTGCTAATCACCAGTAAGGATGCGTACCGTCATTCTTATATCGATTCTGCTTAGCGCAATCAGTCAGTTTGGGTTCTCAACATCGATCTGCTCGTTTGATTGAGAATACGAGATAAGAGTTGACTAAGGAAGGTCTAGTTCAATGAGTGAAGTAATTTTACGAAGGTGGCTATTACTGCAAGGAAAGTTGTGGCAGTCTCGGAACGCTTAGTGATAGGGTGACCCTTTCCCGCCACCACACCGCGACAAAGTGCGTTACTCATGTGGAGGTCGACGGTACAAAGCTGGAAAAGTTCCTTGCCGCAAAGGAGATTCACACGGAGCTATCACTGATGGTAGCACCCTGACTAGATCAGCAATAGCAAAATGTATGCGAGACGCTGATCCTTCACACTGCACCAACGCGGCGAAGGGGCTCATGTTGGTGGACCGTGGAAATAGCTGGCCTTAGAAGGAAATCGAAAGTCGCACGTAGGAAAGCCTGTCGCGTCATACTCAGGGCACAAGGACAGAACTGCTAACGCCATTATACGTAACAAAGAAACATTTTGACACAAACTATGCGTGTTGGTGGATACAAACCAATAGGGCATTATCCCAATCATTTGGTAAAAATCCTATAGGGGAGAATTTTCACCAAATGATTGGGAATATGCCCTCATCCCTGTCCTTTTGTTAAAATACCTGGAGGGACTAGTAGTGTGGTGCAAATAATATTTCTTACGACCCACAGGAGAACGCGCAATATATCAGGTGCCCTAAACTCCGCAATTATCCCTATTTGCACGATGGAAGAGATTGTTGCCACCGTTAAAACCCTCAATATTAAATATCTCTAGGTAATTACAGAAGCAAATAAGAATTACACCCGCAATATCCTCGCTGCCTGCGAAAACGCTGTCAAAATAGACACCACATTGGCGAGGCTGATACTCAATCTGAGATGACTTAGCGACAGCAAGGAACTAGGAAAGGAAACATATGGCGACTAGACAGGACTTACTTAAAATTATCCCTAGTTACCGGACAATCACGTTAATCTGAAATTAGAAAATTTTTTACCCCAAAAATCTAAAAAGGATAACTTGTAACGCTAGAGAATGGCAACTGAACATGATACCTCGTTCCATACAAAGAACCGTGGATAAACAGAAGCCACGAACAATGTACTCATTGACCACCTCAGCTTCTGTTAAAACATAGCGTTTTTCAAGATTACATAAATGAAATTGGCAAGTTCATTGCACTGTGTCACTATTGCAAGGAGAACATACTCCTTTACTGTAAAAAATGTATAGCCGTGAAAACCAATATTTAGCGAGCCCTATGAGATAAAATTGTTCCTGAAGAACTGTCAAACTCCATGCTCAAGTCCCAATGAATATAGGACATTGTTAAAAGGATTTGCCGCCAGGACACAATAAATGTCAAGACAACCTTGCTATTAAGCACCAATAATGATTTTTAAAACACCTTAATTATAGTTTATGCTACTGTGTAGGAACAACCCTGGCAATATTGAACAACTTAGTACTATTAGGACGTAAAGCATTTTCCAACCTTTATGAAAAAAAAAGTAATGTGTCCATCATGGTACTTCTCTCAGTGTATTCTGTCAAATACGTTTTTGAATGAACATTTTATGGTAAATGAAAAATTAATAAATGAAAATATTAATTGTTGACATATGAAGTTAAAACAAAGTATTTGGATGAATATTAGAACTTATTCACTTTACAAATTTTCGCAAATTTCTGCTCACCATTTTTTATTTCTTGTAAATATAGCTTAATTGTAAAATATATTTTTTTCTTCCATTATACATAATATTCTAAATATTTTTTTTTGTATATACATCTATTTTATTTTTTATATTTAATATGTTGTTTTTTTTTCTTACAGTGTTGCAGATCTAATATTTACATCAGCACATAAAATGTTTAAACAATCTGTAGATGCCTTCAAAGCTGATTTATTTATTTTCATTTTTGGTCTGGTAATGGAATTGGGCATAGAGCTATCTAATCTGTTGTACTTTTATTTATCAGAAAGCAGTTTGTATTTACAACTAATTATTTTATTTTATTGTTGCATTACATTTTACGGAATATTTTATGTATATCACTTGTTCTACCTTATTCGCACAGAAGTAAGTATATTTAGTGATTTTTTACTATATTAAGTATTTAAAAATTAAGGTCTATATTTCGATCTGTTTTGTCATAAAAAATAAATGGTTCATTTAAAGTTATTTTTTTAGAATCTCATGCTCATGTAATTTTTTTTAAAGAAAACCGAACAACCGAAAAAAATAACAAGCTAACAACTCTGATATGGTATAGTGAACATCAAATACGGTGTGGGCAGTTTCTCAATCGAATACAATTAGTTGTCGGGGGAGCGAAGAGACAACCACATTTAAATCTTTGGTGGTTGAGTTTCTACTTCGTGATATATGTTAAATTAGATATCGGTAGATTAGGTTATCTATTCTTTCACAGAATTATTTATTTTATTTATCATCATTACAATGTTATAATTAAGAAATAAAAATGATAATTCTTTAAAACGATATTTTTTAAATCGGAAAAGGCATGTATTCACGTTTAATTTATTAAAAACATTTTGACGGAAACCTAAATTAATTTACTTACTGTTCTTAGACAGTAAAATCATGAACCGGTGCCTAAATTACTTATCGACGAGTTTTATATTACCGACCAGTAAATAAATCTTACTGTCATGGAAACAGCTACGGTAAATAATCAAATAGAACTAAGTCGCACAAATATAATATTAAGGAATGTTTTTGAATCCTCATAGATCTGCTTTATTGTATACAATTTGCTTAAATATAGCTTAATTCAAACAAATTAAAACTGTAATGTTTTATATCTTATATTTAAATATTAAATGCTGGACTCTACACAGTTTGTAATTTACGAAGATGCGCGAAAACCAGACGTGCAGATTATCATCCGACCTGCGCAGATCCTTAGTGCATTAGCCGCCTGTGAGTGTATTTTGCTAAATAGTGTGTTAATAACACCAAAAATTTCACACAAACAAATTTAAAAATGAATTCCAAAATAGTAAATGTGCTTTTAATTATGTTTTTGTACGATAGCTCAATTTGATTATTTACCATAGCTGTTTCCAAAACAGTAGGGTTTAATTACTCATTGCTAATAAAAAAACAAGTCTCCAGTTTAGGTGTCGGTAAGAGCTTAATTTATGTTTCCGTCTTCAGATTGTAAATAAATTATTCGTGCTTTCATTTTCACATTTATATACAATCTTTCGTTATAATGTTGTGATGACTTAATGAAATTAATCAACGCCACGTGACATCAAATATCGCTCTGTAATCTCGTTTTTTTTTTAATAAAATTATGAATAAATAATTATGTTGTTGAATAAATAACTGGATATTTAGAGAAATAAAACACACACTTGGTTTTTGCTTCACAAAAATATGAACTTATTTATTCACTGACTAGTTTCAGTCAGACGACCATTATCAAAATTACAGTATTAATGAAGTAAACGAAGAGCGGTTGTGTTATTTATACAATAGATAATCTGATTAATTATTGAGGCGCATGTTTACAAACGAAGCGGTCTTTTTGTACCTGAAGCGGATTATGCGGAAAAACCTAATTATTGCGACGTAAATATATAAACGCATCGATAAGAAGGGTGTTAATTGCAACTAGGTTATCGTTTGTTGTATTTAAACCTTTATTCAAGGCAGCTCTTATATACAGGATTTCCCAATAATTTAGTTTTTTTATTTATTTGCAACTTTTAGAATAGTAAAAGCCGATAAAGTGAAGAAGTGACCTTCATCAATGCAATCTTTTATTGACCTTTTGTGTTCTTTTATCCGAGTGTTGAATTTTCGACCTGATTGGCGATGTATAAGGCTTCACAATCGTTGCACTTTATTTGATAAACGCTACTTCTGTCACTTTTATCGATTTTTTCTTCTTTATTTGTTAACATTTTTTTAAGTTTTTTTTTATTAACGCAAATAGGATTGATATTTAGTTTTTTACGCATATTTATAATTGGTTGCGATTTTTTATCCACATAATTTATAGGTGTATACGTTTTTTGTACTACAGTTTCAGATCCCGCGTAAATTAACTTTAATAAAGAACGTTTTCGCTTTTTGTTGATTAAGTGATCAATTAAATCTTCTTTATATCAGCTGTTTCTGGCAATAGTTTTTATGGTATTCAGTTCTTTATTGAAGTCAATCTCGCTTAGGGGTACATTAAGTAATCTTTTAACTAAACTATGGAAAGCGCTTATTTTAATTTGTGCAGATTGATTGGAGTTTGATGGTATCATTTTGTCGCTAAATGTTGGTTTTCTATATATATATATATATTAAATAGGATTTTTTCTACATGGTGCGTGAGGATCAAATCAAGGAAATTTAGTTTGTTTTCTTCGTCAACGATCAAAAGGATTCAATAAATAAGTTCATTAATTCCCGATTTCATTTAATAAATAGTCAGTCATTCCGCCCCTCCTCCAATTTATTGTATTCGATTGGTGTGCATAATGTTCTTGAATCCTACCAAACTATTTCATTATCTTTTAAAATGCAGTAAACTTTGTCCAAAAAAAAAACTAAACCAGATAAAATTCTCGTGTTTTTTGAATGACTAATTATTAATATATTTTTTTAATTATTTATCATTTTATGAATTATTCAGTTTTCAGAGAGTGGAGGAATAGTGCATAGATACTACTTATATCATTCCGATATTGAGGGCATTCGTGAATTAGTCACAAGAATTTCTCTTCTAATTCTAAATGATGACAAACTTATGGCATACACATTTGAACTGTCAAGATCGGATATATTGAGTGTAAGAATTAATATTATATGTTTTTAGTTTTTAATTTATATACTGTGCGAACTATTCTCAGAAACAATATTGTGAAAGTATCATATGATCGAGAACTTTTAATTGTGTGCTTTGATTTTTTTATTAAAGATATTGATGTTGACTATAGAAGTAAACGCATGCTATAGGTTATGTTGTTCTAACAAATTAAAGAATAATTGAGTTAATTATAACGGCATGTCTAGGTGCGGACAATTAAGGCATATAAATATTTCTGTCCACTCGAGAACAGGACAGAGTCCGGCAATGTCACACCTTGGTGGTGCCCGGAACTCTCGAGAATGAAACAGAGGAAAGGTATACCAGAGCCAAGAGCTCAAGGTTAAACTCTGACTCTGTACAAAGACTGCCTTAGAAAGTACAAGAAACTCATAAGGCAGCGTAAGAGGACCTCCTGGCGCATTTCCTACTTGAGCATTGAGGACACCCAGGATGCCAGCAGACTCAAGAAATTAATCTCACGGGATCATCAACAACCCGTGGGATTTTTTTAAAAAAAGGAAAACGGCTCCTACAATGCCGACCTCCAAGTGAGTCTGGCTTACAGACCAATCATCCTCTACTCGTTTTTATTAAAAACTGTGGAAAGGCTACGTTTACGGTTATGGTTTTGTGGGAGGTGCGCCCTTAGCACAGGCATACAATAGGCCTCATTAGGCCCCTAATACGTCCTCCTGCTGTGTCAGCACAGCCAGCCTACCTCATCAAGATAGTCTAGCAGTGCTGAGGCAGGTAGATCCCTGATTTTCGCCATTTCTGGCCATTCCTCACCCAGTATGGCTTTTCTGCTGGACTTTAGCGCTGGGCAATATCCAAGGATATGCTCCGCGGTTTCGTCCTCCAAACAGCACCCTCTACAGTCTGGTGATTCAACAATCCCCAATCTATGGAGGTGCATTGTTTGGCTGATCTTTCATTTGGATACCGGAGGGTTTCAGCCTGTTACATCATCCCATCTACACCTAAATTTCTTTAGAGTATAGGGATGCAGAGAATCATATAAGAAACTTAGAGGGGGACGCATTAGTGTGCTGGGCGTGTGAATAATCATACTAGCCGCTGCTCTAGCCAATGCATCAGCCCTTCTGTTTCTAGTATAAATACTGTGCCTTTTCACCCAGGAGATCTCGACCCTATTGTGTATCGAGGCCTGTTTGAGTTTATTATGGCACTCTTTCACTGTCTTTGAGCAGGTGTAGTATCTTCTCAGAGACTGTAGAGCATGTCTGCTCTCCGTGAGGATTAACAGGGTGTTTTCTTTGCTAATTACTCGATCCGCCAGTTCCCAGTCGGGTTTTGATAGAGTAATTGTAGTCTCTTCCCTGTGTGGCATATTTACCATGGTGCACCCAGGGAAGTGGGTCCTGAGCAGAAAACATAGACTCTCTTGAGGTCGGCAGTATGCGAGCCATCCTCCTTTTTTAATACTACCACGGGTTTTTGATGATCCCGTAAGAGTAGTTTCTTGAGTCTGCTAGCCTCCTGGGTGTCCTCAATGCTCTCGCAGAAAGCGAGAAAGCGCGCCAGGAGGACCTCTAACGCTGGCTGATGAGTTTCTTATACTCCCTAAGGCAGTTTATCCTTATTATCTTGGCTCTGTTATAACTTTCCTTTGTCACTTTCTCGAGTTGACAGGAATATTTATATTCCTTAATTTTTTACACCTGTACTTCCCTCGCAAGGAGGTCTAGTCTAGTGCTATCATTAGGGCATTCATTTTTTCTGTCTTGCATGCCTTTTTGAAGGTGCCTAATGTAGACATCCTTGTCCGTACTACTCGGATCTCTATATGGCTTGCGGGGACGATCTACTAATCTTGACTGGAAAGTGATCCATCGATGGTCTGACATTGAAACTTCGTGGCTCACTTTCCAATCGCTGATTTTAACTGAGATAGTCATGGTAGCCACTGTCTATGACGGTTTGGCTACGTGCATTCACGAAAGTCGCTTCCGTCCCGCGATTAAGTATCTCTAAATCTTTACTTATTAAAAAGTCATGTAAGGACTTACCTTTAGTGTCGGTGGTCCTTCTGCCCCACCCAATATGGTGTGAGTTGGAGTCACACCCCAATCAGTCCTTCAAGGCCCCTGGAGGGGGCGGAAGGCTGATGTCACCAGGGAGGTAGACTGCAGCCAGGATGATGTTCTTTTTCCTGCCCAAACCGCCACTCACTCTCACGACGGTATTGTCCCCATCAGAGAGGTGTGGGAACAGATGAATTGTTACCTGCCTAGGGGTGTAGTTCACCGTCCTAGGCTGCTGGGATGGCCTGTGGAGAGGCTTTTTGAGCAATTTATAAGCGTAACAACTCTAGTAGACAATTCACTCATGCATGTCTAACATGCATACTCCATACTCCAAGGGAAGATCAACCTATTCTGCCCTACATAATATAGTGAGTAAGATTGGAAGATCACTGGATAAAAAAGAATTCATCCTAGGCAATAATAGGTAATAAGATACGAAATGTGCTCATAGAACACCGAGTACCATCTAGAATGTGTGACTTGATTGGTAATGCACTAAACCAACAGAACAGTCAAGGTTGACGCAAGTAATCAACCAATTACCTGCATGGTAAATATAGGCTTTTCACAGTGTGGTGTGTTATCTCCATTCATATGGAATATGGTACTGGATAGTCTCTTTCAACAACTAATTAAGAGGAACTTTTTCTTAACAGAGTATGTTGACGCCTTGGCTATCCCAGTAAGTAGTAAGCATGAAGGTGCAATTTGTGATAGGATACAAACTGCTCTTAATGCATAATCCAGGTTGTGTCAGGATCACTCCCACTCGATTAATCCGGTCAAACGGAGATGGTCCTTTTTACCAGGAAGAGAAACGTGAATCCCAAAGCGCCAGTGTTATTGAGTTCGATGTTACAATTTAGCGATGATGTGAAATATCTAGTTATCACCTTCGACAAAAAACTAGATTGGAAGAAACACATCGAACTGAAAGTAATCAAACCACTAAGGGCCTTTTGGCAATATCGGCGTGCCGTAGAGAAGACACGGGGTCTAACCCACCTACGAAGATGTGGCTTTATACAGCTGTCATAAGACCCATGTTTACTTATGGCGCAGTGGTTTGGTGGCATTGAATTAAAATAGATTCCACCACTATGCGACTGTCGCAATTGCAGAGGGCCGCCTGTCTTTGTATCACAGGCACCATGCATACAACCTCAACAATGGCAATGAAAGTGATGATGTGTCTTCCACCACTGGACCTCCACGTGGAAAGGGAGGCCATAACGGCTATTAGCACTGTTACCACTTATGTGGCGAGCACACTCTATGATATTACCGCTGAAACCACAAAATACATCAAGGAATCTGCTATAAGAATTTGTATCCCTGAAGAAAGAAGAATTTATTTGAGAAGCCTAAACATTCGAAAGAAAATACCCATCGGTATGAGCAAAATCATCGAACAATATACTGACATTGGGAACAGGAAGACTCTAGCTGCGGCTGGTATGATCATTCATACGCCCGGTATACTGATGCGTTCCCATTTAAGTTTAGATTTAGATATAGATAGGATGATGTAACAGGCTGCAGATTTTACAAAGAAACCATTTGGTATCCAAATGAAAAAGGCCAAATCAAAACCTTATGCGGCTAAAGATAATTTAAAAGGAATCACGGCCATTCTAACTGGACACTGCAGACTTAGAGCATACCCTAACAGATAGGGGATTGCAGAATTGTAGATGGTGCTGCTTGGAGGACGTAACTGTGGAGCATATCCTTGGATATTGCTCAGCGCTAAAGTCCAGTAGAAAAGATATTGGGTGAGGAATGGCCAAAAATGGCGAAAATGAGGGATCTATCTGCCTTTGTACTACTAGCCTATCGTGATGAGTTAGTCTGGTCGTCTTTATACATCTCAGATACCCTATCATTAGTGGAAGCATTAGTGGCCTAACGAGGCATATGTGTGCTTGCGCAACATGCGCACCTCCCACAAAACCATACCATTAGCCGTACAATAGCATGTATAATTTACATTAATTGAAATTAAAATCTATAGCAAATGTTAAAATATTCTCACCTTCATTATTTATATACAATGGAAAGTGGCTCCCTTTCAAATTGTGAAACGAACTTACAAAATGTTCCGGAGTAATTGATTTGCAAACATTACATGGCGCTTCAGTAAGATCTTCCATAGCATGTGGCAATTTTTACAAATTGAATTTTTAAGATAAGGAAAAATGAAGAAGACGATGATTGTCAAATCGTTATAAAAAAATGTTCCAATAAATTATTAGCATTTACAGTCTCATCATAAAAGAACACTCCTATTTTTTGAGAATGTAAGGGCATCTCAAATATTTCATTACACCAAATTCGCATTGTTTGTTTCGCATTGTTTGTTTCGCATTGTTTCTCAACAGTATGGTGACTAAAGATGAGAAATGGGTCACCTACGAAAACAATATCCGAAAGAGGTTGTGGTCAAAGACCGGCGATGCGCCCCAGACCGTCGCTCAGCCAGGATTGTCGGCCAGGAAGGTTTTGCTGTGTGTTTGGTGGGATTGGACTGTAACTCTGTTTGCCTCGCCAAACATTTAATTTGAATGTATACTGTCAGAAATTGGACCGTTTCAAGCAGGCAATTGGCTAGAAACGGCCGGAATAGGTCAATAGGAAGAGGGTTGTGTTCCATTAAGACAATGCCAGACCATACATGAACATCTCAACCAAGCTTCGGAAGCTTGGTTGAGATGTTCTTATGGTAACAAATAATTGAACAAAATGACGCATTTTTCACCCAAATCCGATAACTCTAACTTTATTAAATAAAGGCTTGAACAAAGTATAAAAAAATGTTGATGTGTCCATCATGGTATTTTCCCCGGTGAATACGGTCAAATAAGTTTTTGATTGAAAATTTGATAGAAAGCAAAATGATTATTTGAAAACAATTGATTGTTGTCTTTTAAAGTTAAAGCCTAGTATTTAGAAGAATATTACAATTAAGTGTGTTATTTCTTACCTTACAATCGATTAAAATCATTCTGCTTATAAAATGAAAACCGGAGGTCGTACAATAAAATTTTTATAACAGAAATTATTTATTTTCCAAGATCTAAAACTTTCATTTGAAACATTTTTCTATCCGAATTAAAAAATGAAAAACTGCTAAGAATAAAGTTGCACTTAATGAGTTTTGATTCCAACCAAAAGCTTTTCCGGTCATTCCACTGTTATATAAAGCTTAGATATAAAATTTGGGCTTAATCCATTTAGCCGTTTATGCGCTATCGCGGAAACATACAGATATTACTTTCCCTTCGACAGGGGTCCCGGTAAAGTAAAAAAACATAAATGACTTTTCTTTACACCAAATAAAATGAAATCATAAGCATCCTTTAACATAATGTTTTGTATTCAGTTGTACTCGAAACTCAACTATTTCTTGTCAATACAAATCTGTTCTTCTACTTCCAAATCTTGACAATAAATTGAGCTTGTATAAATGGCCCCAGCACATTGAAGTTCCTATGTCGTGTCTGAAATATATACGATATAGGAAAATGTAATAAAATAAGAAGTTTTATCTCAGATGTTGTAGTGGATTATATAGAGGTTGGACCATTTAAAGTGGTTTCAGGAAATATCTCGGAAACATTACATTTTACGCAGAAATGACCTGGGCCATTATAACCTTACATTGGATTTTTCCTAAATCAAGGTCAACCCAATTTTTTAAAATGATAACCCCTATTTTTTTATTAGGACTGTTTTGTACACACAAGAATTCTCGTAGAAAGTTGTGCGAGAATTATATATAAAAGTTTCGCAATAATTATATGTATACAAATATGTTTTCTGTTTTATACAGCAAATAATTATTGTGAAAATAAGCAAAGTAGACAATCATCCAATCCAAACAGAGGTGCCATTGTTTAGTATGCTATGCTTCACATAGACTGTTTTATATAATTATTTTTAGATTATTTTGAACATGTTCAATATATTTTTCGCGAGAATTCTCACAAGAAATATATTATAAAAATTGCACTATTGCACATACGCAAACTTATATTTTTTATACATATAATTATATTATGAATTTATGCGAAAATTCTTGTGTGTACAAAACAGCCCTTAGAGAATCAAATTTCTCGTTATAAGATAAGCAGAATTTACTTAGCTTATTTTATGGTCAGCATGATAGAGGGCTTTAATCATGCATACTCGAGCTCATATTCGCGTCTAATTACCAATATTGTCTTTGGTAATCTGCCCATTTTTAACAGAAGACATGTTAAATTGGTGCAGTTTACAATCGCGGAAAGAGTCGATGCTATTTTTGTGTATGGTGAAGCTAGACATAATGATCTTGCTGAGTGTGCTCTGTATACGGAGAGGTATCCTATTCGAAAACATCCGTGTCATTGGCGGCCTAAAATAACCAGAAATTAAAGACGCACTGTAACTGAGGAGAATGAGCGGAATTCAGGCATCTCCAAAACAAGTGATCTGCGAATTCTTCATCGACATAAATTTCATCCTTATCACGTATCATTGCATCAAGAAGATTATGGCAATGATTTCCAAAATCGAGTGCCGTTTTTCTATTCGGCTCAATAACAGATATGCAACAACCGTGAGATAAATTTCAATGATCATATTCTCAGATGAAGCAAGTTTCACGAATCGTGGCCAAATCAACCGGCATAACATGCATTATAAGCCTGAGGAGAATCCACATTGGATCCGACAAGAGGATCATCTACGACCGAGGAGCGTCAACGTTTGGTGCGGCATTCTAGGAAATCCTGCTTTCTTGGAAGACGTCCCTCTGCGACTGGGAATATGGTGTCAGTACGATGGATACCTCGCACATTTTACGCGTCTGAACGTTTGGCTACTAGTTTAAAATAAAGTAATATGTTTAAAATATAAACAACTAAGAAATACAAAGGAATCAGGTGCACAATCCCTCAATGAACCTGTGAGTTGAACTTTATGATTACATGGTGCAACAGATAATATGCCCGTCGGTTTTTATTATCTGTTATCCGCACAGGTAGCTTAACCTAACAAACTAATACCAAACGATGTAGGAAGGCGCATCGTGTGGTATATGCAGCAGACATATGCATGAGCAATCGTGCCTGCAATTAATTTAAAACTGAACCAAAATAGAAAAGGGGCAATAAAAATATAAAAAGACGACGTTTGAAATCATAATTCGCGCTCGCGATTTTATTAAAAAAACGGTTAATGACACTGACAGGCACGTGGCTATTGCCTATGAGATATCTCTGCTAATCGAATCCTCATCAAAATGCTTAATTAATGATGATTGTATATTATGACAGTATACTAACAATCACAGTATACTAACACTACGTTTCCCTCAAACCATCTTCCCACTTGCCTCTTATTATACCCCAAGCTCTCCTTGTCTTTCCCTGAACCCATCTAGCATGGTCCTGGTATCCCACTGTACTCTTAAACTTAAATCCATTCACCCTCTCAATCACCTCCCCCTTCCATTCCAGTTCACTCACCTTATTATCTCTCCCTCTGTTCCTAAACCTCATCTACTTTGTTTTATGTACATTCACGCATAACCCTCTTTTGTCCATACACCTTTCCAATCTCTTTAACATTTCTTTCACCTATCCTCATTATCTCGCCACAATTACCACATCATCCGCATACACCAACATCCAAACCTTTTTTCTTCCAATTACCACCCTTGCCCGTCCCTCAACACTCCTTCCATTTCGCTCATATACAGGTTAAAGAGTAATGGGCTCAGCGGGCAGCCTTATCTTACCCACAGTCTAAATTTCTCAGATACATTTTCTCCCACTTTCGCTCTCGCCCATGTTTCTTCATACACCCTTCTAACCCATTCTACCGCTTCCACACTCACTCCTCTCCTTTCCAAATTTTCAATTAATCTTTCACTCGGTATCGTATCATAATCAGCTCCTAAGTCCAGAAACACCGCATATATACTGCCTTTCTGTTCCAGTACCACCTCAACCATCCTGGCCAGCGTAAAGATTTGATCCCTTGTACCCCCTCCCTCTTCTAAAACCTCCATAGGATTCCAGAAGCATTCCATTGTTTTCCACTTCCTTCTCTAGCCTGTTCTTCACCACCGCCATTTTTATATCCAATACATATAATAGAAATCCCTCTACAACTATTCTCGTCCTCCTTGTTACCTCCTTTTTGTATCTGGCACATAACTTCCATTCGCTAGGCGTCTGATATTTCAGCCACCCCTCTTCAGATATCATTCAACATCTCCCTCAATTTCATTTTTTCCTTCCATCCAAATTATCTTCCACATTTCTGCTTTCAAAGCCTCCAATCCCACCGCTTTTCCACTTTTTATCTCCTCAAAACCTCTTTCCATCCTCCGTTTTTTCTGCAATGTTTTCATAAATATTATTACCAAAGTAATTGCTGAAATAATTCAGAGAAAATATTGTCAACAGTGTGAGGAATCTAATTAACAGGTGGTGGATTAAATTGGATATCAGATTTTTTGATGAAATTTAATAATGTATCATCTTCAACTTTGTCAGGGAGATCGTGATATTCTAAATTTTCCAGGGCTTCACGAAGATCGTCTACATAAAAAATTAATATGTTTTCTTCATTCTTACCTAATATATCAGTATTTTCATAAATGACAAACATATATAAGGATTCTAATAAAATGCAATGTACTTTTTCTGAAAATATCTAGTCTTACAATGATTTACTTGAAATTAAAATACCAGCTTTAAGACACAAATATTACGGCGTTGTATTCCAAACTCCATTGCAGTGGCCATTATTTCTCAGTACATTTTGTGTGAAAATATTGATAGTATATTTACCGAGACAATGCTAAATGGGTTTCACAGGCATTGTTTCGTTTGATGCATAAATATTAATAAATAGGTTTATAAATACCAAATTTAAATAAATTTTAATAAAATTATCGAAGCCTTCCTGCTAAACACGTGACCGTTTAAATGTACGTTTAATATGACCGTTTAATAAAATGATTTCACTAAGGGGCAATATTTTTAGAAATAAAATACTAATCTTTGTTCACATTTGTTTTGAAACACAAAATATACAAAAACATATTTATTTTTAAATAAATATCTAGAATGTATCCATCCCAGTGGACACCAGATATGAAGGGGTTAAGAAGTTTGAAACAATTAAGCGGAACGTTTTATTGCCACCGCCAGGTCTTCTATTTGCAACTCCTGTTTCACGAATATTTCGAACACAATTTAAAATGGCATGCCACAAATCGTCCTGGCAATGGCAAGAAATGCTCTACGGAATTCTTCAATTCACGGTTTAAACAAGGAAAACTTTATGTAAATATTTTTAATGACTTGATAAATAATAACACATGTTACGTTTTATTAGTTTTCATTCACTGGTGCTAACAATATGTAAAATAAAAAAAAATATCATAGCATTTTAGAGGATAAATGTTCTCGATCATATGGTATTATCTAAAAGAAGAATAACCAAATTGCCAAGACCCACCCCTTCTTCGCTTGACTTCTGCGGTCCCTAAATAAGTTATTTAAAAATTATTACTGTTTAATTTGTATAAATTATATTAAATGTGTCAATAGGAGATATTATATCTCTTGGTCGCAGTTATTTAAATAAATTAAATAAAAATGATTTGAAAATAATTAATAAATTATTTTCACATTTAGCTCTGTGACTTCTGTCTTACGTTACGTAAGTACGTTAAACAAATGCACATTAAAACAACTACTTCCCGGGCAAATACCCACGTCGGACATTATATTACAGAATGTGCACCTGCTGTTGCATATCAAAAAAAATGTATAATGTAGCAAACTTTGATTTTAATTGTAAAGTATGTTGAATAAATAAATAAATCAGAGGCAGCTCACGGGTTTTCTTCGTGAAAAGCAAAGGATACAGCACTTAGCCCTGGGGAACCCCGGCTGTAATTCGACGCGAGCCTAGAATGTATGTTGGTTTAAGAATTCTTTGATTAGATAGTTGGGGCAGTTTAAGGTCATGAGCTTATACAGGAAGCCCTCATGCCATACAGTGGAGATGCAGTTTCCTATCGAAACCTGTGATAATATAATTACAAGTTCTGAATAGTTGATGATTGGCGGAGTGACGTTTGGTAAAGCCGTGTTGGGTATAGGGAATTATTTTGTGATCGTATGAACATTCATCTAGGTGGGCATACATTTTTCTAAGAGTTTTCCCATTGTTGGAAGGAGACCGATTGGCTAGTGATTTTGAAGAAGTTTCAAATATTTTTTCGACTTGGGGATTTTAATGATATTGGCCTATTTCTATGTCTTCTGAAAGTAGCATATTCTTAAACAGGCATTACAGATGTTCTTTGTGAATTGATTGTCTCAGCGTTGATGTCCAGAAAAACTGGATTGTGATCTGAGTGTTACTCGGAGCATTGACAAGATGTCGATGTTATGTAATTATTTGCTCGCAAACATCTATCAAGTTTACTTCGGAAGGGATGTGTTTTAAGCATGGCCCTATTAATATATCGACGGAGTCAAATTATAAGTTTATTTACATTTTTATTGAAAATGTTACAATGTGTAGTCAATGGATATTACAACAAAACCTTCAGAAAAGTAAAAATGCAAGTAAAATTCGAAAAAATATAAATAGAATAACTTTCCATGGGTAACTAAATTTACAACTTACAAATGATCTTGTGATTTTATTTGTAAATAAGCCCATTGTGCAATACTCTCCTATACTAAAACAGATTATTTGAATGCTGTGTAACAAATAACGTTGAATTAAAAAAATATGGTGAATGAAATATTATGAATAATATTAAAATTGTACTACATTTTAAATTTACAGCCAATTGTCGCTGGGTAAATTGGTCAAAATGTAATTAAATGGCGGACATTTTTTTTTTTAAAAAAAGTATCATTTTCACCCTATTTTTTCTGTATTTAACTCGATATTTAAAGTAGTGAAAATATTTTTTTTGTTTTCGAGTTTAGTTTACGATACGAGAAATTCGATCGGAATCGTGAATGCAGCAAACAAAAAAGTGATTTCAAGAAAAACGCATTTAAAGTTTTCGCAACGATTTCGTTACAGAAAATAGATATATGTCCATAGAATATTCATGAAACTTAGGCCCCTATTATATTTTCAAAATTAACCTTCATGGATCCAATATGGCTGTCTGAGACAATTCCGATTTTAATTATTCTACACCTATACAGCTTTAATTTTTTGGATGAATTTCCTCATTGATTTCTTCGATATTCTTTGTTTTTCAATTTCTTCCAGTTGATGCTAGTAACTATTCTTTGTAATTTGGTTAATTCAGCGTGGATATCCAGAAAAACTAGAATATGATCTGAGTGTAACTCGGAGGGTTGACTAGATATCTTTGTTATGCTATATTCGGTTGTTCGAGTCTAGTATGTGTTCTTGTCATCCAAAGTTACTATAAAATGCAGGGGGAGGGGTGGATAGGTTGTTGTATAATAAAATTGTACAGTGCGAGGAAGGGGTGGGGGGGGGGGGGTGGAGCTTACTAGATCGTTGGGAATTGTGAAAGCGGAGCACCCTTAGTTTGAGAAGGGCGGCTGTTTGGGGCGGGCTTCAGATTTTTCACCACTGGGCTATATTAGATTTGGGGAATTTGGTACAACAGTGGTAGTTACATGTACGTGGGCCGCCACAGTTGCAGCATTTGGGAGTGCCGTTGCAGCAGTCATATGAGTGACCAAAGAATTGACAGTAATTGAATTGCATTAGCTTTGGGGTAGAATTTAGCAATTTCAACTGTCATAAATTGGTTTTAGTTGGGACCTATCACCGGTTTTATATCCAGATTTATTCAGAGTTGTCTTTCTCGACGGTAAACATGCGTTTATAACAAATTCATTTTAATATTCAATGCAAAAATGAATTGAAAGTTTTATTTTTATGGCCGGTGATTAATGTTCCCCGACAACACTGCCACTCATATAAATAATAATTATTATGTAAATAATTAACAAACTTTTCTCTTTTGTAGCAATTTCATACTGCGCTGCTGACAAGTTCTCTGGCAATACAGTATAAAACAACTACGTTCGGATAAAAGGCAATGAAGCTTACACCTGCGTTGAATTATGAAATGGGAATTCTTGCAGCACACATGTAAAAATAGAATTAAGTTGATTGATTTTTAGGCATATAATTAAATAATCCCTTTAATAACTTATTTAATAACTAAGGCTCAAGTTTCGATTTGTATACTGTCACAGTTGAAAATTTAGTTTTAATTTGTTTATTGAACTTCGTTAATAAAATGGCACATACATTCATTCGAAATCTTACATACGTTTCGTAAAAATATATTTTTTTAATGGAATTTCCCGATTGTTTTTGTGTGCTGTGCTATAAAAGAAGACTAATGTAATTCTTATGATCACCCGAAATTGTTTAATAGATTACATTTGAAATATATTTATATATAATAAACCGTTATTGGCATACCATTCCACAAAGTAATTACAAACTCCATAATAAGATAATACATACAATTCTTTCGCTCTCGCACAAACTCTGTTCGCGCATCTACTTTTCATAAGTATTTTTTATCGCATTTCCGTACATGCACTTATTCAGTGGCCCCATTTATTATTTTGTCTTTCAATCCAACTTGGTTTCCGAATTTTACCAAGTCCGGATGGACTAATATATTTCAATTATCAATACGGTGGCGCTCTGTTATATCATTGGGACCCAGTTACTTTACCAGCTGACAGCGGCGTAAATCATTCCATTCGGGAACTCAAAAACCTCATGGTTAAGGGAATTGAAGCGTTTGTTTTTAAATATTGATTGATTAAATTTAATATAAAAGAGTGCTGCTGGGTCTGTAACAAACCTGCAACTTTTCCAGATCTTCGGCCCTATTAACTATCGAAAACGCTATGCTTGACAGCACGCTATTCTTCAAGGTTAAGTTATATGGCTGTTTCGTATTCCGTATCGCGCTAAACCGTTGTCTCAGTCAACGCTCAGCGCCATGACAGCCGATAAATAGCAAGCACCGAAATAGGTCACGTTATCATAGCGTTTAGCCGCTTTTTGAGATTATTTTCAATTCAAATTGTCTTTTAGCGGTGGTTTAATAAATTTTATTGTATTTTTGGCGTATTCTCTTGTAAAATTGAATTTAAACTACCAAAAAAGAACATTTTTATACTTTACTCCTTCGGAAACCCATTGAATGTGCATAAATTGAGGAGCGAGTGTGCCTTTTTATAAAATTTTGCCATAATTCGAAACAGGGATTTTTTATATTAAAGATGTAATTTTTAATGTATTTTTTTAATGAGTTCACTCTGGGTGTTCAGAAAACATAGTGATTATTGGTTTAGGTGGAAAAACGTCTAACCCCTTTACTAACGATGTGAATAGCGAAATTTACATATCAAAACAGCTCGACAGTGCAATAAAACATTACTGCAATTTAATACAATCATATAACAATTTATAAATTTTAAATCAGATAAAACCAAAGCACCAACTAATTTTTTTATGATCGCCTTATGAACATTTCAACTCCAAACGGAAACACAAGTAATTTACATTTTACAGATGCTTTGAGTACGTTTTTTAATAAAGGACAAAATCGCACTGTTTATGGATGTATGATGAACTTTGGTTTTCTTCGATTGCATAGTTTACACACACACATTTTGCTAGGTTAGAAATCAACTATTCAACAGCCATTCGATGAGCGTAACGTTGAAAGTTATTGGCTTTGCCTTGCTAATTCGACATATAATAACCCCTCTCTTTTTACCGACACATCAAAACTATATTCTTTTTTAACACTGCAGGAATAACATGTCACTCGATACGGAATACGGAATTATCCAAAAACGTTGCCGCACACGCCATCGTGGACCGCTATCCTAACTTAAGTGTCAATCTTGATGTTTAGTGTTTTCGATAGGGAATGGGGCCGATTACACCATCCGATTACTATTTGTTTCGTTTCTTGTAAAATTTTCTTGGAAAACATTTCAATAAAGAAGAGTGCCTCAAAAACGATTTGACCGTTATTTTTTGTTAATTAAAACAACAAAAATTTTACAATAAAGGGATTAATATTTAAGATTCCACCTGAGCATTGGGCAAAAGTACTTGAAAACAACGACTACTATTTCGTTGATTCAATTGTTTTGTTTAAAAATGTATTTAAAAAAGAAATTAATTATTACTTCACTTGATATATTCAAATTTGATATGATAGCTTATTTCTTTACAATAAAATGTTATTGGAAACTTTTTTTTTTCTGTTTAAAAAGCATTTACGTCCTTATTTATAATTATCCAAGTACATTACCTTCATTTCTTAAGCTAATCTGCAATTATCGTAATGGCACTATTTTTATTCAAAACGTTTGCCATCATCGTTAATATGAAATAGGAAATAGTATCTAAATTATAGGAACGATATTTAATGTGATTTGGCCAGTAAACTCAATGCTATAAATTCTTCGAACAACAACAATTCATCATTCAAAATCAATTTGTCGAGTAATTTAAGAAATGATAAAAAAAAATACTATTTAGTCGGCGATAGTATATTGTGTTTAAATGTACAGTATAAGTAGTGGTGGAGGATTAACATAAAATGTGTTTTTTTTTATTGCAGTAGTGCGTTTTAGGTTTGGATTGAAAATTGTCACCGTTCCTTGGTGATATTAATGATGCAAATATAATAATTCGATAATTTTGTCCCCAATGGTTTTATTTAAAGTTATTATCATTTTTTGTTTTGTACAAAAAGTGATAATTAGCGCTAATGTATCTGTTCCTAAAACCGAACACGAATATATTTTTTTATTGGATTTCATCAAATATATGATATGCCACACTGTCTTTGTTGATGTGCAAGGCAATCGATTTATATTTACGGATTTTATTATTCATTCTAACTACAACTGCAGTGCAAAAATAAATTTCGTTCTCTATGAAATTTACAAATCTATCACAATAACTACTTATGACTTCACAATGACTCCTCCAAATCCATTAAACATAAAGGTGATGTGGCTTTTGTGCGTGGATGATGATATTGACGCGATTAATTACGTGAGGCGTTTCTCGAAGACATTTAGAAAATCCGTCCAGCAAGTAATGTTTTTACACCGTCTACAAGATTACAATTTGACAAGCATTGAAGACAGTCTCACTGAAGAAATGCATTATTTTCCAGAAACAAGGGTTTATGCTTATGGTACAACTTTGCTATTTCATATTTTACATCCAAATAGAATCTATAATGGAGGAACTCATAAGTGGACAGTCGGTCTTGTTAAATATGACGTTGATAATTATGGAAAAGAACTGTTGGAGTTCCTTGAAAATGGTGAATTACGTGTGCATGAAAGTTTTGAAGAATTACACGAGAAAATACTGGCGGGTGAACTGACGGTTTCAGGGGTCAGTTCGTTTTTAGGTTTGTACAAAAACGTTCGCTACACACGCCCTATTAAAAGAAATGATGTTGTCGTTGTTATGAATAAACCTAAAATGAAACCGCTTTTAATAAAACTTTTAGGAATTCTAGAATTTAGATTGTGGATTTTATACATAGGGATTTCAATAGCAATAATTTTAATACTCAACAAAATTGAAAATATAACCGTTTTATATTCGAGCATTTATTTGGTTTCATTCTTAATCAACACTGGTGATGTGTCGCGACTTAAATTACGCAAATTCATCGTTTTATTAATGTCTTGCTGGATGTTTCTAAATACTTTCTTGATTTATTTCTACAGCGCGTTCATACTGAAATGTGTGGTCAATCAAAACTATTATGAACCAATTAAAACGTTAGACGAATTTATTTATATCAATATAAAAATTATGATAAGTATAGAATTAAGAAATCATGTGCCTTATGACTTGAAACAGAAATTTATTTTCGTTAACACTACAAAAGTTTACGAAAATATCTTGGAATGTAATACCTCAACAGCATACGCTTTACTCCACTTCCATGCACTGTCGCTTTTCAAAATAATCGAAAATCGTAATACGTTAATTCCATTTTACATAATCGAAGATCCGCTTATACCGACATTTGATGCTCTGTATTCCTCTGGATTCGATGTCGCATCGAGCGAGAGGTTGGATTTTTTTGTTCATCATGAAATTTTAAATGGAGGGATTGAAAAGAAAATTCGGTATACTTCAGAAGTCATAGCCTCTTCAATCAATATAACACATGTTGAGGACCTTTTTGTGATGTTTGTAGTGTGTTTATTGATTTGCATGATTGTGTTGACTCTGGAAATAATTATGAATTATTTTAAGAAGAGAAATGTTAACAATAACGACAGGCGTAAACTTGGTGCGTGACTTACAAAAAAAATAAATATATATATATTATAATCACCAATCCGCCTATCATTACTTTTGTACCACGAAGAGTGAAACGCTTTAGAAAGATGATTTTGTCACCAGCACTTAACTTTAATATTAGCTAAAAACGTTAATCGATTGACAATTGTTGGGGCCCGTTTGAACTACCTTTATTTTCATATGTACTTCAATGGGTCCCGCAGAAAAATAATTTTGAAAAAAAAAACCTTTTTTCAATTTTCTGTTTTATTTTTCAAGACATTTAAATAAAAAAAAATCAATTAAAAAAAGTTATGTATTTTACAAATTCACATTTGCAACAAAAGAGCAATACGCTAAACGCCTAATATATACACTAAATTTTATGGAGGAGATACAGAACAAAGAAAGATGGAATATAATCACAGACTAGGAGTAGCAAAGTGAAGAGTAAGAGAAGACAAGAAAGAAGTGATACGAGAATTCAATAAATTAATAACACACAAACTCAGCACGAAGGCAAATAGAGAAAAGTACGAAAAATATACAAAGGCAAGAAGACGAAAAGACAGAATCGACCCTTGATTAAAGATGGCTAGTATTTAACAGCAGAGAAAGTATGTGAGAATAGAAAATGTAACTAATACACTAAACTAAATGGTGTGCCGAATGTAAACCCATCGAAAATTATTTACTGAGTTTAAATTAAAATCACCTTTTGTAGCACTGAGTTTACAAAATAGAATGAATAAGAAGAAATAAATAGTTAAAAAAAGTATTAAAAAGTATATTAACACAACAAAAAATAGTAACAACAATAAAAACAGAACATATACAAGTACAAATAATAAGAATAATATTATTATAAAAGATTTAAAACATGACAATTATCTTGCGACCGCTGGATGCAGACTTTCCTGAGTGGTTGGCGAATTGCTCTTTTATATGGTTAGCCTGCCTTCTGCCCTACCATCTTTCTTCTGAAATTACTTTATAGATTCAAAGTATTTATAAATAGTATATTTTTTGAATAAAATTACTTCATGTGTCTAATATGATGCATATATGCACATGTTACACACCTTGATAATTGGCGAAAAAATGGCAGTTCTGCATTGCAAATGGTAACTACAAAAAACATGAAGAATTATATGTACCGGATGCAAAAATCAGAAATGGCTATATCTCAGGAATTATAAGTCCTAAAGCTTTGAAATAAATAATGAAAGTGACCATGAGAAAATGCTGGAAATAATTTTCAAGTTCATAACTCTTCTGGTACGGGCGCAATGGACAGTAAAAAAAGCTATACCTTTTGAAATCATGAGTTCATGAAACAAAAATGTTACAGAAATTTTTGTCTTACTCTTGAAATAGAGGGTGGGAAAGGTCCGAATTTGTAACGAGCAAATGTCAAATAACTTTTGTTTTTAACTGATCTTAGTTAGTTTTAATGTCATACAAAAAAAAAAATAACATATTGATTAAAGCCATACAATTAAATTTCTCGCTTCACTTTTAGTGAAATCCGCAAGTCTATGTTTAAATCCTACAAGTTATAATTAAAAGAATTTTTAGAATTAAAAATTATTAAGGTTATTTTTAATTATTGTATATGTTATTTAAAAATAAATTAAATTATAGCTAAAATAACAAAATTTAATTATTAGGTGGTTTAATAATGAAATCTTTCCTTTAAAATTGATGGAAAAAGTATTAAAACCAAATGGAAAAATATTTAAAACGCCCGATTTATATCAAAAGTCTGCCTTTCATATTTAATAAAATCGCATTTTACAACTGTAGCGTATTCTCGGGAGTTTTTTTTTGTGGGAAATGACACTCTTACTGTTAACCCATCACACTTTATTAATCCCCACACCATACACAAAATACCATATGATAAAACGCTTATAATTTGTATATTCTACGCGGTTCTCTTCTTAGCCCCATCGCCATTGTTACATTCCTCTCATTTTTCCGGTTTTTGGGGCGTGCGCAATTAATTGCATTTCACGCACGCTCATTTATTACATATAATTAGCGTAGAATAAAATGTGGCAAATTTAAATATACATTACATTCCTCCCCTTAGTTACAAACATCAAGTTTTTATAATTATTGATTTCATAAATATATTTTTAAGTATGTTTTTAATATTTGTGCAACAAAATTAATTATTATTTTTTTTACATTATAAAACCAATAATTAATACTGAAGCCTGTTAGGAGGTTTTTTTTTACGCTTAGGTCTCATCGGTGGAACTTGCTGAGATATGTCGGAAACCTGTGCATTATCAGCAGTATTATTTTCATCTGAGCAATTTTCACCGGTGCTATTTTCGTAATTTTCCTTATCTAACGTATTTTCTTTATCCGCATTTTCCGCACTGATGTTTTCACATACTTTATTTTCATTTTCACTAAAATAAGATTTTAATAATTGGTCGGTATGACGCATCCACAGAGTTTCATTTATTTTCACTTGATACATATCTTTACCGCAACATTTAACAATTTTCCCGGGAATCCATACTGGATTTTTCACTCGGTAATCTTTTGTTAATACATCTTCACCTATTTTAAATTTAACACACCTTTTTGTTTTACGATTATTTTTGTTACGCCTTTGACTAGATGCAATATTTTAATGTATTGTCTCTAATTCTATGTTTTCTCTATTTTCATTTATTGGCAACATTGCATCTAATCGCATTCGCAACTGTCTACCTAAAAACATTCGTGCTGGCGATTCACCTGTTGTACAATGTTCCATATTATTACAATGTTTACCAAATAGTTCTTTTTTTAAAAATGATTTTACCGTACCTACACTCTTCTCCGCCGCGCCGTTCGATGACGGATGATACGGTGGTGTGAAAACTAAATTTCATTATTACATTCTAAAAATGTTTTAAATTCTGAAGATGTTAATTGAGGTCCGTTATCCGATACAATTGTGTGCGGCAGTTCGAATCTTGCAAACAATTCTCTTAATTTTATTATTGTATTATGCCCTGTAATGTTTTTCATAGGAAATACCTCCAACTACTTAGAAAGCGAATCAGTAATTATCAGGAAATAAAGCCCTTTATACGGTCCTAAAAAATCTATATGTAAGCGTTCCCATACCCTCGTTGGTACAGGCCAATTATTTAATTTAGTTCGTTCAGGATTTGCACGAAATAATTGACATTTTTCGAATTATTAATTAATTTTTCAATATAAGAATTTAAAGAAGGCCACCACACATAGGATCGCGCCAATGATTTTGTTTTGACTATTCCTATGTGCGTATCGTGCAATTCCATTAAAACTTCTTTTTGTAATTTTTTCGGGATAATTGCCCTATATCCCCATAATAAAATATCATCATTTATGTTAATTTCATGTTTTCTTTTAAAGAACTGTTTTAAATCTGATTCACAATTATTTGGCCAACCATTTGACACATATTCACGAACTTTTAATAATATTTTATCATTTTCGTATTCTTTCTTAACTTTCTTAATCTTTTCAACATTGACTGCAAATTTACTTTCATTTACATAATTAAAAACTTGCACATTTTCTATTAATTCGTGATAATTTTTGATTTTATCAGTTTCAATAGGCATACGCGATAAACAATCCGCATTATTTTTAACAGACTTCACATATTTAATATTGAAATCGAAGGCTGATAAAAATAGCGCGTATCTTTGTAATCGATTTGCCGCTATTACGGGTATTCCTTGCTTTGAACCAAAAATTGATACAAGTGCTTGGTGATCCGTAATTAAATTAAATTTTCTCCCATAAACAAATTGATAGAACTTCCTAACTCCAAAAACAATGGCCAATGCTTTTTTATCTATTTGCGAGTACTTAGATTCTGCGGTAGATAAAATACGCGTTGCGTATGCAATAGGTCGTTCCACCCCTGACCCATATACTTGGGACAACACAGCGCCCACACCATAATTGGAAGCATCCACTGTCAAATTTAATTCTAAATTTGGATCGTAATGCGCTAAAAATTCATCAGAAGTAATTTTTTTTTATTTCGTCAATTGCACTTTGACACTCTTTTGTCCATTGAATTGAACGTTCTTTTCGATTAAATTGTGCACTGTACAATTTAATACCGTGTCTGGTAAATTAGGTATAAATTTGTGGAAGTAATTAACCATCCCCAAAAATGAACGAACTTGCGTTGCATCCTGGGGTACTGGCATATTTTGAATACTTTGAATTATTTCAGGGGATTTATTCAACCCTCTTTTATCGATAACATGCCCCAAATATGTTATTTTATCTTGAAAAAATGAACATTTTTCGCGCTTTATTGTAAAACCGGAACTTTTCAAAGTTTTTAATACTGTACGTAATCTTTTAACATGCTCTTCATTTGAGCGACCAGTCACTAAAATGTCATCGAGAAATACGCAAACTCCGTCCATTCGACCAAATATCTCCTCCATAATTCGCTGTAATTGAGAGGGGGCCGAATTTACACCAAATGGAATGCGGCTGTAGACGAAAGTACCTCGATGTGTGGAAATTGCCGTTAATTTCCTTGATTTTTCGTCTAGCAATACTTGCTGATATGCGTGAGATAAATCTATTTTTGAAAATAATTCGCCACCTTGTAAACGAATAAATAAATCCTCAATGCGTGGAAGTGGGTATTTGTCTCCCTTTATGTGAGGATTTAAAGTGATTTTATAATCTCTGCATATTCGAACAGTATTATCAGGTTTTAAAATCGGAACTATCGGAGTTCCCCATTGACTATTTATAATCGGAGATAAAACTCCAGCTTTAATTAATCGATCGATTTCATTATCGACTTTTGTTTTCATTGCAAATGGTAAACTTCTAGCCTTGAAAAATTTAGGAATTGCATCCTTGTCAATATTTAAACTTAATTTAAATTTATTAAAAGTTCCAAGTATTGGAAAATAATTTTGCAAATTCATTAAATATTTTATCGTATTTACTAGAATCTTTTGAATCAACAAAATTTAAATTTCGAATTCCTAAATTGAATTCTCCTAAAAAGTCGCGCCCTAATAATGGCGCCCCTTTCCCGTTTGCTATATAAATTTTTAAGGGTTTTGCAATGTTCTCATATGTCACATCAACATAAATATACCCTAGCGGGTGTAATGTATCTCCTGTAAACGTTACTAATTCTAATTCGCTATTGGTTAGAGGTATTTTCGAAAATAATTGTTCATATAAATTGTTTGAAATGACTGAAACTGCTACACCCGTATCTATTTCCATTCGCAATGAATTATTAAAATGTTTAATTTGATTTGATTTGTTTTGTTTATATACAATTCGTAGTTATCCTTTTTTCCACAGCTGTCGCAGATATAGTTTTTATACCTGCAATCGCCTGATGCGTGATTTTCACGGCCACAGTGCGCGCACATCTTTTCTCTTGCCTGTGACGTTCTTCCTCCCTGGTGCCAAAATCGTGAACTGCCTCTTCCGTTCGTCCCAATGGAAACAGGAACTGGCAACGTTGCATTTTTCCGCCGGCTCGGAACCTCCTTTATTTTATGAATTTCTTCCCGTTTCACCTGGATAGCGTCCTCTCCTTGGATCCCATATCCTGTCAGGGCTATCTCTGTATTTTTCGCAATGCTAATGGCTGCTCTTTTAGGGCTAGTTCTTTACTTTGCGCGAATAACTTGTCCCTTACTTTGCCTTCCTCTAGGCCTATAATGAATTTGTCGCGGAGTGTGAAATCTAAATGCTCCGCAAACTCACAATTACTGGCGAGTTTCTTTATTGTTGCCGCCCATTCCTGGTTTGACTCTGTCGGTGATTTTTTTGCAGCATAAAATTTAAATCGTTCAGCAAACACTACTTTTTCTTCTTTATAAAAATCTCTAAGAGTTTTTAGCACCGTTTCCTAACTTGCATCCGCCGTTTTTACGGGTAAAAGTAACTCACATAAAAGTTTAAACGCGTCTTGAGATAGACTATTTAACACTATTGCTTTTTTATTGTTGCATCAGTGATTCCGTTTGCGATGAAATAATTTTTCATTTTATCAATATAAATGTCCCATTCAATCCTCCTTGGATCGAACTCAACTTGTGAACCGAGTATGAATTTGTGTTCAGCCATACTGCTTTTTTTTTACCGGCACGTTTTCCGGAATCTTCACTCGTCGCCACTCTGTAGTGTATTCTCGGGAGGTTTTTTTTTTGTGGGAAATGACACTCTTGCTGTTAACCCCAACACACTTTATTAAACCCCACACCATATACAAAATACCATATGATAAAACGCTTATAATTTGTATATTCCACGTGGTTCTCTTCTTAGCCCCATCGCCATTGTTATATTACTCTCATTTTTCCGGTTTTTTTGGGGAGTGCGCAATTAATTACATTTCACGCACGCTCATTTATTACATATAATTAGCGTAGAATAAAATGTGGCAAATTTAAATATACATTACAACAACTAAATAAACAGAGAAAGCAGTGTATCTATTGCATTTCAGATCGAATAAGATAATGTCTTTTCTCGTTGTGCGACATTGTTTCATAAAATATGTCATTTCATTTGCCTCAAAAGTAAAAATCTAAACATTTGAGAAATCGTGGTGACCACAGATTACCTTACCTAGATTGATAACTCCAATAGAAAGATTCGTTCAAAGTTTCATTTAGTATGCCCCGGAAACCACAAGCGTCGCTAGTGTCGAATCGAGCAGCGGAATGCGGGGGAGGAGGGAAATCCCGCGTTAATTTAAATTATTTTAATATTTCATACAATATTTCATACTTTGCCAATATTGTTTAACTATTTTTTAATATCAAATTATAAAATATAATCTGATATTACAATAGTGAAACATTGGCAAAGATATTTTCGATTTGTAAGACAGGATAATCTTAAAACAAATGTCCTGCATTATTGTAATTTCAAAGGAATATGCAAACAGATAAGCAATAATCATATAATTTCATAACAAATAATATTTCTTGCAATAAATTGAGGCAAAACGTCTTAAACATGTGCTTCTAATAATTAAACATTTTTCTCAAAGACTGTTCTTCCTTTTTTTCGTATGAATATATTAATAGTAACTTTTTTGCAATGGATTAATTCATACAAACACATGTACTAATCTTTAGTAAAGATACATTTTTATAAATAAGTACAGCAAAACTTGATGATTTTGTAATTAGGGAAAATCCTAATACAAAATCAAATGACGCTTTGTTATATTTGTTTGCAAGAAATATTGTTTGTTATTGAATTATATGATTATTGCTTACCCGTTTGTATAATCCTTCAAAATCCTACAACACACGACATTTATTTGAACATTTTATAACATTATTTTTTGCCCATATTATGAATAAATTTCAAGATAAATCACGACACGAATTAAGGTTATACATGTACGACGGCAGACGCCATGTTTATGAGTGCGTGCTTCAGCGTGTTTTTTGTTTTTGGGTATAGCAGGTGTAAAAGGAAGAAGGATGGAAATAATTTAGAAAGAGACATTTCTGCGTTCAGCGCTTCAAGTGATTGCCGGGGCACACTACCAAACGTTTAACGGAAAAATCCTATGGAGTTAACAGGGCCTGGTGGTGACCAAGCAAATAAGTATCCCCACTTATTCACCTCTCAGGGAAGACTGTATACAATAAATTTCGTACGTTATAGAAAACGCCATCTACTGATGACAAAATAATTCAATTTTGTTGTTTTTGTTATAAATTACATATACAGGGTGTTTCAGCGTGCGCGTCGAGTAGCTTTACGGCTATTAGGACCATATTTTAAAATTAGTTTTAAATGTACAGAGTGTCCCATAAAAGCTTGGCGTATCATAGTTATATTTTTTAATGGAATACCCCATATTTTATATATATATATATATATATATATATATATATTTCAGATTCTAAATCAAAAATCAAGTTATCTTTTATAATATATTCAAATGCATAAACCTAATAAATTTTGAAATTTTTAAATATATATGGAAAAATTGACGTTTCGAAAAAAAATTATAACTTTCAAATGTGTGAATGAAAACATATTAAATTTTGTATCAGTGTATTAGACGAATGGGTGAATATTTTAGGCTATTTACAGGAATTTAAAATATTAAGATGTTTTGATAATTTAAAGTAACTCCATGAACACATTCAAGGTCGAATTTTGTGCTTATTTTAAATGGCACACCCTACATCTAATAGCTCTATCTTTTAGGAAATATTATTATATATCACTACTTAAGCAGTGAAACAAATCAGTTGCATTTTTCAACCTAATAATAACAAAATAGTATTAACATTAAAACATCGTAAATAAAATTTTATTTTAAATGATATTTTAACACTTCCAAGCATATTAGGTGGAATTGATCTAAATGCGTTCTTAATTCTGCCTAATGTCTTCAATTGTTGTGTGAGAAATGCTGTATATTTTATTTGGCAGAGGGAAATCCATGGGGATAAAAATAGTGAATCTAGGCGATAAAGCTACGTGGCCTCCTCTTCCAATCTATCGCCTATTAAATATTCTATTTAAATATTGACGAACAGTCAATAAGAAATTAGGTAGCGCAACATCGAGCTGTGACAACCTGTTTTTGCGAATATTCAATGGAATTAAACTTTTATTTGTGTCTCCTCATTATTAGTTACTGTATTCAACCTTTTTACTTTTTAAAAGACAATAATATTTCCTACAAGATAGAGCTTTTAGATATAGAGTATGCCATTTAAAATAAGCAAACAATTTGACCTTGAATGTGTTTCTGGAATTATCAAAATATCTTAAGATTTTAAATTCCTCTTAATAATCTAAAATATTTACCCATTAGTGAAATTTACTGATACAAAATTTCATTAGTTTTCATTCACCCATTTGAAAATTATTTTTTTTTATATTTAAATTATTTAAATATTTCAAAAATTATTAGGTTTTGGCATATGAACAAATTATGAAAGTTAAAATTACTTTTGATGTAGAATGTATAATTCATATCAATAAAATTTGACTGTTAGGATTGTTAGACCTTCTTTAACAAATACCCTACATAATTTTATTCAATAGTTCCTATTTCATTTTTTATTAATTAATTTTTCTACTTTTTAATTTTTTTGGTTGGTATTACTGAATCGATTACAATAAAATGCTAACGGTATGTAGGTAATCATAAAAGGCACCAAAATAATGAATAAAATTCATATCAAACAATTTAAAAAAATATATCCTCATGCCGTAACTATTTTGTATAATCAAATATATTTTCATGAAGTACCTCCTAAGACCCAAGAAAAGTTTCCAAAATTTTAAAGTTCTAACTTAGTAACTGAGCCATCGAAGACGGGAGCTGTGATGCAGGACTCTGTATATACCGGGTTGTTCACGGTATACGAAACAGTAGCCAAAGCACACTATATATGTGCCTATAAGAGCTACTTTCTAAAATTAGTTTTTTATTATACATGGTGTCCCATATACTATTCTTTTCATTAAGGTTATTGGTACATAAACCTAACGGTTTTTGAAATAATTAGAATTTTGTTAAAATCTAACGTAGTTTTCAAATTTCAATTATTTGAGAAGTATTTAGGTTAGGTGCGGGAAATTTCCAGTGAAGTCTAACAAAGGATCATATTTAATAATTATTAAAATCGTAAAATATTTACAGGGTGGCCCAAAAAACAAAATTATTGAATAAGTATTTTATTAAGTGGCAATTTTTTTTAAATAGAATGCCATATTTTTTAACATGTCATTAAATGCACGTTTTAATTATCTATCAAAAGTTTCCTATAACTCTAAACTCTTAGACATTTAGTTTTTAGGAAAAAGGCATAAAATCGATTATTTACATAACATTAAATAATAAAAAATGTTCATCTTTGACTAGTTTAAATAATTTTTTTTTTTGGATAAGAGAAAATAGTAAACTTTTTTATACCACTTACACTTTATTTATTTAGTGACTAGTTTCGATTATCGTGTAATCATTATCAAACTGAGTACTTAGAACTAGATGAAATTTGTTTATATATACAGGTACAAATTCTTAAAAACCATCAAAGAGCAATGTCTGGCTTTAACATGTTTATAGTCTGTAAGTTTTTGCGCCGCAGACTTAATGCAAAATAGTTTTAAAATGTGTTTTCTTAATTGTATTATTTTAACTATTCATATTTTATCATGTATGTATGTTATTGTATTCACAGGCCTCCTTTAATTAAATAAATAAAATAAATAAATAAACTTCCTTTCATATAAGCAAGCATTTATTATTTTTAAGAATACACTCGGGTTTATCTTGGCCGCCCGTTTAATGACTACATTTGTTAGGCCGTCCGGTCCAGCTGCTTTTCTACCCAGGGTATCCTTGATAGCTCTTAGTAATTCATCAATGTCGCATTCAATTACATTACTCATCCCTGTAATTGTGTTCTTTACTGGGGAGTTATATTACGGGAAGATATTATATTAAGTTGCTATAATAATATCCATCACTGTATTGTGAGTAATATTTAATCGTTGCATAAAAATATGTGTTCTAAAACTAATGAATTATATTTAAACAAAACGAGAGGATAAATCTAATTCAAGAGGACTTAAATCATAATAAAGATTATCTTTATATACTTTCTTATGGATGGCTTCATACAGGTTTAATTGATAACTATTGGAGTATTTTACTAATTTCGAGTTGTTTAAGGAAAACTTATGTCCAGTTTTGATGGAGGGTTGTGCTATTACAAATTTGTCTGAGTTGTTGTACGTTACAAAGTACAAAGTCTTTTCATATATCTATGAAATCTTCAAGAAACATTTAATTAAGTGATATATTTGTTGATCTGATACAAATATAAATAATTGTAAATTAAAATCAACTACATTCACCTGATTGTAATGTTACACTACATTCCATTTCATGTAATTGATCCAATTCATTGAATTATAGCCTATTTTCAACAACTTAAAAATAAATTAATTCGTGAGAGTTTATTTGGATACAGTGAGAGTTGTATAATTCCGGTGGAGATAAATTAAATATCTCAACTGCATTAGTTAGTAAATCCGACCCCCAATAAAAAACCGATGCAAATCCAATAGTTATCACAAAAGTATTTAAGAAACAATGCTGTACCTTTATTGTCTGAGTAAATACTACCTTCTATTAAAAAATAATAATAGCGATTAACATGGACAAATAAATGGGATGTCCAAATTACGCGGTTTCGTGATTTTGGTTCAAAATTACAAATAAAAGTAAGTTGAATTAAATAATGTTTATTCCATCTGACTAATATTAAAATATCAAAAATTGAAAGAAGATTTATAACTTAGAGAATAATCAACGAAGTAAAAGCAGAAGCGACCGAAGAGCACGACGTTATTTTTACGATGGTTAAGATACCAACTCATGGGGAAAGTTTTACAAGTTTAGTTTTAAAAAAGAGGGATTTAAAGAAAAGAAGAGAGAAGGATAAAAGACAACAAGTTGGGGATTCTGGCGATTTTGACATCTGGTGATTAGGTAGGAAAACGATGGTTTACGACTTAATAACGATAGGTTCACGGATTATATCTTACTGCCTTCAATTCGGCATGATATTGACACACTGTATAGAAATGTAGAAAATTTTACTTAAAATATAAAAAATCACTTTCGTTCTATTTAATAAATTTCCCATATTAATATTAGAAGTAAATTTCGCGTAACCAGTATGGATTTTTAAAATTACCTGCATTACTTTTCACAACAATATGCAATAGTACAGAAAGTGGAATATCTCGACAAATATGCATCGTACAAAAACGGGGACATCCGTTGAAGTAAAAAATGTTCACTTCCGCGCCCCAGGGTACGGGAGAGGTGGTTAACTTTGATTTCGTAAATGGGAAGCCATATTTTTATTTTCCCCGGACCCCTGTCCGAGGGAAAGTATTGTGATCGTGAACATTTTCGAACCGCTAATTTCAACAAATATGCACGTTTTGAGGTCTCCTAAGTCCATTCCATAGAGTTTTAAAAAATCTGTGTGTGTGTGTGTCTGTGTGTTTCCACGATAGCGCATAAACGGCTAAATGGATTAAGCCCAAACTTTATATCTAAGCTTTATATAACAGTGGAATGATCTGAAAAGCTTTTGGTTAGAATCAAAACTCATTAAGTGCAACTTTACTCTTAGCAATTTTTCATTTTTTAATTCGGATAGAAAAATGTTTCAAATAAAAGTTTTAGATCTTGGAAAATAAATAATTTCTGTTATAAAACTTTTATTGTAGGATCTCCGGTTTTCATTTTTTACTTTCCCCGGACCCCTGTCCAAGGGAAAGTATTGTGATCGTGAAAATTTTCGAACCGCCAATTTCAACAAATATGCACGTTTTGAGGTCCCCTGAGTCCATTCCATCGAGTTTTGAAAAATGTCTGTGTGTGTGTCTGTGTGTTTCCGCGATAGCGCCTAAACGGCTAAATGGATTAAGCCAAAACTTTATATCTAAGCTTTATATAACAGTGGAATGATCTGAAAAGCTTTTGGTTAGAATCAAAACTCATTAAGTGCAACTTTACTCTTAGCAATTTTTCATTTTTTAATTCGGATAGAAAAATGTTTCAAATAAAAGTTTTAGATCTTGGAAAATAAATAATTTCTGTTATAAAACTTTTGGCTCAACCCCAGAATACGGGCTACACATCACCGTGAAGTTGGCCGCGTTACAACGCTCATATCAGACGTTTCAAATCAAGAACGTACAGCCAGTATAATACGACTTACGACCACGAGATGGCGATTACACGGGATCCTTGAGTGGAGGACACAGTATTTCAAAAAATCGGCTCTTTTCAGAGCCACCACAAAAATTAAGAAATCTTTAATTCAATTTACATACTGTTTTATTTTTATATAGATTAAATTAACATTCTTTTAAAAATAGGAGTTTGGATAATAGATTAAATATTCTATAGGTAAGGAAAATAAAAGGTTTTGAAGATAGAAAGCCAACATTAAAAAGAGTTATTACATAAAAAAGGCGATCTATAGGTTAGGAAAATAAAAGGTTTTGAAGATAGAAAGCGAACATTAAAAAGAGTTATTACATAAAAAAAGGCGATCTATAGGTTAGGTAAGCGATCTATAGGTTAGGTAAATAAAGGGTTTTGAAGATAGAAAGCGAACATTAAAAAGGGTTATTAATCTATTGCATAGATTAAACGAAAAAAAAAAGGGCGGATATTTAACAGTTTCAACTAAATGAGAGAGAAAAATGTAGAGCACCATTCCGTTGGCCATCTATGGTCTGTGTTGTGAACTAATGTACAAATGAAAACGCAAAACGCAAGTTCACCGTCGAACCTACGCTCAATGAATGACGTGCGGATGACGTAGTTTTGTGAAAATTAAATTCAATAATTTCCTTATTAAATGCCGTTTTAACACGATAAAAGCGTGCTGAAGTGTAACACTAGTGTAAATAGGTGCGGAAAATAACAACGGAATGGTTTTTATTGTGATGGAAATACGGAAAATCAGTGACATAACCTCCCGACTTTCGAGCAGAATTGTGAAAAAAATACAAGTCTAAACACCCGAAAACCACCAAAAATCAACTCGTAAGATCATCATTTATCATAAAAATACCCGTTTATAGGGCTTTTTTTTCGAAAACAACGAAATAAGAGGTGTAGCACGTAAACTGGAGTCTAACCAAACTTTTATTGTAGGACCACCGGTTTTCATTTTATAAGCATTTATCTGATAAATTCCCTTAGAGATTTTAATTATTGAAATAATTATTTTAATGACAAATAAAACGTCAAAGTGCCGTCAAATTCAACTTATCATTCGCAAACGCCTCCAGTTTGCAAAAATGAACAAGAGTGTGGAAGAATGATTTCAACACATTGTAAGGTAAGAAATAACACACTTAGTTATAATATTCTTCTAAATACTCGGCTTTAACTTTAAAAGATAACAATCACTTTTTTCTATTAATCATTTTGCTTCCCTATTAAATTTTCTATCAGAAACTTATTTGACCGTATTCACCGGGGAAAGTGCCATGATGGACACATCACCATTTTTAATTATTGAAATAATTATTTTAATGACAAATAACACGTCAAAGTGTCGTCACATTCAACACATTTGCAAACGCCTTCAGTTTGAAAAAATGAAGAAGAGTGTGGATAAATGATTTTAGCCCATTGTAAGGGAAGGAATAACACACTTAATTATAATATTCTACTAAATACTCGTCTTTAACTATAAAACACAACAATCATTATTTTTTTCTATTAATCATTTTGCGTTCATATTAAATTTCCAATTAGAAACTTATTTCACCGTATTCACCGGGGAAAGTACCATGATGGACACATCATCATTTTTATATTACAGATTCGGATTCTGCGCCGAAAATGATAAAAGTCTTAACATTGGATTTTCTTTAAATCGTGTTTGAAGGTGTAGTAGTCGCAAATGAAAAACATAAATCTAAATAAAATACGTTTAAAGATATCGGTGTCCCCTTATACATTTAAAAAATGTAAAAACAGTTTTCTTACAGTTTTTTTTATCTCTCAGAGAAGGTGCTAAAAAATGGCGCATTTGGTTGTGATAAATTTGTATAACAAAGGTATGATTTAAAAATTTTGGTTTCGTTTGTTTAATTAATTAGATGTTCGAAAGTCGCATCTTTCTGCTCCAGGCAAAGCTGAATTCGTCGTTCAAAAATTTGAATTGTTTGCAAAAGAATGTTACGCGAATTATTTTCACAAGCCCGTTGGATTCTTTGAACATGTCGGTTGTGGTGCTTGGTATTTTTTAGGAAACCCCACAAGTAAAAATCCGGCGGTGTCAAAACTTGTGACTGGCTAGCTATCTGGCTTATATCTACCTGCCAAGATACATTTCGTTCTTATAAATTCTCACTATATTTGCGAAATATGCTGGAGTACCATCCTGCTGAAACCACAGTTTAATCCTGGTTTTGAAGTTGATATTTTCAATTGAAATGAGAACAATATTACGGAGGAGATGCAAATAATACTCACAGGTCACAGAGCTCTCGAAGAAATACGGACCGATAAAATACCCATTGACTATACCGCACCAGACATTGACAGTCTAGTGCTGTTTGTGTTCCACTTGTTGCATCCACCGAGGGTATTTAAGTGTCCAATAGTGACTGTTGTCTCGGTTCATTAACCCGTTCCTGCAGAATGAAGTCTCGTCAGAAAACATAACGAATTTTAAAATAATCATCATATTCCAATTGTTATCTTACCCAATTACAAAACAATTACCGTTGTTCATAATCCTGCTCACTCGTTGGAGGTTTAGGTATCTTCTCACGCTCTCTTCTCTCTCTCAATACTAATTTACTGCTGCATTTTACAAAATAATAAGTGTGTGTTTTAATACACTGGTGCCAAAACAATAATAAAGCGCGGATTATTGTAATTATTATCTATGGTGTTTCATCTCCGTTGAATATTTTCTCTCCAACTTACATCAATGTAACAGACCATTGTATGATTCCGAAGATACTGAGGAAATTTTCATCGATATAATGATTCAGTACGAACAGAGACATTCTCATGGTATAAGGAGAATATCCACCATTTTATTCGAGAAGAATTACTCATTTTGAATAAAATTAAGCGTATTCGTTTTTAGTTGTCACGTCGATGCAGCTCTTTTGTCTAAAGACAAAGGTTGTGGCTGTAAGTTAATAATACAAAATTAAAAAAATAAAAATAATGACGGGCGCCACTTGGTTTTATTTTAGAGGTAATTAAATATTTCTTCCCGCCAAGAAAAGGCAAAGAAGATAATTAAAAGTTAAATTTAAAGAAAAAAATTAAATTTCTTTAAAAGTAAAAAACTAACATGAATATAAATCATTATGAATGCTTCAACTTATCGATATCTTGGAACTGAATGATAATAATAAATCATTTAACGATAAATTGCATATTTACAATGATATAAACATAACTACAAAGGAAAACTGATTACTATATATATGTATCTGATGCATTTGTCAAAGGGACTTAGATCATTTACAGCATTCGGTGTAAACCTATTGCTGTGATTGGTCTTCCTCTAAGCCCATTCAATTGAAAAAATAATAACCATGTTGTTGGAAGAATTTTTATTGCTCTGTAAATCATGCTATTGAAAGTTGATATTTTATATTTCATGGGTCAGTAGGCATCTGCATGTATGTAATTGAATGTGTGAGTGGGTTTCATGTAAATGTCGAAGTCTAATTTGTTTGGATGTCGGATGATTGAAACATCTAAAAACGGTAATATATTGTTGATGTCTGTTTCAAAAGTGAAGCGTATTATTAAATTCGGTTTAGAAAAAAAACTTAATTGATTAACCACCATTACACAGAAACTAACCCCCCCCCCCCAAAAAAAATGGCGTCACATTAAACTTTACATTTTGTAAATTATAAACAATTATAAACTTTTTTCTGGTTTATAACGATTATAAACGAATAAGTAATTTACTTTAAATATGAATCTTAAATCCAACAAACAAATTCACTTAAAAGAATTTAACAGTTTCTCAAATAAAATAAAGCTAATAAAATATTTCAATAAACTTTGAAAACAATCTTTGATGTTATCTTTGTAATAATTTGGAATAAAGTTTATTTAACCTTACAATAATCTTTGTAAAAATCTTTACTCAACAAATAATTGTTTAGTTAATTATACTCAAATTCAAGCAGCGTAGAAATGAATCAAAGTATTTACCTAACTAAAATCACTAGGTAAATTCTACCAACAATCTAGGTATGTAATTAATTAATCAATACAAAAAATAAAAGTTAATTTAACTTCGATTACTTCTCTTTTAACCAAATCAACTGAAATTACATTATAATTATAACCATTCAATTAGGCGTAAACGTATTTTCATTATATTAAATATGGACAGTCTCATTCTTAAATTTTCACTGATAACTGGTTCAAAAAAGAGAAACTTCAAAAGATAACTTATCCTGCTGCTATGCTTCCATCATGATCCCAGCTCACACGGAATTTATAAATCCGGAAACATCGCTAAGTTCACCAAAATGGACGCAAAAAAACATGAAGTACACTTTCACAATTAAATATGGCGACTTCCCCGTCTTCGCCAGATTATTCCGTAGAAATTGAGGATAAGTCGTGAAATCGGTACAGAAAACCGTCTGCAATACAGACCTGACAATGAACGAATTAGATAAACTCGAATTTATAAAAATGTAAATAATTACCAAAATATTTTGAGCGGCCTGGAGAAATAGCACTTAGCTTTTTTAGTATTTACGGCGATCACACAGATACGGTGGGAATTCAACACCTTTGCGTATTTTACAATTGATCACACAGATAGATCATTCGTCGAGCCAGAAGGATAATCAAATCCCCAAAATGTCGGCGGATTCACCTGTGTGACCTCTCGTTATGTTATGTTATGTTATGTTATGTTATGTTATGTTATGTTATGTTATGTTATGTTATGTTATGTTATGTTATGTTATGTTATGTTATGTTATGTTATGTTATGTTATGTTATGTTATGTTATGTTATGTTATGTTATGTTATGTTATGTTATGTTATGTTATGTTATGTTATGTTATGTTATGTTATGTTATGTTATGTTATGTTATGTTATGTTATGTTATGTTATGTTATGTTATGTTATGTTATGTTATGTTATGTTATGTTATGTTATGTTATGTTATGTTATGTTATGTTATGTTATGTTATGTTATGTTATGTTATGTTATGTTATGTTATGTTATGTTATGTTATGTTATGTTATGTTATGTTATGTTATGTTATGTTATGTTATGTTATGTTATGTTATGTTATGTTATGTTATGTTATGTTATGTTATGTTATGTTATGTTATGTTATGTTATGTTATGTTATGTTATGTTATGTTATGTTATGTTATGTTATGTTATGTTATGTTATGTTATGTTATGTTATGTTATGTTATGTTATGTTATGTTATGTTATGTTATGTTATGTTATGTTATGTTATGTTATGTTATGTTATGTTATGTTATGTTATGTTATGTTATGTTATGTTATGTTATGTTATGTTATGTTATGTTATGTTATGTTATGTTATGTTATGTTATGTTATGTTATGTTATGTTATGTTATGTTATGTTATGTTATGTTATGTTATGTTATGTTATGTTATGTTATGTTATGTTATGTTATGTTATGTTATGTTATGTTATGTTATGTTATGTTATGTTATGTTATGTTATGTTATGTTATGTTATGTTATGTTATGTTATGTTATGTTATGTTATGTTATGTTATGTTATGTTATGTTATGTTATGTTATGTTATGTTATGTTATGTTATGTTATGTTATGTTATGTTATGTTATGTTATGTTATGTTATGTTATGTTATGTTATGTTATGTTATGTTATGTTATGTTATGTTATGTTATGTTATGTTATGTTATGTTATGTTATGTTATGTTATGTTATGTTATGTTATGTTATGTTATGTTATGTTATGTTATGTTATGTTATGTTATGTTATGTTATGTTATGTTATGTTATGTTATGTTATGTTATGTTATGTTATGTTATGTTATGTTATGTTATGTTATGTTATGTTATGTTATGTTATGTTATGTTATGTTATGTTATGTTATGTTATGTTATGTTATGTTATGTTATGTTATGTTATGTTATGTTATGTTATGTTATGTTATGTTATGTTATGTTATGTTATGTTATGTTATGTTATGTTATGTTATGTTATGTTATGTTATGTTATGTTATGTTATGTTATGTTATGTTATGTTATGTTATGTTATGTTATGTTATGTTATGTTATGTTATGTTATGTTATGTTATGTTATGTTATGTTATGTTATGTTATGTTATGTTATGTTATGTTATGTTATGTTATGTTATGTTATGTTATGTTATGTTATGTTATGTTATGTTATGTTATGTTATGTTATGTTATGTTATGTTATGTTATGTTATGTTATGTTATGTTATGTTATGTTATGTTATGTTATGTTATGTTATGTTATGTTATGTTATGTTATGTTATGTTATGTTATGTTATGTTATGTTATGTTATGTTATGTTATGTTATGTTATGTTATGTTATGTTATGTTATGTTATGTTATGTTATGTTATGTTATGTTATGTTATGTTATGTTATGTTATGTTATGTTATGTTATGTTATGTTATGTTATGTTATGTTATGTTATGTTATGTTATGTTATGTTATGTTATGTTATGTTATGTTATGTTATGTTATGTTATGTTATGTTATGTTATGTTATGTTATGTTATGTTATGTTATGTTATGTTATGTTATGTTATGTTATGTTATGTTATGTTATGTTATGTTATGTTATGTTATGTTATGTTATGTTATGTTATGTTATGTTATGTTATGTTATGTTATGTTATGTTATGTTATGTTATGTTATGTTATGTTATGTTATGTTATGTTATGTTATGTTATGTTATGTTATGTTATGTTATGTTATGTTATGTTATGTTATGTTATGTTATGTTATGTTATGTTATGTTATGTTATGTTATGTTATGTTATGTTATGTTATGTTATGTTATGTTATGTTATGTTATGTTATGTTATGTTATGTTATGTTATGTTATGTTATGTTATGTTATGTTATGTTATGTTATGTTATGTTATGTTATGTTATGTTATGTTATGTTATGTTATGTTATGTTATGTTATGTTATGTTATGTTATGTTATGTTATGTTATGTTATGTTCATGTTTTGTAAATAATTGGTTTATTTTATTTGATAAATAAATTATTTGTTATTGTTTATTAAACACGTTAAATTAAATCTTGCACCTCCAACCTTAAATAAAAGAGTGTGCGCGATAACAGAAACAAGGGTAAGAGAACTGAAGCTTCTGAAAAGAGCGAGAAAGGTAGGTGATCTATTGTTTTTTTGAGCCAAGCCGGAGGCGAACAGGACGCACCCACATTATATTCATATTTCGGCTATATATAGGAAAGGTATTTTATATTAATGTAATTCATTAATAATTAATTATACATCAATTCTAAAATTGACTTTTGAACAGATTTTTAGATTCTAAATATAATTTAATTTTCTCAATTTATTTTAAAAATGAATGTTGAAGCAGGAATTTGAATAAAATTGTTTTACATCAATCGAAAGAAACATAGGCAAATACATGTAAATTTCAAAGTGTTCAAATATCGGTTCCCTTATATATTTCAGAGACAATATTTATTTTTTTTTTTTTGTAATATTTTTTATATATTTCACCTAACACTTGGTTTCTCTAAGTTAGTATAATTAATAATTCAACTTTTTTATAATTCCAGGAGATTAATTCCAGCTTTTGGTTAAAATTCAAAAACTTTAATAATAATTTGTGAAATAAATCTACTCATCTTTATTTTAATCCAAAAGCACATTATTTTTTACACAGGTTGAGTCACCGAAGAGTTCGTCTTTTTTTGTTAAAATGGGGATATGAAACCAACATGATACCAATCTATTCAATGATTATTTTAAATGAAATATATTTAAATTTTCGATGATTTTGGCTCATTTATAAGATAAGCCATTATTTCATTTTCACATGGAGATGATAAAAATATATCATATTTAAAATTATCATCGAATAGAATGATGTTATCTTAGTAATTATACAAAATTAAATTTCTCCATTTAGAAAGCTTAAAATGTAATGATTTCATTAGTACACCAATGCAACTATCAAAATTTTTAGAATCCATTTTTTTCCGCGGTAACAACTAATCAAAACTAAAAAAATGAATATAATTATCATGTATAACTAGATAATATTATAATAATAAAATATAAATGAAATGTTCGGAAATCCAATTTCATTACAAAGTATTAGACACTATAAATAGAAGAGTGTTCATTCACTTGGTCAGAGTAATTTAATAAATTAAATAAAAATGATTTGGAAATAATTAATAAATTATTGCCCGGTAAGTAGTTTTTTTTAATGTGCATTTGTTTAAAGTACTTGCGGTACGTAAGTCAAAATGTCACAGAGCTAAATGTGGAAATAATTTATTAATTATTTCCAAATCATTTTTATTTAATTTATTAGACACTATCTTATTTGGTTGATTGTTTTTCTTTAATTTCTATCATTATATATTTGTTAAGAAAATAATGTCAGTTCAAGGAAGTGGTAGTGTGAGAAGGTTTTATTCAACGACATAATAAAAATAAATGGTACATAACCTCCCCATTAATTTTATTTTCAATAAAAATTCATTGTAAATGTGTTATACCAAATATGTATTCTGAAACATTGAAATCACATTTTTATTTTCATTTTCAATTGACTTAAAATCGTAACCAGAATTTTAAACACAACGAAACGAAGACATAGTAGGTGAAATAACAGAACATATGATTTTGACAGATACGGAATTGAAAGAAGAGTGGCAAGCATGTCTCGAAATAAAAAATGTATCTTGAAAATATTAAATTCGTTCCCCTTCGTAAATTCGTACACCCTGCACTACACCACCGCGCGAATAAAGACGGACCGTGACGAAAATAAACGAAGGATTTGTTCCATTGAAAATATCATTGAAATCGTATAGATAAGTAAATAATTTAATTCCATTCATGACTACCAGGGCGGCAGCATATTCGCCAAGGCCAAATCACTCGTAAAGAGCATTAAAACCCCCCTGTTACATTCTAATGTATACAATCCCCACATCAGTTAGTTGAACGCAATGCCTAATATGACTACCCTCAATCTCGAACTAAGTAATTTTCTCACAATTCAATAATCTCACGCGGAAACTGTTAATGTTTCAATTGTATTCGATGTTTTTTACTTAAACATGAATGTATACTTTTGAATATTTTTGAATGAATTATTATTAATAATTAAATATTTCTTCAAATGGGTTTCATTAATCATAATATTTATAAAATATCGATGATCTTAACGCTGGTAGTTTGACACATGAAAAATGAAACACATGAAAGTGACTTTTGATTACGAATTGAATTTACTACAATTGTTAGTTTATAATGAACGATAAACCAACCATTTTGATTACGTTTATTTGTATTTTATCTATTTTCATTTTCTTTGTTTGAGTTTTTATAAGAGTGTCTTTCATCCCTAATCAATTTAATTCTTGATATAAAACTTTTCATTAGCTTCAATATCCTTTTGTACATTTTTACTTTGTCGTTTCTCTTCGTGAAGTAATGTTTATCAAGTTTTCCGTTGAAATTAATTTTATCTTCCTCAAGTCGCTCGGAATATTAATTCAAGCCTTTATTTGTTACTTGATCTTTATTTTTTAATGTTCGTTATTAGATTTATAAAAATCTTCAAATTAATTAAAGTTCTGGAATTTTGTACTGAATATTATTAAAAATGTGTTTCGGATCTTCATTCTGATAATATAGTATGATTACAAAAGTAGCAATCACTTTCCGAGTATCGTTACATTTAATCAACCGGATTCTAAATAATTTCCCAGCAGTTTGCAATACACTGTTTCGTCTGAACAGTTCCATTATTTAATGCATTATACTTAGTTATACTTAGACTTGATGTAGAATTATTTAATCTCTCATTTGCATCTTCAAGTGCTTCACGTTTAGAATTGTGAACAAATATCTTAACAGGATCAATATTCTCAATGGCGCGTATTAATCTATCATTAGTACCCATTAAATATTTAGAAACATATTTGTATCAACGGGTAAAATATTCAGTTAATTAATAAATAAATATAATTTTGGAAATATAAGAAAAAGTGAACTGCTCAAATATTAACGAATTAATATATATATATTTAATTTGTAAGTTTATTAAAAATTTTATAAAACATTAATAACATAATTAAGTTTCAATTTCATAAATTATCGCTAATTCTAGGATCAAATAATAACATAGAATTAATTATTCAAACTATTATTACTATAATATTTTTTAAATTATTCACTTTGTGACTTCGATTTTTACATTATAACGTAATTTAATAATATTAGGATTCGTTTTTTTTGCATTATTAATTAATATAAAGGCAATTATAAATTAATGTTCCTTTAAAACGATCAACATTTCTCAACTATCATCTATCCGCAATGAGTGTTTTCGACATCTCTCTCTTTCTTCTAAGAATTCCTGGCGTGCAAATAAGAAATAGAAACGTTTTCGCAAATTTTAGATTGGCGTTTACGTTTTGTGCGTTTTCTGTAATCTCTGCGTTGATTTTCACTGAGATCGTCCTTACATATGAAACAATTGACACGATCGGAAAAGGGGATATGCTTCCCATTTATTTTAAGGTAATATATAATATATTTACAGCACTTTATTTACATTCATTATGACAAGTAATTCGATTGTTTAATAATCCAATTATATAAATCGATTTATTGTAATATCATGATGTAATAAAACGTGTTTATTGCTTTCTTGTTTGTCAGAATGATTTACGAAGTGATTCAGTGAGATTGCCCAGCATTTTTTTATTTCGAGAGTAAAGTATAATAAATCATCATGCAGTGCAGTGCCATATGAATTTACATAGAAAACACTTGACGCAAGATTTTGTTGTTGAATATATTATAATCATATTTAAACATTTAATTCACTGTATTTATGAAACTAATTTTTGTTATACGCCATTCAAAAAATTGAAAATAATGTCATTTGAATAGAATAAAAACATAGTTTTTTTTTTCAAATGACACAATGTCAATGTTTTACACAATTTCGAAAGTAATCAAATATCTGCAATGACACACTTAGGTAACAAACAAATGTTTGAAATACACATTTAAGAATGGACTAACAAAAACTATTAGGAGAGGAGATAGGTGTATGAATGAGGATAGAAAATAAGATGTTAGTTGTGGAAAGACAGGAAATATAGCATGGAGATCGCGCTGACGGACCTGAACTCAGTTTCTGACCTATCTCCTCTCCTAATAGTTTTTATTAGTTAATTGTTAAATGTGTATTTCAAACATTTATTATCTAAGTGTGTCATTACATATATTTGATGTAAAATGTCAAACATGCAGTTTCAGACATATTTCCTAATTTCATGAAACATGCCTGGTATATGCCATTACATTTTCGAGCTATCCGTTTGATTGCTTTAGTGATTGTACTGTTGAAGCATCATGATTCTCCAGATAATATATATTTTTTATCAATTCCATCTGGTAGGCATATTTTCCAATAATTAGTGTCTTGTATCCATTTAAAGTGTTTTCAGGAAATACTTCGAAAACAATAAATTTTGCCCAGAAATAACCTATGTTCAGGTTATATGGTATAATGGTATAAGAGGAGTCTATAATAACGTAACATTAGCTTTGTCCTAGATGGCTCTGTTGTCGCTAAAACAAGCTCAACTCATATTTTTTTAAGAAAACCCATATTTTTTATTACAGTATCAGATTCCTCGTTAAAAAATAAGAAGAATTTACTTAGCTTACTTTTTCATCAGCATTGATAGATGGCGCTGTAATTGCAAAAATAAATTTTGCATTCGGATATATTTGTTTATTTTATTTAATTTCCATTTTTGTAAAAGATTTTTCATTGTTTCATAATATGGCGTAAATTTAAATTACTTTTTATATCATATTTTAATTCTGGGAAGTCGACCGACTTGAAAAAGATGCAAATAAATATTACAATTTGAAATTAAACAAGTAACAGGAATTCCGCTTCTGTTCGATGTCCGAGCTGGAGGCTACATTGTAGGAAGCTGAAAGGAAAAGGCACTTATGTTTTAATTGAAATCTTGAATTTAATGAATCAGAGACACGATAAGATACTCTTAATAGAGAACACAGATTAAACACGGACACGTATGACAAAACTATTTTGACTGCTTTAATTACAATTAAACATTGCTTCCATTACAGCTCTTTTGATAAATTTAATACGTCCTCTCAAAAATGACTGTCTTCTGAAACTATTCCCATTATCTCGCTCGTTAATTCTCTGAACTCACCATCGTTGTATTTCCACGGACAAAGTAGTGCCGAACTTGTTTCGTTCTTTTGTGAAATTCTTGATTTATAATTAATCTTAATGCACTAACATTATCCACTTTTAATGTTGGAATTTGTTTCAGATTAGTTAACTCTTCAAACAATCTCTTCAACTAAATAAGTTCTTTTATAGAACTTGGCAGCTACAAATTCGGCTTTAGTTGTTGATAAAGCTATGCATTGCTATTTTATACTTTTCCAAGTTGTGGCACTACCTGCATAATTACAAACTATTCCAAACGTTAATCTCGTTTCCAGATCATCAGCAAAATCCGCATCCGAAAACACATTTAAAAATCCATTTTCAAATCCAGATTTGAAAAATAGTCCATAATTTACTGTTCCAACCAAATATTTGAAAAATCGTTTGACGTTTTTCCAATCACGCATTGTCGAAGCCATAGAAACTGAATACGCAAGATTAGGTCGTGTAATTACAGCCAGGTGCTATAAACCTCCCACACCTTCTCGATAAGATACACATTTACTAACGAATTCAGAAGAATTTTCGTTTTAAGTTACTCTTTCTATAGGAATTGAAACTGCACTTGATTCATGCATAGGTAAATTTCTTCAGAATTCGTTTGGTATCAATTTATTGAGTTTTTTTCTATTTCGAATTCCTTTTTCAAACTTTCCAAAGAGTAATTCATTTTAGTTTGATCTGATCCTGCAATAAGACCATCGTCAACAAAGATTATAACAATGAATTTTGACGTCCTTTTAACAAATAAGCATAGATCAGTCTGACTTAAACAAAAATTACACTGTTTACTAAATTCAATAAATCGCGTATTCCAGCATCTAGGACTTTGTTTTAATCCATACAAACTGTTATTAAGTTTACAGACCTTATTCGTGCCATCGCGATAACCACCGGGTTGTTTTATATGCACTTCTTCATCCAACTACTCATTTAAAAAAGCTATTTTCATATCAAATTGCAATAATGAAAGGTTTTCATAAGCTGAAATACTAGTAATTACTAGTGTCAAATCTGACAACAGAACTAAACGTTTCATAAAAACCTTCCAATCAACCTCAGCATTTGTTTAAATTTTAAGAATCTACTTGTTATCTACCAATTTCTTTCCCTTGGCCAATTCAACCAGATTCCATGTTTTGTTTTGAAGTAGAGATAAAATCTCATTATCCATTGCTGCTTTCTGTGCATCAGCGTTATCTGACTCCATCGCTTCTTTATAATTTTTAGGATGTACATTTTCGACAACCATCACATAATCTTTTAACCATACAGGTTTATTTAAATTTTCACGATTCCTTAACAGTCTTCTATTCAATTTATTATTCTCTTCGTCCATATTAGACTTCTCAGTAGTTTTTTCGCTATCATCTACCAATTTTACCTTCTCAAATTCGGCAACTAACGGCACAATTACCTCTTATATAATATAGAACATCTCGACTTTTGATCAGCCAAAACAATCTTTTTCATCAAAATATCCCATTATATTCAATTAAAAAAAATTATATATTTACAATTACATTTCAAAAAACATAGACCAAGTTTCTTTATGAAACATTCACTCTTATAAATTTAATATTTGAACATTTGGTAATTACATAATAGTTATTAAATTAAATTTGCTACACAATCTAGACAGATTTATACTTAGCCAACACATTTATGACTTAATCCCAATTAACTACTATTAACCAAATCAACCTTGCATGATGAGTCTCTATTGACACAATATTAAACTCACAAACCAATATTAATTTACAAAAACTAAAAAATTAAGATTTTCATACACATAACACTCGGCGAAAAAGTAATATAATAACATTTAACAACTATACATATTATTAAAAAATGGTGATGTGTCCATCATGGCACTTTCCCCGGTGAATACGGTCAAATAAGTTTCTGATAGAAAATTTAATAGGGAAGCAAAATGATTAATAGAAAAAATTGATTGTTATCTTTTAAAGTTAAAGCCGAGTATTTAGAAGAATATTGTAATTAAGTGTGTTATTTCTTACCTTACAATAGGTTAAAATCATTCCTCCACACTCTTCTTCATTTTTGCAAACTGGAGGCGTTTGCGAATGATAAGTTGAATTTGGCGGCACTTTGACGTTTTATTTGTCATTAAAATAATTATTTCAATAATTAAAATCTCTAAGGGAATTTATCAGATAAATGCTTATAAAATGAAAACCGGAGGTCCTACAATAAAAGTTTTATAACAGAAATTATTTATTTTCCAAGATCTAAAACTTTTATTTGAAACATTTTTCTATCCGAATTAAAAAATGAAAAATTGCTAAGAGTAAAGTTGCACTTAATGAGTTTTGATTCTAACCAAAAGCTTTTCAGATCATTCCACTGTTATATAAAGCTTAGATATAAAGTTTGGTCTTAATCCATTTAGCCGTTTAGGCGCTATCGCGGAAACACACAGACACACACAGACATTTTTCAAAACTCGATGGAATGGACTCAGGGGACCTCAAAACGTGCATATTTGTTGAAATTGGCGGTTCGAAAATTTTCACGATCACAATACTTTCCCTTGGACAGGGGTCCGGGGAAAGTAAAAAACAATATTTTTTTTGTTTTGTTTAAAAATAGATATTTAAAATATAAAAGAGTATTCGTTCACTTGGTCACAGTTATTTAAATATATTAAATAAAAAATGGTGATGTGTCCATCATGGTACTTTCCCCGGTGAATACGGTCAAATAAGTTTCTAATTGAAAATTTAATAGGAAAGCAAAATGATTAATAGAAAAAATTGATTGTTGTCTTTCAAAGTTAAAACCGAGTATTGAGATGAATATTATAATTATGTGTGTTAGTTCTTACCTTACAATGTGTTGAAATCATTGATCCGCACTCTTCTTCGTTTTTTTCAAACTTTGCGAATGTGCTGAATACGACGGCACTTTGACGTTTTAATTGTCATTAAAATAATTATTTTAATAATTAAAATCTCTAAGGGAATTTATCAGGTAAACCCTTATAAAATGAAAACCGGAGGTCCTACAATAAAAGTTTTATAGCAGAAATTATTTATTTTCCAAGATCTACAACTTTTATTTGAAACATTTTTCTATCCGAATTAAAAAATGAAAAATTGCTAAGAGTAAAGTTGCACTTAATGAGTTTTGATTCTAACAAAAAGCTTTTCAGATCATTCCACTGTTATAAAAAGCTTAGATATAAAGTTTGGGCTTAATCCATTTAGCCGTTTATGCGCTATCGCGGAAACACACAGACACACAGACACACGGACACACAGACACACAGACACACAGACACACACACAGACATTTTTCAAAACTCGATGGAATGGACTCAGGGGACCTCAAAACGTGCATATTTGTTGAAATTGGCGGTTCGAAAATTTTCACGATCACAATACTTTCCCTTGGACAGTGGGTCCGGGGAAAGTAAAAATGATTTGAAAATAATTAATTAATTATTTTCACATATAGCTCTGTGATTTTTCATTTACGTTACGTTTAGTCACAGAGCTAAAAGTGATAATAATTTATTAATTATTTTCAAATAATTTTTATTTAATAAATTTAAATAACTGTGACAACGCCTGCGCATTGCGCTTAGGATGGCTGATTAATTCCACCTCGGATATCAGCACTCTTCAGCCACCGCATTAGACACGGCAGGTTTCTAATTTACGACTAAACATATCGCCCGCCTTGGACCGAACCGGCCAACCCAATTGGCAAGGGATTAGTCGTAAATATTAGCTTTACAAGATGACCTAACTAACTGAAACAAAACAACTATTCTAAACAAACCCATAAGGATAGGCTTAGGAAACCGAAACTTCACTCCACCAGGGGCCTTTGGGGAGACTTCGCGAATAAAGCCCGCGGTTCAGGATATAGGTTATAAATGAACGTAATGAACAAAAGTGACCCAATATTGAATAACTAAATAAAAATTCAACTTAAAAATAACCTGTCTCATCCCTATCCTACAACTAAACAAACAACGCTTCCTACATACAAGGTAGAGCACACAATTTGGACGAATGATAATTCATTTTGCTGTTTGAACCTCCACTACCCTTACAATTTCATCTTTTCCAGGATGTACTTTATCTACCCTGCCCAGTCTCCATTTTAAAGGCGGCAGATTATCCTCAATAATCAAAACCATCGTTCCTATTTTTAAATTGGGAGTCAATTTATTCCACTTATTTCGTTGCTGAAGAGTATTCAAATATTCCTTTTGCCAGCGACTCCAAAAGGATTTACTCAATATGTTGAATCAATTTCCATCTATCGCTTACGCATGGAAGTTTAGTTTCCGAGCTTGGCTCCAGGGGTATCCAACATTAAAAAGTGTTCCGGGATCAATGGTTCTAAATCGTTAGGATTGGAGTTTATAGGGGAAATTGGTTGGGAATTAAGTGTGGCTTCAACTTGTACCATCACAATATAAAGCTCTTCATAAGTCAGCTTTTGCTCACTAATTACTCTAAACAATAATCGCTTAGCTGACTTGATTCCGGCTTCCCACAATCCACCGAAATTTGGATTATGCGGTGGATTCAATGACCATTTGATTCCCTTTTCATGCAGCTCTTGGGTACACTTTTCACTGAAACTCGATGAAGCGATAAACTGCCCATTCTGTCAGCTTTCTCTTAGCACCAACAATTTGTACCACAATCACTATACAGCTAAGAAAGCTTACAGCTCTGCATTATCATGAACTGTTGCAATGAATAAATCATGAAAATTACTCCATTTCCTTATATCACCTCCGAATTCAGGTAGCGTTAACTTGGAAAGATTCACCAATAATTTTGCCACTCGAAAGATCCCTACTATTAGACGCGTCAGACTTGGCTTCCTCGCTAGGAAACACCATTGACGAAATTGCCAACACATTGTAATACGAATGATTCTAACATAGGTTGGAAATCTTTTACAACTTTTGGTGTTTTTTTTTGTTTGTTTGGAATTACAAGCACAAACTTTAGCAATAGTATCTTGATAACATTGCAACATATCTTCAATGCCATTTAGCATAACTTTAAACATATTTTTTTTTGTTTAGCATTCGTTGCATCGCTTTTAACTTTTGTTGCAATGTGTTCCAATCTAGTCACCCTATCTTTGGTAGTTTCCAACAAAAAAATTAAGTCATCGATTAATCTCATTTTGACCATAAAATATCCATAACAATGTAGCTAATTAAATTAATGGATAAATAAATGTTAATTGCGTATTATTTGTCTAATTCCACCAAACATCAATTACTACTACTAATTCGAATTTTCCCACAAATAACGAGAAATATATTTTTTGTTTATTTATTTTTAAGCAATAAAAAGGTCAAATGACGATTTACATAACTTAAATACTTTATAACTGAAATTTCTAACCAATAAAATTAAGAAACCAGCTAATGGTTTGCAGATAATTAAATTCAATTATATTTAATTATTGCCAAAATAAATTTGAATGCACAACTCTCTTCAATTCAAATAACCACCAAAATCAAACAACGGGACGCGCTCTGCATGCGTATCCGTTATATTTCCAGACGTACTGGCGGGGCAAGATTCCTCGCTCAGTTACACCCACAGTATAGTCCTAAGCAATAATCGCACTCTCGAAAATAACGCAAAATGGAGAAACTTCGCGCAGCAGAACGGCGCAGCTCTCAAACCCGGCCATATGGCCACCCAAATATAATCTGTAAATGGATATTGAATTTAAATCATTAAAAACAGTGTTTATGCGACGATCTAAGAAATTTTTGAACTTTTAGATGAAATATTGTTTGCCATTTTGTAAATAACTTCAAGCATCAGTATTTATACGATTTCAAATGATCACCGCTAAGTTAAAGTATTAATTATTATTAGGTATTTGGGGCTGCTCCTTATGTGAAATATTAAATTTAATCTACAATATATTTTTAACATCACAATCGGTGAGAGTTTTATAATTGATATGCATACAGAAATTGTGAGGTTAATAACATACACAAATTATAATATGTTAAACTTATTAATAAAGTCTTAATTTTTAAAATGGTACCCATTATAATTCAATATTTCATTCGATTCGTTTTTAAATCCCTTTCATATTGAAATGATTGTATATATTAGCTTCAAATTATATAAATATTTCTTGGTACATTAAATTATGAATTTATTATTTCATCAAAAAGTGTTAATATCTAAATCAATACAGTTATAATAACAATAAATTGCAGTAGTTTACTAATAAATTTAATCGATAGAAAGATAAATTTACTGAGCATTAATTAATATTAAACTTAAGAAAAAAACATCAACAATCTCTTTATAAATTTTTTTTGCTAATTATACATTTGAATACTCATAATTAATAACTTGCTGCTAGATGTCCATTTCGAAAACAACGCATTCGTTATCAATGTTGATATTTATACAAATTAATTTCAACTATTACAAATACACTAAATAAAATACGAGAAAATTTATAAAATAATAATCACGAAATATGTTTTTATTACTATTTTTTACTATTATTTTAATATCCTAGTACGCACACTTTGTTTAAAATTATAAATTTCGTCTCATTTATACAAAAATGAAACAAATGTATTGGATATTTTCATAATTGATCAAATATTGTGTTTTGGAAATTTTGTATTGCGAATTTTAAACTAATTATTATTATTACATATAACAATGATAATCATTAGGAAATTAACAATATTTAATAGTTATTATTAATATTTATAATATAAAATGAACGGTTATTAAGTTGGACCGCCACTGGAAATGACGCCAGTAGTGGATGCGCACTTTTTTATTCGATAATTGCCTGATCAAACGTAGCCGGCATGCGGGGCACAAAATTTCAAAGTACCTGACCTGCAGTTGCATCTGGACGTCTATAACTGGCATTGTAGCTGTACCCAAACTTTAAAAAACACTATAATTATCACACTAACTGTAAATTTTCAACGTCTCTTAACATACCGCACATGGACATTCAACAAATTATTCACACACAAAAAAAACATCCATTTTAGGCCCATTAATAACGCCTGCGCATTGCGCTTAGGACGGCTGATTAATTCCGCCTCGGGTGGCAGCACTCTGCAGCCACCGCATTAGGCACGGCAGGTTTCTACCTTACGACTAAATAAATATCATATAAAAGATTGGAATAACATGAAATAATATTATTAGTTATTTCATAACTAAACCCATCTATTTTAAAAATAAATTTATATTGTATAAATATTTTATGCCCGTTTGCACCGCCTTGTTTAAGTACTCCTTATGGTTAAGTAATCCTTAGGTCAAGACAATTGGTTTGCACCGCGCGCGCACGAATCTAAGGTCTCCTTAAATTTAAGCCACGATGTTGGCGGTTCTTAAATAAATATATTGTTTAATGTTTATTTTCATTACTATAATGTTTATAATGGTAATAATTACTGCAAATAATTGCGATTTTCTAAAATTAAAAATAATTTTATATGATTTCAATTTTAGAAAGCAAGAATAATACGCTTTTGGAGACAACATGAAATTAGGCACTGACATTCCACTAGATTTTCCCCAAACTAAGGAGACCTTAACTGAGCGGAGATTTTATATGAGCGGTGCAATTCAATCGCTTCTATTCTTTCCTTAAATTTTACGGGACCCTTAACTAAGGAGGCCTTAAAGTAAAATCGGTGCAAACGGGCATTAATGTTTTATGTAAAATGTATAATCGGTAAAATAAGTTTAGTATTGGAAACTTTCCAATACTAAACTTATTTTACCGATGCTAAGATGTCACTATACGTTATATTTAATTTATCTTTATTTTGATTACAAAATACGAATTAACAAAGTAATTTACAAACCGTTTTTGCAGATACTAAACCTGTCACTTTGTCGCCTTTTGTTGACACCACAGATTACCTTACCTAGATTGATAACTCCAATAGAAAGATTCGTTCAAAGTTTCGTTTAGTATGCCCCGGAAACCACAAGCGTCGCTAGTGTCGAACCGAGCAGCGGAATGCAGGGGAGGAGGGAAATCCCCCGTTAATTTAAATTATTTTAATATTTCATATAATATTTCATACTTTGCCAATATTCTGTCACTATTTTTTAATATCAGATTATAAAATATAATCTGATATTATAATTGTGAAACATTGGCAAAGATATTTTCGATTTGTAAGAGAGGATAAGCTTAAAACAAATGTCCTGCATTATTGTAATTTCAAAGGAACATGCAAACAGATAAGCAATAATCATATAATTTCATAACAAATAATATTTCTTACAATAAATTGAGGCAAAACGTCTTAAACATGTGCTTCTAATAATTAAACATTTTTCTCAAAGACTGTTCTTCCTGTTTTTCGTATGAATATGTTAATAGTAACTTTTATTGCAAAGGATTATTTCATACAAACACATGTACTAAATATACTAAAGAATCTTTAGTAAAGATACATTTTTATAAAGAAGTACAGCAAAACTTGACGATGATTTTGTAATTAGGGAAAATCCTAATACAAAATCAAATGACGCTGTCATATTTGTTTGCAAGAAATATTGTTTGCTATTGAATTATATGATTATTGCTTACCCGTTTGTATAATCCTTCAAATTCCAACAACACACGACATTTATTTGAACATTTTATGACACTATTTTTTGACCATATTATGAATAAATTCCAAAATAAATCACAACACAAATTAAGGTTATACATGTGCGATAGCATACGCCATGTTTACGAGTGCGTGCTTCAGCGTGTTTTTTGTTTTTGGGTATAGTAGGTGTAAGAGGAAGAAGGACGGAAATAATTTAGAAAAAAACATTTCTGCGTTCAGCGCTCCAAGTGGTTGCCGGGGCACACTATGAAACGTTGAACGGAAAATTCCTATGGAGTTAACAGGGCCTGGTTGACACGTTTATTAACAAAAACGCAGCAAAATCTACGTGATCATAAAATTTCCAGTTATTTTGACTCGTAAAGTTAATTTTTTTGAATTAACAATTTTTTAATTAAATAGCGCTAGATTGCTGAAATTTCGCACTGTATATTGTAATAATAATAATAAACTTCAGTTACTGCGATTTATATATATTATTTAAATTTAAATTTCCAGTGGATCCACACCTGTCCCTTCCAAAACATCCATTTCTTGTATTGTTGGTATTACAATTGGTGTACAAAATTGAGCAATTTTGTCACCGCTTTTAACATGATAATCTTTTTTTTTTTGTTGTGGTTGAATATATAAACACATTTAATTCTTCAGTGTAATTGGAATCTATCACGCCGGCTCCGATTCCGATTGAATGATTTAAGGCTAAACCAAACCTAGGAGCTATCCGGCCATAACATTCATCCGGCAACTGAACTTTTATTTCTGAATTGAAGATACTCTTGTTGGTATAATTTTATCCTCATGGCTGCATAGGTCCAATCCCGCTGATTTACTCGTTACCCTTGACGAATTGAAGGCGACCATAAGCGTCTTTTGAAATTTAAGCATTCTATAAATTATTCTGAATTAAAAAAAAAACAACATTTATATTAAAAATACTTACTATTTAGGTGTATTTATAGGTATATATTTTTACTTAAATGTACGTAGCATATTCTAAGAAAACTAATACATGTGGTATTTTTTTAATTATTAATTTCTTAAAATTAGCTGACTTATTTGCTTTCGAATTAATGTACATAATAATTACTTTATTTTTGCAGTTAAAATACAAACTAACTCTTTCTAATTACAGAATTCAATTGCAATTGTACTGTATTTCATTTCGAGAGACGATTGGACGAAAGCAGCAGAGGACATCGAAACCAAATTCTGGAAAGTAGACGAGTTTGAAACTCCAATCCGTTCGAAATATAATGAAAGGCACTTAAAATTTTACAATATATCAAAAATATACGTGATTATAATTATAATCTCGAGTATGGCGATTTACTTAAGGCCAATGTTTTATGGTGAACTTCCTTATACGTTGTATGCAGTCTGCGATGTGGAACAGATCTATTGTTACACCGGCATTTATGTATATCAGTTTACTATAAATATTTTCACTGCAAGTTTTGCGGTCGGATTCGATTTGCTTTTGGTCTATCAAGTGATGAGGGTTTATTTGGAATTCGAAATCATTAAATATTATTTAAAGATCATCGACTTTGAGGACAGAGAAGATGTGGTGAAAAGGAAAGTGAGTGGTTTGATTCACCATCATACCGTAATTTTAGAGTAAGTTTATTTTATAAATACCTCAAAGCTAACTCAAAATTTACACAGATTGAATTAAATACAGTAAATGCAACATGCGATATCAGGTGTGTCAAAATTATCGGACAAGCACTTTAATTAAGGTTAGCTATAGTAAATATAATAAATAGAAAAGAGCATTTATTCACTTAGTCACAGTTATAGTACAAATAATATTATTTTCTAAAAAAAAAAAATAGATATCGAAATGATCTATTAGGGGTTATTCGCTAAAATGCAATAAAGAAAACGGCAACATTGTTCGTTACCTATTAAATAGAATTTTAGTTAAATATCATGTTACCATAATAGCAGGAATGTAATAAAAAAATCATAATTAATTAAAAAACAACAAATCCTATTTTTATCAAAAAATAACTAAATAATCAATTATTAATTAATTTAAATATTAAGAAATTAAACGCGTATATCAAATTACAACATTTAAACAAATTTTTGACGTTTGCAAAGAATACGAACTTCAGCCCTGCCCGTCTTCTCAAATTTCCTGGAATTCTATCCAAGATTTTGGCAGTAACTTCAATACAATAAAAATACATTCCTCCAAAGCCTGTATTGATTTCGGTATAGTTCGATAAACTTATATTTTATGTAGCCCCAGAAAAAAAAAGAACCCTTGGGTAAAGGTAAAACTAAAAATATATACGGGGATCTACCAAAGGTGAAGAAGGTATGTCTGCAGTATCATTTGTGCCGCACCACTTCCAGGCTTCTATGTCCGATCGTTTGAAACGGAAGAGGTAATCTTGAAAATATCCGTGGCCGGTCAAGAGCCCTGAGTGGATAATTCTTAACATTGCTGGTTCTAGGACAGACAATTACTGACTGGACATGGCTGCTTTAATCACTACTTGAAGTGGTTTAAGAAAAAAGTTAGCGACACATGCATCTACAGACTAGCAGACTATCCCCGACTTGACGGCGCACAGTGTTTAATTTGGAGCCGCGAAGGTTCAGGCGTGGTGGGGGTATGCAAAACTCAAATTGATATTAGACGAAAATTAAAAATGTCATATTATTAAAAATACTTTAAAACTTATAAAAATGAATTTCCAGATTTTTAGGTGCACCGGTGTAAGTACAATGAACCGTCAAAGTCGAACATTTCTAAAAGTTGTTCAGCGCGCGGTATTGAGTATCACATTTAATAATTTCCCAGCAGGCCCCCAAATACTTTGTCACAACCATTTTGTAACACAATCATAAACATGAGTTGCTTTATTTAATGATATATGTTTCAGTGCATTATTTTAATTTTGATTGTAGTTATAATTAATTAAAGTTGGGCAATTTTTATTTTTAAATTTCAACTTTACAGAGGCCGAAATAAATATTATCAAAAAAGAGCAGTATGACGTTAACTTCAAAAAATCGCCCGCAGTTTCCTCTAGATGACTGTGTAAAGAAAATGTATATAGCGATCCATGATCAACAGTTATGATTTTTTTTCTTCCGCAAGTCATGTAACGAAAGCGATGCCGGGGGCGCAGATGCTGCTGCCGCTTAGTTTACGCGCGCGGATTGCTACATGAAAATATAAGCATTTCATTGATATTTTGTAGCGGGGAGAACCATATTTATTTGTAAACGGAAGAAAAAATGAATAAAATAAGATATATAATATATACATTCTTTCCTAAATAGTGAAATATTCCATATCCTCGTCGGATTCATCGTCATCAGTTTCACTGGTTTCACTATCCTATTGATGTAAAAGTGTTAATGTTAGTGTTGACATGTTTCGCTTTTTTATTTTTGGGGTTGATCTCATTGACGAAATCTGAATGTACCAACAGCATGTTGAACAAATCCGTGATTGTGTTTATTCGTGATTTTTTTCTTGTGTGATGTTCTCTTAGTCGCTTGTATATTTTATTGCTGGCTTCTTGAGCCTCTTCTGATAATTGACCGATGGGCAACTAAAATTTTGAGTACATAATAAAAGACATATTTAAAATTTTAATTTACAATTCTATATATAATTATAAATATTACTTACCTCTTTTTTTAATGAATGAAGAATGGGGTTAGGTCCGACTACAGACTGACACTATTAAATTTATGCAAATTGATAAATTAAAAAAGAAAGTGGAAAATAATAAAGTAATTTATTTACAAACGCATACATATCAATTAAATTAGATAACACAAAATATTTTTTTACAAATAAAAAATATTAATAATATAATAATTTATATTATGAAATTACAAATATTAAACTACAGCAATACATTCATTTTTAAAGAAATAAAATTGTTTCACTCTTTAACTCACAAATATGAATTATATATTTGCATACCATGGTAATAGATACAATAGAGAATTAATGTGTGATATAAACCCCCTCATTAAAAAAAAATACCAGTGAAATGATTATATTTTCATGCAGCAATCCGCGCACGTAACTAAGCGGCAGCAGCATCTGCGCGCCGCGCCGCGCTTGCGTTACATGACTTGCGGAAGAAAAAAATCATAACTGTTGATCATGGATCGCTATATACATGTTCTTTACACAGTCATCTAGAGGAAACTGCGGGCGATTTTTTGAAGTTAACGTCATACTGCTCTTTTTTGATAATATTTATTTCGGCCTCTGTAAAGTTGAAATTTAAAAATAAAAATTGCGCAACTTTAATTAATTATAACCACTATCAAAATTAAAATAATGCACTGAAACATATCTCATTAAATAAAGCAACTCATGTTTATGATTGTGTTACAAAATGGTTGTGACAAAGTATTTGGGGGCCTGCTGGGAAATTATTAAATGTGATACTCAATACCGCGCGCTGAACAACTTTTAGAAATGTTCGACTTTGACGGTTCATTGTACTTACACCGGTGCACCTAAAAATCTGGAAATTCATTTTTATAAGTTTTAAAGTATTCTTAACAATATGACATTTCTAATTTTCGTCAATTTGAGTTTAGCGAACAGAGCTTCCATATTGAACACGGGTTAACAACTCCCTTCACCGTTTTTCACACGATCGGTCGAAGTCGGAGAAGCGGTCTGCCGTGTTTGTTTAGAGGACGTTTGTTAATTTTTCATGCATCGTTTTAGAATCAGCTGAATTGCAAAAGACCGCATAAATGGCTGTGTCCTCCCAATATAAATAAACACTTGAGACACTTTTTTCGTTTGTATGGTTGATTTTTATATTTCTCCATTTATTCAGAAATTTCATCTGCCGATCGGCGAAACGTTGCCTTGAATTGGCCCGGGAAATTTAAAAAGTTATTCATTTCAAAATTTTTTTTAAAGACAAGTAAAATAATTGTGTAGTTTCCGATTAATATTAATCTACACTGTGAAAAATTGTCTTTCATTTCATTTATTTTATTAAACAGCAATTTTTTTTTGTTTATTAAATAAATGTAATTATAAATTCTTTTACATTTATTAAAAAGCATTAGAGTATTTAACACTCAAAAATCTGTGAGAAATATATTGAAACCTTTTTAAAAAAAAAACATTTTTCAGTTCATTACTGTTCGTATACAGGGTGTTTCGCCCTAAAAGTATTTGGATTTTCTATTGATAGATTCTAACGCAATTTTCACTGATTATGTAAACCAATATTCTCTTCTAAATTAATATATTTTCAAGATTTTACCACTTCCGATTATACCAGAAGTACGTAAAAGCTTTGTTATTTGAAGTGGAACCTTATATTTTTTATTGAAAATTTAGATTCTACGTAATTTAATTTTTACAAATTTCATGTAACAGTTTTTGAGATTTGTCAATGATTATGAAAATTATCATTTTTTAGACAGCATTTTAAAATTTTATATTTGAAGATAGAATAAAGTCACAGAAATGAAAATATTTTTATGTAGAAACAGTTCAGTGTGTCTCAAATTAACAGCAAAGTCTAGTAAATTTAAAACAGGGTGGCCCAATATTGCCATGAAGTCCAAAATCTGTTTTTCGAAAAAAAAAAAAAAAATACGACAATAAAAGGTACTTATATAATTTCTAACCACTGTTGATCGTCACATTTTAAAATTCGTTTCATATATACAGAGTGTTCAATAATCATATGATTTTTTAACGGAATGATATATTTTTATAATGATGACGATTTTTTTATTTTAAAAGTTACAAACAAATGAAAGTTGAAGTCGAAAAATGTTTAACACCTTAAACTTCAAACATTAAAAACGAAATAAATATTCTGATAACGCTATACAATTGAAAAAAATCTTAATAATAGTAGGTATAGTCGTTTTTCTGTCAGAATATTTTTTGTGTGCAGGGTAAAGCAATATGCAAAATGATTTTCTTCTATTTTTACTTAAATTGAACACCCTATATTTGTGATTGCCATTTCAAAATGAAAATGGGCCTGACCACTTTTGAGATATTTAAAATGAAAATGCAAATGCGCAAATTTTTATTATTTAGTTGTCAATGTTTTACTTAATAATAGCATATTTAATAAGTAAATACTTTTACGTTATTTTTGTAACACTGTTACTATTAGATATACTTCTTCAATAAAAATACTTTAGTTATTAGAAACAAAAAATATATTTTGGTCATTCTAAATATATTTTAAATATTCTCATATGCTTATTACAATTATTTTTTAAATAATTTATGTAGGCTGCAAAACAGAATGGTACACCTTCTGTTTTGCAGCCTACATAAATTATTTAAAAAATACAAGCCTAGTAAAATAATTCAATGCTTGAATCTTAATATTTTGTTAATATTAAAATTGTCCTCTATTAAAATGTCTATATATGTAATTAATGTATTTATATTAAATATTTCTATTGTATAACATTTAGAATTTTTAGATTTTTTCTTCCTTTCAAAATAACTCCTAAAAATTTGTCGACACACTATTGTCTATATATTAAATATATTTTTAAATGTAGGAAAACATTTACAAATTGCATTTGTATTAGTCATGGCCTAATTAATTATAGACTACAAGTGAAACATTCAATTTTGTACTTTGGATTGAAATTGTTATAAAAAACGATAATATATAGAAGTATGGTTTGTTATACAACAATGAAAGAACAAACAATTTTCCAGCGAAATTTCATAAATAATTTAGGGTGTTCCATTTAAATAAAAAACCACTTATTTTTCAATTATTAAGCATTTTTTCAATTATATTGCGTTGGCAGAAAATTTAATTGTTTTTTTTTTCAATTTTGAAATGCAAGACCAAAAAAATTAATCGATTTCAACATTAAATTGTTTACAACTTTTTAAATATCAAAAATTGACATAATAACCCTATATCAGAAAAAAAAAGATACACGAATTTTATAAAAATCTAAATTTTCAATCAGAAATATAGGGTTCCAAATATAAAATTAATAAGAGAATATTAGTTTACATAAACAGTGAAAATTGCATTAGAATCTATCAATAGGTAGATCTATATACTTTTAGGGTGAGCCACCCTGTATACGAACCTGCAGTTATGAACTGCAAACTTTGTTCTTTCAAAAAAGGTCTCAATACATTTCTTACAGATTTTTGAGAAATTAAATTGAAAGAGTTAAATACTCTAATACTTTTAGATAAAAGTATACGAAATTATAATTACATCAATTTAATAAATAAAAAAATATACCGTGTTTTTGTTTCGTTTTATAAAATAAATTAAATGAAAGATGATTTTTCATAGTGTAGATTAATATTAATCGAAAACTACACAACAATAATAATCTTTATTAAACAGTTTTAAATTGATAGCTTTTTAAATTTCCCGGGCCAATCCAAGGCAACGTTTAGCCGGTCGGTAGAAGAAACTTCAGAAAAAAATGGAGAAATATACAAATCAACCATAAAACGTGCCTCAAATGTTTATTTACATTGGGAGGACGCACTCATTTATGCGGTCTGCAGCAATTCCGCTAATTCTAAAACGATGCATGAAAAATTAACGTACGTCCTCTAATCGTGCATTTCACACCATTTCTCTCTTTCTTCCACGACTACGGCCGATCGTGTAAAAAACGGTGGTGGGAGTTGTTAACCCGTGTTCAATATGGAAGTGATAGCGAAACATATTTTGCCCCTTCACACACACAAAAAGTAGCTATTACAATGAATCACAATGTATGTACAATTGGTACTCGTACTCTTCATTAGAATTAACATGATTAGATTAGAAGTTGTACTCGAATATTTTTGTAAAAAGTCGACAATATCAGTGTTTAGCCATTTTATTAGGTTATAACGCCGCGTTCGGCAACGCTGTGTCGGTAGGCGGTGTCGTGGGTTAGAATTAAAAAATATCAAAATAATAATTAAAAACAAACAAAAAACAGTTACTTTTGGACGCCACTTGGTTTAATTAAAAAAATATACTGATTGTCTACCTTCCATAAACTAAGAACCATTTCTTAGTTAGGCAGTAATATAATTTACAAAATTTACATTTTTTTATTAAATAATAATAAATTATTAAAAAACTGATAGTAACATAATGAAAATAATTCTTTTAATGTATTTAACAAATATTTCAATTTATTGAGACAGAAATAAAAAATAATAGTTGAAACAAAACAAAAAACAACTTATGAATATTATATAAAGGCAAAATAAAAGTACTTATATCTAATGCGGTTTCAATTACCGCTCAAAAAAAAAACAATAATAAGCATAAGCTCGATTTCCCGATAAAATTAACCTATGATATATGGTATATATGTTCAACGTTTAAGTTGGGAAAAAATCCCTACGCTAAAAAAATATCTTAATTGTCGACTATTCACTATGGGGACTCCGTCCTTCAGTCTATTCCAATCTTACGGCAACCATCGATTAAACTACAACTCTCATCGTATTTGTGGGGAGGAATCCCAAAACAATACTAATAGCGAATAATTTCATTTCCAAACGGATAATGAGGGGAAAAGACCTAAAATATCATAATCGCGTCTTAGATAATGCTCACTGATTCACCTGGCTTTACCTTCTATTTGTAACCACAATCACACACATACAGAAGAAATCAAAAATCGTAAAAATAATCGTTTGAATTTAATTTACAACTTATTTACGGGGAAGAGCAAGCGAGTGCGATGTACGTACGCTTGTACGACACATATATCGCTCGCTTTCGCTGCCCGAATAGAAAAATACTCACTTTCGTAATTCTAATCCTAGTCCCTCAAAAAATAATTCGATCCTTGCGTCAGGTTGCGGTCAAATTACACTATTAATTAAATTCTTCAAGCAGTCAAAGTATAGACAACCTTACCCACTAATAGCCATATTGTAACGGCAGAAGTTGTCCCGTTAAAAGATGTCGTATGAAACCATTTTTTTTTTAATTTTGATGGGATTGTTTGGTTTTACAACTTTACTTCAATGGCTTCCCGTTATATAACCAAGAGTGAAAATAAAATAATTATTTCTTTATTATTGTTTCATTGAAGCTTAAAATGTACCCCTTTCAGCATATCTGTTGATTTTGACACATCCGTTATACTATTACGAAATATTTAAATATTTGGTTTCTTTGGAAATGTTTATTTTATTTTTAGTCATATTCAACTGTTAACGAAAATTGAAAATGCTAACCGATAAATCCGAGCTTTTTTATCGAAAATAATCACCAGCAATTAAAAAAATGTTCCTTTCATTGTGAACGCATTGCACAAGACAAAATTTTTAATTGTATTATTTTTTAATTGAAATAAGTACATAAATGTGTTCATGTCTGCAATACTGTAGAAGTTACAGTGTTGTGGACAAGTACGTATTCATTCGTAAAAAGTTTTCATGTGTGAAAAAAAAAAGAATAAATAAACTGCTCGTCTTTTTCCCGAAACTAGTTATAGTTAAGTAGCTTTTTAAGACAAACGGGCAATAAAATCAAGTAAAATGTTGCATTCTTAAAAATTAGGTTAAAACGTGTTGTGTGATTTCGTAGATTCAGAATTTTATAAATAAAGCGGTAATATAAATTCTGGAATTATTTTGTAAAGTATTTTTTTTAAGCTCACTTTTTTATGTCGCGTTAATTCAATATTATGTACAAAATTATTTTGCGTGACGCGATGTGTTTCAATGATAAATTCTTATGTTTCAGTGTTGCAGAGAGTTTGAAAAAATTGTGGAGGAAGTTTTTGTTGCTGTTACATGGAACGTGTACTCTTACATTTTGTTTGGCATTTTTTCTAATGAACAAGAACGGGTAAGAATTTTTTAGGATTGAAAATGGTGATGTCTCAATAATAATTCTTCAATATTAAAGATTTTGTTCTCATCATGTTCTACATGTTACAAATAATTTTGTAATTACTTACGTTATGAGAGTTCTATAAAATATACTTAATGAATTACCATCGCAAATTCATTATTGAAACATGACATTTGTTTCGATATAAAATTTACAGTTTTGTGATTTTTTTGAGACTTACAAACATTCAACTTTTCCACTGATTTTTAAGGTGCAATAATAGTCATATGATAAAAATTATTAAGTTTTTCTCTATCTGATACTTATGATTGATTTTTTTTTATTCGAACAAAAAAAAAATAACAATCGCTAAATGTATAACTCAAAAACTAAAGATTTTAAATGAACATTTAATAGTAAATAAAAAAAAAGATTGTTGTCTTTTAACGTTAAATTATTTAGAAAAGTGTTTTATATATACAGGGTGGCGCAAGATTCCGATGAAGTCCAATATCTCAGTTATTTAGAAATTTACAAAAAGATATTACTGACATAATTTGTAGCTATTGTAAAACTTCACATTTTAAAATTGGTTTCATATATACAGGGTGTCCAATAATCACGTGACGTATCAAACATATGATTTTTTAAATGGAATGCTATATTTTTTATGTCGATTTTAGATTCTACGCTTAAAATTAATCATTTTTGACATAAGGTTTATTAGGTCAATTTTTAATATTTTAAAAGTTATAAACAATTTAAGGTTGAAATCAATGGAAGATTGGGGCCTTATTTTTCAAAAATGAAAAACGATGTAAACTTTCTGTTAACGCAATTTAATTGAAAAAATGCTTAATAATATAAGGAATAATCGTTTGGTACCATAAAGCAAATGTTGTGTACAGGGTGAAACAATACGCAAAATGATTTTTTTCTGTTTTCACTTAAATGGAACACCCTATATTTTTTACACTATTTCGATAGAAAATTGATTGTTCTTTAATTTTTGTATAATAAACTATACCCCTATCTATTATCATTTTTTCACAATTTCAATTCAAAGTACAAAATTATAAGTTTCGCTTATAATCTATAATTTAAGTAGGCTATAATTAAAACAAATGCAATTCACAATCGTTTTCTGGATATTCAAATGACAATCGATATTTAAAGGCGTATGCAAAATATAAAGAAAATAGTTGCTCAACGATTATTTAGCTAGTTATAATGGTTATTGGAACATATTTTTTAAGAAAAAAATTGTAAAATGTTTGAATGATATTGTATTAAAAAAAATGTGAATGTGTGAAATAAATACATAAAAATGTTAACAAAATATAATGATATAAATATTTTATTATTTCACTTAGTATCTATTTTCGGTTTTTCAGTCAACATGAATTGTTTAAATAAATCAATTTAAGAAGCATATAGGAATATTTTAAATATTTTTCGAATAATAACGAAAAAATATAGTTGTTGTTAGTTTTTAACAATTAAATTAATCATTTATTGAAGAAGTATGTTTAACTGCACCAGTGTTACAAAATATAACGTAAAATGTACTTTACTTACTAATTATAATATTAAGCGTAACTTTCACAACTAAATAAATTAGTTGTTCTGGCACGGCCTACTTTGATTAAAAATTCTATACCAAATTTATATTTGAGACTAAATATCTCAAAAACGGTAAATAGTAGCTATTTAATGTTATATAAAAAATGAAGAGTGATTAATTTTCTATTAAGGGTGCGATCCTGATAATGGGTCTTATGATTTGTAATGTTAGTCGCCTCCGATTATATATTTTTTAAAAACAATTACGGAATTAAATGCTACATTTAATGGGCTACACGATCATATATTTTTCGTTTAAAATAAAAATTAAAAATTAAAAATAATGTTTTTCAAACATTAATTTCGTATAGATATACTCATTTAAATAAGGCGAAAAATATGTGATTAAATGAGGATAATCCTCTACTTTATACGTCTGATAAAGAAGATTGAATATAATAAAAAATAAAAGTGTGCTATCTCAATTACGAATACAATTAAACATTTGGTCGTATAATGAGGGCGCCACTGTCAATTTCTATTGTTCTCGCCACCAAGCAGTTCAGCCGATTGCCAATAGATGCCGATACGTGTTTTTTTTAATAGTGAATACAAAAGAAGAGAACAACTAAGTAAGTAAACTCAAACGGGAGTGCAAATGACGGCTACCACCACAGTGGCCGTCGCCGCGCTCTGCCAACGACTATACGGATTATACTCAAAATGAATAACGGAGACTTGCGACGCGGTTACTAGCTATCTGCCGCAACAAAAATAGGTAGGCGCGAATAGCCATGTCTGATGTATCGTGTTTACACTTCATCGTAAAATATTTAGGCTCAGTAGAAGCAATAAAATTCAAGCAAGTAAAGTTCGGAACAATAAATTAATGATAATGAAATAATCCAATTTATATTTTCAAACTGTCTTATTGCGGAAAATAGTGTGTAATTGTTCGGATCGACTACAATTCAAATTTAGCGCGCATGCTTGAGAGGAAAACGACAGGACACGTTTTGAGATATAAAATAGTCTAGTATACAGTCAACGGGGTGAGGGTGAGGGGTGAGTTATATGATGGGCGATGAACGACGGTTGCCTTGGATAACCCTGGCCCTGCTACGGTGCGCATGAGCTTCCTGATATACCCAGACGATTCTACACCAATGGACGAGAGTAAGAGACAAAGTTAAATATTGGTTCGTGTTAGACGAAGATACACTTTTATACATTAGTGTTTCGCCGTTTCACGCCGTAACTGATGAATATGTGACGAACCTCTCACAATTCATTTCAGTCCAATACACACAGCACTCTTAACGTGTTATGAGGGGGTCGGGGGCACCTGGTTGAAAACCCGTGATTTACATACTCAAAAATACACATGGACTTACCGATGTCTCTCAAGCATCATCAATCTTCAATCATCAAAAAATGGAAAATCTATACTGTTTATCAAATGAACGGATAAAATTACCTATTACTATAATCGTATTACATTTTATTCAATTGGATTTTCTTGAATACTATATAGAGTAGTGGTATTAAAAAAATCATAAGAACAATAAAAATGCCGTTATAATTACAACTGAAAACTTAGTTTAATTTAAATAATATAAATACCCTACTTTATCTAAATAATCGTTTTGTCAAATTCTAAATACTAAGAGTCAGTTATTAAATAGTCGTGTTTAGCTTAAACTCAGCTTAAGTCAGTATTGAATATATAGCAATAAATCGTAATTTAAATGAGTGAAAAATTGTTGTGAAAATATTTGATGTGGGCTGTATATTGAATAATCTTTAAAATACACGTTATAGGTAATTATTGCAATTTAATGTTTTATGTCAGGGTTTCTTGTTTTTTCTTTGCATTTTAAAAATATACTTTTTTGTTTATACAATTCCTAATTGATTCCATCATTAACATACAATTTTATATTGCCAAAGCATGTATGATTTCTCCATTGTTTCTTCTTGTTAATGTTGCAATGAATTCAATATTAAATACGCTTTAGTTTGAACACTACAATGTTCAAAATTACAATTTCTGCATAGCATAAAGTACAATCGCACCAATGTATATTCTTAAAATGTTTCTATAATTTTAAAAGTTGATTTATAAAGTTATTTATAAATCTGCGAAAATTCAGTACCTACTTATTAAATAAGTTTGCTAAATATTATTTGCTATCCATTAGTAAATAAATAATTACCGTTTTATAATATTAAAATTGATTAAGAAATGTTTATTTCTGTCCAATATTATAAATAATAATAATACGTTTTATTTATTTTTATTTATATATTTATATTTATTTATTTTGGCCGATTTTATTGGTAAACTATATTAATACAAATTTAAGAACATTTGCGAAACAATTCCTAACATAAATTTGCTTCTCCGTCGGATCATAATTTCGTTCCGAATGCTAGGGCAGGGTTTTAGTGGAGAAAACGACTTCGTTAGTGGACGTGAACACTCGGCGCGCTCGGCCTCCCGGTCGTCTTTTATATACATTGATGGTTTTGGTTTACTGATTGTGAGTGTGGACGGTTCGTGTCTTCGGTAATATAAATTAAAACTTTCAATTCGCATTATAACGTATGCAACATACGCGCACAAGCGTATGAAATGCGCATACAGTACGAAAAAATACACACAAAATGCAGTCCAGGACCGCGACCTTAAAATAGTATAAAAAATATAGGGTGTCCCATTTAAGTAAAAAGAGAAAAAAAACATTTTGCGTATTGCTTCACCTTGTATATAAAAATTTGTTTTAAGAGAAAAAAAGAGTATTTCTTTTATTATTAAGTATTTTTGCATTTGTATGGCGTTGACAGAATGTTTATTTCATTTTTCATTATTGAAATATTAGGCTCTAAACATCTATCGATTTCAACATTCATTTGTTTATAACTTTTAAACTATGAAAAATTGACCTATTGAATCTTATATAAAAAATGATTATTTTTAAACGTAGAATCGAAAATCTTCATAAAAAATATATCATTCCATTTAAAAAAACATATGTTTGATACGTTACGTGATTATTGGACACCTTGTATATATGAAACTAATTTTAAAATGTGAATTTTGACAGTAGCTACTAATAATGTAAGTAACATTTTTTTGTATATTTCTTTATAACTGAGATATTGGACTTCATCGTAATCTTGCGCCACCCTGTATATATATATATATATATATATAAGTTACCTGACGCCAACACAATGGACTTCATTTATTATTATGAATAGAATTAATTGTTCATTTATACAGACTCTGTAAATTGATTACTGTGTTAATTATTATCTTATGCTTATTCATCACTTTATTGTAATATAAATTGTATTTTCCATTGGAATAATTTAGATACGTATTAGAGTTAGAACGTGTAACGTCGTCGTTATAAAATAAATTCTTAAAAAAAAACAAATCGTGGAACAGTAAATTTAATTGGCGCAGTCGGTAGGATCCCGAAAAGTGACACTTCGTTCATCTTTTCCTTTCGCTGATTAATTCGGGATTTATTCACGGTGGACTTCAACCTTCAGAGTGGCCCTCCGAACATTGAGCAGCCCAGACAATTTCTCGTCCTGAAAGACATCGTTCACCTGGTTCCAGAGATCTTTGAGCGGACATCAATGTAATCCATGAAATTAATATTTTTACTGTAAGTTTCACAAGTTGATTTGTTTATCGAGTTAAAATCATAATTTATTTTTAACAAGCTCTGATTCGTATTTTCATATTAATAATCAAAATTTATTCCCACTAATAATTTACAAAAAATAATAAAAAGGGCTATTGCACTAAGACCCGAATATTTGCAAATGATTCCTGAGTTCAGGGGGGAACCAGAACTTTTGCCTAGATTTATAGAAGTTTGTGAAAGACTTTTAAATAGATTTTTTAATGAACAAGACAATAATGATTTAGTAAATGAGTATCTTTTGACAACAAGAGCTTCAAAAATTAAAAGGGAAGCTGCAATCAATATTGCATCATGTGCAGTTAATAATTGGAATTATTTAAAAAATGCACTATTAAATTCTTATGGTGATAAACGGAATCACTTAACATTAAATTATGAAATGTGTTTATTAAAACAAAAAAATGACGAAACTGTTCAATTTTTATAACTAAATTCAAACTGTTTTAAATTTACAAGTAGCTTATATAAAAAATCATATTGATAATTTAGAAGAAAGAAGATATTTGCGAACATTTTTTAATAATAATGCCTTAAAAGTTTTATTGAGATGATTAAAAGAACCAATAGGATCACAAATGAGGGTCAAAAACCCTGCAGATCTAAATACAGCATTAAATATGCTGACAAATGACTTTCAAATGGAGGTCACAATGAACAATCCCACAGATAAAGATAAAAAAAAATGCAACTAATTTCAAATGCTTGCGATGGAAACATTAGGATAACTCTTATCGACAAAGAAACAATTATAATAACCGAAATATTAATCATTCTGATAATTATTATCCTAATCGGAATAATTTATTATTTAATCAGCGAAATTCTAATTCATTTTGTCCAAAACCGTTTAATAGAAATAATAATTATAATTATAATCAAAATCCTCATAGACCAAATACTTCAAATAATCCACAAAATTTCGCAAATCAAACACCAATGTCAGTCAGCTCTGGACGACACACAGCCATTCCAAATAGAAACCAAATGTATAATATTGATGAATAAGATAATTCTTTAGACAACACACCTTGGAAGAAAATCCTACGAACAAATGGGAATATTTAATAATTATAGCGAACTTCCTTTTATATTTGACCCCCAAAATAAAATTTAAATTTTGATAGACTCCGGAAGTTCAAGATCTTTTGTAAATCCAAAAATTGCTAGAAAATTATTTAAGGATAATATAAAATATGAACCTTTTCAAGTGGCCACATGGTACCACTTTAGGGAAACATAGTACACTAATTCCTTTAACACAATTGTTAAAATCTAAATATGCAAATCTTAAGTTTTATCTTTCACTCTAATTTCGATGCCCTGTTGGGAATGGATAATTTAAAATATATACAAGCAATAATAAATATTGATAAACAAATAATAACTACCCCCCGGATACGAAGTGCATACTAGTACCCGCAAGGTCCGAACAAATAATTGAGGTAGATATAAATAATATAAGTAATGGCGATGTAATAATTCCGCATAAAATTTAGAAATTCCAGAGTGTTCAAGTCGTGTTAAAAATAATAAAGCCACTGATTTTTTTCTCCCGGCCACTGACGCTCCTCCCCCTCAGCCGTGCGCGCCGTGTCTCCCCTTTTGTGCGCCACAGCCGCTGTTTCACCGCGCCGGCGCGGTATTGCTAATTTACTTAATCCAAAGGTTCTCATTTGTCTCTTCAAGTCGTTCAATGCCCACTATATGGTCCAGTATGATGGTTTGCTAAAAGAAGTTTCTTTGGTGACGAGGTAGAAGATACTCCGATCATCTATGACCCACGTCAGTACTTGTCCAACTGAACGATGCTGATCCTTAAGCTGGTCGACCTGACCAAATTTTCTTCGGAACACGGCAGCTATTCCCTTCCCCATTAGTAAATCATTACCAACACAATGGGCTAGTACGTAGTTGGTTGGCATACTGAACAGATCTCGTTTCTCTTCGACGGTGACACCATTTCGGGCCTTCCGTCTTCCCGAGAAGTCGTTCATAATATCATCAAAATCCTGTCGCGTCTCCGTAATTTGGTTCACACGTTGCTCGTATGTGTCGTTCGCTACGTATGGACTTAGGCGGTTAAAGTGAACTACAATCGGTTTTCCTGAAGGGCACTTCTTGATTCGGTAAATGATTTCTTTGAAATTTGGGAGCTAATTCCTTTCTCCTACGCGGATTATACAACCATACCAAATCTCTTGTTTGGTATGCTCCTTCATCCGTTCACTGGCCTCTTGCATACTCCTTCTAGCTTGTTCGTAACCTTCTTCCAGCTTTCGCATCAACTCCGAAACGTAATGGTTTCCAGCGATATCTTCACCGGGTTTGCCTCCAAATTTTAGGTCGCAGGGCAACCTAAGTTCTTTTCCGAACAGAATGTTGGCGGAACTCTGTCCTGTACTTTCATGCACGGCTGACCTATTCGCTCGCAGGAATAGTTGAAGATGTTGGTCCAAGTCTCTTTGGTGGTCGGCGACCACTTTAGATAAGTACTTCCCCATAGTCCTGTTCATCCTTTCCACCATACCATCCGACTAGGGATGTAACGGTGTCGTCCTCGTTTTCTGAATCCCCAAAATTTGGCACACATTCGTGAATAGTTCACTCTCAAAGTTCCTGCCTTGGTCAGAGTGAAGTTCTAATGGCACACCGAAGCGACAAATCAACTCTTTCACGAGAACATCGGCAATCGTAGCCGCATGTTGATTCCGTATAGCATATGCTTCGGTCCATTTGTTGAAGTAGTCCATGATCACCACGATGTACTTATTGCCTCGGTCGGATTCAGGAAATGGACCCTTAACATCAATAGCTATCCGTTCGAAAGGACTTCCAACATTATATTTCCTCATTGGAGCTCGAGGTATTTTATGGAGTCCTTTACTCTCTGCGCATACTTTACATTTTCGGCACCATTCCTTAATATCACTTTGGTATCCCGACCAGTAAAACCGTTCACGAATCTTTTCTGTGGTTTTTCGAATACCAAAATGGCCTCCTGATGTACCATTGTGTATAAGCTACAGAATTTCTGTAGTTCTGTTCTTTGGCACTATCAACTGTTGTGTGGTGCGATCTCCCTCTGTACTTTCAAAATTTCTGACCAATACGATTTTAAAACCTGTGTCTTGGGAGCTACATCTTCCCAAGATGGTCGTACACCTTCCTGCTTCCAGTCTCTGACATGCCTCTGGTCAGAATCTTCTTTTTTATCGGCCATCATCTGTTCATTGGACCAGGTGGTATCTTCATTAGTGGTCCTCCTTATTAGGCCTAACTTTTCCTCCAACCTGGTACAATGCAGGCAGTTTTCCGGACAGGGTCTTCGCGACAATGCGTCAGCATTTTGATGTATTCTGCCTGACCGGTGTTCAATGGCGAAATCATACTGCTGTAGCCTCTCGATCCATCTTGCTACCTGCCCTTCCGGATTTTTGAACTGCAGCAGCCACCTCAACGCATCATGATCGGTTCTTATACGGAACTTTCTTCGATAGAGATATTTGTGGTAGTGCTCGATTGTTTTTACCACAGCCAAGAAATCTTTTCTTGTCATACAATAGTTCCTCTCGGGTTTGGACAGCGTCTTACTGAAGTATCCGATAACTTTTTCATCCCCGTTTTAGATTTGTGACAGAACTCCACCCATTCCGACGTTGCTCGCGTCCGTATCCAAAACGAACTTTCCGTCCCACGATGGATAGCACAATATTGGGGCATTAATTTGGGATCCCTTCAGATTATCAAAGGAGCATTGACAGTCTCGGTCCTATGAGAATTTGCGTGCCTCTTCCGTCAAATTGGTCAGTGGCTTCGCGACATTTGCGAATCAGGGCACGTATCGTCGGTAATGGGTACACAAACCAAAAAAAGCTCCTAATTTCGTGCTTGTCTCTAGGGGTTGGCCACTCCTTTACCGCTCGGACTTTTGATGGGACGACAGCAACACCTTCCCTCGAAACGACATGTCCAAGGTAACAAACGTTTGCTGTAGCAGATGGCACTTTTTCGGGCTAAGTTTCAAATTAGCACTCTGCAGCCGTTTGAAAACTCCTTCTAGATTCTTTAGATGCTCGCCAAACGTCTTACTGAAGATGATTATGTTATCCAAATACACAAGGCAAGTCTCCCACGACAACGCTCTTAGGACAGTCTCCATAAGACGCTCAAAAGTCGCAAAAGTGCGTTGCATAAGCCAAAGGGCATTACATTAAATTCCCAGAGACCCGATCCGATCGTGAAAGCAGTCTCTTCTTTGTCCTTCTCGTCCAACGCCACCTGTCAATATCCACTTTTCAGAGTATCATCTATTCTCGGTAGTGGATAACTGTCTTTCTTCGTGACGTTATTCAGTTGTCGGTAGTCCACACAAAATCGAGTTGAACCGTCCTTTTTCCTCACCAAAACCACTGGCGATGCCCATGGACTGCTTGATGGACTGATAATCTTTCCTTTTTCCATGTCTTCTATTATTTGTTGGGCTTCTTCTCGCTTCGCCATCGGTAGCCTCCGGGGTGTCTGTCTAATTGGTGCGGAATTTCCAGTATCGATTTTGTGTTTTACAATTTCTGTTCTTCCGTTCGGCTTCCCTCCTATTTGGAAGACATCTTGATATTTTTGTAGCAAGTTCTTCACTTGATTACGTCTATTTTGGCCTTTTAGAGACTTACATGTTCTCGACACTAAGTCTTCTAATTCTGTCGGTGTTTTGCGAAGGGCGACTCCAACAACGTTGCGAACAATAGCGGAAACTTGCGAACAGCATCCTATTTCAAGTCCCCGTTTTAAAACGACATCCCGGTCATTTAAGTTCACAATTCGAACCGGAACTTTATTATCCGTTGTTACCAAAATTTTGGCGACCATGATTCCATTTCCTAGAATTTGGTGAGATTCAACGGGTTCCATAATCATCACTTTGGTTTGTTCAATCGCCTTTTCTAACGATCCTTTTGCTACCGTTTCACTATTCCGTTTTAATGTTACATCTTCCATTAAAATGACGTTCGAATGAAGGTCCTCTCTTTGATACAGAACGTGCTCTTCTTGTCCAATTTTTAACAATCCTTGACTTAGGTCCAAAATTGTAGCTGTTCATTATATTCATCCCTAGGATTACCTCGTCTTCAATATTCGCTACCAATAACCTGTGTGAAATTGAAGCGACTCCGATCTCGATCGTGGCTAACATTTCTCCAAATGTAGTCGCGTTCTCTCCAATAGCTGTTCTTAGTTTCCATTTGGACGGTGTTAAGGTTCTAGTATTTATAACGTCGAGCCACAATGGTCTTTGTGGCACCGGTATCTAGCAGAAATGGACATTGACGTCCATTAATTTTTCCGTCGACAAAAAGGCTTGATAAGGATTGCCGCAACGTCGCCACCTTTGCTGTAGCTGGGGTTTGTTTGTTACGAGTCGATGTTCGTCCCGCATACCGACTCCCTCTAGTTTTCATGCTTTCCTTCTGCCAGTTTCCGCAAGTACTTCTCACACTTGCTCCTTGGGAGGTCTATTTCTCCGCAGTGCCAACATTTTAATGGCTTCTTCGTTACAGATGTGCGGTTAAGAAGTTCTTCGGTATCCAATTCTCGCAACCGTGCCTGTCCTCTTGAAGCCTCCTTAGCAGCCTCGATCTCCATAGCGTAGATTAGAGCATCCATCATTGTTTTCGGGCGACCCATTCGGAGATGTTGTTGTACTTGAGTGTCCCTAATTCCATCAATAAAGGCTTGGACGCCCAGTTTGTGCAAGAAGTCCTCAGGTGCTGAAGGATACGAGTATCTCACAAGTCGCGCAACTTCCGTTTGGAATTCCTGAAGCGGCTCAGAAGTCTTTTGGGTTCTTGTTTTCAATTGAGATCTGTACACCTCTTCTAGATGTGCGTGGTCATATCTCAATTCGATTGCTCGTAGAATCCTCGGGAAATTTGTCAGGTCATCCTGACGAATGGTCTGCAATATATCCATTGCACTTCCTCTTAATGCCATGGTTATTGCAATCGCCTTCTCTTCCTGTGACCAGCCATTACTTTTAGAGGCTGCTTCAAATTGTTTGTGGTAATTTTCCCATGAGACCGTGCCGTCGAATGTTGGTGGTTTTACATGGCAGTTATTTCTTGAGATTGTAAGTTCTTTATTTACGAAGCATTTTTCTATATCTGCTTGCGTTCTAGAAATTTCGCTATATTCTTCTGATTTTTCTAATGTGTTTAGCTCGGAGCGGCTCATGAAGGATACCACTTTTTCTAGTAATTTATTTTCTAATTCTCTACCGTGATCCAGGATTTTATGTTCGAGCTCATCCTTCTGTTCTTTCAATTTATTCTCGAGCATATTGGATTTTTCCAGAAGTTCTTCTTTCAAATTTTTATTTTGCTTTTCTAATTTATTTTCCAGGCGAATAGAATTTGCTCTTGCAATTTGTTTTCTAAGCGTATGGAATTTTCGATGAGCTTACTAGAGATTTCCCGCTGTCCATGCTATTGCTCTTATAATTTAATTTCAAGACTTCTAGAATTTTCGTGCAATTTACTCGATAGTTCCAATCGTACAAAACCGTTTTCGAAAACGAATGTTTCTGGATCTTCGTCGTTTTCCTGAAGATGAAATCGCAATCGATTCTTTAATTTTTCTTTCTTCCCCACGGTGTCCAGATCACGGTCTTCCAACTCACGTCTTAATTCCAACACTTTTAATTTCTCGATGGTTGCCATTTCTTTTTTTTTAATTAACACTACTAATTAATTAATGTCACTAGACTAGTTAATTTATTAAAATTAATTAATTTATTTAATTTTGTTTGTTCTGAATTAATCCCACTTCTGACACCAGTGTTACAAAATTCGGGGTTCGTCACTTAATTCATTAATAAATTTATTTCCAGTCGCGGTGAATATTCCCTGTCCGCTGCCAAGGCACCACTGATTTTTTTTCTCCCGGCCACTGACGCTCCTCCCCCTCAACCGCGCGCGCCGTGTCCAGAGCTTCCATATCGAGGACGGGTTAACATCTCCCACCACCGTTTTTCACACGATCGGCCGAAGTCGGAGAAACGGTCTGCCGTGTTTGTTTAGAGAGCGTATGTTAATTTTTCATGCATCGTTTTAAAATCAGCTGAATTGCTGAAGACCGCATAAACGAGTGCGTCCTCCCAATGTAAATAAACACTTAATACACTTTTTTCGTTTGTATGGCTGATTTTTCTATTTCTCCATTTATTCAGAAATTTCTTCTTCCGACCGGCGAAACGTTGCCTTGAATTGGCCCGGGAAATTTAAAAAGTTATTCATTTCAAAAATTTTATCAATGACAAGTAAAATAATTTCGAAGATTCCGATTAATATTAATCTACACTGTGAAAAATTATCTTTCATTTTATTTATTTTATTAAACGGCATATCTTTTTTGTTTATTAAATAAATGTAATTATAAATTCGTTTTCATTTATTGAAATGAATTACAGTATTTAACTCTTTCAGTAAAATTTCTCAAAAATCTGTGAGAAATATATTGAAACCTTTTTTGAAAGAACCAATTTTGCAGTTCATTACTGTTCATATACAGGGTGTCTCGCCCTAAAAGTATTTGGATTTTCTATTGATAGATTCTAATGCAATTTTCACTGTTTATGTAAACCAATATTCTCTTCTAAATTAAAATATTTTCAAGATTTTACCACTTCCGATTATACCGGAAGTACGTACAAGCTTTGTTATTTGAAGTGGAACCTTATATTTTTAATTGAAAATTTAGATTCTACGTGTTAATTTTTACAAATTTCGTGTAACAGTTTTTGAGATTTTTCAATGATTATGAAAATCATCATTTTTTTAGACAGCATTTTAAAGTATTATATTTAAGGATAGAAAAAAGTCACAGGAATGAAAATATTCTCATGTAGAAACAATTTAAAAATATTAATTATTGTGTCTCAAATTAACAGCAAAGTCTAGTAAATTTAAAACTGGGTGGCGCAATATTGCCGTGAAGTCCGATATATTTTTCGAAAAAAAAAAAAAAAAAAAAAACGAGAATAAAAAGGTGCTTATATAATTTCTAGCCACTGTTGACCGTAACATTTTAAAATTCGTTTCATATATACAGGGTGTTCAATAATCATATGATTTTTTTAATGAAATGATATATTTTTATAATGATTTTCGATTCTACGTTTTTTTATATAAAATTTATTAGGTCGATTTTGTTATTTTAAAAGTTACAAAAAAATGAAAGTTAAGTCGAAAAATGTTTGTTTAACACCTTATATTGCAAACATTAAAAACGAAGTAGATAAATAGAAATTGGAAAAATACTTAATAATAATAGGTATAGTTGTTTTCTGTCAGAATATTTTTTGTGAACAGGGTAAAGCAATATGCAAAATGATTTTCTTCTATTTTTACTTAAATGGAAATTTGTGTATGCCATTTCAAAATGAAAATGGGCCTGACCATTTTTGAGATATTTAAAATCAAAAATGCAAATAAGCAAATTTTTATTATTTAGTTGTCAATGTTATACGTAATAATATCATAGTTAATAAGTAAAGTACATATTTTACGTTATTTTTGTAACACTGTTACTATTAGACATACTTCTTCAATAAAAATACTTTAGTTATTAGAAACAAAAAATATATTTTGGTCATTCTAAAAATATTTTAAATATTCTCATTTGCTTATTAAAATTATTTTTTAAATAATTTATCTAGGCTGCAAAACAGAAGGTGTACCAACAAGCCTAGTAAAATAATTCAATACTTGAATATTAATATTTTGTTAATATTAAAATTGTCCTCCATTAAAATCTCTATGTATGTAATTAACGTATTCATGTAAAATATTTCTATTGTAGGCTGAAAGACCCCTGGTCGATAGCCATTTTGTGAATTTTTGTGTTTATTTTTTAATACAACATATTATTATTTTTATTAATTAAATGTAAATAAATTGTATACAAAATTTCACGAATAAAGATATTTAGTTAGTTAGTTATTTCTATTGAATAACATTTTTTTGCTTTTAAAATAACTCCTAAATATTTGTAGACACACTATTATCTTTATATTAAATATGTTTTTAAATGTAGGAAAGCATTTACGAATTGCATTTGTATTAGTCATGGCCTAATTAAATTATAGACTACAAGTGAAACATTCAATTTTGTACTTTGGATTGAAATTGTTTAAAAAAAACGGTAATATATAGAAGTATAGTTTATTATAGAAAAATGAAAAAACAAACAATTTTCCATCGAAATTTCATAAATAATATAGGGTGTTCCATTTAAAGAATAATAAAAAAACAGTTTGCGTATTGTTTCATCCTGTATATAAAATTTGCTTTATGATAAAAAAACTACTTTTCTTTCAATTATTAAGCATTTTTTCAATTATATTGCGTTGGCAGAAAATTTAATTGTTTTTTTTTTCAATTTTGAAATGCAAGACCCAAAAAATTAATCGATTTCAACAATAAATTATTTATAACTTTTTAAATATCAACAAAAATTGACATAATAACCCTATATCAGAAAAACAGTTAGACGAATTTTATAAAAATCTAAATTTTCAATCAGAAATATAGGGTTCCATTTAAAATAACAAAGCTTATACGTTCTTCCGGTATAATAGGAAGTGGTAAAATCTTAAAAAATATATAATTAATAAGAGAATATTGGTTTACATAAACAGTGAAAATTGCATTAGAATTTATCAATAGATAATCCATATACTTTTAGGGTGAGACACCCTGTACACGAACCTGCAGTAATGAACCGTAAAATTGGTTCTTTCAAAAAAGGTTTAAATACATTTCTCACAGATTTTTGAGAAATTAAATTGAAAGAGTTAAATACTCTAATACTTTTAAATAAAAGTAAACGAAATTATAATTACATTAATTTAATAAATAAAAAAAATATACCCTGTTTTTGTTTCGTTTTATAAAATAAATTAAATGAAAGATGATTTTTCATAGTGTAGATTAATATTAATCGAAAACTACACAATAATAATAATCTTTAATAACATTTTTAAAATGAATAACTTTTTAAATTTCCCGGGCCAATCCAAGGCAACGTTTAGCCGGTCGGTAGAAGAAATTTCCGAATAAATGGAGAAATATACAAATCAACCATAAAACGTGCCTCAAGTGTTTATTTACATTGGGAGGACGCGCTCATTTATGCGGTCTTCAGCAATTCCGCTCATTCCAAAATGATGCATGAAAAATTAACGTACGTCCTCTAATCGTGCATTTCACACCGTTTCTCTCTTTCTTCCACGACTACGGCCGATCGTGTAAAAAACGGTGGTGGGAGTTGTTAACCCGTCCTCGATATGGAAGCTCTGCCCGTGTCTTCCCTTTTGTCCGCCACAGCCGCCGTCTTACCGCGCCGGCGCCACTGAATCACCGGCGTTCTAGAATATTCTGGCGGACTTTGTTACAATATACTCAAAATAAAATTTTTAATAAGATTTTTGATGTTAAAATTCAATCAATTAATAAAAATAAAAGAGGATTAATTGATGGACTCGGAACAATAGTGAAAACAGTTACCAGGAATTTAGATGCAAATGATGGAAAAAGAATTGACCAAATAATAAATCACATAAAGTTAAACCAGAAAACTATTTATAATCAATTACAAATGCGATATAGCATAAATCAAGTACTTATTGTAAAATTTAATGAAACTCTACAAGATTTTGAACACAATAAATTAATGTTAAAGTCAAAACTCTTAAAATTAAATGTTCTTCTAAAACATGAAGTAGAACATCAAAATATACTATTTGCTAAGGATTTACTTAATCAACTTATTATATTATATAATGTAATTTTAAGTATTTTATAAGATTTTGAAAATTCACGTTTTTTTGCAAATTAGGATTGTTACACCCTAGCATTATAAGGCCAAATGAACTATATAAAGAAATTGAAAAAATATCATTGTATTATAATGAGCAACTCCCTTTTGAACTTAAGGTTGAAAATATATTCGATTTTGAAATGGTCATGAAGATAAATTGTACATTGGAAAATACAAAAATTAACTATTTCCTTTCAATTTCTATTAATTATGAAAATGATTTTGAACTTTTCCACTTAAATCCTGTTCCTACAAGGATCGAATCAGACTATATTACTATTGTACCTGATATCAAATATTTAACCAAATCAAAAGCCGAAAATAAAATTTGTCCACTGAGTCGCTTGTGTAATGAAGGTAATAAATATTATCAATGTCCGGATCATCTGCTTATGAATCATCACGCTAAATGCGAGAAAACAATTCTACTACATGAAGACAACCGGAATTGCCAGTTTACTAAATTAAATATTAGTTCAAATCACTTGGAAATCATTCCCGATATAAATCAATATTTAGCAGTATTTCCAAACCAAGAAGTCATCAAAGTCGAGTGCCAGAAGGAAACACATACAACGTCCCTAATTGGCATCCATTTAATCAAGGAAAATGTATGTAAAATTAAAATCAGAAATCAACAAATTAGATTTCTGGAATGTACTATTGGAATCCCAATGCTTATTGACAACTCACAAATTAAATTCGAAAAATCGAACTTCAATGGAATTACTGTCAATATGAAGAAACTAAATCTACGAGAACTACCAGTTCTTCAACCGATGCCTTCTATGGTTCAACAACCTGATATTTTAACACCAAGCATTTGGACTACAACCCTGTACATTGCCTTATTCATCATCGCAGCATATTTCATCATCAGATGGATACAAGGAAGGAAAAATCAAGGACACCAAGAAGGTTAGAGGGTCCACTTCCAACTTCCTGGCGACGCCAGAATCTAAGGGGGGAGGAGTCACCTGACGCCAAGACAATGGACTTCATTTATTATTATGAATAGAATTAATTGTTCATTTATATATACTCTGTAAATTGATTACTGTATTAATTATTATCTTATGCTTATTAATCACTTTATTGTAATAATTTAGATACGTATTAGAGTTAGAACATGTAACGTCGTTGTTATAAAATAAATTCTTAAAAAAAACTAATCGTGGAACAGTAAAGTTAATTTATATATATATATACACACAAAGGTTTTTTAAAAGTTTAAAAGTATACACATCCCCTATGTATATACCCAAGTCAAACGCATTGATGTATGTATTTAGTTGCCTATAATACGCAACCCGAATGATCGATTCCTTCAACAAGGATAATTTAAGAGTGTTCGTCACGAATTGGCCTTGAAGCTCTCTTATGGGATTTGTTAACAAATCTGCACGCATCCACAGAGTTTATTAATAGAGATGGGTTTTTTTATGCGTGATCTTGTGTTATTTGACTATTAGTTGTATAAATTTAAAATTTTATAATTATTTTCGTTTTTGTTGTAAAAAATTATTACGAAACGTTCTATTTCAACTAATTTTCCCAGTTTTATTATAAAATTCGGTGAATATATTGAATGCATGACAGAGGGTTTCATGACACTTATTATATAGCCCTTGCGACATGAAAGGAATGTTTAACACTGCAAACCTTTCTTCTGCATTACTAAATCCACTTCCTGTTGTCATTTGTCCTTCAACTATATCCGCATTTATATTGCCTTCTGTTATTTTCAAATTAAATGTTTCATTGCACATATCGCATTTTAATGTAAATGAAGACGACACACCACTTTTATGTTCACTGAACACATTTATGTTACGGATGGTGCAACCAAACATAGGTGAATGATTATCAATATATTTCAATTGATTGAAGAAATACATGAAATCAATTATTCTTCTTCCTTCCACATTAATTGGACCGTTTTTACTAACCGATTTTTCATTAATCTATAACCAATAAAAATCATGTGTTTAATTGTTATTTATTATTTTTTATAGATATAAATTTATGCAGTATGTAAATAAAGAAGGGAATAAATTCGATAACTCCCTATATATATGTACGATTGAATAAAATATTAAAAGACGTATAGCCATTTTTTTAAAATTTTTCAAATGCCCTCTGTCCAAGGGAAAGTATTGTAATCGTAAACATTTTCGAATCGCCAATTTTAATGAATATACACGTTTTGAGGCCCCTTGAGTCCATCGAGTTTTGAAAAATGTCTGTGTGTTTCCGCGATAGCGCATAAACGGCTAAATGGATTAAATCCAAACTTTTTATCTAAGTTTTTTTTATTAGAGTAGAATGATCTGAAAAGCTTTTAGTTAGAATAAAAAATCATTAAGTGCAACTTTACTTTTAGTGAATTTTTATTTTATAATTCGGATTGAAAAATGTTTCAAATAAAAGTTGTAGATATTGAAATAATAACTAATTTTGTTATAAAACTTTTATTGTACTGTTTTAATTTTATAAGTGGAAGAATTTCATCCACCTGATAAATTCCCTTAGACATAAACAATTATTTTATTTTATTATTTTAATTATTTTAATAATTATCTTTATGTCAAATATAACGTCAAAATACCTTCATATTTCAGTAAGTGAATAAATCTTTTGTGTACTATAAAAATTCAAAATTAATTTAATAACTTTTCATTTACTATTAAATGTTCAATCAAAAACTTATTCGACCGAATTCACCAGGGAAAGTACCATGATGAATTCGGTCAATTTTTTAAATATCAACATTTATTTATTATTTGCAATTTTGTGAGTGTTTTAATCTATACTATATAACATTTGGAATTCGAATCAAGAAAAAGGACGAAAATAATTGATGATGTCACAATTGTCACTTATTTTCTTTGAAAAATTAAAAACATTTTTTTATATGCCAAGTAATTTAAATCATCTTACGTCTTTTAGATTTTTTTATCGAAGATATTAACAGAGTTGCCGAATTTATCCCCTACTTTAATTACACACTGTATGATTAATTTATTTAATAATTAACGTAAATAATTTAATTTATTTTTTTGTAACTATTTCAATTATAATTATTTTTGCAAATCTAGCACTTATACCGGGTATTTATACAAGAAAGGGATTTTACAAGTAAAAAAAACTATTTCGTGCAAATTCTTACTTCCCGACAAGAATTAAAATATGACTTGAGAATTAAACAATAACAATACATCGATTTTAAAAGATTTTGCGATATAAAAGCAACCTCTTAAAATAACACGTTTTCCATTAATTACGTTAAACGTAATATCCCTTGTACACTGTTAGTTTGCATAAACACCCGATATGAAACAATTTTTATAACACTGTAGAGGATATATTTAGATTAAATAAATGAAATACCATTGTTGAACTTGAATTAATGGAGTCCATTGTCATAGGTAAATGTGAAACAGAAAAATTGTCTTCTAATTTCTCCGAATCAAATTCTTCTCCCGTTGATAAATTAATGGCCCGATCTGTAAGATTATAATAATTGTTATAATTGTTATATATTTTCTATATATTTAGGTGTGTTTCGAAAACCTCAAAAGAATCAAAGTAGTGTTGTTTTAAACACATACAGAGTTATTTTAAAGGAACATCCAATTTATATATATTTTTATTCGATTCCTCTTTAAATGAACTTTACAATAATATGACATTGTTACATTTAATTAGTATCAATATTTTCAAAATATTGAACCATCCAGAGGTTTATGTAAAAAATATATTAAGTTTTTATTTATCGAGATGGAGAAATACACTTTTGTACGTATATTAAGAAAGTATTGTTCTATCAAAATGTAACATTAAATGTGAAATATTTTTATACAGCCTGTTTGAAAAATAATGTAAAATGTGTGACTTTTCAAACCTGTGCAATTTAATAATTGCACACTATATTTTTATTTTTAAATTAAAATTAAAAAAATCAATTTAGTCAATATCTGCCCCTTTTTCTAAATATCAAAAACTTCCGATTAAACATATTTTAATATCAAATTATAAAATTTTATATAGGATGACCCAAATAATAAAGCTAACGAAACAAAGAGTTTTTTTTTTTAATTAAAATATTAATTTTAGAAGTGTCGGTCTGCACTTCGGGTGGCGCCACCAAAATGGACCACCCAGAACTGATAAGAAAAATGAGCACGTTGGATTCAGGTCAATTATGTAAATGAGTATTGATATTTTGGTTTCACAGATGTTGTAAAAAAGGGACTTTATATCGTAAAGTGATTTTTTTAAAGTTTATTTTGGACTAGTTAGACTATGATGCATATTTATAATAAATAATCGATAGATTTAGAATTCAATTAGATTTAAACAAATTAAATAAATTTAATTTTGTGATTACAATATTATATAATATTAATTCAAATTCAAAGCTAAACAAAAAAATATTATTATTAATAATTCGAATAATACGTCAATTAAGTTAATGTATATATGTATCTATTGATATTAATTATAGTATACAATAGTACAAGAACATAAATACTAAAATATATTTTTTCGAACACGAAATGAAATAAAAAAAGATTACTTGAATAATTAGTTAAACTGAAACATATTTCTTTCTTAATAATTTTTAATAATTACTACAATTTTGACACAAAAATAAAATTCAAACTAATTAATTCTTGGTATATTTAGATATTAAGAAATAAAGAATACACATTTACTTTTTTATACTATTTTACACTTTATTTGCAGTGACTAATTTCAACTAAACAACTTAGTTGTTTATGGCATAAAGAAGAATAAGTGTTTTATTTGTTTCTTCAAACCAATTATATTAAATGTTTACTAAATAAACTATTTACCCAAGGGATTATTAACAAATAATTGTTTTATAAAAATTCCGGACAATTTGACTTTTTATTAAATAATTGATTTGAAATTATTTTTTATGAAAAAACTATACAAATTACAGAAAAATATAAAAATTCAAAAAAATCTTCCAAAGTAATTGTTCTTTTAATGAAATTTTTAAAGTACATTGCGTCTCTGAATAAAAAGATATTTAGGTGTTTCTATAAGATATGTAATTCAGTTATCATTAAAATAAGTAATAATTTATTTGTCTTTAAATACCAAAGATATTTGTTAGTGATTACGTGAAGAATGATTGGAAAATTTTATATTCGTTTCTTCATTTAATTGTTTCGTTTCGCTCGAAATACAGTATAGTTTATATGTATATTTCGAGCACAATGTGTTCTTTATTAATAGTTTAAAAACGGTAAATAAATACAAATTTTAACAAAATTACATATACAAAGTGATATATATTAAATCCGATAAAAATAAATTATTGGAGTTTAATTAAATCAGTTAATTCTAATAAATTGTTGTTTAAAAACAACTTAAAATTTAACAGTTTTCCAGAATTGTACCTCTCAATTGCTTCTAACATGTTTAACTATGAAAAATTTAACTCTTTTATTTCAATAGAATTTATGCCCAGATGTGATTATAAGTGCATTGTGTTGGGTAAATACCACCTACTTTCTAATTTATTGATGTTGTTAAATATATTTTGTAATAAAAAAAATTGATAATAAATAGAAAATTTATAATGAATGAGACTACTAAATTAAAAGAAATTAATGAATTAAATATAAATAAAAAATATATTAAAGTTATTCATGGGCCCAAATGATAGCGTAAGAAAATCAATTTCCCATCATATTCTAAGATTTAAAAAATCTAAAGTCAAAATTTTCACAATTAAACATGTTCAGAATACAAAAATTACAGCAAACTTTTAAATTTTGATTTAACTCCTTTAAGGGTGCGGTTTAGAAGAAAGAGATAGCTATACAAATATGGGCAATCACTAATTTGAGTTAGATTGTTGTTGTGATCAATGAACAATATTGTATTATACATTAAAATAATCTTAAAATAAGCAGGAATTTCATCAGATAAATTAAAAAGTATTTTAATTTTTAGTTTCTGTGAAAAATAATTATGAAAAACAATGAAAATTGATCAAATATATAGCAAATTTTAAATTAAATTTTTGCTAATAAAAACTTGTGCAATGAAAATTTAAAGGATTTCACTAAATTCTGCATTCAAATAACTTAGCAGACATGACCTATTAATTTCATTACATCTTACAATTTTCTTTTCTAACTTAAACTAGTAAATTGACGTAATACACGAAAATTAACGATTTATTTTTTATTTCGACTGATACTTTATACTTGGTAGATAAAAAAATGTAAATAAACATTTATATTATGAAATCCAAAAGAATAGCTCTATTTTCAAACGATTATTTCCATTTTACTATATAGCTATCTCTTTCCACTAAACCGCAACCTTAAACAATAATTTACTAACATTTAAATTCTAATAATTTATCAGATTTTATAATTTTGTTAAAGTTTACACACACATAGAGGCCGGAAGATATACACAGTTTAAAATAAAGAAATATATTACTAATTAATTTGAATATAAATTTTTACTTAAACATGCTATATATATATATATATATATATACATATGTGTGTGTGTGTGTGTGATAAATCGAAGTTTCTTTAATTTTTGTTTAATTTCATTAATATTGTATATTATGTTTTAAGTTTGTAAAATTAATTATAATGTAATGTCTCTTACCGATGCAGTCATCTAAAATCATTTTGCACATTTTCAGTCTATTGCCTCTTTGCGCTGCTTTAGGATTACCCCTACTTCTTTTTTTAAAAGTAACTTTTTTACGGCATTTATTTGGTCTTCCCATAGTTGTAAAAACTAACCAAAACACTTTCTCAAAACGCACACACTTCTCTAAATCACAAATAAAACTGAAACCTTCGCAAAATATGGTATTTCATAGCGGGTGCGTTCCTCCCCTCGTCGAGTGCTGGGCCATGTGTTATATATCAAAAATAAAATCAACATGTTTGGGCAGAATTTGTTTGCCGTTAGTTTTAGGACCATCACGATTAGGCTCCTAAAGCCTCCAGCGCTCACCCTAAGGAGCCACTTACCCATATCTAATTACATAATGACAAAAAAGAAAATTTATGAATGAAGGATGATGCTGTGTTCGACTACCTGTAATACCATTATATTTTACGCATTTTGAAATACTAAACAAAAGAAAGTAAGAAATAATTAAATCAGTGTGAAGCTAGCATCATAAAGTTAGCAACAAAAATTCCGACGATACCCGAACGATATAATTTATTTCTGAACTGTTTAGAAACTAATTGCATCTGTAATTGATAAATATGAAATCATATTGCATTAAGAAAAATAAATTATTGAAAAGAAATAATTGTTCTATTTAAAAACAATAAAAACATTATTAATGTCTAAAAGAATTTATGATTACCAATTATTAAAATTCAATTTTTATGCTAAAAATCTAGTTTAATTTTTAATTATACTTGCATTATATGTGTATTTGTAAAATTATTATTAATAATATTTATTTAATTATAATTTTAATAATTATAAAAACTAAAATAATACAGAAAATGAAAATCCTATGTTTAAATTCAAATCTATATATCGAAATGATTTTATGCAGCTTAGCGCGACGCGGAGTGTGTCTCCGAAATTGGATACTTTTCTAAAATAAATAAACAAGCCGAGCGCGCTCGATTAATAATGGTGTTGTTTTAAAAGCAATAAAAATGTCATGCATTCAATATATTCACCGAATTTTATAATAAAACTGGGAAAATTAGTTGAAATAGAACGTTTCGTAATAATTTTTTACAACAAAAACGAAAATAATTATAAAATTTTAAATTTATACAACTAATAGTCAAATAACACAAGATCACGCATAAAAAAACCCATGTCATTATCTCTATTAATAAACTCTGTGGATGCGTGCAGATTTGTTAACAAATCCCATAAGAGAGCTTCAAGGCCAATTCGTGACGAACACTCTTAAAAAACAATTAAACAATTTTCTATTTCTGTTTATGACAATATCGAAATGTACAATGTGGAAGAATTTTCGCGATCGTTTGAGTCTTGCAGTTTCTGGTGGTCATTTCTAGCACTTATTCTAATTATTTATTTATAGTTTATTGTTATTCACTGGATTTTTGACCTGTAATTTTTCCAAAATAGTATTTTTGTTAAAAAAAGGGAAATTGCTTGTGACGGTAATGCATGCTGTGTTAGTCATGACTTATTTTATTGCTTTTTTCAATAGAATAAAGAGAACGAAACATACAACCTTCCAAAGAAAATGTTTTAATTTAATTATTTTTACAATCATCATAACCGACGTATTCGGCCACTTTGGATTCATTGAAAACATGTCTTATCCTCCTCTAGTACTGTTGAAATTGTAATACACGCTTGAAATTTAATTTTTTCTTCATGTGTATACATTTTCGATCAAATATTTCACACAATTTGAAGTTTAGCGTTTGATGTTTAGTTGTGTGTTATAGGCAACTAAACATACACACATTAATCGGTTCAATGCGTTTGAGTTGTTTTTTTTTTTGCAAGTATACAGTTCGCCTAATGTATACTGATATCTCTCTGTATATATATAACCCAAATTAGAGAAACATTAAGACAGCATGAAATTGCAGTAGGTAGACGGCGTAACTGTAATGGCGGACACTGGCACAGCTGGCCTTCAGATACATGTCACTTTTCATAACCAATATTAGCAATACTATCTAAATTCATATTTTCTAGGAATTTAACAATACAGTTAAGTGATACAGTTTAATTTATTATCAGTCAAGTTATTTAAATGAGTGCTCCAATATTATACGTAATAATGCTACGCTTATGCCGATGAGCAAAATGACAGAGACCATTAGACAAAATAAAGGTAAAAAAAGTCTCTAGTGCGAATTTTTCCGCAATCCTTCCCTTCTTGTAATCTTAAATAAAATAGAGTATAGATCTCAAATTACAATCAAATTTAAATTGTGTGTACAACAAGAGACCAAAAACTATTTTAAGAGACAAAAAACGAGGACAAAGCACTCTCACTCCCTACCCAGAGGGGATTCAGTAAGTGATTGAGGGGTTGGGTCGAATAACCTCAAACTGTGAGATCAAACGAAAAGGTATGATATTCCTCCTTTTGTGATGTATCTATTAAATCATTTTTATCATTTTTGACATTCATTGAGCCCTCGCCCCCAATCACTACGATGTCCAATATTTTAACCCTTGAGTAATCAGGAACGTGAGCTGAGTTTGCAATCACTCTTGTTCTAATCTGGCTTTCAACAATTGGCTTGTTTAGCCTACATAAGCACATGGTATGCTGTAAATAAGGTTAGACATAACAGACGTTGGTGTTTTGTCCTTCACTCAGGTCAATAACTTGGATAAGGAATTAGCTCTATATTTGGCAATTCTAACACCATTATGCCGCAACGATGAAATTGGTCGTTCAGTAAGTCCTTCGATGTAAGGATGATTAAAAAATTTTAGATAAAACTTTTATCATTTTCGGCGTTGAATACGAATCTGCAATAAAAAATATGGGTTCCCATTTAACATTTTGAACATTTTTTACAGCATAGGATGTCCCCCTCGAAACCACTAAACTTCTATACGAAAATTCTGTACAATACTAATAATAACAATTTTGATTCTGAATATAACGAGAGTTGTGTGCAGGTATCGGAGCGGTGGTGGAAATATTTAAGTGGTTAGCAGTGCGAGTTTTTGAGGGAAAAACGTGGGAGAGTGTTATACGTTTAGCGAGGACTAGCGGCGCGAGTAATTAGAGTGTGCAAAGAGTCCGTTGTATAAAAACAGTAGAAACGGTGAGCGTGCACGTGGACATCGGGAAGGCGAGAACAGCGTGCGCGGCGGACTTTGTGGAAAAGCAGAGCGTCTGGTTAGGAAGAGGGCGCTGCGGGTGTGAGTGGAAGGCGAAGCGGCGGGAATATACGAGGCACGAGTAGAAAATATTTCAAGAAGCCCATTCATACTTGTATCTCGCCGAGACGCGGAATCAATGTCCAATAGGAGCTTACGAGCAGTTGCGATGATCTAAAACAATATTTCGAACAAGTAGGAAAAAAAGAAAGCAGAGGAAAAGGGAATGGAGGCGAAATTAGACAGGATTTTGGATAAATTAGCCAACGTTGGAAAATAGAATGGAAGATGACAATAAAAATTTAACGGAAACAAATAAAGCAGAAAAAACAGAAATGGGAAGTAGAAAAATTATTGCTTATAGAAAGAATTGCTAAACTGGAAAAGGGGGAGAGACTAGAGAGAAAGAAAGAAGAAAACATAATAATTATTATTAATGGGTTAGAAGAAGGGGGGGGGGGATGTAAAGAAGTGGTTAAAAGTATGGCAGAGAAATTGAATATCTCAGATTTTCAATTTGATGATACGTTTCGGCTAGGTGTGGAGAAGGGGGACAAAAAAATATTGGCGAGGAGTAGAAACGTCGAAGAAAGACAGAAAATAATAATGACGAAGAAAGTTGTATTAAGAGATATTAAGAGTGGGATGTACCTTGACTATGATCTAATGAAGAGCGAGAGGAAAATCTAGAAAATTAAGGAAAGGGCGATGGAGGAAAGATTAAAGGGCAATCAGGTGCAAGTTTTCTACCAAAAATTGCACGGCATAAGTCAAATTGTGATATATTCAAAGATTCATTTAAATTTACATTTACAGATTATTAAATCAATTAACGGGACTTAATTCTTAATTTGAACAGTATCAACATTAAAATAAGTAAGATGATTAGACAATGCTAACATTATACCACCGCCATTCGAGCGTTGAGTTCTTGTAAACTCTCTATCTTGTCTAATGATATTAAAGTTTTTATTGAAAAGCTCAGAGCTGTTTACTGATTCATTTAACCAGGTTTCGGTTAAGCAAACAATATCAAAGTTGCAATTTAGGGTATTAATATAGAATATATTTGTTTTCAACTTAAGGCCACTTGTATTCTGATAATAGAATGTGATACCAGTTTCTTCATTGTTTTCTAGTTTTCCGAACGTCTCTCCTGGACAATGTTGGTATGCCACGAATATATTTTATCCTAGTGTTGTATTCTCAGATTTTCTACGTAATAATTTACTCTTCACTTCCTTATTAAACAAGCTTTGCATTTTGGTCTGGTGATCAGTTTTTTTGTATTTGAAATTGCTTTATGAACGTCAGCAATCGAAATTAGTTTGACCTTCACAGCCTAAAATCAATGTTTTCTGAAGAGTCGTACCTGCCTAATCTTATCGGCTTCAGATTTATTTGGGGTATTTCCATAATATCCAGAATTTTAGTTTTATTATATGTATATTCTTCACATTGTTCTTTTTTTGTAGATTTAAGTCCATATAGTTTATACAGTATTATATTCTGCTTGCTCTATCAGCTATCTCCTGAATAATTTGCTCCTGATTTAGCAAGGATAAGGATTGGTTATTTGGCAGTTGTGCTGCTGCACCAAGACTTGACGTTAATTGATAAACCTCATCCTTTATTTCATTAACCGATGCTATAAGCTTAGGTATATTACGCGCTTCCCCCTCACAATATAACATGTATTTTACACGGCGTTTAGAGGTCAGACGCAATTCAAAACGTATTATTGTTGATCGTAATAGTTCTGAACATATAATATAAATAATTCGATTAAAACTATCGCATCTTATAAACGATTTATTATCAGCTGTATCAATATTTTTAGAACATTTAATGCATCACATTTTTTATTTAATTAAGAAAGATGGAAAAGCAAACACAAACAAGGAATATGACAGGGACACAAACTTCACCTGACACGGTCTTTTGCGAGGACTTTAGATATAACAAACAAGCGGAAAGACCACGGCAATTACAAGAGTTAGTTTACGATAAACGGTTAATTAATAGCAGTGCTATAGGGTAGGGTACTTTGGCCTTTAATTTGTTAAAAAAGAAAAATTAAATGTCCAATGTAACCAACCGAATAACTTCAGACAGTAAAAATAATTTAAATTGGAATTACTTTTAGTAGCCTGAATAGAAAAAAAAAAAAATAAAAATATAAAATAAAAAAAATAAATAAATAACTGAAAAGTTTAACAAATATATTACACAAGAAAAATAACACAACAGAAATATATACAAGTACAAAAAATAATAATAATACAATAAACAAACACTAACGACAATTACTCGTGACGGCGGGATGCAGACTTCCCTGAGTGGTCGGATGACTAGCTCTTTTATACAGTTAGCCTACCCTCTCCACCTGACTATCTCAGGTAAACTACCATCTTTCGCCCGAAAATACTTTAAAAATTCAAAATAAATACAAAATATTTGAATGAAATTACATCAACGTGTAAGTAATAACATGATGCATCTATGCATATGTCACACACGTTGATCATGGGCGAAAGATGGCAGCTCTGCGTCACAAGGAGAAAAAAAAAGTAGTTACAACAATTTCACAAAAAAATATATACATACAAAAAAATAAAACACTTATATATATATATATAAAGTGTTTCCTGCCTTTATGTATAAACAATTGCCAGAAAAATGAACGTTAGTTAATTAATAAATAATTCATCAATATGTCTGGACGTAAAATAAAATATAAATCTTTAATTAACATTAACGAAACTTTGTCCAGGCATAAAGAGACTAAAGCAATTGTTTATGCATAATTGTTGTGGCGTAGAAACTCGTCGGAAAATTAGGAAATTTTAAATTGTTTCCCGCATCAGAATATTGAAGTTTTAATAAGCTTCCATATGGTTCCCTGGATTCGAACTACAACCATTGTAAAGCTCTCTCTTCCAGCTATTTAGTGGCGTCCTGGTGTGATTCGCGGTTACGTGAAAAACAATCGGGTTTTTCCGTTTTGGCACATTCTATTATAATCCGCGTACAAGCGTGGGGCCATAAAACCGTGACGTCACGCGCTTCTCGTTGTTACCCGGTTCACTCGCATCGGTCTAGGTCAAGGTAGATCGAGTGACATATATATATATATATATATATATGTGTGTAAAGGTATACTGAACTAGCGCCTCACATAGTTTCAACGCCCCCCTTGCTTCTCACCTCCTTTTCGGTCATTCAGATCTCGTGACGTAGACGAATTCGAATATTTTCGCGCGTACACCGGCGAAAACAAGCATAACCTATTTTCACATTGCGTGAAAAAATAAAGTTCTTTGTTTATTTCCGTTCATAGTTTCGTTATTTAGTTATACTTTGGTCTTTCAGCGACCATGCGAAAAGTAAATTTGAAAATTGTTATCACCGGGCGTAACACATTAATTTGTTTGTCTGCGGGACATTACATATTTTTGTATCATTTTATTACGTTGATCCCTTAAAATGTTGGACTCTTTAGGTTTTTACACAAACAAATGCACTTGTAACTGAGTAAAAATGGTAATAACTAAATTCATTACTACACTGTATTATTATAAAAAAAATACACTTTTTTAAACATTGACTTTTGAGGTTATTATTTATTATAATTTCATTACAATACAAATATTAAACAATTTAATTAATATTAGTATTTTTTATTTTAGTAATAAATATAATAAAATAAAACGAAAATTAATTATATTAATAAAACCTAAGGCCGTAATTTAGTTTAGTCGATAGCGACTCAAAACGAAGATGGAGCGATTCCAAACAACGATTGATAGAGAGAAAACTCCGATTCGATATCGTTTAATTTATTATTCTATAGCTATTTCAATCATATTTAAGGCATGCGCAATGAGTTACTGTGACGTCATGAGATCTCCCATTAAATTCCCCCCACTCTCAATTTTTCTATTCCATCTATCCTTTATACATATACTCAAGCGTCGTTGAGTCTAGGTAACCACAGTCGACCCTTTTGGTTGTGACCCACTGGAGTACCGATAGCTGGAACATGTGTTACTTATGTCCGCCAAAGGGATTAAGTTGAACCTTCTGATGTGAGAGGGCGTTAGATTTCCGACGAGGTTCCTCTATGCAACCTAAGTTCGAGTGGCGCGATCTTTACTTATTTGTAATAAAAATGAATAAAATATACAAAATATGTTGACGGGACTTTAAGAAATGAAATTCAATAAGTAAAAAGTCTAAATGAATCACTTATTTTTTTACTGCATATATGCATATTTGTCGAGATATTCCACTGGATGAATTAAAATGGTCCACCTTGTATATGTAAACACCATATATATATATATATATATATTTATGTACATAGTGTCATCCCAACAAATAATTTGTCTACCTACCGGCCCATTGTACAAACCATCCACCGGCCCACCGCTGAAATATGACGGCATTTATATATTTTATTTAAAATATTATTAATCGCTATGAGGATAACTCAAGAACTGTAGATGATACATCAAAAAGTTTAAATAAAGAAAATACTTATTTCTTCAAGACATACAACTTTTATTTGAAATATTCTTCGATGCGATGCCTAAAAAGGTTGGAAAATAATAAAAAAATATAATTACGGTAAAGTATAACTCAATGAATTATGATTGTGAGAAAAAGTTATAAAAGGTTTGTATATACGATTTGAGTTCAATTCATTTAACCCTTTTATGAGCTATCGCGGAAACATTCAGATATTATGTATAATTACGATTTATGTTATGCGTGGTAATGTTAACGAGCACATTAGAGATTATCCCACACAACATTTACTTACCATCAGCTCTCATTTCTTTTATATTACTTTATTTATTAATTCATTTACAAACTAGTTTTATTTATTTATTTCAATCTTTTTATCACAATGCTAATCATATTTTTCTTTCTTGTTTATTTGAATAGGCTTATCTTAGTTATATTTTTTAATTCCTAATGGACAAACACACTGTCCAAGCTAATTTAAAGTATATATTTTCTGACAAACTAAAGAAATAGAAAAGAGTTATTCAAGAATTTGTACCGAATGATTTTATGACACAGTATATAAACTCTATCGTATTAAACCATTATAAAAGTGACTACAAGAGGTACTTAAGATAAACAGAAGGGCGGCGCTTTTTAAACTTAAGGGTGGGTAAGGGTTACAAATAAACAATTAACACTATCGGCGGTTTTTGTTTTGGTGGGAGGAGGCTTTAATGGGTAAGGATTAATTCTTGGGATGTAAGTTAAGAAACATATCTATCAGCGGGGTGTTAAAGCTTCTAAGTTGTAGTTCGCTACATTTGATCCATTTTTTGTAGCATTCGTAATGTTAAAATTTTCCCAATAATTAAGTTTCCTTGATTTATTTATATTTTTTAAAACCTTATACTTAAAGGAGTCGAAGAGGTTGCCTTCATCAATACAATATTTAGCGAAACCCGTTTTTGGTTGGTTATCTAAAATGGATTTTATGTATTTTTTTAATACTGGTGTTAAGGGGAGATAGCAGATTTTCGTGCCAAGCGCGCGGAAAGAGAGAGACATCCGATGCCAAAATGTGGTATATGTACATTCGGAAAAAAAGTTTCAGTTCGCTGTACAATCCTGCTGATTGTTGCACTTTTTGCATTAGTAGGCTCTCGATTCTCGGTGTGAACAGATGCTGTTTATGCATGCATACATATCGGCATCGTTTTAAATGAGAGAGGAAACGCGTGTAATCGAGAATGAACGAAAATATTTTTTTCACTTATTTTACACATGCTGAAAATTTATGCAAGCTATGGTTTATTTATTAAAATGTTATTGTTGCTAGGTAAAATCTATGAAAATAATATTATATTTTTATTATCTCCTGACAATTTCAAATTTGATTAAAAACATATAAAGAAATAATACCTTTTCATAAAAAAATTAAACTTAAAAATTACTTTAAAATGCTGAGCTGAAAACAATGTTTAATTTTCTTCGAAAACCGTATTTTATTTAATTTATATATATATATATATATATATATATATTTTAGCTGTTAAAAAATAAATAGAAACTATAATTGGAATATTACAAGTATTTTTAATTATTAATATTTAATTCTACGTGTTGTTTAATCTTAATTGTCGTATTAAATTAATATATTGGCTAAATAAGTTATTAAAATCATTGGTAATATAAAATATTGTTACAAAATTCGGGGTTCGTCACTTAATTAATCAAGAATTTATATCCAGTTGCGGTGAATATTCTCTGTCTGCTGCCAAGGCACCACAGTATTTTCCCCGGTCACTGACACACAGTTTCCATATTAAAGACGGGTTAGCAACTCCCACCACCGTTTTTCACACGATCGGCCGAAGTCGGAGCAGCGGTCTGCCATGTTTGTTAATTTTTCATGTATCGTTTTAAAATCAGCTGAATTGCTGGAGACCGCATAAATGAGTGCGTTCTTCCAATGTACATAAACACTTAATACAATATTTTTCGTTTGTATGGTTGATTTGTATATTTCTCCATTTATTCAGAAATTTCTTCTGCCGACCGGCGAAACGTTGCCTTGAATTGGCCCGGAAAATTTAAAAAGTTATTCATTTCAAAAATTTTATCAATGACAGGTAAAATAATTTTAACGTTTCCGATTAATATTAATCTAAACTATAAAAAATTATCTTTCCCAAAAATCTGTGAAAAATATATTGAAACCTTTTCTGAAAGAACCAATTTTGCAGTTCATTACTGTTCATCTACAGGGTGTCTCGCCCTAAAAGTATTTGGATTTTCTATTGATAGATTCTAATGCAATTTTCACTGTTTATGTAAACCAATATTCTCTTCTAAATTAATATATTTTCAAGATTTTACCACTTCCGATTATACCGGAAGTACGTAAAAGCTTTGTTATTTGAAGTGGAACCTTATATTTTTTATTGAAAATTTAGATTCTACGTGTTAATTTTTACAAATTTCGTGTAACAGTTTTTGAGATTTGTCAATGATTATGAAAATCACCTTTTTTTTAGGCAGCATTTTCAAATAGTATACTTGAAGAGAGAATAAAGTCACAGGAATGAAAATATTCTTATGTAGAAACAGTTTAAAAATATTATTCAGTGTGTCTCAAATTAAGAGCGCGCGATACCACCTTCTTTTGAAATAAAGTTGAATTTTTAATTATTATTACAGATATTGAAAATCTGTTTTAGCTAATATTTCTATTTTTTAGTTGCGGAATGCACTATGACGCGTTTTTTAAAATATTTTTTTAAATATAAAAAATAGAATTAAATAAAATAAAAATTAAAAAATCGGACACCATGTTACCATCATAAATATTTAATCTGAATCACACTTTATGGGCGAAGTTGTGGTAAGTATTCGATCCCACTTCTTTGAAACAGTGTTATTTGAGTAAGTGTATATTTCTGAAATTAATTAAATACGACCCGTTTCTAGAACAATTTTTCGAGCGAACGCGGACTCAGGATGTCGCGCGGCTAGGCGCGTTGCGTTGCAACCTTGCAACTTAGCGGGCGACGACGGTCTCGTAATGAGATTGTTGTTTTTAGTAGAGCGGACTGTTTATTCATTCGTTATTATGACACCTTTATTACATTTGTACAAACACCATTAAAATATTATTACTTATTATTTTTTTTTATTATATATACAACTTTTTCTCAATGAAGTGAGCATTATTAACTTTGTTATTAGTTGAGCTAGAGAGTCGGTTAAATTAGCAAAGTAGTAGTAAATTTTCAAAGGAATACAATGGAAAAATCAGAAAAGCAAAAGAACATCGCATTTTCAAAATATTAATAAAACAAACATTTTTTAATAGAAATCAGTATCTCTTTTTATGATCACATCACCAGATGTTAGTTGTAACAAACAAATTATAGACCATTACACAAAAATTACTCGCAAATAATAAAGTTATTGGCATTTACGTATTTTGTTTTCAATTAAATTAAGTTACTATAAAAAACAAAACACTTACAAATAATGTTAAGAAAGTATGTAATAAGTTAAATTTTCAACTATTTAATCTATTTAAATATCATTTATCCTATATTAAATAAAAAAATGCAAATTCTAGATCAAACGTCAAAGTATTGCTCTTACAATGTACACCATTAACATATTACATTTTTTAAATTAAAATACTCATTTTTGTTGTTGTAATGCATAAAAAAACAAAATTTATATTGATTAAGTAGATAGTAAATTAACTGTCAGATTCAGAAAACAAATTTTCTTTTTATGATTTTGTTTTGCCATTTTATTATTTATAATATCTGGATTTTACTGAAAAAAACAATATTAATATACAAATAACTTCTATATTTGTGATTTTTTTGTGATGGTGTATTATAACCTTTTTTGTCAAAAATCATCTTATCTATCAATTATTATTATGATAATATATAGGCTGTTTCATCTAAACAAATGTTTATTTCATTAATATCTTTAAAACCCGATGCTCTTTTGTTTTTTCTGCATACGCTGTTGTTACTCCCCGATAATTTACCACCACATTGCTAAATTAATCGACTCTGTAGTTCAAAATAACAACAACCCGTATAATCGAAGAATTTGATATATCTATCATGAACCATGCATAATTATTTAACTTAGGAATAATAAAATTCAATTCTATTAATTGAATTGTATTATTTCTATTAAAAACAATACATATTTCAGCTCATTGGAAAGAATCATTTGCTAATAATAAAGTTTACGCGGTTCCCGACCGAGGAAAAAAATGAAAAAGTTTGCATTGCATTGCATGGTTGAATACAATCTTCTCATAAAAAATATTTTCACTTTCTTGCACTTCCGGTTGTACCGGAAATGGCTATCAACTTTGTTATTTTAAATGGAACACCCTACATTTTAATTTCTCTTTTTTGATTCCTCGTTCACTTGACTACCCACTCATATCGATTTATGTTCACTTCTGACAGTTTTAAAGTTAAAATGTATTTGTCAAATTTTAACTCAAAATAGATGTTTTGAAAAATTATAACTTCTAATAAGAACAAGACAGACATCTTGAATAGTAATTAGTAAATTTATCTGTGTAGAATTAAAAAAATAATAACATTTGTTTATTTTGATAATAGGGATTTCAAAAATGTCAATATTTCAGTTCCCACATAAAAACATCATAATTTATATTTGTTCAAATGGAATTTATATCATAAATCGATTGACAAGACAATTTTCAACATAAAAGTATTACATATTTCTATATATAGAGCAAGTAGTTTGTGAGCTATTTCGAATTTTCTTTTCCTTCAAAATATTTGCACAAGTGAGTAATTGCTGTACTGTACCATTTAGACCAGCACTATATAGATTGTCTGAGGCACATATATAAAATTAAAATATATCTTAATATTAAAAATGTTTAATTTCTGATTCCTTTATTATATGTGAAAATAAAATGTCAATAAACATAATTATAAAGATGAAATAATTTAAAAAATATTTTTGAATTATTTTTGTTTAATTTTAAAAAGTTTGAACAGTGTATCCGAATTTATAATAATTTATACATTGAGTCATTTCATAAGGATTATAATCCATAATTTCAATTTAAACTTGTAAATAACCTGTGTTGCAGTTATAAATATAAGGCTGATATCAAAAATGTATGTGGCAAAAGCCTCTTTATAAATATTTAAATGTTTCTCTATTGTATTAAATATTGATATATTATTTTCTTTTGGCTTAATTTAAAAAGGATTTATATTAATTATACAAAAAAATAAATTTGAAATAGTTGATATTCAAAAAAAAATCAATCGTTTCATATAAATGTAAATGTTCATATTTTATTCAATTAATATCGGTCAAATTATTGCTTGAATCATTCTCAGAAATAAATCTACGCTTAGCTTATTTTAAAAAGAAATTCGACTCACGATATTCTAATCTAGCGTAGCATTATTTGTTTATGGATATTTTGTTCTAATTTTCTCCATTTGTTATAGATTAGAATCTGATCGGTATTTAGCTTTATAACGATTCACTTGAAATAAATTCTTATATCATGAATTTATTTCAAGTGAATCGTGAATCGCACTTGTAGTGCACTGTTTTCAAGCAAATAATCATATTGATAGGACAAACAAAAACTTTTTGAACATCCTGTATAAATCTGTATTAATAAATAATTTATATCCTGAATATTGGAAAATGTTTTATTGTATTCATAATGTTTGTTATAATTTTAATTTACGCACATTTTTTTTTTAATTTGTACTAAATTTAATTTTTATTGATTTAGTTATCCAATAATCTACGAAAATAATTAAACGAATATTGCATCAGCATTAAATTGAAGATATTATATTCAATTCTATTCAATTATTTAAATTATATTAAATATACGAAGAATTCTGGACAAAAGTATATATATCTTCCTTTACATTATAAAAAAACATAATATATATTTTTGTATCAACAAAATTACTCAAAAAATGTGCATATGTGCAATTAGTGAAACAAACAAATTTTAGCTAAAATAATTTTAACAACAATTGATCAAAATGTTGATATTTTTAATTTTTGATAGCTAATTACTAATATTAAATGTATAATCAATAATTACGTTCCAACATATTTTATAAAAGATCATTTGAAACCGTTTCAATTTACAAGCCACAAATGCAGATCGACTGAAAAATAGAATCTATAACGAAAATACGAAATAAATAGGACGAATACGTGTTTATTTGTATAGAAAACAAAAAAATCTTGGTGGGGAAACTGAACGCGCCCATTGCGCGACTATCTTCGTCTGACAACGTTAACTCGTCTTATGTACTCTTCCAAGGCTTTCGCGGGTTAGATACAGACGTAAGGGGACTGAATGTTTACGTCTCACTAATTGCTTGTGTATCGCCTCCTCTTAACAGCAAAGTCTAGTAAAGTTAAAACAGGGTGGCGCAATATTGCCGTGAAGTCCAATATCTGCTTTTCGAAAAAATAATTAAATAAAATAATAAAAAAATACGAGAATAAAAGGTACTTAAATAATTTCTAGCCACTGTTGACCGTCACATTTTAAAATTCGTGATATATTTTTATAATGATTTTCGATTCTACCTTTTTTTAAATAAAATTTATTAGGTCGATTTTTTTATTTTAAAAGTTACAAACAAACGAAAGTTGAAATCGAAAAATGTTTGTTTAACACCTTATATTGCAAACATTAAAAACGAAATAGATGTCTGACAACGCTATGCAATTGGAAAAATACTTAATAATAATAGGTATAGTCGTTTTTCTGTCAGAATATTTTTTGTGTGCAGGGTAAAGCAATATGCAAAATGATTTTCTTCTATTTTTACTTAAATGGAACACTCTATATTTGTGTATGCCATTTCAAAATGAAAATGGGCCTGACCATTTTTGAGATATCTTAAATCAAAATGCAAATACGCAAACTTTTATTATTTAGTTTTCAATGTTATACTTAATAATATCATATTTAATAAGTAAAGTACATTTTACGTTATTTTTGTGACACTGTAACTATTAGACATACTTCTTCAATAAAAATACTTTAGTTATTAGAAACAAAAAATATATTTTGGTCATTCAAAAATATTTTAAATATTCTTATATGCTTATTAAAATTATTTTTTAAATAATTTATGTAGGCTGCAAAACAGAAGGTGTACCAACAAGCCTAGTAAAATAATTCAATACTTGAATCTTAATATTTTGTTAATATTAAAATTGTCCTCCATTAAAATGTCTATATTTGTAATTAACGTATTCATATAAAATATTTCTATTGAATAACATTTATAATTTTTAGATTTTTTCTTACTTTTAAAATAACTCCTAAAAATTTATCGACACACTATTATCTTTATATTAAATATATTTTTAAATGTAGAAAAATATTTACGAATTGCATTTGTATTAGTCATAGCCTAATTAATTATAGACTACAAGTGGATCATTCAATTTTGTACTTTGGATTGAAATTGTTAAAAAGAACGGTAATATATAGAAGTATAGTTTGTTATACAACAATGGAAGAACAAACAATTTCCCATCGAAATTTCATAAATAATATAGGGTGTTCCATTTAAATAATTAAAAAAACAGTTTGCGCATTGTTTCATCCTGTATATAAAATTTGCTTTATGATAAAAAACTACTTTTCTTTCAATTATTAAGCATTTTTTCAATTATATTGTGTTGACAGAAAATTTAATTATGCAAATTCCTGCTTCCCAGTTCATTTTGGAGAAAAACTGAATTAATTGAAATGTTGTTGAAATTTAAAAATCTAAGAAAAACTATACTACATTAATTTTTAAAGTGGGTGTATCATTCATAAATAATTAATAAATATTGATTAAATTACATTGCCCATGACTTATGAAAAAAATCCTTGTTGAATTGCAATTATAGATATGTCAAAAGTGATGATGATTTTAATTTAGTGGGTACATTTATATGAAAGTTATGGCTAATGCAATTTGATTATGTGATTTGCGGATTTGATGAAATTAGTTTGAAAAATGAATGGACATCTTTGTATGGAGATTTTACATTTGATGAGAAACAAAGCCTAGCGGCGTGTAATTTTGATCAAATGTGGAAATTAATTTTGTCAGTGTCACTGAATAATAATGTTAAATATCCGCCATTAAAAGCATTATTATCAGCTATAAGATCATTGCCAAATTCTAATTCCGATGCCGAAAGAGTATTTTCAGTTCTAACTAACGTGACAACAAATAAGCGGACAGCACTTTCTACCGAAAGAATTTAACAGAGAATATTTTCATGTATTGATTTTTCAATATTTGCTATTTTTTATAATATTTCTTATAATTTCAATAATATTGTTTATCAATTAAATAAAACACTTTAAATTTTGTTTGTGTAACACTAAATTTAATTTATTGTGACAATGGATTCAACATAGTATATAAAGAAAATAAAAATAGATTCAACAATTTACTCTTGTTATTATTGATAATCACTAGTATAAATTGTTGAAACTATTGTCACAATAAATTAATTTTATTGTTATACAAAGTTTAGAGTGTTTTATTTAATTTATTTAATAAACAAAATATTACATGATTTTTTTGGAAAACTGAAAAATGTTAAGAAAATATTTTTTTATAAAAACCATTAATTTAAAATTCAAACAATGCGATTTCAATGTAAAAGTAATTTAAAAACAATCGGGAAAATGGTACACCCTGTATATTTAATTTTTTTAGCTCATAAAACATCAAGAAGTATATAAAGTAGAATTTTTTCATGATATTTGGATTTTTTTAAGTAAAAATTTTTCTGATATGAAAATATCGAAAATCAAACGGAACGTTTCACCGGTTTCGCTATGCCGATGGAACAATTTGCTGAATAAATGGACAACAATGCAAATCATCATTAAAACCGAGTGAATGTTTATTTACATTGGAAGGATTCATACATTCACACGGTTCTCTGTTGATTCTAAAACGATGTATGAAGAATTAGCGTACGTCCTCTAATCGTGCATTTCACACCGTTTCTCTCTTTCTTTCACGACCACAGCCGATCGTGTGAAAAACGGTGGTGTGAGTTGCTAACCTGTCTTTAATATGGAAGCTCTGCACTCACGCTCCTCCCTCTAAGCCGTGCGCGCCGTATTTCCCCGTCTGTTCGCCACAGCCGCTGTCTCACCGCGCCGGCGGCACTGAATCACTAGCGTTCCAGAATATTCTAGCGGACTTTGTTACAATGCCCTCCCCTTAGACTGTTCTGTCTCGAAATAGTTTCGACGTGGAGGTGCAATTGCTTCCCTTAGAACAATTTCCAGAATTGTAGAAGAAGCAGGGGACGCTTTCCTCGGCTGTAATCCTAGGGTTGAAACTGTAAAAGATGACCTCAACCCCAGTGTCCTTAAAGATTACCTCCAACATATTCCGAATGATCCGCCAATCAAGATTATGCAATCCACATCCTATGTTTGGTATGTCGAATTTACTTAATCCAAAGGTTCTCATTTGTCTCTTCAAGTCGTTCAATGCCCGCCACATGGTCCAGTATGATGGTTTGCTAAAAGAAGTTTCTTTGGTGACGAGGTAGAAGTACTCCGATCATCTACGACCGACGTTAGTGCTTGTCCAATTGAACGATGCTGTTCCTTAAGCTGGTCGACCTGACCAAATTTTCTTCGGAACGCAGCAGCTATTCCCTTCCCCATTAGTAAATCCTTACCAACACAATGGGCTAGTGCGTAGTTGATTGGCATACTGAATAGATCTCGTTTCTCTTCGACGGTGACACCATTTCGGGCCTTCCATCTTCCCGAGAAGTCGTTCATAAAATCATCAAAATCCTGTCGCGTCTCCGTAATTTGGTTCACACGTTGCTCGTATGTATCGTTATATGGACTTAGGCGGTTAAAGTGAACTAAAATCGGTTTTCCTGAAGGGCACTTCTTGATTCGGTAAATGACGTCATTTAGTCTTTTGACAATCTCGTAAGGGCCCACCCAATTTCTTTGAAATTTGGGAGCTAATCCCTTTCTCCTACGTGGATTATACAACCATCCAAATCTACTGTTTGGTATCCTCCTCTGGTGGCTTTGATGTCATATCGGTCCTTCATCTGTTCACTGGCCTCTTGCATACCCCTTCTAGCTCGTTCGTGACTTTCTTCCAGCTTTCGCTTCAACTCCGAAACGTAATTGTCTCCAGCGATATCTTCACCGGGTTTGCATCCAAATTTTAGGTCCCAGGGCAACCTAAGTTCTCTTCCGAACAGAATGTTGGCGGGACTCTGTCCTGTAATTTCATACATGGCTGACATATTTGCTAGCAGAAATAGTTGAAGATGTTTGTCCCAGTCTCTTTGGTGGTCGACGACTACTTTAGATAAGTACTTCCCCATGGTCCTGTTCATTCTTTCCACCATACCATCTGACTGGGGATGTAACGGTGTCGTCCTCGTTTTCTGATTCCCCAAAAGTTGGCACACATTCGTGAATAGTTCACTCTCAAAGATCCTGCCTTGGTCAGAGTGAAGTTCTAATGGCACACCGAAGCGACAAATCAACTCTTTCACGAGAACATCGGTAATCGTAGCAGCATGTTGATTCCGTATAGCATATGCTTCGGTTCATTTGCTGAAGTATTCCAAGATTACCACGATGTACTTATTGTCTCGGTCGGATTCAGGAAATGGACCCGCAACATCAGTAGCTATCCGTTCGAAAGGACTTCCAACATTAAATTTCCTCATTGGAGCTCGAGGTATTTTATGGGGTCCTTTACTCTCTGCGCATACTTTACATTTTCGGCACCATTCCTTAATATCACTTTGATATCGCGACCAGTAAAACCGTTCACGAATCCTTTCTGTGGTTTTTCGAATACTAAAATGGCCTGCTGATGTACCGTTGTGTATAAGTTGCAGAATTTCTGTAGTTCCGTTCTTTGGCACTATCAAGTGTTGTGTGGTTCTATCTCCCTCTGTACTTTCAAAATTTCTGACCAAGACTCCATCCTTAATTTCGATTGAGTCCCACTGAGCCCAATACGATTTTAAAACCTGTGTCTTGGGAGCCACATCTTCCCAAGAGGGTCATACACCTTCCTGCTTCCAGTCTCTGATTTGCCTCAGGTCAGAATCTTCTTTTTGATCGGCCATCATCTGTTCATTGGACCATGTGGTATCTTCATTAGTGGTCCTCCTTATTAGGCCTAACTTTTCCTTCAACCTGATACAATGCAGACAGTTTTCCGGATAGGGTCTTCGCGACAATGCGTCAGCATTTTGATGTATTCTGCCTGACCGGTGTTCAATGGCGAAATCATACTGCTGTAGCCTCTCGATCCATCTTGCTACCTGCCCTTCCGGATTTTTGAACTGCACAAGCCACCTAAACGCAGCATGATGGGTTCTTATAAGGAACTTTCTTCCATAGAGATATTTGTGGTAGTGCTCGATTGTTTTTACCACAGCCAATAACTTTTTTTTGTCACACAATAGTTCCTCTCGGGCTTCAACAGCGTCTTACTGAAATATCCGATAATTTTTCATCCCCGTCTTGGATTTGTGACAGAACTCCACCGATTCCGACGTTGCTCGCGTCCGTATCCAAAACGAACTTCCCGTCCCGCGATGGATAGCAAAATATTGGGGCATTAATTTGGGATCCCTTCAGATCTTCAAAGGCGCATTGACAGTCTTGGTCTCATGGGAATTTGCGTGCATCTTCGGTCAACTTGGTCAGTGGCTTCGCGACATTTGCAAATCCGGGCACGTATCGTCGGTAATAAGTACACAAACAAACCTAATTTCGTGCTTGTCTCTATGGTCTATTGTCTCCTTTACCGCTTGGACTTTTGATGAATCGACAGCAACACCTTTCCTCGAAACGACATGTCCAAGGTAACAAACGTTCTCCTTTAGCAGATGGCACCTTTTCGGGCTAAGTTTCAAATTAGCACTCTGCAGCCGTTTGAAAACTCCTTCTAGATTCTTTAGATGCTCGCCAAACGTCTTGCTGAAGATGATTATGTCATCCAGATACACGAGGCAAGTCTCCTACGATAGTCCTCTTAGGACAGTCTCCATAAGACGCTCAAAAGTCGCTGGTGCGTTGCATAGGCCAAAGGGCAGTCTTTTCTTTGTCCTTCTCTTCCAACGCCAACTGCCAATATCCACTTTTCAGATCTAACGTTGAAAATAGAGTAGATCCCGATAGTGTATCCAGATTATCATCTATTCTTGGCAGTGGATAACTGTCATTCTTTGTGACGTTATTCAGTTGTCGGTAGTCCACACAAAATCGAGTTGAACCGTCCTTCTTCTTCACCAAAACCACTAGCGATACCCATGGACAGTTTGATGGACTGATAGCCTTTTCTTTTTCCATGTCTTCTATTATTTGTTAAAATTAATTAATTAATTTAATTTTGTTTGTTCCGAATTAATCCCACTTCTGACACCAGTGTTACAAAATTCGGGGTTCGTCACTTAATTAATCAAGAATTTATATCCAGTCGCGGTGAATATTCTCTGTCTGCTGCCAAGGCACCACTGTTTTTTTATCTCCGGCCACTGACGCTCCTCCCTCTAAGCTGTGCGCGCCGTGTCTTCCCTTTTGTCCGCCACAACCGCTGTCTTACCACGCCGGTGCCACTGAATCACCGGCGTTCCAGAATATTCTAGCGCACTTCGTTACAATATGTTATGTTACACTTTTTAAAAAAATGTCATTTTATTACCAAATATAATTGATTATTTCGTATTGTAGCTCGTGCGCGCAAAAGTTAAATCCACAGTTGGCTGGCAGGAAAGGCGGCGGAATGTTCGGGAAGGGGAATGGAATGTTCGAGAGACGGAGGAGCGGAACCGATATAAATTTTGGTAACATTTTCTCTTCCCAAAATGAATTATTTTTCAAGATGTTTTCAATGTGTATTTCATTAAGTGTCCATACTATAAAATAACAAATATTTCTTTTAGACAAATGAAGTTGTCCTCGAACTTGAAAGAATTAATTTTGTGATTTTTTTTTAATCGAAATTGTTCTATATTTTCAGCTATTTCTAAACAATCACACCTAAACAAAACAATTCATTATCTCCTATAAATATACCACAAGGTTCTAATTTAAATCCAGTTATTTCTTCAAATCTACCTTTCGCAACATGTTCATGTATCAATCTGTAAGTTACGATTCCAACAATGTATTTATCATTAGAGATAAGCTCTGTAAGCGTTCTTTGTGAATAAAACCATCTTGCATAATTGTAAAAGAAGAGTTGTTAATTGTACTTGAATTGAGACACATCGTGTGTCGAAAATGAACGTCTTTTTAAAAAAGCCACCGCTCGTGCGAAAGACGTAACTGGCGCAGTCGGTAGGATAATAAAAATTGGAGTCACAAAAATCGACAAAAATCGCGAGTTTGTGATTTTCGTTTTTACGATTCACCAAGTACGAACCAACGTGGACAACATCTCCAGCGAGTAGAGGACACCCATCGCCGAAGCTCATAGTTAAGAACACCAACGTGGACAACATCTCCAGCGAGTAGAGGACACCCATCGCCGAAGCTCATAATTAAGAAACAGATCGACAAGGATGAAATTACTGTAAGTTTTACTTTCCATTATATACATTTTTCCTTCGAACCAATTGAAAATAACGTATTGCAAAATAAATCAATAAATTAAATAAATCAATCAAAAAAAAATCTCGTAAGTTTATGAACGGAATAAAAGAAAGAAGTCCAGTAAGAAGAACCATGGCAGTGCCGCAAGTTCAAAAATTTCATATCGATTCAATTCCAAATTTCGACGGAAATCCTGCATCACTTGCAATATTCGTTCAGGCAAGCGAATACATAATAAATACTTTCAGCGACAGAGTTAACCAAAACAACCCTCAAAATGAATTTTTATTAAGAGCCGTAATTGGAAAATTAACAGGCAGAGCATTAAATATTGTAGGCAGCAGATGCAATCTTAATACATGGATTGACATAAAACAATTACTTTTACAATTTTTCTCTGACCAACGTGACGAAAACTGTTTAGTCGGTGACTTAATGCATGTAAAACAAGAAAAGATGAATCAGCAATTACATTTGGCAACCGATGTCAAGATATTTTAAGTTTATTATTAACAAAAATTCAATTAACAGAACCAAATATTAACATAAGACAAATGAAAATAAATTTATATTCTCAACAAGCACTACAAGCATTTTTAAGAGGTTTGCAAAATAACCTAGCAATTCGTCTAAGAAATCCAGTAAGCTTAGAACAAGCCATTTCCTTCGTGACAGAAGAAGAAAACTTTTCATATGCTCATTATAATTTAACAAGGCAACATTACAATAAACCAAATTTTCAAAGACAAAATCAAAGACAAAATAATGTAAATTTCCGAAACAACAAGCAGCAAAGATACTACCAAAACAGTAATCATCAAAACAATTTTACTCCGAGAAATCAACAGAATTTCCCGCAATTTCAAAATCGGGTATTTTCCCAAAACAATCATAATCATTTTAGACAACATCAACCACAACACAACCCAATTAAAAATCGTACATTTTCACAAAATAATAATAACAGATTCAGACAAAACACACAAGAACCAATGGAAACGAACACAATAAATACACGCAGAACATTCAAACCAAATTTTCAAAGACAGATTCCCATGTCAACCACAGAAGGTCTTTTTCAACAAAACATTGATAATGAAATTCAGCAACAAGAATTAATTAATGAATACAATAAAACATATAACGATAATATTAATGAAGAAAATCAAAATTTTCAGTCAGTCCCCGAATACATAAATCAGACATAATAAACATAACTACAATTAATAATTTAACACTACCATATGTAAAAATTCCAGAATTAAAATCAAAATTTATGATTTATGATACAGGATCATCAAAAACGTTAACAAGTCCAAAATTAGTAAATGAACATTATCTAAATTTCATCGAAGTAAAACTTTACAAAATTTAAACAGCACATCATACAACCTTACATAATACATTGCAAATATTCCTTTGCCCAGCATTTTTAAATCAAATGATTACTTTCACTTTCACATTTTTTACTTTAATCCTAATTACGACGGTTTATTAGGAATAGATTTATTGAAACATCTAAATGCAAAAATTGACTTACACAAAAACGTTTTACATACAAAAAATGGACCAATACCAATTTATTTCGAAAATCAAAAAACCTTTTCAAAAAGAAAGATTCATCTAGAACCAAGAGAACAAAAATTAATTAAAGTACAAGTAAATTCTCAATTAAATTTTGGAATAATAGAATATATAAATATATAATGAAGCTTTACTTACAATCACCAACAGTAATGAAACTCCCAAAGAAATTAAAATTGAGCCTTTAAATATATTAGAAGTTGACCAAGAAGAAATAAACAATTACATTACAATAACAAAAAACTCAATCGAAGATAACATACTAAAAGAAAATCTTAAAAATTTACGTTTAAACCACTTAAACAAAGAAGAAAAAGACGCAATCAGAAAAATATGTTTTGAATACAGAGATGTATTCCGTTCACCAAAATTACCCTTATTCTTCACTCACGTAGTTAAACATGAAATTAAAACTAACGATGACATTCCAGTTTATAAAAAGCTTATAAAATACCACAAACACAGCAGGCAGAAGCTGATAAACAAATTAAAGAACTTTTAAGTAACGACATTATTCAACCTACACGCAGCCCAATAATAATTGTCCCAAAAAAATTAGATGCTACCGGAAAACCTAAATACAGAATGGTTATAGATTATAGACAGCTAAATGACAAATGCATTGACGACAAATATCCTTTACCACACATTACTGACATTTTAGATAAATTAGGTAAATGCAAATATTTTTCAACCTTAGACTTAGCTTCAGGTTATCATCAAATAGACATGCACCCAAATGACATACAGAAAACAGCTTTTTCAACACCTAGAGGACATTACGAGTACAAACGTATGCCCTTCGGACTAAAGAATGCCCCAGCGACTTTTTAAAGAGTCATGTACAGTATTTAACGCGGTATACAAAACGAAGCTTGTGTAGTGACATTGTAATATTTTCCACATCATTAGAAGAACACATTCAAAAATTAAAATTAGTATTTGACAGATTAAGAACAGCTAACCTTAAAATCCAAATGGACAAATCAGAACTTTTAAAGAGAGAAGTACAATTTTTAGGACATATAATAACACCCGACGGACTAAAACCGAACCCAAATAAAATAGACGCAATCCCAAGACAGTTAAAGAATTAAAAGGATTCTTAGGACTCACCGGTTATTACCGAAAATTCATAAAAGACTATGCAAAAATTACAAAACCATTAACTCAGTGTTTAAAAAAAGGAAATAAAATTGAACATAATAATAACTTTATAGAAGCTTTTAATAATTGCAAATAAATTTTGACAAATCCCCCAATACTACAATACCCAGACTTTTCAAAACCATTTACAGTGACAACAGACGCATCAAATATCGCTTTAGGAGCCATATTATCACAAGGACCTTTAGGATCAGATAAACCTATATGTTATGCCTCAAGAATATTAAACGATTCAGAACAAAGATACAGTACAATTGAAAAAGAACTACTAGCCGTAGTTTGGGCAGTTAAATATTTTCGACCTTACTTATACGGACGTAAATTTATAATTTATACGTACCACAGACCACTAGTTTGGCTTTCAAAATTAAAAGAACCCAATTCCAAATTACAAAGATGGAAAATCAGATTAGAAGAATATGATTACAAATTAGAATAAAAAAAAGGTAAAATAAACATTATCAAGAATTCAAATAAATGCCCTAGAAACCGATTCATTATATAATAATTTTGATAATAATGAAATTGATAAGATAATTGACGATTTAGAAGAAGATAACCAACACCTTGAATTACCACCAGATGAAATAGAAGCAATACTTGAACAATTAGATGAGAATTTAGAGATTTCACAAAACTCAGCAAGTCAAAATCAAGAATCCCCAGGAACAAAAATATCCTCAGACGTAATTGATTCAAAACCTAATCAATATTTTATTTACAAAGTACTCACAAAAGCAAAACCAGTAAAATCAGAAAACATTGGAAAAATCAAGAGATATCACGTTCAAATTAATAAAGATAATAATAAAGATCAAATCATAAAATTCTTAAAAGAATATACAGCTGAAAATAAAAAATACTACTTTCATTTTGAAACAGAAAATTTAATGAAAGCATTCAGTAACGTAGTTACACAATTATTCAAACAAAATGCACCACAAATAAAATATTGCACAGAAAGACGAGAATTAATAATTGATTCAGATTTAATACAAGAAGCCATTCAAAACCAACACGAATCTAAAACCAATCATAGAGGAATCACGGAAACTTTAAAACAATTAGAAAGAAAATAATATTTTCCTTTAATGCAAGAACATGTAACAAACTACATGGCTAACTGTGAAATTTGTAAAAGAAGTAAATATGAAAGAAACCCATCAAAAATTGAAATGATGCTCACAGACACTCCACACAAACCTTTCGAAAAAATACACTTAGATATTTACACCATAGAGAATATAAAATTTTTAACAATTGTAGATGCTTTTACTAAATTAGGTCAAGCAATCGAAATAAAATCAAAAAATGCCGTAGACATTTTAAACGCATTAATTCAATACTTTTCATTTTACGGAACCCCAGAAACAATAAGCACAGATCAAGGTTTAGAATTCCATAATCATATAATCAAAGAGTTACTTGAAGCTCACAAAATAAAAGTACATTTCACAACACCAAATCATTCAGAATCTAACGGACTAATTGAGAGATTTCATTCAACAATCGCAGAACACATACGAATATTAAAAACAAAACATTCCGATACAATCACACAATTAATGAAATATGCAATAATTGCTTACAACAATTCAATACATTCGAGTACGAAACTAACCCCATTAGAACTAACGTTAGGACATACAAAGTTAAGAGACCCATTTGACTTATTATATGAACAACAAATGTACAGTGACTATTTACAAAAACACAAACAAAGATTAGCCCTGGTTTATGAAAAAATTAATGAAAATCAAATTCAAAATAAAGAAAAGATAATTCGCAAAGTAAACAAAAATTGCAATAATCCATTTAAAGTAGGACAAACTGTTTATGAAACAAGTTATAAGTACAAAAGAAATAAAACAGGAGAAAAATTCAACGGACCTTTTAAAATTATAAAATTGTTAGACGGAAACAAAGCTCTAATAAAAAGAATAAACGATAATAATAAAAATACTGGACGCAAAGTTCACTTAAAAAATTTAAGACAACCTATTGTTACAGACAATTCTTCGCCATCGCCGTCATCTTCTCAAAATGTACTACGACAGTAATAGATATAGAACACATGACAGACAACCCCGGACTGTTACCCCTGAAAGGGAACAGCAAAAAACGTTAAAGATCATTGGACTCTAATACAAATTTACGACCTTTCACTTTTAAAAACTGAATTAAACAATCTATTTAGTAATTACAAAAAATTAAACATATCCTTTCATAATACAGAACACGGTAAATCATATGCAAATGAAATGTATAATTACAGATATTTATTAGATTATAAAATAAAACAAACAAAAGAAAAATTAATGCAATTAACAATAACCGAAAATTCAAGACAAAAAAGAGGATTATTAAATGGTTTAGGAACTATTTGGAAATCGATCACAGGAAATTTGGATCAAACCGATGCCAACAGATATGACACAGTAATTAATCAGTTAAAATCTAATCAAGATAAACTTGTAAACGTAATTGAACATCAAACAATCTTAACAGAGAATGCTCTCTATATTTTTAACGATTCAATGACAAAATTGCAACATAATCAAATTCGTTTAAATGACAGAATAATGCAAGTTGAACAATCAATGAAAGAAATAAAATTAGAATTAACCGAAGATTACACATTTATAATATTAAACTCAATCTTTAATCAACTATTAACATCAGTCGACGTAATTTTATAAATATTGAATTCAAAGAAAACCTCAATCACCTTTGCAAGATTAAATATTTTACATACATCAATAATTTCTCATGATGAATTAAAATTTGAATTAAGTAAATTAAAATCAAAAACAAATAATTACGAATTACCATTTTACTTAAATGATGAGAACATAAATAATTATTACTCAACAATAAACATACGAGGTTACATCAATAAAAATCAAGTCATTTTTATTCTCGAAATCCCTTTAATTGAAAAAATGCAATATAATTATTATCAATTATAAACAAATAAATTGTGAAATTAAACAAAGTGACCTAACTCAAAATAAAATTCAAAAATTAATAAATAATAAGTGGATGATAATTACAACAAAACAAACTACTACAACAAGCAAATGCGGAAACGACGAAGATAAACACGTATTACACGGAACTTATATATTAACGATACCAAATTCATGTGAATTCCAAATAAATAATAAAATACTTAAACAATACCAAAATAATCAGAAAGAAATTAAAACAATTAAATTACTAAATGTAAAAATCAACGAGATCTAGACATCGAAATCATCATCGAGTCCAGCAACGCCAATTCAGATAGATGACATCAATCTACAAGAACTTCAAAACATCGGAAATCAAATTCACCAAACCAAGAAGCAGCTCGAATCAATCAAGCCATCAATATTTCAATACGATAACATTAGTGTTTACACAATAATAATTTATGTATTGTTTATATTACTTATAATTTGTATTTTCAAAAGAATTCACCCATGCCTAAAAGGAAAAATTGAAAACAAAAACAAAATTAATAATCCATTAAATGAAATTGAATTAACGAAAAATTATCCATGATAATTTTCCTCTTAAGCACGGAAGGAGTTACGATTCCAACAATGTATTTATCATTAGAGATAAGCTCAGATTACCCAGACGCCCTGTAAGCGTTCCTTGTGAACAAAACCATCTTGCATAATTGTAAAAGAAGAGTTGTTAATTGTACTTGAATTGAGACACATCGTGTGTCGAAAATAAACGTCTTTTTCAAAAAGTCACCGCTTGTGCGAAAGACGTAACTTGTAATTTGTTGCACTGTTTCCGCTGAATGTATTTTATGAGATATTCTTTACGGTTTTTCCAGGTTAGTTTTTAGTCTGGGCTGACAAACTCGTCCATAATGTGATTTCAATGATTAAAATTTCCTACCGATATTTTCGTAGTGTATTTTCAAGTTAATTTAATATCAAAATCCTCCTTACTTAATTCCATATTTTCGGAAATATTTCCATAATCATCATCATCGGGATCACATCTATTGGTATATATTATTTTATTGTCCTTTCTATTTTTCATACCACTTTCCCGTTTGCGTTGACAATTTAAAATAAATTTATTCATGTAATTCATGGTTTCACATCCCATATATTTAAATATCTTGTTTATGTAAGCCCTGTGCAAATATATGATGCACAATTTGAATGCGACCCAAAAATATGATTTATTGTATTTTTTTATCTTTTCTCAGGCTTAACATTTTGTATTGGGTGAATTGAGGTACTTCGCTGATTCGCAGTAACTTATCCATACAGTTTTTCATACAATAGTTCTTTTATAACACTACTGTTACCGCCCCAACTTTTTAAAATCCTTCTACAATTATGGCAGATTCCATACTTGTTGAAGCTCCAATCCATTTTTTTTGAACAAGCATGTGGTACAAATTATACAAAATTTGTTTTTGACTCTGTTGTACAGATTTTTTTAAATTACCGTTATATGTGGATAACCATCAGCATCAATATTTCCGTTTTCCATGGCAACTTCTGCTTCCTCTTCGCCTACTGTTAGAAGTTGTTACAATAACCTATTTTCAATTATATTTCGTTGGAATGTTCAAAATATAAAAAAAATATATTTAAAATAGAAGAAATTTCTATTTAATTCTCTTGAAGAATTAAACGATTGAAAAATATGTGGCTAAATATTATTTCGAATAAAACTTATTAGTGTTGCAAAAAAAATGAGACTACGTATTTTATTGATATTTATAAAAATAGTGTTAAATGATTAATCGTAACATATAAACATTGAAAAGTATATAAAAATAACAATATTAACTGTTTATAGACATAAATGATTGCTTGCAATAGTGTTATATTTTTTTGGTATTTACAACAACCCACAACAACAAAAATAGTAATGATCTATTTACAAAAATATTTATTGCAATGAAAATTTACATACAGGGTTAATTAAAATTAGCAGAACACCTAAATTATTCTCTAAGCGTAAGAATTAAAAAAAGTTTAAAATAAAATCTTCATGGATGTAAACAAGCCATCATTTAAATATATTTTTAATATATACAATGATTAATTTTCTAAAATTAGGTAAACTTGTGTTTTTATATCGATGTAAGAAAAATTCTAAGAACTATTTGTAGGAATTGCTTTACAATAAAATGCATTGTTTTTAAGTTGCAAGTAAGCAATTCATAAATGCATAAGATTACATTTGATTTATTATTTAATTTAATTCTGTAATTTCGTAATCTTTATTTTTTTGCCAATTTGTTGAAATAAATCCGAAGTTGATATTTTAAAATTATTAACTGTTTGTGAATTATTTAGATTTTTAGGTAATTTTCACTAACCCTGTATAATAGTGATATGTTAATTTACTAGTTCTCGTAAAATGTATTAAATATCACAAGTTTTTAACAAATTTAAGTGCGAATTTAAATTAATATCGTCGTTTTAACAGTTTTCATGAAATATGTGTGCCGTCAACTATACAAACTTTTTTTTATTTCGTAGTAACTACTTTCGTGAACATCTTCATTATTTCTTTTATTAATTTTACGGGTTTCACACGTACAAAAAATGAGTAACGACTATAAACATCATTTTTTCTCTCTTCACAATGTCTAGAATGACTAAAATATAACACTTCAATACAAAGAAATTAACATTGAAAATTATTTCTTCCGCATAGTAATTTTGCATATCTAATTAGTCATGAAACATATATCTATAGTTTGTTAAATGACAATCAGCAAGGCGCGAAATAAAATACGGTTTTGTTTTCATTTATCGAGAAAAGAAAAGAAAAACGAACGCATACCGCGCAGAGCTTTCATATCGAGGACGGGCTAATAACTCCCACCACCGTTTTTCACACGATCGACCGAAGTCGGAGCAATGGTCTGCCGTCTTTGTTTAGAGGACGTATGTTAATTTTTCATGCATCGTTTTAGAATCAGCTGAATTGCTGAAGACCGCATAAATGAGTGCGTCCTCCCAAATACACTTAAGAGCGTACTAAAAGGTCAAAGGTCATCGACGATGAATGGGGCGTAAAATTAGAGAGAGGCAACTGCAGCCACTCCCCATAATTAAGGCGTGGTCTAGCGCAGCGCGAATTTCGAAATCGGTAATGTCGATTCGGTCGATTCGACATAACTCGTACGCTTGTACTCAACATGCGCTTTCGGTATCCAAGGTAAAACGGTGTGGCATGCTGTTTGAAATTTCGCTGTAAATATAACGAAATCTAAAATACAGTAATTATAATTATTATATTTATTTACCATCTTGCTATATGATAACATAGAATATATAATATATGTATTTATAAAAAAATAAAACATTTTATTAATTATTTAGCCATTTCCTAACATTAACGGGACACCCTATTTATGGGTTCGTGGGACCAAAATATGTTGATTTAACTAAACCCATCTATTTACAAAAATAACCGTTAAGCCAGAAATTATCTTCAAAATTAAACAAAATATTATTTGTTTTATTAATAACAATTTAATGGTTTATTTAATCTTTGTAAAATTTACCATGGATTAATATAATAATATAATAGAAAATTTGTGTTAAAATGACCATCGCCAATCAATATTAATTATAGAATACATAAATAATACACTGCATAAATATTTAATTTTTTTTTTTTATTCGGATATATAGACATATTTATTTTCTAAGAGAATAACATTTAAAACTATCATAATAAATAATAAATAAGTAATGTCACACTTATTTACGTTATTCACGTAACCAGATTCGCATTTTGCCAAATAAATAGAAGTAATTGTTTTGCATTTTATTTTCTACGATTAAACTGTGCAAACTAATGATCGCCCGCTCAGCTGAGAAACGCCGCGTCGAGTCATTGTGGCAGTGAGTCTACAAAAGCTTGCACGCAGGCTAGATCCGCGAGGCGGCAGCATTTCACTAGACTATTTTTTTCAAAACTAATTTCAACCCCATTTCGACATGCGTTGTCATATCTTGATGAAACTTACTGGTTTTATCTAGAATAGAATTGTCTTGAATAATATGGGAGTACTTTTTTGATTTTCACAAATTTAAGCAATATTTTTTTTATATCTACGAAAAAAGAAGTCCCAAAATTTTAATTAAAATTATGACTAATATAAGCTATCAAAATTTCAACTCTCTAGGACTCATAGTTTTCAAATGAAATGAACACCACAATTCATATATGTGTTATACTCGCCTTAAAGATTCATCCCGTTTGACCGATAGATATGGTATCACAATCGCTTCATTGTATTTGATAAACACCAATTTTTGTACCGTTTCCATTGTATTTTTATTGTTAATTATCAGTTTACCCGAGCTAGTTTAATTGGTACAAATAGACTTAATATTAATTGTGTTAAGTGCATTGTTTATAGATGCGATTTCTCTTTGACATAGTTTAGTAGAACATATGATTTTGTTTGTACAGTTTCTTACCAATTGCAATCAATTGCAACAAAGAACTTTTACTTTTCTTGGATATCATTGTATCTATTAGTTTTTCGTTGCAACCATTGTTACAGTCTATTTATCGTTTTCACACAACAATTTGCAACAGGCACCGAATTCGCTCTGAACACGGAATCTACGGTAAATCCCGAAACAACCGTTAATTATAAAAAAACCAAATGAGCACATATTTTATGCAAAAATTACAAACGAAAATGTAAAAAACCAAAAATAATAAGGTGTTACAAAATATAAATAAATCATGTTAACTTACACAAAAAACAACAAAAAGCTTAATTATATGTAAATAAAATTGTTTTCAATTAATTTCAGAATTCCACCAGATTTTAATTCTTTTGTGAATTACAGTGCTTTCTTTTATGCGTTTGGCACAGAATTGATGATTTATTGCATCGCGGGAACTATTTTAATAGACCAGGTAAATACTCCCATAATCTTAAATGTATTTAGGGTAAGGTTGCCTAAGTCGTACATTTGGTAAACGTCGCTTGTCCAGCTTTCGCCATAAAGAACAAATCCCAAGCCCGTAATTCTACGAACTAGGAGTGGTATTAAAGCCATACGCCATAGTGCGCCGAAAAGCCACTCTGCTGTTAAAGAGAGAGCAAGGATAATTGATTTTTCAAGAAATCATTAAGCAGTGTACATCGCAATGAACGCACTAATAGAACAATGGATTATACCTGTAAAATGTAATGCACATACACTAGAAATGATAAAAAGAAGATATTCGATGCCATCTTCAATAATAAAATATAGCTACTCTCTCTTCAACAGCGGAGTAACTTTTCGAAGCGCTCATTTTTGACGTGCCTTGCTGCTTTATAATGATTGTTGAACTATCAACAATACTAAACATCGTGTATGCGACGCTCTTGGCGCCTGTGTATAAACACGGCCTTAGTCGTACCCATGCTTGTATCTTAAATCGCAACAATACGAATTAGGAAACTTCATGCTTTCTTTTCATATTTTATCTTTATTTGTTTTTTGTTTTTGGTATTTTATAAGCTCTTGTTATTATGTTAAAAAGGAATATATAAAGAATGAAAAAATATGAAGATATGGACGAGGCATTATGTAAGTTATCCCAGGGTGTTATTGCTTTAATGAAACACTTAGAATATATAAAATCTCTAAATACACATTACGACGCAATTTCAAAGGATTGTGTGATATTTTTTGGTGTTGGGGAAATAAAATCCACAATTATTATCACACTAATATTTATTCTTAGCAAACATACACATGGGCAGATAGTGCAAGAAGAAATGCGCAGATCGAAAGATGATCTGCACGTCTGGTTTTCACGCATCTTTGCAAATTACAGAGGGCGCAGAAAATTTAATATTTAAACATAATTAATAATATATTACAGATTGAATAATAATTTAATTTTTGAACGACATAAGAATCTGATAATAAAAATGAGGAGTTTTTTGCTCACATTTTCTATTTAGAATTATAAAATTAGTTTCAAATATACAGGGTGTCCCATAAAAGCATGGTGTATCATAGTTATATTTTTTCTAATGGAATACCCCATATTTTATAATTTTATATATTTTTCAGATTATATATCAAAAATAAAGTTAACTTTTATAATATATTCATATGCTTAAACCTAATAATTTTTAAAATATTTAAATATTTTGGAAAAATTGATGTTTCGAAAAAAAAAAAAGTCATAACTTTTAATGAAAACGAATGAAATTTTGTATCAGTATATTAGACTAATGGGTGAATATTTTAGGCTATTTACAGGAATTTCAAATCTTAAGATGTTTTGATAATTCAACGTAACTCCTGAAACACATTCAAGGTCGAATTTCGTGCTTATATTAAATGGCACATCCTATACTTAATAGCCCTATCTTGTAGGAAATGTTATTGTCTTTTTAAAATTATATCAATTTTCGTTAACCTTTGACATAATATTTATTATTCGTAATATGGAAAGGTGATACAAAGCGCCATCTATTGTTCAATTTAATATTTATTATTTACAATTATTCCAATAGACAGTGTTTAGCTTTTGTGTATAAACAAAATCAGTTGACCCAACAAATGATTTTCGAGATATTTCCTAAATTAATATACTAATGTTATTGATTGTGAATACATTATTTGCATTATTTATTTACACATGTGTAAATTATTTGATAAAAACTTAGCGAATATTCAATCGAATTAAACTTGAAATTGTGTTCTCCTTATTATTAGTTACTGTATTCAAGTTAGTTTTTTAAGGACACTTCACACTGCCTACAGTTTTAAATGTATTTAAAACTTTTTCTTCGGTGTTTGCTTCACGCCAGAACAGCCTCCTTTACATAATGAAAGAATTTTGCAATTATCAAACCGATTTTTACAGATTTTTTTTTATGTTGTATTTTATTATTAATACGTAAATTGTATACTAGATCAAAAAGGATTTGAAAATAATTAATGAATTATTTACATTTAATGTATATAAACAAGACATATTTCCTTTAGTGGATGAAACAATAATTCTCGGTCGTCTACCTTATAGACACAAATCGTTGACGATGTCACTTGAAATTAGGCAAAAGATGGCGCTTGCGTCGTCTTTAACTTATTATGAATTATTTCCACACTTTTGAAGTCACAGAACTAAATGTGGAAATAATTTATTAATTATTTTTCAAATCATTTTTATTTAATTTATTAAATAACTGTAACTCTTTTCTACTTACGTGAATTGTATCTTCAAGTAACTCAATAAAATCTCATTCAAATGAAAAATAACCGAAATCTGCTGCTGCAGATTAATAACAAAGGTAATGAAAAGTTTCATTATTTTTGTTATTTTTTATTAGCTCGCATTATCTGATGATGTTTCATGTATTTTTTTATTTGAAAAGAGTTTTTGAATAAAATGAATAATATTGGTGAGTTTTTCTAATATGAATAATTTCAGGGAAGCTAGCGACAAAATTTAGACAGGGCTACTAATGTCTAAATTGTGTCGTTAATTTAGACATTACCAGCCCTGTCTAAATTTTGTCGCTAGCTTCCCTGAAATTATTCATAAAGGAAAAACTATTTTTTAAATATAAATTATATGAAACATTATCAGGTAGAGTGAGCTAAATTAAAGAAAATATTAATAACAAAGATGATAAAATGATTAGGGCTGCTGCCTATTCTATTATCCCCGAAGCCGCATCACTCAATGCAAAATTCTAATAAAGAAAAATTGTATTGACATTGATCTTCATTAGCCGGAGTTAGCCAAACAATTCTGGTTATTTCTTATCGGTCAGAAGATTCGTATAATCCTTATCTGCGGGATGAGGTTTTATTTAATTAAAAATAGCCTTTTTTTCGGTTGCATAAAATTCTAATTAGGATTAGAATAAGCACGAAATTTGATCTTGAATGTGTTTCTGGAGATACGTTGAATTATGGAAACATCTTAAGATTTTAAATTCCTTTTAATAGTCTAAAATATTTACCCAATAGTCAAATATACTGATACAAAATTTCATTTGTTTTCATTCACCCATTTGAAAGTTAAGATTTTTTTCCGAAACGTCAATTTTTCTATTGAAATATTTCAAAAATTATTAGATTTAGGCATATGAACATATTATGAAAGTTAATCTTAATTTTGATGTAGAATCTGAAAAAGTATAAAATATGTAGTGTTCCATTAGAAAAAAATTAACTATGATACCCTATACTTTTCTGGGACACCCTGTATATTTGAAACGAATTTTAAAATGCGGTCCTAATAGACCTACATACATCTGCGAAAGCCGATTTTGAAAAAAATAAACCATTTAGCCGTAGAACTACTCGGCGCACACGCTGAGACATCCTGTATATATACCGGAGTATTGTGGCCAAAGTACACCGATTTTTATATTTTGATTTTAGGGCTGTATAGCGGTCTATAAGGACTACTTTCTAAAATTATTTTAATATTATACAGGGTATCCCATCTACCATAAAACCATCAAAGTTGTGTTTTTTAAATAGAACACCCATTATATTATTATATTTTTAGATTTTATCTTCAAAATAACTATTTTTATTAAGGTTATTAGTCCAAACTTAACGGTTTTTAAAATAATTGAAATATTCTTGAAATCTCACCTAATTTTTAAATTTTAATTATATGAGAAGTATTTAGGTTATGTACAGGAAATTGCTAGTGAAGTTAAGCAATGTACAGGGTGGCCCAAATACTTAAAATAATTGAACAAGGACTTTAAGTGGCCCAAACGTGATTTTTTTCAAATGGAATGCCATATTTTTTAACTTGTCATTAAATGCACGTTTCATTTATCTATAAAAAGTGTCCTATAATTCGAAGCTCTTAGACATTTAGTTTTTGCGAAAAAAAGGCATAAAATCGGATTTAAGTCATTTGGGGTGCATTTTTGATTAATATTTTAATAATTTTAGTTTGCTATAAAATTTAGAAATGTTAAAAATTTTATTTGATCTGTCACTTTAGCTTACAAATTCACTCCATGCCATTTTGTGCCTTTGTGAAAATATAAATAGAAAAAAATGTGGATCCTCTATTCCACATCACCCAACAATTTATTTATTCTTATCAGAACAATGTTAAAAGTTCTGTATATTCACAATTATATTCTTATAAATTAACAGATTTCCCAATAAATGAGTTTTTATTACTCACATCCCCTTTTTTTATAAATCGGTGTAATAGTCTCTTTAAAATAGCCGATTTAGAATTATTTCTTTAGCAAAAAGTATATGTATTACTTCTTTTGGTTAATAAGGTCTCTCGATAACATTGTCCAAACGTTACAAATATATCAATGCCCTTTTATTTTGAATAAATATTTTGAAAAAGTACTATACTGCCTACATTCAAATAAAAATTCTAACAAAAATTTAAAATAATACCATGATGTCAAAACACACTTTGAAAATTGAGGTGATAGTTTAGATAAATTTTATGACATTTCGTAAATCCACAGCCAGCTAGAAATATAACAATGCATTGAGATAAAACCCCAAATGATGCGAAGATTCGATTTTTTGCATTTTCCACAAAAACAACTCGACTTAGAAGTTAGAGATATAGGAAACTTTTGATATATAATTATAATGTTCGTTTATAAGAATGTTAAAAAATATAGCATTCCATTTAAAGAAAACAAGTTTGACGAACTTAGAGTTCTTATTTTTTGGGCCACTCTGTTAAGGTTTTTGTAATTGAGAAATGAAATATGATCTGTTGCTAAATATAGATAAATTTCGTTTACATAACCTAAATATTTCTCAAATGGATGATATCTGAAAATTAGGTTAGATTTTAACAAAATTCCAATTATTTCAAAAACCGTTAGGTTTATGTACTAGAAACCTCTATAAAAACTATTGTTATTTTGAAGGTAGAATCTAAAAATATAATAATATATAGGGTGTTCCATTTAAAAAATACAACTTTGATATTTTTATGGTATTTGGGACACCCTGTATAACATGAAAATAATTTAGAAAATAGATCTTATAGGCGCCTAGACATCCCTAAAAACAAAATTTTAAAAAGTGCTGTACTTTGGTCACAATACACCGTTTCGTATAGCGTCAATAACCCGGTATACAGGGTGTCCCATTTTAATCTTTCAGGTGGAAGTTTAGTGGCTTGCAGGGGGACATTAGATTCTGTTATCAATTTCACCTCTCAACATTTCAGCAAGATGGTGCACCTCCGCATTTTGCACGAATTGTGCCGAATCATTTGGACGCCGCATATCCACAAAAGTGGATTAGTCGCAGGGGGCCTGTGCAATGGCCACCTAGATCGCCGGATCTAATGTCTCCAGACTTTATCCTCTGGGGATACATCAAGGACGCAGTATTTCGTGAGCGGCCGACAACTCGTGAAAATATGAAGGAGCGCATCCGACAAGCTTGTTTGGCTATAACACCAGCTACGTTGACGGCGACGGTTCGGAATTTTGAAAAACGAGTCAATCTTTTGTAATCGAGAACACGGTGGTCACATTGAACACCTCCTAAAATGATTTTCTTACTCAACGATTTTTTACCTAAAACTGATCCGTACAAAAAACAATAATAATTTTGACATCTTTCTCTTTGAACTGCACAATTTCATTTCGAATTTCTATTACCTTTGTACCTTTACAGACGTCGAAGTGGTGGTGGTGGAGTGGTAGTGGTAAGTAGATTGGTTTTTTCAATTAAATTTGTTTAAACTTTTTCTCTGTAATCATTAGGTGGCATTTTTACATCAATTCTAGATTAAGTGTAAAATAATCTAATATTGACGATTACAGCGCCACTTATTGCCCATACAAAAAAAGTTTTTGAGTAAAACCTACATAGTTTTTTTCACACTTTCCGAATTTGCAATAAAAAATGGGGGTTCCCATTTAGGATTCAGAAGTTACCCCTGTTATTCACCCCCCTGTGGGGTGAGGGGTGAAATGATAACAGAATCTAATGTCCCCCTGCAAACCACTAAACTATGCATTAGACAACTTTTTCGTTTGGGCGCACTTGTCTCGATATATTCCACCTGAAAGATTAAAATGGGACAGCCTGTATATATAGGCCTACTGCAGTACTGCTTAATAGTTAGCAGAAAAATATAAATTAGGCCGTCATTTCAACAAAGGTAAAGGAAGGTTGGGAAAGCAGTGGTATTATTATCTCAACTTCAATGGTCAGAGCCAAGATATTTAACAACAACGTGTTTATGATTTTTTTGATAAATAAGAATCCATATAAGATGAACACAAATTCTCAGCTAACTAGATATATAATATGGATGAAACAGCATTATCTACAGTTCACAAAACCGCAAAAAAAATTGTCCAAAAATTAAAATACCAATTTAATGCAATTAATGGCGGTGAAAAGGGCGTGCACGTTGTGCGAATGCTAAAGTCGTACCTTTTATATTAATCTTTAAAGGTTTTCAGATGAACGATTCATTAAAGTCTTTAAATTCTCCAAAACCGGTTGGATAACGTCCGAACTTTTTGGACACAATACATAAGTATATTAACCCTAGAATACTGGACTATATTTTACATATACTGATACTGGAATATTGTAATTTTTACAAATATTGAATAAAACGCTTAAGTTTTGCGATATGTTTATTCAATGAACGGAAATGGAACTACAATATATTAAATTAAATATTAATTAATATTAAATATTATTAAATATTAATAATACAATATATTAAACTAAATATATTAAATTAAATTAAAATTTTTACACATTCACTGCATATCTCTCCTCGGTGTTCTCCACAAATAGCATTTTTTCATTGATCGCAATAGAAGTCATACGTCTCTTTCGAGTAGGACAATAGAAAAAAGTTTTGCGCTTCTTTTTAGATAGTCTGTCGTTTCTGTTTCCTCAAGTAACTTGAGGACAGCAGCGATATCTTTTCTAATATTCCGATGATTTTTTTATTTGTAATCGTTTTTTTAGCCATGAATAAGCAAAACAGATCTTTTTTTGTTGTTGAATTTTAATGAATTTGTAGTGTAGATTATATACGAATTTATGCATACAATATTTAGCATATCAAAAGATCACCATTGACCACCTCCTAGTTTTGCGATTACTACTCATACTTGAACACATTTGGTCGAAGGTATCTACCGCCTTTTATATTATTATAACGAATTATAATTTCTGACTTTCCGTATATTCAAGTTCAGCATTATTAATCGTGGACAGAAGTATGATGATTTTATTTTTTGCATGTACGAAACCAAAGTTTTTTTTTCTTGATCGTAACAGAATATGGACATGTGTTTGAGCGTGAATGGGAATGGGAATGCTCATTGTGGCGCTTCCAAAAGGTCTTTGTTGTTTAACAAGTACAGTTTATTTACAAATATACACGTAATTCTTGGTACCGTGGTACCAAGTGAAACTTTAATTAATAAATTATTTCCTCTTTAGCTACTGTGACAATTTGAGTACTATAACAAATGTCTAATAATAATAATATAAGCTTTTTTGTTCAACAGGAAACCCAATTAAAGAACAATACGAGATATCAATAGAAAAACATACATAAATACAAATGAAATAAGAGCAAAAAGGACAATTTTATATTTTGAGTGACGGTGAATATATACATGTATCATTTAAATGAAAATGTCTTCGTAATACTCTTCTGAGCACTTGCACAGTACATGAACTGGTGAACGTTGCAGGACATTTGAGTTGGAAGTCGTTAATCTAAACGTGGAGGCAATTCTTGTGTGTTTTGCACGCACGTTAAATGGCACTTAAGCTAGGATATCCGGGCAGTCGATTCTTCCATCGATTAATTTCTTCATAAATCTCGAACAGCACAGAATTCTTCTAGAAATAAGAGAATCCATGCCATGACGTTGAAGAAGCTCTAAATGAAAGAAATTTCAAAAATCGACGGTGAATGCCGTCCAGGAATAGCGAATGACTGGCATAGAAACCATATTAAAGTATTGTATTCCAATTTACTTAAAACAAACGCAGAGTATAAAGCTTTCAGAGCATCTATATTGCGAAAGTCACGACTAACGTGTATAATAAAACCTAATGTCTTAGAGGCATTTGCACAAGTAAACTCAATATCGTGTTTAAAAGTAAGTTGGCGGTCAAAAACAATACCTAAATCTTTAAAAGTTGTACATTTCGGCAATACGTTTCCGGAAATGTGAAGAGTCAACTGACGTGTGTGTACGCAAATAGCTCATTACACAGCACTTCTTAATGTTGAGGTGAAGATGAACACGGTCACACCACTCAGCGATTATATCCAAGTTGTCTTGAAGAGTGAGGACATCATTGGTACTATTGATTGAAGAACACCGGAGGCGTTAGAGAATTCATAAGATTTGAAGCCATTATAGAACACATAGCAGGAGCGATTTGATAAGTAGGACTTGATGAGGTTAGTAACTGCTGGGACTGCACCCAAAGCAGAAAGTTGGCAAATCAGTATCTCATAGTCCATAGCGTCAAAAGTTCGGAAAAAATCAGTTTAATGACGTCGACCTGACCACGAGCATCTAAAGAATCAGCTAAATACTGAGAAACTGAATCCATATTGATATGAAGATATCATATTGCGAACGCCATTAAATATTTCACTATGTAGCACAATTGCAAAAAGTTTCGCGAAATTGGACAAAATGGATATTGAACGATAATTTCTGAGAATAGACTTTTCACCTTTTTTATGAACCGGACAAAGTCTAGCACGTTTTCACAAAGTAGGAAATGTACACGACAAAATTGATAAGTTTACTATTGTGCATAAAGGAGTAGCTAGAATGAACCTGCAGTCACAAAGAAGAAAAGTAGGAATATTGTTATCGCCTGCTGTAAATTTATTTGGAAAACGAGCCATGATGGCAATTAGTTGCGACTCATCTACTTTAGTTATGAAGAACGGAGAATTAATACTAAAATCATTGTTCAACATCGATTGATCAATAGAGTGATTGTGGTTGAGTTTAAAATTAATGACATCAGCGAATCCATTTGCAATATCATGGGGATTAGAAAGGTCCACTTCTTGATTTCGCATTACACTAGGGATGCGAGTTGTTCCACTTTTAATGGAAATAAAATTCCACAGATCGGCGGGATTATTCTTAAGATTAGATTCAGTTTCATGCACGAATACAGAGTGCGCTTCAGTGATCTGGCATTTACGTAGTCTCTTGAATTCAATATTAAAGTGCGTTCTTTTTGTTTTAAGCCACATTTTTCTATAATATAATTTTAGTTTAAGATTACGTTTTATATTAGGAATAAACCAGGGCGGATGATCACTATTAGTTGGTTTATATGTAGAAACATGTTTGTATAACACGAAGTACAGTACATCATAAAATTTGGAAACCATTTCGTCAACAACTGTGCATTCATTTAAAGTATTCCAATACAAGACACAAAGGTCACTGTACAAAGCAGAAAAGTTAGCTTTACGAAAATTTAACCGCATATTATTGTTGCTTGGAAATGGCGGAGTACATTTAGAGTTATATGAAAAAATAATTTCCAGTGCAGGATGATAACTATCTTCAGGAACAAGAGCAAAATCAGTACTGGAAATTATAAAATCAAGGTCATGATTGCTCAAAACTAAGTCTAACATTGTATTAAACCTGTTAAGAACATTGTTATACTGTCTTAAATCAAGAACGCTGGCAAAGTAATTAAAACACGATGTTTTGGAATTGGGTGATATACGATTATCATGGAAAGATGGTAGATTAAAATCACCTATATGAATACATTTTTTATTAAATAGGTGCGCTTCTAATAGTGAGGTTAATAAATCTAAATCATCATAGGAAAGATCAGGAGGAATATAAATTACACCGACAAAAATAGTGCTTGATCCCAAACGGCTCTTACACAGAAGAAAATCAACAAGAGGGACAGCTGATGAGATATCACTAGTGTCAACAAGTGAAATTGAAATATGATGCTTTGACGCCAACAAAACACCTCCACCCTTTGAACGATTCACTCTAACGAAGTTACGATCGGAACGAAAAACATTAAGATTGTTCGGAAATAATTCACATCACTTAATCCACATGTTTTGAGTTGATCAGCGTCTGCTCGGCTCGATGTCATCTTGAGAAATGAAATGTCGTTGCTCTCTCTTCAACAGCGGACTGACTTTTCGGCGCGCTCGTTTTTAACATGCTTTACCGCTCTATAATGATTGTTAAATTATTAACAGTACTAAACATCGCGTATGCGTGTGCACTCAAAAGCGTCTAGGCTCTAGGCTCTTGACTCTCCACTATAAACAAGGCCTTAGTAATATAAAGTCAAAATCGAGGTTGCTCTGTCGGTTCGAATGCGAGTATCTCAGCCCCCTTCAGTTAACGGTGTTCCATAATCGAGATATTGAATACAATCATCCGGTGGTCACTAATGCTCTCTCTTTCTGCTAGACACACCAGTTCTTAATATGCCCCCGCTCACTTGTCCGCCGTGGTTATGTCGATATAGGATTCTGAATTCCCCCGGATGAATGTCGGGAAGCGCCCATCGTTCGCAACCTCAATTTCTGTGGCAGTCAGCATATCGGCTAGCCTTCGCCCTCGACTGTCAAAGTGCCGTGACCCCCAGGCCACCGATTTGGCGTTAAAGTCGCCTTCACTACTATAAGAAGTCCGTAATGCTTCCTTAGTTCTTCTGCCAGGGTTTCTTGCCACCGATCGCACGTGTCCCTTGTGATGTTTGGCGATGCGTAGCAGCGAAATAGTACGATCCTGCCCACTTTTCTCAGACTATGCCTCCGCAGGAAGAACCTCAACCCTGTACTTTGTTAGATTCCAATCTAACGTGCACATGCAGTAATCACGCACCTGTCGTATTTCTAAGCTTTTTAATACAAAACACGTACAATTTTTATTTTTCAAAAATTACAAATTCCAAATGTCAAACATCCTCAATTTCATTCGGATGTTTAATTATAATGTGGCAGCCAGCTAATTATCATTTCTATAACAAAACTAATTTCTAATTCAAACTCTCGAACATCCCTTATTAGAAACGGATGTGTCTATTGCTCTGCGCCAGCCACCTTAATTATACATTCAAACTCACGATTTTGGGAATCCATTAAATCTTTATGCTTAGGAATGCCAGGTACCTCAGATTCAGTGAACGCGTGTGCGTGACACTAAGGGTACCACCCTTTGGTCACGCCCACGCCCACCAATCGAAAGCTGATTGCTGGACGCGTACCACCACCTGTGATTTCTAACACTTCACCCCCACATTATCAAAACTTATTGTTTCTGTTAAAAGCTAATGTTTGAGCTTGTAAGACAGAATAGTTTCTTGAATCACACAATTAATTTAAGAACAATATAGTTGATAGTTAGTGAAGTTTGAGTATCATTGTGCACAAACCCCAAAGAACCCAGGTCTCCAACAACTTTCTTTGCAGCGTGTGCATTGAAGATAGCATACTCTCGGTCGGCTCTGACAGCAGTGTCGCTCTATCCACTTCCTCTGCAATGCTCACTCCCAGCATATCGTGAGCTGCCCTACAACGATGTGGATTTATTTGAAACACCTTCCATAATTTCTTCCTTCTTCTTCGAAAATGCCGCGCTTCATGGCCTGCTTGTTCACAGAGGTGGCCTTTGCCCCCGCATTATGTCCGGACCCTTGCATGCCTCGGCCCAATGGCCGTAGTCAAGGCATCTCCAGCATATTATTGGTTTAGGTGATCTTGCTTGGCCCTGCACCTAGTTCAACACCCGAAATCCGCAGGTCCTTTTCCTTTCCGTAACTGCGGATTTCCCTCACCATATACTGGCCAACTTGATAGATTTGGCGCCGTCGGAAACGTCGGTCTCTTCATTTAGGCTAGGCTTCCAGTTGATATTTTTACATTCACCTCTCCGATTATCTCATTTAACGCGATAGTCAGTCCCTTCTCGTCTGCGCCTCTTTTTATTTCTATCGCCACTTTAGCTTATCCAGTCCTATTCCGATCCTAGGAATTTGGTTCCGCGTTTCACAACTAGGTTTCTCAGCCCCTTTACACTCTGGAAGAGTACTTCCCTGGTAGGCTTATCACTGAACCTTTTCTTCGTTACCAGGTAAAAAATATCTCTCTTCTCGGCCACTATGTCCCCTTTTCTGTTTGGCACTTCGGTGATGGCTTCCAGATAAAACACCCTCCCCCCAAGTTTAACCCCTTATCGCAGTAGCGCCTCCTGGATATAGGACTAGTAATGAAAAGAATACCGAACTAGAAAAGCGATACGTTGACGCCGATTGGAGTAGTTGCATGGAAGATTTCAGACCATACACTGGTTATATTAATACAGGGCAGCAGTGCTATATCCTGGCACGCTAATAAACAAAGAACGGTTGCTTTTTTTATCACAGAGGCAGAGTACATGGCAATGTCTGAACGTGCAAAAGAAGCTATACAATTATAGCGATTTCTACTAGAGCTGGCTTTTTTTATTTAGGTGAAGTTTCTATATTTTGCGATAATAAATGTTCAATATTATTTGCAGAGAATCACAACAAATTAATGTAAATTATATCGCGTCGGACTTAGTAAAATGGTCACCTAGGTCGGACACTTTTAAGGTTTTCAAAATTATTATTTTTTAAACAATAGCAAATTGATTTCTTTACTTTGTAATAATATGTGAACACTCTTATTATATATTTTTTAATACTACATTTAGGTTGCATTTATATCGTAAATTGTTAATTTTTTTAACGGTCTCCTCTTAGGAGGTACGATTTACGCAATCTTACCTACACTATTATAAAATTCTATTGCTGCGTTACAATTGCATTTATTTTTCATTTATGATTTTCTTTATATTTACGTTCTATTATGTATTTTATATTATTTTATAATTTAGAGTACAAGCGTAAGCAATACTGCATTTCAAATAAAATGGTGGATAAAAACGCAGCCCAACATAAGAAGATCTCTAACAATGATGATACTAAGAGCGAACAAACCATGTGAATTGGATATTGGGGGTATCACACCAATGTGCTTGGTTGTTTTTCCTCAGGTATTTATTTTATTGGTTTAAATGTGAAAAATCGTGGAATTTACCGTTTTTGTAAAACAAAACCAAAATAAATTTAGAAATTGAATGTGGAAGAGTTACATTTGTATCGCCTTTTTACTGGACTGACACGATGCTAATTTCACCATCTCTTGAAAATATACTTACTCTTGAAACATACTAAAACACCTGTGTGTATTTAATTAGAATATCGTCGCCACCATCGTGCTGTCACACTAAAAATGCGGCCGAAGAAGCCACTCAAATGTTCAGTACTTGCAAATAATAATTCTAATAAAATTCAAAATGGAACAATTTTTATTTTTTGTAAACATAACTCTTTACATTTAAAATATTTGTGACCTCTTCATAATGAGATTTTTGTCGAAACTCAAGTAGTGCAATAAAATGTATATAATTATTAAAACACAATAAATATAAATAATTTATATTTAGTGAATTAAATTACATGTTACAATTACAATGTTACAATTAATTTTGCTTGCTAAATATATTCTAAAAAAATTTATAACGAAATATAAATTAAAATTAAATGGTGGTTAATGTTAATTTATATTATTTATAATTATACTTAACAAATTATTTCAATTTTCAGATTTTGAAGACTTCATTTTCTTTCTTCACACTGATGAATGATTTAAAAGAAACGGATTGAATAAAACAACAAAAAGTTTCTACTATCACGAATTATTTGAATTATTATTATTATTATAGAGAAACATTAGGTTTTATGTTATTTAAATTTATGGTATCCAAATTGAACACATATTTAGGCAATGGCAATAGGAACTACGTATTTATAATTTCATCCCAGGATATTCATTGTTTTAAATATAAGGTATAGTGTGATTGACATGTTTTCCATTTTTAATACCTATCCAACAAATTACGAGTAAAAATAACATAAAAAGTAATTATAAATAATTCTAATATTTAGCGCTTTCCCTCGAATTCGACGAGCACTAACAACTCTAAATTGGGATAAAATAAACTGTGCTGTGTTAGCCAACTGTTCTCAAACGTTTATTTAAAACGCCCGAGACACACGTCTGTATTTGGATTGGTGACCGGTGACGCTTTAGAATAACCTGGATTATCCTTCGAATAACAAGCTAAATAACAGGCATACAAATACAATTTATATGGATGAAGGATCTCGCAATTTATGGTCAGTTTAACGGCAGATTCTAACAAATACAATCAATTCTACTCTCCGTACCATAACTATATAGACACCTACATTATTAAAATGTATGTTGTTTCATTGATTTTAATTTTTATTTAAACTAACAATTCATCAAACCTCCTATGCATTTGTAAAGTAATATAGTCAGTTTTTATCGGAGTAAAAGTAAAATATATTGTTTTGTAGAAAATTGTAACAATAACATTCATATTATTAGGTGCGCAAATAAGTTCTCGCTTTTTTAGATGAAAATGAAACTTTATTGTGAAAATGAATCATTAAAAATATTGCCCATCGCTAGAGACAATTTTTTTCCCATCTTTCTGGCAAACCTCGAATACCGTCGCGTAGAAGTGTTTGTCATATGAAGCTATCCATAAATCAAGCCATTTTTAGATGTCTTCAAATGAGAGGAACTGCTGATAAACCAGACCATGTGCCATCGAACGGAACAAGCAATAATTCGACGGTGCAATATATCGGGTGAGGTAGGACTTCCCATTTGAGCGTTTCTAACTAGGTTTTAACGGGTTTGGCAACGCGAGGCCGAGCGTTATCATGTTGTAGAATTACTTTTACGCATGCAACTCCTAATGCTAAAGCTCATTTTGCATTTGGTACGGATCCTCATCGAGCAATGCCTTCAATTTAGCGTATTTGAAGGTTTTTGGCCTTCCTTCATGCGAACCGTCGACAGCATCGAAATCATTGTCGAAACCAATCACGGTACGTTGTTTCACTTAGAGCAGCATCTCCGTAAACTTTTTGGAGTTCTCGATGCGTTTCAGTCGCCGTTTTCTTTGAATGAAAGAAGAAAAGTAAGACTTTCTGTAAATGACGATTATTTGGCACAAAACATAAATTATCACACAACCAAAAGTATATTACGCAACAAAAATTCACTAATGTGTTATAGCGATTTGTTTTCCATATGTTTACCCTTGGATCGTGACGTTTTGGTTATGTCGCAATCAACTAACACTATCTCTTAAAAAACAGCTGTAACTTAGTTGTGCACATAATATATAGATTATTTATTCTTAAATTAACCAGTTATTTTTTGTACAAATTGAATTTAGTCTTGTACCTTCGTACGTTTAAAATAAAAATGCTAATGTGTACGTAATACCAAAGGCAAATCCAACAAGAGGAGAAAACGTTAACTCTAAACCTGAAAGTTTAGGGCAACAAAAGGTCTATTTTTATTTTTTTATATTAATGAGACAAGTCGGGAGTTAACAGGAGGCACCATTTTTTATTACCATTTCGGCAATCTCCTTTTAAATAGAAAATAATATATCTATTATATTATATTATATTATATTATATTATATTATATTATATTATATTATATTATATTATATTATATTATATTATATTATATTATATTATATTATATTATATTATATTATATTATATTATATTATATTATATTATATTATATTATATTATAAGAATAGAAATTAATAATTTTATCTTGTCCGTTTATTAAAATGATGTAATCTAAGTCTATCAATTTTTTTATTCGATTTTTATCATTTATTGTTATTACCGAATTTGGATTTTTTACATAATTATTAATTATTGATCTGGATGAATAACTTAATGAAAGTAATGAATACTTTTAATATTTAAACTTCATATTGTAATAATAAATATGAAATAGATTATTAAACATCTTCCAATAAAATAATAAAAGACACATTTAGTTGAATGACTAAATTCTCGAGTCGATATATATTTTCTACAATAACAAAATATTAGAGATTCTAATATTGTTACAAACAATAAATATTGTAGAAAACCGAAAATAGCTCATACAAGCAAATATAATTTAAACTTAACCCAAATTAAATTAAGAACAATATTATGGCTTAAACTTAGTAAGTTAATAACATAAGAATATCAGTAGAATTTATAAAAAAAAAACATTACTATTACAATAAAAAAAACTTATATAATCGATGAAAGTGTGAAGAAAGGATACAACAGTGTTAATTATTTTAACTTATATAATACTTATATAATAACAATATTACTATTAATCATAATAATTATATTTACAATAATAAACTGACTAAAAATATCATCACTATGAGTAACGAGAAAACATTAAAAACTATAGATTTGTTTTAATGGTAGCAATGTTAAGTTTTGTACTCAGTAGGAATACTATTGTACATTTTTACTACGTCAAAACTCCGTATGATCTATATTGTCAAAAGCTTTGCTTTTAATATGTTATCTATGAAATCCAGTTGTATAGCTGTGTTAGAGCCTACAACCCGATTGCTGTTCAGGTAAAATTTTATATAATGCTAAATGTACCCATAGTTGTGTGTTCACTGGGAAACAACAAATTGGTATAAAATCAGATGTGTCAGTAGGCGTTGACATAACAGGTGGTCTTATTAATGCATGTTTCCAGTGATTACGGAAATAATTCGAAAGAAAGCATGAATTAAGTATACATGTAATAATGTCATCAATGCCAGTGGCATTAGTTTTAATATTATTTAATAAGTATCTAGTATCTACTTATTTAAACTGAAACAAACAACTGAAATTACATTTTATATTATTGCAATAAATTTGAATCAAACCTGGTTTAATAATCGGAAAATTAGGTAAAGAGGAAATGAATAAACGGATATGCGATCCGCGTGTAAAGAGCACTGATAACGCGACGGTGAAAGAGTCGATTCCCTCTCGCTCAAGTCCTTTAGCTGATTATGATCGCGTTCGCTTTTCTCACTCGCATTCAAACGATGATACTCCGGCAACAATTAATATGATGATAAAATTATTTATGGAGTAATTTATACCTCGCATTAAATCAGAGTTTCATAATGTTTTCGTACACTTAAAAGCAGATATTAATGATTTCAACGATAGAATATGCACATTAGAGGCGGCTACGAAAGATAATAACAATATTTATGTATTGCCCTCTATAATCAATCAGGTGGATACTGTACGAAAAATTGAGGAAAGGCATTTAAGAAGGCGGAATGTACAGGGTGGGCCATTTAAAAATGCAATAAAATGAACAAAATTATTTTTTTGCATGTATTATGGCTATATTAGTAAGAGCAAACGTTCCCATCAATTATGGAACATCAAGTGGCTGCCTTGGCTGGCTTCGTAGTAGCGCATTCTGTCACTTCAATTTTTCAAGACCTTGTTGATGGTTTCGAGCTGTAGCTCACGGATTGCTTGGATGATATTGGCCTGAAGTGATTGAATCGTTTCTGGATTGTTGGCATAACATCGGTCCTTCTAGGTTTCCCACGAAAAAAATCCAAAGGGGTTAAATCGCAGCTCCGAGGCGGCCAATTGACATCGCCAAGACGGCTGATAACACGATTTGGGAATTTGGTGCGCAAAAGATCGATTGTGGCATGGGCTGTGTGGCATGGCGCGCCATCCTGCATGAACAAGAGGTCGTCCAAATCCATGTCTTCAATTTCATTAAAAAAAGTCGGATAACATGGCTCTGTAACGCTCACCGTTGACCGAAACGCTGTTCCCAGCCTTATTTTCGAAGAAAAATAGTCCAATGAGTTGATGTTCGTGGATTGAGTCTCACAGTCTCCGTTACAGCAGCCACATTCTCGTCTGTACGCACCGTACGAGAACGAGGACCATGAGTGTTGTCCACTAGCCTGCCAGTCTCACGAACTTTTTGCACAAACTTGCGTACAGCAGGCGCGGTGGGTGATTCATTTCGTCCAAAACTTGTTTTTCAACAAACGCACTGTTTGTGCTACACAGCACTCACTTTGGAAATATGTTTGCAATATTTCCCAACGTTGTTTAAGCGTAAAGCGACTCATTTCGTACCGCGGAGAAATTATACCGAATTTCTGTCAAGATGTCGAGCGGGAAAAAGATGTCAGTGTCAAAATAACCTATGATTTAAAAAAAAAACACTCGATGGCTCACCCTTTATTAGTGTTTAATGTTTCTGAGCCAGATTGACCCTCTGGCATCAATGAAAAAATTGATAAAGATAAGAATTCTATTAGAACTGCAAGTGATAAGAGTATCTCTTTTGGGCCAAATAAAATTATTCGGTTAGGAAAGCAGGTGGAAAAACAACTGTCGGTCAATCAAATTGATTTTTTCGACTGAGAAGGAAGTATTGAATATATTGAAGTTTACTCGTACTGCCCGCATAAAGAATTTAAGATTTAACAATAACTTCATACAGCTGCAGGGAGACTACCTAAAATAATCGAAAAAGGAGTTAAAAGCAAGGGTAGCTCGAGGTGAAAATGATATAACAATCAGATATATAAATAACATTCGGCTATTGTTAAATCTTTACAAGCGAAGAAAAAAAAAACTAGATGTTTTTTTTGCATCACTCACACATGGGCATTGGTTTATCTTTAACCATGTTTACTTTCAAAATGTTGGCGGGCTCAAGGGATAATTAATTAATTGTTAGTGAATGTTAATATTAGCATGTATGATGTCATTTGATTTGTTGAAACTAGGCTTGACAGCGGCGTTGAAATAATGAATTTAGTCTAATTGATTATGTTATTTACCGAAGAGATAGAACTTCACTGAATACCTCTAAATGCAGAGGTGAAGGACTTCTGATTGCAGTTAAGCGCAACCTGAAAAATATTCCAGTGAACATTAGTGACAATATTGAGCATTTATTTGTGAAAGTCACTGATAAGTTAATCACGCTGATGAAGTGGATATTATCTGCACCTCCAGCTTTAAGTGTAATTCTTATTTTGTGGTAATTACAACATGCCTAATGCTACGTGCTAGTGATCGTGTAGTGAGTGCTAATAATGCTAGTGTTACAACTACACATTCGCTAAAGCATGCGAATGTGTTCTCTTATCACAGCTAATACCAAATGATAGAGGTGTACTATTAGATATAATATTTTTCAATGTTGATAGCCTACGTGTTAGTAACGCTGACGATACAGGGTGCAACAAAAGAGACGGTATAGTTTTGAAGGCCTATTAAAAAACGGCACAATTTAAAGAATCGGGATTTATTTTATCTTATCGATATATCATGCCGTTTTATGCATTAAGTCCTGAAGATATCAGAAAGATGATGACCCCCAGCGATACATTGATGAAGGCGATTTCTGAAATTTTCGGCCGCATTTTAGCACACCTCGATGGGTATAGCGGCGATTTCCTCCCGAATTTAATCCTCGAGTTCTTCCAAGGTGCGAGGTTGATGCCTAAGCACCTTTTCCTTCAGGTAGTCTAACAGGGGGGAGCGTGCGAGCCACTCCACATCACCTCTCAGAGAAACAAGGCGCCCAGGGATCAGCTGTCGCAGTTTCGTTATTGAAACTCGAGCAGTATGGGCCGTAGCCCCATCGTGCTGAAACCAGATATCTCCCAGATCTGCTTCCTCCATTAGTTCTTCTAATCGAGGGTGAAAAAAGTTTCCAACCTGAAAGCATAACGCTGAACAGTGACGGTTATGGTTCGTCCGTCCTCTTAAAAAAAAAATAAGGCCCAATCACCCAAAATTTGGAACGCACACCAAACGGTGACTTTTGAAGAGTGAAGTGATCTCTCATGAAGTTGCCTTGGGTTATTGACAGCCAGCCCAGTATCGAAAATTTTGTTTATTCACCGCTCCAGAGAGATGGAAGTGGACCTCGTCACTACTGAAAAAAAGTTGATCTCGCATGGATCCGATTCAATATTTCTTGGGAACGATTCATGCGGTTTTCGTAATCAGGGGGCATATATTTTGAACAAGCATCATCTTGTAGGTAGTAAAGTGGTCCTTTTTTAAGCGCATAGGTTTTAATCTAAAGAGAAAAAATGGCAAACATATTGTATAAGTAGTTACAAAGATACGATTTTTTTATTAATGTATTGGTTGGTTATTCGAATTTTACTTCTAAAATTTACCTATGTTTATGAATTAATTACTCAATAACTATTAACGTTATTTTATTGAGATTTTCTACTATTGGGTTCTGGTGTATGGAGATCATGGTGGTGTGCTTATTTTCGTTAATAGCGAAATGCCACAGATTTCAATATATACTAGATGAATAACTCGGTCTTAAAAAGTCACACTAAACCACACCCACCACCCGGCGGCCATTTGTTAAGCGGGTGCGTCTGTTTACAAACACCCGTTGCATGTGCTTAAAAAATTATGTGTTTTTAAGTTAAATTAAGTATATTTATTAATTGTGCTAGCAGTAAAACTACTGTGTAGGGCGTTAGTTTTAGTATTAGTTCTTGGTAATACAATATTTACAAATATATAACCTAAAAATGTTAACGAATTCAGCTGCTGGTTGCAGAAACACATTTAAAAAGGGAGGACCAACTCTATATAGTTAACATTCTCAAAGATATTAATAAGTGGCAGAGAGATTTTTCGTACTGTATGCGCATTTCATACGCTTGTGCGCGTATGTTGCATACGTTATAATGCGAATTGAAAGTTTTAACTTTATTACCGAAGATACGACCCGTTCGTACTCACAATCAGTAAACCAAAACCATCGATGTATATAAAAGACGACCGGGATGTCGAGCGCGCCGCGTGTTCACGTCCACTAACGAAGTCGTTTTCTCCACTAAAATCCTGCCCTAGCATTCGGAACGAAATTATGATCCGACGGCGAAGCAAATTTATGTTAGGAATTGTTTCGCAAATGTTCTTAAATTTGTATTAATATAGTTTACCAATAAAATCGGCCAAAATAAATAAATATAAATATATAAATAAAAATAAATAAAATGTATTATAATTATTTATAATATTGAACAGAAATAAACATTTCTTAATCAATTTTAATATTATAAAACGGTAATTATTTATTTACTAATGGATAGCAAATAATATTTAGCAAACTTACTTAATAAGTAAGTACTGAATTTTCGCAGATTTATAAATAACTTTATAAATCAACTTTTAAAATTATAGAAACATTTTAAGAATATACATTGGTGGAATTGTACCTTATGCTATGCAGAAATTGTAATTTTGAACATTGTAGGGTTCAAACTAAAGCATAATTAATATTCAATTCTTTATAACATTAACAAGAAGAAACAATGGAGAAATCATACATGCTTTTGAAATATAATATTGTAAGTTCATGATGGAATCAATTAAGAATTGTATAAACAAAAAAATATATTTTTAAAATACAAAGAAAAAACAAGAAACCCTGTCATAAAACATTAAATTGCAATAATTACCTATAACGTGTATTTTAAAGATTATTCAATATACAGCCCACATCAAATATTTTCACAACCTTATATTAATTTCTTTAAACATAAATAATAGAACTCGTTTCATTTAACTAGGAATAAAAGTTCTGACGGAGCAATTTCTTTAACTTATCAAAAGTGAATTAATGTAATCCACAGAGCTAATAAACATATGTTCGCCTTTCTCGCCTAGTTACATAAAATGGGCTGTATCTATAATAAGGTAATTTAATTTTTTTAAGGGTGAATCTATTTTTTTTTCTGATTCTACGTTCAATTCTAAGAAAAATGGTCTATGGGATCTTAGGCCTACGGTGAATTTCGAGCCGAGTTAATTTTAATTGAAAATGTTACTGCAGCTGGTGGTAACATTTATTTGGATTTCAGTTCTGATTGGAAATATTTCCTATTTTTATCTATATGTTAAGGTGTTCATGGCTGGCGCGGAACCACAGGGAGTGGGGAGGGGGTTGAGAATGGGGGAAATTCCTCCCTCCTTCCTCCCAAATATCTAGGCAAAAAATGAAAATAATCGCTGTTTAAATGACTGAAAGTAGTATTATTATATTCAGTCATTTAAATTACGATTTATTGCTATTTGTTCAATACTGACTTAAGCTGAGTTTAAGCTAAACACGACTATTTAATAACTGACTCTTAGTATTTAGAATTTGACAAACGATTATTTAGATAAAGTAGAGTATTTATATTATTTAAATTAAGCTAAAGTTGCAGTTGTAATTATAACGGCATTTTTATTGTTCTTATGATTTTTTTAATACCACTACTCTATATAGTATTCAAGAAAATCCAATTGGATTAAATGTAATACGATTATAGTAATAGGTAATTTTATCCGTCCATTTGATAAACAGTATAGATTTTCCATTTCTTGATGATTGAAGATTTCGTTTAGGTAATATAAAAATTTTCAAGTTCTAATGTAGAAAATATTGGTAACGCCGTTCTTCTATGTATTCATCAATTTCCACAATTACCATTAATTTTCAATGTTTTTCAATATTATGTTTTGTTTTGTATATCAATTTCTAAGTTTTTAATTAATTAATTTTTCATCAATAAAATAATAATAATTTGTCAATAATAAGTGTTGTCTTCATCATTTATTTGAAACATTGCACCATTTTTATATAAAAAAAAACTTAAGGATCCTTTTTCTGATTGTGATAAAATGCTTATTTTTTTTACATTTTAATTAATAGAAATTCAGTATTGACAAAATATGCTGTTTTCCAGTGGTGGAATATTCCTGAAATTTATATTATGTTAATAAAAACAAAATTCAAAGTTTGATTTAAGATATTAAAATCTTGTAAATAAACTGAAACTGTTTTTTGATAATAATTGATCCGCAACATAAACACATTCGGCAAATTGTCTTGTGCACATTATATAAAATATAATAAGTTCTGATTCCATCAAATAAACGTATACTTCTTATAAATGTAGATAAAAAGGAATGGTTTGCGTTAGTTATTAATAGGTAGTAGTTATATTTAATTTGGATTCGAATGTTTTTGCGACAGTCTTATATTTTTTGTGCGCTTATCATCTACGGGCCGCTATTACACTCAGAGTGTTTTGGATACGTCTCGACGCATCTACGCATATTTCTGTGTACTTTTGTGCAGTATTTGTGTTTTACTTTGTGTTTAATTACTTCTGGATATTATGGCGAGAGGAAAACGAAAGTATACGTATTGTGGTTATGGCGCCAAAACAAAAAGAGCTTTAAAAATGAAGAAGATAATGCTTGAGAGACATCGGTAAGTCCATGTGTATTTTTGAGTATGTAAATCACGGGTTTTCAACCAGGTGCCCCGGATCCCCTCATAACACGTCAAGAGTGCTGTGTGTATTGGACTGAAATGAATTGTGAGATGTTCGTCACATATTCATAAGTTACGGCGTGAAAAGGCGAAACATTAACGTATATAAAAGTGCATCTTCATCTAACACGAACCAATATTTAACTTTGTCTCTTACTCTCGTCCATTGGTGTAGAATCGTTTGGGTATATCATGAAGCTCATGCGCACCGTAGTAGGGCCAGGGTTATCCAAGGCAACCGTCGTTCATCGCCCGTCATATAACTACGCGTCTCGTCTCACCCTTCACCCCGCTAAAGTGTAGTTTGACTGTATACTAGACTATTTTATATCTCAAAACGTGTCCTGTCGTTTTCCTCTCAAGCATGCGCGCCAAATTTGAATTGTAGTCGATCCGAACAATTACACACTATTTTCCGCAATAAGACAGTTTGAAAATATAATAACGAACTTAATAATCTTCTTTGATAAATTACAACTATTGCATTTTTGTAGTGCAAAATAGGAGAATTTAAATACATCTGTAAATCATATATAAATTGTTTCTTTGCAAGGAGTAATTATTTACATTTCTGAAGCTGTAACAAATAAATAATTTCTGTGGGTCGCCGAAAGGTAGACGGCGCCTAACTTGCCTAGCCGGGCGAGCCGCGACTAATTAAATGTACAAAAAGGTTTATAAAAATACTGTACATCTTACGTCTAGGAAACAATTAATAATCGACGTGTTCGTGGATTTTAAAAAAATACAAATAATACATGTTTTAACAAATGTATTTCTCACTTTTTTGCGTACAGGATTAAGAGCCTAAATATTTTACGATGAAGTGTAAACACGATACATCAGACATGGCTATTCGCGCCTACCTATTTTTATTGTGGCAGATGGCTTGTAACCGCGTCGCAAGTCTCCGTTATTCATTTTGAGTATAATCTGTATAGTCGTTGGCAGAGTGCGGCGACGACCACTGTGATAGTGGCCGTCATTTGCACACTCGTTTGAGTTTACTTACTTAGTTGTTCTCTTATTTTGTATTCACTATAAAAAAAAACGTATCGGCATCTATTGGCAATCGGCTGAACTGCTTGGTGGCGAGAACAATAGAAATTGACAGTGGCGCCCTCATTATACGACCAAATGTTTAATTGTATTCGTAATTGAGATAGCACACTTTTATTTTTTATTATATTCAATCTTCTTTATCAGACGTATAAAGTAGAGGTTTTTCCTCATTTAACCACATATTTTTCGCCTTATTTAAATGAGTATATTTATTTATTTATTTATTTCAATCAACGGACGAGTCCAGTTACAGATTGATTACAAGATACGAAATATTGCAAAATAAAAATTAACACTAAACAATAATGGAAAAGACAGTAGACGCAAAAATACAAACAATATGAGCGCAAATTATTCTAAATTATTCTAAATACTCAACAACACAGTCAAAGAACGCCTTTGATGATATGCTATTAAAAATGTCAATATCCGGATGAAGTGATAAAACATTATTAAATAATGAACACATTGAACATACTGGGGACTTGAGCATAATATTTGTATTTGGGATTGATAACTGGAAAAGACGTTTGTTCCTTGTATTAACAGGCACATTAATATTAATTCGTGCAAGTAAGTCAGAGCAATCCATACGATTGTTGAGTATTTTATACAAGGTGGTCACTGTATGTGATTTTCGGCGATTTTCTAAGGAATGCACGTTGAATTCGCGTAATAGTTCAATATAATTATAATCAGTCGCAGAATATGAACCAAACTTCTTAAAGTGCAGATATTTGACAAATTTCTTCTGGATGGCCTCGACCATCAAAGAATATTTTGCGTAGTATGGATCCCAAACGCAACAGGCATATTCAAGTTTAGATCTTACAAACGAATAGTATAGAATTTTAATGGCATCGATATTCTTAAAAGGTTTAGTGTTTCGTATTATGAAGCCTAACGAGTGATTGGCGGTCGATACTACTTTCAAGACATGACTATTAAAAGATAGTTTCTTGTCAAATAACACTCCCAAGTCTTTGAAAGTCTCAACATGGGATAATACAGAGCCATTAATCATATAATCGAACGTTATTTGAGACTTATTCCTAGTAAAAGACAGTGTCTTACATTTTAAAACGTTTAAAGTGATGCTGTAGTTCTTGCACCACGTTACTATAAGGTTGAGATTATGCTGAAGATACACACAATCATCTAAAGTATTTATAGGATGGTAAATTTTCAAATCGTCTGCGAACATTAATATGTTATAATTAACTTCATCAGCAATATCATTTATAAAGCAATTGAACAGTACCGGTCCGAGGTTTGAGCCTTGGGGGACACCCGAAGTAGCAATAAATCGATGAGACTTAAATCCTTTGTGTTCTACAAATAACAGTCTGTTGGTAAGGTAATTGTAAAGCAAATTACAAAGGTTTTTTAGAGAGCCCAAATAGGCTAAGCTTATTTACAAGTATACCATGATCGATTCTATCAAAAGCTTTTGATTTATCGGTGTAAATTACATCGACTTGGATACGGTTGTCTAAATAATCCGAGAGAGTTTGCGTCATTTGCACAATGTTGGATAACGTTGATTTATTAGGTCTAAACCCATGTTGCTTAGAAGATAATTTGTTATTAATGTAGGGATTTATTAATTTACATAATATCAACTCAAAGCTTTAAGCAACATTAGAGATGATAGCTATAGGCCGATAATTAAGGACATCTCTTTTATTACCAGATTTAAAAACGGGTACAATGCGCGTACTTTTCAAGCAGTCAGGAACGGTATTGTGAAGGAGACATAAATTAAATATATGGGATAGGGGAAATGCAAGCATATTGCGGCAATCCTTAAGTATTACCGCAGGAATACCATCAGGGCCCGCGGTGACTTTATTGCTTAGCTTACTAAGGGCATCAATTACTAAATCGTCTGTAACCTTAGAAATGCTAATAAAATCATTTACAGTGTTAAGGTTATTATAAACAGCATTAATAACAGGTTTAGTGGAAACAGTAAATTATTTAGAAAAGTGTGCAGCAAATGCATTCACTATATCAAGAGGTGAAGATAGAGAAAGATTTTCATATTCCATTGTTATCGGTATTCTACCGTGAATACCGAATTTGATTACTCAGCGTAATTTAGCTGCATCATAATTAAATCGGGCGAATAATTTTTCAGATATTTTATTCTCGGAACAACGGACCTCATTTCATTTCGCGTACCTATTCCTTAATCTATTTAAGACTCAAAATTCCCTTCGTAATCTGTTTTCCAAATGCGTAAAGTTTGTTGAAAAGAATAATTTTAAGAGATTACAAAATTTCCCCAAATTTTATTCCCGACACCCGACACCCTCATAAACGAAACAATACTTGTTTACACAAACCCGTAAACGGAGAGTTCAGGTACGACCCCCGGATTAGGTGACCTGACAGTCAGTACAGCACCACAATTTTTTTCCCACTAATTACTTTTTCGTCCGGGAGTTGCAACCCCGAAGAATCAGTTGAAGATCATTCAGAATTCAGTCGCGACAGAACAAACAAGTATCGTTTCGGGAGTAGATAATTTTTTTCTCAAAAACACCAAACAAGCATCAATCATTTAAATTCATATTTTTTTTTAACTTAAAAAAAAAATAACGACTTTCATTATTATTATTTTTTTCTTTTTATTTAATTTATTGTGTACTATATCTGTACAGTAACATAATATATAGTGTATCAAAAGCAAGTTATTTTCTTTCACTAAACCCAATAAGACAAACAAACGTAAAGTCAGTGCTAGTGCCAGCCGTCCGAAAGAGTACCAACCCCAGAGAGGAGCCAAGCCGACATCACAGCAAAAAAGGTCAGAAACATTTTATTTCTTTCACTAATCAATCAAACTGAGCTACCCGATAGTTGCGTGGTCGCAGCCAATCAAGCAACCCCGTAACATCATGATAGAGGATTCATGGCAGATGCAATTGATAAAGTTCCAGAACTTACCCGGTTCCTTGGAAATTTTGGTTTCAGTATCACTTATAAAAGAGGTATAATCAGCTTTGGAAAGCAGTTTTATTTCTGACCTTAATTTAGAGTATCTAATTTTAAAGAACTGGGAGAAGGGATTCGAATTTTTTATCTTCAAATATTTATTTTTCTCTCGAATCTTACTTCTAAGCTTACCTGAAAACCAAGGCGGAAATTTACTAGGACTTATAGGAACTAAAGGGACAATATCATGAAATACTTCATACAGTTTTGTGTAAAAGAACGAACACACATTTTCTACAGATTGGATTGTAAAGATATCAGACCAATCTATTGCAAGAATTGAATTGTATAAATCAATAAAATTAGTTTTTTTTTTAAATTGAAAAAGCGATTGGAGACATTATTTTTTAATATTTCTGATGAATGTGTATTACTTGTATCTACAGACAAACCGATATTAAGTTCAAGCGAGGGATGGTGTTTATCTTCAGCAATTAGAGGATCATGAACACGACTGATTACACAATGTGAGTTACTAAAGACTAAGTTTAAAATACGATCATACGAATTGTGAACTATATTATATTGTTCGAGCCCAAGAAATTGAATACAATTATATAAACATAAATTAGGTTGATTTAGAGTTGGATTAGTTACATACTCATTTAGATTGAAGTCGCCGACAATTACTATATTGCTATTGAATAAAAAAATCAGGTTATCGAGAGTTGCAGTAATAGTGGCTACCTGATTTAGCGAAACCGGCGGACATACATAAATATTAATAATGTAAGGAGTGGCGTTTGAAATTAATATTTTTACAATTAATAACTCGATTTTATTTGAAGAAAGTATAAAGTGGTCAACAGGTATTTCTGAAGCGTTTATCGAAGAATGTACAGCCACTAAAACTCCACCTCCGCGTTTCTTCTGAGACAAGATACAATCACGGTCATTACGAAACACATTGTAATTATTTCCAAATAGTTCACAACTGGACACATTATCAGACAGCCACGTCTCAGTAAGGGCAAGAATAGGGAAATCACTAACAGCGGTATTATGATAAACATGGTTACATTTAGAATTTAAACCGCGAACATTTTGATAATATATTTTTACCGGTACTCTTTTATTGACGAAAATTTGTAACTTTCGATCCATTACGGAGTCCAGGTCGCGCAGAGATAGAATTAAATAAAGTGCCTGTCGGAGAGTTATGCGGAATCACTTCAGAAGTAGTACCATCAGAATCAGCTGCAGTAGATTGTATAAACAAGCTCATGTCAAAATCATCGTTGATATCATTGATGGAGATAATCTTACCGCCGACTCTTAAGGAATTACCAACAATAAATGCGCGATGGCCAAACTCACGGGCAATCTTCTGGTACTTCCGAAGTGTACTTCGAATTGAACGCTGCTCAGGAGTAAGATCTTTATTGATAGAAATTCCCGTCCCTTTTAGTTTCATAGCATATTTTAAAACGTTGTGTTTCTTGTCTGGGTTGTTGAATTTAACCAGAATAGGACGCGTTTTTGTGTTTTTAGAACCCAAGCGGCGGGTATTGGCAATATCGTATGGCGATAGTGTGACGTTTAATTTGTTAATAAATAAATCATTGACAACGTCAATTATAACTTCATTATCGTTTTCCGTTAGACCTTCAATAATTAGATTATTTGCTCTCAGTTGCTTATCAAAATTATTCAAAGAGTTGCAGATTTCTAAATGCTCTTTATTTATGGAATCGAGTTGATGTTTCAAACTCGCATTTTCTTTGCGAAGAGGTTCGATTACCGTATTGATTAGGGCTGTGAAGTGATTCGTAAGATCATTAGTTATATCGGTTTTCAAACGTGATATTTCAGTAGACATTTGCTTTAATAATTCCTTGTTGGAAATATCAGCCATTTCAACGAGATTAAATAAACAACTAAGTTAACACAAATAATTGAGGATAAGGTATAAGACAAGGGCACCCTTCACACTGCACGGTCCTTCGCAGTGGCTAACTAATACAGCACAGATATGGACCACGGTTTAAACAATTAAATGTAACAGAGGACAGAGAAGGGATTAATTGTATTGAATATTAAACGAAATCGAAATCGAAAGGTCGAAACGATAACAAACAGATAAATTATTAGTATTTGTCCGATAGCACTCAGCGTACAAGTACCGAAAAAATAAAAAAAAAACAGCGTGACTCATACACTCAGCAATGTGTATTATTGCAATTTGTTAATAACTAAATTACTGGAGAACGAGTAAATAGAACGTAATCGAATTCTAACAGTATTTAGTTATTGTGATGAATAATAGTCTCACCGAAGATGATAATTATCGACAGGGGATAACACAGCAAAAATCACTTTAAAAACGCAGCTCTAACACAGCATGTCTTTTCTTCTTGCACGTCTTTTATAAAAAAAAAGAAAAAAAAAATCGTATATATCTATACGAAATTAATGTTTGAAAAACATTATTTTTAATTTTTAATTTTTATTTTAAACGAAAAATATATGATCGTGTAGCCCATTAAATGTAGCATTTAATTCCGTAATTGTTTTTAAAAAATATATAATCGGAGGCGACTAACATTACAAATCATAAGACCCATTATCAGGATCGCACCCTTAACTCTCCTGTAATTGCGCTGGGTCTCATGAACCCATCGTGAATGTATGTAATGAAATAGTAAAATTGAAAAATAGGCGTAAAATGGGGGGGTTTATTTCTAATGAAAATGTAGGTTAATGTCTCTATAAAGTTCAAGCATTTTACAAACACAGTCTCAATTACCAGACCTCTGATTTTACAGCCCCAGCCGGTTCATGTCAGTTTACATGAATTGGACTGAAAACAAACGAATGCTTTTGGCGCAAAATATAAAAAATATAATTACTACAATACACATAAGTAAAGGCCGGTTCACAATCAAACGTAAACGAGAACTAGAACGGGAAGCATGTTGAATCATAAGAAAGAAGCGCTTCTCATTGTAAACGTTAACATGTAAACCCTAAGATTGAACTTGCTTTCCGTTCTCGTTTACGTTTGATTGTGAACCGGGCTTAAGCATCAAGAACGGTAAGGATATTTTACTGATCGAAAACAATACGTAATTATCCAGTAACAAAATAAAGGGCACAATTTTAAATCGTGCGAGAAATTATTTTGCAGAGGATAGAAATATATTTCCAAATCTATCCTGCAAACCGCCACTCTGTGTATGTGAAGTTCTGCTGATGTGTGTGTGTGAGTTATTCATCTAGTATATATTGAAATCTGTGGCGAATACATTATTAGGAAACACTGTGCGCTGTATACTGGAGCAAAAAGTAATACCTCCTTGAACAAGAAGGAGTACTCTACAGAGTATAATCCAGACACTGCCAGCGAGGATGCACAGCAAAACATTCAGAAATAAGAAGTTCAAGCCCTGTTGTAACAATTCCATGATAGTCCAACAGCAGGCCACTATGGATACTATGGAACGTTCAACCGGCTCTCACATAAATTTTATTGGAAAAAGATGAAAGATGACCAGGCGAAATACTTTAAAAACTGCATCGAATTCAAATAATACAAACTGGCTAATCTACTACAACCTGCTGGTTTATTAGAACAGCACCAAATCAGATGTTTGAGACGATTTCATTCGATTCATTCGGACCACATCTCACTTCGTCTTACCATTCGCAATCGAATGCAGTAGAAAGGAAGAACCAAGATATGAAAATACAAGTGGCCGACAACCTGAAAGCAGCTCACGAGATAGCAGACAAGAAGCAATGCAACCGAAAAGTTCACGCCGACAACGCAAGTAGACCAGCCTCAGCTTACATGCCAGGAGATCACTTGGGTTAATACGTATCTCCTGAGCCTAGGGGCGTCGCTACCATGGTATCAAGTATATCAACGATACAGGTCCCCCGAGCTATAGGGGCTCCCATCTATAGGGACAGTAGCGAAACTACAATGAGGCAGACGTGACTACCACCTACAGACTCAAGAGTTTTGAGGGCCTCACAAGATGGACCATTTATTGAAAGCATAGGGTATTTAATTTAACTAGAGACTGCTAAATATCTGGAAAATAAAGTATTATAACAAAAAATGTTTCAAATAAACTCATAATATTTTCCAGGGGCAAATTATCCTGTTATAATAATTTTTGCGTTAGGAGTTTGAGCCACTGTTAACTTTGAAATTTTAAATAGAAATCCCGTCTTTTTATTTTCGATTTGGATTATACATCAGAAAATAAAAAAAAACTTTTGTGAGAGATAGCGCTGTAATTAAAGATAAAGCTGTGGATAATAAATTATTTTTAAATAATTATCAGCCATACAGACGTTATTCCGAGAATCTTAGATAATTTACATTATTGACAACGGTTTACTCTAAGTCAAAAATCGTAGATATTTATCTAGTAGTACAGATAATAATATTTTTATTGTAAATAGGAGTCTTCATGATGGAATATTTATCTGAACTAGAGAAGATTCAAATGATATTAATTTATCGCGAGGCTCGCAGGAACGCCGACGATGCTGTCGCTATTTATGGTCAGTATTTTCCGAATAAGGCACGGGACCGTGCCACTTTTTTTTTTCGTGCTGTAAAACAATTTACAACCGAGAGAAGTGTAAAATGCAAAAAGCGAAACTATTTTTTTTTAGATGAAAATATTGAAATTACTGTGCTAGCAGCAGTGGCTCAAACTCCTAACGCAAGCACTTGAGAAAAATCTTATAATACTGGCATTTCTCATTCTTGTGTTTATAGGATACTAAAACATCACAAGTTTCATCCTTATCTTATCTCCTTGCACCAAGAACTTTATGGAAATGATTTTAATAATCGGGCGTTGTGTTGTAACTGGGGCATTCATACAAAAACAAATAGATCCGCGTTTCTTTTGTTACTCGTCAAACGAAACGCGGATCTATTTGTTTTTGTATGAATGCTCAATGTTTTCGGATGACTATGAAAAATCCATACTGGTTACGTGAAGTTGACCATCAGTGTACGTCTGCACAAATTGATGGAAATACATTTTGAAGTTGTGTGCAGTCATTTGAAATACGGATTAATAAACGCACTTCGATGCAGGTCATCATTTCGAGCACCTACTACAAATTAATTGTGATTCTCAGAGTAACATCTGTATTGATGATAATCATTTAAAAATAATTTAATATTAATATAGTAGTTATTTTTAAGATTATAGAAATAAAATGTGATCTTTAATTAGAGCGTCATTTGCCACGATTCGAACTAATGTTTTCGGACAATTTTTTTTCTGATGTTTTATCGAAATGGAAAATAAAAGTAAGGGTTTCTATTTAAAATTTTAAAGCTGACTACTATTATTATAAATGACAAACAGTGGCACTGTGAAAGAAAAACTAAAAAGAAAAAAGTTGACATTTCAAAAAAATGGCAAAATTTGCGTCATTTTTTCAACAATCAAATAGTGCGATTGTTATAGACATTAGCATGGGTAAATGCCTACAAACCTAGACGTAAATTATTAAAATTAAAATTTGCTTAAATCATAAGGTTATTGCAAAATAAACTGTAGCAATTCACAATATTCAATTCACAATTTATTAGGCTAGGTGATTCATTTCTAGAAATAGAATAAAATTTGTTGCTCACTATTTTTAATTTTCCCATTTTTTTGTTATTAGTTACTGCCCACGGAGAAAGGAAATAGAAGTTTACTCTTAGCGTTTTTATTACAGATATTTTGTTAGATATTCCCCAAATTAAAAAATATTTAAAATAATGTAAAGAATAAATAATTGAAGATATATTATATAAAGTGTGTCCGTATTTTGTGGAAATGCATGGGGACCCCGGTTACTTAAAGAAATGGATTGGGTTAAATTTGGACAAAGTTGCGTATTTGGTCATTAATAATCAGTTTTAATGTTTAAAATATATTTAATTGTTTCGTAATTATTTGCAAAAAACCGAAAACTTCTATTTTTTATAATTACCCATATCTCCTTAATTTTTTATTTGATTGAAATTCCATGACCTCTTTCTGTAAGGCAACTTTTTCTTACCTATCGATTGGACTTTTTTTAATTTTATAAACGATTCTTTTTTGTTTTTAAGACTCAACTTTTATTTCTTATGGAACCATATATAGTACAGTACTACAGGCCTTGAAGGCCCAAGATTTTTTTGTTATGTCTTTTTCTTCAATACTTTTAACCACTCTTTCCGATTCTATGCTGTTCTCCTCCAATTTGTATCAATTTCCCGTACATCTGCCAGGACTGCTTCCAACCATTTTTCTAGGGTCTTGCTCTCCGTTTCTTCCTTCTAACAGTTCTCTTTTTGCATATATTTCTTCCGTCATACGTTCCACATGTCTCTTGCTCTTTGTGCTTCTATGTATCGATTAATGCTTGTTTTATCATACATTTATTTCACCTCATCGTTTGTTCTTCTTCTCCATTGCTCTTCCTCCGTACAGTTTTCTCTTAAAATCGTTCGTAACCTCTTCTTTCCCAGGCCTCCAACTTCATCTCGCTTTTTTACTTTCCCCGGACCCCCTGTCCAAGGGAAAGTATTGTGATCGTGAAAATTTTCGAACCGCCAATTTCAACAAATATGCACGTTTTGAGGTCCCCTGAGTCCATTCCATCGAGTTTTGAAAAATGTCTGTGTGTGTGTCTGTGTGTGTGTCTGTGTGTCTGTGTGTCTGTGTGTTTCCGCGATAGCGCCTAAACGGCTAAATGGATTAAGCCCAAACTTTATATCTAAGCTTTATATGACAGTGGAATGATCTGAAAAGCTTTTGGTTAGAATCAAAACTCATTAAGTGCAACTTTACTCTTAGCAATTTTTCATTTTTTAATTCGGATAGAAAAATGTTTCAAATAAAAGTTTTAGATCTTGGAAAATAAATAATTTCTGTTATAAAACTTTTATTGTAGGACCTCCGGTTTTCATTTTATAAGCATTTATCTGATAAATTCCCTTAGAGATTTTAATTATTGAAATAATTATTTTAATGACAAATAAAACGTCAAAGTGCCGTCAAATTGAACTTATCATTCGCAAACGCCTCCAGTTTGCAAAAATGAACAAGAGTGTGGAGGAATGATTTCGACACATTGTAAGGTAAGAAATAACACACTTGGTTATAATATTCTTCTAAATACTCGGCTTTAACTTTAAAAGATAACAATCACTTTTTTCCATTAATCATTTTGCTTCCCTATTAAATTTTCTATCAGAAACTTATTTGACCGTATTCACCGGGGAAAGTGCCATGATGGACACATCACCATTTTTTGTTAGTGTCCAGACCTCATATCCATAAGTTACAGTAACCTTTTGCCACTTTTTTTGTACCTCTACTTCTATTTCATTTGTATATGTTACCGTCGCTACTTCCCCTTCCAAATTCTACATATTACTTTTCATCTCCTATTGGCTGTCCGAGTACTATATACTTTGTTTTCGCTTCGTTTACTTTCAACCGATACTTTTCTGCAGTCTCCACTAGTTCGCAAAAAATCTCTTTCCAATTCCTTATTTGTTCTCGTAAGTAGAGCTACACCATCTGCATACGCGACCATTTGCTGGTGATAAATAAACCCCCCTAATCTGTGGGCAGGTCACGCCATAGTCATGCGCGATTTCGATAGTTTTCTGCAAACAAATTTTTCGACTCAGATTTCAATAAAGCCTCGCTGGCTATTAATAATAATAAAAAAGGATTTATTCACTTGGTCACAGTTATGTAAATAAATGAACTATGAACTAAAAAGAATTTGAAAATAATTAATTAATCCCGCCTGTCCTGATACGTCCTTTGCATTTACTTACACCGCGGATCTCAGAGGTAACAGTGCGTTTTTAATTATTTCAATTAACAACTTTGCAATTATATAAGGCACAGCTGTACTGATGAGGGATAAAATCCCGAAAACCCTGTCTGCAAATAGGACTACATAACGTAATTTTAATTTTATTTGTATTTTTTTTGCATTAAGTATTTTCGATTCATTTATTGATTAATTAATTAATTTCAAATTCTTTTTATTTAAATATCGATTATTTTAAACTAATGTCAATAGACGTCAAACTTGGAGTAAAATAATATTATGTTATTTGCCATAAAAATGAAAATAGTACTATAATTGTTATTAATTACTTTGAACTGAAAAATGTTCACCATACGAAATGTGCTTAATTTGCCGAAATTATGAACACGGATAACCTCGAAATTGCAACTTTGAATGCAATTTGCAAAATAAAAACAGTAGATTTCCTGATAAAACGGAATTTTCATGCATAGCATACACGTTTGCACTTAATTCCGAAAAAAAAAATGGGGTAGTCTCATTGACAAAGTAGTATTAAGAAAATTATGAGAACATTTTCAATAATTGTTCTTAATTAAATCAAACCGTATTATATTTTCCCGCGATTTCTCTGGCAGTTAATTAAGGGTAAAATCTTCGCAGTTGTTTCAACATCCCTAATGGTCTCATTCTTACAGATCTTACTGTCTATTTTCACAAAACTGTACTTAACTGGAACTGGTTTGTCGGTATTTAACATTTGAAATTATATTTACTGACAGACATTGCTACTCGATTATAAAATTGAAATAAACAGAAACTATGTAATGGAAAATTCGTCATATGATTGGTTAAAGGTATTGAGTAATGAAATAATACACCATATGATTAATGGACAATATTCTCCATTCAAAATACATTAGTAATGTATACAGGGTGTCTCAGCGTGCGCGAGTAGGTTTACGGCTAAATGGTTTATTTTTTTCAAAATCGGCTTTCGCAGGAATATGCAGGTCTATTAGGACCATATTTTATAATTAGTTTCAAATATACAGGGTGTCCCACAAAAGCATGGCGTATCATAGTTATATTTTTTCTAATGGAATACCCCATATTTTATTTTTATTTTTTTCAGATTCTACATCAAAAATAAAGTTAACTTTGATAATATTTTCATATGCCTAAACCTAATAATTTTGTAAATATTTTTAGAAAAATTGATATTTCGAAAAAAAAAAAATCATAACTTTCAAATGGGTGAATGAAAACAAATGAAATGTTTTATTAGTGTATTAAACCAATTTCTTAAGATGTTTTGATAATTTAACGTAACTCCAGAAACACATCCAAGGTTGAATTTACTGCTTATTTTAAATGGCACACCCTACATCTAATAGCCCTATCTTGTAGGAAATGTTATTGCTGTTTTCAAGATATATAACTGTTCGTTAACTTTTGACATAATATTTATTAGTCATAATATGGAAAGGTGAAACAAAGCGCCACCTATTGTTGAATTTAATATTTATTATTTCAAATTATTTCAATAGGCAAAGGTTTAGCTTTTGTTTATAAATAAATTCAGTTGACCCACGAAATGATTTTCTAGATATTTCCTAAATTAATACACTAATGTGAATACATTATTTGCATTTTTTATTTACACATGTGTACATTATTTGATAAAAACTTGTTAGAATTGTAAAACAAATATAACGAAAAACAACAAATAAATTGACTAAATAGCATTAACATGAAAACACAATAAATTCAATTTTATTTTAAATGATATTTTAACATTTCTCAGCAAATTAAGTGTAATTGATCTTAATGCATTCTTAATTCTGCCTTTCATGTCTTTAGTTGATGTGGGAGGACTGCTGTATATTTTTTTAGCAGAAAGAAATCCATGGGGATAAAAACAGAGGATCTAGGCGAGCAAGTTACGTCGCCTACTCTTCCAATCTATCGCCAATTAAATATTCTATTTAAATATTGACTAACAGTCAATGAAAAATTTGGTAGCGCACCATCGAGCTGTGATCACCTGTTTTGGCGAATATTTAATGGATTTTAACTTGTAATTGTGTCTCACACTGCCTACGGTTGCTTCCATCAGAGAATATTTTGTACACTATAATACCATTTTCATAACGTTCAATTATTTTTAGAATCATGTTGACTCTTTAAATTAAGGAAACAATCATTTTTTGCAATTGTTACTAATAATACAAATGTGTCAATTAAATTTTGTTTATAAACAAAAGCCTATTAGAATAACTGCGCTTCATATTACCTTGTCATTAAAATAATAATGATTATAACGAAAATTAACAAAAATGGATATATCTTGAAAACTAATAGGTTTAGGTGTAGAATACCTTTATAGTTTCTGAAAGACAATAAATGTTCCTATATGATAGGCCTATTGTATTCATCAATTTTTATTTACATAATTGTCTTGTTATTGGGAATCTTTCCTGTGGGGCAATAAATATTATTATTATTAGATATAGGGTATACTGTTTAAAATAAGCACGAAATTTGACCTTGAATGAGTTTCTGGAAATACGTTGAATTATCAAAATATCTTAAGATTTTAAATTCCTGTAAATAGCCTTAAATATTCACCCATTAGTCAAATATACTAATACAAAATTTCATTTGCTTTAATTCACCCATTTGAAAGTGATAATTTTTTTTGAAACGTCAATTGTTCCAAAAATATTTAAATATTTCAAAAATTATTAGGTAGGCATAAGATCATATTATTTAAGTTAACCTTAATTTTGATGTAGAATCTGAAAAAAATATATGGGGTATTCCATTAGAAAAAATATAACTATGATACGCCATGCTTTTATGGGACACCCTGTACCATTTAGCCGTAAAGCTACTCGGCGCGCAGGCTATTATTTAATATGAGTAGAAAAATATATTTAGTATTACAATTATTAATTAAATTGAAATTATTTTACAGAGACATTAACAACTCAATTACCTAATGTATTAAGAAAATTGAACAGACTTTATTTGTACACGCTTATCATTTATTTCATATCAAATACATTCTCCTATATTGCGCAATTGATTTTTATCTAATCTTTAGTTTTAAAATTACTTGCATGCATGTACAAAACAGCATATTAGGTACAGACAACCGAGCATAAGAACAATGGCAAAATTCCTAGTTTTATTTACAATTTTCTGTGCTTCAAGTACTTACGGTAAGTTTACCTAGAATTACGTATCAAATATTTGTCTTAAATATTGGTTGCATAATTTGTTATAATCACAAATATAATAACATTCTCAAATATACACTATGTTTATTGGTCATATCATTATAGGTACTGATATTTTTCAAATTCGTCGTTTACTATGATTGTGAGATTTATTTCACAATCATAGTAAACGTTGCCAATAACGACTGATATAACTGGTATTATAATATAATCATTGTTTAGGTTTTAATTACAATTTTAATAAGAATTTGAAAATAATTAATAAATTATTTCCATTTTAGATAATGCGGCTTTTTTGACTAACGTTACATTAGTAATTTGAAAGAAATATCTATTGAAATAACTGACCCTATTCCTAACATATTGCATAATGAAACAATTAATTTTGATTTAATTTAATAACTTAAAAAAATATAAGGCTGAGCTGTACTAGCGATCAATGAATCCAGAAAGACGTGTTTGTAGCTGGTCTTATATTATGTAATGTTTTTTTTTTTGTTTTTTGCACTTAACATTCTCGAATAAAAAGACTCGAGAAGTAGTTGTTTTAATGTATACTTGTTTTAAAGTACTTACGTAATGTATGTAAAGCAGTTACAGTAGCCAAAGAGGTAGTAATTTAATAATTATTTTCAAATTCATTTTACTTAAATAACTGTTACCAAGAGAATAAATACTCTTTCCAATTAAAATATTAATATATTAAAAATTAAACAATATTTCCATGACAAAATTTTACACCTGCATATAAAATTAGTGGGAATTATATATTATTTTTTCTAAAAGTGAAAACAAAATAAATCAGTTTGTTAATGATACTTCTAAATAATAATGATTGTGTATTATTTCAGTGATTTATAATGTTTGAAAAATGTCTTTGTAAATTACAAATGTATTACATTTTTTTAACTTGTTAGTTTAAATATTATTTGATTAGCACTTAGTACTGGCCGCATCGTGGGAGGTCAAGAAGCTCAACCCGACGAATGTCCATATCATGTCTCAATTAGAAGTGGAGAAATTCACATATGTAGTGGTGCCATTGTCGACAACCGAACAGTCATCACTGCTGCCAGTTGCCTTCATGGGTACGTCATTTCTAATTAAAAATAATTTATACATTTTGTAATTACATTAATAACCCCCCTATTCATCCAAAAAAAAAATGCAAAATTGCCAATTTTCATGTTTTGACCTCTGCAATATGTAGTAGCCTAAAATGGCCACATTTTAAAACTATTTTCATAATATACAGGCTATCATAAATGCAATAAAAGTATTAAAGTTCAATTTTTTATCGAAATATTTTTGGATTCTACGACATAAATAACTGTTATTTTCATTAATGTTAGTATCAAATAAACTTAACATTTTTTTAAATAATTTAAGTATTATTGAAATCTAAGCTCATTTTCAAATATATTCGATATAAATAATAACAATAATACTCTGTATCCCCATCACATACAGTGGTGCAAAGGAGACCACTGTATGTGACAGAGGTCGCTAACACAATCTACTATTTCGAATGTCAGCTGGTAGATCACTTAGTATTTTACTTAAATAGGCTGTCGTGCATCTATCTCCGTATTTGTTGCTGCATAAGGGTTGTTGCATTTCACCAAGAATTTTGTTTCGTGTAGAGTAACGATGATCAACTTGCTTAAATTGTTCTAAGCACATATTTTTATTTATAAAAAAACGATAATTTAATAGGTTTTTAAAGGGCATAATACTTAATGTTTTAAAAATGTTTGGGTTTTTTTTGTTCCTTGGTTAATTTTCAATTTATTTTTACTCGGAGTGTTCTAGGGTCCAGACAACATTTGAATCATTTGAGACAGTTTCCTCTTATGCTATTTTTTAAGTATATCACCTACTATTTTATGGCTTATCGTATCAAATGCTTTCTTCAGTAAAGTCTGTCTACGAACAGACAATTCACGTATTGACTTTTATTCAGTGAGTCATTTATTAAATTAGACATTTCCTCTAAAAGTTGGATGATGCTGTGCGCGTGTCTATATCCATATTGTTTTTCATTTAATAATTTATATTTATCCAAATATAATCACAATTTCTTTTAAATAAGACGTTCTAGTAATTTTTCTATAAATGATATAATGGATACTGACCTATAGTTGCCGTATCTGATTTAAGGACTTTTTTATAGACATATACTACTACGGATTCTTTCTTAGAGACTATTCCCGTTTGTATAGATTAATTTATAAATTTTGTCAAAATGTTGTCGATTCCAAAACTTCCATTTTTGTCTAAATTTTTTTTGTAATTATAATAAAATCCTCTTCAGTAGCGTCAGGTAAGAAAAACGACGTTATTTCACTATTCATGTTACAATTGGCTTGTAATAATTCGACGCATGTGTGTATTATCCTTGATGTAGATTCAGCAAATGTGCTTGCAAGGTTATTAGAAATGGAATCATCAGATGTATTGAAACATTTATTAAAATCAGTGTTTGTATTAACATCAGGTTTGATTAGTTTATTAACATGATTCCAAGTGTAGTTTTATGCCGTTATTTGAACTTTTTTTGAGAGAATCGTAGTATTATTTTTCGATTCTCCAACGAACTTAAATTTATTTCCAGCATTTTCTCATGGTCACTTTTATTAACATATTTTTTATTTGAAAGCTCTAGGTGTCTTAGTTCCTCTGAGTTCCGGTACAGCCAATGGTACAGGGTGTTTAAAAAAATGCCGCAAGCCAATTTAGTCAATTTATACACGCTCCAGAGTATTTTAAAGAATACGCATTTTCTAAATGATGCACTAATGTTAACATAAGGTTGTTTTATTATAAAAAAATTAAGTGTGCCATGAAAAACAATGAGAAATACTTTATTAAAATAATGCAAAATATACATCATATAAAATTACACAAACATATCTACAAAAACTACTCAAAGTGATAACCACGTTGTTGACTACATAACTGGCATCTTCTCGTTACTGAGTAGGTCGTATTCAATATACATTTATGGGGTATTTTGCTACAAGATTTTTTAATTCTCTACCTCAACATTTCTTCGTTGTCTGGTTTAGTTACATAAACATTATCTTTAAGATAACCCCAAAGCCAAAAGTCGAGTGGTATAAGATCGGGTGAACGAGCATGCCACCGAACCAATTAATATTTCTTTTGGCATTACGAGGTGTTGCTCAATCTTGTTAAAAATAAAGTCTCGTCAGAGTCAATTTTAAAAAATATACGTGGTTATTTGAAAAAAAAAAAAAATGACTATCGCTGATATTAAACTTCATTTGGTAAAGAAATAAAATTAGTGCTTGTTTGTAGATCTTAATTTTAATTGTTTCTTTTTTTATTTTTTTAAATCGGTCAATGAATAAAGAAGCTATGGCTTTCGGCATTTTTAGAAGACACCCTGTATAATGATAAGAATTTTATATTTTTATCACTACACTTGATAGGTTATCTTGTTGTCCTTGCGAGCAAAGTGAAATGTCCCGCAAAAAATATGTATACTATTCTTATGCGTATTGAATTTTTGCACAGTAACTTACGATATTTTTTTATAAAGACTAGATATATTTGGAATCTTCGAAAAAAACTGTATCCAACAATGCCATTTCTGACTATAGTCGCAATTCAAAAAAGTTTGAGGTTATAACGCAAAAACTAATAAATAAAATATTCGAAGTCAGCATAAAATGTTGCTTTGAGAAAGTGTTTATATTTTTCTATTTTTAATATTAACGAAGTTACAGGCACTCTCGAAAATGACTCATCGTCAACTTCCAGTTATATTGTAATTATAATAACAATAAAACCAAATTATTTTTATATAAGATATTAACCCACCACCACTATTGTGGCTTCTTAACTTTGCAATATTTTGAATGCTCATTTATTTTTATTTCATAATGTTGTAAAATGTATAATTATTTAGGCTTTTATTTGTATATTATAGGTACTAATCAATATGCAATAAATTTATATTTAAATATATTAAGTTCATTAAATAAAAATGATTTGAAAATAATTAATAAATTATTTCCACAGTTAGCTCTGTGACATTTTTACTTACGCAACATAAGTACTTCAAAGAAATGCTTTATTACTATTCATGTCAATTTTTTTCTCGGATAAAAAAATTGCTGCATGATGCAATATTTTATTGATATGCAAAAGCAGGTGTACATTATGAAGTTCAATGTCCGGCGGGGTATTTTCTCGGAAAGTAATTGTGCATTTGTTTGAAGTACTTACGTTGCGTAAGTCAAAATGTCACAGAGCTTGAAACTGCCCTTTATGCTTTTGACGCGGTGCTGGGTTAGGATAACATGTGATTAATAAACTAGCTATTTAAACTTAACCATTAATAATTTTATTAAAGTAATATAAACAAAACATTCTAATCTGCGCATGCCGCGAACAAAAATATAATGCTAATCAGTTGATTTGAAAATTTAATAAATTAAAATAAAACTACTTCAACTACAGCAAGGAAATTCGTCCTGGCACGAATTAAATGCAGGATTGTCGAAACTGATTTACTCTTAGTAGGTCTTCAACATCAATGCTTTATTGTCGCTTATCTGTTATTTTGAATGTCGAAAACGGCCAGGAAAAAAATCCTGGAATCGAATATTAATGATTTATTATAGGCCACATTATTTACTGCGTTTTTAAAAATTGCAATGCTACAAGCTAAATGTGGATATGATTTATTAATTAATTTCAAATCATTTTTATTAATTTATTAAATAACTGTGGCAAAGTGAATGAATACTATTAAATAAAAATGATTTGAAAATAATTAATAGATTATTCTCACATTTAGCTCTGTGACTTTTGACTTACATTACGTAAGTACGTCAAACAACAACTTTCCGAGCAAATACCCACGTCGAACATTAAATTACATAATGTAATGATGTTTCATGTAAATGAAATATTGCATAATACAACAAATTATTGATCTGAGAAAAATTTTATGCAAAACAACAAAAAGAACGTTACGTAATATAAGGCCATCTGCAGACACGTGTTTCGGGATCTATCCCTCGTCAATATAGCTCTGCCTTACCGAATTTAGAGATGTTAAATTAAATCAATTAAAATAATTCAATCATACTTAGTGAAATTAAATCAATTATAGTAAATCAAATTAAACTAAATCGATTTAAAATTAAATTAAACCAAATTAATTCAACTCAAATCAAAACCGAATAAAATTAAACGAAACGAATTGAATTAATACTATTTTTTTTATATAATAAGTTCAATTTATGTTCTTGTACCTTTCAATCATCTATGTTCTGAGAAGGATCATTAACCATTTGTGTTTCAAGGAAATGAATGTCCATAATTAATGTGTTTACTTTATTACTTTTTCCGGACCCCTGTCCAAGGCGAAGTATTGTGATCGGAAAAATTTTCGAATCGCCAATTTGAACAAACATGCACGTTTTGAGGTCCCATGAGTCCATTCCATCGAGTTTTAAAAAATGTATGTGTGTGGATTAAGCCCAAACTTTATATCTAAGCTTTTTGTAACAGTGGAATGAGCTTTTGGTTAGAATCAAAACTCATTAAGCGTAACTTTACTTTTAGCAATTTTTCATTTTCTTTTAATTCGGAGAGAAAAATAATTCAAATAAAAGTTGGATAATAAATAATTTTTGTTACAAAACTAATATTTGTAGGATCTCCGGTTTTCATTTTATAATCGAAAGAATTTCATCTACCTGATAAATTCCCTTAGAAATAAGCAATTATTTTTATGTTGGTTGTGAAGGCTTTCATTATTGAAATAAATATTTTTTTGTCAAATAAAACGTCAAAATGCAGTCATCTTTCACAATTACTCTGAGAATATTGAAGAAATAATAGTCTGGAAAAATGTTGTAGAGCCATCCAAATCCAAATACTCGGATTTAACTTTAAAAGACAACGATTCATTTTTGCAATTAATAATTTTTCCTCTACTATTAACTGTTTATTTAAAAACGTAATTGACAGAATTCATTGGGGAAAGTACTATGATGAACACGCCACCATTCTTTTTGTATTAAATAAAAATGTTTTGAAAATAATTAATAAATTATTTCCACATTTGGCTCTGTAACTTTTGACCTACGTTACATAAGTACATTAAATAAATATTGCATAATGCAACAAATTTTGATCCGAGAAAAATTTAATGCAAAAACAAACAAAAAAAACGTTACTTAATATAAGGCCATCTGCAGACACGTGTTTCTGGATCTATCCCTCGTCAGTACAGCTATGCCTTACATAATTTAAATATGTTAAAATAAATGAATTATATTAAATCAAATTAAACTAAATCGATTTAAATTAAATTAAACCAAATTAATTCAATCTAAATCAAAACCGAATAAACCGAAACGAATTTAATTAAATTAATTAAAAAGAACAACACTCATCTGCCGCGCGTTGTGATAGTAATGACGGGAAAAGGATTGGGATGCATTGTTGTTATCGTAAATTCACAAAAAAAACTCCTTTCGGCTAAGATTTGAATAAATGCCTCGCTGGCTATTAATATAAATATAAAAGAGTGTGCATTTGTATAATGTATTTAAGTAACGTAAGTCAAAAGTCACAGAGCTAAATGTGGAAATAATTTATTAATTATTGTCATTTTTATTTAATTTATTTAAATATCTGTGACCAAAAGAATGAATAATCTTTAATATTTATATTCTTTTTGTATTTTATTTGACCATTTTATCAAGATCTTAATCGAAATGTATAGATATAATAATATAATATAATATAATATAATATAATATAATATAATATAATATAATATAATATAATATAATATAATATAATATAATATAATATAATATAATATAATATAATATAATATAATATAATATAATATAATATAATATTATTAAATATTAACATCTGTCAGTTTTGACAATAAATCAAAAATGTACTATTCATACGTGCACCATTGTAGGCTACTGTCAATCTTAACTGAACCTAATCTGAAAAAAATCCATTTCCAACAAACGTTTTGTACAAGTAATATTAAGGGGTGACGCCTACCTGCATGTTTTCAAAACATCGTTTTCATTTTTGTCGTTGAATTTTAAAGTGTGTCAAGGGTTGTCTATTTTGGTGATGCCACATTGGAAAGCTTTTTTATTTTAAGAGATATTGAAAAACCCTTTTCGCGAGCCGAGGCCAATTTTTAATGATAAAAATTATGGACATATAATATGGATTATTTCTTAAAAATAATCCATATTAATTGAATGCAAATTGCCGAAGATTTGCGAGTTTATGCAAAGTTAGTCGAGACACTAGTGAACACATCTCAAATCTTTAAACGCGATTATCTCGAAACCGCATTTTAAAAATCGATGAAGGTGATAATTCAACGAGTATTCATTCAATAAGACAGCGGCCTTTGGTCTCGTATTCTAAACTATTTTTTCTAGTCGTTAGGATTTCACCTATTATTTATCTTCTAATTTTACAGCCTATCAAAGATCAAATTTTTTATACGAGAAAAGGCACTCTTTTACTGTCTCCGAGCAGAGAGATGTTATGGCCTGACTGCTGTTTGTAAGGATAAGCAGACTTTTATTTGCAACTCCGCGCTGAGTTATGATTTTAGCCGCGTGAGTGATGCCCATCAGCTCTAGCTGCTCGATGGTTGTTCCTCCACCCATTGGTATTTTCTTATGAATGTTTAGGGTTCTGGAAAAGATTCCAAACCCTGAACCTTGTGCCTTCAGGGATCCGTCCGTGTATAGTCTAATGGCCGATTCCCTCATATACTTTGTGGTGTTGGTGGTGACTTCGTAGGGTGCGCCCGATACATAGGTGGGAGCACTGGTGTCGGTGCCAGCCTCGAGTTGAGGTATATTCTTGCAGACTTGTCTCCAGATGTGACATCTTACCTTTTTACTTTTTCACTCTTCCAGACACCGCTGCATTTAAGGCGAAGTATGGCCGCTGTGGCCTCCCTTTCCACGTGAAGATCCAGTGGTGGTAGACACAGCATTACTTCTATCGCCATTGTTGGTGTTGTGTGCATGGCGCCTGTTATACATAGACAAGCCGTCCTCTGCACCTGTGTAAGTCGCTTAGTGGCGATGCACAGTTTTCACCTAGGCCACCAGACCACTGCGCCATATGTAAGCATTGGCCTTACGTGTAGAGCCACATCGTCATGCGTGGGTTCAAACCCCGTGTCTTTCCCACGGTGCGACGACATTGAATTCGATGTGATTTTTCCAATTTAGTTTCTTGTCGAGGATGACACCAAGGTATTTCACATCCTCGCTAAATTGTAACACCGTTTTCAACAGCGTTGGTACTTTATATCTCACCTTTCTTTTCCTGATTTTTCCGTTTTAGCCGGATTAAGCGACAAGGAGTGATCCTCATACCACTCTGTTAATGTGTTGAGGGCAATTTGGATCCTGTCGCAAATTATATCCTCATGTTTACCACTTACTAGGATTGCTAGATCGTCGGCGTAGGCCATTACGAAGCAGTTGTTCTAGAAGACTGGCCAGTACTAGGTTCCAAAGTAATGGAGATAATACTCGTTCCTGTGGACAGCCTCTGTTTATTGCGTAGGTTATTTGTTGATGACCTGCGTCAACTTTGACTGTTCTGTTGGCTAGTGCGTCACTGATCAAGTCACATAATTTAGATGGTACTTCACGTTTGTTAAGCGCGTTTCTTATCTTGATATTGCTTGTTTTATCAAACGCACCTTCTACATCCACGAAAACACCTAAGGTGAGCTCATTGGAGTCCATTGGTCTTTCGATTATGCTCACTGTAGGGCTGAATGGGTTGATCTTCCTTTGGTGTATACATGTTGAAAATCCATTAGTGGATTGGCTTCGAGCGAAGTAACTTTTATGATTTTTTCACACAGTCTCTCTAGTGTTTTCAATAGAAACGATTGGTCGGTATGCTCTACTAGGGGATATACCCTAGGGGCCAAACTGGATCTGAATAGCATAACCATCTGCTCTAATGGTTCCTCTTGTTCCCAATGTAGCAGGGCCGGAAAGATGCCGTCAGGTCCGGGCGCTTTAAAGGCGGAGAAGATATTGATAGCAACCAGGTGGTTGCACATGGTTCTGGCTGCCTAGGGTTTCCCTTCTACACTCGTCCTGAGGTCCCGGATTCTCATCGTATAGGCAGAAAACCTATGGTTCATTCGGTCACCCCTGCTCTTTAAGATCTTTCTGTCCTGCTCTCCCACCTCGAAGATGAAAAGCTGTCCTGGTGGACTTTCACCAACGGCGTGGTGATAGACAGGCCAGTCTTCGATGTTTAGATCAGGATTTTGAAACTTGAGTCTACAAATGACGTCTGCCTCCTTTTCTGCAAAGTCGAATTCCGCCCTTGGTAACCACAAGGTGGGTTTCGGCATTTTCGGAAGGCGGTCTTCGGTGGTTGCAGCCAACCTGCAATCTGGCCATAGGGTTAACCCCCTGACTGTCCTTTCCAGCCACTGTACGGTGTCCCGATCCTCACATTGAACCTCGAGGGTTTCACATTTGAAGGATAAGGTCCTAAATCCGGGAGGAGGTCCAGTAGAAGTGGTTGGACCAAACATTAGCCTCTCAAGTTCATCCGAGAGGGCATGCCTGATTAGGGTAGCCCTCTCTTGGGTGATATTGCCTTCCCATCCATTCCAGATTACTAGCGGCAGATGACTTACGGCAGCTTCGCTGTCCACACCAGTTGTCCTCGGAGCTTGTTCCCTCTGCTTTGCCGAGCGTTTGGGCGTGGGCTCCGAGGAGTTGGCAGAGCATAACCTCTTGCCCCTGTCTTTGTCACCAGCTTTTATTGGTCTCTGGGCGGATTTTACAACCCTTATCCCAGAGGGTGGCTTCTGGAAAGGAGTTTTGGAGGCGGCCTCCTTAGAGCCTAAGGTTGACTGAACCAACGACTCCAAAGCTCTCCTTTTCCTTCTTCATTCTTCTGCACCGCAGATGCGAGTTCTCCTTCTTCACAGAAATTGGAAGCCATCCTAATCGGGATGAGGTGGTCTTGAAGGACCAGCCTTAGTTTCGTCAGTTGACTTCAAGCGAGGTTGCTTGCCTTTTGTTGAGGCGGTCGCATCCGTGGATGCGGCCACTTCAACGTCAGGCAGATATTGTGCTTTAGGTACTACGGGTCCAACCTCTGGATTTAGTGGTGAGCATTTTGGTCCAACCACTGCATATTTATCGGCAGGTTTGTTATCCATACGGATGAGATTTAAAGTTCATCCCTCTGGCTCCCCACCCACCATGGAGCCCAATATTGGGAGCGTCAACTTGACGCCCAGGGTTACCGGACGGATATAGAACCCTAGACACGAGAAAGGGTAGCTGTTCAAACGTCTGGTTGCCAACCAAGACGACGAGCCCGCGGACCCCCCTCACCACGACAAGGCACCAACCATATTCGAGGGGAAACACCTGTTTAATAAAGGTCTTGTACGGTGAGCTTTGTCACGGGCTCTCAGGACCTTCGAGGAAGTCGAAAATTTTTTAAATTTTCGACAGTTGTATGTCAAATAAACTGATGTAATTGGATTGTATCTATCTTGTTTCGTTTTTTGAAAAAAAAAATCGCGAATTTTCGTTTTTTTTTCAACCTTGCAGGTAGGCTTCATCCCTTAAGATAAGACAGTATAACAATCAAGGAATTATAAATTTATTCGTCATACATGGTCATTTGTATCAAAAAATCAAATTTCTCTCATTGAAGTATTTACAGTAGAAAAAAATACAACACGTATACATAAATACTAACACAAATTTAATTATAACAGTTATTTTTTTACTTCTTACTTTTTATTTGAACCACGAAAGATTAACTAGTGGCAGATATTTACAAATTTTATGAAGTTTTGTGCATTTTTTTTTCATGTCGTGTTGCATTTGAGGGCTCCATGGAGCCCCAGCTCATTGCACACAGTAAATATCATAGCAATATGTTCGAAGATAGACGGATTCGAAGGTTAGGTCCGTCGAACTAGCTCGCTAGATCTCCAGATCTTACTCCACTCGACTTTTTCTTTCGGATCGTATAAAAAATAAAGTATATTCCACCTCCGTCAATTACCGAGAAGAATTGGAAGCAAGGGTGCGAGTTGCATTCGTAAAAGAAATTAGGCAAGCAACAGCAGAGGATATCATAACAAGTTAATGGTCGGCATTTTGAACAGCTATAGTTTTTGTTCTTATATTTTCCAGTTGAAAATTACATTTGTAAATGACTTAATTCCAATCTTCTTACTTTTCTTTTGTTTATAAGTTTAAGTTTTGTTGTATGACAAACTCATTCGTAATTTTTTGATTGGTATAATTATTCCTTTTTTAAATTACTCCAACGAAGTGTTCAAAAGTGTTGACACGTTAGAATTTATTTTTTCCAGATTAGGTTCAATGAATATTGACAGCAGCCTACTATGGCGCATGTGGTAAGAAATTTCGAAAAAACTCAAAAACTATTTACTTTAAATATAGGGATACATAATAGTTTTATATTGCAAATCGCCTTTAAGATAAAATATTGGTCATTCTATTTGAAAAAAAAGAATTATGATATTTTTTAGTGGGCACCGAAATATTGACATTTTTAAATTACCTTTTATCGGGGTAATTTGTAAAAAATTTAAACCCACCGATTAACTTCCGACTAGCAAAAAATATTAAAATTAAACTCACTCTCAGTAGAACTGAGTTTGAAGAAAAACTAAATAATATTGTAAAGTTTAACGATTATAATAACAACACAAATATATAGAGTGTACCAGTATTTCGTGGAAATGCATGGGGATGTCAGTTATTTTAAGAATTAGTCTATAAAAACGAAAAGTTGGCTATGGTTCCGGGGAAAATATTAAAGTTATTTTAAAAGTAAATACAGTACTAAATTCCTGATTAAAAAGTGCCTGTATAATGTAAAACATTAAAAGTTTTCGGGGTTCCGCGGAAAAATAAAAATTGAAAAATTCTACATTGCACGGTTGAATGCGATCACCTCATGGAAAATATTTTGAGTTTGTTTCACACGCTGTATTTTAATTTTATTATTATTAGTATTATTATTTTCGAATTCCCCGTTTAGTTGCCTAACCATCCATATGAATTTATGTCTACATAACTCTTACAGTTTTTGAGATGAAAATGTATTTGTCGAATTTTAATCTCATATTGACGTTTGAAAAATGCCTATAACTTCTAGTAGGAACAAGATAGGAACCAGCGTCATCTTGAAATGTTAGAATAAAAAATAACAACTGCCAATTTTGGTATTTCGATAGTGTCAACATTTCAGAGCCCTCCGCTAGAGCTTTCAAATAAGAAAAAGTATTAATAAAAGGGGGGTTTAATCCGCTGCTCGAGCCCTAATTACCGCAGGATAATCCGGAGGGCCGGGCGGTAATCTTCCAACCTCGGGTCAGGTAAATGTTGACCCAGAGGTTAATCCGCGGTGGCCAGCCACCGTAAAGTGCACACCAAAAACTCATTTTATACGAGAAAAATTAAAATACAAAATTTTAATTTTTGTTGCCGACGATTAAAACTAATCACCGGTAACAGTCTTACTCTTGAAATATAGGACGGGGAAGGTCCGAATTTGTAACGAGCAAATATCAAATACACTTTTGTTTTTAACCGATCTCAATGATTTTTATGTCCTACGAAAGAACTTATGCTAAATAAAATTATTAACGACAATCCTAAAAATTAGTAACTTCATCGCCGCTAGGTGGTGCCAAGTAAAAAAGTAGACTATTTTTCTTAAAAATTTCAAATACAAATGTTTCTTAGTGTCAACAAAAAGAGCGTTGAAAAGTAAGAAATTTAGTGAAAACTGCAAGTCTTATCTTAATACTCTCACAAATTATAATTAAAAGAATTTTTAGAACTATAAATTATCAATGTAATTTAAGAATTTTGTTTGTTAATTTAAAATAAGAAAATACAACCAAAATAACAAATTTAAATTATTTTGCACTGATAGGGGACGCTTTAAAATATTTACAGTAATATTCTCTCTTTTTTAATAATGAAATATTTTTTATAATATAGGTGGAAAGGAAATTTATAAAACACAAGAAAACATTTAAAATGACCAAATAAAAATTCTGCATTTAAAATTGTTAGATGTCTCCACTGTCATATTTAATATAATCGCCTAATTTTTATATAATTAAGTAAACAGCTATTTTCACTACAAAAATAGCAGTTTATTATTGCTGAAGTTTTTGCATTTAAGATCTATGAGATTTTGTTTTTCCTCGTTGATAAAAATATCCTTTAATTTGTCCCATAAATAAAAATCTAAGCAGTGGGAAAATCGTGGTGGCCAATGAAATAAACTTCTACATGAATTGACTTATTAGAAAAGAATGATTCCAATTAATTTCGCATGTTATGGAAAACACCCCTTTGTGATAAAAAAATCACTTTTGTTATTTTATCAACTTAGAAGCGATTTAAAATGACATTTGCAATTATTATTTTGAAAAATTCTTTTATTAATACCTTGTGACAGAATGAAGGTATTGACCTACAGTTGTCATCAAATTTCTTACATTTTAACCCTCTTTCTATCATTCCATTTGAAATTAAAAAAAAAAAATAGGATATGCTTCGGGTGACAGATTTTCGAAAATAACTTTCACAAAACCCATCCTCGGGAAACGTATTCCGATTGGAAGGAATTTCTTTGCTTTCCCAAAATGAACGTAAAGTTTCATTCAAAGATTGAGTATACTGGATTTTGCTAAACATCGAACTAAACGAGAGTTGAAAGCTAGGTCCCTTAAGAAGGACCAAGTCCATGACCACCCATTCAAGGGTGGTGAGGATTGCCCTTGATATGAGTGGAATATGACGGAGCGATATCATACAGTATTATATATTACTGTTTCTGACAAATAATCGAAAATCGGATCGGCTAAGTTGAGATGCGAAAATTAATCATGAAGAGATTGATGAAGCGAGATAACGGGTAAGTCTCCAGTAACATGAAAAATAACGACTGCTTCGAAATGTAAAATTGCTTAAAATGAATTAGAAGGAGCAAGCATACAGTTCACAAGACCTTGAGTGCGACTTAGGGGTGTTTGATCAACTCCTTTAAAAGAATAAGGACACTTGGAACGTGGTAAACCCAATATATTGGTGGCTAATCGAGTTGAAATAAAATTTACTTGACTGCCGGAATCAATCACTAAACGATAATTATGCTAATTGTTATGTGAATCAAAAATTCGAGCTTGAGCGGTACCTAAAAGGGTGATCGAATTGTGGCAGGAACTAACCAATGAAACGGAAGCCGAAGTGACATGTGACTGATTTTCAAAATGTAAAATAGGATTATGGCTTTTACTTCCACAATTTCTACAACTATTTATTGAGGTACAATTGGAAACAGTATGATTACCAAAACAAAAGTAATAGCGCTTAAATATCTGGACGATTTAATAGCGAGCTTTTGGAGAAGAGGCGATAAATGATGCGTACTTTATCAGCTTGTGTTGATCTTTACAATGCGGATAAACGATATTAGGGGGTTGCGGATTTTGAAGAGTCATATAAGCTTGCCGACGATCCGTTGCTTTAACGTAAGAAGCCGAATTAGGTTCAGAATGATACACTACTTCCGCAACGGAGTAAGCACCGCCAAAAAAATTAATCTGGTCTTGTGAACGAGAAAATTCGCATCCAAAGTGGGTCCGACAAACGAAGCGAAATTTCTAATAAAATGTAATCTGAAAAGTGTTCTATGTTTAATGATTCCAGAGAGGTAATGTTTGCTTGAAGAGTCTTTAATAAATCCCTAATAGGGCTAGGTGAATTGGATTTTAAAGAAGTCAAATTCAAAATACTAGTGAGATATTCGCTATGCGACGTCGATCTGTAAATTTATTGACATAAAGCTGATTATCGGCATTATAATTTTCAGGAGCAAACGTAACAGTCTGAATAAAAGATTACTTCAAGATAAGTATTCAATTATGAACATTTTTCAATGTCAATTAAATCGTTATTATGGATCAGACTATTGTAAAGTGTAATAAATGCAGGGGATTTTTCATAACTGCCCTGATTTAGAAATCTGAATTTCCGGAAGTTGTGTACGTGACGATCGAAGAAAGGATTCAGAAATAATTGGCGGAGGGGATGAAGGATTGTATTTATTAAGTGCAATTAGTATTTCAAAATTTAATCGTGCTGCCAATTAAACTGTAATTATTTCGAAATCAAAATGTGTAACTGATACAACAGTTAATTTATTTAAAAAATCATAATATTCCGTTTTGATGGATTCCAGTTGTTTTGCACGTAATTCAAATGATTCCAATTTTTGCGATAATTTATTAATTAAATTGAAACATAGAAATAAAATAATTTACCAACTCATACATAAGAAATAAACGGTACGCTAATGATTTTTTTCTTTAATACTATCTGTAACCTTAAAAAACAAAAGCCGCCTGATGTTATTTTAATTACTTTATATATTTTAGAATGACTCCAGAATATTTGAAAATCGTGTTGGGGACCAACGATCTGGACGGTGACGGCAAAATCCACAAAGTCACCTCAATCAGCGAACACAAACTCTACGACCCCATAACCAGGCAATACAATGTGGCATCCATGAAACTTGAACCATTGATCGACTTCAACAAATTCGTCCAACCGATTGAAATCGCGCACGATGAAGTTCAAGAGGGACAGCAAATCAAAGCAAGTGGATGGGCTTTGATGAACACACCGGGTGGTCCTCCTACTTATCTTCAAACATTGAAAATGAAGGCAATCAATGTTCAGGAGTGCTCTGCGTTTTTTGAAGGGATTACAGTTGATGCTAAGGTTGTTTGTGGATTGCCCATTGAGGGCAAAGGTATGTGCTACGGGGATTTTGGAAGTCCCGTGGTTAACACTCAGAAACAGCTGGTTGGAATCCTTTCCTGGGGTGTTTCGTGTGCTCTATATAAGCCAGAGATTTTCACAAGCGCGCATTTCTTCAAAGAATGGATCGAGGAACACAAAGATCACTGATTTACGTATACATTTGTACATAGTATTTTATATATTTGCAAATGAACAAATGATAAAATAAATGTCATTATTATTTAGTTGTATTAATGGTTGAATTAAATTGAAATTCCTTTTTAAATTATATTTATATGTATGAATTGTAAAAATTTCAATGTACTATATTGAGGTATAATTTAAATTAATTAAATATAATTGAAAAAGAAATATATCAGAAGGGATTTCAAACCATATCCCCCGATTTCTAATCTAGTGGTGTAGTTGGTAACGGTTCTAGGATAATTTAGCGCAATTTTACGTAAAATAATTCGGCGAGGACAATTCGTCGTAAAATAATAAAAAAAATCGATTGGGCTATCAATTTATAATTGTCAAATTTGTATGTGTAATGGAGTTTTTAAAGTCGGAAAAAGGCTGGAGGTTACTACCTCATGTTTTCTGTAATATTTCTATATCAAAAAGAGCGATCTTCAAATGTAAACGAAATATGGAATTACAGGAATCGATCTTGCAACAGTCGTTACCATACAGCAAATTGAAATTTTGTAAAAATGCTATTAGAACATTCGCATTCAGCTTCTGTAGGTAACGTAAACAAAATCAAAATACAATAAGCCATTAAACGGCGTGCCAATGAATCTGAGGAACAAACAATAACGGCAAATCTGGATCCGGTTTGACAAACTACGATTCCAAAAATAGAGAGTATTAAACGCAACGTAAGACGGTATTGCCAGGTGAATAATGATACAATTCCTATAGAACTGAAGAACACGATTGATGGTTTAAACTTTATGAGACAAAACGAAGATTTCTTACTCTTTGCAACTGATCTTGTGAAATGTAAATTTTGGTTTACTGATGAAAGTTTTAAAGTTAGTCCTCTTGAATATTCACTACTGTATACAATCCCTGGTTTAGAATTTGCAGTAAATATCCCTTGCCTTTATTATATATTTAAAGAGAAGTCATAAAACACGTATGAAACAGCATTAAAAAGTTGAAAGAAATCGAACCATCATTAAAACCAGAAATTGTTGTAACTTACTGAAAAATCGGCAATGACTGCGTTTAGAAACATCTTCGTGGCGAAAATACGAGGTTGCCTATTTCATTTTGGACAATTCATTTGGCGTAAAATTCAGGAGTATGAATATGCAAGCAGATAAAATAATGATTCAGAAATCGCGATGCACTTACGCATGTTGGTGGTATTAGCATATGTTTCAAATTCAAACAAATGGTCAATTAGTATATTGATCGTTTGTTAACTTATTTCACAAGAACAATTCCCAGATGTAGATAGGTTACTTGAATATTTTGAGGAAATATTCATTGGCAGAAAAATAAGGAAAACAAGAAAATGTGCAATATTTCCAATGGAGATATGGGATTGTTATGAAGCCGTTTATAAAAATTATAAAACCGAGAGAAGTTTTATGCGTCACTAAGTAAAATGGCTAATTTAGGCGAGTTCTCCTATTAGGAACGGAGAATGATAAATACTCTAATAACGATGGTGAATCTAAAGCTCCATCTAAAATTCCATGGAAGCATAAATCAAATATTTTCCGACGGTTCTCTAGAAATATAATATTAAGTTCTTTCATAATCATGTCATATTTCCCTCTATCATGGCGTACACCTTGTTTAAATTCCATGCATTGAAGAAATTTATTTTGAACTATTTCAATTGATTTAACACTGGTTCCGATTACCGCTGTCCAAATACAAGATCCAAACTCAAGGTGACTACGCACTAACGAACAATATAACATATTCAGAGAGTCGATGTTCAGTTATTTGGCACTACGCCACACGCAATCCCATATCTGCAATGTCTTATTAATTATTTCTGTTATATGAGAGTTGAATGACAATTTGTGGTCGAAAGTGATTCCAAATTCTTTAATAGTATCAACATGATCAACTGAAGAATTTCCAATTTTGTATTTGAAATCTACTTTCATCAGCGCGTAGTGATGGACATCTAATAACATTTCTGAACATTCATTTGAAAATGAAGCAAATACTTTTTTCTCGAAAGTAGAAATAGTTTTTAGAAATGTGAGTGAAAACATAATATTATATGAATAATGATGCATACTAGTTGATAAATGCGGGTCATCAGTTACTGATCGATAATGGAAATATTGATACAGTAAATAATGTCAATGATGATATTGGGAATGTCAGAAGACAATTGATAAATAATTATTTCAATAATTTAAAACGTTTATTTATAATTATGTTATTTCTTTATAAAAATATTCATTATAAAAAACACCTTTAAGGTAAGTACGTATTTATTGTTAATAATTTCTCAGATTACGAAATCTATGTAGTGAAGTGTTAGTCATTTTTCATACTCCATTAAAGGAAATTATGTTACATTTTCGCCCGCTCTTGTAAGAGTGGAGACCTGAAGAGGAGGAATGTCAGGAGATAGGCGGAGGCTCTGTTACATCTATATCCAATTATCCAAAACCTATCACTCCACAAGGCACTGACCGACTATTCATTTACCGTGGCATGTGTGTCCCGGTTGATGTGGATTTACCCCGCAGTCAGCCGATAAAATGGCCAGGTTCAAATAGATGTACAAGAGCGCCACCGAATTTCAACATTAAACCCACATCACTTATCGGGATGCCCAATAAAATTCGAAAATCTGGATTACAGTTTGTTGCCGGTAAATAAAAATCGGTTATACCCCAAAACTCAAAGTATATTTAATTATAATTAAATTTTCCCCAAAAGAATAAACAATTCACTTTAACGTACACAAATGAAATACGGTATTTTCCATTTTCCATATAAAGTAAATAAATGAATCTTTATAGTAATACAACAGTAAGATGATCAATACATTCAATCAACAGTAGCATTGACGTTCAATAAATCAACAGTATTCAATTACTATACATTACGCTAAAATCCAATGATGTTAAAAAAAGAAAACAAACAAAATTAAGCAAAACGTTATGACCAAGTTAATAATTACTGTATATAGTTGATATAACAATTAACAAAATCGAAGAGACTAAGTTACACTTATGTAAGAATAAACAAAAATGTATAAATCACTCACCGTACCATACAGATATATTGAAGTTCGTCGAATCGCTGGTAGCGCTACCGGGCCGATTCCACGCAGTAAGGTTTTAGCTAAAAGGAAATTCAAATTACATAAGTATGGGACTTAGCAAATGGTTAAACTAACAGTTCTCTGTGAATAAGATTAATTCAATAATTAAAGTTGGAATTATCAACTTGATCATTCAGAGATTTCATATACATAATTCTTTAACTCAGTTCATACAAGAAACTGAAGGCAGTAGGGAACGGAAGGTTCTCACTCCTATCATTAAATCTCTCCATTAAACTTTAAATCGAAAAGAAAAACAAAACCAAGACCAACAAAATAGTTCTAATATCATATCTGACAAAAAAAGGAAAAGAGAACGATACTAATTCGACTCTCCGGTTGCGACGAACATCCCGCATCCGGTCTCCATCTTAGAATCCAGCCGACGGAGGTAAGATGGCGGCTTCCTTCTCGAGCACATGCTACATCGGGATTCCCACGTGTCCGGGACTCACTTTTTAACGGACAGCAACTCAGCCGACGAACGCCTATTTCCGTTGTAGCCAATACACCACCAGTCTACTCCTCTCCGTAACTTCTCCCTTTCACGCTCCGCGTAGCAAAGATAACTTCCCAAAGAACAACGGAACCAAAAACGAATAACGAAAACAAAAAAAAAACAGACAGGCACAATACCTGCGAGTTAACACTAAACCTACCACGACGGGTCAAATGACCCATTTTAAAGTTTTTGCCAGAATTTCTTGTAAATAACATTATCACATCGCCATTTGCCTTTACGACTTTTACTAAAAAATACATCGAATGTATTTTTCAATATTTACTCCTCTCTTGTTAATTGTTTTACCGAGAAATATATGTAATCTGCCCTAACTACCGCAACGGGTCATGTGACCCGTGCAAAGATTCATGTGATATCATGAAGATTTGTATGTGTGGTTGTGATACAAAACCATTGCATTAGACATTTTTGCTATTGCATCATATATTTTGTTGTATTGTGTTATATTTGCTGTTGGCTAACGAACGAATAGCGAATTTCATTCTCCTCCAAGCGAGCATTACAGTAAGCTATTTTGCGAGTCAAGAATTCTTATTTCATTATTTTACCAATACTTCTTATCCCAAAAATGTCGAAACATTCAAAATATTTGAAATCATTGGAAATTATAAACAACATAGATGAAGAGTGTTCGGAATTTAGTGAAGAGCTATCTGAAAATGAAGTGAATAGCATAGAACAACATGATGACTCATTTGACATTACGGATGAATATGAGTCCTCAGAAAGTGAAGACGAGAATATTTTGAATATACGGAGAGGACAAAAGAGAAAAAGACCATTATCGAGTTCAGAAAGTGAAAGTGATGTGGAAGACCGATGTATCGAAATTGCGGCTGATGGTACAATTTGGCAAGAAATAGAACAAGGCTCAACACCTGAACGATTGCCAGTTCATAATATTTTTAGGGAGGTTGTAGGCTCGACAGCATATGCCAAACGACATATTATGAAGGGCAAAGTGAGAACTGCATTTTCCTTGCTTATTAACAATCCAATAATGCAGCGCATAAGAAAATGCACAGAAGAAGAAGCCTGTCGAGTATTGGGAACTAAATGGAATCTTACTCCTGCAAAAATAAATGCATTTATTGCTCTTCTATATGCACGAGGCGCATATCAGGCAAACAATCTGAACATCTCATATCTATGGAACAAGAAATGGGGACCCGCTTTTTTTTCGGAAACCATGAACAGGAGTGATTTTTGTGAAATTATGCGGTTTATCAGGTTTGATAAAAAAAGTCAACGAAGCCAGCGTTTACAAACAGATAAATTTGCTCTAATCTCTGAAGTATGGTACAAATTTATCGAGAATAGCCAAAATTGTTACAAGCCTGGGGACCATGTAACAATCGATGAACAGCTTTTCCCAACCAAAGCGAGGTGTAGGTTTACGCAATACATGCCGAACAAACCCGATAAGTTTGGTATCAAATTCTGGCTAGCATCTGACGTCAAAACCAAATACATTATAAATGGATTTACATATTTGGGAAAGGATGAAAACAGAGGAGCTTCATCTCCGCTTGGGGAATTCGTTGTTCTCAAACTACTGGAACCGTTCACAAAACGCGGAAGAAGCGTCACTACAGATAATTTCTTTACGAGCGCATCACTAGCTGCAAAATTACTACAGAAAAGAGCCACTATTGTTGGAACTATCCGCGCAAATAAAAGAGAACTACCAAAATTCGCTAAGCAAGCGAAAGATGATATGCCACGCTTCTCAACAAAACTATATAAATCGAGTCATTGTTCACTTACCATTTACAAAAGTAAGCCAAACAAAAAAGTGCTTCTACTAAGCTCAAAGCACAAATCTGTAAACATCGAAAAAAAAAAAAACGGTAAGCGTATACCTGAAACGATTAGATTTTACAATAATACTAAATATGGTGTAGACATGACGGATCAAATGGCAAGAAAATACTCCGTGAAATCAAAATCGCAAAGATGGCCTGTGCAAATTTTCTTCAATATTCTTGATCTGGCTGGAATCAACTCTTGGGTTTTATACAGAGAAACAACCGGCGAAACAATTTCTAAACAACAATTTTTATTCCAATTGGCTGAAGAACTAGCCGAAGATTTTCAACATGAGCAACAGGAAGAAAAGGAAATTATACAGAAAGCATCAACAAATTCAACTTCGGATTCTCGTGTGCAAATGCGAAAAAGGTGCCAAATAGGTTTTTGCAAAGAAAACAAAACTACGAAAATCTGTTTCAAATGCAACAAATATGTGTGTGGAAAATGTGCCTTCGAGAACCCAATAATTTGCAAAATATGTGGTGAGCACAAATAAAATATATTATTTTTTTTTTCTAAATTTAGTATTCAATTGAAGAATATTTAATTTTTTTCTTGTATTATTTTTATGTTTTTTTAAATTTAATAAATAAGCAATTTTGAATCCTTATTTGATAAAAATTGTTTTACTCATCTACCAAATTGTGCTAAATGATATATTTTTCGCTATACATAGTAATATATATACAGGGTGAGTTTTTTTCGATGTTCTCTATGGGGATCTCGGAAACTATAAGAGATAGAAAAACTGTTAAATGGGGAAAGAAGTGTAGTTTTATAAGACAAATAAAATGACACTTTCAAAATATTTGAAAAAGTCAAGGGTAACTAAATATTTTGAAAAAAGTAAAATGTGTCAATTTTTTGAAATCAATATATCTCTATTATTATCATAGATAGAAAAAAACTGTAAAGGACAAAGTTGTAGAAAATTTTACACAGATTAATAACAAAAAATCAAAAAAAAAATTCGCCCATATTTTGAGAGATATGACACAAACTTACCTTTTTTTAAATGGAAACAATAGTTGGCTATGACTTTATTAAAAGGGCTATTTTTTCCCTTTAATCCAATATAACATATGCCATAGTTATTTTTAAAATAAAATAAGTTACAGTCGTTTTTAATTTTACCATACACCAAAAAATAGTTAGCCATGAAAAAGACAAAAGTAAAACAATTGCGGTTGTTTATTGCAACGAAATCAATATTTAATTTATTATCTTTCTTAAGATTTGTCAAAAGCAACATAAAGTAAAATAATTCCGAAATTATCAAAATAATAATAGAAGACAATTTTAAATATTACATAAGATGTTCAAAAAGTCCACCATTATTATTATGGCATAAAGTACATCTTTTTAAAATCGAATTTGTGGCTTTTTTGACTTTTCTTCTGTCAATAGAATAAAATGTTTCAAGTACAGCTAGTCTAAGATCCTCCACGGATTGATATGATTGTTGATACACTTTGTTCTTCACATAACCCCACAGAAAAAAGTCTGAAACGGATAGGTCGGGTGATCTAGGTGGCCATAGGATTGGTCCATTTCTTCCCACCCATGAATTAGGAAAAGCATCATTTAAATAGTTTCGCACAGCCAACGTGCTATGAGGTGGAGCTCCGTCTGTTGAAACCACTTCAATCTTGCCCGTACTGATAAATTTAAATCATCGAGCATATCTTCAAATGTTTCTTGAAGAAAACGAAGGTAATCATTTCCATTCAATGTGTTATCAAAAATATATGAGCCAAGAATTCTCGATCCGAACACACCGCACCATACATTAAATCCAAATTTAATTTGTGGTCTACGTTGTGCAACTTCTCGTGGATTCTCCTGACTCCAAACATGTTCATTGTGCCGGGTAAAAATCCCACTATTAGTAAATCGCGTTTCATCTGTCCAAATTATTTTTGTAGGGAATGTATTATCTTGCCTCTTGGCACATGTTTTTGTACCACATACAGAAGACCATTCTCTTATTGGTATCACCGTCATGTAAATTTTGTGAAATTGATACCTTATATGGGTGATATTTATGTTTTTTCAAAACTCGTACTACAGTCCGTTGAGATATGCTTGTTCTGTTTGTCTGGTCGATGTGGATGGATCTATCATCGCCAATGCTAATACGTTTGTTTCCGAAACATCATTAATTTTGTTTTTTTTCAAGTTTCGGCTTTGTAAAGGATCCGTACTCACCCAAATTGTGGTAAATTCTTCTGAATATTGGTAAAGTTGGCTGCCGACGATCGATATATTGATTATAAAATTGTTCTGCAGCATCCGCAGCGTTTTTATTACACTGAATGTAACAAACAAGCATATCACGCTTTTCTTCGTTGGAAAAATTCATTATCAATTTAAAAAACTTACAACACCAAAAAAATACAAAACAAACTTATCGAAACAAACCAAATATGGAAATGAATTAATGTGTGTTTAGAATAAACAACAGCAATTGTTTTACTTTTGTCTTTTTCATGGCTAACTATTTTTTGGTGTATGGTATAATTAAAAACGACTGTAACTTATTTTATTTTAAAAATAACTATGACATCTGTTATATCAGATTAAAGAGAAAAAAATAGCCCTTTTAATAAAGTCATAGCCAACTATAGTTTTCATTTAAAAAAGGTAAGTTTGTGTCATATCTCCCAAAATAAGGGCGAAATTTTCTTTTTGATTTTTTGTTATTAATCTGTGTAAAATTTTCTACAACTTTGTCCTTTACAGTTTTTTTCTATCTATGATAATAATAGAGATATATTGATTTCAAAAAATTGACACATTTTACTTTTTTCAAAATATCTAGTTACCCTTGACTTTTTCAAATATTTTGAAAGAATCATTTTATTCGTCTTATAAAACTACACTTCTTTCCCCATTTAACCGTTTTTCTATCTCTTATAGTTTCCGAGATCCCCATAAAGAACATCGAAAAAAACTCACCCTGTATATAAGATTTCAAAGACGGGTCATTTGACCCGCTGTGGTAGGAATAGGTATACATGAAGTATCGGTAGGTTTAGTGTTAAATAGGAATTAGTGATATAGCCGAGATGTAAAAGAAAGAGAGACATACTTCTATCCTGAATTTTCCTTGTTAACTTCTAACAGCCAAAAACTAACAATGAGCTCGTGCGTTAAATCCGCATTACAGCGTACACTTGTTTACTCAAACAATAAATTGAACTTGTGCCTTCACAAATCAACAACACGTGTTACTCCATTAAGGAGGAATCCAATAAGCAATTGTTCACACGCAGCTCAGATCTCCACTGAAACGGAAATAGTGCTAACTAGCGAAATTAATAATAGAAAAAAGTATCAATTGTACCAACAGTTTTCAACTAATACCACCCTATTCACAGTCGTACATTAACTACGTTTAATTGTGTGCAACGACTAAAAAAAGAAACTTCCAACCATAACTAGCTAACTAGCCTGTATATTACTAATAACTCCGATCCACGTACCGCTCATAACATTCGAATTTCCCCCGTTACGCAAACGTTCATAGAGTAAGATTCTTTCGCGCACACGATCGCCAGAACTTGCATTCTGTTGGCAGCCCTGTGTGCGGCCTCAGCTGTGTTTGACAACGAACCTAGCATAACAAACAACCAAAACAGCTAGTGAAATAAAGAAAATTCAAGGAAAATGAAATGAACTAAGAGACTTAGGTGTTCGGCGTGATTGTGCGTGAGCGCCGGTGCGTGTGTGTGTGCTTGGGTACGCGGTGGCATTCAGTGTGTAACATATGTATAACAATTAGCAAGCGTGCTAATAGGGTTGCCTACTACATAATGTATATACACGACATCAGGGGGGGGTCAGATAATATATGAAATTGGGAAACACGGCTTTAGTTGTCCACTTGAGCACTGGAGGCGCTGCAGTCTCTAGTGGAAAAATTAAAATACTTTATTTTTGGGTTTTTACAATGAATTATTTATTATTGGTGACTTTTGTCGCCCTATAAGGTATATTTCTTAAACATTTATACTTTTAATTAGACATTAAAGATGTTCTAAATAAGGGTCAGTTTGCCATATTTCAATTTGATTGATGCAAATCACATGAATTGTTTTTGACAGTTTTTTTTTTGCATTCGTCAGGAGTTTCTTCACTTTTTCTTATAAAACTACAACTGGTAAGTTATTATTTATAGTTTAAAATACGTTTGCTTATTAATTTCTATAAATTGTATATTTTTGAAAGAATATACATAACTTAAAATTATGAACCAATCGAGCAATAAATAATTATTAATAAATATAATTTATTTCCCATATTCTCAAAATATGTTTTCGGTCTATAAATCTTCATTTTTTATTATATAGTTTATGCTTTTTACAATATTTCCTATCAGAAAAAAAAATGTATTTAATATAGACGTTTCTGAAGTAATATTTATATCCATATTTTTCTAGATTCTTTGAGGAAAGGAGTTCATAAAATTATCCAGCTGAGATATATCAATTAATTCAAATTATAACTGTTGTTAATATGTTTTAATTAATATATGAATGTAATAATAGGTTAAATGATACTTTTATAAGTTTAATATATTTTATTTAAAAATATTGTTGTTTTTATATGTTATTTTTTATGTATTTTTTCAGATAATTTTATTAATTGCAATTTCTTATTTGCATGATCTACTGGTTTTTTTTTATAAAATAGCACATTTATAAGGAAAAACTTTTATATCAATAATTTGAAGTAAAATAGTGAACAAAAATTATAATATGTTCAAAAGTCCCGCCATTAGTTATATAGTGTGTATATGAACTTAACCTCAAAAACCTTATAAAGGTTTGAAACTTGGGAAATGGTTGTCCACTTGAGCACTGGATGGCGTTGCGCGCGTTTTCCGATAAATACATGGGTCTGGCCCTCTTATACTTTATTTCTATGCACGACATGCAATAAAGACCAGTTTCCATCTAACCGTTGTTTGACTAACACACATATAACAATGTGCATTGATTTCCGGATAGTATTCACACAACAGCACTTAGAGCGAGCACTCACAACTACACTGATAAGTCAACAACACACAAGTTATTAGAAATATCATTAATATGAACATTAATAATAAGGTAAATATTCGGTAGCACACAATTAAAACAAGTTAATTTCAATTCAATAGGCTGAAACGGTTACGTGTCAAAATTGACCGTAAAATTAATATGGGTTATTTGTGTAAAATATAACCGATTTTGGCACTAAGTTTGCAGTTATAAAAATTGCAAACTCCACGTAATCGTTATCAATTTACTTCTTTATGTATTTTTTTAATATTAATTTTAATAAATTCATTATTGTAAATAGACAGAATCACTACTATGAATTGAATGAAAAATCCAAGAATAATGTTATTTAAGTATTGTGTAAGTGGGCCTAATTGTCTCATTTAACCATAATTCGCATTTTATAAATAAGATTGATTGTAATAAATCCATATTAATTAAAATGTATTTATTAAATTTAGATGCTGTTCCTAAGAAGTACAACGAGGCCGTGGAGACTGAAAAAATAAAAATTATAAGTAATTGTCTAGCAACTACATCGGACAGATTTGGTGGAAGAAAGTCAAAACATGCCATACTAAAAGAGTAAGTTAATTAGTGTTTTATTTATTGTAGTTATTTTAACAAGGTTTATTTGTTTCAGGAAAAAGAAGTGCGCCTTACGAGTCCCCTTGCAGAGAAAAATATAGAATATTAATTTGTTTTAAAATGTTTATTTATTTAATAAAATATTCCTTGAATAATGCGTGCTTTTATCTTATATATTATAAATTAACCCCAGTAATTATATAAATTATATACTTAATATTAAAAACGAAAATGTAGTCACAAAAAATGGGATTAATTGGAAAGTTAATTAATTATAGCGCCTTTTTATTAAATATCATATTGATTAATTCATTTTTATAATAAATTATTATCTTACTAAGTTTTAATTATTCAAATTTTTGTTAAAATTTCAGCAAACACACATAATTAATTGTAAAGCATTTTTGCTTTCACTAAGTTTTTTGGTTCACAATCAGTATATATAATCTACTATATTGAAAATACATAGTACTTTCAATATAGTTGCAACTGTATTGTTACTCTATATATTATTCTATGTAGTACCTACATAGTATATTTTATATAATTTTAACTGTGTTATCACTATATAGTACCTATATAGTACATTCTATATAGTTTGAACTATATAGTTGCTATGTAGACATCTATATAGTATCTATATACAGAAATGGTTATTTCGCTATGTAGTAACTATATTGGAAAATAGGTTTTTCTATCTAGTTACTATATATAATTTCTTCCTGGGGGAGTGCTTGATTTTAAATGTGGTGCCAATTATATAGTTCACATAAAAAAAACAATAAATACTTTTGAGTGTATAATAGAATAAACGATTGAATACGACGTATACAAATTTAGGCTCAAAAACAGATGTAATTGACTCAAAATTAAAAAAAAAATGTCAAAAATTAATGAACAAAACATAGCAGAATGGCGAAATGAACGGTAGCATTCCCATCGATGATGTTCTCAATAGGTGGAATGGATACCCTGGATGTAGCTCGTCGTGTGGTTCCTCTTTCGCTACCTGAATGTAGCTGTCAGATCCTTTCGGTTATCCATTTCGCCGCTGGTTGATTATAAATTTTCCCCAAATGTTGCCTTTTCTGCATCTGCTTACATTTTGTAATCGCTGTCAAAAATACTGGTGCATATTCTGTATATGTTGCCACCGTGATAGACGATTCATTTTTATATGGCTTAATTCTTCGCACAGTAATGACGTAAACGCTTGACCAATTAAAAAGGCCATGGGTTAAAAAGTAGTAATCATATGGATCATTAGAAATGAGTTTAAGAGGTCTGGAATTGGGTATTGTTTCGATTTGCGCATTTTCGGTGTACATTTCTTAAAATGTTAATTTAGATTCTTCTGCTATCTTTTAAAGTGAATCTTTACACTTCCTACAGCCCCGGAAGTGCGGCGGCCGCGGCGGATTAAAATGCCACGATTTTCCTTCGTTGGCGAATGCCCCTACAAAGTCATGAGAATTCTTCCGTTTCCCGAAATAGCAGCTAAAACCATGTACCATTCAAGATTTTGCAATGCAGTTTTTACCAATAAACGTTTCTCAAAAATCGATCTCCTGACACCTTAGTAGGTTTTTCTTTATCTAGTCTGAAAATCGCTTTTCTCTGTTAAAACCATCGAAATGGCACCACCCCGTAGAACCTGCATCCTACAAATGTCCGCCTATCCCATTACATATCTATAGACCAGATCTATTAACTTCTGCCCTGTTCTCCAATATTTGCTTGCACATACTATTCCCATTCCCGCTTTCATACAGACATATTTTCTTTTCCCCTTCACATTTATACTTTTGCTCATTGCACAATCGCCTATCCAATGCTCCCATTTATCCTTACATTTTTCACAAAACACACACCTTGTATGTTTCTCTCCCATCCATATCTTCCTGCCTCTCTCCTTATTTCTACACCTCATTCTTGCTAAAAAAACATACCTCTTCATTTATCAGTCCTCTCGTAACAAAGCTGGGAAGCCTATAATGGTCAAAAAGTGACTTATATCTCCCACAATAAGAACTATTTTCAATTGTTGCTAGTCTTATTTGGAGCTCGATGTATTCAAGTCTATTAGTCACTTCTAGTTCCACCATTTTTCCTTGTTTGATTTTCTTCTCTACGGTACTTTCCGGTAGCCCCACTCTGTTGTTTAATCATTTACTTTCCTTGCATACCTCTATCCCTGACTTTCTTATTTACCTTCCATATTTCTTTCAACAATATGTCATCCTCTAACTTTGCTATCTTTCTTTCAAACCCCCTACCCTTTTTATGGTCATCCATTCTACTAGTATTCTGTTTAACTCCTGTAATACCATGTATCCTGATGTTGTGACATCTAATTTTAGCATACGCTTCAGGTATTACAGTTGAATTTTTCCCATACTACTCTGACCCCATACTTCTACTCTATACATAATTATATGGCACGCATCCCTGCATTGCATAGGTAAATTATTTCCATTCCACACTTCTCTCAATTGACTCATCGCCATTCTTGCTTTCTTGCACACATACTCAATGTGATAATATCTGCTATCATTATTTCAGAAGAGATAACTCACACATTTAAATTTATTGACCCATTCTACTTATGTAAGGGGGATCCATACTACAATTTATCTTTTTCTTCCACCCACATTCTTACACACCATCCACTTTGTTTTCCTAACATTCACAATTAACTTTCATGCACTAGGCTCCACACTTTCATTCTTCCTATAAACATTTCTCCCGCCTGACCCAGCTCCAAAACCCGTTCCATAGAGTAGACTAAGCAGACATCTCTGTTTCACTCGTTCACTCTTACCATGCACGTAGTCTCTCTGTACATTTAATTTACCCAATTGATTATCTGCTCTGATATTTCTTATTGTCTAAAGTACTTAACGAAATGCCTGCTGTTTATAGAGTAATATGCCGACTGCAAATCAATAAATATTAAGGATACATATTTTGTGTTCTTTGAAGATTTTAGTTCCCTAGAACTGGCGCCAGCAAGCACCACCCTAACAACACCTACACTGTGCAAATTATTTTTGCTTCGAAACTCGCCACTTTCAATTTATTTATTTTTATTAAAATGTAGCTAGAATTTAAGACGGATTTAGATTCTCCACTAAAAACGAAATAAGTTGACTGACGCTTAGAGCTAGCGCCAGAAAGACAGTGACTTAACAAGTTATTCAATTTTTCCCAAATCAATTCAGATTTAAAATTTTCTGACAACTTTTTATTCTCAATTAAAAACAAAATAAATAAAGACTACTACAATTAGTGCCAGAAAGACAGTAACGTAATAAATTGCTCAATTTTGAAACGCTCCCCCCCCCCCCCCCCCGGAAAAAAATAACCCCTTTTAACTTTCTCAAATTAATTAAATGAATGTAATTTTTAGTCACTTGCTTCAAATATAAAGAAAACACAACTTGAAAAAGATCAAAAATCAATTCGGCAAATCAGCACGAAAAAAACATTTCGAATCGGCTGTTCATAACCACATGTATCGATAAATTTTTACGGGCTTTCTAAAATATTTTTCTGAGGATATACAATTAACAATTTATTACATTATTGATTATATATCGCCACTAGCGTTTGTTTCTTTTTTAAAAGGAGAAAAAATAATTTGCATATTTTAGGGGTTGTTAGGATAGTGCTAGCTTCAAAATTAGTGGCGTTTGCTGGGGCTAGCACAAGTAAACCAGAATCTTGAAAGAAATCGAAAAAATCAAAATTAGGGGGCATCAACCTGCCCCCACATTTGCAACCCCTATAATTTTTCACCTCTATAAGCGCTAGCTTTAAAATTTGTGGCGCTAGCTTTTCGCAATCCGACGCGACAAAGAAAAATAAAAGAATGGAAAGTGGGGGGCAAGTTGATGGGCTCCTTTCCCATCGTCTTTTTTAATCGTGTCTTAACTTGTCTATACTCCTCATCACTTTCAATACAATTCTTCTTCTTCAACGATTTTGTTATAGACTTCTTTATTTCCTCTCTCAATTGCTGCAGTGATGAGATGTTTTCAATGATTCCATTTTTATTTTCAATGCATACTTAGCTTTTGCATCTTGTGACCAGCTTTCATTTTCTGTCTTCCACTGCTAACTTCTTCGCCTATTTGCACCATCGGAAAAGTGATAATAGAAATGTTTATGAATTGTAGAAATTTTCAATGTACTACAATGAGGTATAATTTAAATTCAATTAAGTATAAAGTGAAAAAGAAACATCTCTGATGGTATTTGAACTCACGTCCGCCGATTGCCGGTCAGGTGTACTACAAACTACACCACAGAGACCTGTGTTATCAAATCTCATACAGTACCTCAAATCCACCTATATTCAATTTATACAGACATTTATGATGGAAATAGGTTAGCGCAGTGTATCGTCCTCGGGCAAATCATGGATGTCTGTATAAATTGAATATAAGTAGATTTCAGACACTGTATGAGATTTGATATCACAATAGAAATGTTTGTAATAATTGTTTTTTGTTACACAGGGTGTCCTTCATGTTGGGAAGTGGCGTAGAGGTTAAGCCATTTCCCAACTGGGACCACAATATGACGATTCAACCAAACTTATCCATATATAAAAGTTAACCGTTAAGCCAGAATTCATCTTCAAACTTAAACAAAAAATATTTATTTTATTGAACAATTGAATGCTTTATTCTATATTTGAATGAAATTTACTATGGTTTAATATGACTATACAGGGTGAGTTTTTTTCGATGTTCTCTATGGGGATCTCGGAAACTATAAGAGATAGAAAAACGGTTAAATGGGGAGAGAAGTGTAGTTTTATAAGACGAATAAAATGACACTTTCAAATTATTTGAAAAAGTCAAGGGTAACTAGATATTTTGAAAAAAGTAAAATGTGTCAATTTTTTGAAATCAATATATCTCTATTATTATCATAGATAGAAAAAAACTGTAAAGGACAAAGTTGTAGAAAATTTTACACAGATTAATAACAAAGAATCAAAAAATATTTTTCGCCCATATTTTGGGAGATATGACACAAACTTACCTTTTTTTAAATGGAAACAATTGTTGGCTATGACTTTATTAAAAGGGCTATTTTTTTCCCTTTAATCCGATATAATATATGCCATAGTTATTTTTAAAATAAAATAAGTTACAGTCGTTTTTAATTTTACCATACACCAAAAAATAGTTAGCTATGAAAAAGACAAAAGTAAAACAATTGCAGTTGTTTATTCTAAACACACATTAATTCATTTCCATATTTGGTTTGTTTCGATAAGTTTGTTTTGTATTTTTTTTGGTGTTGTAAGTTTTTTTAAAGTGATAATGAATTTTTCCAACGAAGAAAAGCGTGATATGCTTGTTTGTTAGATTCAATGTAATAAAAACGCTGCGGATGCTGCAGAACAATATTATAATCAATATATCGAACGTATTAGCGATTAGCATTGGCGATGATAGATCCATCCACATCGACCAGACAAATTGCAACAGAAGCAAGCATATCTCAACGGACGGTATTACGAGTTTTGAAAAAACATAAATATCACCCATATAAGGTATCAATTTCACAAAATTTACATGACGGTGATACCAATAAGAGAATGGTCTTCTGTATGTGGTACAAAAATATGTGCCAAGAGGCAAGATAATACGTTCCCTACAAAAATAATTTGGACAGATGAAACGCGATTTACTAATTGTGGGATTTTTAACCGGCACAATGAACATGTTTGGAGTCAGGAGAATCCACGAGAAGTTGCACAACGTAGACCACAAATTAAATTTGGATTTAATGTATGGTGCGGTGTGTTCGGATCGAGAATTCACACATTGAATGGAAATGATTACCTTCGTTTTCTTCAAGAAACATTTGAAGATATGCTCGATGATTTAAATTTATCAGTACGGGCAAGATTGAAGTGGTTTCAACACGACGGAGCTCCACCTCATAGCACGTTGGCTGTGCGAAACTATTTAAATGATGCTTTTCCTAATTCATGGGTGGGAAGAAATGGACCAATCCTATGGCCACCTAGATCACCCGACCTATCCGTTTTAGACTTTTTTCTGTGGGGTTATGTGAAGAACAAAGTGTATCAACAATCATATCAATCCGTGGAGGATCTTAGACTAGCTGTACTTGAAACATTTTATTCTATTGACAGAAGAAAAGTCAAAAAAGCCACAAATTCGATTTTAAAAAGATGTACTTTATGCCATAATAATAATGGTGGACTTTTTGAGCATCTTATGTAATATTTAAAATTTTCTTCTATTATTATTTTGATAATTTCGGAATTATTTTACTTTATGTGGCTTTTGACAAATCTATAGAAAGATAATAAATTAAATATTGATTTCGTTGCTATAAACAACCGCAATTGTTTTACTTTTGTCTTTTTCATGGCTAACTATTTTTTGGTGTATGGTAAAATTAAAAACGACTGTAACTTATTTTATGTTAAAAATAACTATGGCATATGTTATGTCGGATTAAAGGGAAAAAAATAGCCCTTTTAATAAAGTCATAACCAACAATTGTTTCCATTTAAAAAAGGTAAGTTTGTGTCATATCTCCCAAAATATGGGCGAAATTTTTTTTTTGATTTTTTGTTATTAATCTGTGTAAAATTTTCTACAACTTTGTCCTTTACAGTTTTTTCTATCTATGATAATAATAGAGATATATTGATTTCAAAAAATTGACACATTTTACTTTTTTCAAAATATCTAGTTACCCTTGACTTTTTCAAATAATTTGAATGTGTCATTTTATTCGTCTTATAAAACTACACTTCTTTCCCCATTTAACCGTTTTTCTATCTCTTATAGTTTCCGAGATCCCCATAGAGAACATCGAAAAAAACTCACCCTGTATAACACATCAATTGTAAAATGAATACCATCACTTGATGGTAAGTGTAAAAAATTACTTGAATAAATGTTCAATTTGGTCGTAAAAATACAATTACTTTGCAAAAATATAAATACATGGTACTTATTAGTTATTAATGCAATTATTACATAAAATATTTGCTATGCATTCAGTTATTAAATCATTACTTATATATTCAGATAATGTTCTAAACATTGTAACGTTGTATATAGATAAAGATGATAGTTATTATAGAAACACATTTATTCAGACAATTCCAAAAAACATTTATATACAATATATTTAGGTGTTACTCTATCTAGGCTAATGACCAGAGATCTTTCTGCGCAATGATTAATATTACATAAAAAAACTTTGTATTTCATTTACATATTATCTTTGTCATAAAATACAGGCTTCCGTGTCGAATACGAATACTGGGTGCTAGTCTGGGAATAAAATTTAAAAAAAAACAATTTATTATATTACGTTAGAATACATATTTTCGAGACTCCTGATCAATTACATTCCAATCGATTTCTTCAGCCGGCTTATCATTTTTCACCACCCACACAGATCCCGTTTTTCCACTTTTTATCAAATGCATTAATGCACTCGCCACATTTTCGGGCCTACAAGAAAAATAAAAATTGATTATATAAAAATTATATTTTTCAACATACAATTTACCATAGTTACCATGATGGTTTACCATGTGAATGACAAAAAAAAAACATTGCGCGCAAAGTAGATTGTGATTTTTAGGATTTTTCCAAGATGCATTTCTCGAGGCTGAGCTGTAAAACTCTGAGTCGCGTTAATCTTTACAATCCCGAAAGAGCACGGGGACGTGAGCACAAAAAATACGCCCGAAACACTTTACAGTGTAGTTTTACAGCCTGGTTATTGTTGTTACCGATGGATCTCCAATCATTCAGCCTGTATCTTATTAGACTCTTGTTAAGACGAAAAGAATAACTAACATTGAAATTCCAAAAAAATGTAAATATGTTTAAATTAAATTTGTTACTGGTTTCGCGAATGATTCTTAAGTTAATTGAGAGAATATTTTCTAGGAAATATTTTCTTGCAAAATTCAAATTATAAGCAATTAGTAGAAGAATAAGATTAGATTTGTTTACATTTGAATAAGTATAAATCATTTAAAGTTGACAATTTTAACGTTTACTTTAATTTTATTTAATTGTTTTTGATTTTGTAGGCCAGGAATAACGACCTTTAAAAGTTTTCGGATTTCCTGGCAGAGGAAGAATTTAAGAAAACTTTGTTAATTTTAATAGAACACCCTATATAATATTATATATATATATTTTTATGATTCCCCGTTGAATTTCCTACATCCTCATATAGATTTATGTCCACATAACTCGTAGAGTTTATATGTTAAAAAAATATTTGTCGAATATTAAACTGATACAGACGTTTTGAAAAAAAAAATGCTCATAACTTCTAGTAGGAACAAGTGAGATAGATGAGCGGCATCTCGAATTTTTACTAATACATCCTAAAATTAGCAAAAAATTAACTTAAATTAAATAAAAATGATTTGAAAATAATAAATAAATTATTTCCACATTTAGCTTCGTGACATTTGACTTACGTTAGGTAAGTACGTTAAACAAATGCACATTAAAATAACTACTTCCCGGACAAATATCCACGTCGGACATTGAATTACATAATGTACACCTGCTGTTGCATTTAAATAAAATATTGCATAATGCAACAAATTTTCATCCTAGAAACATTTAATGCAAAAACAAAGAGTAGGAACGTTACCTAATATAAGCCCATCTGCAGACACGTGTTACGGGATCTATCCCTTGTCAGTACAGCTATACCTTACATAATTTAAAGATGTTATAATAAAAAATCAATTACTCAGCGAAAATAAATCAGTTCTATTAAATCAAATTAAACTAAATCGACTAAAATTAAATTAAACCGAATGAAATTACACGAAACGAAATGAATTAAATTAATTAAAAAGAGCGACCCTCACCTGCCGTGCGTTGTGATAGTAATGACGGGCAAAGGAAGGACGTCGGAAGGTAAGGGTCGCTCTTTTTAATTCATTTCGTTTCGTAATTTTATTCGGTTTAATTTAATTTAAATCAATATTGTTTAATTTGATTTAATATAATTGATTTAATTTCGCTGAGTATAGTTGAATTAACTTAATTGATTTTTTTTTATTTTAACATCTTTAAATTATGTAAGGCATAACTGTACTGACAAGGAACAGATCACGAAACACGTGTTTGCCTTGTTCCTTCTGTTTGTTTTTGCATTAAGTTTTTCTCGGATCAAAATTTGTTGCGTTATTCAATATTTTATTGATATGCAACAGCAGGTGTACATTATGTAATTCAAAGTCTGGCGTGGGTATTTGCCCGGGAAGTAGTTGTTTTAATGTACATTTGTTTAACGTACTTACGTAACGTAAGTCAAAATTCACAAAGCTATGTGTGGAAATAATTTATTAATTATTTTCAAATCATGTTTATTTAATTTATTTAAATAACTGTGACCAACAGAATGAATACTCTTTTCTATTCAAAAAAATTAACATCTTTCAATTTTACAATGAGTATTTCAAAAGGGTCAATTTTCCAGTTCCCACTTAAAAACATCATAACTATTTTTTTAATAGAATGACCAATATTTTATCTCATGGGGCGAATAGCAAGCTAATTTACATATGGATACATAACCCTATTTCCAGAGAATGTAGTTTTTGAGTTATTTCGAAATTTCTCTTTCCTGATTTTGTTATACAATTGAGTAATTCCTGTACTATTCACACAAGCACAGTAGGCTACTGTCACTAAATGTGGAAAAAATGCATTTCTAAAATGTCAATATTTTTTAACTCTTCGTTTGAGTAATATTACACATATTCGTTTATGGCAATCAAGAACAAACAACAGAATTGTTGTTTCAATGAAACTTACAACATAAAAAACTAAACAAGAAGACTGAAATAAACTAAGTATCAAACAAGTAATTGAACTGAAAAAAAAAAGAAAAAAAATTGTCATAATTATTCGAAATGATGACCATAAATATATAAGCACTGTGCGATACCCTCTGTGGTTGCTTGCTTAATTTCTCCTGCTCTTAATTCCATGAATGCTGCTTGCTTCCAATTTTTCTCGCGTATTAAATTAGTTTATATTGTGTACGACTCCTAAAGAAAAAAGGTCGATTGGAGCAATATCTGAAGATCTAGAGGGCCAGTTCCACGGACCTAACTTTCGAATCCGTCTATCTTTGAACATATTCGTCAGCTACTGTATTATTTTGTGTGTGCAATGAGCTGGAGGTCCATCGAGCTGAGACATTGAACTTATCCCTAAAGCCTATAGCATTCGAAATTATTTGAATACAACATTTCCTGAGAGTTGAATAAAACGGGTTGCTTATTTCCTTTACCACTACGATTTCCCGATTGTTTAGATTTTTATTTTTGGGGGGAAATTAAAGGATTTTTTTTATCAACCCAGTCCACAACGAGGAAAGACATAATCTTGTCAATCTGAAATGCAAAAACCTCAGCCTTTTTTTCTGTAGGAAATAGAAGTATTGGTGATATTAGTTCATCAGGAAGTTTCTTAATTACCGGTTTTTTTTACCGGAGGGGGTGTGGGGTTGTATTGTATGAATTGAACAACCGTAAGATTTTCAAAAAGAATGTCGCAAATGAAAGTTTAAAGCTATCGTTTAAATATATTTCTTATATATTTTATATTTTGATTTAAAAATTTTTATCAATGAAAATGTAGACCCGCACAAGCAAGTTGATCCGAACTTAGCTGTTAACTGAAGCGCTTTTTTTAAACATGGATATTTATTTTCGGATATGAAAGACCAACATTTAGCAAAAGTTTGCTATTTCCAAAAAATCTTTACTCCAAGAACGTATTTAAGACATAAATTAAAATTATTATATTTTACCTGGCTATTTCGTTGGCGGGAAGTGTATAATTTTTATCTAATACATGTGAAAAAAATATATTCATGAAAATATTCAAATTTTTTTAGGCAAATATAATAACAAACTTTTTTCTTAAATATCCGTCTTCCCATAAATCACTAAATGATATTGAAATCCAATGTTTGCAACATTCTTGTCTATTTTAAATACTTAACCTAAATGAAAAAAAAAATAGTTGAAGTAATTCTCGATGCAGCAGTAAATTTACAATAGTAATTGTTGACTAATTTAATTCATATTAAAATCTTTTTGAATAACTTTGGATTAAAACAATTTAAAACTAGACTTAAATCAGAATTTTTGTTCAATATATTATAAATAGCTATTTATGTAACGGTAAAAAATACTTCATAAAATCCAATCATTTGAGCTACTTTAAAAAATATTGAAAATTAGGTTTGGCCACGTAGCGCGAAGTAAAATTATATGATTTTTTTACTGAAATTTTAGGGCATCATTGAAGCAGATAATACTTTCAAAAAATTGATTTTCGTTTACGAAGAAACAATTATGCTAGAGTCGCATAAATTTTATAAAACAAAATATAGTTTTTACAAGCAAAACATTAACAAAATACGGGAGAATATAAACTCGCAAGTAAAATAGATACAATTGTTGATAAAATTATGAATTTTACATCAAGAAAAACGACATGGTCGGACAAAAAATGGGAGTAAAAGGAATTTTAGTAGCTAATTATCAAACCAATTCAGAGAAATGTATTGCAAAAATGATTGTAAATGCTTACAGGGTTTTCCTATTGGAAATCCAATGAAGCCTATACATTATTAAATAAACTTTATTGGCTTTATCACAAATACATCCCAATATAGATAACATCATGTTTTATCACATCTCATACCTTTCTCTCTTCCCTTCTTCTCTTTTTCTCCCACCCCAGATTTACTACAGTCTTTACACCGGCCCCATTCTCTCTCATCCACTCCTCTAGCACCCTTTCACATTCATTCTCTAAATTGTCCCAAGTATCTCTTCGATTCCCACATTGGACAGATTACCTTGTCAACCGCCTACATAATTTTATCTCATGTGTTATGACGGGGATGTGACAATATGATAACTTATGTAAATTAATAAGGTATAAATATTGTTCCGAAATTGTAACGATCAAATGATCTACTTCATCTCGAAATGATATTTTAAATGTATATAACTTACTTTTGATTTATCGATGAATTCATAATATCGACGGCCATATGTCTGAGATCCTGGCGGATGTTTGTTATCTGCTGAAGAATCGGTGTGTTGGTGGTTCCAGGACAAAGTGTAATTATCCTGATCTTTCTGCAATTATAGTGCGCTTCGTGACCCAAACAGCGACCTAATGCGACGATACCATGCTTGCACGTACTGTAACCGGACATCATCGGAAATGGAGTCAATCCAGCGATTGAAGCAACATTCACGACGACGGCTTCATCATAAATCCTGTTTGGTTTTAAATATTTTTCAAATGCTAGATGCGTGCTATAAACAGAAGATATCTAAAAAATAATGAATGTGAATTGTGCAATTGTATTGATGTATGACGGTAATTTTATTAACTTGTTATAAAATATGTTGAGATTAGAAAAAATTTCGAATTAAACTCACAAAATTTGTTTGTAGACCCTTCAAAAAATTATTTTCCATGATAGCTCCAACGTTGTTAATAACGATGTCCAATTGTTTGTAGTGGGACATTGTTTTGTCGTAGGCCACTAAATCAAATATTATTAATATATATATTATATTTTCTCTGTACAATTTCTATTAGTTAAACATAATAAATCAACGACCGATTTTTTCTTAAATTTCATTTCTTATGGATCCATATTGCGAATGTAAATGCAACATAATATAACAAAATAAATATCAATAGCGCATGAGAGAGTGTAAATAAAATATTTACATTTTTATACAAACATTAAATGGGAAATATATATAGATTAATAAATATTAAAGAAATACAAATCGCAAAGTGACCTAATATGATAATATTGGCTTTAAAAGACGATATTAAAAAGAAAAAGGGGAGTTTAAAACCGTGTACATTATGTAATTCAATGTCCGGCGTGGGTATTTGCCCGGGAAGTAGTTGTTTTAATGTGCATTTGTTTAACGTACTTACGTAGGTAAGTCAATAGTCACAGAGCAAAATGTGAATATAATTTATTAATTATTTTCAAATAATTTTTATTTAATATATTTAAATAACTGTGACCAAGTGAATGAATACTGTTTTCTATTTATATTAATAGCCAGCGAGGCATTTATTCAAATCCGAACCGAGAGAAGTTTTTTGTGAATTTGCGATAACAACAATACACGAGCGCACGTCCTCCTTCGCCGGTCATTACTATCTCAGCGCGCGGCAGGTGAGGGTCGCTCTTTTTAATTAATTTGATTCAATTCTTTTCGTTTAATTTTATTCGGTTTTGATTTGAATTGAATTAATTTGGTTTAATTTAATTTAAATTGATTTAGTTTAATTTAATTTAATATAACTGATTTAATTATGCTGATTGTATTTGAATTAATCCAATTGATTTATTTTAACATCTTTAAATTATGTAAGGCATAGCTGTACTGACGAGGGATAGATCCCGAAACACGTGTCTGCAGATGGCCTTATATTATGTAACGTTCCTTTTGTTGTTTTTACATAAAATTTTTCTCGGATCAAAAAAATTTTGTTGCATTATTCAATATTTGTTGATATGCAGCAGCAGGTGTACATTATGTAATTCAATGTCCGGCGTGGGTATTTGCCCGGGAAGTAGTTGTTTTAATGTGCATTTGTTTAACGTACTTACGTAGGTAAGTCAATAGTCACAGAGCAAAATGTGAAAATAATTTATTAATTATTTTCAAATAATTTTTATTTAATATATTTAAATAACTGTGACCAAGTGAATGAATACTGTTTTCTATCTAAATAAAAGTAAACAAGTCATGATGAACATGTTTAAAAGAGCCGCAGATATTCAGCATTGGTGGGAGATGACTAAAATTAAATTTGTATTAGAATAAAAAAATATTGCATATTGTTAATTAGTGAATTTTAAGATTTTTAGGTACACTTATATTAGTACAAGTCAAAATCTGCGCGCCAAAATAAGCGCCTTTTTAAATCATTCCTTAGATAGTCGCTTCTTATTTATTTTTTGCATATTTTTATACAATTATACAGGCTAGCGTAAGATTGCCGTCAATATCTCTGTTATTGAGAAATGAAAAACAAATGTTACTTAGATTATTTGTAGTTCATGTTTATATGCACATTTTAAAATTAGTTTCATTTATTAATCAATGTTCAAAGTGTCCACTTAGTAAATTAATACATAGTTGTAATCGTCGTTTAAATATTTATATTTTCAAATGCTTGAATATTCTGTTTTGCATGTCTGCTTTACTTGTACTTGGTTATTTATATATTTGGTCTTTAATGATCGGGCTAACCACGTAATTGGCCTTCTTCTTCTAAGCCATTTATAACCATAATTGGTATTTAAATATTGCCGGACTTGGGCAGCATTGTGGATTGGAACTCCGTCATATAAAAACCATATAATTTGTCTCAAATTAATGGAAACGCTTAAAAAAATGGGCAAGTGATTATCCAAAAAATCTAAATATATTTGGTCATAACCCATCCTTCAAAAAAATTGTGGCCTATTCCCTAATACCTCCTCATACATTAAGCGACCACCTGGACTGGCTTCCAGTCCTGATCAAATGGGGATTATTTGTTGAATAATAGTGGAAATTATGTCGATATACACATCTTTTTTTTTATTGAAAGTAGCTTCGTTTGCAAATAATACATTTTCAAAAAATGTTCTTTAAACATATATTTTTGCTGAGCCTATCCACAAAATGTGGTTTGATTAGCACAAACTTCATTTAACAATTCTTGATTTAAATAAATTTTCTATCGATGCAATTTATATTTGTGCAAAATTCTCTGAGCACTTCTGCTCATATCATGTTGCGTAGAAATTTCATTTTCCTCATTTACATTTATTTCTTTTGTTGGATTTTCTTCATATATTACCAACTATGTCATATTAAAACGTTCCATGGCTCTCTCCAGCACTTGCACATTTGGTTGTATTCGCAGTGAGTTTCTCTGTAAAGTCTTGTAGCAATTCTTCACAGATTCCCCAAAAATCTATACCATATCGGTTAATTCATTAACCGACAACTGCATTTATATGTCAATTCAAACACTATATAACAATATAAATATAGTTTGATGCGAATGACAGCAAAACAAAAATCCCAAAAGTATATAAAAATGAAAGAGGAGGCAGAATTACCTATGGTCGATAGCCCATGACAGAGTAATAACACAATTGTACATTTTGTTATAATAAATTTTGTAATTTTTTTTGTAATATTGTCAAAATAAAGATGTTTGTATATATATGAAACAGGAAATAATTGTCTATTTAAATAACTTAAAAATATAGGGTGCACCATTTAAGTCAATAAGGAAAAAAAAACTCATTTTGCGTATTGTAACTTCCTTAGAAAGAAGCAATACTTAATTCTATATATACTAGTATCCGTAAAATAGCCAATACACTTAACGTAGGCCGGATGAAAGTATGGAGAACATTATACAATTTCGGTTTGTACCCGTACCACATCTTACCTGTACAAGCTTCAAAATCTGCCAACTGCCCTTGAATTTAGTCGCCGGAAATTGAGAAGAATTTGTCAGATAATACTTTTTTGTGATGAAGCCTCATTTACTCGAAATGACATCAATTACAGGAGGAATTCACAATTTTGGACCAAGTGTCAAAAAAATCCAGGAAAAACTCGGGAATACCATTTTCAAGATAGATTTTCGGTGAATGTTTGGCGTGGCATTATTGATGACCGCCTCATTAGTTCATTTATAATTGAAAAACGTCTTACGACCATTCGTTATTAACGTTTCATTGAAAATGGTCTTCCAATTTTACTTGATGCTGTTCCTCTTAATGTGAGACAACGAATGTGGTTTCAGCACGATGACGCACCTCCATACTTTGGTCGACAAGTAACAGAATTTCTTAATGAAAATTATACAAAAGGTGGATTGGAGAGGTTCAGCAGTTCTTTGGCCAGCAAGGTCACCAGGCTGTAATCCCTTAGATTACTTTTAATGGGGAAGAATGAAATGAAAATATTCAAAATAGAGAACAAGTAGTTGCAAAAATTATGGATGCCGCAGAAACTATTCGTGCTTATCTTAACACTTCAATTCTAAGAATAAAGCTGTTTGTTTTTAAATGGTCCTTGAATTAGTTGGGAATTCCTTCTACTACTTATTAAAAATTTCAAATGCTTGTAGTTTGGTTATGATAGCGTTTTGGGTGTATGCTCATTTGGCATTTTTGGCTTAATCAATGAGTAACTCGCTATATTCAATTACAAATAAATACTAATATAATGTTACGTTCGACGGGTGAATTGATTGTTGGCATGCGCGAGAGTATCGGTGAACCAGTGAATGAATGTATTTTCACGGGCCTCGATGTAAAATTATGGGTGCTTGGAATTCAAAAATCATATCTCCTTTGATTGGAATGACTTTGGCATTAACTTCACATGGTCTTATTGAAAAAAATCTACAGAGTGTGAAGAAAATATGAAGTTAATCTTCCAAATACTATCTAAACCTTTCTAAAGTAGAAAAATCATTACCAAAATTGAGAATTATAGAAGAAATACTATTGCCATCACTTTAAAACTTACAATAAAAAGTCTTGCGGAATTTTAAAATACGACGTACATATTTTCAATTTGAGTCTCAATAATCACTTGGTAAAACATTCTGTAATATTAGGAATTGTTAAGTAAGTTTCACTTTGTTTTTATTACACGCGTGTAAAACAAACCAAGTGAAACTTACTTAACAATTCATAATACAACGCACATATTGAGATATATACATTTTTTGTGTAGCGCATTTTCCACCGTATCTCACTCATTGCATATTGTTCAACTTTACGAATTAATTGCCGGGTTGTTATTTATCGCACCTGGGATCTTGGGTTATTCCAAGATCCCAGGTTTTAGTGCATGTAGAATGAAATGGTATTAACAAATTGTTTGAATTTGCGTCAGTAATAAATGAATACCCTATTAGTTTAAGTCGTGATAAACAAACACTTGGTATTACATTAATAATCAAATGTGTTTAAGTAAATAATTTAATTAATTTTTCTAATCAATTTTCAAAACCGAATTACATATCGATATTAATATTTGTATTTGTATCAAAATGAAATTGCTGAATATTTTTACTATGTTTTAAAGGTAATACTAACTTTCAATTTGAGATAGATCTGATAAATCGGCCTTTATGAACACTGTTTTTTCGTCTCCAAAATCTCTTCTTAATTGCTGTTGAAAACTGTTCCATTCTTTATCGATTATATCCACCATGACTACGCCCTAAAAACGTGTAATTACATTAAGTAATAATTATGCCTATTTAAATAAAAAAGTTGCAAATACATTACATCATTTATTTGAAACAAAAAAAAGTATTTTACGCATTGCTACTCATTCGTTTAATTTACCATTCAAAATAAATCTTTTCTTCAACTTGTGAGATTCAATTCAGCCAATTTAAATAAATGTACAATATAATATAAATTAATTACCAAAGATAAGTATTCTAAGGGCGTGACATTCAATTTTTGATATACATTTTCCGACACTTTCTCGTGTTTCAGGGGAAAGGATATATATTTTTTTTGTAAATTATAACAGTACGTAGATTTGATTTATCTAATAAAATATTGTTACGGATTTTAATTTCTAAAATTAGATTTTAGCGATTACAGTGCCAATTATCGGGAATGAAAAAAAATGCTTGGAGTAAATATTTATTTATGTACAACAAATAGTCTGCTCTTAATAAAAATGTGTTTATTGACATATAAACCATCTATTTTCATGAACAAATTTAACAAAATTAACAAATTATTTTAATACCACATTTGCTCCCTTCTTGAGACATTCTTTGGCCATATTTTCTGATTCCCAACCTCAATACATACTCTCCGCACCTCCTTCATCATCCTTTCTTTACTTAGCACACTCACTCTCATTTCATACCTCGAAAGACTCTCCATCATTCTTCCATCCAAACTAAGTCTACCTATTTCTTGAAGCAGTATGTAATTAGATATATATATACCCATATATCTACCCCCATATCTGCCTCAGAATCGAATATTGCTCTATTTCAATACTTGTTCCCTATTCTACCACACCATAATTATAAGATGTTTCTTACACTCATCCAATAGTTTACGCATAATTCTAAAATTTCCTTCAATCCATTTTCTCACTGTTCTTTTGCCATGTACCATACGTATCTCGCTTTATGTTGCACTCATCTCACATACTCTCCATAACCTTCACAACATTTAAACACTAAGCTGAGTACTAAATTTCTCTCACCTCACCCTTCCACAACAGTTTCGTAATTTCTCTCCCCTTCATCTATTCCGAAATCTCATCCACTTCGTTTTCATAAATAGAAAAGAGTAATATTCATTCACTTGGTCACAGTTATTTAAATATATTAAATAAAAATGATTTGAAAATAATTAATAAATTATTTTCACATTTAGCTCTGTGACTTTTGACTTACGTTACGTAAGTACGTTAAACAAATGCACATTAAAACAACTACTTCCCGGGCAAATACCCACGCCGGACATTGAATTACATAATGTACACTTCGTTTTCTTTATATTCAGACAGAATCCTCTTTTATCTATATATTTCTCGACTCTCTGCAGCATCACGAAAGAGATACTTTCACTTAAAGAGTTACATCATTTAGCTCTATGACTTTTGACTTATGTTACGTAAGTACGTTAAACAAATGCACATTAAAACAACTACTTCCCGGGCAAGTACCCACGCCAGACATTGAATTACACAATGTACACCTGCTGTTGCATATCAATAAAATATTGCATAATGCAACAAATTTTGATCCGAGAAAAATTAAATGCAAAAATAACAAAAGGAACGTTACTTAATATAAGGCCATCTGCAGACACGTGTTTCGGGATCTATCCCTCGTCAGTACAGCTATGCTTTACATAATTTAAAGATGTTAAAATAAATCAATTAAATTCAAATACAGTCAGCGAAAGTAAATCAATTATATTAAATCAAATGAATCCAAATCAATTTAAATTAAATTAAACCAAATTAATCCAATTTAAATCAAAACCGAATGAAATTAAACGAAACGAATTGAATTAAATTAATTAAAAAGAGCGACCCTCACCTGCCGCGCACCGTGATAGTAATGACGGGCAGAGGAAGAACGTGCGTTCTTGTATTGTTGTTATCGTAAATTCACAAAAAATCCTCTTGTGTATTAATTTGGTTTAATTTAATTTAAATTGATTTAGTTTAATTTGATTTAATATAATTGATTTAATTTCGCTAAGTGTATTTGAATTGATTTAATTGATTTATTTGAACCAAGACCTACCTCTAGAAGTATAGCTGCCGTACGCAGTTTACAAGATATGATGGGTGATTGTTTAAGCTTATTTGGAAATATTCCAGAGTAAAAAGATGGACCTCCCGGAGTCATTGGAAATCCACAAAGCCCGCGCTAATCCGGAAAACCCCGTCATCAACGATCAGCTTGACTTAATATACACCCCTATGTTTAATGCTGTAATAGGTAGCAGGTAAAAAATGCTTGTATTTATATACCTGTTAATTGATTTGTAAATCACTGTTAGTTTGATAATGACGCGTTAATGACGTCGAAACTATAGTCACTAAATAAATTTCAGTTATACAAACAAAGTTTAAAAAAATGTTTTCATTAATCAAATATCATAACTTTAAAATGGGTCCATGAAAGGAAATGAAATTTTGTATAAGCGTATTTGACTAAAGGGTGAATATTTTAGGCAACTATTATTCAATTTAATATTTATTATTTCCAATTATTCGAATACGCAAGTGTTTAGCTTTTGTTTATATAGTCAGTTGACCCAACAAACAGAGCTTCCATATCGAGGACGGGTTAACATCTCCCACCACCGTTTTTCACACGATCGGCCGAAGTCGGAGAAACGGTCTGCCGTGTTTGTTTAGAGAGCGTATGTTAATTTTTCATGCATCGTTTTAAAATCAGCTGAATTGCTGAAGACCGCATAAATGAGTGCGTCCTCCCAATATAAATAAACACTTAATACACTTTTTTCGTTTGTATGGTTGATTTTTCTATTTCTCCATTTATTCAGAAATTTCTTCTTCCGACCGGCGAAACGTTGCCTTGAATTGGCCCGGGAAATTTAAAAAGTTATTCATTTCAAAAATTTTATCAATGACAAGTAAAATAATTTCGAAGATTCCGATTAATATTAATCTACACTGTGAAAAATTATCTTTCATTTCATTTATTTTATTAAACGGCATATCTTTTTTGTTTATTAAATAAATGTAATTATAAATTCGTTTTCATTTATTGAAATGAATTACAGTATTTAACTCTTTCAGTTAAATTTCTCAAAAATCTGTGAGAAATATATTGAAACCTTTTTTGAAAGAACCAATTTTGCAGTTCATTACTGTTCATATACAGGGTGTCTCGCCCTAAAAGTATTTGGATTTTCTATTGATAGATTCTAATGCAATTTTCACTGTTTATGTAAACCAATATTCTCTTCTAAATTAAAATATTTTCAAGATTTTACCACTTCCGATTATACCGGAAGTACGTACAAGCTTTGTTATTTGAAGTGGAACCTTATATTTTTTATTGAAAATTTAGATTCTACGTGTTAATTTTTACAAATTTCGTGTAACAGTTTTTGAGATTTTTCAATGATTATGAAAATCATCATTTTTTTAGACAGCATTTTAAAGTATTATATTTAAGAATAGAAAAAAGTCACAGGAATGAAAATATTCTCATGTAGAAACAATTTAAAAATATTAATTATTGTGTCTCAAATTAACAGCAAAGTCTAGTAAATTTAAAACTGGGTGGCGCAATATTGCCGTGAAGTCCGATATATTTTTCGAAAAAAAAAAAAAAAATACGAGAATAAAAGGTACTTATATAATTTCTAGCCACTGTTGACCGTCACATTTTAAAATTCGTTTCATATATACAGGGTGTTCAATAATCATATGATTTTTTTAATGAAATGATATATTTTTATAATGATTTTCGATTCTACGTTATTTTATATAAAATTTATTAGGTCGATTTTGTTATTTTAAAAGTTACAAAAAAATGAAAGTTAAGTCGAAAAATGTTTGTTTAACACCTTATATTGCAAACATTAAAAACGAAATAGATAAATAGAAATTGGAAAAATATTTAATAATAATAGGTATAGTCGTTTTCTGTTAGAATATTTTTTGTGAACAGGGTAAAGCAATATGCAAAATGATTTTCTTCTATTTTTACTTAAATGGAAATTTGTGTATGCCATTTCAAAATGAAAATGGGCCTGACCATTTTTGAGATATTTAAAATCAAAAATGCAAATAAGCAAATTTTTATTATTTCGTTGTCAATGTTATACGTAATAATATCATAGTTAATAAGTAAAGTACATATTTTACGTTATTTTTGTAACACTGTTACTATTAGACATACTTCTTCAATAAAAATACTTTAGTTATTAGAAACAAAAAATATATTTTGGTCATTCTAAAAATATTTTAAATATTCTCATATGCTTATTAAAATTATTTTTTAAATAATTTATGTAGGCTGCAAAACAGAAGGTGTACCAACAAGCCTAGTAAAATAATTCAATACTTGAATATTAATATTTTGTTAATATTAAAATTGTCCTCCATTAAAATCTCTATGTATGTAATTAACGTATTCATATAAAATATTTCTATTGAATAACATTTTTTTGCTTTTAAAATAACTCCTAAATATTTGTCGACACACTATTATCTTTTTATTAAATATGTTTTTAAATGTAGGAAAGCATTTACGAATTGCATTTGTATTAGTCATAGCCTAATTAAATTATAGACTACAAGTGAAACATTCAATTTTGTACTTTGGATTGAAATTGTTTAAAAAAAAACGGTAATATATAGAAGTATAGTTTGTTATAGAAAAATGAAAAAACAAACAATTTTCCATCGAAATTTCATAAATAATATAGGGTGTTCCATTTAAAGAATAATAAAAAAACAGTTTGCGTATTGTTTCATCCTGTATATAAAATTTGCTTTATGATAAAAAAATGGTGATGTGTCCATCATGGCACTTTCCCCGGTGAATACGGTCAAATAAGTTTCTGATAGAAAATTTAATAGGGAAGCAAAATGATTAATAGAAAAAAGTGATTGTTATCTTTTAAAGTTAAACCCGAGTATTTAGAAGAATATTGTAATTAAGTGTGTTATTTCTTACCTTACAATAGGTTAAAATCATTCCTCTACACTCTTCTTCATTTTTGCAAACTGGAGGCGTTTGCGAATGATAAGTTGAATTTGACGGCACTTTGACGTTTTATTTGTCATTAAAATAATTATTTCAATAATTAATATCTCTAAGGGAATTTATCAGATAAATGCTTATAAAATGAAAACCGGAGGTCCTACAATAAAAGTTTTATAACAGAAATTATTTATTTTCCAAGATCTAAAACTTTTATTTGAAACATTTTTCTATCCGAATTAAAAAATGAAAAATTGCTAAGAGTAAAGTTGCACTTAATGAGTTTTGATTCTAACCAAAAGCTTTTCAGATCATTCCACTGTTATATAAAGCTTAGATATAAAGTTTGGTCTTAATCCATTTAGCCGTTTAGGCGCTATCGCGGAAACACACAGACACACACACACAGACATTTTTCAAAACTCGATGGAATGGACTCAGGGGACCTCAAAACGTGCATATTTGTTGAAATTGGCGGTTCGAAAATTTTCACGATCACAATACTTTCCCTTGGACAGGGGTCCGGGGAAAGTAAAAACTACTTTTCTTTCAATTATTAAGCATTTTTTCAATTATATTGCGTTGGCAGAAAATTTAATTGTTTTTTTTTTTCAATTTTGAAATGCAAGACCCAAAAAATTAATCGATTTCAACAATAAATTATTTATAACTTTTTAAATATCAACAAAAATTGACATAATAACCCTATATCAGAAAAACAGTTAGACGAATTTTATAAAAATCTAAATTTTCAATCAGAAATATAGGGTTCCATTTAAAATAACAAAGCTTGTACGTTCTTCCGGTATAATCGCAAGTGGTAAAATCTTAAAAATATATAATTAATAAGAGAATATTGGTTTACATAAACAGTGAAAATTGCATTAGAATTTATCAATAGATAATCCATATACTTTTAGGGTGAGACACCCTGTATACGAACCTGCAGTAATGAACCGTAAAATTGGTTCTTTCAAAAAAGGTTTCAATACATTTCTCACAGATTTTTGAGAAATTAAATTGAAATAGTGAAATACTCTAATACTTTTAAATAAAAGTAAACGAAATTATAATTACATTAATTTAATAAATAAAAAAAAATATACTCTGTTTTTGTTTCGTTTTATAAAATAAATTAAATGAAAGATGATTTTTCATAGTGTAGATTAATATTAATCGAAAACTACACAATAATAATAATCTTTAATAACATTTTTGAAATGAATAACTTTTTAAATTTCCCGGGCCAATCCAAGGCAACGTTTAGCGGGTCGGTAGAAGAAATTTCCGAATAAATGGAGAAATATACAAATCAACCATAAAACGTGCCTCAAGTGTTTATTTACATTGGGAGGACGCGCTCATTTATGCGGTCTTCAGCAATTCCGCTCATTCCAAAATGATGCATGAAAAATTAACGTACGTCCTCTAATCGTGCATTTCACACCGTTTCTCTCTTTCTTCCACGACTACGGCCGATCGTGTAAAAAACGGTGGTGGGAGTTGTTAACCCGTCCTCGATATGGAAGCTCTGCCAACAAATGATTTTCGAGACGTTTCCTTAATTAATATTATATGTTGTTGATTGTGAGTGCATTATTTGCATTATTTATTTACACATGTGTAAATTATTTGATTAAAATAAATAAATTGACAAAATTGTATTAAAATCAAATCATAATAAATGCAATTTTATTTTAACATTTCTCAGCATATTCCGTGTAATTGATCTAAATGCATACTTAGCTCTGCCTTTCATGTATTCAGTTGTTGTGGGAGGACTGCTGTATAGCAGAAAGAAATCCATGGGAATAAAAACAGAGGATCTAGGCGACCAAGCTACAAGGCCTCCTCTTCCATTCTATCGCCTATTAAATATTCGATTAAAATTTTAACGAACAATCAATGAAAAATTAGGTAGCGCACCATCGGGCGTGACCACCTGCTTTAGCGAATATTCAATGGAATTAAGCGTGTAATTGTGTGTCCTCATTATTAGTTACTGTATTCAAGTTTTTTTTTTTTCAGATACTTCACACTGCTTACAATTTTAAATGTATTTAAAAACTTCCTCCACAGTCTTGTTATTACGATGTCTTCCATTAGAGAATGTTTTGTACACTAAAAGACCATTTTCATAACATTCCATTAATATTAGAATAATGTTAATTCTTTTATTTAAGGAAAACTCATTTTTGCAATCATTACTAATAATACGAATGTGTCAATTAAATTTTGTTTGTAAACAAAAGCCTATTGGAAAAACTGTCAACAATAATTATTAAAATAGGCAATAGATGGCGCTTAATGTTACTTTGTCATATTAAAATAATAATGATTATGACCAAAATTAACAAAAATGGATATATCTTGAAAACTATTAGGTTTTGGTGTAGAATACTTTTATACTTTGTGAAGTATGGTTATAGAATATTGTGTTATTATTAAAGGGAATGCCAGTACAACTGACAACAGTATTCGAATTTATTAGGTTATCTGCAATCTCGTTAAAAAAAATAAATTAAATTAATTTACCAGTTTATTTATATTTTTACAATAAGGGATGGTTTGGGTCTTTTTGCCACCAATGATATATATGATGACTTATTAGTTGAGTTGTGTAAATTTGTTTCTATCTGTATGTTTTTCTTTTATTAATTAGTAATTGCATTTCTGCTCTCTTTTGTATAAGTGGGTGAATTATGTTTTATAAATTGAAATTGTTTTGTATAAAAGAAAGTTATTCTTCATTTTTGGGGGCTTCTGTTTGGAACACCTTTTTCTATTCGTATTGTTTTCTAATTCGAAAACTATTGTGCATGTGATTTAAAAACATATTTATAAATTAATCCTACTGTATATCTGGACTGTCTACTTGGGAAATATTGTTAAACGATTCGTTTGATATTTTTCCAAAAACAGAGAAACTTTTTTTTTAATCATTTTTTAATCATGTAATAATAGATTTTTTAGTCTCAATATTTCTGTTATAAGTAAGTAGTTGCCCAGTATGATCCGACACTGAAGTTTGCAGTACTTTTGCTGTTACATCTAATGTCTCGTTTGTATTATCGATGCAAGATCGAGTGGCCCTTGAGATACGCTTGGGTTCTATAATTAAATATTTTACATTAACTGATTTCAATAAATATTTCAAATTATTCACAGTATTTCAAGTTTAAAAAAATATCTTATGGTCACCAGTTATGAAAGAAGTCAGCAGAAGGGGACAGTGAGCACGATGCCAAAATCACCTAAGCTGGAAAAAATCAAAAGCCCTGCCAAGGGAAAAGAGAGGACCACTAAGGCCTCAACATAGACATCGCAAATGGCGGGGCCGATGAAAAAGGACGGTGGGTCCTACAAGGGGACAGTTCAGGGGGTGAAGGTGACAATCCTGGAGGAAAGTTATCCGAAGGGGCTCTTGACTGCGCACCAGGTGTAGGCCGTTCAGGACTTCATTCTGGAGAGGGTTCTCCTCCAGGAAAATCAGGATGTAAAGCCTGCCTTTCTGGACGCCACCCACCGCCCTTAGTGGCTCCTTGTAAACTGTGCAGACGCGAAGTCAACTGCATGGCTTATGAGCCCCTGGGAAGGGGCTTCACTGAAAATAATGGATGCAAATCAAATGCCTCGTCCGACGGTCATGATGAGCTAATTCAAAGATGGCACTAACGACTTAACGGAAAAGATTCTCGGTTATCTAAGGGCTCAAAATAAGGAGGATGGTGTACGCATCCACCTATTTCCCAGGGGACACTATAGAGTCACCAAGACAAGAGGTAAGTAATTTCATTAATTTTACATTATATACTGTGATGCTAATTCCCACCATATATGGGGAAGTACGGATACTAATGCAAGGGAGGGGGGGGGGTTAATTTGTTTGAATAACGCTACTGGAAGGAGTAGAGAGGAGCTGAGACAGCAAAAATCCTCACTGGGTGGTCATACTCCATTTCCAATAGGGATTTCTGGCTACTTAACAATAAAGACCTCAAACTATTAACAGGAATTCTAACAGGAAATGTCCCAGTTAGGGAGTTAGGGGCCACCTGAAAAACATGGGATTAGTCGCTGATGAAATCTGTAGATTTTGTTTTGTGGAAAGGGAGACAGTCATCCATCTCCTAACAGAATGTGAGTCTTTAGCTCATGTAAGACAAAGGTTCTTGGGGAACTACTTCTGCACTCTTGATGAACTAAGATATTTCAAGATTAAAAATCGTTTTGGGTATTTCAAAAGGATTGGTATATCCTATGAGGTAACAAATTAAATTAAATTATTTTTCGTAAGGTTATTATTCGAGAAATAGATCAATATGCCCTGTCGGAGGTCTATACACAAAGATTATGTTACGCTAACTGCTATTAAGTTAAGCACTAGACTCTTACAATCAAATTACCGCAATTCCACCCTTTCATGTTCTTTTTCCTTCCTATATTAATATGTTCATTGGTGAACCAATGTTCCGATAAGCATAGAATGTTGCACTCATATTTTTCCGTTAGTGTCGTCAGTTAGTGTATTGATATTGTAAGATATTGGACAGTATAGTTATTGGATTGCAGGTTATATGTTTTGCTTGGATTGGAGACTGTTTTGAAAATTTGAAGGATTTGATTTGAAATAGAAACGATCTATTATTATATTTTGTAGCCAGAAATTTACATTCATTGCATTTTGTTTACTTGTAATTGGAATACCCACTTTAAATGATGAGCATGATGCCTGTTCACACCTGGGTATAAATTTCTTTCTACGTCAAACGAGAAATTGCCAGCTTTTAATAGGTGTGATTTAATATCATTACGTGTTACATCGTTGTGAAACCCGGAGACAAACAACCATTTTTTAGGTTGAATATCTGCTACTTTTAGATTTGTATTTGAACTTTGGCCTATAAACTTAAAAGTGGATTTTCTGCGTTTTTTTTTTACGTTGAAATTTCTTTTCGGTGTTATATTAATTTTTGATGTTGAGTTCATTGACTGCGCCGATATCCGTGTTATTTATTATTTTGCTAGGTGTTGTCGATAACCTGGGCGTTATCGTCTCTTGCGATTATTTAATTAATGCGCTCATTTGACCTTGCAATGTATCAACAAGCATCTGTCACATTTTTCACTGACGTTACGTAAGTACTTTAAAAAAATTGTTTAATCATTTTAATTAATTTATTTAAACAACTGTGGCCAAGTAAATGAATACTCTTTTCGATTCAGATCATAACTAAACTTACTTAAGAAAACTTTAGAAATTCGATTATTTCCTCGCAAATATAGCTATATCGTCGGTTGACAAAAATAATTCATAAATTCCACAATAAAGAATAATGCAGAATAAGGCGACAAGTTCGCGGTAAAGCTATGATGTTCTTATCATTTATTAGAGCAGACTAGCTAATCTCGTGAAGCGGAAATAACTTACTGAAGGATTCCGAACAAATTGTCTTGCTAATCGCCCTAAAAGTTAAAATATTGTACATTCTATTTGAAAAAATTAACTATTTAATGGTGCAATATTATTTTTAATTTTCAAACAATTAAGCTATGTTGAAGAAAATGTTTGCAAATATTTAATACAATTTATTTAATTTTTATCGACCTTCGAGTGATTATTAATAACTATAATAACTTATGAGTATAATAAATTCCTAATAAATTGTAATTATATTGACTTGTGGCACGCAATTTAAAATTACTTTATGGTTTGTTATTATCGAATAAGTCAATAAATATCTACATAATGTACTAATAATGCAAGTAATACACAGATTTTTACTTTTATCAAAGGAAATATAAGGATACTCCTTGCAAATTTACAAACAACAGTGATATACCATTTTGAGATCTATTAAGACTCTCTCTGAATAATTCAGATTTTCTCTGCAGAGAAAGCAGCTAAAGGTTTTCCGATGAAATAAATAAATTATTAAAATTCTTAATAATTTTCGGAAATCTAAAAAGCTTCTGGTTAAAATTTGCAAAACGGATGTCTTACTTTACTCCTAGTCTATACTACGGTAATCACATCACCATTTTCTAATAAATAAATTTAAACAAATTGTACAATGTACCTTAATTTCATTCTCAAGTAATGTTCTCGCGAAACATTTTCCAATTCCACCCAGAGCGCCAGTCAAAAGTACCACTTTTCCCTTGACAGAAAACACCATTGCTATATAAAGAAGAATAGTGTTAGTTAATGTTGCTAACTGAATACTGAAAATAGTGGATTCGTGTTTGCGTTATATAAATATATTTGCACATCCCCACTCAGTGTCTCGGATACTGCTGTTCTTTTGACTTAAACTTGTCAGACGCAGGCGTCCGGCGCCGTGACAATTCGGTGGGAGATTACTCGTTAACCGAATGTGTTGTATTGTCTTTGTGTGTATCTCAGATTAAAAAAAAAATATATAAATTATCGTCGAATTTTCACTAGTAGCTGATTGGAGAAAATCCTATGCAAAAAAATAAAATTGTTACTGCGGTCAAAAATACATTTTGAACATTTTTTTAAAATTTTATACAAACATATTAGTTGTGATATTAAATGACTTGAATCAAATGTAATATAAATTTATTTACGAATCTTCATTATATCTTTTTTGTTTTCGACACTTTTTGTTCGCATTTCGTCTTTTTCATATTAAGGGGGTTTCACCGGTATGACGTCACAGCGTTTTCTGGTGGGCGGATCACTTACTTTTAGCAGATGCATTTCTATGCGTCTAGTCCAGCCCATCGCATCCCGTCTACAGTGATTTCGCGCGTACGGAATTATCGATCGGCAGTTCTATTAATAGCGCTTACTTTTAAAATTAATTCATCAACTAATTTTGTTTATTTTGTATTTCAGTCTGGGCAAAAAAAATCGAAATATATTTTAATATGTAATATTTATAAATATATGAAACTTGAACCACATTCAGAAAATAAAAAGTACCTTATGAAACAATTGTTATATTTTTTGTGTTCGTGAGGAATAATATGTAATAAATACGGAAGTGCATTTATCCGTTTCTTTAAAAAATCATAACTTCACAAGATCGAAAAAAAAAAATAGTAGCGGCCGGATTTCGAATGAGCTGCTCCCCTGTATTATTGATAAACGAAAAATTACTACTAATATGTATATCAGCACAGAGGAGAAAATAATATATTATTTATATTTAATATATTATTTAAATGATATTAATCTAATAGCAGTTATAGATCTACATTTAATTAAATTTAAATATATTTCTTAATTAATGTATATAAACTATTATGAATTATAATAAATTATAATCGTTTGTTATTAAGAACATAAAGTGAATAGGAATAAATAATGGTACTCAAATGTTAAGTAGAAATTATAAACTGTTTTATTAGGGTATTATTATAAAATGTTTCTAATTTAGGTACCATATGTTTCCAAAAATCTTCATCTCGTTAAATAAGATCAACATACATCTCTTTTGGAGTCCACACAACGAAATAGCAGTAGTTTCTATTTGTTATTGCTAGCTGTCCTTGTACTTGATAATAATAGATATGTGTTTTCTTTAATTTAATCTTACCATTGTCATGTACTAAATAATTTAATTTCTTATTGACAACAGCTTCTTCCGGTAAATCATGGCGAATACTATACGGACATTTAATTTCAATAATAGCCTCATTGTCAATTAAGCCATCAGGACTTGCTGCTAATTTAGAATTTTCCGCATATATAAATAAGCCACAGTCTTCTATTTTCAATTTATAAATATTTGAAAATTCTAGTTTTGCAAATATTTCATTATCACGTCCCCATTGGACTGCAACACTTTTAATATTAGTATTCATTATTATTATTCGTTTGGCCATTTTAGTCGGGTCCGTTTGAGGTTTCAATTTGCAAAATTCCCAAAATTGGATGCCGTAAGACGCAAATGTCTGTAATTTTTCCACAATGGATTATTACTTAGGCCAACAGTATTTCTTTCTATCTCAATAATTTCCTTTTTTGTTATAGAAGAAACAGTTTTTAAAATATTTTCTTTTTGAACATTGTAACTATCTTCATCAATTTCATAAACGTTTCCATAATTTTCGTCGGCTGGTTTAATTTTTCTTTTTCGATTTTTTTTTCGTGGTTTATTTTTTAAGCGTTTGTATCTTTTGTTTCTATAATTTATGTATCTGTCAATGTACATATTTTTGTATCCAATAATAGAATAATATTCATCTTTTTTATTATAAGAAATAGCGGCTGCCCGACACCGTATGTCAAAAAATTTAGAAACAATTGAATTATATGATTCGGCAGCATTGTTATTCATATTCAATATTAAACTATGTGCATTTTGGCATAATCTATTACCGCATAATTGGATATCTCTAAGAGCTCCACATTCTTTCAACATTGATACTATGTTCTCCTCTTCAGATTTTGGTCCAGTGCAAAAATATGAGCTGCAATTAGAGTGCTCTCCAAACACATGGTTAGGACAATTTTGAATGTCATTGGTTAATTTATTAATTAATTCAACCATTGATAAGGTTTGCTTACGCCAATGTAGTATGGCCTTTTTAACTCCCATCCGGCATCTAATTATTCTTCCCGTGATTTCTGTGCGAAGTTTTGGTGATACGAATTTATTTGTTGAAGATATACGTTTTGTTCCCACTTCCTTTAATTTTCCACAATAATTTCTTAGTAAATGATTTGTACACTTAATTTTTGATATCATGATTTGCGGACCATACGGTTTTTCAGTGCATAATTTTTTATATACACTGCTGTCGCCGTCTCCAATTACCTTAGTGTATTTTAAATTATGTTGCGCGATGCTATGTTTGAATCCTTCCAAAATAATATCGGATTCCATTGTAGTTGATGCCGCATTCCAGTTTTTACTACAGTTATGTTTCAAAACGGAGCTTTTTGTGGTACTTCTGCAAATTGAACAAAATTTATTTCTCGTTAATAGAAATAATATTTTTCCTGTTCTAGCACTAATAATGCAGGCGACACGAGATAGCGCGTCATAATTTAATTTGTACGACTGCTTTGACCAGGCACCGTCAACAATAACTGTAATAAATGGATGTCCATCGTCATCTGTGTCTCCTAATTCCATTGCCAACCTATACTCTTCTTTTCCTGCTTCTTCAACAGTAGACCACATATATTCCATTATTTTATCCGATACTAATGAAAAATGTTTGCTAAATTGCTGGTACGATAAAGATGGTATTAAGGGAATGTTGTTCTTCAATTGCGGAGTGTCCAATACCAGTACTTAATGCTGCAAATACCACTGAAGAATTAATGTTATCATCTAAATTATCTTCTTCGGTTCGAATATCTTTCAATATATTGCACATTGAACACTTAAATGCCAAACAGCTCGTGAGCCCAATTCTCACCTCCTTTACTAGATCCATAGTTGTAAAATTGCAAGAGAAAGGACTGTGATCATTTATATTTTTCATTTCATTGATAAAATATAAAATTTCAACAATTCTTCTACCACTAATGTTTTCATTTTCCGCAATAACTGTCTGTGGTTGTTCTTGGCATATGTCAGGATTTGATTTTGACCAGCGGCATAATGAAACCCTATAAAATTGATATATTATTGAATTTATTTGAACGGAAAATTATTAAAAAAGTTAATTATTATTTGAATATTTTAATAGCTAATAATATTACTATTATTTCATTCGTAATGCAAAAACCAAGATAAAGATTAAATTCGAGCAACTGTAGCAGAACAAGCATTTAGTAGTTCCATATTTTTTAAGTTATATATCACAAATTTCATATCAATCTACAGGGTGAGTCATCGAAATGCCCGTCTTCGATATCTTCCTTGCTGTTAGAAATTCAGCATTAATTTATTAATAAAACTTGCTTAGCTACTGAAGACGCATAATGTAAAATAATTTTTATATATACACAGTGATCTGTTTTCCCGGAATTGATATAAACTTTGTTATTTTAAATGGAATACCCTAATAATATAATAAGATAATAGTATTATCTTAGTATGCATATAAAATTTCATTTCTCTATCTCAAAAAAACAATTAAATAATGATTTTTTAGTACATCTCCGCAACTGTCAATTTTCTTTCTGCAGTAACGGCTAAACAAAACTACCAACAATGTTATATTGATGTAAAGATAATTTAAAGAGAAATAGAATACAAATATAATACATATGAACATAATTTTACATTGTGCGTCTTCAAAAGTTAAGCACGTTTTATTAATAAATTAATGATGAATTTCTAACCATAAGAGAAATATCGAAGACGGGCACTTCGGTGACTCGCTTTGTATATCATTATTCCGATAATAATTGACATGTTTCGGTAAATAATCAGTGATAGAAATGAATTCGTAAAGTAATTACGAATATAAATCACACAAAACGAAAAAAAAAACTTTTGGGACATTTCAGAAAACTGGTGTAAGATGACCTAATTAATTCACCTAGAAAATGTTGCTTCGATTTTGAAAGACACCAACTATCACTTATTTTTTAACGCTTCGGGTAAATTACTATGATGCACACATCGCAATTTAAAAAAAAGTCTTCCGCTTATTTTAAGTCAACCGAACAAGATTGGTGTGTATATCTGTCATTCACAATTATTATTTATTTACTGTAGCGCTATATTTTTGCTCTGTGTCACCTTTTAAGTCATCTTTGCGGATGAATTGTACTTGAAATTACATATAACTTACTTATTCATTCTTCGTCGCATTCGCGTTTGTCGACCCATCGTACACAATTATCTATTCGCAATAACAATAAAAACAGTAACACAAATATATGTCTCAAAAACAATGCACAAACTAGGGAAAATACGGGATTTGCATGAAAAACAGCTCTGCGCTACACGTACGATCCTATTGGCTGGCGCGATCGGCGCGGGTGCTATTGTAAACCACATATCAACTTAATATTTCACCAAATATCGCAAAAATTTAAATTGCTATTTGTTCCTTATTTTTTTTAAATATTTTAATGAATTTAATTGATTTGTATTTAGGATTTTTTTGTACACAATTGTACGGATCGATTTTTTTTATTGGTTAAGATTTTCAAAAAAAAAGTTCTATAACACAAAAACTATAAATGATAAAAATAAATCCATCGGACAAAAACTTAAAAATTAAATTTAGAATACCTATGCAAAATTTCAAAATTTTTCGTTCATAAATAAAAAAGTTATTGAAATGAAGGCGTGAAATGAATGGTTTCAAATATTTAAACAGATCCTAGAACTAACGTAATAAAAATATAATAATTCTGAAAAGTACTGCTTTTACATTTGCTCCCATACAATACAGAAAATATATTTCAATGTAAAATGTTTGCAATTTTTATTTTTTTATCCATTAAATGAAACATGTCATGAGAAAAATCGAAAAGGCTATTTTTTGTTACTCAGATCTGACAGAATACGACGGGATGAGACCAATACGAATCTATTATTTATAATGTTTTCTAATTGTTGGTTATTAATTCCCCTGTCCGGATCTGCCCGTTTGGAAGTTGTGGCCTAAATAAACATCAGCCCCCTACGTCATCACGTCATCTAACGCACTTTTGGTTCAAAAAGCGTGCGTGTTCGCGGAGGTCAATGCCTCGCTCATCATAATGCTTAAACAAGTTTTTTTGCATTGAGTGTTGATTTAAAAAAAATCAGTTAATGAGGGTATTAAAAAATTGATAAGTTTCAGATATCTACTCATTTACGATGTGCTTTCCCTGTTTTACTACTGCAGGCCTTCTATTTAAATAATTTTTGTTCCTATTACCCGAGTACGAAATCTTGCTAACACAAACGCCGCTGTTTGATAAATATGCCAGTTTTTTGGTATTGTAGCAATAAAATGTGGAAAACACATCGTAAATAAGAATGAAATTCTTAATGTCCTTATTACACTTTCTATTGTATTTATAATACAATAAAAATACAGGACCTATTTAGGAATACAGGAATCTAATCAATTAAATTTAATAAAAATATCAGTTGTAATATCCCAAGGACATGGATAATGCGAAATAATTTAATAAGTTTTCGAAAGCACGTTGCTTAGTAACGCAGGCGGAGGGTTGTTTCTTAAAAGCAACGTGCTTGAGAAAACTTTAACAATTATAAGTATATATCAATGTCTGAGGGATATTCGGTACGAACATTTCTTGTAAGTAAATTATTTATTTAACATTATTTATTGAATATACAATTATTAAAGAAACAGTTGGTAAAATTAAATGACGACGTCAATGCAGTGTTAGTTTCACTTATGGAAGAAGAGTTTCCGCGCATATTGTTAATTATTTTATTGTGATGTTTCTGATCAATACTTAAATATGGTTTTATAGAATTCGCAGAACTATGGCCTGTAATTTTCATTAGTTGTTCTTGAATACCATTTTTCGATAAATGACTTACTGCAGTTGCTCTGTTCGAATGACTTGTTATTTTGTTTCTTTTTGTATCCAAAATAATTGCCTCGGCTGAAAGTTTTGTCCAATTATTAATTATATTTTTTCCTATTGCCATATTATCATACCACATGTCATTTTCATATTTCCAGAAGCGATATGATCTTAAAAATAGTCTGTTTGTCTTAATGTTCGTGCCCCGTTTTGATTTTAATTTATGGAACAGTTTTACTGGGCATCAATTACTGTCATTGTGTTGAATTAAGTGGTTACATTTATTTGAGCCGCCTTGGCAAGTTTTACTGAATACTGGATTTTATTTTATACGATTCGTTGGAGAATCATCATTATTCCTCTCAATATGGAAAAAAATCGACCAAGCAATTAACAGCCCCTCCAAGCTAATTCTATTGCAGCGATGTGGTAAAATTTCCGTTGCAGTCCGTCGGGAGTGTTTTCATCCTATAAGTTTATAATTTTATGTATTTCAGATGAACTGAATGGTTCGTTTAGAGCGACTTGCAATTTTTTACGTGTCGCATCGCGTGCTGCACGCGCTTGTTTAAATTCAATACATTTGAATGGGTCTATTAAAATACTATATTCGTTGTAGTATGTATTTTTCTTGTAAAAGCTGACGTGTAATATTCCACATTGTTTTAACTGTGGTTTCCTTAAACTCCGATCCAACCCTTTTTCGAATATTTGCTGCCCAATGCTTTAATACACAAGCCAGATCTGTCACCGTACAATTTGCATCTAAAGTATATTTTCTGCTGGTGCAAAAATCCGTAAACACTTTCCATACATAACATTTACTCTTCTTGGCATTTTGAGGTGTGTTTTCAATCATCTTATCGATGGAATTATTATCTTCAATACCGAACCTTGAACATGATATTTCTATAGAACGATTACTTATAGTCATATTGAATTATTACGTGCAGGTGTTTATTTTGTTTAGCAAACGTCCCCAATTTCGAGATGTGTTCTCTTCAATCACCTTATCAATGGATGGAATTACTATTTTTATTGCCAAACTGTGAACGTGAGTGACAATTCTATATAACGATTACTGCACGTGTTTATATTGCTTAGCAACATTATAGCGATAAGTTTCCATAAGGTGATTTCAGTGTAAGTTTATGTTGATTAATTATTTTTGCACACGTGACTGAGAATTAAGCGATTTAATTGGATGCTTATTTCAGCAAGAAATGTTCGCAATTAAATACGTTGTTAAGAATTTTTACCCTTATAACGTTTTTCCTCAAAAAAAATAATAATAATAAAATAAATAAATAAGTAAATAGCAGAAAGACATATGGTCAATAGCCCATAACAGACTACTAGCACAATTGTACATATTGTTATAATAAATTTTGTAAAATTTTGTTGTCATATTGTCTGAATAAAGGTGTTTGTATATAAATAAATAAAAGCCCCACTTGTCCTTTTCTCGTTAACCGTCTTTTTTAACTGTTTATGTAGTTTTGATTTCGCTATTCAAGGGTGTCGTTCGCAAATGCTATAACTTCCGCCCCTAATTCGCGCATTGTAAGTTCGTCGTGGTTTTTCGCGCCCCTTATAGTTTTCGCTTTTTCCCTAGTGGTTTTTTTAAATTCCCAGCCTCTGTCGTTGCCGATAAGGCTTCCCCATAATCCCAATTCAGCACTCTAGTGCAACCACATGAAATGCCCAAAAACATTCGAAATCTATCTCTTTCCTAAAATCTTCGAGGGTAAGGGGAAGGAAACCGAGGCGCACTCGGGAAGCAATTCATTATAAACACCAACCGCATTGTTTGGGTGTTAAAATCGTTGTCGCACCCTATTTTAAAGTGTAATTATAATTCAAACGTCATTTGTAAATGTTTTATGCTGGTAGTGAAAAACCTTTTTTACTGTCCTCGGACCCCTGTCCAAGCAAAAGAATTGTGATCGTCAAAATTTTCGAACCGCCAATTTCAACAAATATGCACGTTTTGAAGTCCCCTGAGTCCATTCGATCGAGTTTTAAAAAATGGTGATGTGTCCATCATGGTACTTTCCCCGGTGAATACGGTCAAATAAGTTTCTGATTGAAAATTTAATACGAAAGCAAAATGATTAATAGAAAAAATTGATTGTTATCTTTTAAAGTTAAAGCCGAGTATTTAGAAGAATATTATAATTAAGTGTGTTATTTCTTACCTTACAATGGGTTAAAATCATATCTCCACACTCTTCTTCATTTTTTCAAACTAGAGGCGTTTGCGAATGTGTTGAAAATAACGGCACTTTGACGTTTTATTTGTCATTAAAATAATTATTTCAATAATTAAAATCTCTAAGGGAATTAGGTAAACGCTTATAAAATGAAAACTGGAGGTCCTACAATAAAAGTTTTATAACAGAAATTATTTGTTTTCCAACATCTAAAACTTTTATTTGAAACATTTTTCTATCCGAATTAAATAATGAAAAATTGCTAAGAGTAAAGTTGCACTTAATGAGTTTTCATTCTAACCAAAAGCTTTTCACTGTTATATGAAGCTTAGATATAAAGTTTGGGCTTAATCCATTCAGCCATTTATGCGCTCTCGCGGAAACACACAGACACACACACAGACATTTTTCAAAACTCGATGGAATGGACTCAGGGGACCTCAAAACGTGCATATTTGTTGAAATTGGCGGTTCAAAAATGTTCACGATCACAAATACTTTCCCTTGGACAGGGGGTCCGGGGAAAGTAAAAATAATATGTTTGATAAGTCACGTGATTATTGGACACCCTGGATACATGAAACTAATTTTAAAATGTGAAGTTTTACAGTAGCTACAAATTATGTCAGTAATATTTTTTTGTAAATTTCTAAATAACTGGGTCACGAATAACGGCAAAAAAAGTTTTCAGGATTCCTGACCGCGGAAATTTTTAAAAAAATCTACATTGCACGGTTGCATACGACCACCTTATGGTAAATATTTTGCGTTTCTTTCAGTTCCGGTTGTAGCGGAAATGGTTATCAGCTTTGTTATTTTAAAAGGACCCTTGTTACCTGTACACAATATTTTAATTTGATTATTACCGAAAAAATGATTATTTTCTATGCAGTGTGTAGCTGGTCCTGTAGAATTTGTTTTATTTTCTATCGCTTTTCTGTGTTCTTTTAATCTCTTATTGAAAGTTCTTTCTGTTAGTCCTATATAAAGACTATCACAATCACCACACATTATTTCATAAACGCCCCTTTTCTTTAATTTGTCGATATGTTTTTTTTAATTATTTACTAGAAGTTTATGTATGTTTGTTGGATTGATCATTGTAAATTAAATTCGTACCCTTTTAGACAATTGTTTATGTTATTTGAGAGAATATGAACATATTCACGTCTGCACCAATTATTTCTTTCTTTCTTGTTATTAAATGCATACAAATATTTGTTAAATTGTTTCATTTTATTTTTACTTAAAATTTTATTCATAATTTCTGGCTTATAGCCATTATTAATTGCAATACATTTTATTATATATAATTCTTCTTTGAAATGTTTTTCAGTAAGTGGCATGTGCATTAGTCTATGTATATGAGAATGAAACATGCTATATTTAATTTTATGATGTGTATGTGATGAATTAGGAATAATTATATCTGTGAAGCTACTGTTTCTAAAAATGTTAATGTCTAATTTATTATTATTTGTTATCTTTAAATCCAAAAAAATTAAACTATTTTTGTCCTCTATTTATACTGTGAACTGGATATTATTGTTTATTAAATTAAGATATTTTGTGAAAATTTCTAGTTGTCGCATTCTTCCTATCCAGATGCAAAATATGTCATCGACATATCTAGCCCAGAAAAAAACATGTTACCTGTTATTTTTTTATTAAATAATTGTTTTTCAAAATCAATATATACAGATACTAAGCAGTTTTTTGATCAGCCTAGGAATTAAAATATATTTTAAATAATTCAATTGATAACCGAGAGTCACACAAATTAGAGATCAAAAGCCTTGCGAAATGATTTATTTATTTATTTTTCACTAAATGTCATTTACAAATTCATTTGTATATGATCAATAATTTTATCAGCAACAATCTCGCATAATGATTGGTCTTTTATCGTCAATACCTTTCCATTGTCGTCAAAACTGAATGGGTTATCTTTCTTATGTTCAGCATAAATTCGAACGCCCTTGTCGATTACAGCTGGATTTGTCTTTAGTTCGGACCATGTGTACATCCATTCGGTCTAAATAAAATAATAATTATATAAATTAAATCACTTTAGTACAGACAGACTAATATCTATGTATGTTGTAAATATTTGTGTTTTTATTACGTGTATGGTCTGATAAAAAAATTGTGAAATAGAAAATCATTGTTATGATGCTGATGTTACAATTTTATTAAAAAAATCACAGGAAGTCTGTTCATTTTAATTTGACAAAATTTAGGTGGCGTTCACTGCAAAAATTTGTAGCCCTGTTTCAAAAGCAATATTCGAGAGGCTGGCAATCCATTGACAATTGACATAAAAATCATAACTTTTCAAATTAATTTAGAACTTTCAACTAAACACGCTGAGTTTAGGCCCGTTAGCGCGATCTTCACGCGCCGTTAGTGAAGTAGTCATCCGCCCACACAGAGGGTAGATGGATTGCTTAATGATGTTTTTACGATACCACAGGGGGATTTCGGTACTCCGAATGACTTTGACGAGCCTTGTTTGGCCAGTTCGTCTGCCTTATCACTGCCTATTTGACTCGTATAACCTAGGATCCACACCAGTGTCACTTCTTTATGTGCTAATATTATTTTTTAGTTGAGAGCATTTATGCAGCCCACAAGAGCTTAGAATTAACCTGTGTGTTACCTAATGTTCTCAGTAGCATCTAGCGGTCCAAGAATATTTCTGTAGACCGACTTTTGTAATCTTCTTTTACTATTTTTCGGAAGCAATGGTGAATCACCTGGAACGCTGTGGTATCTTTAGCTAGGCTTATCATGATCCCTGTCCCAGTTTTGTGCTGCAAATTCCGGCTCCTGCCTCTTTACTGCTTCTAGGTCCGTCTATATACCAGCTTATTTCCGACCCGATGGTTGGGCTTATTGTCCATTCCTCTTTAAGCGGGATCAATACTTTGTATTTCTCATCGAAATTTATTTCGTCATCGCTAGGCATTCCTATAATAAAATCGGATGTTTGGGCGACGGTCCTTGCATCACTGTATGCTAATTATCTGGTTTCTCCCTTAATAAAGATAAAGGCGTGATGTGCCAAGTATTACCTCTAGGGCTGCTGTCGGGATAGTGCTTAAAGCTCCCATAGCACTGAGGCACGTAATCCTTTATGTGCTATTTAGGAGACTTTTGTTCTGTTCTTGGCCACCACACCACTGCTCCGTCTGGCCACCCTTGTGTGTAATATTAGAGTCATTGTGGGATTTGACCCTCCTTTTTTCTGTACCTTTCCAATGCTATTAAAGCTTTTTGAGTGGTCTACCGATAGTTGTTCTTGTCGAAACCAATTGAAAACTATATCTAAGGCCCTTTGAGTTCGCTGTGAGATGGTTCCTGCGAACCGGCCTTTAGCTATATTTACTAGATCATCTGCATACCCTAGACAGAGGATACCTTCCGATGACAATTTCCTTAAAAGGTCGTCTACTAGAACCGCCCACAGCAGTGGTGACTTCCCTGTAGAGAGCCCTGTCCTAGCGTCAATGGAGTGCCTGCCACCCCCCCCCCCCCCACCATCCCACAAAGTGGAAATGTTTGCGCTTTTCTCTAGGCAGGCCCTAATTGATCGAAAAACTCAGTGGTTCTCCTTTCTTGACCTGTGCCTCTATTAAGGAGTTCGTCGTCACATTGTTGAACGTCCTATATCCAAGATTGTGATCATGGCTAAAAGTAGTTTGAAACAATCCTGTTTACGTCGTATAATGCAGAATCCGTAGACTTACCGGGTTGGTACGCGTATTGACGGTTGCTGAGAGGTTCTTTCCCCAACACCTCATCCCGTATGTATCTATCCATCAGTTTCTCCATTATTTTTTTATAAGAATGCAGAAAAACTGATTGGTCTGTAAGAATTTTGAGTTAGGTCTGTTATTCTGCCTAATTTAGGCAAGTAAATTACACTTACCCTTTGCCATACCGTTGGTATAAATCCACATGCCAAGCAAGCTTTGGATATTTTTATAAAGTTGGAATCTGCTTATTGCCCATCTGACTCTATTTCGTATGGTCCCTACTGTAGCTAATCTCTAATCTGTCGGTCGGGATTTTTTGCCTATGTCCGGCAATGGTTTGTTTAGCCTCATTTGATAGGATACATGCCAGTTCACTATTAGATCACTCACATTCCTGGTGCATACTGTTAGGTCTAGGGTTTTTGTCGTAAAGGTAGGCTTGTTGCCAATGCTGGATTTAATCAGCCCTTCTGAATTGAGTAATGACTCATCTCTTTTTTTTAAATCCGAGCTACCCCAAACTATGTGGTATGCGTTGACGTCGTATCCTAGGATGAGTTGTTGCGCCTTATCCACTCAATAAGCCATTATACCGCTTAATATGCGCGATGGGCACGTTTTCTTATCCCTGCCCATTTCTAGCTTAGCTGTTACTGAAGTTAGTCTTGATTTTACGACCCTTTTGGCCTTTATTTAATCTTAGCCTTGCTTCATCCGCCTAGTTACTTTCGCCTTGGTGACCCCTGACACTACTTCCGTACGAATTTCTTCTTCGGACATAAGGTCCACTTCTTAAACCACACTGATCATCAGTGCTTTGCGTGACCCTTGTGGTTTTGAATCCTTGATTCACTAACCTTAGGCCCTCTAATTGTTTTTGTTCATTTAGGTCTATTTTTGCCCACGAGTAGCTAGGGAAGTATACTGTCCGCCTGATCAAAGTCCCGCATGACCAGATAAGGCTAAATACTAGGGGGTTTCGCCTGGTGCCCTCAAGCGATCGTTTACTATACTACTGCCCTATTGCCATGCAGCCCTCGGCACGACGCCTTACACCTTATCTTGGGATACAAAAATAGTAACTCTTGTACTATACAGAATCAATCGATTTGTTTTTTCACGTGTAAATGCTTTACGAACAACTTAATATATACAGGAAACAACTACGAAACGATGCAGATATAAACGTTAACATCAAGGAAGTTGAAACCTTGTATAGCAATTACCTATGATCCATAAACAAAGAAAAATCATAATAAATGATCAACTAAAATAAACAGAATCTGCAGTATCTTTTAAGCACCAAAAACAATTTTTTTAAACACCAAATTTTTAATCTTATTTAAAAACTAACATTCATAAAATGAAAAATACAACGCATTGCAACAACTTTATATCGGTCCAGCTCGATAGATTTTGTTAAAAAGATTTAAAGAACGCGATTATCATGTTAAAAAACAAATATAAAAAACCTTTCAGTTTAAAAAAAATGTTAATTATAAAAATTAAACTTTTTCAAACTAGAACTCAGGCAGACGTAACACCATGGACCAGAATACTTCCCACCTAACTCCTACAAACGACCAGCACGCTAAAAGGGTTTGTCCTCAAGTTATATTACGTATCCAACACGACTGCCAGGATTTCTAAAAACTTTTTAGAAGTATGGAAATTATTATTTCAAAAATAATAATAACACCACCGAGTAAACTCGTGGAGAAAACGAAAACGAAAAGGAACCGGAAAGAAACGCCTATAATAATTCCCAAATAATTCGAAATTAATTCGATTAAGAAACAAAAAATTGCTTACCACGCGATGTTATTGAGACTTAAAAAATGGAAATAATCCCTCTCGCAGGTATGGTTGGGATTAATTAAAATAATAATTAAACCCTGCGGAAAAACCTATAATAATTTCCGAATAATTAGATTTATTCTTATTAATAAAAAAATGCTCACCTCTAGATGCAGTTGAGGTTTAGAAGAAATGCCAAGTTTATCTCCGCTCGGGGTGTCAGTGAATTACTCAAATCCACAAAATAATTCACCGAATGATTGTTTCAGTGGAAGGAAATCCCTCTAACACGAGGAAACCAAAAATGGTTTTCAATTTTCCATTCAAAACGCACGTGTCAATCTTCTGCAATCGCTGCGTGAACGTTTTCGAGTTACTGATAGGAATACGCGCAAGACGCGAAAAATGTATGTGCGAGCCTAATCGCACGCAGGTGGACGGATTAAGACAGAAACCAATTATTCCGAAAACAGAAATATTAATCAAATGAAAAATAATGGAAATATAATGAAATTTAACCTTTTGTTAAAAAAATAACGTAACAACATGTTGAAAGCAATTGAAAATTAATATACACGCCGATTCCATCCCTCCCGCTGATAATTAACGTTTTCCCCATAATCCTTGTCGGTATATATAAGTTCAAAAATAGTTTTAGGCATTAGTTATTGATAACTAGTACATGCAACTCGAAATGTACATATCACACAAAAATAAAAGTAATGAAAGGAAATAACAAAGTGTTTTGTTTAATAGTAATAACTTCGCATAACTCAAATCAAACTGTAAACAAACCTTCCATTTTTGTTTAGTGGTGTTCCATTCGAGAAAGAGCAATCTTTTATCGGAAAACATCAAAATTTCCTTTTTCGGCACTAGAATAATGTGTTCAGAGTAGAGGTCGTTTAAATACTTCGATTTCTCCGCCTCGCACAACAATTTATTCCCCTCTGCCAAATTCAAATTATAAGGCCTCACATGGCAATCGGCGTGAACAAAACGTGGTGCGCGAATTCTCTTTGCGTGCTCTTTTCTTTTGTCAGTCATTCTGTAAAAGGAAACATGAGTTTAATAAAAAAAGGTAAATACCATTTTCTTGTATTAGTAAAAGGTATCAGTGTTAATAACAGCAAAAGCTTGTACTCATAATAATATACGAAAATATAATTCATATTTTGTCAATGTGTGATATTTAGATGTTAAATTCAATAACTTAATTCGATTAATAGGGCATTTACTTAATCATGGTTAAAAAAATCGATTTTTTATATAGTCATTGTGGTGCGCCAGTGACGCCATTATTGTGTTATATTATCAAAATTAAAAGTTTAACGTGTATGTGTATATGCCGTGCTCCAATATATTACCTATTTTAGGCTGTACCGAGCGAAAAACAGCATATTAAGGCTGGCGTTTATCGTATGTAAAATGAAGCGATTTTGTACCAATTGAATTCCTCTAACAAACAAACCCTGAATGATGAATTTCATCATATTATATATCAAAATAATCCTAAAACTCCACAGATTTCGAACGAGTTATTGAAAAATTAATCTGAATAATAGTTTAGAAGAAAATTACGTCCAAAGTTAGCACATTTTATGCAAAGAATGTGCTATATTTTTACTTATTAATATAATTATTGAAAGAAAATGAAATATGTCGTAATAATCTACATTGAATGTAGTTATGGTTCAATACATTTTTTCGTCAGAAAACAATGCTGTTTACTGAGGAAGGTCGTTCCGAAAATATCATCAATTCCCGTGAAATTCGGCCATATTGAATAAAACCGGCAAGTTACATATAGTTTTCTGCATTTGACTAGACAAATATTAGTTCATTAAGTCTCATATAGATAGCGGGAAATAGTGTACTATATTTTAATAAATGTTATTTGCGTTTATCACCTTTAAATTATTTATAAAATTAATGTTATGAGTAATAATTTAAATAATTAATACTATGGAAAAACACAAACAAAGATTTTTAATTAATTTCTTCTTGACAATGTTGTGTATGTATGCTTATTGCTGTTTCACATTCAATGAATATGAGAAAGACAAAAATATCTTTTATAGTTATCTCTGCGCGTCGCGTTTTTAAAACACCGACGATGCACATGCCATTCTAAAATAATAAACATTTTAAATAACGTTCAGTAAGCAGCATACAAATATGAATAAATCTTTTTTTGCCAATGTTTGCACGGTGAAAAATTATTATTATGGATTTCTTTTTTATTTTATAAAAAATGTAATGTTTTCAAATAATTTTATTTGAGCCTTAGGAATGTAATAAAAGGCTAATGATCTAATATAATTGTAAAATTAAAATTATTATTAAAAATTATTAAATTGTATCAAGTGTTACTTTACTTACTGTTTCATAGGTTCTTTTGAACTGTATGTTCTATTTTTTTTATTTTTGAAGTATACATTTCAAACCAAACACTTACTATGGTGGTAGCAGTTTTCGTCATATTTCACAAAATATATATAAATGTTTGCCTTCATATTTCCCGATAGGCCATTTTTAATTTCACTTTTATTTTATTATATTTACGGATACAAAAAATAATAAAAAAAATATAGAATGATTGTAATGTAAGCAGAAATTATACTTTCCAAAAATGTATTTAGTTCTACACTATGTGTAGAATAATGGTTGGGGTTATTCATACCAAATAAAGAGAATTTTAAATTTTGGTATACTTATGACATATGATTATTAACATTGATGTCAATTTTTTTATAATTACAATTTAAAATAAAATGGAATCCCGGCCAGGGAAGGTTCATTTTTATTTCGGATAGAAAAATGTTTCAAATAAAAGTTGAGGATCTTAAAAAATAAGTAATTTTTGTTACCAAACTTTTATTGTAGGACTTTCAGTTTTCATTTTATAAGCGGAAGAATTTCATCTACCTAATAAATTCCCTTAGAAATAAACAATTATTTTTATAATCTTCTTTGTGTTGGCTGTGGAGATATTAATTATTGAAATAGTTATTTTAATGACAAATAAAACGTCAAAGTTCCCTCATATTCAACATATCATTCACAAACGCCTCCAGTTTGAAAAGAAAAGGGTGTAGAGAAATGTCTTTAATCCATTGTAAGGTAATAAATATCACACTAAATTATAATATCCTTCCAAGTACTCGGCTTTAACTGCAAAAGACAACAATCCATTTTTTTAATTAATCATTTTTGATTTCCTATTAAATTTTCAATCAGAAACTTATTTGACCAAATTCACCGGGGAAAGTACCATGACGGACACATCACCATTTTTTAAAGAAATTTAAAAGAGAATAGGACGTTTGATAATGCTATACAAAAATATTTAGTTATTCAAGTTCTACACTTCCATTTAAAATATTTATCTATCCCAAAAAAGTATAATCCAAGAACCGACAATACTAAAACAAATGGTTAATGAGGGAAAATAAGAAAATTCCTTCAAGATAAATGAGTGAGTAAAGCGCAAATCATATTTTCTTTTTCATATTCTATATAATGTAACATTGGAAAATTTAAAACAAAAAGAAATGCTGCGTTTTTTTATTATATTTTATTTCGACGGAATGTTATTCGCCATTAAGAGTGTTATGTTAATATTCTTTTAATAAACCAATTTATCTATAAAAAAATATCATAACTTTGTAAGGTTTCAACTGTTTTTTTAGTGGAACCTCTGTAGATTTTTATGCAATCAAATTCTCTATCGATTCATATTCGCATTAAAAACGATAAAGATAGATGGATTCGAAATTTAGGTCTGCAGAATTGGCCTGCTAGATTTCCACATCTTTCCTAAAGAATATTAATGCACGCGTAAATAGAACAGGAATTACTCAATTATGAAAAAAAAAAAAATGTGAGGAAAGAAATTTAGAAATAACTCAAAAACTACTTGCTCTGGATATATAGATATATAATATTTTTATGTTGCAAATTAATTTGCTAATCGATCTGTGAGATAAAATATTGAACATTCCATTTAAAAAAATGAATTATGCTGTTTTTAATTGGGCACTGAAATATGGATCTTATGGAAATACCTATTGTCAAAATTGACAAATGTTTTTTTAATACTAGAAGGATCTATTAGTAAAAATTGAAGACATTTTTCGAAAGATCTATTTGGTGTTAATATTCGAAAAATAAATTTTTAACTCAAAAACTGTAACAATTATGTGGATATAAATTCATATAAGTGGATGGACAATTAAATGGGGAATCCAAAAAATAATAATATGTAGTGTTCTATTTAAAATAACAAAGTTGGTAGCCATTTCCGATATAATCAGTCAAGATCCCCGTAAACTTTTAATGGCCGTTATTAGTGGCCCACCCTGTATATATTATCTTACTATATTTATTATTTCAAAATGCATTTTATCTCGCGAAATATAATTTGAGGATCAATTCTGCATTAAAGTAATTTTTATGAATATTCAAATATTAATAAAAACGGTTAGGTATAAGTATAACGACTTTTTGCCGCTTTTTTTAATAACATCACACGAAGAATCCAAACTTACAGTGAAAATGATTTTTTCTTAAAAATGAGAACAAAAATATAATAACATGCATTTAGTAATTCTTTCGATGATACGACAAAATTCATCAAATATATTTATACACTGTCTAAATAATAAATAACATATTCATTAATAAAAAAATCGATCGCGTCAGCGTCGGTTGTCGAATACACAGACACACACATAGATAAGGAAACCAAACTGCAGTGTTCTACATATTTCTCAAATAGTTCGCTATTAAAATCGAGAGGCCATCACCTCCTTGACGATTGGCAACTATCTCTGTCATCGCATCATTCCTTTTCTAGTAAACGCCAGCCTTAAGGGTACACTCTTGTAGGGGAAGAAAGGAAAGCAAGTAAGAATAGTGATTACGAGAAGAATGTGTATGTGATAAGGAAAAAGAAAAACACTGCCGATGGAAAACATAACATCCGCGAGGACGAAACGTCTCTGTTTTCTTCCGCAGCAAATTGATATCGTAGGCAACAATAAATACTATAGTATTGCGTGAGGTTTAACATATTAAATAAAATGATTTGAAAATAATTAATAAATTATTTCTTCATTTAACATGTCTGACACCGATACGGAAAACGAATACAAAAGGGAAAGAGATAATATGGAGGAGTTATTATCACGTTGCAAAGAAAAAAAAGTTAATTCAATGTATGATACAACAGTTCGTGGATATAAGTAATGAACTTAGGAAAGAAATTAAAGTCCTGAAAAAAGAGCAGAGAGAAACTAACAAATATGTTAAAGAGAGGAAGGCATGTAAACAGAAATAGAGAACTTAAATAAAAATATAGAACATTTAGATAAGGAAAAGATAAAGAAACCAATTAATAATAAATGGATTGGAAATAAATACAAGTAATAACGGCGATTTAAAAGATTAAAAGAAAATTTTATTGAAGCAGAACTGCAGCAGGATATAAAATTAATAGCTACAAATGGGATAAGTGTAAAACGTTTAAAAAATAAACGTAAATTGAAAAAAAAACAGCACAAAAACATCAATATAGACACGGAACTAACCAAAAAAATTAAAAAAGAAATATAAAGAATAATAAGGATTGTTGCAGAACAATAACGGGAAAATGAAAAAAAAAAAACAGAATTGTTTATAAAGAATTAAAATTAAATGATCAGGAATTTAAGAGGGATGACCAAAAAATCATGCTTGTTAAAAAAGGCAGAAACGACAATAAGTCAAAACCAAATATCATAATAAAAAATCGCCCGAAAACCCAAAAAGTTACAAAATAATGAAATTAGCAATATGGAATGTATGAGGAATTCGACAATGGGAAGAAATATTACATGCACTCAACAACCACGAAATGGACATCTTAAAATTAACAGAGACCAAATGGAAAGGGGAGACAGAAGTAAAACTTGAAAACAATCATCTGTATAAAGGAACAAACGAAAGAAAGAATGCAGTTGCAGGTGTAGATGGATAATAAATAGTAAGCTAGTAGGGCATGCAAATAAATGGGACGGACTTTCAGAAAGACTACTTAGTACAGAACAATAAAAAATAAATGGAACATTATGACAGTAATTGTAGCCTATGAACCAAACGAAAATGAAATATAAGGCACATTTTGGGTGGATTTTAATGTGGTAACAGAAAACTTTAGTGGAATAATTTACATATGTGGTGATTTTAATAGAAAAGTGGGGAACAATAAATGTAATCGGAAAATATGGAGAGCCTACGTTATGAAACGACAGAACTAGGATAATAGAGTACTAAAATACTATAAAATAATATAAGTAATAAAAGGAGTGCATTGTGAAAGCACCACAAGAGGTGATCTGACACAGAAAGAAAAAGAAGCAGCATATAGATTAAAAAGGGACGGCAAACGAGTTTCATGTGAAGCAGGAAATGATTGCAGAAATTACCGCACCTAAAAACTAATAAATACAGAACTAAACGGGGGACACAAGGCAATAAAGCACGCAGAGAAAATTGAAACAATTATCAAAATAGGAACATGGAATGTAAAAAGCTACAGAGATAAAGAAGTCGAAATAGTGGAAGAAAAGATAAAGCAAAAAAATAGAATTAATGAGAATGACTTAAAAAAAAAAAATGGTGATATATCCATCATGGCACTTTCCCCGGTGAATACGGTCAAATAAGTTTCTGATAGAAAATTTAATAGGGAAGCAAAATGATTAATAGAAAAAAGTGATTGTTATCTTTTAAAGTTAAACCCGAGTATTTAGAAGAATATTGTAATTAAGTGTGTTATTTCTTACCTTACAATAGGTTAAAATCATTCCTCCACACTCTTGTGGAGGAGGCGTTTGCGAATGATAAGTTGAATTTGACGGCACTTTGACGTTTTATTTGTCATTAAAATAATTATTTCAATAATTAAAATCTCTAAGGGAATTTATCAGATAAATGCTTATAAAATGAAAACCGGAGGTCCTACAATAAAAGTTTTATAACAGAAATTATTTATTTTCCAAGATCTAAAACTTTTATTTGAAACATTTTTCTATCCGAATTTTCAGATTATTCCACTGTTATATAAAGCTTATATATAAAGTTTGGTCTTAATCCATTTAGCCGTTTAGGCGCTATCGCGGAAACACACGGACACACAGACACACACTCAGACATTTTTCAAAACTCGATGGAATGGACTCAGGGGACCTCAAAACGTGCATATTTGTTGAAATTGGCGGTTCGAAAATTTTCACGATCACAATACTTTCCCTTGGACAGGGGTCCGGGGAAAGTAAAAAGAAAAGAAAATGTGAATAGAGATAATATATAAAGGATATTGGATAATATGGTCAGGAATAGAAGAAAAAGAAAGAGCGAACGGAGGAGTAAGGGTAATAATAGCATCAACAATAATAACAAATCTCATTCAAGAACAACAAACTAATGAATAATATCAATCAGAATGTAAATAAACAATTGACCGCGTACGCTTATAATAACTTATGGAGTAAATGAAAATACAAAAAAAGAGGACAAAGTTAAGACCAATTCTGAAACATTATTAATATTTTTGTGTGTGAAATTAGTCTATTCGTTGTTTCATTGACAGATTTTCGTAACAACCCATCGGCGAATCATTACAATTGACTTAAAACAGCTATTCTTTAATATTTGGTCAATCACTGTGTTGATTAATTTGATTCCACCACCACTTCATAATTAGTTAAATGGAATGCCACTTTATACACTAACCTCCCAATCGATTGAAAGACAGCTGTCGTAAAATCCATCAATCCAGCAGTTGGCCTCGTCACAAAACCAACTGTTCCTTTTCCAAGACCTTTAAAGAAGCCTTCCACGCCCTTCTTCTTTGCTCCTTCAAACGGTTTCTGTACAATTCCCGTTACACCTCCTACTACACCCTTTTGAATACAATTTTAATTGAACAAATCAGAGATTACATGTATGTTTCGCATTGTTTACCCATGCTAAGCTTGTGCCTCCTCTAACCAAACCTTCCTTAACAGTATCGGGTTTGCTGCGCATTTCCGACCTTCTCTTCCTTTGATATTCTTCATCCATGGTTAAAGCGGTCACTCCGGTGCCAACTGCTCCTGTAATTTTAGAAAGGGCACCGGCCGCTCCTCCCACCGCATGCTTAAAGAAACTGGTGAACCCGCGTTTTAAACCCTCAGCAAATTCCGCGGGTCCTTGAACGGCACCCTAAAATACCAATTATAGTATTTTCTAGTTCATTAAATTTTGTAATAAGGTGTTTACCTGATAGGGTTCATAAAATAAATTTTCCAGCCCTTTTGACAATCTCACCATGAGAGTGTAGGGATTTCCAAGAACTTCCAAGCCAAAAACCAAAACGTGAATCTGTTTTACAAAGGAATTCGCGTAATGGGTTACAGCTTCCATTATCAATTGTCTTTGTGTTAAGAAGCAATATTCCCTTTCGAAGAAATCGAGCCTAAATTTAAATTTTTTATTTATCATTTTGAAGAAACACAAAAAATGCATTTACAAGAATAGACACACGGAACCTCCTGTCTATCGTAAAGGGCGACTAACTGCTAACAAATATTGCAAACATACACCCCCTGTAACCCCTGTAAGGCGGCAACAAAAAAATACTGGGAAATTGCAAAGGAAATTATAACCTTTAAACGAATGAAGTGGGCAATAGGAACGCTCCACCGGTAAAAATCACCAGTATTTTATGGGATCTACCAGAATCTCCTGCCTATCTAAAAGGCGACTAACTGGAGCGACTGTCCTCAAAACCTTATTCCTTCTAACCCCATGAAACTGCAGCTCAATGTATCATGCGACCCTTAACCAGGAGCTAATGGAGCCCATTTCCTTGTACTTGTGGGAATCTAAATGGATTAAAAACACACATAAAAAAACAACAAAAATTGAGACTTCGTGGTGAAGAAAACCCGTCAACAGACATCAACCTAGCGAAAGAGAAATCCAGGTCAATTCTAACCCAGGAATTACCGAGGTTACAAATGGAGTATCCAACATCCAGCTACGGTCCAGGTTATCCGGCTCCCAAAAAAGAAAGACCGCTAACAGTTGTGAGGACGACAGACCAAGAAGGCGAAGGCCAAACAAACAAGGAGATGGCGATGAAGGACGCTAGGGAATCCACCAAAGGCTGAAACAAACCCTTCCGAAGACCCCACAAAACAAAAAGGATGCGCTCAGAAATGATCACACTCTCGTCTGGAGGCAATACGAAACCTCCAGCTAAGAAAACGCGTCCGCTCAGAGATACGACAGAGGTGAGACCAAGCACATCAGTTGGGTAGATCTACAGGCAATCAGTGGGGGCGACATATAACTATAGCACTGCATGAGTACCCAGAAAAGAACCTAACGAAGGATCAGGGAACATCCGTGCAGAGGGGAATCCTAAATGAGGTATGAAGTGTGAACCTTTCAAGGGTCCTCAGTTTATCATTAGCTATTTTGAGAAGGGCGTTGTGTACATCACATGTGCCAACGAAACTTCAAAGATATGGCTGTTGGAGAAAATTCTGGTAATAGAACCCTATGAAGGATATTAAATAAAAATGATTTGAAAATAATTAACAAATTATTTCCACATTTAGCTCAGTGACTTTTGACTTACGTTACGTAAGTACTTTAAACAAATGCACATTAAAACAACTACTTCCCGGGCAAATACCCACGCCGGACATTGAATTACATAATGTACACCTGATGTTGCATATCAATAAAATATTGCATAATGCAACAAATTTTGATCCGAGAAAAATTTAATGTAAAAACAACAACAAAAAAACAGTGACCAAGTGAATAAATACTCTTTTCTATTTATATTGATATTTTCTATTTATATTGATATAATATATATATATATATTTATTCAAATCTGAGCCGAGAGGAGTTTCTTTTTGTGAATTTAACAACAACAATGCAAGAATGCGCGTCCTTCCTCTGCCCGTCATTACTATCACGGCGCGCGGCAGATGAGGGTCGCTCTTTTTAATTAATTTAATCCAATTCGTTTAATTTTATTCGGTTTTGATTAAAATTGAATTAATTTGGTTTAATTTAATTTAAATTGATTTAGTTAGGCATAGCTGTACTGACGAGGGATAGATCCCGAAACACGTATCTGCAGATGGCCTTATATTAAGTAACGTTCCTTTTGTTGTTTTTACATTACATTTTTCTGGGATCAAAATTTGTTGCATTATGCAATATTTTATTGAAATGCAGCAGCAGATGTATATTATGTAATTTAATGTCCGGCGTAGGTATTTGTCCGGGAAGTAGTTGTTTTAATAAAATGAAGTTGCTGGCTGAGACCTTGAAGATTTGAGAAGGCCGTGTCATGAAAATTTGTTCATGCGCAAATTGCTTTCGACGTGGGTGCCGCTTTTTCTCACACCAGACCAGAACCAACCATTATGTAAAAATCATACTGCAAATTAAGGCAATTTAAGCAGTTATTGAAGCACTCAGATATTCGAAAATATTTTTTCATTTCATTTTATCTATAAGCAATTTAGTAATAATTTTTCAATTTCCTATTGCTCGGATACATCTATTTATTACATATTTTATAATTATGTCAAATACATTTTATTTAGTGTTAATATTATTACAATAAAAAATCGCAATTCAAATTCAAAAACCGTTTTCATATAAATACGAGGTACTTTAAATTAGAAATGATTAAATAAGACAGGGCTAATAGTTCCGCTCATAGCTAGCGGACGATATATTTAGAAACTTAAGAATATGTTTAGGAAGAGATACTTCAGACGCCTTTTGTAATCTGTCTTTCTCATGTGTACCCTTCTAAGGCGTTCCCGACATAAATATAAGTGGAACGAATTTTAGGTTAGTAATCTTAAAAACAAGACAGCGAACTTACTTGAAAATGACATCATTAATATTCGCCCAAGGGGCTCCCATGCTTTGAAGCAGCACATTTAAGAACGGCGGTACATATTCCACTCCGTCACTCGAGGAAAGTGAAAAACTAAGATGAATTTTCAAGGGTGAAATATGCAAATAATCGAAGAAGCTTTTTACGTCCTGCAGAGAATACATGGAAATGTGTTTGTAGAGAGGATCCACCGCAATCGCAATGTCAGCGTAAAATTTATCTTTCCAATCCTGAAAATATATAAAATTTGTGTCGTATACAAGTTATAAAAAAAAATGGACGTACAAGATTGTTTTCAGCGAATTCTAAATTATCCACCATTCCTACTAAAGCACTGAGAAAGCCTAATTCGATTTTCAACTGGAATTCTTGGATTAGGATCTTGAAGTATTTGTATTGTTTGATTTGTCTGTTTTTGGTTAACAACTCCACTATGCTTACTTCAATAAATGGTTTTATTTCTGTAAATAACAAAATCATTCCTTTAAAAAATATGTTATTTGGAATAATAGCCATCTGTCGTCTTATTACTCATTTAGTGACATATATTATTTCTTTACATACGTTCTCCATTAACCAATGCCAATAAAACGGGAAAAACACAATCGTACAACTGGTTATCAATTTGCAGCTTGTTGATCTTTACGTGTAATTGCTGAAGATGCTCGCCTGCTCGTAAATTCAACCAAATCCCAGGTTCAGCCACTCTCCTAATCTGTCTCCTATGTGGCTTCACCATAACCATTGTATCAAAATTTACATGCATTTCGCCAACCTTTGTCATTCTTTCAATTTCGTCTCTATAATCAGCATTATCTTCTTCTGAACTCATTATATGAGCCTGATATCCATTTTCCAAATGCTGAATCTGCACGGGTTTTAGCGGACGAAATTTCTTTGAATTCTCTTTACATGCCTCCCAAACGACTCCGCTACTAGTTATAGAAAAATAGGCGATTTCTTGCCGTTTCCAATTGTTTACCAAAGAAAGACCGAAGCCGCGAATTGAAATGGCCACGTCCATATTTACTTTGTCAAAATCTTTGGCAACTTCAATGTTGCGCAGCAGCATCGGTTTATCGGTCACCAGTAAAACACGTTGCAAACCGTCAAGGAAGGTTATCCAGAGGATAGATTCTTCACCGGATGAAAAATATACCTTCATGTTGTCGATTCGCAAATCGGTTTCGATTTCATCGTAATATCCGCAAGACCATACTAATACACGACTAATCATTGGATCGTTCCATGTGAACAGCACATTATTCTTTGATTGTAAACGCCTGAAAACAGTTGATGTTATAGTTAGATATGCACTATGACAATGTCCATTATGTAGTCTTGTTAACAATAAATTTAAAGAAATTGTTCAACCACCATCTTCCAGATATTGTTTAAGGTATAAAACAGAGAACAACATGCGCTCAGGTATTCACTAAAGAAAAAGTTAGAGAGAGCACAGAACTGACACCTCAAATTAATAGTTCAAAACTATTAAATAGGGGAGACGCAGGATTAGAAGTGAGGAAGGGGCAAAAGATACAGAAGGCTTAACTAACTTCATTAAAGAAAAGGTTTCTTCGACCCATGGGCGAAGGACATTGATTGAAATAAAAGATCTAGAAGTCAATTAAAAACAACGTCCTAGATGCAATAAAAGAGGCAATAATGGATGTGAAAAAAATAAGACCAAGAGAAGTAATTAAAGAGTAGGACCGGGAATACCCATAAGAGTGGCAACACTCGAAGTACCCAGAACAATAGCAAACAATTATCAGAAATGTTAATAGTAGCTAAATTGAAATTATTAACGATGGACAAAATCCTACATTCATACGGGAAGACTCAGAATCTTACATTGATTTAACTACAAGGACCGACAATGGTGGTCGAATAAAAAAATGGCACGTAAATGAAAAAGAAACACTAAGCGATCATTGAATGATTGTTTACATTTTAAGAGAGAAAGAGGAAGAAATAGAGAGAATTGATAATGCAATATGTAGAGTAAGTCAAATGAACAAGAAAACAATTACAAAAATTATGGAGAAATGCGAGTATGATGATGAAAGTGCGGAAGGGCTAGCAACCGTATTAACGCGAATTATTGGTACTGCCAGCGAAGCCGCTGTCCCTAAAACCACAAAAGGCAGGAATTACACAGGCCAGAGAGGAGACGGTTTTAGCTAGATAGAGGACATACTAAGAATAATGCATGGAAAAAAAAATAGCATCCTAAGAAAGAAAGCAGCAAAAGGGAGAAATGGAAAGAACTATGCGATTAAGTTAAATTTGACCCTTGGGGCAGACGATACAAAATTATAATGGGACGTATTAAGAAAAAAAAAAAAGATTACTTGCGGAAATCCTAGTACCTGGTGGCGTAGACGCCATATTAAACACTCTCTTCCCAAGCGAGCGTTAATGAAGGAGGGAGATTCTACGAGAATTTCCCGCCAATAGACAAAACATTCACACCAGATGAGATAACAACAGCTGCCAAATTACTACCCTTAAGGAAGGATGGGATGCTATTCGAAACGAAATGATTAGTGTAGTAGCGGAGACAAACCCTAAATATACAAAAAGTTTTTAAAAAATGTCTAGTGGAAGGAACATTCCCAAAGTAACGGAAAAGCGCAAAAGTCGCTCTGATTCCAAAAGGGGGTAGACGGCCAGATTATCCTGCATGATATAGACCAGCATATCTTGTAGATGGTCTCGCCAAATTCTACGAGAAGGTGATTAATAAAATAATAGTAGAACACATAGGCGTGTTTTTGATAAAAAAAAAAAACAGAAATTACTTGTGACGGTACACGCATGCAGTGTTAATCATGATTTATTTTGTTGCATTTTTCAATGGAACAAAGTGAATGGAAGATAAAACCTTCCTAAGAAAATCGTACTAACCGATGTATTCGGCCGCTCTGTATTCATTGAAAAATGTCTTATACTCCTCTAGTACTGTTGGAATTATAAGACACGCTTGAAATTCGACTTTTTTTTTTCATTTGTATATATTTTTGATCAAAAATTTCACACAATTTAAGGTTTAGCGTTTGACATGATGTAGGTGTGGTTGTGTAGTATAGGAAACCAAATACACACACTAATCGGTCCAATGCGTCCAATGCAATAATGTATACTGATAAAAAAATCTGTGTATATTTTATTTTAAAAAATGTAAAGATTTTATTTCGATAAAAGAGTGTGATAACGCATTTAATAGTATTAAAGAAGTTTTATCAAAATGTGTCCGTACTATTGCTGTACTGACATATTTTGATCCTATTGTAAGCCACTAGTAGCAAATTTCGATTCTAAAAAAGGCATTCCAATGTTAGCGGCAAACCGGTTATAGAGATCGGTACTGATATTAGCAAACTGTGAGTACGATATCGAGTATGTAAAGTCAACAAATAATAATGCCGATGGATTATCGCGATTGCCACAAAAAGAGTATATTTTAATGAATGAGAACCTCAATATTTAATTATTAATAAAGATATTATTCTAAATAACAAAACAAAAAATATATTAAATCAGGTTGGCCCTTAAAAGTTAAACATAAATTTAAATTTAAGGAAAAAAAAGGTGTACCTTTATTTGGATATTGTGTAGTCATACCATTATTATTACGTCTAAAAATATTAAAGGCGCTTCATGTTTCTCATATGGGCATGGTAAAAAATAAAAGTGTAGCATGTTCGTACGTATTGTGGGCTCGAATGTGCACAAATACAGAAAACATTATTAAAAATTGTGAAAATTATAATTATAATCCCATCGAAAATTCCTAACCAAATATGAGAAAGAATTCATATACAATATTTAAGTTCGATTTTTAATAAATACATTTTAGCGATAGTTGATGCATATATTAAATGGATTGAGGCTTTTGTGGCAATAAATATGACACTTTAACGACATTCAATATTTTAAGAAGTTGTTTTACAAGGTTTGGAATGCCAAATATTTTAGTAATGGATAATGGTGGGCAATTTATAGCATAAGATTTTCAAAATTTGTTGTGAATAAATGGCATCATTTTTTAAATTAAAACACCGTACAGCAAACGAAGCTACAGAAAATACAGTTTAAACTATCAAAAACGCAATTTTTAAAGCTGTAGGGAAACTAAAAGTGGATTTAAATAGTTTTTTACTTGATTACCGAAATGCTTCTCATTGTACGAGCGGTGTTTCATCTGTAACACTCATGATAGGCAGAGATTTAAGAACACGATTAGATTTAATTTGGCCTAGGGAAACGACTAGTGAAAAAGATTGTGAAGACTGTGACAGTCATAAATTAAAAGAACAAGTGCGTGAAGCTATAACAAATACGCAAAAAGTTCAAATTAAATACTATGCGAGGAGAAGAAAAAGAATGTTAGAGTTGAAAGAAATTGTAGAGGTTAGAAATTATAGATTTGAAAAACCTTCCTGGATTAAAGGAAAAACCAGTCTCAAACGTAACAGAAGCCCACTTTGTGAAGGGATTTTAGGAAAATATACAGGGTATTTTTTTAACTACGCCCCATAGTTTTCTATCGTATGGATTTTAACTTGTCACATTTAAATTGGAATATTTTGTGCGAACTTAAGGAGTTTTTAAATTATTTTGAAGAGATATTATATTTTTAATTTTAATTGAAAATTATGATAATTTTCTAAATTTAAGTTTAATTGATAGAAATAAGTCTCCAATAGCTTCATAAAGTCAAAGTACATTTTAAAGATAGACTTAGTTACTACTTAGTTACGATTGGGCAACAATTTGAATATTTTCTTTAAGTTTTCTTTGTTATCATTTAAAGTTTTTATACAAAGTTATATTGATAACTTTATATTATCATAATTTTAAATCAACATTTAAAATTACACAAAAACTGCTTAAGTTTGCACATTTTCAAATTTAAATGTGTTTTTAATTTTATAATAATCAATAAAAAACATTAACACTAGGTTTTAGGTAAACATTTTCCCATGTAAATCCCAAAGAGGCATAATTATAATGCCCCGTATATACTCAGTGACATAAAAAAAAACGCAACACCAAGGTGTAGGCATTTTTAAACCAAACTAGGCAAAAACGACTGGCTGGTCACAGTGATTGATTAAAATTGTAAATAAATTTAAAAAAATTAAAGGCATTTTTTTATTTATAATGCGCTGGACCACCGAGCATAGATTCCATGTTATAGATTTCTTCAAGAGTTATTGCATTCCAGGCAATCTCTATAGTTCATGCTGGAGAGCTTCCAGTGTCTGTTAAGGATTGGCTAATTGCTTGATCGTGCCCTACACGTATTCGATGGGAGAAAGGTCATGAGATGGCGACGGTGGCTACGGAAAGATATTGACGTTAGATTCTTCGAAGCGCTCGAGGACATTATTCTGTTGGGACCACTTTCACAACATATCGATAAGCGTACATATTGGCTGGTGTGAAAACCAACTAAGACATGCTTCATGCGACCATCATACATTCTCCATCCGTCGCAGCGGAAGCACAAGATGTAATTGATAGGACTGTATGCCAATAACTCTTATTTGTCGATAAACTGTACAAAGGGTTACATCACGTCCTTCGATTCTAAAGTATTAATCGGCAAGTGATCTAGTAGTCGAGAACCGGTTCCTTAATGTCATTAATAACAAGCCAAATCGGGATTCGTCACTGAAGACCAATTCAAGTTGCCGTACTAAAAATTACACAAGAAATACATCCGATAATTGCGACTGTATCAATAAGTTAAACATCAAATTTGCCACCGCTACTCAATTATTTTAAATGAAATTTTTAACAATTACTACTTTCGACTAGCTAAACATTACTACCAACTTAAGTCCAAACATTTCCAACCCTTCTTTTTGTTGCGGTTTTTATGCCATTGAGTATATTATTATACTTGATTAAACGAATTACGTATGTACTGTATTTAATTAATTTTACACTGGAAACATACTAGGATACAAAACGGTCATAATTTCATTGTAAAGCATTAATTCGAAATCCATATAACTTTAATGTGTGTTCCATTCTCTATCATAAGAAGAATTCAATATGTTTTAAAATACAAAATATATGTAAATTGAATAGCTAACATATACTCACCACTGATTGTTAGAACCCTTTTCACGGACATACATCACTAAACTTGTGTCGTTAACAATAATCGCTGGGGCCATTCCTTCATTGTATAAGGACAAATTCATGGAAATTGCACCTTCGGTTGCTTGTGTATCAACAAATAATCCACCAAACTTAAAATTGATAATAATAATATTATAGCTTTATATATATATATATATATATATATACATACGTGGACACATTTAGGAAGGGAATATAAGGGGAGGTACGAGAGGAGTGGATGGAAGGGTAGAAGAATGAATACGAGAGGATGGTGCTGGTGTAAAAAATATGATGAGGTTAGGGTGGGAAGAGGAGAAAAGAAGGAAAAATGAGTTAGTTTTTTTTATATATGTAGTATATGTATATATATAAAGGAAATGCCAATGAATAAATTTAGTTGGAAATTAAACTTATTCTGAGCAATGAAAGTTGTACTACCAGCGAGAAGTTTGGCACTGATTTTATAGATCTGCGTCTGGGCTTGTGGACTTTATTATAAAATAGAGGGTCCTGCATTCCAGCTCTTTTGTTCTATACTTCTTAAGTTAGAACTTTTAGAAACTTTTCTTTGGTCATAGGACGTATTTATTTATTTTTTTAATTATACAGGGTGTTCCAAAAAAGAGTTACGTCGTCATTATGTTTTTTTTAATTGCTTAATATAATACATTGTACTCATTGTTTACTTGGCTTTTATGATTACCTACGTACTCCTAAAATTTAATTGAAATAGGTTCAGTAATACTAGAAAAAATTATAGGGGGATATCGTTAATGTGTATCGGATACAAGATAGCAATGACAGCAGTGAGGACACGCTTGGAGTTTGAGGTAGAAGCTAGGGGATGTTGTCGAAGAGTCAGGGAGGATTCAGAAAGGGGGGGGGATGGCAGGGACCAGATTTTTACTCTAGCAAGAATGAGTGAGAGAGTGTTAGATGAAAAGAAATGATGTGTTTGTGAATCTCAAGTCTGCATATGACATGATCCCGAGGGATAAGTTGCTACAGTGCTTGAGGAGAAGAGGTGTGAGTGGGGCGGTAATTGAATGGATAAGAAGAGTCTATGAAGAAACCTGGGTAAGAGCAAAAGTGGGAGAGAATGTGTCTGAGCAATTCAGAGTGTGCGGTGGTGTGAGGTAGGTTTGCCCGCTGAGCCTATTGCTATTTAATTTATACTCGAGTGAGTTGGAGGAGGTGCTGAGGAATGGGCAAGCGGGTGGGGTGGTGATTGGGAAAGCCAAGGAATGGGTGCTAGCATATGCGGATGATGTGGTGTTATTGGCGTGGGAGATGAAAGAGATGTTGGCCTGGGTGGAAGGATATATGGATAAAAGAGGGTTATGTATAAATATATTAAATAAAAATGATTTGAAAATAATTAATAAATTATTTCCACATTTAGCTCTGTGACTATTGACTTACCTACGTAAGTACGTTAAACAAATGCACATTAAAACAACTACTTATGTATAAATATAGGTAGGACTAAGTGGATGCGATTTAGAAATAAAGGAAGAAAGAGGAAAATGGGTGAATTGGAATGGAAGGGCCAAACAATTGAAAGGGTCGATTCATTTAAGTATCTGGGTTTCATATTCCGAAGTACAGGCGGGTATGAAGAACAGGTCAAATGGACGACAGCTAAAGCGAGGAAAGCATGGAGTATGGTGAGGGTGAGATGGGGAAAATGGCTTCAAGGGAATGTAATGATGGCCTGGAAGTTATGGGATGCATGTGTACAGTGTTGTATGGAGTGGAAGTTTAGGGTTTGAGATGAAGTTAAGCGAATTGGAGGACGATAGATTAGTGAAAGAAGTTTGGAAGGCTTGTTTGAGAGTAAAGGGCTGTAAGTTTAGAAAGGAGCTACAGAGAATGTATGAAAGAGTGGGAGTGTCAGAGAGTGTAGCAGATGAATGGTTGCAGAAGGGGGTAAATGTGGCAGCGTGGATGAGGGAGAAATGGAAGGAAGTTGAACTGCAGGAGAGGCAGGGTTTTATAGACAAAAGTACATATAACCCCATATGTAAGATGGATGGCCGAGGAAACAAGGTTTTTGCTGGGGCACGGTGTGGTTCGGAAGAGCGGGGGAGGAAGGTATGGATGGGGTTGGCGTATGTTAAGTGTGCATTATGTGACGATAGGGAGGACACATAGAAGCACTTGGGGGAGGAATGTGTGGGGGTATTCAAGGAATGGATAGAAGGAGAGAGACGAGTGGAGAGATGGATGAAAGAGGATGGTGCTGGGGTAAAAATCTTGATGAAGTTGATGCAGGAGCGAGAGGCTAGAAGAATTACGATTAATTTTGTTATTTCTTACGTTACAGTGGCTTGACAAAATGGCTCTTCATTATTTTTCATTTCCCAAAGAAACAAAAAATACAAAAGTGAAGAAAGAAAAATGTTATATCATCCCAAACATTTTTGAGCCGTTTGCTGTTTTTCTTCAAAACAACCCTACCTCAGTTACTAACTGATTTAAAGTTGTTTGCAAAAAACTTGTATTCTCAACCACTCTTCAATAACCACTTTTGCGACAACAGTGCTTTTATAAAGGAAGGAACAAATTAATTTTAAGTCCTGGTGTTTTTTTTTTTAAAAAAAAACAACTTTCCCGGCAGGTCGATTAGTATTCTTAAATTCGCATCTCTTTCTTTAGAAAATGTATATACAGGGTGTCCTGATGCCTATGAAAATTTGCCGTTTTTCAAACGAAAAATCATATACAGTGCATTTTTTTATCTAGGCCTCATAGGGATTTACATAGGAAAATCTTTTCGTCGTGTTAATGGTTTTTCTATCGTATGGATTTTGATCAAACTAAACACATTTAATTTAGAGTAATATGTACAAAATTCAGTAGTTTTTAAACAATTCTAAATGCGTTTTATATTTTTAAAATTGATTTTAAATGATAATAATTTTGAATATTTTTCTAAATGGTAGGCTTAGTTCACTGACATCAATCGTAATTGTCAAAGTGTTCCAATTTATTGTACTCCTTTTATTGAAAGAATGTCGGTTTATACCACTCAAAAAAAGGTTAAAATGGTGATGGAAAACATAAAAGGGCTATCAAGTAGACAAGTGCGTGATCATTTCTCCGTGGAGTATCCAGGACGACCAATTCCAAATCAGAAAACAATTCTAAAATTTTACAACAACTTTGTTAAATTTGGTTGTGTTAATGCGGAACATAGTGGAGGAAGAAAACGTGCAAATTGGGTTGTGACAGAAGACTTGAGGGAAAATGTGTGTTTGGCAATTGAAGAAAATCCATTAATAAGTGTGACAAAATTATCGAGCCATTTTCAAGTTACACGAAGCAGTTGCTACCAAGCTTTGAAGTTGGAAAAGTTTAAAAGTTATAAAATTCACAATAGCCACCATCTGTTAGAAAATGATTATTTTCCGAGAATGGAATTCTGCGAGTATATAATAAATTATTATATATTAATATTAATAAAATTAATGAAAATCCAAATGTAATGAATAGAATTCTTTTTACTGATGAAAAAACTTTCATATTGAATGGGTCAGTAAATAATCAAGACACAAGATTATGGTCTAGAAAAAATCCATATTTCTTCCAAACCACACACACACAATGGCCACAAAAGGTCAACGTATGGGCAGGAATGATAGGTAACCATATTATAGGTCCATTTTTTATAGAGAGATCGCTAAATAGTGAAAAATATCAAAGATTATTGATGGAAAATATTTTTCCTGCCATTGAAGAAGTGCCAGTAAATGGTGAAATAATTTTCCAGCACGACGGTGCTCCTCCACATAGCACGCGACAAATTACTGAGTATTTAAATACTCAATTTCCGCATGGATGGATTGGGCGATTTGGACCTCTGAAGGACCAAAGGATTTAGAAGAATTAAAAACAATAATTCTCGAATAATCTGCTAAAATAACTCTCCGGCAGCTTCAAAATGTGAAGACATTTTAAAGATAGGCTAGGTCATTGTTTAGCTGCTAATGGGCAACAGTTTGAACATTTACTTTAATGTTATGGTTTTCTTTAAGTTATTGTATTGCCTAGTTTAAGTTAATTAACTAAAGTTTATTGAATATTGAAAACTAATTGGAAATAATTAACTAAACCTTAATATCTTTTCAAAATAAGCTCTTTTGTATAATCCATCACTATTTAAATCTATTCTTGGTCTACACCGTGATCAACATTCTTGCAATAAAAGATGTACAATAAACTAGAATACTTTGACAACTTCAGTAGATGTCAGAGAACTAAGCCTATTAAGAAAATATTTAAAATTATCATTATTTTAAATCACTCTTCAAAACATTAAATGTGTGTTTAATTTGATCAAAATCCATACCATAGAAAAACCATTAACACGACGAAAAGATTTTCCTATGTAAATCCCTATGAGGCCTAGATAAAAAAATGCACTGTATATATATATATATATATATATATATACATATATTATATTTGGATTCTCTCCAGAATTCTAGATAGACTGAGACTATCGTATAAACATTTTTCAATGCTTTCTGTAACTGCGCAACATTTTTAATTTTTACATGTGTTTTTTTTTTCATTTTATTATTCGGCGCCATCAACCATACTATCTAGAATTTGTGATTAGATTGGCAATGTACTAGCCGATGAAATTGAACAGTCCGCTTATGACGAACTATTTGTAACTGCGTATGCTGACGATTTGGCTATCCCAATAAGCGATAAGCATGTAGATGCAATTTGTGATATGATGCAAACTGATCTTAATATATGATCCAGGTGGTATAAGGATCACTCCCTTAAGGTTAATCCGGCTAAAGCGGAAATGGTCCTCTTTACCAGGAAGAGAAAAGTGAATTCCTAAGCACTAATGTTACTGAATTTGATGTTATAATTCAGCGATATTGTGAAATATCTAAGAGTTACCCTTGACAAAAAGCTTAATTGCAAGAAACACATCGAAGTCAAAGTGAACAAATCACTGATGGCGTTTTGGCAACGTCGGCGTGCTGTGGCAAAGGTATACGATCTAAACCCACGCATGTCGATGTTGATATATACCATAGTTAATAGAGTATACGGTCGATGCGAAAAATTATTTAGGAGGAGGGACGTTACTGTAGACCATCCGCGCTATATTTACACAAATTACGTGCATATTCAGGGTGTCTCAGCGTGCGCGAGTTTATTAAATGGTTTATTTTCTTCAAAATCGGCTTTTACAGGCGTATGTAAGTCTATTAGGACCACATTTTAAAATTAGTTTCAATTTTACAGGGTGTCCCATAAAAGCATATCGTATCATAGTTATATTTTTTCTAATGGAATAACCTATATTTTATGAAATTAAACAAGGAAAATGTCTGGCAATGATCAATAAAATTCGATCAAACCCTTTTTCCAACTGCAAAAAATACTTACATTGTAAGTTTTACAAACATCTATTGAAACAACTACTTTTTGCAGTTGGAAAAAGGGTTTGATCGAATTTTATTGATCATTGCCAGAAATTTTCCTTGTTTAATTTCATTGAAATTTAAATAACTGCAAACGTGTGAGTCATCTTTGTTTCATTTTATTTAGTTCTATATTTTATGTTTTTTTAGATTATGTATCAAAAATAAAGTTAACTTTCATAATAAGTTCATATGCCTAAACCTAATAATTATTGAAATAATTAATTTTTTTTTTCGAAAAAATGACGTTTCGAAAAAAAGTCATAACCTTCAAATAGGTCAATGAAAACAAATGAAATTTTGTATCAGTGTATTAGACAGATGGATGAAAATTTTAGGCTATTTAGAGGAATTTAGTATCTAAAGATATTTTGATAATTTAACGTAACTTCAGAATCACATTCAAGGTGGAATTTCGTGCTTATTTTAAATGGCACATTTTATATCTAATAGCCATATATTATAGGAAATTTTATTGTCTTTCAAAAACTATAGAGGTATTTTACATCTACACCTAATAGTTTTTAAGATATATTAATTTTCGTTAACTTTTGACATTATATTTATTATTAATATGAAAAGGTGATACAAAGCGCCATCTATTGTTCAATTTAATATTTATATGTCCTTCGTAATGTATGTATTTTTAAATAAAATACCATGAAGTTGACGAGACAGAACTTAATTAAGTGTTTGTTGTGTATTTCGGAATTATATGTATTAAAACTTAAAATATGATGAGCCATTTTCTCGCGGATATTATATTGGTATGAGCACGGACTATATACATCGATAGTATCAGCTATTACTTACCTTATTTTCCAATTTCAACAAAACAGGACGTACATCCGAGATGGAAATAACCGTAGTGGTTTCTACTGTTTGGTGAATTCTAAATTTAATGAGTTGTTCGTTATTCTGTTTCGGCCACATGCCCTTGCATGATTTTGGTGGGATTTTTATCCAGTCTTCGTTCTCGATTGAAAGTTCATAAAATTCGATCGCTATTGATGAGTGATTTATGAGAAGCAGATAAGGTGTGAATGTTATTTTCTTTGTTAGACTGTTGTGGGTTAATTTATTATGAACGCTGATCTGTAAATTAGTATATCTATGAGCGTACAAATGTCATGAACGGGAAAACCAATCATCAATATATTTATTTTATGTTTACCTGATAATTTACATCATTTAATTTACTTGAAATCACTCCGGAAGATCCAGCTGTATCGAGAGAAAACTGCTTGGACCATTCTCCATTATCAAGACGTACAAATATTTTATTTCTAGCGAAAAAGTGGTCTTCATCAAATGAAATCATCAGTGGGTTTATAATTGATGGATGTTGCATAATATTAAGATTTTGTTCCTAAAAGAATGAATAAAATAATTAATTAGAAACAATACTTATGTAAAGATAGCTATAGATTTTAAAACTTCTATATCATTCAAGTTATATAAGTCTATCAGTATTTTAGCTAAAATATGTAATAAACATCCAAGTTAGTATCAATAAATATCCTCTTTATGTATTTACTCTCTATAAACTCCTCTAAAGGAGTATAAAGCAAAGAAAAAAGTATGTGTTCTAAATATGTTTATTGATTATTAAAAATACCTTCTTTAGAAAGAAAGTAACGTGAGGAAATTAAAATAAAAAGATCAGATTTATGGAAATATATTTTTTAAATATATAAAAATTGCAATTCTTGACTGGGCTTGTGAGGAGGTGAAGCAATTTCTTTATCATAAATCTCGTTCATCGGGTATGTACACCCAGTAGCATGGTGAATCCCAATCGTAACCCACGAAGGTCCCCTTTCGTGACGAGATCTAGCTTGGCTTTCTTATGTGTAGGGAACAGTAAACCACAGTCCGGTTGGCGTTTCACCCTTATCTCCGATGGTCCCCGTCCGATTGAGGGTGAAAATGGAATGGCTTACAGTCGAAAAGTATACACGACTTTTTACGTGCACGATATTTATATACAAAAAAAACACGTGAACAATTACGTATCTCTTAAAGAATAGCCTCATTGTATTAATTCTGCGTACTTCATTATTTATCTCTGCAGCATCCGCATTTATTCTTGTATATAATTAAGAACAATTATTATAAGTTAAGTTAAGAAAGAGACATTGTAATGAGCTGACGTGAATATTGTTGTAAATAAAATAAAAACGTTTTTTAAAAACTAAAACAGTTAAGTGAAAAACGTAATTGGCGCAGTCGTACGGATAAGTTCCAGTGAAACAATTGCAATAAAACCCAAAGAAATCTGAGGACTTTCACATAAAATAAAAGTGAACCCAGAAAAAAACGGTTAAAAGCAGTCACTGAGGTAATCACCGAAGAACTTAAGAACCAGGGCATAGTTTCCACAACGAAAGAACCAGAGGCATGATACCAGAGTTCGACAGAAGAAAAAAGAAAAGGATCCAAGGCATAGTTCCCATAGTCCACAAGGTCTAGCAGCAATCGACTCTTCTCTTCAACTTCACCCACTTCATTGCAGCAACCCCAGGAGAACGTTTTTGAAAAAATGAAAATATCATTATGAATGTCCAATTTAAATTTTTACATTTAAAAAAAATCATATGTCAAATTCTAATAGCAGTAATTCATTTCCATCTTTACCACCTTCTCCTAATTCATACGAAAATAACGCAAATAATTATTATTAGTAGTGTCACAGACAATTGTTGATTCATTTTATAATAACCAAAATAATTTTCAAAATAATTTTATTTTAAATAGTTTCAAAAATGAATTAACAGGTAGAGCTAAATTAGTAGTTAACGTAAATACGGTAAACAATTTTAATGAATTAAGAAATGTTTTAATAAGAAATTTTTCCGATCCAAGAGAAGAAGCATGCATCAAACGCGATCTAATCAGCTTAAGACAAAATCAAAATGAAACACCTACACAATTTTATGAAAGGTGCCTTGAAATGCTGAATATAATTTGCTCGTATGTAAATGTTCACGAACCGTTACTAAACAATCGTAATCTAAAAAATGATTTGTACAAAAATCTAACTTTGAAAACATTTTTGGTAGGATTAAAAGATGCTTTAGGAACGACAATTCGTTAACCAAGAAGAAAATATTTATTATCTCCAATCTCAAAACAGACAAAGCTTTAAAATAAACCAAAATAATAATTTTTCAAAAAATAATAATAATAACTAGAATCATTATAACAATAATAGATTCCAAGTTCCGAGTCAATTCAGATTTAATTATAACAACAATAATAACAACAATCGTTGTTAGAAAACATTTTCCTATATCAAGTGGAATAATGGCCGGTCCACCAGTACCATGGTGGAATAACGAAATTAGGCAGGCAATAAAAGAGAGGAAAAGAGCTATGTACAAGTTTAGAAGAGCTCCGACCCGGGAAAACCTGATAGCCTTCAAGAAGCGGCGCGCAATCGCTCACCGCAAAATTCTTGAAGGTAAAAGGCTATCAGGGGAGAGCTATGTGTCGTCAATCACTCCATCCACACTTATGAGCGAGGTGTGGAAGAAGGTGGGTGCGATAGCGGGGAAGAAATTTTCCGCGGTAGCACCCATCTTAAATGTAAACGGCTGTGAAATTGACGACACGGCAGAGATGCGGATGCAATTGCGTCGCAGTTCCACTCTGCCAGTAGCTCCCATAACAACAATGATCGTTTCCTGGGTCTTAAAAATGATCTCGAAGTTCCTTTGGATTTCTCTTCTCGGGAATCCTTACACTACAATTTAAAGTTTTCATTGTCTGAACTAGAAGAGGCAATAAGTTCCACGGGCGCTTCAAAAGCGCCAGGACCGGATGGCATCCCATATCAGATCGTCCGGCAATTTCCTTCATGTATGAAGGAATACTTGCTGGACATTTATAATCTGATTTCGGACAGGGGCGTCTACCCCAGCCAGTGGAAAACTGCCATTATTTTGCCTCTTCTAAAAACTGGTAAGGATCCCACAAATGCCGCCAGTTACCAGCCTATATCCCTAACTAGCTGCTTAGGTAAGGTTCTAGAAAAAATGGTCAACAACCGACTGGTGTGGCTGCTGGAGACATACGGTCTCCTAGCGAAATACCAGGCAGGTTTTAGAAAATTGCATAGTACTGTTGACCAGCTAGTCCACCTGGAGAACTCCATCCAGGAGGCCTTCTTGGAGAGAAAACACCTCGTAGCGGTGTTTTTTGATCTAGAGAAGGCATACGATATGACCTGGAGATATGGAGTTCTCCAAAAAATGCACGAATGGGGACTAAGGGTCAATCTGCCCCTTTTTATAAAATCGTTCATGTCCAGTCGTTATTTTAAAGTCAAAATTGGGGAAACTGAATCTTCACAATGCGTATTAGAGAATGGCATTCCCCAAGGTTCAACCATTTCTGTCACCCTATTCGCAATAGCAATTAACGATATCGCTGAGACAGTAATCCCCTATAAAAAATGCCTCTATGTCGATGACTTGGTCATATATATGGTAGGAGATACCATCCCTGCCATTAATCATTAATTGCAAGAATTCATCGACAAGGTGAATAATGACGCGGAGTCTAGAGGTTTTCATTTCTCTGTAAGAAAAACCTAATGTATCCACTTTTGTAGACTCCGACGACCGCATCGTGACCCTGGACTCTCACTCCAGGGCCGACGGATACAGGTCGTCGAAAGTATCCATTTTTTGGGGCTGAGGCTCGATAGATTTCTTTCCTATCGAGCCCATGTCGAAGAGCTGGTCGACAGAGCAAAGAAAGCATTAAACCTTATAAAATGCTTGGCCAGCATCAACTAGGGAGCCGGAAGAGAGGTGCTGCTGCGACTGTATAGGGCTTTAGTATTATCCAGAATCGACTACGGTTGCACGGTATACTCTTCCGCTCGAAAATCCTGGTTGAAGCCCCTCGATGCGGTTCACCATTTAGGCATTAGGTACGCCACTGGAGCTTTTCGGACGAGTCCCACGCCGAGCCTCTGCTGCAAGTCGGGTGTCCCCCCGCTAGATTCTCGCCGCAACGGCTTCATATTGCAGTATGCGGCGGCAATGCAGGCGAAAAGGGGACATGTCAATCGCCGACACTTTCTTGTAACTGAGCAGCAGATAAGGTATGCGAGAAGACCGACAGTCACTAGACCGGCGTGCGTCCGAGCGAAAGAGCCAATGGGGAGACTAAATATCAGTCTACCAAGGGTATTCCAGGTCGGATTCTTAGAAGCTCCACCATGGCTTTTGCCAAGCGTGGAGTGTCGTCTGGATCTGACACAAGAAAAGCGATGTTAGCCCCTACATTCTTAGGGGCAAGTTTCTAGAAATCATCGCTGAATACCCAGACTCCCCGCGCGTGTACACTGATGGGTCGAAAGGGTGTTCCATCGTTATCGATGGTTTATGTTCTTCAAAATCGGCTTTCGCAGGCGTATGTAGGTCTATTAGGACCACATTTTAAAATTAGTTTCAAATATACAGGGTGTCCCATAAAAGCATGGCGCATCATAGTTATATTTTTTCTAATGGAATGACCCATAAATTATATTTTTTTTCATATTCTACATCAAAAATAAAGTTAACTTTCATAATAAATTCATATGCCTAAATCTAATAATTTTTGAAATATTTAAATATTTTTGGAAACATTGACGTTTCGAAAAAAAATCATGCCTCTCAAATGGATGAATGAAAATAGATGAAATTTTGTACAAGTATATTAGACTAAGAAGTAAATATGTTAGGCTATTTACAGAAATTTAAAATCTTAAGATGTTTTGATAATTTAACGTAACTCCAGAAACACATTCAAGGTCAATTTTCATGCTTATTTTAAATGGCACACCCTATATCTAATAGCCCTATCTTGTAGGAAATTTTATTGTATTTCAAAAATTATGAAAGTATTTTTTTACCTAAACCTAATAGTTTTCAAGATATATCCATTTTCGTTAACTTTTGACATAATATTTATTATTCATAATATGGAAAGTCGATACAAAGCGCTATCTATTGTTCAATTTAATATTTATTATTATTATTCCATAAAGGCAAGTGTTTAGTTATTGTTTATAAATAAAGTCAGTTGACCCAACAAATGATTTTCGAGATATTTCCTAAATTTAAATTAATAAACTAATTTTATTAATTGTGAATATACTAATTGCATTATTTATTTACACATGTGTAAATTATTTGATAAAAACTCGTTAGAATTGTAAAACAAATATAACGAAATACATAAAATAAATTGGCAAAATAGTATTAAAAGTAATTTATAATAATATTTCAAAAATACTACCATCGAATACATAATTCAATTTTATTTTAAATGATATTTTGACATTTCTCAGCATATTAAGTGTAATTAATCTAAATGTATTATTAATTCTGCCTTCCATGTATTCAATTGTCGTGTGAGGAGTGCTGTATATTTGATTTGACAGAAATAAATCCATGGGGATTAAATCAGAGGATCTAGGTTCTTTCATTTAATAGAAACATTATTTTTTTTAATTGTTAGTAATAATACGAATGTGTCAATTAAATTTGCTTATAAACAAAAGCCTATTAGAATAACTCATTAATCAATAATGATTATTAAATTAAGCAATAGATGGCGCTTTAACGAAAATTAAACAAAAACTATTAGGTTTAGGTGTAGAATACCTTTATACTTTCTGAGAGACAATAAAATTTCCTCCAAGGTAAGCCTATTAGATATAGGGTGTGCCATTTATGTTAAACTATCAAAACATCTTAAGATTTTAAATTCCGCTTAATAGTCTGAAATATTCACCTATTAGTCAGATATACTGACACAAAATTTCATTTGTTTTTATTCCCCATTTGAGAGTTATGATTTATTTTCGAAACGTCAATTTTTCCAAAAAATATTTAAATATTTCAAAAGTTATTAGGTTTAGGCATATGAACATATTATGAAAGTTAACTTTATTTTTGATGTAGAATCTGAAAAAAATAAAATAAAATATGGGTCATTCCATTAGAAAAAATATAACTATGATACGCAATACTTTTATGGGACACCCTGTATGTATGATACTAATTTTAAAATGTGGTTCTAATAGACCTACATAGGCCTGCCGAAGCTGATTTTGAAAAAAAAAAAAACCATTTAGCCGTAAAGCTACTCGGCGCGCACGCTGAGACACCATGTATAACCACCACCACAGCTCATTCCTTATTTGTTCCGACTCGCTTAGTGCCATCCTCAGTTTAACGTCGTTGTATTCGGTCGACCCGCATGTCCAGCTTATGCAAGCCTCGATATTCGAAGTGTCCCGAGTCAAAAAGACGATTGTCTTCGTCTGGACTCCGGGACATGTGGGTATCGAGGGTAATGAGCTGGCCGATGAAGCTGCCCGTCAGGCAGCGGAAGCGGGGACCGATGACGGAATTCCGGTTAGACCTGACGACGTTAAATAATACATAATATCTAAGCTATCCGAGGATTGGCACCAGAGTTGGAACCGCTCCGAGAGCAAGTTAAAGTCAATCAAGCTCTCCGTGACACCCTGGAAGTCGCTGGTAAACCTCACAAGGAGGGAAGAGGTCGCCCTGTGCCGTTTACGCATAGGGCACACCAACTTGACCTCTTCCTGTCTCCTTTCCGGCGACGAACAACCAGATTGTCACGAATGTCACGACCGTTTAACGGTGGAGCATATCTTAACGGAATGTCCAGCCTACGCAAATCAACGCGATAGGCTGAGGCTGGATGGTAATGTCGCGTCCATATTAGATAATAGCAAGGGGTCCGTAGAGAAAATCATAAAATTCCTACGTGAGACAAATTTACTCAAGCGATTATAGGGTGTGTGTCGTCTTCAGTGTTAATTTATTTTAATTTATTGATTGTTGTGTCCTGTATTGTCTGGTGGGATCAGAGCCTGTTTACAACTCTGATTCCACTTTTCGTGTATTAAGTGTTTTGTGTGTAGTGTCGTCTGCTCAATAGTCCTTTTACAACTCTTGAGCATTTAGGTTAAGTGTTTTTAGGTTCGAGAATCGAGGTTCGTTTACAAACTCGATGTCGTCTTTCTGTGATATTAGCATTAGGTTTTAATTTGTTTAGGGTGAGGTTTTATTATATTTATATTTAGGTCAGGTAAGGCTGTGATATTAGTTTTAAGTTAATTTGGGCAATGCCTGACAATGCTACATCTGAAGTCAGCGCACTTACTCAGACCTGACCGGCTAATGACCATAGCAGTCGAAGCCGGTAAAGTGGGAGGGGTTTTTAGTTGGTAGTTTCCCGAACAAAATTTGGGAAGAGTCCGACACAGCGTCCGTAAATGGATTTTCCCCTTCCACAGCACAAAAAAAAAAACAACAATCGTCAACCAATTAATATACAACCGAGAAACATAAACACACGTTTCCCTACTAATAATCAAGTATTTAAACCTCAAAATGTTTGGAAACCAAGAAATCAAAATCAAAATTTTGTACCTACACCAATGAGTGTTCAAACTAGAAATACCCAAAGAACAAATCAAACTTATCAACAAACGCCTATGAGTATTCAGATAAGAAATACAAACATGAATAATTCTAATTTTAAAAATTATAGACCAAGATTAAATCATATTGCTGAAGAATTGTATAATACAGAAACAACTGATTATGATAATATTCAACCTTCAACTAGTAGATATGTAGAAGATAACAATACAAATTTTCACTTGGCTCGAGAGAAGGAATTACCAAGGTAGAAAACTTAACATTAGGCAATGAAGCTTTGCCTTACATCGAAATTAAAATAAATAATAATAATTTAAAATTTTTAGTAGATTCAGGTTCAAATAAATTTATAAGTCCTAAAATTGCAGAAAAATATTTTTATGATAAAATTACTGAAGAATCTTTTGTAGTTTCAACAGCATTTAATAAAACTTTTCATAAACATGTAGTTATAATTCCTACTCCATGTGAATTTAATCTTCCGAATAGTTTTTCTAAATTTTATTTATTTAAATTTCATAATAAATATCATGGATTGATTGGTATGGATTTATTAACTAAACTTAAAATAAAGATTGATTTTAAAAATTCAATAATGTATACCCCTCAAGCTAAAATTATTATAAAATATCAAAAGCCTATTTATGTTTTAGCTATTAACGTTAATAATAATTACGAAATATATAATACAAATATAGATTATAATTATAATGAAAATAATAAAAAAAAATAGTGAAAGTAATAGAAGTAATACTAAAAATAATAAAATTACTCATGTAACAAAAATTGTGAAAAACAATAAAGAATTCTTGAGTAATGAAAATGATAATACTGATGTTAAAAATAATATTACTGATTTTACTCCTGTAACAAATAAAAAGAAATAGAATTCTCGAGTAAAATTCAGAAAAATGATAAAAATATAGATAAATAAATAAAATATGAACTTATGAGTAATCGCTCTAAACATAATTTTAAAATATTTAATAAGTTAGCAAAGACTAACAAAATTATTAATAAAAATATAAAAGATATAAATGAAAATCTTTTTAATTCTAACTTTTCCAAGGCACATTTTGTAAGCGCAGATTTAAAAATGGGAAAAGGAATTGCAAAAATATTTAATAAAAATTTAAAAATAAAGATACTTTACTTTCACAAAATCCAACAAAAAATAAAATTTGTTATTTAAAGGATAAAGAAAGATTAATTATGTATTCAGTGACAAAAAATAATTTTTATGATAAACCATCTTATGAAGATATGTTTAATACATTAATTAATCTAAAAAAGTTTTGTGTAAATAAATTCCTAAAATAGGATCTGTATTAGATTAGTTAAATTTTTCAATCATAAGAAAAATGCTAATGTATATATTTAATGATGTTAATATTAAGATTTTTATACATAGTATTAATGAAATAAATAATTTTAATTTAAATGTTCAATATGATAACCTTAAATTAGATTTGGATAGGATCAGAACTCAGCACTTAAATCGAGAAGAAAAAGATGAAATAGAAAAACTTTGCATTGAATATTCGGAAATATTTTATAATGAAAATGAAGAACTAATATTCACAAATCTAGTTAAACACAGGATAAAAACACAAGATGAAGAACCAATATATACAAAGTCATATAGACATCCTTTTATACACAAAGACGAAGTAAACAGACAAATTACAAATATGCTTGATCAAAATATAATTAGACCTAGTGATTCACCTCGGTCGTCACCAATTTGGGTCGTACCTAAAAAAATTGATTGCTCAAATAAACAAAAATGGAGAATAGTCGTAGACTACAGAAAGTTAAATAATAAAACAATAACAGATAGATATTCCCTTCCGAACATTACAGATGTTTTGGATAAATTAGGTAAATGTAATTATTTCACAACATTAAATTTAGCAAATGGTTTTCACCAAATTGAAATGCATAACGATGATATTGCAAAAACAGCCTTTACAGTCGAAAACGGACATTATGAATATACTAGAATGCCGTTTATTATTTTTCAATAAATAACGAGTGTCAAGTTATAAGTAGCCGATTACAGGCACTACAAATTTTCAACTTTTTTCCTTTTTCAATAAAAAATGGAAAATAAAAGTGGAAACTCTAAGTTTTATTCTTAATTATATTGAACATCAATACTTAAAAATTATATCAACCAGGTGAATTCCATTTCTATCAACACATATCTGCACGCCGTGCAACATTCATCAATAGCTTGTCTTATGTTATTTTTTTAGTATTCCCTAGTCGATTCTGGTACACAAAAAAGTAATCCGAAGACGAGAAATTATAAGAGCACGCAGGAAACGGCTGATATCTACGCTGATAAAGCAGACGACCCGAAAACATCTCTCGCAGAGCTTCCATAGATAAATTTGACATATTAGGCCTTGCACCGTCTTGTTGAAACCACGTAACATCTAATAGTAATCTAATAGTAAGTTGACCGATGGCGGTTACGGTTACTGTTTTGTGGGAAGATGTGCGCTTTAACACAGGCATACATAGGCCTCATTTGACCCCTAATGTTTAGGGTATCTCGACCATGTATCAGCACAGCCAGCCTACCTCATCAAGATCCACGGTTTTGTCCTCCAAACAGCACCCTCTACAGTCTGGTGATTCAACAATACCTAATCTATGGAGGTGTGATCAAAGTCTGCAGTGTCCAGTCAGAACAGCCGTGATACGGTTTAAGTTCTCCCTGGACAGCCGCAGGTATTGTTTGGCTGATCTTTCATTTGGATACCGAAGGATTTCCTTAGAAAATCTACAGCCAATAGACCGATGGCATCCACTAAAAACATTTGCAATATGTCCACATATTGTGCAGTGTTAACAACTACTGCATTTCCCAATTCATCTTTGAAAAAAATTGGGCCCAAGATTACAGTTGCAGCTCTAACGCAAATTATGCTTATATCTTTCGCTATGAAGTTGAAAATGTGCCACGAAGTTGAGGATATCTGGCCCTCTTTCTAAAATCCAGCGTGTAACGTGCCGTTCCTATGCAACCTTTCTCTCATCCCTGTAATACCTTTTTCCTGCCTTTATTATAGGCAACTTTATACTCCTACCCCACCATCACTGCATCCAACCGTCATTTTACCATTTTTATATCCCTTCCTCTCCCTATATAAACACGTGCACGTTTTTTTTTTACCACATCAGTCGTTCTCGAGACTTGAAGCGTGACGGTCGTGTGTCACGCTCTTGCTCTCGCGCTCTGCTGTTTTTCTTCGCCGCTTCGCCGCCGCTTTCTAATAGTTATTTTAGGTATTTACCTAATTTTCAGCGCTTGTAATTTGTAACTTTGTTTTGTTTTTTTCAAAACGGAACTTAGTTGCTTTTATAGGCAACCCCTTCTCATCACCTCGGCCGCTGTAGTAGCCCGCCACCAGGTCGAGCGCCATCGTGGAGAACGTCTTCGTGGCTAGTGCGTTTATTTAAAGTACTGTCGCAGAAGACACGAACGAGAAAACTCTTTGCAACCTCTCCAGGGGGACCTGGTTAGGTTAATTAGAGTTCGCACGTTTGCTAGGGCAGCTGACCGAGGACTCAGCCGTGCTTTCCCCGAAAGTGTGGGAATCGTCGAAAAAGCAGGCGTGAAATCGTTACCGCCCAACGGCAAACATTAAGGCCAGGGGGACGTGCTTAACTCTGACCTTCCCTTTTCACCGGGCGGCTTAGCCAAAAGGCGGCTAAATCGCCCATCCCCGCCCAATAATGTCCACCCAAACCGCCCCCACCATGGAGGACTTCCAGAAACTCCTTTTGGAAGTCCAACAGCTTAGAGAGCAGAATGCTTTCCTCCAGAGGAAAGTGGAACTGCTTGAGGCGCTTCCGAACGCCATCTCCGACTCCCCATCTGACATTTCGTCAGACGACTATTCCTCCGGCTCGACCACCCCCGAACCTTCCGCTGATTCCGATGCGGAAAGGCCCGGAACCTCCATGGAAGTATCACCTTCCGAACCCGCCGACGAGGCGGCTGTCCCCAAAAATAACGACGGCTTCACCGTCGTTAAATCCAAAAAGCGGAAGAAAAACCGCAAAACCCCCAAAGAAGAGCCGCTTAGGCGTTAGTAACGCCGCTGCGAGAGCGCTTAGCTCTCGCAGCGGCGTTACTAACGCCACTTCCCCCGGCGAAACCCGCGCTATTATCGTCGGCGATGTTAACACCGCCGACAAAACACCAACTCCCCCCAAAAGTGCCAAACGCGCTCCCTCTAACATCGCCCCAAAAAATGGAAGCAATTCCGCCCCCGCTGCCACACCAAATCCCCCCAATGGAGACAAAAACGTCTCCACCGCCCCAACAAAACCGGCTACACCCGCTAAGAGAGCAACCGCTCTCCCAACTATCCAAATCAGAGAGGCGTCTAAACCGACCCTTGACGACATCGATAACATCGCAACTGACAAATGTGTCAGTAAACCCCCGCCTGTAAATATCACAGACAAATCTCTGTGGTATAAATTATCGACAGAACTGGCCAAAAGACACATTCACGTTTTGAAAGCCCGCCCCACAATCAACCACATAGCCGTCTATGTGCAAACCGCTGACCACTACTGGCAGCTAATTAAATATCTAAAAGAAATCAAAATAGATTTCTTCACTTACGCCCTTAATGAGGAAAAACACCTCCAAATATGTGTCCGCAATATTGACACAAAATACTCCGACGAATATGTCGCCGATGCCATCAGAGAGCTCCCCATTCCCATCATTAACATCCGCAGGATGGGTACTGAGCGTAGACGTCTCCCCATGTTCCACCTTACTGTGGAAAACTCCTCTAAAGGCCGTGAGATTTTTAATCTCAGGTACTTAAAACATTCCCGCGTGTTCGTTGAACACCTTAAGCCCTCGAAAAGGGCACGACAATGCCGGAAATGTCAATATTTCGGCCACAACTCCGACCACTGCAACTGCAAACCCCGTTGCGTTAAATGCAACGAAGATTATCACACGAGTGAATGCACTCGCGTAATTTCCCTTGAAACTCCAGCTATATGCTGTAATTGTAGTGAAAACCACATCGCGAATTATCGTGGGTGCAAAAAGTTCCCCAAAAAATCTTTCGCCCAAGCCGCGGCTCCTAAAATGCCTGCAAAACCGCAGGCCCCTAAACCACAATCTCCACAACCTATTATTCAAACGAGTGATATGCTGAAATTAAACAGCCACCCAAATTTCACGCGTTTACTAGTCAGCTTCAACAGCTGACAATCCAATACATTTTATCTGCTCAAAATGGCCAATAATAATCTAGAGGTTGCCCCCTGGTGCAGAATATGCACCCTTAATATAAACGGTTTACGTGCCCGTTTTCCCGAACTTGAAAAATTATGCTTAGCCATAAAATTGATGTTTTACTATTAAGTGAAACTCAAATTTCTGACACTCGTGGCCTGTTTATAAACGGGTACCGACTTTACTCCACCCACAGCCCTACTATACGAGGCACTGCTATCTATGTTCGGGATAGCATTGACCATTCTGTCCTCTCAAATCCAGATTCCACAATTCTGGAACATACTTCGATCATCATCCGCCTTAATGTCAAACAAATCAGGGTAACGAGCTTGTACCAGTCACCCTCCAAACCCCTAATAGTCGATGATTACAAGAACATCTTTCCCGATGATGTACCCACTGTAATCGGAGGCGATTTTAATGCCAAGCATCCTAACTGACACAGTCGCCTCACGACTAAAAAAGGCCGTGAATTAAACGAATTTATCGTCCAACATCCCTTCCCGATCAGAGCAGTAAGTCAAACTGCCCCAACTTTTTATCATCACTGCAGCGATTACCGTCCCGACATCATCGACTTCTTCCTAGTCAATAGAATCGAGCACGATCTCGACATTTGGTCGATTTCCGAATTAGATTCAGACCACAACCCAGTTTTTCTGGATATTTGTGCTGATCTAACCAAACATCGCCGCTCAGTTACTATCACTAACTGGCAAAAATTTTCCAAAAACGTGCACGATTTGCTGGTTAAAATTCCCAAAACATCCGGGAATCTAGAGCAAATAAATGAGAGAATTAATTTCCTCACACTCACGATCCAAACTGCTCTTGCAGGCGCTTCTAAAACCCGAGTTGTGCCTGAAAAAAGCAGTTACTTACCCCCCGAAATACGCGATAAAATACGCGAAAAAAATCGCACTCGGCGATTATGGCAGCAAACTCGCTGCCCTGCCACCAAAAACCGCCTTAACCGCCTCCAAAGCGAAATTAAGGAAGAAGTCCGCAACTTCAAAAACGCACAATGGATGCGTCTCACCGAAGAAGCTTCTCAACACCGCCCCCATCTATGGAAAATCACTAAGCGATTTTCCAAAACGCGAACAACAGCCCCGGTTATTCACGGCCGCAACGGACTTGTCTACCTTTCGGAAGACAAGGCCGAGGCGTTCGCCTAGAGCGACAGTTCGCCCCGAATCCGCTTACAACAAGCGATGAACTCCTTGACGAAGTTGAAGAAGCCATGGAGCATCTTGAACACTCACCAACTGACCCGGACCACTGATTTTATAATCACTGGTTTTGATCGTGGTCATAGCACTCTTGCCGTATTTCTTGATATTGCGAAAGCATTTGATAGAGTATGACACGAAGAACTGCTGTACAAGCTCGCCTCCCTTAATTATCCCCATTATTTAGTAATGTTGATTAAAAGTTTTATCAACAAACGCACATTCTCTGTCCGCTACGCATTTTCGCTATCTGCACCACGCAAAATGACTGCGGGTGTACCACAAGGTTCCGTGTTGTCCCCTTTGCTTTATAATATATTCGTTTACGACCTTCCGGTCACGACGAATGTATTATTAACGCAATTCGCGGACGACACCGCCTTCCTGTACAGGGGTACATATTTACCTTTTATGACGGCCAAACTCCAAACAGCCCTCGATAATTTCGAGGAATGGGCCAACGAATGGCAACTCTCTGTTAATCCAGAGAAAAGCCAAGCCATCCTGTTCACCAAAAGCAGGAAACCCCAACATCTTTAACGCCTGCCTAAAAACAGGCTATTTTCCGGTCGCATGGAAACATGCGACAGTCATTCTAAAGATATGAAATATCCTCAGAATCACAGGCCGATATCTCTCCTCTGCACACTCAGAAAACTATTCGAGAAAATAATTCACGCCCGCCTAAGCGGCTAGACAAACGACCACCGCATTATCCCCGACCACCAATACGGCTTTATGAAAGGTGTGTCCTCCACTCACCAACTGACCAAAACCACTCATTTTATAATCACTGGCTTCGATCCTACTAAGTGCAAACAACAGAGCAGAGAATGAGCATTTGGTTATTAATCATATTTAGGATTAAAAATGTCCGCTGAATGTTAGACATTATTTTCTTTAAAATTACAATTTGAATGAAGAATTGTCATTAAGCTTAATTTTTACAATTAAAAAAAAATTGCGAATTAATATTTGTGTTTATTTTTGTTTCAGAAACTCTCGGAACTCTCCTGACCTAGTGAACCTAGTGGCTGACACTGGGTTCAAACCAAGCGTGATAAGTGAGGGAGCGCTGAGCCCCTTAAAACCGAGTTCTACCGAGATATCACAGTTGAGGTGAGTGAGGGAGCGCTCAGCCCCTTAAAACAAGTGTACCGGAGTATCGCCGCCGTACGAGACGAGAGAATTAAAGGTGAGCGTGTGTTGTGGAAGTTCGAAGTTATATTTACACTGCACCGGAGGAATCCGCCAAATTAATTATTTCTTATAGTGTTAACTTTCATTCGTTTATGTAATTGTTTTTAATAAATGTAATTAAAACAATTCTTTGTGTTATCCGTCTACACTTAAGGTGTAGTGGGCGCCCAAGCAAAAACCCACCTCTAATCCCTATCTCCACTGAGTTACCAGAAACGGTTACATATTTGACGGCCCGAACAGGGACCGTTGCAAATTTGGCTATCGTGACAAAAATCACCGTTACAAGCGACTGAATCGTAAACAATTATCCTTTGAGCAATCTGCCAGCACTCCATATCCAACAATACTTGACATATGACAGTATATTTTGAATTTAAAATTATTACAACTAGATGTTAAACATTTTTGTACTTAATACCAAATTTTGTCACTCGTAATTTGACACATTTTATATCTTATTTTCAGTATATAAACATGGTTTTATGGAAGGGGGAAATATAAATTCCTCTTTTAATGATTTTATATAATCGGTTGTAAGTGTGATGCAAACTGACAGCCTGTATTGTGGTGTATTGTTGGACCTTTCTAAAGCGTTTGACTGCACAAGCCATCGGATACCACTTTCAAAACTATATAACTATTGACTTAGAAATATAGCGTGTAATTGAATGAATAAATAATTAATGTAATTAAGAAAGTGTATATAATTTCAATTTGGTTCTTATTGATCACTTGGTGAAATATTTTAACCATTTTTTTAACGTTTTCAAATTAAACACTTGATTTTATTTCGCCATACTCAGTATATTCAGTAGACCTATCGATTCTGAAATTTGAATAAAAACATAGCAAATTTTCTGTATGTCAGAATATGATTAATAATGTACTTTTCACGTTCTCATCTGTGGCCTACTCGACATGTTTAATTCGATAATATTCAACATTATCGAACATAATCTTTGAAATTAACTGATACAAAATATAAAAGAGTTAATTAAAAACAAATAAATACTATTATAAAAATAAATGAAAAAAAAATATTTCAAATACTTACTTCGCGTTTAAACGTTATCCTACAACTCGTTATCTTACATCCGGTTAATTTGCAAGTTCCTGGATCATCGGGTTTATTCCATTTCTGTAAATTTTTTAGCGTACAATAATTTCGCATTTTTTTCTGCATTTCTGTTACCTGATAACTCAACAACCGACCCGTTTTGTTTACCATCCAAAATGGACAATACAGAGTCATGACAAAGGTCCCCTTTTTCTCAGCGGTGTGCATGCCAAGATTAAATAGTGTCACTTCGGTTCCGACGTAATTCTTGAAAGTCCACATAGCAAATTCACTTGGATGTTCGGGAATACCGTATTTACACGACCAATTTCTTTCTAAATAGGTATACTGAAATAAAAATTAAAAGTGATTTTAATAAAAATGATAATAATAAAATATCAATAACTGAGTTACATGAAAAACCGTAGTACAATTTTTTTTATACAAAAACATCTTAAAGAACGTAATATAAGTACTTTAAAATAAATTTACATTAAAACATCTACTAATAGGGCTTAAATCCTTTGATACCGTGAATTACATAATGGAAACTTGCTGTTGCGTAGCAAAAACATACTGCATAATACAATTTTTTTTATTCGAGAATATTTAATGCAAAGCACAAAAAATACGTAATATAAGGTATGTGCAGACATGTGTTTCGAGATTCATCCGTCGTAAGTGCAGCTCTGCTTTATATAATTACAAAGTTGTTAAATTAAATTAATCAAACGGTCTTGCGATCTTCCGTATTAATGATTGGTATAAACTTGTAGTTAAAGCAGCAGGCAGTATTTGAGCAACATTCTTGGCAGAAAAGTGAAGTGGAATCTCAATATCCAGGAAAGAGCAAATAAAGCAATGGTTGCGCTCTACTCTCGCAAGAGGTCCATGGGTGATAAATGAGGTATGCAACCCAATACTATCAACGTATTGAGCTGTATTTTGCCATTGCGTTGTTAAAAAAATTGATACATATCTTAAACGAACTTAAAATAGTAATTAAAAAGATTTTTCAACGTGTAAAAATTAAATTTATAGTTATTTATTTATATTATTTAGTTGTACTAACATGCGTATTTAGTTGGCTACCTATCAATCTGCAATCATTGTTTATCACTCTACATTACAGTTATGTAATATTACATAATTAAACTTTTGATCATAAACCTGACACAATCCTTTATAACTCAGTTAATGTGCTATGTAATAAATAATTCTCAATGTATATTTCAAAGAAATACTGCAAATTTAAAACTAATTGTTTATTATTAAATAAATTCTTACTCTTAATACGATTACTGAGACGCCCGGATTAATATTTAGAAACACGTGATGTGTGCCCGGCGGTATGTCCGTTTCGTTTTTAATATCCAGTAAACAAACTGTTAACATCACTGGTAGGCAATTTTTCAATATCACCGACGGTTTTAGGTGTATAGTATAAAAGACGCTCGACATTGTGTGTTGATCTGCATTACCATTAGTTACTTCCTTCATTTCACCAATAGCCTAAAATAATATATACAATTTTCATTATTTGTTTATATATCTGTAAATATGGTAAACTAAAATACACGTTTTTATTTAACTGTTGGGTTCGGAAAGTATTTTTTTTTTTGTTTTTGTTTTTTTAATGAAAGATGATTTTCTTAGAGTGATTTAATATTTTATTCAATCATATATTGTCCACACTAGTCGAATACTCTTTGCCATATTTCTAGTGATATGATATTTCCGCTTTCATAAAATTATTATTTGTAAGTGATTGTTGACCTCCTCATTTGAATTAAGCACTTTACTGTCTAAAAAGTTTTGTTGGTACCGAAACAAATGAGTGTGGGGTGTGTGGCATTATATCCCATCGAAAGTCTAAAAGATACATGTATCTAGCTTCGCATTATCTTGTTGGAACAACTACACTTATTCTATTGACCAATTCTGTCCTAATTTTTTTCTTTGAGTAAACAATTCAATTTGTTCATCTGAAGACGTAGCACTTCATATTTGTTCGTTGTGTTGCTCAATAAAAGCTCAAAATAAACGATTGGCTTTCGAAGTGCGTTGAGTCGGTTCATTATTTCTACTTCAGGATTCAATGCGACGGCACTTTTTCTGTAAGAGATGAGGATAGCGATCTCATGAGTAGTTATTCGCCGGTTGAGACACAATTATGCTCTTTATTATGTCTTCATAAGCTTCATTTGGCTTTCGAGAACGTGATTCATTTTCTAGGTCAAATTTACCGTATAAAATTTTTGAAAACCAGTTCTAGCGCCGGCGCTTACTTAACACATCTTTTCCATACACAATGGATAAATTTACTTTTTCTGCAGTAAACATGTAAAATTTGCAAAAAATGCTGTTTTTCTCTTTCCATATTTAAAAGGATCTCAATCATAAACTACTGCTTTATCTTTTTAGAATCAATCGATTATTTTCCCAAGCAAGACTTGCTATTTCAGCTGTCAAAATGCATAATATAGTTCGACGTTCGTGTAAAATTGGCTCTGAAAAAAATATAATAAAGTCCTCTGCCGAAAAAAATCAAAATTACTTTCCCAACAACCCATTAGTATCAAATCCATAACTCATAGTCATGTTATATCCGTCTTTTAGTCGCTATTAAGAGATGAAATGAAATGGATTCGGAATAGCGGAATTTTGAAGGGATATATAGATTCCGTTTTAGACAAAGTACGTTTATGGGATTAGTAGGAAATATTTGGGATAATTGGGACTGTTTTTAGATTATTTGTATTTTGCTAGTTTTGTTATATGGAAGCGCATTGGATGGGAAATGTTTGGGTGTTGGATTTGAGTGAGGATACGAAGCTCTCATCGTTCAACTACCACTATATTTTTTTTAGAGTTGGTTGTGGAATGGAGTTAATAAGAGAACGACACGTATTTTTTACTAATTTTGAGTTTCGATTAGCCATTGTCTAGTGGAAAGGGCTTTGGGGAAATGGGTTGATATACTATTGGAGTGGGGCCGACTGTTAATTGTAGAAGCTGATGGATTTAGGTATTGGAGATCGGGATTATACATTTTGTGGATGAATATATTGCAAATAAGTGGAGAGAGAGTGCCTAAAATAATTTTAAATGTTAATATAATATTTTTAAATGAAGTACACTTTAACCATTACTTTAGCTTTTAACAGGAATTAAAAGCCGAAATATTTAATATTTTTCAGGGTGTTTCAGATACTAGACATTTTTGAACTGAATCTCACAATAATATACAAATTATAGTGAGATTCAGTTACATTTTTACTTTCTCTATATTGGATATATGGGTAAAAAAATATTTTATAAGTAATTCAATTGAATTATTAAGAAATATATCTAAGCAAAGAACTACTTATATTAATTACACTTACTCTAATAACAATAAATTCATTACTCAGGTCCAAATCATCATTACTACAAACGATGGTTTGAGTGTCAGGCTTTCCTATCTTAATATTTCTCCATGTATATGGGACGAAAGAAGCCAGTTCGCCTTGGAAGTTGAAAAACAGTTCGCCCTGTTCCGAATTAACGATTTTCATTGGTATATAAATCGAATGGCCGGATTCAATCGTTGAGATGCGCTCGATTTCATTTCCTGATTTTAACGTATAATAAATATCGACTGCAATGGCGAAATCATTAAAAATCTGCAAAATTATTGGTCTGTGTGAGATTTAAATACAGAATACCAATCTTACGAAGGTTGATACCATTCAGTAAGAATGGAACCCGTCAAACTTTTTAAAACACAGCGTTAACTTGGTTTCCTTTCTATAGGATGATTATTATGAATCATTCATATTTTAGAGCGGATTCTTTCATTTTATTAAAATAATTTTTAATTGTATTCAAAATGTTGAGTGTAACAGAAATTATAATGAAAAATAAAATATTTCTTTTGTAATTTTCTAATTTTTTATAACTAAATTTGCTATAACAATTGTAATTTTATATTTAATGTCGCTAAAATTGTTACAATAGTTGTATAATTTTTACTTTCCCCAGACTCCTGTCCAAACGAAACTAAAAAAAAATAACCCGTGGTGAAATTAAATCACTTATTTTTATTTTTCACAAATTTTACATTATTCTCCGACTGGTAATTATTACTCCTTGATTATGGTCACTGAATGAAACTAGTTGGAGAATAAAGTAAATTCTACGAAACATAAAAAAAAAACAAGTGTATTAATTTCCTATAATTATAAATATTTTCCTACAATTAGAGTCTCCAAATATAAGAGTCCTAACTTAATTAGAAACTGAACTATCATGTAACTAAAGTAAAATGCAGAAGTCTGTGTAAACATAGTTTTAAATTGGATTGCCATTTTGCACATTCTTTTTAAAATTCATCCTTACAAGTAAATTTGATTTAGTGAATTGGGTGTTATAACTTTCATATTGATCTGACAAACAATTTAAGTTAGTTCCATGCATATTAAACGCACTGTATTTTCTGTATACCTGTAAATTACTGGAGAGTGTGATTATGGTGATCCCATTATCCATGTTCACTGTAGAAATGAGACCCCAAGAATTTTTAAGACCATAGTATTTCGTGTTTGCATTGGTTAAATTCAACTGCAGTTTGTCGTCGGTTCTTGGTATCTACATGTTTTAAGAAAGAAAAAAAAAACATTCTATTTACATTGGTTGGCCAGAAAAGTGTAGCAATCTTCCGGTTGAGTGGTTCATTGGTTAGTTTCTGATAGGAAATGTAAGTAATACAAAATATTGTATTGTTGCTTATAATTCCAAACAAGCTTATAATTATTTTATGTAAAATGCAACGTCAAAGTGTCGTCATCTTTCGCAAACGCCTCCAGAATTTTCAAGAAGGTGGTGAAATTTTGTGAAGCCGTTGTAAAGTAAGAAATAAACTAAATTTTAATATTCTTCCAAATATTCGGCTTTAACTTTAAAAGATAACAATAAATTTTTTAAATTATTTTTTTTTACTATTAAATATTCACTCAGTAACTTATTTGATCGAAATATAAATGAATTAAATAAAAATGCTTTGAAAATAATTAATAAATTATTTCCACATTTAACTATGGGAATTTTTACTTACGTTACGTAAGTACGTTAAACAAATGCACATTAAAAACAACTACTTTCCGGGTAAATACCCACGCCGGACATTGAATTACATAATGTACACCTGCTGTTACATATCAATAAAATATCGCATAATGCAACGAATTTTGATCCGAGAAAAATTTAATGCAAAAACAAACAAAAGGAACGTTACTTAAGGGGAATCGGTACAGCTCTTTGATGAGTTTCTGGCTCAGTAGATGGCACCGCTTTATATGGGACTTATAATGTAAAAGTTTTTCCGATATTTCTCGAAAACTGTAGTTTGTAGAGGAAAATGAAAATCACCATCGTGTTCAGCGCAGTTAGGAGCAGTACGCATGTGAAACCTTTTTTCCTAAAATTAAGTATTTGTACGAAAATAATTAAACAAAATATTTAAGGCCTGTGTTAAATAAAGACAAACGTGAAACGATACCAATACATTTTTGCGAGTGAAGAAAGAGGATAGATAATTGAATCGTCGTCGTAGTTTTTCAACTTATAATTTATCGCACTCCGTCGCCTCCAATTGGAGATTGACGCCTCGATATGCATTTCTAGTCCACGTGGACTCGTAAATACAGAATATAAACAAACTAACATAGAAAGAAATTGAATACGCTGATTTTGGAGCAGACAAAAAATCAATGAAAACATCCAGCGGCATAACGCTGATATTTATTTACCGATTTGAATGAATTGAAAAATAAAATCAATGTCGGTTTAAATACTATAAAATAATAGTAATTATACATTTTTTTCAAAATTAAGTTCACTGCCAAATAATAGTAATCTTTCAATACCGCATTTATGAATGAAAAGTAATTCCAGCAGATCTCGGACACTGCAAATCGTAAAAAAAAGAAAAATTGCATTGATTTCAGATAATCGGGAGCACTATACATGTGGAGTACTTTTTGCAATATGTTAAATTTCAAAAATACCTAAATAATAACGCATATTCCTCGGCAACAAGGGAGCCACGCTACGTGATTTATGTTATATTCGTATTTCTTAGTATTTGAACGGCCATTGGCTTTGGTTTTTTGTTCAATAGTTCAGTTAATAAATATTTTATCGGCTATGACGTTGGGCGTTTTTTTATCGAACACCAGGTATACTTACAAGAAATAATTTCGTGACGAAATTTCATTTCAGACAAAATGTTTGTAAAATTAAATTCGTTACACTTTAATATAACGTATAAATATAATTTTATTTCAGACAAATAAAAAAATAAAATAAATAAAAGTGAGTAATAAAGCGTAAATATAATTTTATTTCAGATAAAATATTTAAAGTTCTTTATAATCTAAAATAAAGCGAAAATACACACACATGTTTGAATATTACTCTCTAATAGGCATATTAGGTATGTAGGAACATACCCGTGTATCAATAATTTCTTTTAATAAAATATTTTTATAAAAAAAATATTAATTTATCAATAATTTTTGTTTTCCAAAAATTGTCGTCTCTGACAACTCTTTCAATTGACAGGTCTTGTTTTGTCTATACGACAAAATCACAAAAGTTGGCTTTTGCAATATGCATCTGGCCCTGGATTTGGTAATAATAATTGTGATTACGTTTTAATTTTAAATCTGTATCCAAAAAGAAAGTTTTTTTTTTCGTTTGCTGCTTGTTTAACGGTCATTTTTTCTATCGATTTTGGGCACTTCACCTCGATAATTCCGCGACCATTTTTCTATGAGTCTATCTGGAGATGCTCCAAAAAAGCCATACGTCTCATAGATAAAAATGCCGCACGGTGTTACGGAACTTTTGGTCGTTTCTTCATACTTTTATAAGGATTTTTTTTTTATTTATTTGTCCGTAAACTGTGGCTTCATTTGAAAACGGCTCCTTATAAAGTATACTGTATATGAGAGGAGCCCATTTTGTTTTCTGTCGGTTTTTACAGATTGCGCCAAATTTAGATGCTGTTCGTTATCGGCCTGTCCTCTTGTTTTCAACTCAATTTTTTTTTATTATTATTAAAACTAAAATTTTAACTCATTTATAAGATCAATCTCTATTTCGTACTCACATTTAGATTTTCAATAACGCTAATTTAAATAGAAAATACTATTTATTTGACTTTGTTTTCTATTTCCTTTATTTTTTTATGGTTACTTTCGTTTCTATTGTTTTTATGTCCAACTATTCAATTCATTGCTATGTAATAGTTACATATTAAGTCAACATACAGATTAGGCCTTTTGGTTAAACAATATATTGTTAGTTAATATCTTTATCAACATCATTTGTGAATATTATATTTTAGGAACTTGTATTATTGTAAATTGATTATTTAAAATCGCATAACACAGATAACATTGGAAAACAGCAAATAGTCGTTTGGTTGCAATTAAAATCATTCGCGTATCATTAGTAAACATCATTAAGACCTCTTTTCATCCGCGTACTCATAAAGTAAATATTTGGCAGTCCAGAAACTAGCCCCTGTTTCCAACGTTATGCGTGTTCCTATTGGTAGGGATTTATCTAAAAATAGTAGGGACGATTCTTGCAGAAAATCGTTTTAAGAATATTGTAGCATTAAGCATTTTTCACTCTTCTAGTTCGGTTCTAATCCTTACATTAACTCTATACATTTTATTCGTGTAATGTTCATAATTTATACTTACATTAAATCGAATAAATCGGGAATAAATGCCAAACGATACTTTTAAACATTTCAAACCAGTTTAACATATCCGTTCCCCGCTCGAACGTTACAGCTAAAATGTCATATAAATACTACAAAATGTGAAATACTTCAATAAGTATAGAAGATAGGCATCTAATATGTTTAATGAAATATTTGTATCATTTTATGATAATTCAAAAAAAAGTATAGGGTGCCATTTAAATAAATATGTTCGTTTGAAATGTCACATATTTAAAATTACTTTATTATTATAGTGTATACAAATATTTCACATTTAAAGTTATTATTATATTAGTATATATAAACAATTCAATTTCTCCATCTCAAAACACACAAAAAAATATAATTTTATAGTATACCGACTATTATGCAACTGTCGGAATTTTTAGAATTTTTTTTCTGCAGTAACGGTTAGTCAAAACTACTAATAATGTTATATTAATATTAAGATAATTTAAAGAGGAAACGAATAAAAAATAATATTTAGGGTGTTCCATTTGAAATGACATAGTTGATATGATTTCCGCCCTCTATTCTCAAGAAAGTTTTATCAATAAATTAAATAAAAATGATTTAAAAATAATTAATACATTATTTCCACATTTAGCTCTGTAACATTTTGACTTACGTTACGTTACGTAAGTACGTTAAACAAATGCAAATTAAAACAACAACTTCCCGGGCAAATATCCCGCCGCTAATGTGGAAATAATTAATTAATTATTTTCAAATCATTTTTATTTAATTTATTTAAATAACCATGACCAAGTGAATAAATACTCTTTTCTATTTATTTTATCAATAAATTAATGGTGAATTTCTACAAGAGAGAAATCGAAGGCAGTCACTTCGGTGACTCACTCTGTATAAAAAGTACTCAATTCTAAATGCACATTTACTAAAATAAAGCATACAACTCCCGAAAATTAATTTTGTAAAACTTTATTTGTGAATAACCAAAACCTCTAACGCAATTGATTTTATTTACTTACATTGAATTCAAATATTGTAATAGACCAGCATTTAGACGTTGTTTTGGTCTAGATACAGATTGCGGTTAACTTTTTTAGGGTATTTTGAATCTGTGTACCTTTTGGCCATATTTTTTGTAATCAAATTCAATTCGTAATAGATAAAAATACACTAAATATAACACTTGTCACTAACTAATTGCAAAATGCGTATAAATATAACTTTGATAGTTGACCATTGTCGCCGAGGAATATACGTGATTATTTAGGAATCAATGCATTTTTTTTTTTGATACGATTTGCATTGTCCGAGATCTGCTGGAAATACTTTTCATTCATAAACACGGTTATGGAGTTTCCCCTTAAAAATTGAAAGATGACTATTATTTGGCAGTGAACTTAATTTTCAAAAAATGTATAATTACTATTATTTTATAGTATTTAAACCGACATTGATTTTATTTTTCAATTCATTCAAATCGGTAAATAAATATCAGCGTTATACCGCTGGATGTTTTCATTGATTTTTTGTCGGCTCCAAAATCAGCGTATTCAATTTCTTTCTATGTTGTTTGTTTATATGCTGTTTTTACGAGTCCACGTGGACTAGAAATGCATGTCGAGGCGTCAATCTCCAATCGGAGTGCGATAAATTACAAGTTGAAAAACTACGACGACGATTCAATTATTTATCCTCTTTCTTCACTCGCAAAAATGTATTGGTATCGTTTCACGTTTGTCTTTATTTAACACAGGCGGGAATGTTAGCCTTAAATATTTTGTTTAATTATTTTCTTACAAATACTTAATTCTAGGAAAAAAAGGTTTCACATGCGTACTGCTCTTAACTGCGCTGAACACGATGGTGATTTTCATTTTCCCCTACAAACTACAGTTTTCGAGAAATAACGGAATAGTATATTTCATTAGGAGTTCAGAAAAAAGGATTTTTCCGTGCACTTTATTTCAAAATACAATATCAGTATATTCTAAGTCTGTGTACATTTGAACAAATTTACGAATTTCACAGACGGAAAATAAAACGTCAGTGAAACACAGAAGTGAAAAATACATCGTTGCTATGGAAATCGGTTAGTGCACGGAATGATCGCACAAACAAACTTTTTCTGTGCGGTCGCCTGAAAAAGTGACGATTCCATCATTCTAGAGGCATATGGAATCAACGTGTTTTCAGATAAGTATAATAAAAAAACTTTTACATTATAAGTCCCATATAAAGCGGTGCCATCTACTGAGCCAGAAACACACCAAACAGCTGTACCGATTCCCCTTAATATAAATAGGGCCATCTGCAGACACGTGTTTCGGGATACATCCCTCGACAGTACAGATTCAAATCTGAGCAGAGAGTAGTTTTTTTTTTGTGAATTTACGATAAAAACAATGCACGAACGCATGTCCTTCCCTTGCCCGTCATTACTATCACAACGCGCGGCAGGTGAGGGTCGCTCTTTTTAATTAATTTAATTCAATTCATTTCGTTTAATTTTATTCGGTTTTGATTTAAATTTAATTAATTTGGTTTAATTTAATTTAAATCGATTTGGATTAATTTGATTTAAAATAATTGATTTAATTTCACTGAGTGTAGTTGAATTAACTTAATTGATTTATTTTAACATCTTTAAATTATGTAAGGCATAGCTGTACTGACGAGGGATAGATCCCGAAACACGTGTCTGTAGATGGCCTTATATTAAGTAACGTTCCTTTCGTTTGTTTTTGCATTAAATTCTTCTCGGATCATAATTTGTTGCATTATGCAATATTTTATTGACATGCAACAGCAGGTGTACATTATGTAATTCTATGTCGGGCGTGGGTATTTGCCCGGGAAGTAGTTCTTTTAATTTGCATTTGTTTAACGTACTTACGTAACGTAAGTAAAAATTCCCATAGTTAAATGTGGAAATAATTTATTAATTATTTTCAAATCATTTTTATTTAATTTATTATTTGATCGAATTCACCGGGAAAGTACCATGTTTCATACATCACCATTTTTTGTAATTCGGAATGATTAATTTAATTATTATTAATTAACTAGAGAGAAGACATATCACATTGTTACTGGAGTATACTTCTATGACACAAAGAGATTTTTCGATAAAGTGTTTCTAAATCTAATAAATGAAATCGGATCAGTTAAAATTCAGAGAAAAGGCATCTGTGGGAGAAAGATGAAAACGACTGCGATCTATCGCGTTTATACTCAGAAACAGTAAAATTAATCCTAAGAAAACTATTTTTGAGTTACAACCACACCTGATTGTATGTGGGGACACAATTAATGATTTTACAGTACATAACAGTACGTAGAAGACTTCTGGAATTGAGAAGAAAGGCAATCCGACCAGAAAAGGCAATTGTTAACTGCTTCAATGATGAAAAAAGGCTTCCTTGGGTTACGAAATATGCAACCTGAACCACAGATGTTTCGAAGAAGGTGTGGTTTTCAGATGAGACACACTTTTTTAGTGGAGAGCCTGCGGTTACAATACGGCAAGAAATCGCAGGACGAAACTCTGAGAACCGCTCATGTTAATCAGATAGTGAAACATCGCTAGAAGGAGATATATTGGGGTTGTTTTTCCTATATGGGGCCCGCATCTCTTGCGCTAATTGAAGGAATGATGAATAGTGAACAGTACACAGATTTGCCAGATCGAAAATTCGCTAATATTACGGAAAAGGATTTCCAAATGGTGAAGAAATTTTCCAGCAAAATTAAGCTCCGTGCCACAAATCAAACAAACTGATAGAGTATTTTAAAGATAGAAATATTACTTGCCTAGATTGGCCTGAAAAGTCAAAAAGATTTAAATCCAATAGATAATTTGTGGACTACTTCCAAAGCTAAGTTTCAAAAAGTGGATTTTAAAATAGAAAATTATAGATACTCTAATTGAGATATGGTTCCAGAAGTTGTTGGAAAAAAATGATTGATTCTATTGAAAATAGAAAATAACAAATAATTTCCTCTTGAAGGGACACATTTTCTATTAAAATTATGTTTTAACCATATGTAATTATTTATTTGTAACCTATAACCTAGAAAATCCTATTTTCTAATATTTTATCTCTGTCCATTTTAATTCGCACACTACTTTACGATTTTACGAATTATTGGGTTAATATGATGTCGTGTCCAAGAAAAAACATAGCTCCCAAACCTAGTTGATAGGAAATAGCAACAGGGACGGTATGTTAAACATTAATTTAATTTAACAATATTAAAGCTAGTTGAAATCAACAATTAATTGCTGAATTTATTAACCAATAGTCATTAGAATTTATAGAAGACAGCTTCTGTGTCACTGTCAAATAATATTTAATTAAATATTATAATATTTTTTTATAAAATTGTAAAAATATCAAATTTATTTCTAACTTACGGGTGATTGACGTTATTCAAATGTATATTTTATAATAAGTTATATTGATTTCATCTATAATATATATAAAGAATTATAAGATTTCTATGGCCTCGCGACACTTTATAGAATTCAATATTTTTATATGGATTATTTAACCAAAATTAATCAACAAACCAATTAACCTGAAAACTATCACACCTTTTCTGATCACCTTGTATAGTGCGTTCATAATGAAGTGAAATCCTTCTTTTCATTCGGAACGCACTATACCCTGTTGAAATATTTCAATTTTACATAATATCATCTATTAATTCAATTAATGACATACGATAATGTCTATGTTCCTCTCCGTAACGTTCATTTCTCTGTTTTCCAAAAACTGAAGCTTCACGTTCGGCGCGGCTTCCATCAAATCCAGTGAAAGCTCTTGGCCCGAGTGGATCTTGATGATTTTGTTCCTGCCTTTATTGACCGTCCTAAAATCTGAATTTATCAATAATACTTCCACATACATCCCGGTCACGTTGACTATTTTAAAAGGTGTCAGTATTTCGATGCGGTCCAGCCTCTTGTACGAGGTGGCCGCCGAGAAGAGGTTGCCCAAGTTGTTGAGCACTTCAATGCAGGTTTTCGTTATCGTCACTTCTAAGTTGTGACTCGAAGTTAAGTCGACCATCATCGCAGCTGGTTGGTTTGACTGATTTTCTGAATCCTCGGATGTTTGATTCTGTTGAGATACCTGTGGAATAATTGTATCCAATTAGAATGAAAAATCTTGAAATTAGTTTTAAATTAGCAATAATTGCACGTCGGATAAAACCGTAATAGTTTCAACCATGGTCCATTTAAAATATAATATTTGTAAAAAAATTCTTGGCTTACAAGGAAATATAAATAATACTAAATCATCCGCACAGTTTTGACAAATCGATGCCGAAAGGGTGAGATGACGTAACTTTTTGTTTGTGACGTATCAAGAGAGAGAAGAAAGAATCGAGAAATACGATTTGTAAAAAAAAACCTTTATTTGGCATAATTTTACGTCTTACACAGTATATTCTATTGCTCCTATCACTTCTTGTCCATTTCATCCTATTTCCAACCCCTCAGTCACCTAGCTACGCCTCCCTTTCCTTATTCTCATTATCTCCTTGCATCTATGTATTCCTCTTCCACTCTCACATAACCATCTATTTACCACTCCCTCTTCCCCTCCCGCAGCCACTACCTGTTTCATTACCTCGCACTCATTCATCCAGTGTTCCCATGTATCCATTCCTGCCTTACAACACACACACCTTCTGTAATTCTCTTCCATCCATACCTTACGTCCTTTTTCCTCATTCCCACATCCCAGCCGTGCCATCAAACGTATTTCTTTATCTTTTAATTTTTGGAAATAGTGCCAACGTGCACTTGTAGCTCCTTGTAGAGTGGACAAAGACTACTCTTATCAATTTTGCCCTGTCTTATCTGCAGCTCCACGCCTCCCAGCTTATTTGCCACCTCTACTTCTACCTTTTGCCCTAAACCTATTTTCTACTCAAATATCTGCAATGACCATACTGCTCTTTCATACAATTTACATCTATCTTTCATCGACTTGATACCTTCTCCCTGCTGTTTCCACTCTCGATAATACACCGCCCATGCTTCTCTGACCAATCTTCTATTCTCTAACCCCGCAATCTTCCTTTCAAACTTTACTACCCTCTTTGCCGCCTCCCACTCCACAGACATTCTGTTACATTCCTGCAGTACTACATAGTTTGGCATTGTTTTTTCTAAACCCAGTATTCTTTTTAAGTACTGCAGTTGTATTCTTTCCACACTTTCATACCCTCTCATTCCTCATACTCCCCCCGCATATAACAAAATGGACCTTATACAGGCATCCCACCACAACATTTGCATCTTTACATTACATCCTAACATACCTTTCCATGTATTCCTCAATCGCTCTATTGTGACCCTTGCCTTTTTACACACGAATTCGGTATGCCTAGTCTTGCTCCCCGACTTGGTAAACACGAATCCTAAGTATTTGAACTCTTTTACTCGTTCGACCTCTTCTCCCTTCCACTCTAGCACTTCCTCTTTTATTCTACCACCTGCATTCTTAAACAAGGTACATTTTGTTTTGCTCACATTCACTCTTAACTTTCTCTTTTCTTATTTCTCTCTCAATCACCCAGTTCAGCGTAGCTATTTGCTCAGTAGTTGACCGTTGCTTCCTAAAACCATGTATTTATGCGTTAAAATGTAATTATTGGGATAAGACCTACATCGGCAAAACTTTTATAACTTTAGTGGCTAGATCGATGCAGATCTTTAGGCATGCGCTCAAAGCATTGGATTGTGTGCACTAATCCACCAATCTCTGGATACCTACATTTCAAATCGAGTTACATGCCGCTCCATTGTGCATTCACGTGTATACCACAGGTGGTACACATTGTCATGAACACGTTAAAGTAAAAAAAAATCGAGTTTGTGCAGTTTTTAACGAAAAACTTAAATAATAAAAAAAATTAATAATTACAAACAGCTGAATACTGATATGCTTAATTCTTAGAACGTATTATTAATAATAATTATTATTAATATTATTTTCTATTGTACTACACTATTTATCAAATTACTTTCACAAAATATAAAATATGTCACTGATGAAGGTTGAAATAAAATTAAATCGGTTAGTTTCAGATTTTTTTGTATTTACTTGACTAGTTTCGCTTTTTAAGGCATTATCAAGGGTAAGTTACAAGCTCATACAGGGTCCTGCATCTTAGCTCAAGTCTTCGATGAGCTATCGAATACTTGATACTAATTAAGTTACGTCTTTCAAATTTCGTAGACTTTTCTTGGATTTTATTTATGTACCAAGTGCCTTTTTAGGGAATCATTAAAAAATTATTGAAATCGGTTCAGTAATACCACCAAAAAAATTAAAAAGTAAACAAAAATTGGTTGTTAACCATTGTTTAAAAATAAATAAATAAACAACGTAAGATCTTGTGAACAAAATTATACAAGGTACTTATTAAATAAGATCTAACATTCCCAATAGTCAAATATTTATATTAATTATACAGGGTGTCCAAAATTTAATGTCAAACTTTGCAAACTGAATAAAACACTTATTATGTTTTTACCACAAAATATTTATTGTATGTAGATATATTATATTACACAAATATAAACATAAATTCAAGACTTAAGTTTCGACGTTTGACGGTAATTATCAAGTGAAACAAATTACAAAAGGGGGGTTACATTTATACAGGTAAAACAAATTTGAGTGAGGGTAGCAAACAGATTAGGTTAACCCTCACTCAAAATTGTTTTACCTGTATAAATGTAACCCCCCTTTTGTAATTTGTTTCACTTGATAATGACCGTCAAACGTCGAAACTTAAGTAGTGAATTTATGTATATATTTGTGTAATATAATATATATATACATACAATAAATATTTTGAGGTAAAAACATAGTAAGTGTTTTATTCAGTGATCATGAATTACCACGTAGTTACGGTCGCAACCATCATTATGATTAAACTTTGCAAACTTCAATGTACATAATTTTTCATATTTTTAATTGGAACCCTTGTATACTTATATATTGTTCTATACAGAATAAAAAAAAACAACTATTTCTCTTCATAACAACCCTACCTCAATTCCTAACAGATTAAAAGTTATGCAAAAAAGTCGTTTTGTCAACTATTTCAATAGTCATTTTAATAAATAAAAATCTAAGGTATGAAAAACAATTTATTGATATTCTAAGTTTGAATTATCCAAGTGACAAGATCATATTTTACCTTTGATAAGGCGATGTTGGCAAGTTGAGTTTACGTTTACACTGTTATTAGGACCGACGACATACAGACAAAGGAATCATGAAAAACTTGCTTTGAATAACATTTATTTCACAGACAGGATTTGTACTTATAACTATTAACACGAAAGTGATAATAAAACTATTATTTTTTTATAAAACATAGTTTTAGTTATTAAAATTTTCTTGGAGGCACAAATGAAGACGAGCACGAAATGACTACGATCGATTTGTATTTATTAATATGGCTATTAAAATGGGCGAAAACCCCAGTTTTTTGTAAATAAATTTAATCTCTTAGGAATTGAGGTAGGGTTGTTATGAAGAAACATATACAGAGAGTTTTATGTAACACCGAACATACTAGAATGTACTCAATGTAAATTTCCCTATGTTCGATTTGTACTGAAACGTTTCAAAGCATTGAGTGCGATGTGATTGGCTACTATTTCTAAAAATAATATAGTCAACCCAAACTACACCCTTCCACGCCAAAAAATGACTTACACTTGTCAGTTATCGCAAGCAAGTGATATTTACTGTTCTGGCGCTTAAAGCAGACGTAGGCAAAGAGTTGGACATCTTTACGCATCAATAATGTATAGAAAGGAGAAGATTTTTATGGTATGCGTTGCGGTTAAGTATAATATCCATAATAAAACATGTTGCACTTGACATAATAGTTGACAAATATAATTTATTTTTATATTACCATTAGAAATCGTAGCCAATCACATCGCACCCAATGGTTTGATGCGTTCCAGTATACATCGAACATAGGAAAATTTACATTGAGTACATTCTAGTATGTTCGGTGTTACATAAAATTCTCTGTATGTTTTTTAATTATGTGGAGAATGATATAAAAGTATACAGTGGTTCCAATTTAAAATAAGTAAGTACATTGAAGTTTTAATAGTTTACCATTAAATTTTGGACGGCCTGTATAATTCATATCGATAAAATTTGATTATTAGGAATATTACACTTTATTTAATAAGTACCTTGTAACTTGTTTTTGGGACACCCTGTATAATAAAAAAATGAAATAAGTCCTATGATCCAAGTGGTCTCCAAAATTTCAAAGTCGTAACTTAATTAGTAACTGAGCTATCGAAAACGGGAGTTGAGATACAGGACCATATATATGACAAACATACAACTGATAACTAACAAGCTCATGCAGGATGGGCCACGAATAACGGCCATTAAAACGTTTCGGGGTTCCTGACTGCAGAACATTTTGAAAAAATCTACATTGCATTGTAGAATGCGACCACCTCATTGAAAATATTTTGACTTTCTTTCACTTGCGGTTATACCAGAAATGGTTACCAACATCTGTCAATTTTGACATTAGGTATTTCAAAAGTGTCAACGGTCGCGTTCAGGGAATTTTAAAGATGTAGCGCTACAGCGCAAAGCGCTTGATGTTCCCTGAACACGCTTTCGATGTTAAGGACGTTCACGAAAATATGGCAGTTTTATTTACAGCTGCACGGCTTGAAAAGCAATCAAGCGGAAAAAATATATGCTTTACCGCTTGATAAAGCGGTACAGCGCCACACATAAAGCGGTACCGTTCAGGAAAACCGCTTTCGTAAAGCGCTTAAGCGCTACAATTCCCTGAACGCGACCAACATTTCAGTGCCCTCATTAAAATATCATAACTCATTTTTTTACAATGGAATAGCCAACGTTTTTTTCGTACAGGGCGATTGGCAAGATAATTTGCCACATAAAAGAATTGTACATTCCTATATCTTGAGTTATTTCGAAATTCCTTTTCTCCCAAAATTTATGCACAATCGAGTAATTCATGGACGATTCACCCGTGCACCATTATAAGCTACCGCAATATTCACTACACCGAATATGGAAAAAGTCATTCTCAATGTGTCAATATTATTGAACACTTCGTTTGAGTAACATTAAAATAAATAAGCATACGAATAAAAAAAAGAATTTATTTTTCATATATTGAAAAAAAAAAAAATACATGTGGTCAATTTAAAATCCACATACAACACGTGTACATAAATACCAACATAAATTTAGTTTCAACGTATTTTGCACGTATGTTACTTTTTATATGCCACGGAAGATGTATTGGCATCATTTCGAATAATTGTTTAATTTTTTAATATTTTTTTTCAGTTCTTGTGTTCAATTATTCATTTGAAAATTACTTTATTAAAATCTTCTTGTTCTTGTTTTTATTTCGTAAGCGAAAACAGGCAATTCTGTCGCACTGGTCATGTATGACGAATAAATTTATAATTTCTTGAGTGGTACTGATTCAATTTAATATTATTCGTACGAAGGGTTTTAAAATATTGAAACGTTGGAAATAAATTTTTCCTCGTTCGGTTCAGTGAATATGGACAGTAGCCTACTATGGAACACGTATTTTCCATAATTCGAAATAACTCAAAAACTACTTATTCTAGATATTAGGATGCATAATACTTTTATGTTGCAAACTGTCTTGACATCCGCGCTATGAGATAAAATGTTGTGATTCCATTTTAAAAGAAATTGAATTAAGATATTTTTAAGAGGGCACTGACATGTTGACAATTTTAATATACCTACTACCAAACTTAACACATGTTAATTTTTTATACTAGATGGATCTATTCCTAACAAATCAAGATGTCGCTAGTCTGTCTATCTTATTTCAACTAAAAGTTATAGACATTTTTCTAAACGTCAATTTGAGGTTATAATTTGAAAAATACATTTTTATCTCAAAAACTGTAAGTATAATGTAGACATAAATCCATATGAGTGGTTAGGCAATTGAACGGTGAATCCGAAAAAATTAAAATGTAGGCTGTTTCATTTAAAATAACAAAGTTACTAGCCATTTCCGGTACAACCAAAACTGAATAAAAAATCAAAATATTTTCCATGAGGTAGTCACATTAAACCGTGCAATGTAGATTTTTTTCAACATTTTCCGCGGTCAGGACGCTGAATATTTTTAATTTCCGTTATTCAGGGCCCACCCTGTATATAATCAAGTAATAATGACTACGAGCAGATTTGGAATTCCCCGACCTTAAAATCCCTTATTACATGATTATATAAGGGTGTTTCAAATTCGAGTTGGCCATGGTGATCTCGCGTATTATAAGAGATAGAGGGAAGGTTTAAATTTGCCACCTTTTAAAAATGTAATATTTGGTATCATTGTAATCTGAAAAAAAATAGAGGATTTTAATATTAGAACAAATTATGGCGTCTATATGAAATAAGAAAGTTGATAATGATCAAGAAGAAACGAAACATATGTTCTATTAGTAGAATGTCATCAATTAGCCCATAAAAAGTGCTATAATAAAAAATGAAAACAAAGAAACTTAGCCCAGTTTTCTAACGTGATACTAATCAGCAAAAGTGCAAAATTTAAACACGAATTTGAAAGACCCTGTAAAAGCTTCTTAGTTCTCAGTTGTCAATTTATCACATATAAGATTGTCAGTTTCTTTTGTAACTTATTCTTGATAATGCCTTAAAAAAAGCGAATGTATTCGAGTTTCAAGAAAAAATGAAAACAAACCAAGTGTAATTTAATTTAAACATTCATCAGTGATCGTTAAAAATGTTTCACCAAGTGATAAGTGAGAAAACCATTCAAAGAATATATCAAATATATTTTCTGTTGCGAAACATACATCAAAAGATGTCCCAATGTACTATGTTCCTTAATGTTTTTCTACAATCTATGCCCGAATTATTTCTTCGCATCACAGATTATTACTAAAACTAATACTTTTTGCAAAGTGCACTCTTTTTTATTTAAGCGTACTCAATGTATGTATGTATCGGAAATAATGTAAAATGTTAAGCGCTAAAAAAATAATAATAAGAAAGCAAAGTGTTTACATTTACTTTGTTTATTTCTTACTATGTCGTGTTCTATTTTATTTATTTTGTTATATCAATAAAACGAAATATTGAAATGTGATCAGGATTTAAAAGTCTATAAAAAACTATACTTAACTTTTAAAATAGGTGTATAATTTATAAATGTTGAGTCACGTTTAATTTATTATTATTTATTAATTATATATCTTTAATAAAATGAAACAAAGATGATTCACACATTTGCAGTTTTTCCAACTGCAAAAAAATTAGACTGTAAATTTTACAAAAATTTACCCCGCGGGACATTGGATTGCAACGGTTTGAGTCGAAATTATTTAATAAAAGGAAACAACATATAATAGCTACAAGGCTGTCTGTAGATTTCATCCCTCATCAGTACAGCTCTGCCCTGTAAGCCCTTAGTTGTTAAACAATAAGAATGATTTATTGTTGATGACGGTGTCTGTGTTTGTGGGTTTATAAAAAATCTGGGTCGAGGAAATTAATTAATTTATTGTTTTCATTCTCGCTGGTAAATTGAAAATTTGGGTTGATCATGTTAATCAATTTAAGGAATACCTGTCTAGCAGACCAGTGCGTCGTCTACATATTTCCCATACAGCGCAGAATATTTCACCAATATTGCACTACCATTACAATGTTGCAGATTGTTTATAAGTTGATGTTACGATACATTGCAATGTTGCTTCACCACTGTAGTGAAATATTGTAGCAATATTGCATCACCGGGAGCGCATGGACCCCAACATAAGAAACGCATCGCTTCCCCGCATGAGGTCGCCTCAAACGTATAATTGGAGGGATGGTCCCTTTTTAAATGCGGAAAATCAAAATTCAGTTCTATGCAAACTTCACAGATGTTATACCAATGCAGTGCAATTACTTTGATTTTAAATTGGTTTGCCTTGAAGTAATGACACAATACAATATTTTTCAAAAACATTTACTAAAACATTTATTTTTATTTATTATGATAGTTCCAAACTTTATACTGACTGTATATAACCACGCTTCATACAAGGTAGAGGGAAGGTTTAAATTTGGCACATTTGCAGAATTTCATGCTGATCAATAGCCTGTTGAGAAAAGTGGGCTAATTTTCTTTATTAAAAAAAAATGAAAAAATGCGAAGAATGGCCCAGTTTGGATTTTTCACGACGTAACTTATGAAATTATTAATCTCTCACAAATAACCTCACTCCAATACACACAAGACTCTTAAATATGAAGTACAATTGACGAATCGCCAAATTGTTTTGACAAAATGATATATATATATATATATATATATATATATATATATATATTGACATATAGCGAAATGCTATGTTATAGAATGGAAAATATAATTGAGGTATAATGTTGATGTAAAGTGAAATAAAAATTACATTGAGTTTAATATACAATAAAAAAATCGGGAAATAATAAAGTTTTTAAATAAATATAAATATTAATTTACGGTTTATACGCTACATTTTTTATAGTTTTGAATAAGTTATTTGAATTATTTTCAACAAGCATTTTATTTTGTTACCTCTATTAGAATTTCCCATGGTTTAAATTGGAATCCATATTCTGTTGAAGTTGCAATCGGTTCGACAATCGGCTCCCATAAAGCTAAAATATTATTGTAATATCCCATTTGCAAACTTATAACTGCTTCCATTTTCAACTGTAAAAGTGAACCAAAAATGTAAACACTGGAATTATTACGAGGTTTTTGTTTTCAATAAATGTTAACTTGATGGAATGTTGAATAATAATAAAAATATTGCAAAAATATATCTGCTCTAGAGATTGTGATGTATTTTTGTTATTGTCCGTAAATAAAAATTCTGTTATTTTAATATTGTATTTTATATAAAAATACTCTATAATTGCCATACTAATAGTTACAGCTTAGTCCTTGATTAAACCTAGGATTGATGTATTTCGCGTACGTGAATATTATTGGTGGGTTTAAGGATTGTTTATAGAGGAGGATTATTTTAAATGATGGACCTATTTTTAAAAATTCGTATTTATTAAAGTACAAACCCAAAATTAATAACCTTTGTAGCCATAAAAGAGGAACTTTTTTCATGTTGCAATGTTGAATTTTGCCAACCATATGCAAAAAATTGTGTCTATTGATTTTTCCACTAATTGTGAGACGAACGCGGTCGGCCTGTGCTTTTTACACACACTTCCAGTCTGTAGAAATTGCATTGGCTAATAGATTTTCTAGTTTGTGGATTTTGTTTTCATAGCTACAAATATTGTTAATATTGGATTTTTACTCTAATAATTCCGAATTTTTAAAATGATTCCATAATTTGTATATTTGTATATTTTGACGCAATCTGAAAATTAATACTCAATTCTTGATTAATCACACTATTGGTACTAGAATAAATATTTTCTATTATAAATAATCTTCTCATTCCATTTACCTTATTAGACCAATCCGAAATTCCGGCGTCCAAATGTGAGTACATTACCAGCATTGGCAACGTTCTGTTGCCAGCACCGGCTTCAATGGTAATCACAATACTACGAATGCTTATCATACAGATTTCTTTTAATTCGTCGGCGAATTCATGAACGGGGTTTTCGTAGCTTTCCTCGGCTTTTTCTTTCAAGAACCAAAACGTCGATTCCGAATTATTTTTAAAATTCCATATACGAGAAAAATCTTGAAACTTCTCCTCAACGTTCAGCACGATTTGATTGTTACTGGACAACGTTTTCAATACATTCATTATAAGTTCGATCGTGTACAGGGCGATGCAAATATGAATGTCGGAGATAAGAACCTGAGGGTTGACAAACATTATATTATTTTTTTAACAATTTTGATAACCCTGTAAAAAAATTCTCTGTATAATGGACACCCCGTAGTCGGGAAGAGCCGACCTGTCCAGAGTGCAGAGGATGTGCAATCGATAGAGGGCGATTTTTTTGGCTGTATAATCATAATTTGGCGGACAGCGAGGCGGTCAAGAGGAGTATTATCGTGAAGTCGAATTATAATTTGCAGAAGTGGAGGGAGGATTAGAGTGAAGAGGAGGAGCGGTATCGGGAGAAGAAAATGAGAAGCTCGAGCGGAGAAGTTCGAGAAGAATGATTATGGGAATTCGAAAAAGCAGGATTATAAGAGTCCCGGCAAGCTGAATACCTGTTCCGGACAAATAAAAATATCCATACGGATACACCCCGACGTGACGATCTCAAGCGCTTACTAAGGCAAGAGATTGCGTGTGGAATAACGGCGGCTAAGGCGCTCGAGAGACGCGCTAGACATTCGTCGGCCGATTAAATAAAATGTATCAAATTGAAGTAATATCTACTCTCATCGATAAAATAGGAATGTGACAATAATCATAAAAATCAAGATGACGTAGAAATACCCACATCCAAATATATGTGTCAAGCTAATCTAGTCAAATATTATTATTTTTTAAAAATATACTTCCACAGCCAATAAACAAGAAATTTCAACGATCAAGAATGTTACAAACAATTACTAATTGGTTGGTCGCGGTGTGGGGGTAGATAAGAGTGGCCACCCAGTGAACAGCGTGCCAGAATCTGGGGCACCTTACAACTACCCTACAATACAATTAAACTATAAGCTACTCAATCTCCAAGCGTTCAGAGGCTGTCGCAACTTTCCTAGCAGTAACAGCCTCATTCGATTAATTACTTCATTCTTTGAACTAGACCGGCCTTGATCAAATCTTTTTTTGGGTTCTCAATAAAGCGAGAAAATCGGGGTTGAGAACCCAAACAAAACTGTAGAACACTCCAAAGACCCTCAACGAGGGTCTACAGAGATTGGCATTCAGCTATGCCCTAAGTTTAAAAACATCTCGGAGGTTAACCTGACCCTCTCTGAGGGAGTTATCAATTATTCCAAGTCCGCACAGCCTGAAAGGAAGGCAGCGGTCATATATCGAAAACAACCAGCAATTCAAAGAAGCTGGCTGCATCAAGGGTAATTTGGTAGCTTGTGTATATCAGAGATCCGCAGACCTGTACAAACTGGCAATAAGGAACATTAGCGAATCGCTAGGAGCCTCTATCGAGACCGGGGCCTGATACTATCAACCAATTTATCAGAATGAACAACCCCTCACTGCCAGCCAACCAAAGGAACATAACCAAGGTCGATTCCGAATTTTCCGAAGAACATGAAGTGGCGATCTGTTAAGTTTTCGGCTCGACTCTCTTAAAGCATATATACCAAAAAGGTGGATAAACCGGACACTGATCGGCTGTCACTAAGAGAGAAGATGTAAACGGAGGACCGAGCCTTCAGTCGCTCCTCCGCTTACACATCGACAGTCTCAGAGAGGAGTGCCTACACTCTCCGATATGACCCCCTCTCCCTACTCAGAAAATGACTGGAATGTAACTCATATAAATCTCCCCCTAGCGACAATGTCGCAGGATGTCCAGGTGAACAGCACCATTCAAAAGCGACATCGGATGTGCTTCTTAGGCACTTGCAGCAAGGATGTGGCGTTCATCAGGGAGCCGTGGGGGTCATGAGTAACCAGATTTGTGGACTGAACGATGGTGATTACACTCTTATATGCAGTGCGTTAACAATGAAAGGAACAAATTATTTAATTTGCTTGTGATTATAATCGACAAAAACGCTTCGATAGGTCGACTAGTATTTTAAATTGCGCATATTTTCCACTAAAAATTGTATATACATGGTGTCCCATAAACAAATACCAATACAAAGTTACCTTTTTAAAATAAAAAATCTATAAATTTTTACATATTTGTATTTCTTATTGAAGTCTATATATTTTTTTAGATAATGTCCTACATCTGTCTTAAACTGTTTTGCGTGATGTATCACTATAAACTATCGTTCAAACTTATTGGGTCTCATGACAACTGCTGTTGTGTTTTTACTTTCCCTGGACCCCTGTCTGGCCACTGTTACGTAAGAAATAACAAACTCAATTATAATATTCTTACAAATACTCGACTTTAACTTTAAAGGACAACAATCAACTTTTTCATTTATTTTTTTATTTACTGTTAAATATTCAAAAATGTATTTTATTCGGTAAAATACATCGGGGAAAGTACCATGGTAATGGTAGATATAAAATTATTAAATAATTGACATTATTATTATAGGTACAAGACAACATACATGAAAAATGCCTAGAATTCTCTGAAAGATCTAAATATGTAATAATATATATTTAAATAAAATAACTTTGTATCGGCATTTTTTACTGGGCACACTATATACAATTTTTAATCTAGGAGATGCACATTTAAAAATACTAATCGACCTATCCGAGCGTTTTCCAAAAAATCTCATGTGAATATAATTTATTTAAAAAATGTTGATGCGTCCATCATGGGACTTTCCCCGGTGAATTCGGTAAAATAAATTGAAAAATGTCTTTTTCATTTTTTGAAGCCGGAAGCGTTTACTAATAATGTAATAAATATAACCGCACATTGACGTTTTATTTCGCATAAAAATAATTATTTAAATAAAAAAGTCTCCACAGCCAACATAAAGTAGATGAAATTCTTCCGCTTATAAAATAAAAACTAAAGGTCCCACAAAAAAAGTTTTATGACAAAAGTTATTTATTTTTTTCAAGATCTACAATTTTGTTTGAAATATTTTTCTATCCAAATTAAAAAATGAAAAATCGCTTAGAGTAAAGTTGCACCTAATGAGTTTTGATTCTTTCAGGTCATTTCACTCTTTCCCTTGGACAGTGGTCCGGGAAAAGTAAAAATTAATTTGTTCTATTTGTAATGATTGCATTGTATGTTGAAGAAAAAAGATATTAAACAGTATGTACGAAAGGTATCTAGAATTCTCTAATGGATCCAAATATCTAATAATATATTCCGTTTTAAAAAGATAACTTTGCATCAGCACTTTATTATCGATTTTATCGTATATAATATTTTTAGAGAACAGATGCGCAGTTAAAAATACTAATCGATCTGTCTGGGCGTGTTTACTTGATAATAATCCCTTCATCATTGACACAGTGTACAATAAGGAAGTAAATCTAGATCATACGTTTTAGTAAACAGGAAACACAAGGTTTGCTTTTTCTAGAATTTTAACGACAATGACATAGTTGCCACGTTCAATCGTGCGAAGTTCACAGCAGTCGCCTGCAGAAGCCATACGAGGGCGGCCTGTGCAGTTTCAAGAAGGTGATCAGGAAAGCATAGTAAAAGGAGCTTCCTGAAGAAAATTCTGCCATGAGATAGAAACTGTAATGTATATTTTATTCTACGCTAATTATATGTAATAAATGAACCGAAAATGAGAGTAATGTAACAATGACGATGGGGCTAAAAAGAGAACCGCGTGGAAACAATAATAGTGTCATTTCCCACAAAAAAAAAAAAACTCCCGAGAATACACTACAGAGTGGCGACGAGTGAAGATTCCGGAAAACGTGCCGGTAAAAAAAGCAGTATGGCTGAACACAAATTCATACTCGGTTCACAAGTTGAGTTCGATCCAAGGAGGATTGAATGGGACATTTATATTGATAAAATGAAAAACTATTTCATCGCAAACGGAATCACTGATGCAACAATAAAAAAAGTAATAGTGTTAAATAGTCTATCTCAAGACGCGTTTAAACTTTTATGTGATTGACTTTTACCCATAAAAACGGCGGATGCAAGTTACGAAACGGTACTAAAAACTCTTAGTGATTTTTATAAAGAAGAAAAAGTAGTGTTTGCTGAACGATTTAAATTTTATGCTGTAAAAAAATCACCGACAGAGTCAAACCAGGAATGGGCGGCAAGAATAAAGAAACTCGCCAGTAATTGTGAGTTTGCGGAGCATTTAGATTTCACACTCCGCGACAAATTCATTATGGGCCTAGAGGAAGGCAGAGTAAGGGACAAGTTATTCGCGCAAAGTAAAGAACTAGCCCTAAAAGATGCCATTAGCATTGCGAAAAATACAGAGATAGTCCTGACAGGATATTGGATCCAAGGAGAGGACGCTATTCAGGTGAAACGGGAAGAAATTCATAAAATAAAGGAGGTTCCGAGCCGGCGGAAAAATGCAACGTTGCCAGTTCCTGGTTCCATTGGGACGAACGGAAGAGGCAGTTCACGATTTTGGCACCAGGGAGAAAGAACGTCACAGACAAGAGAAAAGATGTGCGCGCACTGTGGCCGTGAAAATCATGCATCAGGCGATTGCAGGTATAAAAACTATATCTGCGACAGCTGTAGAAAAAATGGACATCTACGAATTGTATGTAAACAAAACAAATCAAGTCAAATTAAACATTTAAATGCCGGTGAAATTAATAATACTTGTTTATTTCAATTAAAAAGTAATCAAAATAAACCGATTTATGTTGATGTTAAAATTCTTAATAATTCATTGCGAATGGAAATAGATACGGGTGCAGCAGTTTCAGTCATTTCAAACAATTTATATGAACAATTATTTTCGAAAATACCTCTAACCAATAGCGAATTAGAATTAGTAACGTATACAGGAGATACATTACACCCGCTAGGGTATATTTATGTTGATGTGACATATTAGAATATTGCAAAACCCTTAAAAATTTATATAGCAAACGGGAAAGGGGCGCCATTATTAGGGCGCGACTTTTTAGGAGAATTCAATTTAGGAATTCGAAATTTAAATTTTGTTGATTCAAAAGATTCTAGTAAATACGATAAAATATTTAATGAATTTACAAAATTATTTTCCAATAGACTTGGAACTTTTAATAAATTTAAATTAAGTTTAAATATTGACAAGGATGAAATTCCTAAATTTTTCAAGGCTAGAAGTTTACCATTTGCAATGAAAACAAAAGTCGATAATGAAATCGATCGATTAATTAAGGCTGGAGTTTTATCTCCGATTATAAATAGTCAATGGGGAACTCCAATAGTTCCGATTTTAAAACCTGACAATAATGTGCGAATATGCGGAGATTATAAGATCACTTTAAATCCTTACATAAAGGGAGACAAATACCCACTTTCACGCATTGACGATTTATTTATTCGTTTACAAGGTGGCGAATTATTTTCAAAAATAGATTTATCTCACGCATATCAGCAAGTATTGCTAGACGAAAAATCAAGGAAATTAACGGCAATTTCCACACAACGAGGTACTTTCGTCTACAGCCGCCTTCTATTCGGTGTAAATTCGGCTCCCTCTCAATTTCAGCGAATTATGGAGGAGATATTTGGTCGAATGGACGGGGTTTGCGTATTTCTCGATGACATTTTAGTGACTGGTCGCTCAAATGAAGAGCATGTTAAAATATTACGTACAGTATTAAAAACTTTAGAAAGTTCCGGTTTTACAATAAAGCGCGAAAAATGTTCATTTTTTCAAGATAAAATAACATATTTGAGGCATGTTATCGATAAAAGAGGGTTGCATAAATCCCCTGAAATAATTCAAAGTATTCAAAATATACCGGCATAGGATGCAACGCAAGTTCGTTCATTTTTGGGGATGGTTAATTACTACCACAAATTTATACCTAATTTACCAGATACGGTACATCCACTGTACAATTTAATCAAAAAGAACGTTCAATTCGAATGGACAAAAGAGTGTCAAAGTGCATTTGACGAAATAAAAAAAAATTTTACTTCTGATGAATTTTTAGCGCATTACGATCGAAATTTAGAATTAAATTTGACAGTGGATGCTTCCAATTATGGTGTGGGCGCTGTATTGTCCCAAGTATATAGGTCAGGGGTGGAACGACCTATTGCATACGCATCGCGTACTTTATCTACCTCAGAATCTAAGTACTCGCAAATAGATAAAGAAGCATTGGCCATTGTTTTTGGAGTTAGGAAGTTCTATCAATTTGTTTATGGGAGAAAATTTAATTTAATTACGGATCACCAAGCACTTGTATCCATTTTTGGTTCAAAGCAAGGAATACCCGTAATGGCTGCAAATCGATTACAAAGATACGCGCTATTTTTATCAGCCTTCGATTTCAATATTAAATATGTGAAGTCTGTTAAAAATAATGCGGATTGTTTATCACGCATGCCTATTGAAACTGATAAAATCAAAAATGATCACGAATTAATAGAAACTGTGCAAGTTTTTAATTATTTAAATGAAAGTAAATTTGCAGTCAATGTTGAAAATATTAAGAAAGAATACGAAAATGATAAAATATTATTAAAAGTTCGTGAATATGTGTCAAATGGTTGGCCAAATAATTGGGCAATTATCCCGAAAAATTTACAAAAAGAGGTTTTAATGGAATTGTACGATACGCACATGGGAATAGTCAAAACAAAATCATTGGCGCGATCCTATGTGTGGTGGCCTTCTTTAAATTCTTATATTGAAAAATTAATTAATAATTGCGAAAAATGTCAATAATTTCGTGCAAATCCGGAACAAACTAAATTAAATAATTGGCCTGTACCAACGAGGGTATGGGAACGCTTACATATAGATTTTTTCCTGATAATTACTGATTCGCTTTCTAAGCGGTTGGAGGTATTTCATATGAAAAACATTACAGCGCATAATACAATAATAAAATTAAGAGAATTGTTTGCAAGATTCGGACTGCCGCACACAATTGTATCGGATAACGGACCTCAATTAACATCTTCAGAATTTAAAACATTTTTAGAATGTAATAATGCAAATTTAGTTTTCACACCACCGTATCATCCGTCATCGAACGGCGCGGCGGAGAAGAGTGTAGGTACGGTAAAATCATTTAAAAAAAAAGAACTATTTGGTAAACATTGTAATAATATAGATATAGAAAGAGAGATTCAAAGGTTTTTACTTAAATACCGTAACACAGAACATTGTACAACAGGTGAATCGCCAGCACGAATGTTTTTAGGTAGACAGTTGCGAATGCGATTAGATGCAATGTTGCCAATAAATGAAAATAGAGAAAACATAGAATTAGAGACAATACATAAAAATATTGCATCTAGTCAAAGGCGTAACAAAAAGAATCGTAAAACAAAAAGGTGTGTTAAATTTAAAATAGGTGAAGATGTATTAACAAAAGATTACCGAGTGAAAAATCTAGTATGGATTCCCGGGAAAATTGTTAAATGTTGCGGTAAAAATATGTATCAAGTGAAAATAAATGAAACTCTGTGGATGCGTCATACCGACCAATTATTAAAATCTTATTTTAGTGAAAGTTAAAATAAAGTGTGTGAAAACATCAGTGCGGAAAATGCGGATAAAGAAAATACGTTAGATAAGGAAAATTACGAAAATAGCACCGGTGAAAATTGCTCAGATGAAAATAATACTTCTGAAAATGCACAGGTTTCCGACATGTCTCAGCAAGTTCCACCGATGAGACCTAAGCGTAAAAGAAAACCTCCTAACAGGCTTCAGTATTAATTATTGGTTTTATAATGTAAAAAAAATAATAATTAATTTTGTTACACAAATATTAAAAACATACTTAAAAATATATTTATGAAATCAATAATTATACAAACTTGATGTTTGTAATTAAGGGGAGGAATGTAATGTATATTTAAATTTGCCACATTTTATTCTACGCATTCATTCATTCTAATAAATGAGCGTGCGTGAAATGTAATTAATTGCGCACGCCCCAAAAACCGAAAATGAGAGTAATGTAACAATGGCGATGGGGCTAAGAAGAGAACCGCGTGGAATATACAAATTATAAGCGTTTTATCATATGGTATTTTGTGTATGGTGTAGGGTTTAATAAAGTGTGTTGGGTTAACAATACGAGTGTCATTTCCCACAAAAAAACCTCTCGAGAATACACCACAGACACCACATCAAAGGCGAATATAGTTAGAAAGGTGATTTCTCATGGGACAAGACGGATGTTGAACGTAAAGAAACCCTAGAGGCACTGATAGACATCCACTTTCCAGGTAATAATGGTGAAACCCTCGATACCAACCCGGACCGTTGTGGCCGCTGGACAGGAATAATCCTAGGCCCGAAACCATGTTCAGAGTCTACATAGATATTTTGTATATCCCACAACGATGGAGGGACACCAAAGTTGTATTAATTCCAAAATCAGGAAAAGTAACACTTTCTGAAGCAAAGAGTTAAAGACTAATGGGCCTATCCTCCTGTTTACTCAAAACCCTTGAAAGACTGACACATACCTAAGGGAAATGATCAATCCCAGCTGTCTATCAATCTTACAACATGCATACACAAAGGGTAAATCAGTAGACAAATCACTGGACACCCTAGTAAATCAAGTAGAGCAAAGCACTAGCAACAAAGGTTTTACGTTTTTTACTGGATATAGAAGGAGACGTCAACAACATAAAACCTAAAGAAATTGAACCGTCCTTGAAGAAGACAACAAAAGACAAGAGAGGAACACCGCAAGGCCGTGTATTCTCACAACTATTATGAAATTTAGCTCTAAACGACTTTTTAAAGGAGCTAGAGTATACTGGGTGTAAAACAATTGCATATTCACACAATTCATGCAAAAGGAAGATGAAAGTGGAAAGGTGACGTGACAGAGGTGGTTTAGGGATAAATCCTCATAACGGAGCTAGCACTCTTCACAAAAATATAAAAAGTACCTAATTTCGAAACACCCACCTTTGAGAGGTATAAATTTGGAGCAAACGCACCGAGAAAAATCGTTTTTTTTTTGTTGTTGTCTATTCTTCAGGCATAAAGCGAAAGCCGCAAGCAAAAAATCTAAAAAATAAGGAAGTTATAGCCGCATTTGCCAAATCAGTGGCAATTAACCGGGCGAAATTCAGACCTCTTTTAAGGTGGCAGGACCAAATTCCAGAATTAAGGGCTATATTAGTGCTCTATTCCCGATTTTGTGCTCCCCTCAAAAGTTTTTAAAAAAATATTTTGCAACCCACTATTTTTTTCTCGAAAACTAGGGAGCAGAATGCAGCAAAACTGTGTAATTTTGCTGCATTCTTCACCATCCTTGAATTAAGTACCTCATTTCCGATTTAATGCAGCGGAATTACAAAGGAATGAAGGATTTACCATCCTTGAATAAAGTGCTTGGTTTCGTATATATTCGATACAATTAAATTTATACAAAATTGGATGATAAATGAAACCTTCATAATGATTAATCTAATCCATATTAATACCAAAAACAGTATACAAAATTGACCTTGTTTAAATAATTGTAACAATTGGTAAATGTTTTTAATTAATTCATCCATAGCAGTATGTTATCAAAAACTATGTTTTTTTTAAATAGAAAAAAAAATGTAAAAGAATGGTGAAATAAATAAAAAAGTGACAGGATTACTCAACCCTTTCGGCGGTATAGGGTCGCGGCGAATAAAAAAATCACCACCACTTTATTGGGATTAATAAAAAATCTTCTTAAAGGATTCAATAGAGGAAAGTATAGTCTATTTACAGGTGATAGTATGTACCCTCCGTCCTATGATTTGAATTGAACCGAATTTGAATTTGAAAATTAATTAAAAAATTGCGTTACGTTTAAATATTTATTACTTATGTTGTATATTATCTATAAAATGTTACTAAATGCCATAATATTTAGAGATAGGTATTGAATCAAGAAAAAAGTTATATATAAATATTATGTGAGTATTATGAAATAAATAATGGAGAACGAAATGTGCGGATACAAACACTCAACCGTTTCGGCGGTATAGGGTCACGGCGAATAAAAAAAATCACCACTTCTTTATTGGGATCGATAAAAAAATTCTTCTTAGAGCATTCAATAGCGGAAAGTGTAAGTAATTTTTTGATGATAGTCTCCACCCTCCGTCGTATGACTGGGATTAATTTAACTTTATACCAATAAAACTATTGCAATTATCTTTTTTTGTTTATTCTATACATAATTAACTAGAAAAGAGTATAATTCATTCACTTCACATATATTTAAATATATTAAATAAAAATAATTTATTAATAATTTTCAAATCATGTTTATTTAATATATTTAAATAGCTGTGACCAAGTGAATGAATAATACTCTTTTCTATTTATATTAATAGCCAACGAGGCATTTATTCAAATCCGAACCGAGAGAAGTTTTTTGTGAATTTGCGATAACAACAATGCAAGAACGCACGACCTCTCTGCCCGTCATTACTATCACAGCGCGCGGCAGGTGAGGGTCGCTCTTTTTAATTAATTTGATTCAATTATTTTTCGTTTAATTTTATTCGGTTTTGATTTAAATTGAATTAATTTAGTAATTATTTTCAAATCATTTTTATTTAATAATTAACTAGCCTTTGTCATTAGAGTTTTTTTTCTGTGAAGTGCCGTACTAAGCACTTCACAGATAAGAAGATTACTTGGCGAATATTGCATATTTCTTACATTTAAAATAAATTATTTGACGCTTCTTGAGCGCAGGGATACAAACCACTATGGAGGTTGATGAAACCGGTTTTTATCGACAAAGTAGGGATGTTTAGTATACTGAAACGCTTGATGGCATCATTATCGGGCTCAATTGATTGCCAACTTAGGTTAGTCATTCGTCAGTTGGCTAGTAAACTGAAAAATTTAAACGCGTTTTCCTCAAAACCATAATTTTCAAACTGGCGTTTAAACTTGGTCGCAAAAAATCTTTTTCTTGGGAGCTTGACGTAAAAAACGTAACAAACGTAAAATGAGTAACAAAATATATTTTTTCATAGATAGCGTGCAGACTGCACGCCGACAATTTGATAAAGTATTTGACAATTTATTACGAGGACATTCTGAATCGGTTGAAAATATGAAGAAAGCGGTATAGGCTATATTTTTACATAAATCTTCTTCAGACGAGAACCCGCAACATGAAATTTTCCCGGTAGGATGCGACACTTGGAACAACTGGCAGGAGGCGAAGACCGCGGGGATCCTGGAATCCTTCACACACGCTGACAAAAAAGTCCAAACCGTGATTCGGCCCATTTATGAGTAGGTGCCTCGAACGAGAGCTTCAATGCCTGCGTCTGAAAGCTGACGCCGACACATATTAACTGCGGGGCGAAAACTGTAATAATCGCGAATCATCCGGCTACCTTAACGAGGGATTTTCGACTGCATTGAAGACGCTGGCCACTCTGGAGAGAGTGTAGAAGCGCCTGACTCCGAAGGCCCGAGAGGCCATACAGCACTGCCGACAGGACCAAATGACTTACCAACAGTATTTTGAGGAAGAAAAAGGGCATGCTATCCGGTGCTGGAATCGCTGACTAAGTATTCTTACTTAGTCAGCGATTCCCCAGAAAATGATTAAAAGTCAAAAAACTTTAAACGTTTGTTATTTTTCTCAATAACTATAAAAGATATGGACTTGAACTTTTGGGAATATGTACAATTTTTTTTCTTCCGCTGTCGTTTCAATATATTAATTTATTTTTTCGAGCGCTCTAAAGCTTGGTTAATTATCAACATTTTGACATGAATGTGGTCCACGTGCCCAAGAAAATTATACAGATCAGCTGAAAATTTGTACCAAAACAATAATTTTTTTCCATGCAAAAATGAGTTTTTGTACTAAAATCGGCTGCCTAGATGGTAAGACCCTCTTAAATTCTTTGAGAAAATCGCAGACAGGAGATTATGAAAATTTGTTCATCACAATAAATTTTATCCATGAGGGGGCTTCAAAAAATCATCTATTTACTTCAAATTAGCTTCAGCATTGAACAACGGCCTCCATATTGACTATTTTTTGAGAATTTTAAAAGTATATAATTTTAGTTATTATTGTGTCAATTATTAAATGAACTTGAAAGTTAATATTATTAATAAAAAAACTTGTTTTATTTAAATTATGATGGACTCTATGAGATCTCACCTCAACGCATAGCCCTCCTGGTTGGTTGGTCAGCCCAGTCACGTTAATACTGAATGGTTCCAAGAGCATCTTTTTTGTGGCCTCTCTATCACGTGGATCAAACATACAAGTATACATTTGAATATTGGTTAGGCCTCCGTTAATATTTGTTTCACTTTTCCATAGTCGCACTTTCAACAGCATTTTGAACTAAAATCAAAGGATATTATTTTAATTTAAAATTGAAAATACACGGTTATTGTATAAAAATGATAACATTTATAACGGATAAGGGGGCGCAATAAACACGCCCTGTGGTCAAAAAATATAATTTCACAAAAAAAGTGTGTGACGTTAAAATGAATATTGCTATTCTAATACTGTTTTTACAGAAGTGAATTAACTAGTGAGGTCAAATTACTTTCCACTACATGTTTGAGTTGAACAAAAGAAGAGAATGGTACTGAAGAAGTAGAAAATAGCGGAAATAGTGTGGGACCAAAATATTGAAAAGAAAAAGATGATGGGAATGAGGTGGTGGAAGTGAAGAATCTGAACGAAAGGTGTGTCAAAAAAATAAAGAAGGTCAGTGAAAGAGTGGTGGAGGAATTGAATGAATTTAAAAGAGAGAATGAGTTGTTGAGGGTATTGAAAAGAGGAGCTAAAGTAGTAGTGAGATTGAGATTCCCGCTTAATCCTTTTCTTGCAAAGGATAAAAAGTGTCCCTTTTCCATAGTGCCTTTTGCAAAATCATTTCTTTTTAATTCAATAAGATTTTTTGTGTTTTTTAAAATGTACACTTAAATTTCCTCCAGTTTGGCCGATGTACCGGGTGTCCAAATTAGAAAGGTCACCGGCTATATCTCAAGAATTATGAGTGCTAGAGCTTTCAAATAAAAAAAATGGTGATGTACCCATCATGGTACTTTCCAGATGAATTCGGTCAAATAAGGTTTTGATGGAAAATTTAATAGGAAAGGAAAATTATTAATTGTATAATGGATTCTTGTCTTTTAAAGTATTTTGAAGAATATTACAAAAACTAATTTCTTACCTTACAACAATAACATATTGTATAAGGCAACAATTTTTTAATCGAAAATATTTAATACAAAATCGATTTAGTTTAATTTGATTTAATTTCACTGAGTATAGTTGAATTAACTTAATTGATTTATTTTAACATCTTTAAATTATGTAAGGCATAGCTGTACTGACAAGGCATAGATCCCGAAACACGTATCTGCAGATGACCTTATTAAGTAACGTTCTTTTTGTTTGTGTTTGCATTAATTTTTTCTCGGATCAAAATTTGTTGCATTATGCAATATTTTATTAATATGCAACAGCAGGTGTACATTATGTAATTCAATGTCCGGCATGGGTATTTGCCCGGGAAGTAGTTGTTTTAATGTACATTTGTTTAAGGTACTTACGTAACGTAAGTCAAAACTCAGAGAGCTAAATGTGAAAATAATTTATTAATTATTTTCAAATCGTTTATATTAAATTTAATCGCAATATTCGATTGTTCATTGCGCCCCCTACCGGAAGAGTTACGAACTTGAAAATTATGTCTAGCATTTTATCATAAAAAAATGGGTTTCGCAAAACATGGTAGAAAAAATGCCACTTTTTTTAACCATGGAAGTTGAAACCACTCAAAATTATAAATAAAAGTAAAAAAAAAACTGTACTGCAGTGAACATTTTTACATTAAGAACGTCATTAAAAAAATCCAGATTGTCATTAGTTACGTATACTAATGACAATCTATAAATGTTTAATACCCTCTTCTTGACATGTTTGTCTCTTTACGTCATTATAATTAATAATCTGTCAATCTTAGTATATACTTGTGATTACTTTGATTATGGTCAACAAATTTATTTAAACTGCTACTAGTGATTATTTTAAAGAAAAACGCTCGAACAGTTCAATTAGTATTTTCAACTGCTCAAGTTTTTCACTAAGAATATTATATAGAGTGTGTCTCATAAACAAGTGCCGATACAAAGTTATTTTTTTTTATTTTATATACTTTTCGTATAAACAGTTCTATACCTATCTTAAACAGTTTACAAAATATTGACGGAATTATACAGTGCAATTGTAACAAATTGAACAAATTTATTTTTTAAATAAATTATATTCAGATGATATTTTTTAGAAAAAAAAAAACGCTCAGACAGGTCGTTTATTATTTATAACTGTGAATATACAAGACTAAAATTTGTACATATAGAGTATCTAATAAACTCATGCCTATAAAAGGTTATATTTTATGTATAGAACACCCTATATATTATTACATATTTAGATTATTCAGAGAATTCTAAATTTTTTTCGTGTAAGATGTCCTATCCTATCTTCAACAGTTTACGAAATAATGCCAATTATTTAATAATCCTATGTCAAACATTATAAAAATTCATAATTACGGTTGTAATGGAACACCATTAAGTTTTAACGATACGATACAGTGATACATCACACAATACAACAATAATTACCATATAAAAAATGTTTCATGGCTGACTTAGCATCATTTAACAATTGACAAAATTTCGTAAACAGTTGAATATTGTATAAGAGAGTATATACAAGAAGTCTCTAGAATTGTTACCGGCGCTTTAGCGTAACCGCCGGAAACTTGAATCTCAGCAATAATTTAAGCTGCACCATTACATCGGGCGACATTTTTATTGTGTGTCGGAGCATGTACTTTTAGGTTCATGACGAATCCTCGTCAAACATTTACGCATATCAGGTAAATAATGATTGTTAAATTATCAACAGTACTAAACATTGCGTATGCGTGCGCACTCAAAAGCATCTAGGCTCTGGACTCCTCACTATATACAAGGCCTTTGCCGAAGGCGCGGCAATCGAAGGCAATAAACCACCCGAAAGAGAATAATAGCCGCGAGATGCCCATATATACCGCGAATGTGGAGATTATTAGTAATTAACAGTCATCACCATTCAATAGCTGAGAGGAAGACGAGGCTAACAATACCAAACGAGCTATAGGTGTTTGGTTTCGTTACGTCACATACCCATACCGCCCTGATATGTAATCATCATTAATTAAGCATTTTGATGAGGATTCGATTAGCAGAAATATCCCATAGGTAATAGCCATGTCCCTATCAGCGTCATTAACTGTTTTTAATCAAATCGCGCGCGGGAATTATGATTTCAAACGTCGTCTTGTATATTTTTATTGCCCCTTTTGTATCGTTGTTCAGTTTTTAATTAATTACAGGCACAATTACTTATGCATATTTCTGCTACATATACAAAACGATGCGCTGCGCCTTCCTACATCGTTTGGTATTAGTTTCAGTTGGGTTAAACCACCTGCGCGAATAACAAATAATAAAAACCGACTGGCACGTTACCTGTTGCAGCAGGTAACCATAGAGCCCAGCTCACAGGTGCATTAAGGGATTGTGCACCTGATGCCTTTGCATGTCTTAGTTGTTTATATATTAAGCAAATTTATTTTAATTTAAACTTGTAGCCAAACATGTTGGCCACCAGAGGTGTGATAGTGATGACCACCCACCATATAAATACCACTGGCCCTTAGGACTTCCGAAAAGTGATAGAACCATGCGTGTTTGACGGCAATCCATGTCGGCGAACGTTTTCTCTAAGTTTTGTTTTTATTATTTTTACATGACCTAGTGGTCGTTCTCAATTTAAGTTTGTATGTTAATTAAACGGTTAACCTTGTAGTGTATTTTTTTGTATGTTTGTTTTAATACATCGAATACAAAGTATAATGAAATGTCTATTTTTTTTTGATCCGTCGAATTAAAGTATCATTAACGTTCGAACCCATTCCAGCCATCGGGAATAGGAATCGATTCTACCAAACAACGCGAGCTAGTAAGAGGTTGGTTAGAGTTATCCCGGGTAGTTATTGAGGCAGGAACATAACAATTTGTTTCACCTTTTTTTGATTTATTCAAAGTGTTGTGTATCCCGGAGGCAATCTTCAGTAGGGTTCCTCCACTTTTGGCCTAAGCCCGAAAGAGCCTTGATAACAGAATTCTCCGAGAAATCAAAATATCCAATAATATATAGGATGTTCCATTTAAAAAAGTGACTTTGTATCGGCATTTGTTTATGAGACAACCTGTATATAAAATGTGTATCTTGCTCGGGTCCATTTGATATCACAGGTATCTGTCGTGTAGTTGGTAGCGCACTCGACTAGAAATCGAGAAACATGGGTTCAAATCCCCAAATATATAATTAATTTAAATTATACCTCATTTTATTAAAATAAAATTTCTACAATTCAGACATTAAAAGTTTTGAATATTCATAATACTATTATTATGAAGTGAAAGATGGATAATCCTTGAGCGATCGATTAAGTCATTATCGATCGCTTACGGTGGAAACGCCAGATTTCAAATTCCCCAAAATGTCCATCCTGTTATCTGGCATTCTATTATTTTCTTTAATGAAATATTGTTTCTATGAAATTCCTCTTCTGTATAATCTGATAAATCTGACTTTTCTTTTCGAAAGTTTAAACTTTTCTACTTAGTGAATGTTGTCTAAATGTTCAATCGAAAAACATCGCGATTTTTTCGTTTAAGCCCAATGCGTTATTTAGAAGAGGTTTTGTAAGTATTCACCCAGTTCAAATTTTGTTGTAAAAACGTATACACGTAGCAATGATATGCAACAAAATTCTACCTAGGTCATCATTATTAATAGTAAATCCATGTTTTGTTACTCAAACTTACGTTTAACATTAAACATCTGGTTTCAAGAGTATTCATGTCCTCCACCAAAACTAAGTAGGGTTTTTCGATTTTGAAGGCTACTGAAATTCGCTGAGTCCGCTGAGTATTCCCTTCCGGTTTCTTTTGTGGACGCGGCGGTTTTTTTGGTATTTCTTTCTTGGCTGACGTTTCGGTTGTCACGTTGAAGAAGTTAGCAACTTGTATCAAAAAGTCGATTGATAATATGAACATAAATTTACACACTCTTACTTCGACTGAAAAAGAAGTCATAAATCAGGGTCCAATATTCAATTCGGGAATTTAATTAAAATTAATTATTTTTTAATGCATCCACATAATTAATTATAAATATCCCGATTTGTAAGTATTCATTTGCGTGAATCACGAGGACAGTTCATCTAGTTAGTATAGATTTGATTTTGGCATCATAATACCTATTTTAAATTTTTATGATAAATTGTTTCTTATTTTTTGTATAGTCTTATTAAAGACTACAGTGCTTCCTAAATTTCGGGATAAATTTTATAAAATGGCTAATAAAATTAATCGACACGTCGATTTTACTTTCCCCGGACACCTGTCCAACGGATAGTATTGTGATGGTAAAAATTTTCGAACCGCCAATTTCAACAAATTTGCAGGTTTCGAGGTCCCCTGAGATTTGAAAAATGTTTGTGTGTGTGTGAGAGTTTCCGCAATGGCGCATAAACGGCTAAATGGATTAAACCCAAACTTTATATTTAAGCTTTTTATAACTGTGAAATGATCTGAAAAGCTTTTGATCAAAACTCATTAAATGCAACTTCACTCTAAACGATTTTTCATTTTTTAATTCGGATAAAAAAATATTAGTTGTAGATCATGAAATAATAAATAGTTTTTGTAAAAAACTTTTTATTGTAAGACCTTTAGTTTTCATTTAAGAAGCGGAAGAATTTCGTCTGCCTTATAAATTCCCTTAGAAATAATTATTTTTACAATCTTTTTATGTTGGCTTTAGAAACTTTAATTATTTAAATAATTATTTTAATAACAAATAAAACATCAAAATGATTTCAAATTGTAATAACACAGAATATGTTGCCCAAATGAATAGAAAGAAATTATTTATGGAAATTGTATCAATACCTTGTAAGGTAAAAAATAGCAAATTAAATTATAATATTCTTATAAATACTCGACTTTAACTTTAAAGGACAACAATCTATGTTTTCATTTTTTTATTTACTGTTAAATATTCATTCAAAAACGTATTTTACCGAATTCATCGGGGAAAGTACCATGATGGTGGTCCATTCCATCGAGTTTTGAAAAATGTCTCGGTATGTGTCTGTGTGTTTCCGCGATAGCGCATAAACGCCTAAACGGATTGAACCCAATGTTATATCTACGCTTTTTATAATAGTGGAATGAACTGAAAACCTTTCGGTTAGAATCAAAACTCATTAAATTTACTCTTAGCGATTTTTCATTTTAAAATTTGGATTGAAAAATGCTTCAAATAAAAGAAAACAAAAATTGTTGAAAACTTTTTATTGTAATTTTATTTTATAAACGAAACAATTTTGCCCACCTGATAAATTGCTCAGAAATAGACAATTATTTTAATAATCTTCTTTATGTTGGTTGTGGAGACTTTAATTATTGAAATAATTATTTTTCTGTCAAATAAAACGTCAAAATGCAATCATATTAAAAAAATGGTGATGTGTCCATTATGGTACTTTCCCCGGTGAATAAGTTTTGAAAATTTGATCGGATAGGAAAAATTGAAGTTGAAAAATATGACCGAACTTTGACATTTAATTTGACATAAAAATAATTATTTAAATAACAAAATAATTATACAAATAATTGTTTATTTCTAAGGGAATTTATCAAGTAGATGAAATTCTTCCGCTTATGAAATAAAAACTAAAGGTCCTACAGAAAAAGTTTTATAATAAACATTATTTATTTTTTCAAGATTTACAACTTTTGTTTGAAATATTTTTCTATCCGACTTAAAAATGAAAAATCGCTTAGAATAAAGTTGCACTTAATGAGTTTTGATTATAACCAAACAGACAGACACACAAACACACACACAGACATTTTTCAAAACTCGATGGAATGGACTCAGGGGACCTCAAAACGTGCATATTTGTTGAAATTGGCGATTCGAATTTTTTTACGATCACAATACTTGCCTTCGGGGTCCGGGGAAAGTAAAAATGGTGATCATGGTACTTTCCCCGGTGAATTAATAATTGAAAAATTATTAATTGAATTAATGGATTGTTGTGCTTGTTATTTCTTACCTTACAATGTCTTGATAAAATTTCCATAAACTGTATATTATTTCTTTACCATTTTTATTCGCTGGCGCAACATGTTCAGTGTAAAATATGAAATCAATTTGACGTTTTATTTGTCATTAAAATAATTAAAGGCTCCACAGCCAATATAAAAAAGATTATAAAAATAATTGTTTATTTCACCCAGTTTATTATTTATCAGGCAATTGAAATTCTTTCGCTTTTAAAATGAAAACTGAAGGTCCTACAATAAAAGTTTTATAACAAAAACCATTTATTTTTTCAAGATCTACAACTTTTATTTGAAACATTTTTCTATCCGAATTAAAAAAATTGTGGTGTCCATCATGATACTTTTCTCGGTGAATTTGGTATTTATTAAAAATAATTATTTCATTAATTAAAGTCACCAACATAAAGGAGATTATAAAAGTAATTATTTTTTTCTAAGGGAATTTATCACGTAGACGAAATCTTTCGCTTATAAAATAAAAACTAAAGGTCCTACAATAAAAAGTTTTTAACAAAAACTGTTTATTTTTTCATGGTCTACAACTTTTATTTGATATATTTTTTATTCAAATTAAAACAAGAAAAATCGCTAAGAGTAAAGTTGCACTTTTGATTCTAACCAAAAGCTTTTCAGATCATTCCACTGTAATAAAAAACTTAGATATAAAGTTTGGGTTCAATCCGTCTAGTCGTTTATGTGCTATCGCGGAAATACACAGACACACACACAGACATTTTACAAAACTTGATGGAATGGAAATTCGAAAATTTTTACGATTACAATACTTTCCTTTGGACAGGGGTCCAGGCAAAGTAAAAAGTCCTATAGTGTGGGAAAATGTGTAGTCATTGTAAGGTAAATAATAAGAAAAAAACTTCCAAATATTTGGCTTTAACTTTAAAAGGTAACAATTCAAGTTTTCATCAACTTTTAATTCACGATAAAAATGTTTATTAAATGAAATTGTTATTCCTTTTAAATTATATTTATATCTACGAATTGTAGAAATTTTCAATGTACAACATTGACGTACAATTTAAATGTAATTAAATATAAAATAGAACGTCTGTATAAATTGAATATAGGTGAAATTGAAGCACTGTATGGAGACTTCATACTAAAGGTCTCTGTGGTGTAGTGGTAGGGCACCCGACCGGCATTTGGGGGATGTGGTTTAAAATCCCATCAGATATGTTTCTTTTCTACTTTATGATTAATTAATTTAAATTATACCTCAATTGCATTGAAAATGTCTACAATTCATTAAATATTCATTCAAAAACTCATTTGACCGAATTCACCAGAGAAAGTACCATGATGAACACATCACCATTTTTAATGTTTAAGTTACCACCCCTTAGGGGCGAAGTGGCGGGGGGCTAGCACCTCAAACTTTAAAAATTGGGGAATGAATTTAACGTTGGAGTGGGGGCTTAAAAGTGTATGTCAGGAAAATAATATAAAAATAAAAATCGACGTTTCAGAGCATTTTTCTGAAAAAATTTTATTTACCACTTTATAGAATTCATCCCATACTTTTGGGAAACACTGTATATTAAAAAATAAATATAATGAATAAATAAAAATAAATAATTATTACTTCTTTTGCATCTGTACCTTAGAAATGATATTTTTTATTCAAAATCTAAACCTACCTGAAACGAATTCTCAAAAAAGGACTATATTATTTATATTAATTTAATTCTTTCTTCATTCTCTGAGAAACCAAAACGAGCGCATCTATTGTCTAGCTGGAAGAGTTCATCGTGACTTGTTTTTGCTTCCGCCGAGCAATGCGAAACAGAAAACACAATACAATGCCAAAACGGACCGGCAGACCCATATCGGACGAGGAGGACACAATGGAGGCCACTGGCCCAACGAAGCCATATATCAGTGTAAAACAATTTTAATCAAATCGTTCAAAAGGATCCCAATGGAGAATAAGAAGGTCCAGCAGGAGATGTTGATAGCCCGGTAGGTAGCAGGACACTCAATGACGGCTACTTCGAGGTAATCACTTCAACGCGGAGAAAATGGTGAATTTAAAAAGCTGCCCAACGGCCGGCCTAGGACTTCCAGATCCTAGAAGCGATGATCGAGAAGTAGGTGGTAGACAGCACACCTTTAGATATCTATGCCTCAGGCCCTGCCTAAGGGGCTTCAAGCCCGGCCAACGAAAGCACCAAGTCCCGCAGCCAAAACGGTAAATTACGAAACCAGGTTTATCCACGCCTGCACTAGCTCTGTCTTCGCTAGCCCCAGGTTACAGAGAGCGGCGGAGTTACGGAGAGCGGCTTAATTGTGTCGGCCCATAGAAAGCCAGAGGTGGCGAAACAACACTAAAAAGCCCGAACCTTGTGGGGGACGACAAGGCAAAATTTACTTTCCGAAAATCTCCATGATAAATTCGTAGAATAGTTAGAGGGGATTAACATCTTCACCGACAAAAGAGTGGTGATATATTTCAAGGCGGAACCTGTAAATTAACACCATGAGTATTAAGACGTGGATCTGCAATAACAAATTGTTATCAGTCTACAAGCCTCCTTCTAAACACCTTGAAGAGGAAGAAAACTCTGTAGCCCCGAGGATGCTACCACGATTCCAGCGATACGAAGAATTGGAAATGCAGTGCATATTTTTCTGTCGTACCGTACGAGAGAGACATGAAATGTGAGCACAGGTCACGAACTGAATTCTTATCATTTTCTGGTAATCGTCAAATAGGGATTGAGCCAAGTGGCACTTGACCTGAAGATGAACTTCGAACGACAATTGCACCACCTATGCTTAACACATAGGAGGAAAACTGTATTAAGCCTATATTGTGGAAATATAGTTAGCCCACCGACAAACTGAAATTAAAACAGAAAAGGTTGACGGAATGCTCTGCGAAAGAAAAGAAGGCTAGCTGATCAACGCCAGAAGAACGTGACACAAAAAAAACACAGCTACTTCTGGTCCAGGAGGTCCACGAGTTAATACTCCTTAGAAGAAGAGTTCCAGGTGTGGATATTATTCCCAACTAAGACCTGAAATTACTGAACGAGAATGCGGTCAATGATTGACAAGCAAAATTAATGAAGTGAGTAAGTTCGGTATTTATCCAGAAGATTGGAAAGAAGCAGATTTGATCACCAATCTTATGAGGGATGGAGCCACACAGCCAGACAAACAACCTCGTTGATGCAGTAAGAAAACTCTTGAAAAGGATAATCATTATCGTCCTCCTTAATATCGAATGGTTATACGACAAAATATGGAATGAGAGGTTGATATACACGCTGCACCGGTTCAAATACCTGCTCTGGATCTTAAGCGTGATAGACAGCTGGCTGAGAGACAGTTTTGTGCACGTGTCGACGAAACCTGCTCTTCATGGAGATCAGTGAAAGAAAGCCTACCAAGGATCAGCGATCACGCCGTGATTATACAACATATTTAAAGCGGATATCTCACTATTCAACAAAACCCAGGAAGTGGTCCTGCTCCAGTAGCTGTTCCAGGGGATGTGTCGTCTCATCCCAGTCGTACAAAGTATAACGGATTTAACAAAAGTAAAAACGACCAAAGGCCTCCAAAAAGTGTTCCAGTGTTTACCTTTTTTATCCTACTGTGTGTGTGTCATGAAAAATGCGCCATGTATAACAAATCCGTGAGTAACTTCATATCGGTGGTATAATCAGCTTTGAATCGTTTGAATCGTATCAAAATTCAATAAATTGTTTGATTTTATATGGTGAGCATCATTGTTTTCCAATAATATAAATTTTATAGTTAGCAAAATTAAAGTTGTATTTGTGTGCACACAAATGGAATTAGATGCTATACTTTTTAAAAATTAAATATTTGGTAAAAGCCTAGAAGGTCACCCACCCTTCAAATATATGTTTTTGTTTAAAAACCCTTGGAAAAAGGTTTTTTATTATGACTGATAGACGTAGGCGTGGATTTTTAGTATAAACTCTATAAGTTTACACTTACATTTTTTTTTTTTTTCACTATTTAGATTGAAAGTCAGGACTTTTTTATTTAACACACCTATTTGCACTTTTATTCCACTACATCACACTTTTGTTGAGTTAAACCTGCAATTAGTTAACGAAAATATTTGAGAGCCCTAGAATCAAAATCAGCAATCTCCAATTTTGAGTAAAAAGAGTTGCATACGTCAAGTTTTTTGTAAATTTCTGATTTACTAGAATATATTTCCAATGAGTGTCAAATATGGCAAAATCCTATGTAAAATCGGCTTTAAAACTTCAGCTTAAAAACAAAACCGGCAATCTCCGTGATACATCAAAGACGGAATGTTTATGCTTAATTTAGTAAAATACAGCAATGGAAGTGTTTGTGTCTCCTGTTGAGCCTAATAGAGCTCGAAAAAGAATACGTGATGCAACGAGATGGAAATGTAATGCGCATAAAAGGGCCAGGTAAATTATTGTTGTAAATACTTTCATACAATGGCTCATGCTGTGTATAGTGAAGTAAAAAATATGAAATCTTTTACATTATAGATACTCTTCAAAACAGTTATCACAATATCCAACCTGCGGCCATAAAAAAATCGTATCAATGTGCATCGTTGACATTTTGCGAGTACCAGCCAAACGCCAACTGAAAAAAGGGTGGGGGGTTTAGACAGGGAATCTCCTAAATCCCCCTAAATGAAAAAAAGCGACTGCTCAAAAGTTTACTAACAATTTTAAGTGCATTGAAACTCATTACTGCCGTTCATCTACCTAGAGATCATACCTTCTTTCGAATATGTCTATCCAAAACATGTATAAAACTGTATGATGCACAGTCCCCTTCGGAGGAAAAAGTAAAGCTGTCGTATTTTTGAACAATTTTAAACACAAAGTACAATTTGAGTTTTACGATACCTCTTACTTATTTGTGCTCTAGGTAAAACGATGTGCAAAAGAAAAGGAGAAGAAGAAGTTAACAACCGTAAAAACAAAAAACAAACTAAGGGCAGATGCTTTTTTAAAAATACTAAGAGAAGATAGAGATGACTTGGTGACAATATCGTTTAACTGCCAAAAGAACTTGGATTTTCCAAAAGTACCAGACCAAAGTGCCTTCTACTCAAGGCAGTTATACTTGTATAACTTTACGATTGTACAGAGTACATAAAAATCTAAACTTGGCAAAGAAAATGCTTTCTTCTATTACGGGACAGAATGGACTTAACTGTATAGTTTCGAGTTTACGTGAAGTGATTAATTACAAATATTATTCCTGACTTCATTTAATTTTTATGTTATATATACAATTCGAGACACAATGTGCTCATTATCAATAGCAATCTAAATTCTAAAAACTATGTGCGCCATATATAAAGCTAACGGATTATCGGAAAAAACAAAAGGTAATTAAATCTAGTGTTACAACGGCTAAAGTTTTGAAATGGTTGTCGAAGAGCAGGAACAAGGTTGAATTTATTCAACAAACCTCCAATGTTCGTACAAGTTGCTGGGTGGTAAATAAATCTAGCATACTTTTTTTGGGGCGGCTTCCTTCGAGTTAATTAGTGAGGTATTAGATTTTAATTTATGGTTTCTAATATGTTTGTTAATTAATTTATTTATTGTGTTAATGTTGTAATTAAATAAAATGGCTATTTTCTAGATTAAACTAAATTCCTTTTCCATATTTTCTTTCGATAATAGTATGTTTATTGTTCGAAAAATCATGCTATTAAAAGCTGCCAATTTGTGTTTAAATAGAGAAGACAAAGAAGAATGAATGTAGTTGAATGTGTGTGTGTTTTTCCTGTAAATGTTAAATTCTATTTTTTTATTGTTGTTATTTATAAAAAGTAAATCTAAAAAGGGTATTTTTAGTATTAACTTCACTTATGAAATAGAAGAAAACAATCAAATCCCTTTTAGTTTTTTTCTTAATATCTCGAAACTGTTGAAGTTAGAGATTGTCGGCTTTAATTCAAGGCTCCTCATTTGTCTCAAAAGTATGTCTTCATTCAGCGAAATGTGAGATTGTTTCCTAATATTTTCATTTTCGAACGACACATTGGTTCTCAATAATGACGATAGATAGCCAAAGACAAGTACAGTGAACTACATTTTCTTTTCTTTTCTTTTTTTTCACTCATTTGAATTAAACACTTCCCTTTCTTATTTAATCTATGCAAAAACTGACACCTTTTAAAGTGGTGATTCCCTTTATATAATTTTATCCACACAAAACTTATACAGTGCTTAACTCAATAACTTTTTTAACAAATGTATTTCGTATGATGTGCGTCTCTCCGTAAAGCGTAAAGTGTGAGTGGTGTAATGAGGCTAAATTCACGGTATAAAGGTGGTTGATATTCTAAGCTTAAGCCAAATATTTTTATTTTTGTTAATAACAATAAGCGGCCTTCAGTATTAAAACATAGAGAATAAGAATGAAAAAAGTAAAATATTCGTTATTAAGCGAGTTATGTTTTTTAACATGATATCCAATGTTCTTAAGAGACCAGGAGTATTTCTGGAAAATATTGAGAAAACGTTATTTTTTTAATAAACTAAAAATACACCATTTTCTTATTACTCACTAAACATATCTCCACACTGTTGCTGAAAAGTTATTTCCAGCATGTGCTTGATCGTATCATTAGGATGGTCGGGATCGTCGGCTTTTCTACGGGTCATGTAACAATTTATTGTATTCCGCTTCTCCGGCCGCCGATCCATCAGATGGAAATTAACGAGGATCAAATCGTTGACGATCGATTCGTTAGACAAAATTCTTCCTCGTATATATAGGCCTTCAATTGATATCTCTGATAGGCCGACCCTCTCATATGTCGGACACGGAATTCTCTGAATAAAATTCTAAAATAATAAAAAATACACAACTATTTCAAGTTTCTTAAATCGATTTACATATATAACCATACTTTTTTATGTATATATTTTGTTTTAAATTCGACCATTAGGATCTCGCTTATTATAAGATATAGACGGTGGGTTTAATTTTGTGGCTTTTGTAGAATTTCACGCTAATTATGATCCCGTTAAGTTTGTTTGTTTTAGAGAAAAATGAAAAAAAAATGTTTAATAAACTGAATTTTATTTATGAGTTATTTGAAGTGTTTTATAAGATAAATGAAAAATTAATGTCTTAATTCAGTTTTCATTTTTAAATACTAGATGTACATTTCGAGCACCTTGTACCCATTATAAATAGCGATTGGCGATTGATAATAGTGTTTAAAAATAAAAAAGTCGAGAAAGAATAGAATCTTTCAATTATCTTACGATTTGTTGAAGTTGATGTAATGAAATACTCTTTTAACTTTATTACATAAAAATAGTGTTTCATTATATATACTTACAAAAAAATGCATAAAGAAGTGGAAGACACAACGATTTAACAATCTATTTATTTATATATTCCTTATTTAATTCTTATAGCACTTTTTGTGATGTAATCGGTGGTAAATTTATTTTATTAATACGATGTTTCGTTTCATAAACTTTTTTTAGCATTGCGAAGTTGCCGATTGCGACATTTAACACGTATCATGAGCATGAAATTTTGCAAAAGTGTCCCAATCTCTTAAAATAACTGAGATCTCAATGGTGAAACGAATTCAAGTAAATAAAATTATTTGAATCCTTTTAAGACTTACCACTGGAACCATTACGTATGTTGAATACAAAAAAATCTTGAATGTAGGCATGCAGAAATTCCAGCGGCAGATAATGTTTATTTCATGACTATCCCCTTCGCGGGTATCGCCCGACTTTTCCAGTTTCGTATTTTCTCTTAACGTTTTATTCCTTACTTTGGTCTCGTTAAGTTTCTCCGGTACCTCCATGTCATCGACTTCATTTTCCATCTCTGCGCCTTCATTCAAGTTTATTGATGCAATATTTATTATTGTCACATACTCAGATTGGCCCATCTTAAACTAACGAAACAAAGTATAATTTAAAATAAATGAAACAAAAATGCTTCACACATTTGCAGTTATTTAAATTAGAATGAAAAATGTTTTCCTTATTTAATTTCATTGTAACAAATTATAAATATTAAAATGGTAAGAACTTATCCATGTTTTGGTAAATACTGAGTGATAAATCCCATGTATCCGAGGATTGTAATAAAAAATTGCTACATCAGTAATTTTTCATATTTGATGATTTAAAAATTTGATTCAGAACAATATTATTTTTATCTGACTCTCAGGCGTTGTCAATCTTATTGATAGATTATCATTAAAAAAAAAAACATAAACTTCGCTTCACAGCTTTAATCCGGTCCGGTCATCTCAACCTAAATTAAGTATTGCCAACTCAGAACAGTTAACATTGTTGACTCGTTACTGAAAAAAGTCTATTTTCTTTTAATATGACGTTTTAAATTTAGCGTGTGTAATAAAGGGTGTGTATTTTAGGTTAGGGTATGATTGCCTTGTATTTAGTACTTTGATTTGGTGGGTATGTTGAGGTTAATGTGATAGAAATATAGCAACTCAATTGACTACTTTCTCTATGATTATGACTTATTAAATAAGAAATACTTGCCTTCTTACAAAATTTTTCAAGATTTACTTACTCGTGTGTTTATATTTTTATAATGTTCTAAATGTATTTCACAAGTTATACTTTATTTGTCACAGTCCATTGCCAATGTCTTCAAAATACGACAATAAAAATCCCTTCCTGTTTAACCCTTTCACACCGGATTGCAAATGAGCTGTCCCAGTCTAGAAAATTATAGATGTTATCTACGACAGAAATGAATGCCCAGTTTAGCCTTCAAACTGATTCTAAGGCCATCTCAATTGTTCGGAGTCCATCAATTTTTCAACTTAATCGTTCCCGATCTTATCAAACAAGCGACGCATTCAAGGTTGCTCTGAGGATGGATTCTCATTTCTTAGGTCAATTTATTCATTTGTTTCTAACACTCGTTCCTTGTATTTTTGCAGATATTTTTTTCATTTTCTTTCCTTCTTCTGACGAAGGGTCAGAACAAGCTGAGACAACTCGCTAAAATTATTCACTATTCCAAAACTGAAAAACTGAAAACACTGAGTCCATATTAAACGAAAACGAAAAGGAGTCCGACAATGAAGTCGTTCCACGTAATCACACAGATTTGTTTGATGATGAAGTAGATATCTAGAACCAGAATCCACCATTACTTTCATAGTCCCATGCAACTAACTTTGCACCACAAATGCTACTAGTTACTTACATCAAGGGTCAAACAAATCTCTATTGGCAACGAAGCCACCGAAGTGGCATTTTCTTCAAGATCTTTCCCGAAAACTCAATGTACGAACGAAAGAATAGAAATCGAGAATACTGCATTGAGGGAAAATGAAGCAAGTTCAACTTTAGACAGTCAAAACGTCCGAAAAATTCGAAATCATGTCAGTAGTTCGGATATTATTGATCACAAGCTACAACCGGGTACCTCAAATGGCTCACTGTCAGGCTTTTTTCAATTTGCCGGAAAAACCTGCTTCGAAATTATACAAATTATATCATATTAAAGAAGTAGTTCTCTATTTGAAGTGAACTTTTTTTACGAGTTTCACTGACAGCAGAAGGTAGTTAACAAACTAGTCAATGGTTAAATTTAAGAAAAGAAGGAGCCTTAAAAAAGGTAGGTTGAGACCCCATGAAACTAGTAAAGTTTGGGAGCGCTGCGATTCGAAGAAAGGATACGTATACAACTTCAACATTTACACCGGGAAAGAATCTTCAGTAACTGAAACTCGTTGTAGAAATTCTTATTTCTGCAGTGAAGATTCGCTGTTCTCTGTTTCCACAAATTCTTTGCTCCGGCGAATTTGCCTCAAGGATGTGTCGGCACCTACATGAAATGACGAAAAAATTACCAATATTTCTGACAGGAAGAAGATTATTTTATCTAATAATCACTTCGAGGAGAAATAACTGATCCCGGCAATGGGGCGCACTCGGACTAATTTTTCGCCGTATTGAAAGGGTTAAACAGGTCTATAATTTTAGTTTGAAATGTATTATATCGTTTATAATAATTATAGTTTTTATTATGAAATATATGCACACCTCAACATCATTAACAGTAACCATAACATCCAAGTCGGGTACAGCTTTATACCACAGAGTAAGCTTACGGTAAACCAGGATCGTAACTGTCAGCGGCTCCAGCATCACCATTTGGTTGAAATCGTTCAAATCGGAGTCGATTCTCACTTTGTCCAATCTCAGGTTTTCCAACTTCAATGCGATTTCATCAATCACGGCGAAATGTCCGGCACTGTTCTTTATAGTCAACGTAATCGATTTGTTTTTAATGGAGATGTGGCCCAGATCGAAGGCCAGTCCACAGATTCGCTTTGAGCCCTCGGGTATGATGATTTTCGGGGCGTTTATGCCAATATCGAGTTTAATCTTTTTAGCCTTCTCGTAAATTTCGTTGATATTTTCTTTTGCTGTTCCGGCGGCGTTTGCTGAGGCTTTTGCTATGGCCTTTTCAGCTTTTTGAAACTTATTAGCGAACGTCTAAAACGAAACGATTAATTAGTTTGTACCCATTTTTATCAATTAAAATCGAAATGTATAGATTGAAATAACCGAGTATGCAAAGAACTTGCTTATGATGTAGAAGAAACTGCGGCTTCGAGACCCATCCCGCATGAAATTCGTTTAGAAATAAGCGAATTTCATTGCAGGTCCATGGGTATAGTATGAATATGTTTTCATGTAAAAATATTAGTAATACATTTCTATCGCTTCAAAGTCACCACTGAATACATTATTATAAACAAGAAGCAAGTAATCGGTATTTGTAAATTTAGTCTTTTCTTAAAGTTTACATACTCGTAAATCTTTAATTTTTAAATTCTTTGTATAATTGTGTTTGTCTTTCGGTGGGTGGCCCAAATTACGTGTTACTGTAAGAAATCTAGATTATTAGTAGTTAAAAACGGACTAAGTATTCTCGAGCTCTTCAAGACTAATTCAATGGCGAAAACAGAAATTAGCCATCGTCTTTTGTTTCCAAGTTATAGCCCATAATTTAATATTTTCCATTTTCGATTTTTATTATTATCTCATTTATTTATTATTTAATCAAAATGAGAATTATATCTTCTTTATGTATTTTTTTAAACTATTTACAAAATTTTGTTATCTGAATTAATTTAGCAGTTAGTTGTATGTTTTAAATGCAAATCATATTTGGCTATGTTTTTAATAAATAGGTTATTTTTTTACTCTTTTCAATATTTTCATGTTAACATGTTTAATTTTCAATTTATCGCGAGATAATTTATTTTAATATATAAATTTAAATACTCTATCAAACAAATGAAGTAGGTTTGTAAACAAAACACTGTTATTTTTTATGTCGTTTGTTTGTCGTGTCAATTAGTTTTGTGTTGTGCTTTAAATGAAATTAGTTTTCAAGTATGCAATACGAAAATTAGAATGCTATATTCTAAGCAATAAGAATTAAAATAATGGATTTATTAAAATAATGCATTTATTTTTTGTGATCAAACTAACAAGTTTAGGAGAAAATATCAAGAGACAGAAAAGTTGCAGATTGAATGCCTTCAATAAAATCCATTTAATTTTTGTTATAGTAGTAATATTTTAGGGTTACAAAAATCGTCGAAAAGTGCCATTTTATGAGGAACATTTGGGTGCTAAATTTGATTCTTCTAAATTGTTGCACACATATCTAGTGTGGAGCAATTTAAAATAATAACTTTTTTCTTTAACTTTAGAGGGCTGTAACTTGGGTTTAAAGAAAAAAATATAGGACAGACCTTTTGTGCAGTTTAAAATGTTTCGCATCAAATCAGAAACACCTTATATACACAATCTTTAAATTGTCAAAGAAAAAAGGTTCCTGAGGTACGTTCAATATAAAACTATTTCAGATGAAGTTCATTCATTAGAAATGTGTAAAGAAGTTGAACTCATTCCGTTAATTTATCGACGAAAAATAACTGAATCTATGTTTTCTCTATACGATACATCAATTTGTATGAGGAGAATATTTTAACATTAATTGTAAAACATTGTTATAGGTTCATATTAGTTTAAATGTTGTCGGTCTGCTAACACATTTAATAATGAACATTAATTGAACAAGAAATTTCCATGGTTGTGCCGTTGCTGCATTCCTATTTCCTTTACACATTATTTTTATATATTTTTTGTTATGTCATATATATATATATATTAGTTTTTTTTTATTAACTCTTTTATTTATTGTGAGTTTATATTATATACGTTACTCATATTTTACGTCCTGTTAGAAAAGGTGCTTATTACACAGGCCAACAAATTTTGACTTTTTGAAAGTTAATTTTGATTTGACATCTGATTTTGTATACGTAAGGTATTTTAGCAATGTTGAAAATACATTAATAAAAAATTGGTCTAATTTTATTGATACAGAGACAGAAACAAATTACAAAAATTAAACTAAATTGAAAAAAGTCTTAAACAATCGTTAATTTCTCTTCTTTCTGGATGATCTTTCCCTCTGGGATGAAAAACTTCGTTTAGTGGATATTCCTTTGTATTTAATGGCCGGATTGTATCTCTTTATTTACCAGTAATCAGCCTTCATTAAAATATTTCCGTTCAAGTCTTGGTGAAACCTCTCACCTTGCACCTCACTCGCATCACTAAGATTGTCGGAGAAGTAATAAAGACGCGAGTGTAAAAAGTGTTTATGCTCATATTACATCCCAATTCCATAATTTTCTATAGCATTTTGTCAAAATTTCCTTGTGGTTAGGATCCTTGTTTTCAAAAAACCTTCATTAATATTGCATCTTTCTCAGTTTCGGTCATTGTATTAACAAATTCTTGATCTTTCGTTTTTCTTCTTATTTGCGGACCGACAAAAAATCACTCCTTTAATTTTATATCTGAATAGGAAATTTTCTAAGAAGGTATTTAAAAGAATCGCCATATTTATTTATCTGAGTAAATCATTATTTTCCAACTAGATTGTAAAAATATACTGTGTGGCGTAGCGATATTTAGAATGTCATTTAATTTTTATTCGCAAACATTAATGGATTTCTAAATTGACACAATCTTTTATTTCAACTTGTATTTCAGGCTTGATTCAAGTTGGGACAATAATAATATTTCTATTTAAAGTAACTACCTAATTATTTATAATAAAACCAAAACAACATCATAATAAATATTTTATTATATTAAATTTAGAAATTATTTGTAACTATCTTCATGAATTTGTTATTACAGGTTTGGGTCTGCATTAACTGATCAGTCTTCGATCACCATCGATAAGTTTTTTTTATTCACTCATTTAAACAAAACTGCACGTAACCACACAATAACAAACGTAAGGAAAGTAAATTAATCTAAACTAGGAAACTATTTCCCAGCTATGGATTATTATTAATTTGAAATAAGGGTTCTACAAATCATGCATTTTTACACAAGTACACAAAATCAAAACACAACATTAAAACAACCACTAGACACGCACAAATTATTACATGTTAATCTCGAAAAATTTAACCGTATCCCAAAAATTCCTCCACCGCCTATTTTCCACATAGAAGGCAGAATGGAATTTCCGTGTGGGTTCCGTCCAGCTATTTCTTTTGCTGTGTTTGGTTAAACTCGGCTATGGGGACAGATTTTCCCTAGAAACTGTGAGTCTGTTTAAGGTGTCAGTCCACGCCTGTCGTAGGCTAATAGTGAAAGGCATTCAATAGCTCACATTCATTATAGCTGATTTTAAATTGCAGTAGTGTGTTATCTGAAAAATGTTTGAATTTTGAGGTTATGGTAGACCGTCATCCAGATAGTTAGAATAACTAGAGGAAGCATATACACCATTTGTTGACATCCATCATACAGGGGAAAACGTAAGGGGTACACACAATTTATAAACACAAAGTAACTTCAAAATATAAATTTTGAAGCCAAACCCAATACACAAACTCGTCAGTGCTTTATTGAGTTACTAGCTCGTATTGGTGTTTTTGAATAGATTTTGATTGTTTGTGTTTTATTTGCTCATTTCTGCTTGTGTTTATTGTGTAATTTGTTATTTTTGTTAAATAGTCATTGTTTTATTTCATGAATTCTTCGAATTGTTTATTGGTCATTGGAAATAATTCATTTACGATTTTTTTTGAGCTTTATTATCCTGATGTAATAATATAAAATTATATTTATTTACAATTTCGAATTACCATCAGAGCTGTTTATGTAATAATAACATAACAAGTAATAAAAGTCTGCATATTTTTTTGGTTAATTGGTTATTAATACCGTGAAATGAACATATATTTCCATGATTCGACGATGCTAAAGAATTCCAACCATCATAAACAACGATAAATAATTGTTTGTTATTTCCCTAAATTTGAATTTAAGCGAGAAATCGAATAGCTGCGAGGTTCCACTTGTATTTATGTTTACGTTTTCAGACGAGATATATCGGACACAAACATTCCCTATCCCTACCACATCATTACTCGTCTAGTATATTCTACGTCTACGCCGTCATCACTATTTTACACGATTATCTTATTATTCTAATTAATAAAACTAATTACATACAGGCACACAATTATATTTATATTTTATAAGTATTCACCTCAGAAATAAGCAAACTATCCAATTGATCGCACATGACCGCACTTGTGAACGAAAATCGGGCGTTCGGTCTGTCAACGAGTTCTCGTCATAAATACACAAACTATTGTTATTCAGGGTATAAACAATATTGTGTCTATAATTATTATAAATAATGTGTCAGTATTTACAATATATATTGTGTCTATATTGTACACGGTTTGAATATTCATTAATTTTATTCAGGATTTCGATATTATTGTGTATAGATTGAATTTTATTATTGTATCATTCTTAAAATCCAAATTTGTATTGTATGCACTTGTATTGTATGCACTTTGAATAACAGTTTCAATGTATATACAAGATATATAAATATTGACACAATATTGCTACAAGATACATTTCTGCTAGGGCGAGTATTTGGAAAAAGGGTTAATCCTAGTAAGGGATACGCTCAAAACTTACTTTAAAGAAGTATTATGATATATATACCAAATTTAGTGTTTATAATAGCAAATTATAAACACTAAATTTGGTAAAAATAAAATCTACTGGTTTGTGATTGAAAGAGATATTAATATTATTATAAATTATTTTATACGCATTCAAAAATTATATAAAGAAATTTCTAAGGAATTAGTATTAAGTTTCAACATTTATGGAACAAAAATGCAACCAATCAGTTTTCTTTAGTTTCCTTGAAATGTTTTATCTTCTTTTATTGTATGGAAGAAATCGACACACATTTATCGGTGAGTAATATTTAAATTAAATGTTTTACATTCGTAGTGGAACATTAAGTTTTTATTTTGTAAAATGTATTAAAATAGAAATAAATTTAATGGGAAAATGAAGGTCAAATTTAACAATTGGAAATCAAGTTTTTATTAAAACTAATTTGAAAATAATAAATTATCTTCTTCATCTGTGCCACCATTTTCTAATGAAAATTCAATATATATTGTTTGGGCGTATAAATTGCTCGCAATTATAATAAAATCTTCCTGTCTTGTTTGCGATATTTCTTTGCATTTTTGTAAAACATATACCGAGCTAAGTTGGTCGGTATACTTCCCTTTACCCTTCTTCCAGTAGATCTAATAGCCTTAGCTGCTCTCCATGAGGATTCAATGCTATTTGTATGTGCACCAGTTTCAGGGTCTTTAAATTGGAGTGAATGACTATAATTAATACAAACAGTATTATACAGGGTGTCTCAGCGTGCGCGCCGAGCAGCTTTACGGCTGAAGGTTTTTTTTTTTTTCAAAATCAGCTTTCGCAGGCCTATGTAGGTCTATTAGGACCACATTTTAAAATTAGTTTCAAATATAAAAGCATGGCGTATCATAGTTATATTTTTTATAATGGAATACCCCACATTTTATATTTTTTTAGATTCTACATCAAAATTAAGGTTAATATGTTCATATTCCTAAACCTTATAATTTTTAAAATATTTAAATATTTTTGGAAAAATTGACGTTTCGAAAAAAAAAAATCATAACTTTCAAATGGTTGAATGAAAACAAATGAAATTTTGAATCAGTATGTTTGACTAATGGGTAAATATTATAGACTGTTAAGAGGAATTTAAAATCTTAAGAAGTTTTGATAATTCAACGTGTCTCCATCACATCGCAGTGCTATAAGAATGTCTTTATAGTTTCATAGTATTGAAATATTGCTTCAAATAACGAAGATATAAATAAAAAAAGAAAATCGCATTTTTTAGTTTTTTTTTTTAATTTTTGAAAACAAAGAAATTTAGCCCGGTTTTCTCAACAGAATATGAATCAGCATGAAATTCGGAATACGAAGGGGTGTATATGAGGCTATAATATATATTTTCATATTATACATGGTGTCCCATATACCATAAAAGTATCAAAGTTGTGTTTTTTTAATGTAACACCCTGTATATTATTATATTTTTAGATTCTATGTCTAAAATGACTATCGTTTTCATTTAGTTTACCTAAACGTAAAGGTTTTTGAATAAATGGAATTTTGTTAAAATTTAACCTAATTTTCAAATTTCAATTATTTGAAAAGTATTTAGGTTATGTGCGGGAAAGTTCCCGTGAAGTTAGGCAATCGATCATATTTTATTTTCCATTTAATAAAATGATTAAATATTTACAGGGTGGCCTAAAAAATAAAATTATTGAATAAGGACCAAACTTGATTTTTTTCAAATAGAATGCCATATTTTTTAATTAAATGAACGTTTTAATTATCTATCAACATTTTCCTATTACTTGAAGCTCTTAGACATTTAGTTTACAAAAAGCGTAAAATCAATTTGTTTACATAATTTGGGGTGCATTTTTGATTAATATTTTAATAATTTTAGTTGGCTATGGATTTTAGAAATGTCAAATGTTTTAGTTGATCCGTCACTTTAGCTTACAAATTCACTCCATGACATTTTGTGATTTTGTGGAAATATAGATTGAATAAAATATTGACCCTCTATTCCAAATTACCCAATAATCTAATCTATCAATACCCTTCTATTTTGAAAAATATTTTATGTAAGTATTACAGTACCTACATTCAAATAATCATGATATAAATATTCATAAAAATTGAAAATAATACTATGACAGCAAATAACGGATTTTGAAAAAAAATGAGTGACAGTTTAGATAAATTATTTGACATTTTGTAAATCGACAGCTAGTTAGAAATATAACAATACACTAAAAAAATGATTTAGAGGTTAGACGTATAGGAAACTTATAATAGATAATTATAATGTGCATTTAATAGAATGTTAAAAAATATTGCATTCCATTTGAAAAAATCAAGTTTTTTGGGCCACTCTGTACAAATTTAAATGTTTTTGTAATTTTGAAATAAAATATGATCTATTGCTATATATACCTGAAAATTTGGTATACATAACATAAATACTACTCAAATGGTCGACATTTAAAAATTAGGTTAGGTTTTAACAAAATTCCAATTATTTCAAAAACCGTTAGGTATAGGTACTAACCACCTTAATAAAAACAATAGTAATTTTGAACGTATAATCTAAAAATATAATAATATATAGGGTATTCCATTTAAAAAAATACAACTTTGATATTTTTAGGGTATTTACAGGCCCCTATACACCCCTAAAATCAAAATTTTAAAAAGTGGTGTACTTTGGCCACAATACTCCGTTTCGTATAGCGTGAATAACCCGGTATATATATATATATATATATATATATATATATAGTTTTTAAACTAATTTGTGAAATTGAACTATATAATGTCAATGATTTCTTAGAGTTTAAGTCATAAGATTATTGTTTCCTTAACACTATTTTATACATTATATATGAATTGTATATATGTATGAAATAAAGAGTATATTTATTAAATAAAAATGATTGAAAATAATTAATAAATTATTTCCACATTTAGCTCTGTGACTATTGACTTACTTACGTAAGTACGTTAAACAAATGCACATTAAAACAACTACTTCCCGGGCAAATACCCACGCCGGACATTGAATTACATAATGTACACCTGCCGCTGCATATCAACAAATATTGAATAATGCAACAATATTTTTGATCCGAGAAAAATTTTATGTAAAAACAACAGAAATTAACGTTACTTAATATAAGGCCATCTGCAGACACGTGTTTCGGGATCTATCCCTCGTCAGTACAGCTATGCCTTACACAATTTAAAGATGTTAAGAATATCAATTAAATTAATTCAAATACAATCAGCAAAATTAAATCAGTTATATTAAATCAAATTAAACTAAATCAATTTAAATTAAATTAAACCAAATTAATTCAATTTAAATCAAAACCGAATAAAATTAAACGAAAAGAATTAAATCAAATTAATTAAAAAGAGCGACCCTCACCTGCCGCGCGCTTTTTTTCTCGGATCAAAAATATTGTTGCATTATTCAATATTTGTTGATATGCAGCGGCAGGTGTACATTATGTAATTCAATGTCCGGCGTGGGTATTTGCCCGGGAAGTAGTTGTTTTAATGTGCATTTGTTTAACGTACTTACGTAAGTAAGTCAATAGTCACAGAGCTAAATGTGGAAATAATTTATTAATTATTTTCAATCATTTTTATTTAATATATTTAAATAACTGTGACCAAGTGGAATGAATACTTGTTTTCTATTTAAAGAGTATATTATTATTATGTGAGTAAGGCAACTGTTTGATTACCAACCGAAATTATGACAGACGAATTTCCATTAAATTCATTATCTACTCTATGGTCTGTTTAATAATTAGGAGGAGTAAGTACCAAAGCCTGAATTATATTATAAAATGTCACCAGAAAAATCAGATAATTTGACGGCAATTTTAAATATGTTCAGAATTAATTATTAAAATAAAATCAAATATATAATGTAATTAATATTTAAAAATCAATGATAAATAATTATGCTTATATAATATTTACTTATATTGAACAAATAACTACATTATGGACTATATATTAGTAAATAAAAAAACTTAAACTATGTACTTTTTGATTTCATTTATTAAAAGAAAAATAAATACGTGTGACGTTAAAATCACTAATCTCCACTCACAAAACAAAATTCTTCTTTAACACGTGTATCATAAATACTTGATATTTTTCGTTTTTACTATGCTACCTATGATTCACTTTCATTAAGAAGAGAAATTAGGAATATTTCTATTAAATTATCTAGTATTCCATCCAATTTGGACATTTTAAATTCATCTTTTTTAATCGTAGCCAATCCTGCATATTTTTTTTTAAGATTTTGTTGGATTTTTTCTTATTTGCTACTACGGGTATGATGCTCTATCTATTACAATGATAGCATTATCCGGCAAAATGGTTAATAAATTAAAAAAACATTCTTCAAATACAATATCATTCATTTCCTCATGATAGTCGGTATTTTAACTTCAAATAGCAACAATGCTCCATTAATAAAACCCAGCTTAGATTCAACGTGTAGAATTATGAAACGTTTGCCTTTTTCTGTTGGATTTTTGAGCGCTATCGATCATTAGTGGCTCATCGTTCGTCATCCGTTTATATATATTTATTATGCACAGTTTTTCGGACAGAGTCATTTATCTCTTACGTTTTCTTGGAGGCGAATGTGATCCCATCGCCAAGTTGTACAGGGTTTATCACAATAATATAAACGAAACAACACTAAAGTAACACTAACGAAACTCCTTCCGTGTTGGGTTTCTTCCAACACGGAAGGATAATACGAAACAGACAAATTTTAAACTCGGCGACGTTTTCAATTGACGTTATCAACGGTTGTGTCAAAAAAATTGCGTAATTAATATAGTGTAAAAATACCGTACTATTAGCCTATTAGAGTACTATTAGTCTGTTATTATTAACCGTCAAAAATCGTCATTTTTAATAATAAATTATTAAAACGGTAAGTCCAATCTTAATGAAACTTCTTTTCCGTACTTTTTTATCAGATATAATGTTTGCACTAGTAAAGATAGCCCGATTTTTTTTTACAACTTTTAGAGTGACTCCCATATAATAGGATTCATCGTGGAAGAATATTACGATTTAGTTTGTTATTTCTTCCCTTCCAATGGATTCAAAACGTTTATCGACACTCTTTTTACTTTTTTGAAGCTCGTTTGTGTACGATGTGTTAAATGACGTTTTATTTGACAAAAATAATTATTTCAATAATTAAAGTCTCCACGGCCAATATAAAGACGATTATAAAAGTAATTATGATAATTATGTATGATAATTAAAAACACTTTTAAACTTTGTTTTGTATAACACTATAAAACAAAGTTTAGAAGTGCTATTAATTATCATACTTAAACATGTATAACGAAGTAAAAGCCTCCACAATAGAAAATAAAAGTAATTCTTTATTTCTAAGGGAATTTGTCGGGTAGATGAAATTCTTCCACTTATAAAATTAAAACAGAAGGTCCTACAATAAAAACTTTATAACAAAAACTATTTCCTTTTTGAAGATCTACAGCTTTTCTTTCAAACATTTTTCTATCCGAATTAAAAATTGAAGAATCGCTGAGAGAAAATTTGTACTTAATTGGTTTTGATGTTAAACAAAAGCTTTTCAGATCATTCCACTGTTACAAAAAGCTTACATACAAAGTTTGGGTTTAATCCATTTAGCCGTTTATGTGCCATCGCGGAAAAACACAGACACACACAGACATTTTGCATAACTCCATGGACTGGACTCAGGGGACCTCAAGACATGCATAACCGTTGAAATTACCGATTCAAAAATTGTTACGATCAAAATACTTTCCTTTGAGCAGGGGTCCGAAAATGTAAAAAAAAAAAACGTAAATATTATACCTAGTAAATTTATTAAAATTATTATTATGTGCGTGATGAAATAATATTGATTCTTTGTTAGTTTATCTATCAATAAACTTGAATAAAATAAAATAAAATAACATAAACAAATTCAAATCACATTTTTTGTAAGGGCGTTTTATGTTTAAAATATAATATGAAGCTCCGTAAATATAAAATTTATAAAAAAATTTCAAATAAAAGTTTCTTGCAAAAATGCCTTGTTTTTAGCTATCTGTTAAATATATTTTGAATATCGATTGATATTTTAGTAAAAGTTGGAGATTAAATATGTAATTAAATGTCAGAAAAAAAATTACATTTGTTCAATGGTAGCCTATTTAAATTATAGATCACAATCAACTTTTATAATGTTTTATTTTAAATTGATTTCAATTTTCAAAAGCGGTATATATAGGGGTGTAGTTTGTTAAACAAAAAATGGAAGGTTTTTTTTAAGCCAAATATAGTTTACATTATTTTTAGATTCTGAAATATAAAGCCTCAATTATACATCAATTTGAACATTCAATTGTACCGGGTGGCCAAATAAGAAAGGTCACCGGCCATATCTCAAGAACTAAGACTCCTAGGAGTTATATTCTGTTTTATTTTAAAGCTCTAGAGCTTTAAAATAAAAAAGAATATGTTAAAAAAAGTGACCATAAAAAAATGTTGGAAATAAATTTCAAGTTCGTATATTTTTCAATAGGAGACGCAATGAACAGTAAAAAAAATAATAATATTGCGATTATATCAAAAAAGTCCGAATTTATAAAAGGCAAATGCCAAATAATTCTTTTGTTTTTTTTTATTAATGATTTAAATTTCATACGAAGGTGTTACCGGCGTTTTTATTCAAAACGCCGTAACACCCAAATTTTTAATAATAATTCGATATTAAATTACATTTATTAAACAATACATCGAATGGCACCTGACCGCCGTCGATCCGCCGCCCCGTAAATTTCAAATTAACGTCGCCCGTTGGAAGCACACTTCACTCGCGACCGACGTGAGGTGAAACAATTCCTCCCATTGTCATTTTATTATAAAACCCCTTAGATTTCCGTCGATGGTAGATTCTCGTGCTTCTATATATATGTACCATGTTCATTAGAAATAGTTAAAGATAAAAAAAAAAGAAAAAAAAAAGAAAATTTAATTTACGATCGTCACACACAAGCCCCGCCCCTTCGAACTTTTAGATGATTAGACCAATCAACGGCCGAAGGGTACCGCAGCGCCACCGCCCGAAACGCCCGTCATTGGGATGTCGTCAAGGGAACAGTTACATCGCGAGGCAGACAAAGGTGGTCTGTCCCGGTGTGCTGCGTGACTTCGGGGTTCGGAGGGCGGCTGCAGGACGGCGTTCGTGGCAGAAGTTTTATCGAGGGCATTTCGTAGTGAGATTCGCAAAGGTGCGGACCCGGCGGATGTCTGACGGCGGGGCATCATCTACGGACGCCGGTGGATCTGAAAAGAAACGATATGGGGAACAGAAGAGGCCTAACATCATCATCGCCAAACAACAACTCGGCGATTACTGACTGAAAACCCACCAAAATTAAGATAATTTACAACATCGTAAATAAACTCCAAGAAGAGATGGAATGTAACGTACTTCTGTGCGAGGATCGACGGCCGCGATCATCAAATAGGGGTACTTTCATTTCATTCTTAAACCCCTCGTCAGAGGAGGACCAATGATACGCCTACTTCTTCCACATGCCGAAGAATGGCAATGTAAAGAAAGATAGTCATAGCCTTTGCCGCTGAAACTATCAAATTAAGGGAGAAACAAAAAAATTGAACAGGGATCACCAGACACAAGTCGTTCTCGAGACTTGAAGCGTGACTGTCGTGTGTCACGCTCTTGCTCTCGCGCTCTGCTGTTTTTCTTCGCCGCTTCGCCGCCGATTTCTAACAGTTATTTTAGGTATTTACCTAATTTTCAACGCTTATAATTTGCAACATTGTTTTGTTTTTTTCAAAACGGAACTTAGTTGCTGTTATAGGCAACCCCCCGCTCATCATCAGTGGTTTACCCGCTGCACCAGGTCGAGCGCCATTGTGGAGAACGTCTTCGTGGCTAGTACGTTTATTTAAAGTACTGTCGCAGAAGACGCAAACGATGTTAGGTTAATTAGAGTTCGTACGTTTGCTAGGGCAGCTGACCGGGGATTCGGCCGTGCTTTCCCCGTAAAAAAAGGAAAGTGTGGGAATCGTCAGAAAGGCAGGCGTGAAATCGCCACCGCCCAACGGCAAACATTAAGGCCAGGGGGAGGTGCTTAACCCTGGCCTTCCCTTTTCACCGGGCGGCTTAGCCAAACCGCCCCCACCATGGAGGACTTCCAAAAACTCATTTTGGAAGTCCAACACCTTAGAGAGCAGAATGCTTTCCATCAGAGGAAAGTGGAATTGCTCGAGGCGCTTCCCAACGCCATCTCCGACTCCCCGTCTGAAATTTCTTCAGACGATTACGAATCCGGCCGAGCCTTCCGCTGATTCCGATGCGGAAAGGCCCGGAACCTCCATGGAAGTATCACCTTCCGAACCCGCCGACAAGGCGGCTGCCCCCAAAAATTACGACGGCTTCTCCGTCGTTAAATCCAGAAAGCGGAAGAAAAACCGCAAACCCCCCAAAGAAGAGTCTAAGCGCTCTCGCAGCGGCGTAAATAACGCCACTTCCCCCGGCGAAACCCGCGCCACCATCGTCGGCGATGTTAATACCGCCGACAAAACCCCAACTCCTCCTTCCAAAAGCGCCAAACGCGCCACTTCAAAGATCGCCCCCAAAAAGGCGAATCTCCCGTCCCCTCCGGTTCCCAATCAACGGAACCACAGCCCCAATTTTCTTTAACTAAGAAAATAGCCCCTAATGGAGGCAAAACTGCCGCCAAGATTCCCGCCGAAAGCGCAACTAGCGGAGGCCAAAACGCCCCCGCTAACAAACCCAAACCAGCTCCACCTTCCTCGAGAGAAGCTCTCGAAACCTTCCACTTCAGAGATTTGTCTAAACGTTCCTTAGACGATATCGATTCTATCGATACTGACAAATGTGTCAGTAAACCGCCCCCAATCAATATCACAGATAAATCTCTGTGGTTTAAATTGTCGTCCGAACTGGCCGCAAGACGCATGCACATGTTAAAAGCCCGCCCCACGGCTAATCATATAGCCGTATACGTACAAACTGCCGATCACTACAGGCAGTTTATCAAATTTCTAAAAGAAGTCAAAATTGACTTCTTTACCTATTCCCTGAAGGAGGAAAAAAACCTCCAAATATGTATCAGGAATATTGATACTAAATACCCCGACTCCGACGTCGCCGAAGCTATTTAACAGCTTCCTTTCCCCATTATTAGCACCCGATACCTAAAACATTCCCGCGTGTTCGTTGAACACTTAAAACCCTCGAAAAGGGCTCGCCAATGCCGCAAATGCCAATATTTCGGCCATAACGCCGATCGTTGCGGCTGCAAACCCCGTTGCGTAAAATGCAACGAAGATCATCACGCGAGTGAATGCACTCATGTAATTTCGTAATTTCCGAGGAAACTCCAGCCATTTGCTGCAATTGTGGTAAAAACCACACGCTAACTATTGTGGGTGCAAAAAGTACCTCCAAAAAATCATTCGCGCAAGCCGCGGCCCCAAAGATGCCTGCAAAACCGCAGGCCACCAAACCACAATCTCCACAATCTGCCATCCAAACGAGTGATTTGCTGAAACTAAACAGCGATCCAAATTTCACCCGTTTACTCAGTCAGCTTCAACAGCTGACAATCCAATACATTTTATCGGCTCAAAAGGGCCAATAATAATCTAGAGGTTGCCCCTGGTGCAGAATATGCACCCTTAAGATAAACGGTTTACGGGCCCGTTTTCCCGAACTTGAAGAATTTATGCTCAGCCATAAAATTGATGTTTTACTATTAAGTGAAACTCAAATTTCTGACACTCGTGGCCTGTTTATAAACGGGTACCGACTTTACTCCACCCACATCCCTACTATACAAGGCACTGCTATCTATGTGCGGGATAGCATTGACCATTCTGTCCTCCCAAATCCAGATTCCACAAATCTGGAACATACTTCAATTATCATCCGCCTTAATGGCAAACAAATCAGGGTAACGAGCTTGTACCAGTCACCCTACAAACCCCTAATAGTCGACGATTACAAGAACATCTTTCCCGAAGATGTGCCCACTGTAATCGGAGGTGATTTTAATGCCAAGCATCCCAACTGGCATAGTCGCCTTACAACCAGAAAAGGCCGTTTCCAAAGCGAAATTAAGGAAGAAGTCCTCACTTTCAAAAACGCACAATGGATGCGTCTCACCGAAGAAGCTTCTCAACACCGCCCCCATCTATGGAAAATCACTAAGCGATTTTCCAAAACGCGAACAACAGCCCCGGTTATTCACGGCCGCAACGGACTTGCCTACCTTTCGGAAGACAAGGCCGAGGCGTTCGCGGAAAGCCTAGAGCGACAGTTCGCCCCGAATCCGCTTACAACAAGTGACGAACTCCTCGACGAAGTTGAAGAAGCCATGGAGCGTCTTGAACGCCCAATCCCACTTTCCCCTAAACTCACATCTCCACGCGAGATTAATGAGTTTATAAAAGAGGCGCCGAACAAAAGGGCGCCCGGCCACGACAATTTAAGCTGCACTGCTTAAAAAACCTGCCCCAGAAAGCAATAGTTTTCTTGTGCAACATCTTTAACGCCTGCTTAAAAACAGGCTATTTTCCGGTCGCATAGAAACATGCGACAGTCATTCTAATTCCGAAGCCGTTTAAAGATCTGAAATATCCTCAGAATCATAGGCCGATATCTCTCCTCTGCACACTCGGAAAACTATTCGAGAAAATAATTCACGCCCGCCTTAGCGACTGGATAGACGACCATCGCATTATCCCCAACCATCAATACGGCTTTAACAAAGGCCTGTCCTCCACCCACCAACTGACCCGGACCACTGATTATATAATCACTGGTTTCGATCGTGGTCATAGCACTCTTGCCGTATTTCTTGATATTGCGAAAGCATTTGATAGAGTATGGCACGAAGGACTGCTTTACAAGCTCGCCTCTCTTAATTATCCCCATTATTTAGTAATGTTGATTAAAAGTTTTATCAACAAACGCACATTCTCTGTCCGTTACGCATCTTCCCTATCTGCACCACGCAAAATGACTGCGGGTGTACCACAAGGTTCCGTGTTGTCCCCTTTGCTTTATAATATATTCGTTTATGACCTTCCGGTCACGGCGAATGTATTGTTAACGCAATTCGCGGACGACACCGCCTTCCTGTACCGAGGTAAATATTTACCTTTTATGACGGCCAAACTCCAAACAGCCCTCGATAATTTCGAGGAATGGGCCAACGAATGGCAACTCTCTGTTAATCCAGAGAAAAGCCAAGCCATCCTGTTCACCAAAAGCAGGAAACCCCCCGAAAAAGATCTCTGTTTAAGAGATATCCCCATACCATGGGTAAGACAAGTGGCTTAAAAATGAACCGCGGGCTTACGTGGTGCTAACACGTAACTTCCGCCATTAACAAAGCACATGCTGCATTCGCGCAGTTAAAACCCCTGTTTCTCAATCGTAGCAAACTCTCACTATCTTGTAAGATGCTCCTCTACAAGACAATGATACGATCAAAAATGACGTATGGTTGTCCTGCTTGGAGGAGCCTCTCCAACACGCAATTGCGCAGGCTGGAAATCATACAGAGTAGGATGATTAGGCGAATCGTCCATGCTCCATGGTTTGTCAGCAATGTACAATTACACTCCGAAACCAAAACGCCCAGTGTGCAAGAGCACATCCGTCAGCTGGCGAAAGCCTATTTCTCCAAGTTCGAAATAACGAGACTCCACGATCCCGTTGAACTCTCCACACGGAGAGGCACTAAACGCCCCCACGAGGTTGATTAACCTCAAAGTCTCTCGGTCCCTTGGGACAAACAACCTCTAGCCACTCATTTTACACTCGTTATAATTACTAATAAGTAATCAAACTCCGGCTATCAAGCCAAAACTCCCACAGCCGAAACCCTCCACTATCGTATATATAATAGGTTCACAATGCAACCTTTTAGTTTATGAGGTTTTTTTTAGTCAGTAAAAGTCTGACATACCCTATCATAATCCTGTCAATTAAGTTCTGGCGGGATTATGGAAGGGATGCTATGAGCATTTTTTTTTAAACTCCTCACTCAAAAAAAAAAAAAAATGAACAGGGATTTATTTTTCGGCACCGAACCCACGCTGGTCGGTGCAACGAATTTGTTTGTCTGTAAATTGTGCGAGTAAATAAAGTTGTGTACGAAGTATCGTCGTGGAGAACCTCACCGAGGGAAAAGAACCGGTGAGTACTCCTAATTTCCAGTGCTTTTTCGCCCTTTCACTGAGCTAGCCCAGCCATTGTCGCGGCCTTAACCACGTTTTCGTAGGTGCACTCTTCCACCGAGCTCGTCGAGGAAGCTCCTCAAGCCGAGCCTCGACGCCACCAGTGACAAAGGAACTTATCATACTGGCTAAAATTATTGACAATCACAAAATTAAGTAATTCAATCGCCGCTAGGTGGCGCCAAGTTAAAAAGAATAAAATTATCCCAATTTTCTTACAAATTTCAAATAGAATGAAAAATTTTTCTTAGTGTCAATAAAAGAAAATTTAAAATTAAAAATTTTAAATGTCATTTTAAAACTTTTTGAGGTTAATAAAATTTAGAACAAAATTGAATTAGTATGTCACCGTCAGGGGGCATTTTTTAAAGTTTGTGAAATTATTTGGATACACTCTTTCTTGATACACTTGTGATAGGAGTTATTTGATATTTGCTCGTTATAAATTCCGACCTTCCCCCACTCTTTATTTTAAGAGTAAGACAAAAAGTCTGTAACATTTTTTTATGAACTTATCATGATTTCAAAAAGTGTAGTTTTATGATAAATTTATTAAACCTTTTTTTGAGATAATCGCAATATTACTTTTCGACTGTTCATTGCGCCCACTACCGGAACAGTTATGAACTTGAAATTTATATCCAGCATTTTCTCATGATAACTTTTATTAATTTTTTTTAAAGCTCTAGCACTCATAGTTCCTGAGATATGGCTGGTGACCTTTCTTATTTGGACACCCGGTATATAAATTTTAAAATTAAAAAAAAAAACGACCTAATAAACTATATATCAAAAATGACTCATTTTAAGCTTAGCATCTAAAATTGACATCAAAAATATATGGCCGTACTTACAAATTGTATAATTATCATTATGTATATTTCTAAATAACTGAGATATTGGATTCCATGGTAGTCATGCGGCATATTTCAGATAGTTATGTGTTTATTTAATCGTAAACGAATTAAATTTTTAAATTGGGCAAGTGCGATTAATTAAATAAAGGTGCCTTTTTACAGTGAAAACAGTATGAAAATGCATGCAAATATATGGTATATTAAATAAATCCTTACCAGAAGATCCTTTATAAACCTAGTAACGAAGCATATTTTAACTTTTCCCAATCTGACTTTCACATCGATATCAACAGCATCGGGCATTATTTCTAGATCAAACAATGTTACATCTGCTAAAAACGCCGTTTCGTTCTTATCAATGTAGACAATCTGCAAAACAAGTAATTAGTGGTAGTTTTAATTTTTTCGATGAGAAACTTACGTTTCTATAATATGTTTTCGAATTGAAATCAATAACTGAAATATATCCGAGCATCGCATTAATTTTAATGAACGCTTGCTTCATTTGCACCTTGGAGGAAAAATTACCGACGGACATTTTTGTGATGGTTTCATCTTCAGAAATTAAATGCAACGCAATTTCTTTCAATGAAAAGGTCAATTTTAGTGATGTTGTATCTGTAATTTCTACATAAGGTAGAATTGCTAAAACAGAAAAGAAAAAAATACGTTAAAAATGGAATGTATAAAAATCTCGTTTTACCACATTTGCGGTGTAATAATAATTTGTTTCATTTAATATGTCACTTTTATAAACAGTTACATTGATAGTTAATCCTTTATATCTACGTTCTTTTGTTACTATCATACTAGTTCGATGCATAAACACTGGTGGCGCTGACGCATTCGTTGAAAAAAGAGGGGAAGGAAGCCGGGCTTCCATATCGAGGATCGGTTAACCCCCCCCACCCCCCCACCGATTTTTCTTCGATTATTAAGCATTTTTTCAATTATATTACGTTTAAAGAAAATGTAATGTATTTTTTCAATTTTGAAATATAAGATCCCAAAAATTGATCAATTTGAAGTATCAATTTTTTATAACATTTTAAATATAAAAATTGACATAATATATATCAGATATTAATGATTTAAAGAGTAGAATCTAAAATCGATATTAAAAGTACAGCATTCCATAAAAAAACAAATGTTTGATACGTCACGTGATTATTGGGCACCCTGTATATACAAAACTACTTTTAAAATGTGAAGAAAATGTAAAATAGATTTTATCGTATTTCTGGTGGGAAATTAATAATAAAGAGAATTGATTTAACACTTTTGCTATTTACCATTTAATACGTTTGTACCAGAATTCACCTCAAAAATAATAAAAATTAGTTGAACAATGTACCATTTAATAAAAACACTTGCCATGAGTTTGACAGATGTCATGAACCCAGTTTCCACAAATAATAAATATTTGGGATGGTATTTTTAAGAATAATATTATTGGGCTATTAGAAATTTATTGAAATCCAGTGTGAATTATGTTGATAATGAATAAATGATTTTTATTCTACTAATTACCCTAGTAGACATTACATCTTGTAGAAATGTTGACATATTATTGAATATCAATTCTACAATTTTGTAGCAATATTGGGATGTGAACACGACACTAGGTTGACACAATATTTAAATACATCTTGAAAATAAATATTTATACAAGATTGACACATTATTGTGATAAGTTGATACAATATTGTGTTATGTTGATACAATCTTGACTCGATAATGAATTTCTAGATTGACACAATCTTGTATTTCAACTTGTATTTCAGGCTTGATTCAAGTTGATACAATAATGATTCAATATTGATCTACAAGTTGTGATTCAAACAATATTCCATTTATACTAGGGATTTTCATGAAAATAAAGTTAATTATATTTATAGGTTGCCTGAATTGAATTGAAAAACTGGACTGTGTACTTCATTACATATATTCTAGTTTACTAGCGCAGTTCACTCAGATGAACCTGATAAATATAATGTAACATTATTTCTATTTAAAGTAACTACCTAATTATTTATAATAAAACTAAAACAACATTATCATAATAAATATTTTATTATATTAAATTAAGCAATTATTCGTAACCATCTTCATGAATTTGTTCTCACAGGTTTGGGTCTCCATTAACTAATCATTTAAACAAAACTGCACGTAACCACAAAATAACAAACGCAAGAAAAGTAAATCAATCTAAACTGGGAAACTACTTCCCAGCTTTGGATTATAGTTAATTTGATATCAGGGTTCTACAAACCATGTATTTTTACACGAGTAAAAAAAATGTAATTACACTAAACCGTATCCCACAAATTCCTCCACCGCCTATTTTCCACTTAGAAGACAGAATGTTATTTCTTTTACTGTGTTTAGTTAAACTCGGCTATGGGGGCTGATTTTCCCTGGAGACCGGGAGTCTGTTAAAGGTGTCAGTCCGCGCCTGTTGTAGGCTGATAGTGAAAGGCATTCAATAACACACATTCATTATAGCTGTTTTTAAATTGCAGCAGAGTGTAATCTGAAAAATGTTTGAATTTTGACGTTATGGTAGACCGTCATCGCTATTTTACATGATCATCTTATTATTCTAATTAATAAAACTAATTACATACAGGCACACAATTATATTTATATTTTATAAGTACTCACCTCAGAAATAAGCAAACTAACCTATTGATCACACATAACCACACTTGTGAACGAAAATCGGGCGTTCGGTCTGTCATTAATCCCACCACAAATGCACATATTATTGTTATTCAGGGGATAAACAATATTGTGTCTATAATTATTATAAATAATGTATCAATATTTACAATATATGTTGGGTCTATATTGTACACTGTTTGAATATTCATTAATTTTATTCTGTATTTCGACATTATTGTGTCTAGATTGAATTTTATTATTGTATCATTCTTGACATTCAATATTGTGTCTATATTGTATGCACTTTGAACAACAGTCTCAATGAATATACAAAATATAAATATTGAGACTATATTGCTACAAGATACATTTCTATTATTATTATAATTTATCCCAAACGACAAGCGTCCATTATAATTATTTTTCATCATTTAAATTTCTTTGGTAGCATTTCGATAATATGGATTCTAGTACAAACATAAATTAAAAAAATATTCCTTTTTTTTCTGAAATTAATAGGCGAGCTAATAATTACACTTATTTAATGTTACATATTAAATTCCTATGTTCACCCTTTATCCCAGATAATCGGTATAAATTTTTTTTATAAAAATTAACAACGAATATATTTTTAAATAAAAATAATTTGAAAATAATTAATAAATTATTTCCACATTTAGCTATGTGACTTTTGATTTAAGTTACATAAGTACGTTAAATAAATGCACATTAAAACGACTACTTGTCGTAATATTTGAAAATACTTAGAAAATTATTTGCCCGGGAAGTGGTTGTTTTAATGTGCATTTGTTTAACGTAAGTCAAAAGTCACAGAGCTAAATGTGGAAATAATTTCTTAATTATTTTCAAATCATTTTTATTTAATTTATTTAAATAAATGTGACCAAGAGAATGAACAGTCTTTTCTATTTATATATGTATATATATATATAAAATGTCTTATATTATTAACTTTTAAAATAATAAAACTTAAATTAGAAAATTAAAAATTATAAAACAAATATAAAACATACTTGTATAAAAATATGTATGAATTAAAACCATAACATTATATAATCAATTTAGTCTTAACAATATAAATTGAAATAAAAAGATATATCACAAAACCAGTCTTATATACTCCTACATATTTAATATTATGTACTCTTTTAATAACATTTTGATTTTTATATTTTCTTCAGTTTTATTACTTTTTTTTGTACTGTGGAAGGGGAAAATCCATTTACGGACGTTGTGTCGGGCTCTTCCCAGATTTTGTCTGTGAAACTACCGACTAAAAACCCCTCCCACTTTACCGGCGTCAACAGCCAGGGTCATTTGCCGGTCTCTACATAATAATAAACTGGCTAACTAGTTGAACTTATTGGACCCTGGTCTTTTGAGTTAGAAGTTAGCCGTACTTAAACTATATATATATACAAATATCTTTATTCCCAAAGAATACATACATATTTAATTCAATATACAATACATGAAACAATTTAAAACAAATATATATTCTTAAGAGAAACGGCTATCGACCGGAGGTCTTTCGGCCTTACTTAAACTATTATCACAGAGTTTTACTTTCCCCGGACCGCTGTCCAAGGGAAAGTATTGTGACGGTGAAAATTTTCGAACCGCCAATTTCAACAAATATGCACGTTTTGAGGTCCCCTGAGTCCATTCCATCGAGTTTTGAAAAATGTCTGTGTGTGTGTCTGTGTGTTTCCGCGATAGCGCATAAACGGCTGAATGGATAAGCCCAAACTTTATATCTAAGCTTTATATAACAGTGGAATGATCTGAAAAGCTTTTGGTTAGAATCAAAACTCATTAAGTGCAACTTTACTCTTAGCAATTTTTCATTTTTTAATTCAGATAGAAAAATGTTTCAAATAAAAGTTTTAGATCTTAGAAAGTAAATAATTTCTGTTATAAAACTTTTATTGTAGGACCTCCGGTTTTCATTTTATAAGCGAAAGAATTTCGTTTCCCTGATAAATTCCCTTAGAGATTTTAATAATTATTTTAATGACAAATAAAACGTCAAAGTGCCGTCATATTCAGCACATTCGCAAAGTTTGAAAATTTGAAGAAGAGTGTGGACAAGTGATTTTAACACATTATAAGGTAAGAAATATAATTAATTCTAATATTCTTCTAAATACTAGGTTTTAAGTTTGAAAGACAACAATCAATTTTTTCTATTAATCATTTTGCTTTCCTATTAAATTTTCAAATAGAAACTTATTTGACCGTATTCACCGGGGAAAGTACCATGATGGACACATCACCATTTTCTAGTAATGTTTTTGTGATATCTATAATGAAATGTACCGGGTGTCCGAATAAGAAAGGTCACAGGCTATATAACAGGAACTATGAGTGTTAAAGCTTTCAAATAAAAAAAAAGTTAATAAAATTAATCATGAGAAAATGCTGGAAATAAATTTCAAGTTCGTAACTCTTCCGGTAGGGGGCGCCATTAACAGTCGAAAAATAATTATGCGATTATCTCGAAAAAAGTTCAAATAAAGGCATTATAAAACTACACTCTTTGAAATCATGATGAGTTTATAAAACTAAAATGTTACAGAAATTTTTCCCTTACTCTTGAAATAAAGGGTCGGGGAAGGCCAGAATTTATAAAGAGCAAATGTCAAATAACTCTTTTGTTTTTTAACCGATCTTAATGATTTTAATTTCATACGAAAGAATTTATCATCCTGATTAAAACAATTGACAACAATAAAAATAAGTAATTCAGTCGTCGCTAGGTGGCGCCAAGTTAAAAAAATATAACTTAGACTTAGTTCCTGAGATATAGCCGATGACCTTTCTTATCTGGACACCCGGTACATTTTTCATGCCACCCGACATAATTTTAGACAGGTTATGTTTTGAAATCTGCTGCAAATTCATATTTCCCGCATTTTACTTCAAACTGCCAGTGCTAAATTGCACGATTTGCAATGAAAACCCGGACAGTGCAATACGTGAAAGCTGTGTTCATGGAGCGCGAAAATGAAAACTAAAGGTTTTTCGATAAAATCTTGTTATATAAAAATATAATAACAAAATATTTTTACATAACAATTTACTTATTCCTTTTTTGTTAAAAAAAATGATGATGTGTCCATCATGGTATTTTCCCCGGTGTACTCCGTCAAATAAGTTTTGATTGAAAATTTAATAGGTAATGAAAAATTATTAATTGAAAAAATGGATTGTTGTCGTTTAAAGATAAAGCCGAGTTTTTAGAAGAATATTACAATTTAGTTTGTTATTTCTTACATTACAAGGGATTCAAAACATTTATCCACACTCTTCATTTTTTTCAGGCGTTTGCGATTGATATATTAAAAATGACAGCACCTTGACATTTTATTTGACAAAAATAGTTATTTCAATAATTAAAGTATCCATAGCCAATAAAAAGACGATTATAAAAATAATTATTTATTTCCAAAGGAATTTATCAGGTATATGATATTCTTATGCTTATAAAATGAGAATTGAAGGTACTAAAATAAAAGTTTTATAACAAAAATTACTTCTTTTTTCAAGATCTACTACTTTTACTTGAAACATTTTTCTATCCGAATTAAAAAATGAAAAATCTCTAAGAGTAAAGTTGCACTTAAGGGTGCGATCCTGATAATGGGTCTTATGATTTGTAATGTTAGTCGCCTCCGATTATATATTTTTTAAAAACAATTACAGAATTAAATGCTACATTTAATGGGCTACACGATCATATATTTTTCGTTTAAAATAAAAATTAAAAATAATGTTTTTATAAATGATTAAATGAGGAAAAACCTCTACTTTATACGTCTGATAAAGAAGATTTAATATAATAAAAAATAAAAGTGTGCTATCTTAATTACGAATACAATTAAACATTTGATCGTATAATGAGGGCGCCACTGTCAATTTCTATTGTTCTCGCCACCAAGCAGTTCAGCCGATTGCCAATAGATGCTGATACGTTTTTTTTTTAGTGAATACAAAATAAGAGAACAACTAAGTAAACTCAAACGGGTGTGCAAATGACGGCCACTATCACAGTGGCCGTCGCCGCGATCTGCCAACAACTTATACGGATTATACTCAAAATGAATAACGGAGACTTGCGTCGCGGTTACAAGCCATCTGCCGCAATAAAAATAGATAGGCTCGAATGGCCATGTCTGGTGTATCGTGTGAAGTGTAAACACGAGTGTAAACACGATCATCGTAAAATATTTAGGCTCTTAATCCTGTACGCACTAAGTGAGAAATACATTTGTTAAAACATGTATTATTTGTAATTTTTTAAAATCCACGAACACGTCGATTGTTAATTGTTTCCTAAACGTAAGATGTACAGTATTTTTATAAACCTTTTTGTACATTTAATCAGTGGCGGCTCGCCCGGGTAGGCAAGTTAGGCGCCCCACAGAAATTATTTATTTGTTACAGGTTCAGAAATGTAAATAATTACTCCTTGCAAAGAAACAATTGATATATGATTTACAGATGTATTTAAATTGTCCTACTTTGCACTACAAAAATGCAATAGTTGTAATTTATCAAAGATTATTAAGTTCGTTATTATCAATGCACATTTTACATACGAAATAATAAGATTTTCTAAATAAAAGATAACATTAAACATAAATAATAAGAGTTAATATATATGGAACAATTGTTAGTTCTACAATTTTGCATTCATTGCATTTAATGTATCTGTAAATAATAACAACAATAAAAATAAATTCGACGGGCCGCGGTAAGGAGCAATAAAAATCGTTTTAAAGACGGTTCATGTTGAAGTTAAATATTAATATTTCACTTAGGTCGCCAGCACTTAACACCTGAATAAATTAAAAATATTTTATATGTATATTTACAAAAATTGAAAATGTAGGATATTTTGTTAATGTTAATTGGTAAATAAAATATACAATGACTATTAATCATTAGAATAAAACAATATATTTAAAAAATGAAGCATGTACATAATTTACATGCAATGGGAAAAGATACAATATTTTTATAATTTCAAAGAGATATTTAGAGATAGTATGTCGTACCTTGACAAGTTTTATTTACTTTTTATTTATTAGATATTTCGAGCGCTAAGCACTCATTATGAAATTATTTATTGCTAAAAACTCATTATTCATTACCAAAAACTAATGATAATTTAGTTATTGATAATGAGTGCTTAGCACTCAAATTGTATATGTAACCAATAAAAAGTGAGCAACGAATAACGCCTAAAATACACTGCGCAGTTTTCATCGATTCGGCGGATGAGTCACCGGCAAATTATTATTATTTTATTGATGAAAAATTAATTAATTAATTAAATTACATTGACATTGATGGAAATCATAAAAAGATTGAGATTTAACAACAAAAACTTGGAAATTGATATACAAAACAAAACATAATATTGAAAAACATTGAAAATTAATGGTAATTGTGGAAATTGATGAATATATAGAAGAACGGCGTTACCAATATTTTCTACATTAGAACTTGAAAAATTTGATATTACCTAAACGAAATCTTCAATCATCAAAAAATGGAAAATCTATACTATTTATCAAATGGATTGATAAAATTACCTATTACTATAATCGTATTACATTTTATCCAATTGGATTTTCTTGAATACTATATAGAGTAGTGGTATTAAAAAAATCATAAGAACAATAAAAATGCCGTTATAATTACAACTGAAAACTTAGCTTAATTTAAATAATATAAATACCCTACTTTATCTAAATAATCGTTTGTCAAATTCTAAATACTAAGAGTCAGTTTTTAAATAGTCGTGTTTAGCTTAAAATCAGCTTAAGTCAGTATTGAACAAATAGCAATAAATCGTAATTTAAATGACTGAATATAATAATACTACTTTCAGTCATTTAAACAGCGATTATTTTCATTTTTTACCTGGATATTTGGGAGGAAGGTGGAATTTCCCCCATTCACAACCCCCTCCCCGCTCCCTGTGGTTCCGCGCCTGCCATGAACACCTTAACATATAGATAAAAATAGGAAATATTTCCAATCAGAACTGAAATCCAAATAAATGTTACCACCAGCTGCAGTAACATTTTCAATTAAAATTAACTCGGCTCGAAATTTACCGTAGACCTAAGATCCCATAGACCATTTTTCTTAGAATTGAACGTAGAATCAGAAAAAAATAGACTCACTCTTTAAAAAAAATACCTTACCTTATTATAGATACAGCCCATTTTATGTAACTAGGCGAGAAAGGCGAACATATGTTTATTAGCTCTGTGAATTACATTAATTAACTTTTTATAAGTTAAAGAAATTGCTCCGTCAGAACTTTTATTCCTAGTTAAATGAAACGAGTTCTATTATTTATGTTTAAAGAAATTAACTTAAGGTTGTGAAAATATTTGATGTGGGCTGTATATTGAATAATATTTAAAATAAACGTTATATATAATTATTATAATTTAATGTTTTATGTCAGGGTTTCTTGTTTTTTCTTTGTATTTTAAAAATATATTTTTTTGTTTATACAATTCTTAATTGATTCCATCATGAACATACAATTTTATATTGCCAAAGCATGTATGATTTCTCCATTGTTTCTTCTTGTTAATGTTACAAAGAATTTAATATTAAATACACTTTAGTTTGAACCCTACAATGTTCAAAATTACAATTTCTGCATAGCATAAGGTACAATCGCACCTATGTATATTCTTAAAATGTTTCTATAATTTTAAAAGTTGATTTATAAAGTTATTTATAAATCTGCGAAAATTATTTATTAAGTAAGTTTGCTATATATTATTTGCTATCCATTAGTAAATAAATAATTACCGTTTTATAATAATATTAAAATTGATTAATAAATGTTTATTTCTGTTCAATATTATAAATAATAATAATACGTTTTATTTATTTTTATTTATATATTTATTTATTTTGGCCGATTTTATTGGTAAACTATATTAATACAAATTTAAGAACATTTACGAAACAATTCCTAACATAAATTTGCTTCGCCGTCGGATCATAATTTCTTTCCCAATGCTAGGGCAGTATTTTAGTGGAGAAAACGACTTCGTTAGTGGACGCGAACACTCGGCGCGCTCGGCCTCCCGGTCGTCTTTTATATACATTGATGGTTTTGGTTTACTGATTGTGAGTATGGACGGTTCGTGTCTTCGGTAATACAAATTAAAACTTTCAATTCGCATTATAACATATGCAATATACGAGCACAAGCGTATGAAATGCGCGTACAGTACGAAAAATTACACACAAAATGCAGTCCTGGACCGCGACCTTAATGAAATTATAAAAATCTTGTATATAACGGTTTGGTTCAATCCATCTAGCCGTTTATGTGCTATTGCGGAAACAAACAGACAATCCATGGAATGGACTCAAGGGACCTCAAAACCTACATTTTCGTTAAAATCGACGATTCGATCACAATACTTTCCCTTGGAGAAGGGTCTAGGGAAAGTAAAAACAGATTAGTGGATTTGTTTTACTAAGTTTTTGAATTTTAACCAACAGCTGGAATTTATCTTATGCAATTATTAAACAGATTAATTAATTATGTTAACTTAGAGAAACTAAAGTCTTGGGTGAAAATATGAATGCATCCATATTACCCCCTCTATAAATAAGGAAACATTTCAGCACTTTTAAATTTTAATGTACTTTCATAGGTTGCTTTCGATGAATCAACACAGATTTTAGATGTAAAAACAATTTTATGCAAATTTCTGCATCCCCGTTCATTTTTTGAGACAAACTGAAAGAATAAAATTATATGTAGAATTTAAAAATCCGTTAAAAATTATGGTTCCGTCAATTTTGGAATATATGTATAATTAAAAATCAATTAAAAGTGATAAAATTTGCTAGCTACATTTAGCCAGAACTTTCATATAAAAATATCACTTTTGACATGTTTTTATTATTGGAATTGAACATCGTTTTTTTATTGATGATGAGATATTCGCAATTAATCATAATTTATTAAATATTTTTTAATTATACGTCGATTTTAAAAGTTAATTAAGCATCGTTTTTTATAGATTCTTAAATTCTGAAATTCTCTAAATTGATATAAAATTCGTTTTACATATAAAAAAAAATACTACGTATACTAGGTATATAAAAATTTAATAAAATTATAATTTATTATCTTGATTTATGCGATTTATTTAATTAGTCAATATTTAATATGTGTACAAACAAATTCCCTTCGCGAATTAACCATAGCGATTTAAGATGTAACACAATTTTATATAAATTCCAGCTTCCCCGTTCATTTTTGAGAAAATTTAAAAAAATAAATTATATTTAAAATCTAAAAGTCTATTCAAAAGTCAATTTAGAATTGATGTATAATTAATTTATGATGAATTAAATTAATATAAAATCCCTTTCGTATATAAAATTTAATAAAATTGTGATATACCATCTTGATTTCAGTGATTTATTTAATCAGTCAAAATTTCTTATATGTATAAAAAAATCCCTTTCATGAATCACGCATTAATTAAATGCTTCTCCTGCTTCACCGACAACGCGTTGATAACTGGTTGCCTATTTTTTAACTACAGCCATCTAGTAATTAGTGCCTGAACTTTTACGCTATTTTGAGGGGTCAAATATGCTACTCCTAAAAATACTAAAGCGGTATTAAAAAAAAGAATATAGATATATTTCGCTAATATTTTTTGAAGATTAAACTAAAAAAAAAAAACATTATTTTTACATTTCATTTCATTCACAATACATCGAAAGAAGAGTATTTTCCAAATGTAGCTGATATTTTTTTAATTGAATATAACACAAAATATAAAAATGAAAATATAATGAAATAACAACAATTACAAAAATATTAAAAAAAAAAAAAAACAAAAAACGAAATTCACGTCTGCATGTAGAAAAAAAAACCTATTTGATGTAATTTTTAGTTTATTTTTTAAAGGCACCGTTTGGATTTTTAAACGAAAATACTGACAACCGTTTCAAGGATCCTGCCCTTAATACACTCCTAAAAGGCTATAGGAGTGGTCTTTGGTATATTTCACGTTTCGTACGGTTTTATGTTCATTAACTTATGATTAATTTAGATCACATTAAAAAATAATGAAAATAAATAAATAAGTAAATAAACGGCAATCTTACATGTATCCAAAATACTTGATTCATTTACAGGTAAGTCCACAGTATCATCCTCGTCATCCTTATCCGAAGAAAATGTCAAATCTCTTTCTGATATTAGATGAATGATGTGATCCTTGAAACCCAGCAAGTCGATCAAACACTCTTGCACTAATCTCACCTTGAATACACCGAAATTCACCGCAATTGAAATTCCACAAGAATCGTACTTCGTTGAGAATTCTGGCGATTTACTGTTCACCTAAACGTAATAATCTATTTTATTAATCTTTCGAAATATAACTCGTACTTGTAGCTTAATCACCTGATCAATTTTTATACTAAATAAACATTCAGTTTCGATATTATCGTTTGTTGTGGATATTAAGTTCGTCCAGTTTCTGAAAAGGTTATGTTTCAGCGCGATACTGTCCAGGCAGATATTAATGTTCGTGTTGAATGTTTGTTGTATCAGGAAGACTGTTATTGTAGACATTTGGAATTGAAGTATGTCGAAAATTGGGGATTGTAGCGTTAGTTGACTGGACATCATAATTTTTATTTCTGTAAAAACGAAACAAGAGAGGGCTTTTAATAATTCATTTTGTACAGGGTGAGTCACCGAAATGCCCGTCTTCAATTGCTCCCATATAGTTAGAAATTCAAAATTAATTTATTAATAAAATTTGCTTGACCACTGAAGCCGCATAAAGTAAAATTATTTTCATATATACAGGGTGAAAACCCTATATATTATATTTTTATTCTACTCCTTTTTAAATTGTCTTTATATCAATAAAATATATTTAGTATTTTTAACTAGCCGTCAACTTTTTTGTGTTTTGGGATGGAGAAATGCATTTGTTTATACATACTAAGGTAATAATGCAATTGAAAACAAATACAAAATAAATATCATTTTCTATTTAAATGTAAAATCTATATCCGAGTACGAAATAATGATTGCCCTGTATAACACAAATTGCATTTTGTCATATGTAAAGTCTGCTAATATCTATTAACTGGAGATTAACTAAATTTGTTACCATTGCAAAGCTTATGAAAACTATTTAGTAACGGGAATTAGTAAACTATACATACCGCTCATATTGTTTCTATACAGTGTATTTATATATTTTTTTATTATCTTAAATTAAGTTTTTAATTTATAGCACTTAGCACTTTAGTAATATTTATTTTATATTCATTTTTTCCCTTATTTATTTAAAAAAATACTATATGTACATTTCGAGTACTATGTGCTGTTATCAGTAGTTTTTTTTTATTAAATTGATAATATGCATAAAGTATTTTTATAATCCTTTACAGGTAAAGGTACCTGATGACACCGGCAAGGAATAACTCAAGGAAATAGTGCTGTGATGATCCAATTTCCCGAGGGACAGAGATACCTCTCCTCCGCCATAGTACTCAGGGACCTCATCAGGATGTGCATCTTGGTGGCCTGTAATTCAAACGCGCACCACACAACGTAGGAAAGCTCTAGCATCAACTACAGAAGTAAATCTGTTTCCAATTATCTAATGGGGAGAGGCTAGATGTCTGCAATATTGGCAATAAACCCACCTTCATTACGAAAATCAGAAGCGTAGTCCTTGAGATTTCCTACTGTACTAACCATTACACATCCAGGGTTAAAAACTGGTTTGTGGTGGGAACCCTCTGGTGCCGATCATGCAACATTAGATTTAATATTAGTTAGGTTTCGAAGACCTAGTGCAGTACCGCAACCCCAGAAGAACAAACTGGGAGAGCTATGTAACCTCTCTCAAAGAATATCTCAGGGGTGCGGCACCCACTATTTTCAATATTGATGGTATTGAAAGGAAGGCCGAACACATTAAGACGGCCATCAAGGAAGCATACCATACGAATTACCTGCTCAAAAGAAAGATGGATAACAGGAATACCTCCTATTGGAACCATGAACTAGAAAAGAAACGCAGAGCCGTTCGAAAATTATTCAATAGGGCTTAAGCGGATGACAACTGGAACAAACATAAACAAAATCTAACATCATAAAAAAAGTTTACCAGGAAAGTCAAAAGGGAGTCTTGTTAGATTGATTACACACCCGCCACCGCTGGAATTCTCAGGGTACTCTCCAGAGATCGAGATGCATCTTCGGACATTAGTCAAACTCAATAGGGGATATACCAACTTTGGCAGAAAAACACTTGATCTCCTTGCCTCCGATCACTTCCCAGATTGCCAACTGCTATGTTACTACAATGAAAAAGAAGGAGCTCGATGTGGTTATCCTGGATCTGATCATTTCCTAGAACCATATAAAGAAAAAGTAGTCTGAAGTCCAGGTGGTATTCATACCAAAAGTGGGGTAGCACAAACCCACTACTATATCGTTTAGTCCTATAATTCAAATATTATTCCTTTAAAAAACTCTGGATAAGGTGCTTGAAGGGTACCTGACAGATAGAGTACTCAATACCTGCCCTTTGATGCCCACCAGAAGGGGAAATCAACGGAACTGGCATTGAATAACCTCGTTGGGAAAATTGCCGAAACCCTTCGTATCAAAATACTGTGCAAGGGGCGAGTACAGCGTTCGTCAGCTGAAAACCTTGACTGGAAAACAGCTACAGTCTAGGTCTAGGCGGAAATATTCGCCATTGATCGGTGTGCAAGGAGCTCCAAAAGAACCCACATCAATATATGATAGCAAATCTGCGATATCTGCTCTGGCTTCAAGTAGATGTATATCGCTGCAGGTTAGAGACTGTAAAGAGGCAATCTGTTTGAGATTATAAAAGTAAACCTGGTGTGGGTGCCTGGAAACTACTGAATACCAGGAGCGGACGCACTGACCAGGGAAAGGGCATCATAACCAGTGCTGGTTTTTGGGTCTACCGACTTGGACCTGAGTGTAATCCACAGAATATCTCAGAGCAATATCATGGGTTACCTAGAAACCATGGATCTGAAAAAACGAGGTGTAAGATCTCACTCATATAAAATATTATTACAGCAGGCGATGAATGTGCTGGATCACCATCCATTTGAAAGTAACAATTAATATACACTATTCAAAGGCAAATTATTTAAAACGTTTATTATAAATCGCTCACTTATTAAATTGTGTTCGTATATCTCAAAAATAATATCATACAAATTTGTTTTGATAATCATAATTCGATGTAAAGTGTGGGTTTTCATCTGACCGCCAGTGAGAATTTCGTCTACTTATAATTCCCTCTGTAATAATTTTCGCTTCATATTATATTTCGTAAAAAAATAATTCTCCTGGATATTAATTAACTGGTAACAATAGTCTAAAGCACTATCTGTTGCCTTATTACTTAATAACATTATCAAAAAATAGGCAACGAAACAAATTTTATTTCGTAACTAAATGAAGGCGAACTTGCCCCTTATAGGACAAGAAAACAAAACTCATTAAAAGAGTACAAACACTATTCACCTACCACCTACAGATTTGACCTATTCATACAAATTGTGTTTCATATTGAATATAAATCATTGCATTCGTAATCAAAAACAAAACCTAAAAACAAAAAAAATGGGCAAATTAAAGCTACAAAGTGGTATTTTTTTACATAAAAACAAGAGGATAACAAAATTCATTTCGTTTAACTTGCCTAATTGTTTTTATTTCCTGCTTTCCCCGCGGGTAGAAAAAGTGTTTTTTTTTTAAGGGGGAGTGAGGATGAGTGGGATATTTAAAAAAGAGCGGTTTACTGCTTAACAAGGATCGTGCGGAAACCGACGGCCGAAACAACATTTTTAATAACACGAGGCCGTCGGTTCGCACTTTAATAATAATCAATCGTGTGTGCACCATTGTTGAACAATCTTTACAAAAAAAAAATAAGTCAAAGTAAAAGATTTGTTCAACAACCTTCATGAAGATATTCGGCCCTATACCCTATCGAAAACGCTATGTTTGACAGCACGCTATTCTTCAAGGTTACGTTATGTGGCTGTTTCGTAAACCGCTATCTCACTCAACGCTCAGCGCCATGACAGCCGCTAAAATCGTTGAAAATAGCAGACACCGAAATAGGTCAAGTTATCATAGCGTTTAGCCACTTTTTGAGGTTATTTTCAATTAAAATTGTTTTTTAGCGGTAGTTTGATAAATACTATTTTATTTTTGGTTTATTCTCTTGTAAAATTGAATTTAAACTATCAAAAAAGAACATTTTTATATTTCACTCCTTCGGGAATCCATAGAATGTGCATAAAATTGAGGAGGAAGCGTGCCTTTTTATAAATTTTACTATAATTCGAAACAGGAATTGCTTATATTAAAGATGTAATTTTTAATGTATTTTTTTAATGGGGGCATTGTGGGGGTTCAGAAAATATGGTGAGTATTGTTTTAGGTAGAAGAACGTCAAATCCCTTCACTAATGATGTGAATAGCAAAATTTACATATCAAAACGACTCGACAGTTCACTAAAATATTGCAATTTAATACAATCATATAACAATTTATAAACTTTAAATCAGAGAAAACCAAAGCACAAATTGATTTTGTTTATGAACGCCTTATAAACATTTCAACTCCACACGGATACAAGTAAGTTGCATTTTACTGATGCTTTAAGTACGTTTTTTTTTTAATAAAGGATAAAATCGCACTGTTTATATCCATAAACAGTGCGATTTGATGCATTTTTGGTTTTCTTCGATTGTATGGTTTACACACAAATTTTGCTAGGTTAGAATTCAATCATTATACAGCCATTAGATGAGTATAACGTTGAAATTTATTGGCCTTCTCTTACTAATTCGTCATATAATAACCTCTCTTCCTACCCACACATAAAAACTATATTCTTTTTTAACACTGCAGGAATAACACGTCACTTGATACGGAATTATCCAGAAACGTTGCCGCACACGCTATCGTAGACCGCTATTCTAACATAACTGTCAACCTTTATATTTAGCGTTTTCGATAGGGAATAGGGCCGATTAATATGGAACACAATGGTCTACTGAGGTCCTATAGACCAAAATGGCCATCATCATATCGAAATCAGAAGATTGCTGTTAAACAAACTCATTTAGTTAATTAAAATTGCTTTACTATAGTCGTATCCAATCATTTTCAAAAATCGCTAGTACTTTAATAATTTATAATGAATGTATTTTATGTTTTTTTTATTCCTTTAGTGTGTGATCGGAATATTTAAAGGTGCACACACATTTATTGAGGCATGTGGATTTACCTAAAATTATTCCCCGTCCGAATAAATTGAGATTCAATTCATTTTAATTTCCATTTGTCTATTGGCAATAAATCGCTTATTAAATAACAGGTCCTTTGAATTACTTTTTATACTAACATAAAATAAGTTTAAAATATCGTTGTATGATGATGATCCATTTTATCACTAGGCGTTTTTTTAAAGCATTAACTTTATTAAAAAATTAGTAATCTCTTATGATTTTTGCCATAAATTCACATGTATAATCTAAAGTTTTAATGCTTTAAATTATATTTCTGCATTCAAAACCTTATTAAAAATAACAATTAAAATCGATCTAGTTTATGTTCAATTATTTCACTGTATGAGAAAATAATATTTGTGATTATTATCTGTTTTCATTATAACTTGCTTTTATTGAAAATGTACTCCTGGATAAAATAAAACTTTTCGTTTTTTTTTTTAATTTAAATCATTAACATATTTGTAGGTGGTCTAGGATATTCTCTGTCCATACTAATAAACAATTGCAATTGTTTGACAGATACAAAGTAACAATTTGGAATTATTTATGAGAGGTAGTAAATTCAGTTTTCCGAGTTATTTTTGTAAAGTTTATGTGTTTAACTGAATGAAACACCTTGTCTAGTGAACTTAGAGTAGAAGTAATGGCCCTTCACTGAACTAAGGATAAGATGAAACAGAGAAAGCTGTAACTTTAGTTAACGAAGGACATAACTGGCAGTATGTAGCTAATTTGTTAGGAGTTAACTTATCAACCGTTATTCGAACAGTTAAATGTTTCAGTGAAGTGGTAAGTTTCTATAGAATACTCGGACAAGGTCGTAAGTAGTTTATAAATGCAAGAGATGAGTGATAGATATCTTACGCAAGTCGCCTTGGGAAACATGAGTTTTACCAGTTTATAGCTAAGCATGTCATAGGGAAGGTGTAACCCTTATGTATTTCCAGCTAGCTCATAGGTTGAATGTGGAGAGAAAGAGCAACTACCATTTTACTTAACATTGACAGTATAAAAAACAAGAACAAGTACAGTATAATAAAATCGACATAGGAGCACAAATATGAACTCATTTTATACAAAAAAATGATGATGTATCCATCATGGTACTTTCCCCGGTGAATACGGTCAAATAAGTTTCTGATTGAAAATTTAATAGGAAAGCAAAATGATTAATAGAAAAAAATGATTGTTGTCTTTCAAAATTAAAACCTAGTATTTAGAAGAATATTGTAATTAAGTGTGTTATTTCTTACCTTACAATGGGTTTAAATAATTACTCCACACTCTTCTTCATTTTTTCTAACTAGAGGCGTTTGCGAATGTGTTGAATATGACGGCATTTTGACGTTTTATTTGTCATTAAAATAATTATTTCAAAAATTTATAAAAAGAAAACCGGAGGTCCTGCAATAAAAGTTTTATAACAGAAATTATTTATTTTCCAAGATCTAAAAATTTTATTTGAAACATTTTTCTATCCGAATTAAAAAATGAAAAATTGCTAAGAGTAAAGTTGCACTTAATGAGTTTTGATTCTAACCAAAAGCTTTTCAGGTCATTCCACTGTTATGAAGAGCTTAGATATAAAGTTTGGGCTTAATCCATTTAGCCGTTTTTGCGCTATCGCGGAAACACACAGACACACACACAGACATTTTTCAAAACTCGATGGAATGGACTCAGGGGACCTCAAAACGTGCATATTTGTTGAAATTGGCGGTTCGAAAATTTTCACGATCACAATACTTTCCCTTGGACAGGGGTCCGGGGAAAGTAAAAAGAATGTAATTAGATTCTTGTTGCCGGGGATTAAAATAATAGCCGGTAACAAGCAGAGTGCCAGCAGCTCAATGAAAAACAGTAAAAAACTAGCTATTACACCACTGCTCATAAGAGAACATAGAGTAACTAGACTGCGTTTTGTAAGGGAACACGTAAATTGGACTATTGAAGACTGGAAACGAGTTTTGTTTACAGGGGAAACAGGAGTAAGTCTAAACTTACCAGATGAACATCAACGAGTCTAGCGGAGGTCAGGGCAGAGATTTCCTGCCTGTAATTTATTTCGCTCGCAGAATTGAATGTACATATCTATATAAAAATCATCGTAGAAGAACATTTGCTCCATTTCATTTTTATGCAAGATATCGATCGACCATATGTTGCTAGAGAGGTACTGGAGCATCTTTGGGATGCACTAAAACGATTAGTTAGATGTCACATACCTGTTCCAATAAATCTTAGTGAACTCGAGGAAGTCGTTCTTGTCGAATGAAAGAATATTTACCAAGAAACTGTTAAAAACTATTAATAGTATGCCCAGATGAATGGAAGCAGTGATAAGAGCTAGAGGAGCTAGATGAATTAAAATTTCGAAGATTAATTTTCACCTTCAATTTTGTTTTTCAAGCCTTTTATTAATACCGTTTCTAAATTGATTGATTGAGTTACGTGAAGATCAAATTGAATTGATAGATAAAGCACTAATAACCTTAGTTATTAGTGCTTTATCTATCAATTCAATACCGTTTCTATTGTATTTGACAGTATTGTTTGTTTTTTGTTTCTGTTCTTCATTCATGTTTTTTTTTATAATATGTCAACCATTTATTCAAATCATTTAATTGTAATATAACAAAGATACTACGATTTAATACTGAAAAAAAAAAATGAAATGAAAAGTTTCTATGATGCGTTAATTTTGTCCAGGAGTTTGGTATTAATATCAAATTGTCGGCTTTTGAATTTATAATACACCTTTTTAAATTTTTGTACAAAAATGCACGAAAACGATAAACTGAAAATAAAAATATGCAATCTACCTTTTAACACAAAATTAAGAGTCACATTAGTCAACTGCTTGAAACTCTTTTTCGCAGCATTTGCTTTATCCTTGCGCTCGGCCATTAGAAACATGCCTCCAACAGGACTCGCGTAAATATCCATCTTTTTTTTCTTCTCAAATGTGGGTTTATTATATTTCTTGAACTCTTTGTCCAACGCCAACGCCACTCTCATAAGTAACAACATCCTCTCTTCGACAACACTCAGCCATATCATCGGAATATCTCCGCTGATTTTCAAAATCGGCAAATTGGGATCGTCGCTGATCAGGCAGACGTCCACCGTAACATTAATATCCATTGGATTCAGCAAATGCATCGGCGATGATTTCGGCTCGCTAAAAATATAGGATTCGAAGTATTCGTCGCCCTCTATGATCAGTACTTGGATATTCTTCGCCTGGAACGTGAACGTATCGTAGACTTGCGTGAGGAGGATTTTTTTGATTTCTTCCTTTTGTCCGCGCTCCTTATAAAGCTCGTTAACTTTGGCGACGTCCAATTTGCGGTCTTTTGATTTCACCATGAGAGATCCTAAGTTGAGGAGTATTGCATTTCCGGAGCTTTTGTACATGACATTTTCGGGAAATATTATAAATGGGGCGCTTATATGTAAATCGACATCCATCAGCGTGTGCTTTTCGATGACATATTTCAATCCTGATACCGTCATTTTTCTAAGGTCAGTCATTGCTTCTGTTGTCACTTCAGGGATTCTTAAACAAAATATTATATTAAAGAACACGCATTTACTTTCGAATTACTTCCGACTAGCAAAAATTATTTAAATCAAAATCACTCTTAGAAGCACTGAGTTTAAAGGAATAAATAACTTTAAAAATGTAACGATTATATTAACAATAATGACAACAATAAAGAAGGAAAAATATATACGAGTGCAAACAAGAAAGTGCAAGACTCCTGACTGGTCAGGAGCTAGCCCTTTTATATGGTTAGCCTACCCTCCCCTCTAACCATCTCAGGTAAATTACCATCTTTCGTTCGAAATTACTTTATAAATTCAAGTAAATATTAAAATATTTAAATAAAAACTACATGAAAGTGTGTGTAATAATAAGCTATACATAAGTCATACACATTGATCATAGGCGAAAAATGGCAGTTTTACAAGAACAGTAACAAAGTTGAGCATCTAAAATAAAATTATAAACAAACACATGTATACACTCTTTGAATCCTTATGCATTAACAATTGTCAACAACATGAGAGCTATATTATTAAATAATTCATCATTATGTCTGGACGTAAAATAAGTAGAAAAATATAAATCATAAATTTATATTAACAAAATTTTGTCCAGTCATTATGAAGATTAAGACAATTGTTTATGCATAATTGTTGTGACGTGGAAACTCTTCAGAAAATTAGAAAATCTTAAATTGCTTTTCACAACAAAAAATCGAAATTTTCATGGACTACACATGAAACACACAAACAGAACATATAATTACTTTAAAAACGAGCTAACAAACTTAAAGCAACATTAAAAAAGAATTTCCTGTTTTTAATAAAGAAGAAATCCACACTAGAGTCCAATTCTAACATGGTATTATATAGGGAGCACATCAAAAATAGGTGATTTAGTCAATATATTGGTACGCGGAATAAAAAGTTGAAAAAATCTGTTCTGGCGTGTATTACAAGGAATCTGAAAGAAAATTTGAGAAACAATCTCTAAACAGTTAAGGTTATTATTTAATATGTTATACAAAAAATGTAAGTAAATGAGCTTTACGCCTGTGTTTCAGAGAATGTAACCCAAATCTCAGTATAAGTGACTCATATGAGACACACATATCAGGATATTTTCTTAAATATAAATATTTAACAAAACGTTTTTGCACAGACTCAATAAGTTGACAGTACTTATCATAACAGAGATTCAAAATACAATAGCAATATCCAAGACGCGATCTAATATGAGCAAAGTACAAGGTACAGGTACATAAAATCGTGATCCTTTCTCGTTGCTACACGATCGAAGGGTTTTCTTGCATCAGTTCAGGTAGAGGCGTCAGTACAGATGTAGCAGACCCGGGAAAATCCAGCAACAGCTGAAAATTTGGTTGTGAGCCACCAGAGTAGCGAGGTTCCACAATGCAACTTAATTTCAAGTGGCGCCAACTTTACTCATTTGTAATTATTAAAAATAAAATATACAAAATATGTTGACGGGACAAAGGCCGCTAACTGGTCTATTCGGCTTCATCAGACCAGTTTTTATACGAACCTTCATGCAACGGCCTTCACCAATTATCTAAACCTGATGAATTGAAGTTGAACTACTCACTTGGTGAATTTTGTTTCTTTATATTATCAATGAACAAGTTCTCCATCCCTTAGTAGACGAAACAAAATTTGTTTGGTTGCCTACCTTGTAGATTCGTTAACCTTTCCTCTTACAAATAATGTAACAAATGGTGCTTTGCGCTATTATTACAATATGTAACTCAATTATTTTGTTTATATAACTTTTATAGTTTTATCAACATTTTTTTTTAGTCTTAATACAAGGTATACAATCCATTGGGGCTCAAAGATTAAACTCAACGAAAAATCTGTGCAGCTTTATTGCTGTTCATCATTTGTTCGACTTTAATTATTTTACGTACTATTTCATTAACATCAGATCTTATAAGGACTAACTTGCGTAAATCTTTTATGGTAAGTGATTTGTTGTTTTTAAATTCAAAAAATTATAAAATGTGATTTTATTAAAATTTAGAGAGTTTAAGCTAAATTGCCTATCTTAACAGAGGTCGTCGGCGACATTCAACAATGACTTGAACAAAGTCCAACAAAATCTTAATAAAAACTTTCAACTTAAACAAATTTTAATGTGTAATCGTTTATTAAAGAATTATAAAAATGTACAACCTTGTAGGAGAAAATGACTGTATATGTTGGTCGCTATGGAGACGTTAGTGTGTTAAGCCCTCTGATATTTTCATGAAAAAATGTAAAAAGGACGCACGGATCGTGCCGGCTTTTTAAACTCTTAAATACAAAACTCTACAATTATTTTTGTTGGTTTACCTTTATCACAAATCTTTATCGTATCACCACATTAAGTTCGGGCCTTGATATAATGAGGGGACTCCTCACTAACAGAAGCAGAATACCTTAATTATGCTCATAAAAGCTAGGCTAAATACCAACTCCACGTGTTTGAGCCGTGCCGACGGATGAAGGAATCCTGGTGGTTGAAAGGAGCTACCCAGCTCAAATTAATCGGCTGCGTTGTCACGTCAAAGGGCCGACAGGGTGGTAGGCGCAAAGAGGACTGTGCCACAAACTCTAATTGGTAGCCACAAATCTGTTGCGGGGATCCTTTCCATGCTGCGGACTATATCGGACCGGCAATCCTAGATATCAAGTTGACATTTCACTTGTGGATTCTATGGTTGGTGGGAAACGGTATGATAAAATTAGTAGTCATTGTATGAATAGTTCTAAGTAACCGAACAAAGTGGACGTGCTTTCGGATTTGCCACAACTGGTTCCACTACTGGCACAAAGCATGCCCACTAAAGGTGAGACTCGGCCATCTAGCGCGCCACTCTCTAAGGTGGGTGGGTCCTCAAGTGATCACCACAGGATGAATCAATGCAATATTTCTTTTTTTTTTGATACGATTTGCAGTGTCCGAGATCTGCTGGAATTACTTTTCATTCATAAACGCGGTTATGGAGTTTCCCCTTAAAAATTGAAAGATGACTATTATTTGGCAGTGAACTTAATTTTGAAAAAATGTATAATTACTATTATTTTATAGTATTTAAACCGACATTGATTTTATTTTTTAATTCATTCAAATCGGTAAATAAATATCAGCGTTATGCCGCTGGATGCTTTCATTGATTTTTGTCGGCTCCAAAATCAGCGTATTCAATTTCTTTCTATGTTTGTTTGTTTATATTCTGTATTTACGAGTCCACGTGGATTAGAAATGCATGTCGAGGCATCAATCTCCAATCGGAGGCGATGGAGTGCGATAAATTACAAGTTGAAAAACTACGACGACGATTCATTTATCTATCCTCTTTCTTCACTCGCAAAAATGTATTGGTATCGTTTCACGTTTGTCTTTATTTAACACAGGCGGGAATGTTAGCCTTAAATATTTTGTTTGATTATTTTCTTACAAATACTTAATTCTAGGAAAAAAAGGTTTCATATGCGTACTGCTCCTAACTGCGCTGAACACGATGGTGATTTTCATTTTCCCCTACAAACTACAGTTTTCGAGAAATAACGGAGAACTTTTACATTATAAGTCCCATGTAAAGCGGTGCCATCTACTGAGCCAGAAACACACCAAAGAGCTGTACCGATTCCCCTTGATAGAGTATACGGTTGTCGCATTCAGCTATAGGAGTGGGGGTCCGCCGAGTGTGTGTCGTACCGCTGGGCGAGATCCGCAGAGAAGTGTATGCGTTCCGTGTACTTTCATCAAGTTTTTATGGTTTTTGCTTTTATAATAGTACGCATTTCAGAGTATCGTAGTATTATTGTAACGGGTTAAACTTGACTGACTGCACAAAAACTACTATTTGTTATTCTATTGCAAACCGAGGGATTGTTAGGTCGGAATTTACTGTTTAGGAAAGAAGCAAATAAGTGTGTGAAGAGGTTAGGAGCCGCATAACTCAGGCCGGTTGAGTTTTACACACACACACACCCACACACTGTACGAAGGTCACATTATTGTACACGGCTGCACAATCCTTTTAACATCGTTGCAGATTATTCTGTAAGGGAAATTAACATTTTTCATCCACCATATTATTGTTTACTGTTTTGTTCGGAGCGTTGACATTTACATTTGACAGCGTGATGCCCACCGAGAGAAGTTGTCGCAGAGTAGATGCTGCCAACTGTGTGTCGGTGAATTTTTTCGCTTAGTGGAGGGTTTATGCAGCGATTTTATGAGCTGCTTTCCATTTTCAGTAATTTCCATGAGTAATTGAAGTATGCATGGCGATTTTCGTATTTCTATTTGCGGCATTAAGTGTGCGAGTGTGACTCGTAATTCAACGACGCCACTGGGTTTATGCTTAAACGAGGGCGCGTGAATACTCTCATTTGATTGGTGCAAAGTTTAAATTTCAATTTGTTAATTTCCGGTCTAATTTTTTTTGATATCTCTCTGTAAGGAGGGATCTCCATTTGGAGGACATTTTTACGTTGGTTGTTGCAAAGAGTGGCGGTGTGAAAAAAAAACGAAGCTGATAGATTGCAGTGATACTGGGCAAACGTTGGTTACGGATTCTCTATTTGCTTCACAAGTTAGTTGTTTGGTGGTGAAGCTTATTCAGAGGGAGGAATAAGTTTGGAAGCCGACAATTAAGCGTCGAAAGACGGAGCCAAGCACACCGTGCACGGGGCATTTTCATTAAAAACGATCGAGTGTTTTATTCGTTTTTTTTAGTGGAGGATTAAATCCACGAGGTCAGATTTAACCTGGTTAAGAGGGCATGGAGGGCCGACCAAGGTTGTTCTGAAGGAGTCGCAGAGAGGAGGGAAGTGAGGAGGAGTTGTATAGGTGTAAGCAGCAGTCGGTTAAGAAGAGTTAATCGGAGGAGTAGGAAGCAGGAAGCGGACAGTGGCTAAGTACGGAGGGAGTTGAGGAGTGAAGTCATTGTTGAGGTCGGAGAAGAGCCATATTTCATCGCTGGAGGAGGTTTAAGCTATGTATACTATTACCTGCATATTTGATTATGGGTGTATTGTGGTGGGTCAAATCTGAATGATCGGTGTTTGTCATTTTGAGTTAGGGCAGTGGCGTACTGGCCCAAGTAAAAGTAGAGTTTTACATTCAACCGTTACCGTTCAGTTTGATTCATCTACAGTGAATACAGAAAATGATTTAACTCTGATTTTACCACCTGAAGTATTAATTAAATCAGTATTTGTGAACTTAAGTGTGAGGATTTCACATTCCGACCGTTAGTTGATGTTTTCGGGTATATTTTATTCTAAATTGAAACACTCGGTATTACGTTAGGCCTAATCGTTATAACGGTGTGCGTACTTAAATTTCGGGTAGTGTTTTAATCCAACAATTGATTTTTTTTTGCTTACCAAGTATTTTTTTATTAGGAATGTGTTATTTATTTGTATTTTTGAATGTTGCACTTATTTAGCGTGGTTCAAGTTGAGGTTGAAATAATTCTGCAGAATAGTATACCATATGTGTTTTCAATTGATATGTTTACCTTCCAATAAGTTGTTTAAGTTAAAGTATTGTTTCGCCAATAGATTTTCATTGAGAGAGATATTTAGGTTACACGTTATTTGGGGATTAAATTCGTTTGTTAAAGGGAACTTCCATTTGTTTTATTTTAAATCTAGGGTTCGAGTTTACCGTGGACGCCCTACTTGTTACTTGTTTTTTTTTTAAACTCGTGGCGCTCTTTATTTTTTTTTCCCACCCCTTTCTTCACTGAAGCATAGCTGGTGTCGGGTGACAAGCAGAGGTTGTCAAGGATAGAAAAGGGAGTGACCGGGACAAACGAAGGACCAAAAAGGGTGTGTAGGCCATAAGAAAAAAAAAAGGAAAAAAGAGGGTCGCATTATGTAAGTATGGTTTATTATTTCATATAAATTCAAAATAAACATCAAAGCAAGAATTATAATTAATTTACGTCGTGATTTTCAGAAAGTCTGTTCGCTGAATTGACATTTTATTACGATGCCTGGAAATAGATGCGCAGTCGCTATATGCCCAAATAGTTACCGGTTAACTAAAGATGGCAACACTATTTCATATCACAAATTTCCAAAAGATAAAAAAATTAGAGATGCGTGGATAAAGGCATGCAGGCGTAAGGACTACATAAACCCCGATACAAGTTACATTTGCAGTGTGCATTTCAAGAAGGACGATTTTGAAAGAGACTTTCGTAGCGAACTTATGAATACTATTCCAAAACATATATTGAAGCCAGGAGGTACACTATATTTTACATTTATATATTTATAATATATACCAAGTGTGCCAGGATTTCTGCCGAATGGGGAAAACAATTTTTAATTTAGAATTAAGTCTATCTTTCTTTATTTGCTTTTTAACGACGCAACGTATCGTATTTATTTGACATTTTCCAACAAAAAGTAATTCTTTCTAAAAACTTTTGCCTCTCGTAAAAACACTATTATTACTCTAAATAAATTTCAAATAATAAAACTAAGAAACGACATTCAAAACGATTGAGTAAACTACCCACAATTCAATTTCTAGATACATAATATCTATATTGTTTACCTCATTATAATTAATGACACAAATACTGGTTCGAAATATTTTACACTAATCAGACAAAATTAGCTCAAAATATAACGTTGTTATATATAAATGTTGGTGTAATTTTTTTGCAGTAACACCATCCGAGTTACTAACAATGGATAGTAACACCGAGAATAGATCTATAGTTCGAAGAAACCGCGCTGAATCACGAACAAATAAAAAAATGGTTAATGACTTATTAAGTGATAATACAAGTAACACTAGTAACATTTCGTCAATTCCCCCTTCTGTTGAAATAGAACCTGTTGTACCATATCAAGAAATGTATAATGATTTATTACACGAACACAATACATTGAAAACAAAATACGATGATATTATGAAATCAAACTTATCATTAAAAAACAAGATTGATATTCTTGAAAGAAAAATGGCTTTACTTGTGGGTCAATTAGAAATAAAAGAAACTACAAATAAATCATTGCAAAAAGTGTTGGATACTACATTCAGTAAAAGTCAGCTAGAAATATTATTAGGTGAAAAAAAGAAAGTAAAATGGTCTTCTGAAGATATTGCTAAGGCATTTAGTATTAAATACCTTAGCAAACGCTGTTACATTTTTATTAGAAGTAAATTGAATTTTCCGATGCCTCATATTTCCACTTTACAAGAGTGGCCAGCAAAGTTAAACTTTCGACAAGGACTTCTAATAGATGTTTTAAGGATCATGAATATAGCCGCAATGTCCATGAACCATTTAGAAAAGATCTGCGTATTACAATTCGATGAAGTAAAAGTTCATACTTGTTATGAATACGATAGACTAAACGATCAAGTTGTGGGCCCTCATGGTCAATTACAAGTTATTATGACAAGGGGATTATTTGCTAAGTGGAAGCAACCTGTATATATTGATTTTGATCAAAAAATTACGCTAGAGATTTTAAATAAAACAATTTCTGCCCTATATGAAAATTCTTACATTGTTGTTGCCTGTGTATCTGATTGTGGTGGTGGAAATATTGGCCTATGGCGAGAATTAGATATCAATATAAGTAAAACTTATTTTTTGCATCCAAATACGAACGAAAAAATATATTTTTTTGCTGATGTACCGCACCTGTTAAAACTTTTAAGAAATTGGCTAATTGATACAGGGTTTACTCTATCAGATGGATCTATAATAAGTAAAGAACCGTTGGCAGAACTTTTAAATGTGTGTGATACCGAAATTACAATTTGTCACAAATTAACAAGAAAACATTTAGATTGTCAAAGAAGTGAAAGACAAAATGTACCATTGGCGGCACAATTATTATCACACACAACAGCATCTGCCTTAAAATATTATCAACCAGGTAATGACAAAAAAATAGCACGTGACACTGGGGTTTTTATTGAGAATGTCAGTAGATGGTTTGACATTATGAATTCTTATAATCCCAACGAACAATTGACTACAAAAAAACCATATGGATCCAATATAGAGGAACAAAACGAAATTTTAAAAAATATGCTAGATATTGCAACATCAATGAGATGTAATGGAAAAAAGTCAATCATGACTTTTCAAAAAGGAATAATTATATCTACAAACTCATTGCAGTTACTATATACTTACCTTAAGGACAAGTATAATATACAATATATTTTGACGCATAGACTAAACCAGGATAGCCTTGAAAGTTTTTTTCTCAAATTCGAAGACTAGGAGGACTTCATGATCATCCGACACCTGTAAATGCTGTTCAGCGCATTCGCATGATTGTTTTGGGCAAAAATCCAGGGGTTGTTCAAGAGCATTTGAATATTATTCGGACTAAAGAAGTTAGTGAAGAGGAGTATATTGTAGCCAATGTAATTTCACAAGCCGGTGTACTAATTGAAAATCCTCCATTAGAAGATATTTCTACCATTTCTTCAGAAAATAGCTTCTCTTCAACATCAACAGCATCAAACGAGGATGAAAACATAAATGAAGCGGATGGATTTCAATATTTATGCGGTTGGATTGCAAAAAAAAATTCAAAATAAATATTCACATCTGGGAAGTTATACAAAAGATGTTGACTCATTTAAATCAACACCGGGTTGGCTACAATATTTATCTTTCGGCGGTTTATCTCAGCCTTCAAATGATTGGGTACAATTGGCGAAAGTTTTTGAAAAATATTTCTAAAATATAATAGAAATTTAATAAGTAAAAATAAAGGAGTAGTAACTAAACTTACTAATATAATTAAAAAAAAGTGTTGTGATGCACCAGAAGATTTAATTAAAGCATTTATTTTACAACGCACGTACATGAGAATTAAACATCTAAATTCTAAAATGCATGAATCATCATTGAAAAGAAAAAAAATACTCCGATAACAGGAAATCTACCAAAAAATGAGAAAAATATGTACATAATCGACAACTATGTAATATATTTATAAATGTTTAATTGATAATGAAAATATTGTTTTAATATTACCTGAACCCAAATCCTTATTTTTATCATTTGAAAATATGTTAATAAACTAAATTGTGTATTAAATTTGATTGAATATATTATTTAGGAATACTTCCATAAATTACTATTTTATATGAAATTATTAAGCTTTGTTCATGTCAATTCAATGAACAAACTTTCTGAAAATCAAGACGCAGATTAACTACTTTGATGTTTATCTTGTATTTATATAACATAATAAACCATACTTATTCCATAATAATACGAAACATCGAAATTGGTACTATTATAATAACAAAAACAATAAAAACTTGATGAAAATGCACTGAACGCATATACATCTGTGCGGATCTCGCCCACCGGTACGTCACACGCTCGGCGAACCCCCACTCCTACAGCTGAATGCGACAACTGTATACTCTATTAACCGTGGCTCAGATAAGCCTTCGCGCAGAAGGAAACGCAGATGGCGCAAATATCCTTAAGGAAATCAAGTTTTCATCGCCAACACAAGCCCATAAATACCGTAAGGCTTTTAGAGAGAGAGGAACCGACGTCAAAGAATTTATGATTAAAGAAGCCTTACTGTACTTGTCGAGGCAAAATTAATCAGGCATCAATATGATAAATATAAATAAATGCTGTTATCCTGATCGTGAAACAATTGGAGTGGCTGAAAAAGAGGACAGAATTTTTGCAGGTTTTAATAGATCATACAATAAACCACAAAAACATATTCTGCAAAGACTGACAAAGTGGGGTTGTGATGGAAGCTCCAGGCAGTACAAACAGAATTTTGGGGATGACGAAGATTCCGACGCACACATATTTATTACAATTTTTGTACCACTGCAATTAGTATGTAATTATCGAAATCCAGACATCTTAATAATAGTCTGGCAAAATCCACGAACGTATTCGCCACGATTCTGTCATTCTATTAGGCTTCAATTTATTTAACTGATTGCAGAGAAAAAGTTACGTTGAAAGTCAAATAAAACAACTTTATCCGTTTTCGGAAAATATCTATTAATTATATCCCACACTCTAGTCTTTACAATGATTGACGGCAAGGTCTGTAACACTACATCCTCGATGACTACTACTCAAAAATGTTACACTTGTCGAGAAATATCAAAGTCCTTTAATAAAATCGACCTCATTTTTGAATGAAAAGCAATAGTCGAACCTATAACACTTTACTTCGGTCTATAACCTCTCCATTCAAGGATAAGATTCTTCGAATGCCTTTTATATGTGACATATAAATTACCCATCAAAAATAGGCAAGCTAGGAGAATTGAAGATAAAAGAATAGTTGCAGAAAGTAAGAGAAAAAATCAGCAGGAATTTAAAATAAAGATGGGCCTTACAGTCGATCGGCCTAAGCCTGGTTTTGGCAGTTATAATAATTGAAATACACTCCGAAGATTTTTTTTAAATGTAGGATTTTCATCCACAATTACAGGAATAGATGCAGATATTATTGAGAGATTTAAAGTCATTTTGGAAACAATATGTAGTGGCTATGGTATAAATGTAGAAATAACAAGAGCCAGATTATTTGTTTATAATATACATGGTAATGGAAGTAATTCAGTCGGAAATATTAACGATTGGTCAAGTCAATTATCAGAAGAAGCACAAGAGGCATTGAATAAAGAAATAAAAAAAAATATCGGGAAGGCTATGCACGAAAATGTACAAGAGTGAAAACATTAGATGATGTGTTCAACAGACTTATGCTGGCATAGATCCTGCAATTTCAAACATGCGAAATTTGCAAAAAAAAGATGAAAATCATTTAGTGCAAATGTAATAAATTCTTTAGTTTCTCCTGAAATGCCAACTACTTCAGAGTATTCAGATGACGGCGATTCATCTAGCGAGGATGACGCCTCAGAATAATATATATATATATATATATATATATGAAAGGTAGCGCAAGATTCCGATGAAGTCCAATATCTCAGTTATTAAGAAATATACAAAATAGTTACTTACATTATTAGTAGCTACTATCAAACTTCGCATTATAAAATTAGTTTCATATGTACAGGGTGTTCAATAATCACGTGACATTTCAAACATATGTTTTTTTTTAAATAGAATGGTATATTTTTTATGAAGAGTTTCGATTCTACGTTTGAAAGTAATCATTTTTTATATAATATTTAATTGGTCAATTTTTTATATTTTAAAAGTTATAAACAAATGAATGTTGAAATCGATAGATGTTTAGAGCCTGGTATTTCAATAATGAAAAATAAAATAAATATTCTGTCAACGCAATACAAATGTAAAAATACTTAAAATAAAAGAAATACTCTTTTTTTTTCTCTTAAAACAAATTTTTATATACAAGGTGAAGCAATACGCAAAACAATTTTTTTCTCGTTTTACTTAAATGGGGCACCCTATATTTTTTATGCTACTTTAATAGAACATTGATCACTCTGCATTTTTTATATAACATATTAAATAGCTACCGTTTACCGTTTTTCAGATATTTAGTCTCAAATACAAATTTGGTATAGAATTTTTAACCAAAGTAGGCCGCGCCAGAACAACTAATTTATTTAGTTGTGGAAGTTACGCTTAATATCATATTTAATAAAGAAAGTACATTTTGCGTTATATTTTGTAACAATGGTGCAGTTAAATATACCTCTTCAAAAAATGATTAATTTAAATGTTAAAAACTAACAATAACTCTATTTTTTGCTTATTATTCGAATATTTTTTGGTTAAATATTCCTATATGCTTGTCAAATTGATTTACTTAAGGTCGCGGTCCTGGACTGCATTTTGTGTGTAATTTTTCGTACTGTATGCGCATTTCATACGCTTGTGCGTGTATGTTGCATACGTTATAATGCGAATTGAAAGTTTTAATTTGTATTACCGAAGATACGAACCGTCCGTACTCACAATCAGTAAACCAAAACCATCGATGTATATAAAAGACGACCGGGAGGCCGAGCGCGCCGAGTGTTCACGTCCACTAACGAAGTCGTTTTCTCCACTAAAATCCTGCCCTAGCATTCGGAACGAAATTATGATCCGACGGCGAAGCAAATTTATGTTAGGAATTGTTTCGCAAATGTTCTTAAATTTGTATTAATATAGTTTACCAATAAAATCGGCCAAAATAAATAAATATAAATATATAAATAAAAATAAATAAAACGTATTATTATTATTTATAATATTGAACAGAAATAAACATTTCTTAATCAATTTTAATATTATAAAACGGTAATTATTTATTTACTAATGGATAGCAAATTATATTTAGCAAACTTACTTAATAAGTAGATACTGAATTTTCGCAGATTTATAAATAACTTTATAAATCAACTTTTAAAATTATAGAAACATTTTAAAATATACATTGGTGCGATTGTACCTTATGCTATGTAGAAATTGTAATTTTGAACATTGTAGGGTTCAAACTAAAGCGTATTTAATATTCAATTCTTTGTAACATTAACAAAAAGAAACAATGGAGAAATCATACATGCTTTTGCGATATAATATTGTATGTTCATGGTGAAATCAATTAAGAATTGTATAAACAAAAAAATATATTTTTAAAATACAAAGAAAAAACAAGAAACCCTGACATAAAACATTAAATTGCAATAATTACCTATAACGTGTATTTTAAAGATTATTCAATATACAGCCCACATCAAATATTTTCACAACCTTATGTTAATTTCTTTAAACATAAATAATAGAACTCGTTTCATTTAACTAGGAAAAAAAGTTCTGACGGAGCAATTTCTTTAACTTACCAAAAGTGAATTAATGTAATCCACAGAGCTAATAAACGTATGTTCGCCTTTCTCGCCTAGTTACATAAAATGGGCTGTATCTATAATAAGGTAAGTTAATTTTTTTAAAGAGTGAGTCTATTTTTTTCTGATTCTACGTTCAATTCTATGGGATCTTAGGTCTACGGTGAATTTCGAGGCGATCTAATTTTAATTGAAAATGCTACTGCAGCTGGTGGTAACATTTATTTGGATTTCAGTTCTGATTGGAAATATTTCCTATTTTTATTTATATGTTAAGGTGTTCATGGCAGGCGCGGAACCACAGGGAGCGGGGAGGGGGTTGTGAATGGGGGAAATTCCTCCTTTCTCCCAAATATCCAGGTAAAAAATGAAAATTATCGCTGTTTAAATGACTGAAAGTAGTATTATTATATTCAGTCATTTAAATTACGATTTATTGCTATTTGTTCAATACTGACTTAAGCTGATTTTAAGCTAAACACGACTATTTAATAACTGACTCTTAGTATTTAGAATTTGACAAACGATTATTTAGATAAAGTAGGGTATTTATATTATTTAAATTAAGCTAAGTTTTCAGTTGTAATTATAACGGCATTTTTATTGTTCTTATGATTTTTTTAATACCACTACTCTATATAGTATTCAAGAAAATCCAATTGGATAAAATGTAATACGATTATAGTAATAGGTTCTTTTATCCGTCCATTTGATAAACAGTATAGATTTTCCATTTTTTGATGATTGAAAATTTCGTTTAGGTAATATCAAATTTTTCAAGTTCTAATGTAGAAAATATTCGTAACGCCGTTCTTCTATGGATTCATCAATTTCCACAATTACCATTAATTTTCAATGTTTTTCAATATTATGTTTTGTTTTGTAAATCAATTTCCAAGTTTTTAATTAATTAATTTTTCATCAATAAAATAATAATAATTTGTCAATAATAAGTGTTATCTTCATCATTTATTTGAAACATTGCACCATTTTTATATAAAAAAAACTTAAGGATCCTTTTTCTGATTGTGATAATTTTTTTTACATTTTAATTAATAGAATTTCAGTATTAACTAAATATGTTGTTTTTCGGTGGTGGAATATTCCTGAAATTTATATTATGTTAATAAAAACAAAATTCAAAGATATTAAAATCTTGTAAATAAACTGAAAATGTTTTTTGATAATAATTGATACAAATAATACATGTTTTAACAAATGTATTTCTTACTTTTGTGCGTACAGGATTAAGAGACCAGATGGCTTGTAACCGCGTCGCAAGTCTCCGTTATTCATTTTGAGTATAATCCGTATAATCGTTGGCAGAGCGCGGCGGCGACCACTGTGATAGTGGCCGTCATTTGCACACCCGTTTGAGTTTACTTACTTCGTTGTTCTCTTATTTTGTATTCACTATAAAAAAAACGTATCGGCATCTATTAGCAATCGGCTGAACTGCTTGATGGCGAGAACAATAGAAATTGACAGTGGCGCCCTCATTATACGACCAAATGTTTAATTGTATTCGTAATTGAGATAGCACACTTTTATTTTTTATTATATTCAATCTTCTTTATCAGACGTATAAAGTAAAGGTTTTTCCTCATTTAATCACATATTTTTCGCCTTATTTAAATGAGTATATCTATACGAAATTAATGTTTGAAAAACATTATTTTTAATTTTTATTTTAAACGAAAAATATATGATCGTGTAGCCCATTAAATGTAGCATTTAATTCCGCAATTGTTTTTAAAAAATATATAATCGGAGGCGATAACATTACAAATCATAAGACCCATAATCAGGATCGCACCCTTAAACAATTTATGTTGACTGAAAAAACGAAAATAGATACTAAATGAAATAATAAAATACTTATATTATTATATTTTGTTAGTATTAACATATTTATCTATTTATTTCACGCATTCACATCATATTTTTTAATTCAATAGCATTCAAACATTTCACAATTTTTGCTTAAAAAAAATGTGTTACAATAACCATTATAACTCGCCAAATAATCGTCGAGCAACTATTTGCTTTATATTTTGCATGCGCCTTTAAATATCGACTTTCATTTGAATATCTTTTTAGGTTAGGGAGTAAGTATGTTATTAAATGTCAGAAAACGATTATGAATTGCATTTGTTTTAATTATAGCCTACTTAAATTATAGATTATAAGTGAAATTTGTAATTTTGTACTTTAAAATTGTTAAAAACGGTAACAGATAGGGGTATAGTTAATTATATAAAAATTAAAGATCAACCAATTTTATATCGAAATAGTGTAATAGGGTGTTCCATTTAAGTGAAGAAAGAAAAAAAATCATTTTGCCTATTATTTCACACTGTACATAACATTTTATTTATGGTAACAAACGATTATTCCTAATATTATTAAGCATTTTTTCAATTAAATTGCGTTAACAGAAAGTTAACATCTTTTTTCAATTTTGAAAAATAACGCTCTAAACTTGAATTGATTTCAACATTAAATTATTTACTACTTTTAAAATATTAAAAATTGACCTAATAAACCGTATATCAAAAATGATTAATTTCAAGCGTACAATCTAAAATCGACATAAAAATATAGCATTCCATTAAAAAAATCATATGTTTGATACGTCACGTGATTATTGGACACCCTGTATATATGAAACTAATTTTAAAATGTGAAGTTTTACAGTAGCTACCAATTATGTCAGTAACATTTTTTTTTATAAAATTATAAATAACTGAGATATTAGACTTCATCTGAATCTTGCGCCACCCTGTATATAAAACCTTAATTTGAATTTTGGCTCCAGTATGAATTATTTTTAAAATGCTGCCACCGTACACCACGCGAGTTACTTTAATTTATTCTGTATCGAACATATAGTTTTTTTAAGTAAAAGAAATCTTAACATAAAAGTTTCATTTTAAAAATTACTTCCTCTACGGTATGTCATACGTATGTTTTGTTACAAACAATAGGCGAAATTTTACGCCTTTGAGTTTTTTTCTACATTTTCAATCAAAGATGCGATTCGGTATATGGAGTGCTGTTCCTCTGCGTTACATAATCGGAAAGTGGTAATATATTTTAATTTTTCCCTCTAAAAAAAAAAACAAACAAAATGAGTGAAAACCTTCAGGTAACTCAATTCATTAATTAATTTTTAATAGAAAATCCAAATAAAAAAATGTTGTATGGTTCTTCATTGAGGCTCACGAGGTCTTCGGAATTTTAAATATGTGACTATAAATTAGTATTGTTTTTTAAATATTTTGTAAAAAATCAATAGCATTAACAATCAATTAGACACGTGTATAATTCCATTGATGTAAATGATTAATAAATCGGATATTTTTACAATTTTATAACTTCATCAGAAGCATTCTTTTAATGAAAATAGATCTGGCAACGACGTACGCTCGTTTGCAAATTTGATAATGTTGACGTGTATTTGATTGATTTGACATTAGTTTATTCGAAAAAAGTCTACGTAAATCTACAATTATTCAAGTGACTTTCCAACGCGTTTTTGTGTACGATGTATTCGTTTAACGAATATGCTGATATGTACATGGTATTTGGATTTTGCAACGGAAATGCAAGCATGGCAAGTGAAGAATATCGAACACGATATCCAAATCGACAACACAACACCCATGTAGTAATACATTCCGCAAATTGGACCAGAGACTTCGTGAATCTGGTAAATTTGTTCCAAATTACGTGAACAGAGGTAGACCTAGGGAGCGTTGTACAGTTCAGTTGGAGGAATAAATTCTAGATGCTGTTCATGAAGATCCTACTTCCAGTACGAGACAAATAGCCAGGCAATTAAATGTTCCCAGCCAAACAACAGTGTATAAAGTGCTAACACAAAATCTGTTAAGGCCTTTTCATATCCGTAAAGTACAACCATTGTATGAAAATGACAATGTGCTTAGAAAAGCGTTTTGTAACACAATTTTAAACAAAATTCAAGAGGAACCTAACTTATTATTTCGAATTCTTTGGAGCGATGAGTGTACATTTACGCGGAAGGGAGTATTTAGTAGCCATAATTTTCATTTTTGGGCAGACGAAAATCAGCGGATGGTCAGAGAATTTGGGCATCAAAGAAAATTTTCGGTAAATGTTTGGCTTGGTATTTTAAATTTACGTGTTATTGGAACAATTTTTCTTCCAACGCGATTAAATGCATTGGAATATGTAAATGTTTTAGAAGAAATTCTAGAAAATGTTCCATTAAATTTATTGAACAATATGCTATACATGCATGAGCACCTGCTCACAGTGCACGAATTTATAAAGAGTGGCTAGATGAACATTTTCCCGAAAGATCGATTAAACGTAATGGACCAATACTATGGCCAGTAAGATCACCGGATATGAATCCACTCGATTTTTGTATTTGGGGCTTTTTAAAAGAAAAGGTGTATGCAACACCACCAGCGGATGATGTAGACGTTATAAACAGGATAAATGCTGCAGTTGAATTAATTACAGAAGATATGTTGCTCCGAGTAATAAATTCTATTTCTCGGAGGCTCCAGATTTGTTTAGAAACTGATGGATACCAGTTTGAACAGTTTCTATAATTTTGATCTTAAACTTCAAATTTGACAAGTGAAATGTATGATTATTTTTAATAACACTTGTTTGATCCAGCGTTGCCAAATATATAGTTCTTTTAAGTGGCCCGTGAGGCTTAAGGAAGGACCGTGTGACTTATTTTCGTTAATATTTTTATCTAAAAATTAGTCAAAGAGTCACGCTACCTAAAGCTTTTCACTCATTTTCTGTACACCTTGTATATATGTATTTTATTATAGAGGGTTGGCCACAAATAACGGCCATTAAAAGTTTATAAAGGATTTCTAATAAAAAAGATTATAGGCCTTAAAATTAACCCTTGAGGTACCTCCGATTGGAGGAAGTTTCAGACATTACTCCTTGTACCGAACCACTTGATGTGTCTCAGAAAAATAGCTCGGAAGCTTAACTTATTAGATAGAATAGATATCAAACCGGCCATCAGCAAACTACCTAATAAACAGTGCAATATAATATCCACACCGACATTATTAGCGCCAGAATTTCCATCATGTGGTAACACTTCAAAATTCAATTTAGTTTTAACTTTAATAATGATTGAAACTTATTTCAGTCAACTGCAATCCTATTCATAGTCCAGTCCATCTTGTTATCCAATGATATTATTGCATGAATTAAAAGATGTTTTGCATAATAATTAAATAATAATAGCTAAATATTTACTTACTCTAATGTATATTTGTCATGTTCTTTGGGAAGACTCAGCAGTTCGACTAGTTCATTAATTGTTTTGACGTTGAAGATCACTCTCGAGGGGCAAATAGCACAGTAAATTCTTTGTCCGTAATGTGTTTCGAGGGGATTCAATTCGAAATGCACTTCCAAAAAATTCCAATCCTCCAGCATCTTGGATGACATCAAATACGGGCTGATATCGTTGGTGGGTGTTCCACGAATGGTCAATCTTCTCATGCTTAATAATAGTCTTTAACAATAAAAGGTAATAAAAATATGTTGGTTTTCATTTCTGCATTTGTTAAGTGGTAAGATATGTAAATTTTCAGTAAATTATACAATGAGGCCAAAAAATGTGTGGGATATTTCAATTTTTGATTAATTTGGATAAATAATGTAAATAAAAACATCATAACTTCTCATGAGTTCGTTGAAAGACAACTTCTTGTCATCATATCTTTTTATTTTATAAATGAACTTTAAAAGTTCTTTGTGGCTTTCTTATTTGTATTATAGTTTTTTTTTTAAGATTTATAGACTTAAAATCAAGTCAAAATTAAGAATCAAGAATTAATAATTTTTGTACAAAGACAATATTGCATATCGGTGGTACTCAATGAAGTGATTTATATATTATTTTTTCAAGACATTTGCCTAATATACCATACTTCGCTTTATCACATACAGGGTAACCCAATTTAATTCATCCAGTGAAATATCTAGATAAATATGGATCGTAATGTTTTCGAGGGGACATCCGATGCTGTGAAAATTTGTTCACAGACACCCCTTAATATTACAAAGAAGAAAAGATTTGTGATGAAAAACAAAATCGAAATCGAATTTATCGCAGTAAGTAAAACATAAAATTTACCTTATTTTCAATGAAATTATGATACCTCACACTTGTTATGTTTAACTTTAATTTTCTGCCAAATTTGGTTAAAAAGTTCCTACTCCTTCTTGCTGTTGCGTTTTTTATTTATCTCACTGAGTCTATTCCGAAGCCATTATCTAAATACAGTGCTCACGTTTTATTTAAAAATTGTGAAGATTGTACTGGACGGTCCATTTTGGTGGTGCCACATTTTAAAAAAATAAAAGAAAAATTCGTTAAGAAAAAAAAAAGAACAAGAAAATAGTATGTAGTGGAGACGCTGAACCAGAGTTTAGAAGTCATTGGATTTGGTATAAAGACTTACAATTTTTAGATGAGCACATTCAAGAAAGATGGACTCTTTCAAATTAAAAAAAATCATCTATGCGACAGCTTTTTCGAAGATGATCCAGTTGAGGCAAAATCTGAGGTAGTTCCTATCTGAAACTGTATATACAAGTCACTAAATTGTAATACTAATTGTAGCTTTGACTGGTTCTGGATCCACTTAATCGAAATTAACATTATCTTTGCGATATATGCAGGATTTGAAAGCAACAACAAATAAGAAAATATCATTACATTAAAATATATAAACAGAAAACCCGAGTTAAATAAAATTAAAGAAAATGATAAAAACACGTTTGATTAAGAAACAAATTTTGGATATAATTAATCCAATAATTTTGTCCAAGGGAAAGTATTGTGATCGTAAACATTTTCGAATCGCAAATTTCAACAAATATGTACGTTTTGAGATCCCCTGAGTTCATTCCATCAAGTTTTGAAAAATGTCTGTGTGTGTCTGTGTTTATATCTAAGCTTTTTATAAGAGTGGAATGATCTGAAAAGCTTTTGTTCACAATCAAAACTCATTAAGTGCAACTTTACTCTATGCGATTTTTCATTTTTTATCTCGAGTAAGCCATTGTAGTTGACAATTTTCTACTTTATTTCGCCACCTGCCAAGTACGTCATCTCTGTCGATATAATTTGATGGACAATATTTTTCATTAGCAGGTTGTGATTTTCTGATATAATTATGAAGACACGCAGCTGTCTTTATAATGTGATATGTTTTTTCAGGTGTCGCATAAATTGTTCTTAAAAATATTATTCACCTTGCCACGAAAATTCTAAATGTATTTTCTATAATACATCTTGCGCGAGAATCTGCAATTAAAAACAGCCTTGATAATGCATAAATTGCGGCCTGCATAAGGGCACATTATATTTTTCTTTAGAGGAAAGGCAGCATCTCCTACAAAGTAGAATGGCATATCTGTGTTGCGGATAGTTCTATATTGATAGGACGTCCCACCACCGTTTTTTTCTTTTTGTAGACGCATTTTGGCGTTTTTTTTTTTGTATTTTCGCGTCAAAAGTAGTAACAATAACAATTTTTCAGTATCACTATTACTCATCATTAGCACGAACAGAGCGAATACAATTTACCACCAAAATGTTTAGGTTACATTTAACAAATGTCTCCGGAAGCTGACGGAAGAGTACGACGCATGCGTTGAACGTAATTTTTATGTACATTGTGAACAGTAATTATTATGTGATTCTTATGTAATTCTTATACTTATGTATCCTTTACGCTTACGTTAATCGTGAATCCACACTTGTTGTTTGAATAAAAAAAAAACATTGCGATTACAAGAATTAGTCGCCATTTGAGGAATACAGAGCAGTAGTTACGGTTAAGATGATTAACAATTTTTGTAAATAAAAAATCACCTTAAGCCAATAATGTGAATTCTGACGAAATCACACTGTTCTCGATGCTGTACTCTGGGCATAATCGCAACCTCAAAATGCAAAGATCTCAAAAAGAAAAGAATAGCAACAAAAAACAATATCGAAATCGGCATAATCTTGCAAGAAATACACCCCACAATTTCAACATTGATTGCAACAAGAAGTAACACGTCAAATTTACCTTGGCTATTAAATTATTTTCATTTAAATGTTTAATTAATATTTAGTTTATATTTAGCTAAATTTAGATGATAATGCATAGTTATGCGTCATACCACTCCGTTAAATTTGAGAAGGTGCCAACAACTGTTTGGACAAACAAATATATAAAAATATAATAATAATTTTGTGTAATAAATGTTTAAATTTTTTAAAAATTTGTGTTATTTTTGTAACTTGTTGAATATAGAAATATCTCATTAATTGTTTGTTTCATTTCTTATTTAAGATATTGTCATTGACGTAGTAGAGCGGTACTAAGATCTAAAATAATCTCAATATTGCTGTACAGATGTATTGAGCGAAGCTGAGGAAAAAAACAAGATAACCTTGATATGGACCAAGAGCCACAGCAAAGACAATGCAGGTAACACTGCAGACGTAATAACAGTGATGCCACACCATAGGTACTGCCTCATCCACAATCGAATCCGTATCATATGATTTCTTATTCAGAACAAATCTTCATTACAGAAACAAAATTAAACAGATGAGATTAAATTTCTTAATTATTAACAAAATAATAGGTACTTACTTAATTCCATCTTCCAGAGGTCTTCTAGAAAAAACACTAGACGTGTCTCTCAGTTTAATCTTAATCACGCTATCCAAGCCTTTTGTTTCATTTGACAAATTAATAATCAATGTCTTCAGGAAGATATTGGCAACAACGTCGACATAATCAGGAGGGTAATTAATCGTCGGCTTTTTGTCCATGTTTTTTATTAAATTGTTCAGCTGTTCTTTATCTGCAGGTGTCATACTGTTAGCGATCATGTTCACTAAAATTGTTCATAATAAAATAATTTATAATTGCCCCACTGATTCACCTTACTCATCGTTTTGCTCTTGTCGTCATCTCTGATTTTATCTGTACGCGTGAAAAATCCTCCAAACCAACTTTCAGATGATTTAGTCCGTTCTACTTCAATCCTCACTTTTTCTCTAATAATAAACAAGGTTAAGACGTCTATTATCTGCTCCATTTTTTCAAATTCCCTTTGTTGATCTTTTGACAACTGAAGAATAACAAAATGAAGGAAATACTTGCATAAGAAAGCATAGTTTGCTGGTAGAGGGAAAATTAAGGACATAAGAAAAATTAAGGAAAGGTGACAGAAAGAGTGGGAGATGTTTAACTACAGGAAAGACAGGAGGTGATTGAAAACAACACACCTGTTAGAAAATATAAAGTACTCCAGGGCCACCCTTGTTAAAAAGTTAATTGGAAAATTTAGTGTTTTTATTTAACACTTATATTATACGGTTGTACAGAAAGAGACAAATATAAACCAATAATAGCTAATAACTGAAGTTTTATTCCGCACTCTATACTGGACGAATTCGCACTGTATTCTGTATTCCACAAATGCAGAAACGGATATATAGGATTTTCATCCATATCGTTCAATTTGAGCAAAAAAAAAATGATTATCATCGATCTGTAGTGATATCCTTTAATCGTGATGGCCTAACCAATGTTGTTTTTTTTTTTTAAGTATGCATTCATCCAAAAATGCGCCTCGCCGCTAAAGATGATTTTTCGCCAAAAATTAGGATCCTCTTCCAAACGCTTCAAAGCCCAGTCAGCGAACAAACTGCGTTGTATTTGGTCATACTTTTAGCTCATGTGTCAGTTGGATCTTGTACAAGTGCAGGCTCAAGCCTCGATGCAAAATTCCCCAATACGATGGGCCGAATTCTTGTGCACAGCAAGGAATTAACTGATTCGGGTTCTCCTGCACACTTTCATGGACAGTGTGGATGTCGGCCGATCTGGCGTTATTTTCGCGTATGGGTGATTGTTTACCGAACCGCTTGTCTGGAATTTAACCACCAAACTTTGGAGAGTCGACATTGAAGAGCTACCACGTTTGCTGAAAAATAGGCGCATTGTGCACATTTGCACAAAAGAACAATATTTTTGATAATGGAGTTCTATCATTTGGACATGCTGCCCAGTCGTGTAACTAGCCATGATGAAATGGGATCTGTGACTCAACAATAAAAATATATTTGACAGACGCCGGCAAAACGACATGGCTGCAATAACTTGTCAATATCGACCCGCCCTTATTGGAAAAACCTTTACAATAAAAATAAATGAATTCAAATTAATTGGCGCTAAACGAACTTGTAATGTATCGGGACTTGGCGCAGTATGCACATGTTCAGTATGGGTAGTAAGCAGAAAGTATACAAGGTGTACAGAAAATGAGTGAAAACCTTCAGGTAACTCAATTCATTAATTAATTTTTAATAGAAAATCCAAATAAAAAAATGTTGTATGGTTCTTCATTGAGTCTCATGAGGTCTTCGGAATTTTAAATATGTGAGTATAAATTAGTATTGTTTTTTAAATATTTTGTAAAAAATCAATAGCATTAACAATCAATTAGACACGTGTATAATTCCATTGATGATGGAATGATTAATAAATCGGATATTTTTACAATTTTATAACTTCATCAGAAGCATTCTTTTAATGAAAATAGATCTGGCAACGACGTACGCTCGTTTGTAAAAGAAAAGGTGTATGCAACACATCCAGCGGATGATGTAGCAGTTATAAACAGGATAAATGCACACTTGTTTGATCCAGCGTTGCCAAATGTATAGTTCTTTTAAGTGGCCCATGAGGCTTAAGGAAGGACCGTGTGACTTGTTTTCGTTAATATTTTTATCTAAAAATTAGTCAACGAGTCACGCTACCTAAAGCTTTTCACTCATTTTCTGTACACCTTGTATAATTAAATTATTGAAAATAAATTTCAATTGGTTAATTGCAATACTTCAGTAGTAGTACACTACAGAACCAAACACCACAATTCTCACATCTTAACTTAAAACAACATTTCATTCTAAATTATTAATCAACGAAGTTCATGCAATAAGAATTGGACCTGCAATCTCCTCGGAGGCTTACGAATTCATTGAGGCCATTAAGGTGTATCTTCTAATGCTGATTGGCATTTAGATTCAGCTACTTCCCTTTTATCTAAGTACTCTTCGGTTTTCTCATGATTTGTAGTTGTTGTATCCACCTATTTTTTTTTTTTTTTTCATCAGGAATGTTTTCACTAACTACTGTATATAGTGCATAAAATTTATGTTATTCGTATCATCAATTTCATTAAAATCCACCAATCCATTATCTGTTAAGGTCGGGATGTCACGTTTTGGATCAAAACAAAACAAAAAAGATCACCAGCGATTGGTGATCCGAAAATAAATTAAATTCACGTCCGTACGCATACTGATAACAAAATTATGCCATAAACAATCGCTACAGGCTCTTTCTCTATTTGGTAGTAATTTTTCTCCGCCTCTGATATCGCTCGCGGTGCAAATGCGACGTTTCTTAAACACTTGTAATAAGATTGCTCCTACGCCAAAATTAGATGCGTTCACTGCTGAATTTAATTATAAAATAGGGTTATAACGGGCTAAAATATCATTTAACGTTAATATTTCTTTCATTTTCGTAAATAAATCTTAACATTTTTCTGGCTAAAACTATGCATTTTCCAATTTTTAATAAATCGTACAAAAGATGTAAAATGTCAGGCAGATTTTAGGCACATCTATGATAATAATTAATAGTGCCAAGAAATGATGACATGATGTGACATTATTGGGCGCAAACATTTCTTTAATTGCTTGAATACGCTCCGGTGATATAAACAATCCTTCTTTATCTATTAGAAAACATAGATAACATAGAGATTCTCAAAAAAATGAACATTTATTTACGTTGATAGTTAACCCTCTTTCTTTTAAAATAGTAAAGGTAATTGGATGTAAAAGGAGACTGCAGAGGTACGGAGTATAAAAGACGAAAGGCAGCTCCACCCCCGTTTATAATGTAAATATCTAGAAATTTTATACAGTTATTATGTTTCTTTAACTGATGCTCTCCGAAGTGGCAAAATTTTCCCTCCCGTATAATTAACCAAAATAATGTTAGCCTCTGACAACGGTACATCTAAAAACAATACGTCCTACAAATTCTTCGAAATTAGATGGCTGCCGCACCATAATCAAATTCTATTTGATATTGGACTGCCGTTTATCGGACGCAAGGAGAATATCGAAGAATTTTTTGAATCATTCTGTGAATTCACAAAATATATTTTTTTATTTGGACAAACGCTAATTAAATGACCTTTTTCTTTACAAATGTTACATGTGTACTCACGATAATGACAGTTCGATGCATGGTGGTTAGTTTTTCCAGAGCAATGAAACGTTGGTCCACCTGCGCGTTTTCTACAAGAGCTACCTGCCCGATTCTCCCCTGAGCTGCTTGCGCTTGACTATGCGTATGTTGGTTGCGATTACCCCTTTTCCACCGGTTTCGCTCTTCGTCGAAGATGATTAGGCCCGACGCAAATTAAACCCAACACACGCAGAGCCCATGCACGGCCCACGCGTGTATTATTCTGTAGAATACAAGAATTGATGGGGTAGCGCATATTGAACCCAATCAACGCGTAGCACAAACCCATCCTGTTGTGCGAGAAACACAGTTTCGTGGGTTGAACGTAGACATGGAAAAATTCTAAATCGAGAAGTTTTCGTTGTTCGTTCGCAGTCATTGTAGAACTAACGCGAGTCTGGGTTCGGTTCAATATGCGCTGCCTTAAAAGAAAAAACATGTACTTGGGCTGTGCATGGCCAAAGTAAACGTGTCATCTTTGAGGAACAATTTATCTCGAATTTTTTCACTTTTCATTCCACACAACGAATCTACCACAGAACGCGGTTTTCAAATATATTCCAAATTTGCAGTCAACTACTATAGATTTCATTCTTGCCGACCATCATCTACATCTTTCTTTTCGGCTGAATAGAATATTAATCTTTCGGCGATTTTTTTTTCAGTAGCGTATACGCATCCTGTGCTAACGCATTTAGTAGTAGAGCTCTTTTTATCGCATCGTCCATAAATTTGTTTGCGATATAAAATTATTTTAAGTGGATTTTAAAAATAATCCAGTCGTGGATGCGAGAATCGAATTCCAAGAAAATTCCAACGGTGTTTGCCATTTTTCTTCCACGCAACATGCTGATCAACACTGTCCTACCAAATGACCAAAACTCACTATTTTCACCAACGCCCTTCTCTTTTTACCTCGTCGCCAATGTATCTCTTTAATACTTTTATTATAGGGGCATGGGGAGGTTATATAAATCAATAATAGCTAAAATCTCTACACAAAAAACATTTAGTGCTATAAATTAAAATGAATTCAAATAAATTTGCGCTAAAAAATGAATAAAAGTTGGATTTTAGTGATCTACCAACCACGACACCGTTGCCTACCTCGATTAAGTGGACTGGCTGTGCTGAGGACTGATTTTTAGTTATCCCAAAGAGATCCCCATTAGGAGCCTAACGTGGCCTATGCACTCTGTAATCGTAACAGTCGGATGGGAGAAGAGTACGGTAAATGTTAGTTTTGTGAGAATGGAAAGGATGCGTGGGATCACTGGTTGAATGATTATAGAATTATAAAGAGAAAATTAGGTGAAAAGGTCATGTCATGAAAAGTGGAAATCAATGAGGATTTAGAGGAAGTGGACGTATATAAGAAATTGTGTGAGTGGAAGTTTTTAATTTTACAAAATATTAGTGAAAAATAGTATAAAATTTCGGTACTACCTTTCTAGTCATCAACTGTGTCTTAAAGAGTTCAGAATACGCCTTGCATGATTTCCTGTATTCATAAATATGATTCCAATCCCAAGCTAAGCGTTTTCTTCGATTGTCTTTAGCCACACAATTGTAAGCGAATATCCACCACTTCTTATAGTGCCCTTTGTATGAGTTTACGTTCGGTCGAAAATGCCTGTGCTGAACACCTTTCGCTTGGACGCCCAGCCCTTCTACTAAATGAATGATACTCTGGTATTGACATCTCATTAATTCTAAAATTGTGGCTTAATATTAGAATAAAATTGTACATTCCTCGCGAGTTTCACCTATATTTAATTTGTCAATGTTTAAATCCACTTGAAGAATCGGAACGGAAAAAGGGGGATTGTCAGTTGATGAATTCAAGTTCAATGTTACTCGAGCTTGAGCGGACATCGGTTCCAAAACTAGGGAAATAAATAAGAAATATTAACATAAATACACTATCAAGTATTTGTATTGTATTGTATTAGCTAATACAGGGAGCTGAATATAATTTTACAGTACTCGAAAATTAAGTTTAAATTAAAAGTTCGCCATTTTATAAGGAATGCCATTAAAACCAAATTTAGCGTTTCTAAAGCAGAGAATTCACATTACCAAGTTTTCAAGATGTTCGTAATCGATTCTCAATTTTACGTATAAATTATAACTTGTCAAATTTATTTAGAATTTTCTTAAAAATGAAATAAATGCAATGGTCATATAATTACTGTATTTTATAAAAATATATATTAATTTAGTTTGCACAAAGTTTAATAACTTATCTATGTTTTTTTTTCTTAAGATTACAATAACAAAAACACTGATTTACACTATCAAAAAATGTGAATCAGCTGACAAATATTGGCATACCCTGCACGGAACCTTCCGGACTTAGTGGCCGACACGGGGTTGAACCGAGCGAGATGAATAGGAGCGATGAGCCCCTTAAAACCGAACGTCCCGGGGTTTCGCCGCCGTATTAGCCGGGCATTAGAAAGCGAGGAATGGAAGCGCTGCGCCAGAAAAGGTGTGAAATTCTTCAGGTAGTATGATTCGTTGATTAATTTTGGATAAAAAAATCTAAATAAAAAATATTGTATTCTTCCTCGTAACATCTCACGGTAAAATATCAAACGGTTCTGTGGAAAATAGTGTTATTTTCTAAATATTTTGGAAAATATCAATAGAACTTAAAATCAATTACACATTTGTAGAATTAAAACGGCATAGGTGATAAATAAATTAGAAGCTTTAAGAAATAAAAAAAAAACGGTAACAAGTAATATTACAAATACTGATCTGGTTTTTCTAGTTTAGGCTGTGACAGGGTGATGGAAACAGCCATTGGCTTATTATTTTAGTCATAGCCCAGTGAATGGGGAACGTCTTTCGAATTTAATAAAAGAAAAAAATATATATAATAATAAAATGCCTATAATTGTTACCACATGTGTTATGGGTACAAATAATATAAAGGCACTGAACAAGGAAAAGCCATTTATAATAATTAATACATTTTTTTTTTAATTTTGGATGTACCTCATTTATTGAAATATACAAGCAATATGTTTATGAAATATAATGTGGAGGTGGATAATGCTCTTCAAGGGGATACAGAAAAACAAAAGGCCAGATGGTCTGACGTAGTGGAAGCTTATAATATCCTGAATATCAAAATGATGTACAAAATTAATAAAATTTTCTTGCAACCACTCCGTCAACAATCCATGATGGTAAATGTGGCAGCATAACTATTTTCACATTTGTATATTAAAGGGCTCACTTTGTAATTCATTATCAATTTAGATAAACACATAACATTTTAATACCACTTTTATAACACGACTAAAATAGTAAGTGTTTATTAATTTGAAATGTATTTGTTTTACGAATACTTCCTGAAAGAGCGTTGACGACCTCATCTTTTATTGAACAAATAGATGAGTTGTTTGATAGTTTAAATGGAAAAAAATTAAGCCTCCTGGCGATAAACAATACAAGTCTGCTGTATGAGACAACTCAGGTCATGTTCAATATTGGACCGAGGTTAAAGATAAAATTAACCGATGGAAATTTAAAAGGGAATAAGCGAGCTAGAACTCTGCCAAGTCGAAATGTACAGATTCAGATCACAAATTCTTGGTTTATGCCAGTTATTCAAAGAAAAAATCAACTCATGGAAAAATTATTTGGCATGATTCGTTCCCGCTGTGAATACAATGAAATTCCAACTGTTTCCCATTTTATTGGAGTGATTATAAGACAAATATTCAATAAATATAATGAATTAAGGCATAAAAAATGCAAATTGTGAAGTTGTTTCATTTAATTTATTAAGCGTAATAAGATATTTTATGGATGTTGAAATAAATGAGGGTAAGTCGGAATTTTCCGACATTACACAGTCAGAAAAAAAAAACAATCTATGTGGAAAAAATGGTGTTGCAAGGAAACATATGTTGCATATGTTGCAGGTTTAATTTGAAGCGAATATTTACTAAATTCTTCTTGTACTGTATGCAAAGATATTTTAAGTTTGGATAATCTGGATCCTTGTAACCAATTTGTTGCAGACAAAAAAATTGTCCAACGATACATCCCAATTGGTCTATCCATCAGAATATTTAGTAGTTATGGTTGAAAAGCGAGTCACAGAGCTAGAAATACTTCTAGGCGTGAATGCCAAAGTGAGGAAATTGTCGGCAAAAAGAATATTTGAATGAAGGTAATAACTTCATTTTTCTTGGGAAAATGTCCAGAACTTAATATTTTTATTAAACATTCAATCATCAAACGTGTTTGCAAAATAGGTTTGTATAAAATTTATAAGTAATTACTTTTCAATTAATTAAAATTTTAAATAATCTTTATACCTTGTGAATCAATATTGTAAAAGAAGACCGAGAAATAGCTTCTCAAAAATCTAAAATAGTTGAGAGGAAATTAAAAACATGAATTTTAGGCATTTTTCTTTATTTATCAAAGAATTCTGTAGCAAACCTATTTTTATATTTGTCTTTTTTGTCTAATTTCATTATTGCAGAATTGTAAATTATTGTTCTTTTTTTTTTTGGTATTAACACAGTGATGGACATGACTTAAAATTATCAATTATTATCTCAATTTTTCAGAATTGATATTTTTTCTTAAATAAATTAAGCAATTCATTGAAATATCAAATATGAAATTGCTTGAGCATTTTGTTGGGTGGAACATTTTTTTTAAGTATTCAAGAAGTTCGGTTCAGAAGTACACGAACATTTAATTGAGAACTTTATTTATTTAAAAATTCCACAAATTTCCATTTTCATACCAACAATTCCGTAAAACAAATACCAACAATAATTTTAATTTTATTCGGTTTTGATTTAAATTGAATTAATTTGGTTTAATTTAATTTAAATTGATTTAGTTTAATTTGATTTAATATAACTGATTTAATTTTGCTGATTGTATTTGAATTAATTTAATTGATTTATTTTAACATCTTTAAATTATGTAAGGCATAGCTGTACTGACGAGGGATAGATCCCGAAATACGTGTCTGTAGACGGCCTTATATTATGTAACGTTCCTTTTGTTGTTTTTACATTAAATTTTTCTCGGATCAAAATTTGTTGCATTATGCAATATTTTATTGATGTGCAACAGCAGGTGTACATTATGTAATTCAATGTCCGGCGTGGGTATTTGCCCGGGAAGTAGTTGTTTTAATGTGCATTTGTTTAACGTACTTACGTAGGTAAGTCAATAGTCACAGAGCTAAATGTGGAAATAATTTATTAATTATTTTCAAATCATTTTTATTTAATATATTTAAATAACTGTGACCAAGTGAATGAATACTGTTTTCTATTCTTTGAATTGTTTCTACGTCAAGTTCCCAAGAAAAAGTTTTTCTTTGGTTGAGTTTAAACAACCATCCTCTACGTTAATTAGATCAGCAGCAACCGTGCATGTTAGTTTGGAAAATATGGTTTCGAGAAAAACGCGTTTAAAAATTTCGGTTTACGGCCAACTGACGAAAGACTAATTTAAGTTGGAAGTCAATTGAATCTGACAATGATGCCATAAAGCGTTTCAGTACCACAAACATCTCTTTCAAAGTGGTCGTCAGTATCCCTGCGCTCCAGAAGCGTCAAATCCGTCACTCAAAACGAATTTGAATTTCGAAAAACTGTTTCAGGGACATATTTTATAGATATCAAGGATTAAAAAAACTATAAGATAGCCATTATAGATAAAATGCAATATATTAAGTATGATTGTATTATGAAGCGGCTGAGTTACAAAAGGCCATCTTTTGTAACTCATTTAGGTTCAATAAATGGATTTACTACTACTGAAGCAATATATGGGGTTTTGTGTAATTTATTAAATCGAACTTCACTAAGAATGAGCATGCTAGAAAATGACTTTAAAAATTCAACTCTTTCATTTTACCTTTGTAAATTTTTAAAGTAAAAATCAACCACTTACTATACATGTATCCAAAGGGAAGTTCATTAGCAGCTGCAATGTCATCCTTAAAACGGTCTAAAAGCGCTTCGTAATTATCAATCATTGTCGAATAAAACTCTGGGCTGGAGTTCAAATAAAACGAGAGACAATCTAGGGTTGCGAGCTAAAAAAAAATTGTTATTAATACACAAAACAGAGAAATAATAAGACGCAAGTACATTTTTAAGCAAAAAAATACAACTGACCTTATATGTTTTAGTGTCGGCATTTCCAAGAACAGCCGGTTTCCAAGTTTCATCTGTGGTTTCAATGTCCAGACAAGCCATAGTTAATCCCAAGGCGTACGGAGAAGGCGCTAGAGAATCCTCGTAACGAATGTGGATGTTTCTCACGGTGATGCGTAAATTTTTCAAAATTTTTGAAACTATGTTCCATGCAAATGAAGGCTTCCCATCTGGACTCTGTGGTTCTGTATATCAAATAGGATGTAAATTACTTTGGGATTTTTTTATTGGTGAGATCAATGAAGTTATTTAGAGTATACATTTTGAATGGTATAGAAATTTAATGAAAAATATTTTGTTTTTATGTAAAAATATAATTAAAGTCAAAATATCTGGGAGATTTTTATTGCTTTATATCTAAATATTTATAAAAATATTTATATATACAGTGTGTTCGCAATGAAAGGAACAAATTAAATGAAAAAAATTGCTTAGGACTATTTTCAAGAAAAAAAAAAAATACTAATATTAGTACTAGTATTTTCAACTGCACGTCTTTTTCACTAAAAATTTTCTATATAGGGTGTCCCATAAATAAATGCAATACAAAGTTATCTTTTTAAAATATATTATTGGATATTTGGATCATTCAGAGAATTCTAGACATTTTGTATATAGTATCAGTTGATTCGTATTTTATAATATAAAAATGGTGATATGTCCATCATGGTACTTTCCCCGGTGAAATCAGTCAAATAAGTTTTTGATTGAAAATTTAATAAGAAAGGACAAAAAATATGATTTATAAGTATTGATGGTTTTTCAATTTATAGTTCAATAGACTATACCCCAAGAAAAAAATTATATAGTTTTACATAGTAACTACATTGTAGCTATATTGATTTGAGATAGTAAAACTATATTGTGTTTCGATATAGTTCCAACATAGAATATATACATCGTGAGTTTTTTTCGATGTTCTCTATGGGGATCTCGGAAACTATAAGAGATTGAAAAACGGTTAAATGGGGAAATAGCCCTTTTAATAAAGTCATAGCCAACTATTGTTTCCATTTAAAAAAAGGTAAGTTTGTGTCATATCTCCCAAAATATGGGCGATTTTTTTTTTTTTGATTTTTTGTTATTAATCTGTGTAAAATTTTCTACAACTTTGTCCTTTACAGTTTTTTTCTATCGATGATAATAATAGAGATATATTGATTTCAAAAAATTGACACATTTTACTTTTTTCAAAATATCTAGTTACCCTCGAGTTTTTCAAATATTTTGAAAGTGTCATTTTATTCGTCTTATAAAACGACACTTCTTTCCCCATTTAACCGTTTTTCTATCTCTTATAGTTTTCGAGATCCCCATAGAGAACATCGAAAAAAACTCAGCCTGTATAGTAATATTTTATATGAACATTTTAACGTAGTCAAAACGTTGTGAATTGATATACTTTTCTATATTGTAATTAAGTAGTTTTACTACATAGTTACTATATAAAATTACTATAATAGAAAGATATATATTTTTACCATAAAGTTTAAATATAGCTTCAACGTAGATTTAATGTAGTCGTTAATAGTTTTACTATATAGCCACTACATATAAATATTGCATGGTATGAATATACTGTTACTACTTAGTCCCTACGTAATTTTGCTATATTATTTTTTTCTAATCAAGCGTATGACAAAAATCGACGACGAAGTTGGCATTGGAAATCTAAAGTCATGTCTGAACTAAAATAACACGCGCACGCCTAAAGTACAGTATAGTTCTAAGCAGTAATCGCACTCCCGAAAATAACGCAAAATGGAGAGACTTTGCGCAGCTGAACGGCGCAGCTTTCAATCCCGGTCATATGGTCACCCAAATATAACCTGTAAACGCATGTTGAATTTCAACCATTTAAAACAGTGTTTCTGCGACGATCCGAGTAATTTCCAAACTTTAAGATGAAGTGTTGTGTGCCGTTATGTGAAAGTGTTTATTCGAAAACTTCTAAAATAAGCTTTTATACGATTCCAAATGATCACCGGTAAGTTATATTATAATATAAAATTTTAATTATTTTAAAGTATTTGGGGCTGTTCCTTATGTGAAATATTAAATTTAATATACAATGTATTTTACTCATCACAATCTAAAAGAGTTTTATAAACGAATGTTACATTTTTCAATACATTTTAAAGTTGCTTTATCAACATATTTATTTCAGGCAGCAATTGTTTGTTACGTTTAAAATATTCCGAAATAGCCCAGGATTAATTTACATTTTATCTTGGATTTCTAAATCCATTAGGCGTGGGAAATATTCATTTATAGTGCACATTTTGTCTCTTCCTTTTTTTATTTAGAGTAATGTAAACAGTTCACTTTTATTATTTTAAATAATTTTGAACATTTCATTACTGTTACCTTCGCAACACACATAACAATATGTACACAAAATGTTAAACTTACTAAATTTCAAATAACAAAGACTTATATTTTTAAATTGTACCAATTATAATTACTCATTTCATTTTATTCGTTTTTAAAATAACTTTCATATTGTAATGATTGCATAATTTAAATTTTCATGTATATAATAGTCCCAATTTACATAGGTATTTATCAGAACATTAAATTGTGAAGTTATTACTTCATATTAATCGTGTTTATAAGAGATTCAGGGCTATTCTCTAAAGAAAATGTTGAGTTTAACGTGTATGGTATTTTTAATTATCACAGTCTGAAGAACTTTTATAATAGAAATACAAATACATAGAATATGAAGTTAATTAATAACGTACACGTTAAACTTGACATTTTCTGTACGGAATAGCCCTGATTACATGCATCAAAAAGTGTTAATTTTCTAAATTAATACAGTTATAATAAGAATAAATTCAAGGAGTTTACAAATAAATTGTATCGATAGAAAAATAATTTTACTGAGTGCAAATTAATATAAAACTTCGGATACAAATAATAACACTTTCTTCACAATATTTTATATTTTGCTAACTGCACATTTCGAATACTAAGTAATCATTAGCTTGCTACAATATGTTCATTTTGAGTACTCTATATTCATTATGAATAGCTGTTTTTATGTGAAGTTTAGTTTAAAATTAATCGATTTTTTTAAAACTGACTGTGCTTTGATTCATCCTTTAAAAAATTGACCATAGCTATCACTATTTTCTGTTGTTTATTGCTGTAAATAAATTTGAATTTTTCGATTAATTTCACTTAATACTTAATAATATAATCATTAATTTTATCCATTTTATTTAAGTTTTGATAAGCATAAATTAAAACATTGAAAATTGTGAAATAAAATGTCTTTATGTTTGCAATGAATTGACATGGATAATTCATTGCGAACATAAATGCATTTAATTATGTTAAACATAGAGCTATGTTTAATGAAATCATATCTTCATTAGAGAATGTATGATTTTAAAACTGAACATAGGGATTTATATGTAATTTTAAAATTTTCCATATTCTAATCAACGCTTATATATCTATTTTATCATTAAATAAAATGTGTTAAATTGAAAGTAATAGAAAAGTTTAAATTTATTTACACCAATAAAATAATAGAAAATTACTTTATGAAAGGTTTGATTGTTAGTTGAAAAAAAGATGTTTATTTCATTAATCTTTTTTTTATGACAATACATAAGGAATTTGACATTAATTGTATTTATAGGAAACCAATATGGCTGAAGCAATGAATCTGGAAAAGACCTGAGAGTATGTCAACTACATTTTGAAGAAATACATTTTAAAAATTATTCAAAAAGTAGAATGTACAATACTGCGATTCCTACTTTACATTTGGGTAAGTAATTGTATTATATATATATATATATATATATATATATATATATATATATATTTCTTCTATTTCAAATTAGATGTTTAGGGAGATTTCTGCATTATGCATATTGTTGTTAAATGTAATGCAGGCAATTTCAAAAATTATTTGACCATGTTAATCCCTCTTATTACTTTCTAATGGAAGATAGTATTTACTCAGGTAATAAAGGTACAACAAACATTGTTTCTTAATTACTTTTGTGATAAATATTGGATTTGCATTTCTTTATTTTTTTAATGGGCGTTTAATTCACAAACTAATGCTAATGCTAATACCTGAATTATACAACCCTTATTGTATCCAAATAAATTATTACAAATTAATTTGTTTTTCAGGTGTTGAAAATAGGCCAGAATTTGAGGAATTGGATGAATTGTTGGAATGTAGTGTTACAACACAACCAGGTAATTGTAATTGATTTTAATATACTGATGTGTTTTCGTAGGGCTGGTTTCCACTAAGCACACAAACGACCTTCAACAAGGAATCATTTAAAATTTACAGAAAATATTTACAAGTGGTGGCCGCACCCCGACGGCACTCTGCCGGGCTTACAAACTGCATTCCTTCTAAAAAAAAAAATGCGAGCCCAATTGCCAGATGTGGGACTCAAGGGTCGCATTTTTTCTAGAAAGGAATGTGAAAGTGGCCTTGTGGCGTTAGGGGGACGCAACATATACATTTATTCATTTTTATATCAACCAATATAGTTAACAACAGGTTTTTAAAAATAATAATCGAACTTAATGTTTTATTTCATTTAAACGACTCAAGGATGAACATTTTTTTATTATTTAATGTTATATCATTTTTGAAATAAAAGGTGGCCAGAATAGGTGTGATAATCTTCAGGTAGTGTGATTCGTTGATTAATACAAAATCTAAATAAAAAAAAATTCTTCCACGTAACATCTCACGAGGCTGTTAAAATATTAAATGTGTCTTAGTAGTATTATTTTCTAAATATTTTGGAAAAAATCAATAGAACTTACAATCAATTACACATTTGTAAAATTTAAATGACATAGATGATAAATAAATTGGAAACATTAACAAATTAATATCTTCTTCAGAAGCATTTTTTTAATAAAAATAGATCTAACAAGTATGTATTTTCATATGTAACCTTATTAAATTTCACTTCACTTTGACATATACTTGTCATAATTTTTTGTGAAAGTTAGTGTAAGTTCATCATACTTTCTGAAGATGTATTCATACAATCTGCTTAGAAACGTGGATTATCAATTCGAATATTTACTTTAATCTTTCATTTTTGATGTATACTTCAAATTTGACATTTTTCTAGATTTGTTAAACTTATGATTATTATTAAATTAAACACTTGTTTGATCCACTGTTGCCCAATTTACATTTCTTTAAAATGGCTTGTGATATAAGCCACAATACAATATTTTTTTGCTTAAATTTTCTGCTTGAAATTAATCAATGAACCACTTTACCTGAAGATTATCACACCTTTTCTGGCCACCTTGTATGTCTGCATATTTTTGAATCACATTGATATTGACCGAATTCTTTTCTTCCAAATTCGAGATTAAACTTTCTTTTACAATATGCCAATCAAATAAAAATCTAATATGTTTTACAGAAGACACAGTTCCTGAAGTTCCTGTAGTTCCCGAAACAGAAGAAATTGAACCAGGATGCAGTTATTCAGGTAATACATATTAATTTTTAGTGAAAATTTATATTAATTTTCAATATTTTTTCTTGCAGTTAATGTTTCCAGCCAAACTGCGAGTTCGCTCACTGCCAACACCCCAAGGAAACGCAAATTGCACCGAGAAAACAGATTGTTGAGGAAATCTTTAGATGAGTCTTCGAAGGAAGAAAAATGTAATGAAGCGGAGTTTATTCAATTCTGCGAACAGAAATTTAATATAGAAACTGTAAATTTCATTAAAATGCAACTATCATTGGTAAATAAAACGCCTACAGGCTATAGATATACCAATGCTTATAAAGAATTTGCATTAAATATTTACTTTTTGGGGCCAAAGGTATATAGATTTTTAAGTAAATCATTTCATTTACCGTCAAAATCAACACTTTGTAGGGTGACAGGTAAATCGAACATAACCAATGGCATAAATTCATTTATGTTTAATGTAATTGGAAAAAAAAATCAGCATAATGGACGATTTATCCAAGAATTGTATTATTTGTGGAGATGAAAATTCTTTAAAAAGCAATTTATTTTACAACATATCAAACGACAAAATTATTGGCTTCCACGAAACCTTAGGAAAAAAAAAAACAGATTTGGTGGCTAAGAATGCCACTGTGTTTATGGCTCGTGGAATTTACACTAAATGGAAGCAACCCCTTGCATATTTTTTTATATCAGATGCTTGTCCAGTTGGTGAACTGTATGAAATACTTGAAGCAGTCATCAAACATGCAATAAGTGTGGGGTTGCGAGTCCACTGTTTCATTTCAGACCAAGGGCCTAATTTTTATACATTATCCAATAAATTAGGTGTATCAAATGAAAACAATTATTTTTTTGTTGATAACAATAAAATTTTTTATTTGTTTGATATACCTCATTTATTAAAATCAACTCGAAATAATTTTTTAAATAAAAGATTTGAAATTAATGAAGGATTAACTAATTTTGATTTTATTAATACATTATACAATATTGACAAGACTCAATCATTCAGGTTAGCCCCCAAATTAACAGACAATCACTTGAGCCCAAACAACTTTGAGAAAATGAAAGTTAAGTATGCGGCTCAGTTATTTAGTGCTCGAGTGGCTGCCGGTTTAAATACACACATATCGTTGGGGGCAATGCCGGCTGCTGCTATGGCCACTGCAACGTTTGTGTCAAAAATGGACAATTTATTTGATATTTTAAATTCTAGAAACTTTAAAAGTACTAAATTTTTAAACAGGTCACTGGAAGCCAGTAATGACTCGGAGCAAATTAATGTTTTAAAAGAGTCATTACTAATGTTTTCAAAAATAAATATTTTTAATGGTGATAAAAATGTCACTAATTCCTTAAGATTTGTTAAGGGGTGGCAAATCACAATCAAATCTCTTATTGATGTCTGGGAAAATTTAAAAACAATACAACCATTCCTAATGACCAGACGGTTTAACCAGAATTGTTTGGAATTTTTTTTTTGGTGCAATCCGGCAACAATATGGCAATTCAACAAACCCCACCCCAATACAATTTACTAGAGCATTCAAGAAACTTTTTGCATCAAATTATGTTCAGTATGTTGAAGGTGCAAATTGTATTGAAGATTTTGACAAAATTTTAGCCACTTATAATAACGAAGATATGCCATTTAGGGGAATCTTTGATAATAATCCGGAAAGGGTAAGGAATGACCTCCAAATTCCTAATCCGGATTATTATGAAATGATTTTACCCCAAGAGAATGGTGTAAGTGGCTATTTTTAGAAAAAATGTTTTCACAAACACGTTTGTGAAATTTGTTTAAAAGAATTAGTAGGCCCTAATGAATTAACAAGTGCTAATTTATATATTAGTTTTAGGGCCTACGGAGAGGGTGAATTTGGAAATTTGATAGTTCCCTCCGATATTTTCATTGGAACAATAAAAGAACTTGACACTATTTTTATAAATGAATTTTCTTTTATATGTTCCAATGAAAATGTTGGAGAGAACTTAAAATCCAAATTTAAAAATAAAATAAAAACTCTATTTAAATGTCCCCATTTTGATTTTAATTATTTAATTTGTTTATTTATTCGGGTTTGAATATTTTTTACGTTAAAATTTGCAAATAATTTCATAATATCAAATAAGAAAACAAAAAATCAGAAATTTAATATTTCTATTTTGAATATTTGTTGTCAATTATATATATATATATATATATATATATATATATATATGTATACATACATATATAATTGACAACAAATATTCAAAATAGAAATATGAATATATATGTATATATATAAAAATTTAATATGTAATATATTGCAATTTTTGTATTATTATTTTCATATATTTTTGTATATATGTAAATAATATATAAATCTATTTTTAAATTGTTTGTAAATAAAATTTGTATATACATTGTAACAATTTTTTGTAATAATTATTGATTTGTATATTGATACCTGTTTTATTCTTTATTCCTTTCCATTCCAATGTACATTTTTTATTTAGATATTATTTATTACTTAAAAATTCAAAATTGATCCATATAAATGTTGATTTTTATATAGATCAATTTCAACTATTACAAATACACTAAATACAATTGATCTGTAAAAATTTAAGACGATATTTTAAAAAGATAATCATCAACAAATATTTCATTTTGTTAATAAATAAAATATCACTTTGTTTTATATTTTATATCATTAATCTATGCTTTACTCTTATTTTAATATGGTAGTACAAACAATATTTGTAATTATAAATTTCATCTCATTTATATAAAAATAAATGAAATAAATGTATTGGATATTTTTGTAATTGTTCAAATATTGTGTTTTAAAAATGTTGTATTGTGGATTTTAAACTGATTATTATTATTACATGTAGCAATGATAATCATTAGTAAATTAACACGATTTAATTGTTATTATTAGTATTTATAATATAAAATCAAAGGTTATTAAGTTGGACCGCCTATGGAAATGACGCCGCCACTGGATGTGCCGTTCAGATGCGTGAGGATCACTCATTTTACAAAAGATCAAATGTGCCGACACTAAGTGAGATTACTGTATAGAACTATACTGTGCCTAAAGTACTGGTTGTCATGTTGACCGCAACCAGCATTTCACGCGTGTGATCTTAGTAGAGACATGACTCGAGACTTCCAACGCCAACTTCGTCGTCGATTTTTGTAATACGCTCGATATATAGTCACTATTTATATATATTATGTAGTTCCTATGCAATTTCGCTATATCATTAATTCTAAATTGGTATTAATATTGAATCATATTACGAACCTTTTTATAGATATATATTTATACATTCCATACAAATTATATACAGAGTGTTTTAAATTCGTGTCTCACCATAGAGATATCACTTATTATAAGAGATAGATAGGTAGGTTTAAATTCGGCACTTTGCAGAATTTCATGCAGATAAAAATCCCGTTGAGAAAACTGGGCAAAGTTTCTTTATTTTAAAGAAAAATGCAAAAAACTGAAAAATGCTATTTTATTTTTTTACATTATTTTTAATCAGTTTGTTAATTTAATCAACTATTGAATATAAAATTTAATATTTATCATTTATTCTATTAAATTAAGGCGCATTTTGCAATACTTAAGGAAGGTGTAATTAACTCAATTCGTTTAATACAGAAACAATATTACGAACCGAATAAAAGATCCTAAATAAGCTAAATAAGCCTAATAGTCTTATTTAACTACAATTTGCATTTTATACAGGGTCCTGCATCACAGCTCCCGTCTTCGATAGCTCAGTTACTAATTAAGTTAGGACTTTGAAATTTTGAAAACTTTACTTGGGTCTTAGGACGTAGTTCAGGAAAATATTTCTGTTTATACAGGGTGTCCCAAAAAGATTTACGGCATAATGATATACTTTTTTTTAAATTAATTGATATACATTTTATTCATTATTTAGGTGTATTTATTGAAATCGGTTCATTAATACCAACCAAAAAAAAAAAAAAGTAGAAAAAATTGGTTTTGCGCCAGTACACATCAAACATAGGAAAATTTACCTTGAGTACATAATAATGAGATGGGCCGGTAGCTATTAATATTTGTTGGGTCCTTTCCTGGCTTTAGAAGAGGCTAATATCCCCTCATGGAGAAGGGAAGTTGTCGGACAATCTGATATGGAATGTTATGAGGGCCCGGGGCTTTGGAAGAACCCGTTAACCTAAATGCCTCTTCTTATTCATTTATCGAAAATTGAACGTAATAAGGTAAGGACTCCAATGATGAGAAATCAAGAGAGACTTCTAAACTCTTTTTGTTACCCAGGAAAGTTATGTTATAATTACGAGAGCTACTAGCAGAGTGGAACTGAAACGCAATGGCGTCCGCTATCTCTGCCGTCTCCGTAACATCATCACCGTTTACTTTCAAGATCGGTGCTACTGCCGGGAATTTCTTCCCTTTTTCCACACCTCGCTGACAGGTGTGGTCGGTGTGATCGTCGACATGTAGCTCTCCTATGATTGCCGTTTCCCTTCAAGAATGGCTCGACGAGCAAATGCTCGCCGCTTCTTGAAATCTATAAAATTTTCCCGGATATGTGATCGTTTAAATATGTTTGGAGCTCTTTTCTTCTCCTCTATTACCACCTTTATTTTCCGGCTCCAGCACGGAACAGGCGGACCGGCCTTTCTCCCGCCCGACCTCGGGATGTGCTGCTGCCAAAACTCTGTCAGTAAATTCCTGTACGGCCGTCTCGACATTTTCTGGAATCACTGATGGGCGTGTTAAATGTAACATTATTTCTATTTAAAGTAACTATCTAATTATTTATAATAAAACCTCATTAACTGATCAGTCTTAGATCACCACAAAATTACAAAAGTAAGGAAAGTAAATAAATATAAACTTAATACTTAAAACTAAATTGCAATAATTCAAACGAAACGCCAAATATTATTTTGTCACAAATTGTTACAAAAATACTTTACCTGGGAAACTATTTCCCAGCTGTGGATTATTATTAATTTGGAAACAAACAAACCATGAATTACTCGATGTAATTAAAAACCAAAACATAACAATAAAACAAACACTAGACACGCACAAATTATTACAAATTAATCTTGAAAAATGTAACTGTATCCCACAAATTCCTCCACCACCTATTTCTTTTGCTGTGTTTGGTTAAGCTCGGCTATGGGAGCTGATTTTCTCCGAAGACTGGGAGTCTGTTAAAGGTGTCAGTCCGAGCCTATCGTAGGCTGATAGTGAAAGATATCCAATAGCACACATTCTTTATGGCTGATTTTAAATTGCAGTAGAATGTAATATGAAAAATGATTGAATTTTGAGGTTATGGTAAACCGTCATCTCTATTTTACACGATTATCTTAATATTCTAACTAATAAAACTAATTACATACAAGCACACAATTATATTTATGTTCTATAAATACCTCAAGGGAGGTCCGATGCCACTTGGGTAACAGTCCGTCATACATTTACTTGTAAACAACAAAACCTATAAGCACAACTATCCAATTGATCACACATAATCACACTTGAGAACGAAAATCAGGCGTTCGGACAGTCATTAAGAATCAACGAGTTCCCATCACAAATGCACAAACTATTGTTATTCAGGGCATAAACAATATTGTGTCTATAATTATTATAAATATTGTGTCAATATTTACAATATATTATGCCAATATTGTACACAGTTTGAATATTCATTAATTTTATTCTGGATTTCGACATTATTGTGTCTAGATTGAATTTTATTATTGTATCATTCTTGACATCCAATATTGTGTCAATACTGTATGCACTTTTAATAACAGTTTCAATGCATATACAAGACGTAAATATTGATACCAGATACAACAGATTCGAATAAATTACAAACCCAATATGCTGAATGCTTATAATTAGCAACATCATTGCGAAAGTAGTTAATAAGCAAGAAATGTGTGTACAATAGACTGGAAACTGGAAAATTCAAAAGTGGCCGAGTATTAATAAGCAGTGCGAGAGTGATGAGAAGTTAACATCAAGTAACAGCATAGATAAACAAAAACACGCAATGCCTAAAAATCAGAGTAAGAATGAGCGGAAAGAAGAGGTCATAATAATAATAGAAAGAGTATTTATTCACTTGGTCGCCACTATTTAAATAAATTAAATAAAAAGAATTTGAAAATAAATAATTAATAAATTATTTTCCTTTTTGCTACTGTGACACAATAACTTATGTTACATAAGTACTTTAACAAATGTCTCTTAATAGACATTTGCTGTTACATAACAATAACAATTATATAATGCAATAATTTTTTAATCGAAAATATTTATTGCAAAAAACAAAAAAATAAAAATAAGATAAAAGTTACGTGACATAGGGCTATCTGCAGATGCATGTTTCTGGATTTGATATTTTCGATTCGAAAATTGTTGCATTATACAATTATTATTGTTATGCAACAGCAAATGTCTATTATTAGACATTTGTTAATAAGTCATTATGTCACAATAGCAAAAAAGAAAATAATTAATTGATTAATTATTTTCAAATTCTTTTTGGGGTCATAATAGCTCAATCCGCCGAAGGTCAATAAACATTAGTACGTCGCATTATGAGATATCCAGATATCCACACTAGAGTCCAGTTCTAACAGTGTATTATATAGGGAGTACATCGAAAAAAATCGGGGATTTAATCAATAATTTTGGTACGCGGAATAGAAAGTTGAAAAAATCTGTTCTGGCGTATATTACAAGGAATCTGAAAGAAAATTTGAGAAACAATCTCTGAACAGTTAAGGTTATTATTTAATATGTTATACAAAACTGTAAGTAAATGCACTTGATGCCTGTGTTTCAGTGAATGTAACCCAAATTTCAGTAAGAGTGACTCATATGAGACAGACCTGTCAGGATAGATACCATATTTTCTTAAATATAAATATTAAGAAAACGTTTTTGCACAGACTCAATAAGTTGACAGTATTTATCATAACAGGGATTCCAAATACAACAGCAATATTCAAGACGCGATCTAATATAAGCAAAGTACAAGGTGATAATTGAATTAATGTTTTTAAATAGCTTTGTATTACGAAAAATAAAACCTAACAAACGGTTTGCAAATGACACTAAAGTCTCAATATGTAGATTGATGGACAGTTTCTCGTCAAAAATGACACCCAAATCCCTAAAGGAATTTACTCTAGAGATTGGGGTATCATCTATTGTATAATCAAAATTGAAAATAGTTGTATTTCGCGAGAAAAACATAAATTTAGATTTATTGGGATTTATAGATAATTTGTGAATTTTACACCATCTACTGATCGCATCAAGATTGTGTTGTAAAGCTATACTGTTATCCACAGAGAAAATAGGTTTAATAACTTTAAGGTCGTCTGTAAATAAGAAGGAGTCAACATTTAGGTCCTTTATAATATCATTACTGTAACAGTTGAAAAGAGTTGGCCCAAGTACAGACCCTTAGGGTACACCGGTTGCCGCGATAAATATGTTAGATTTATCCGCCCCACAAGATAACTATGTAACAAACTACAAAGCGAAAGAGAAAAACCAATATTATTAAGCTTTGTAAGTAATATACCATGGTCCAATCTATCGAAGGCTTTTGAAATATCTGTGTAGATTACATCATCTTGAACTATGTCATCAAGATAGTGCGTATGTAATGCAAGGTTGGTAATAGTTGAACGTTCAGACCTAAAACCATGCTGTTTTTCAGTAAGTTTTAAATTAACAAAAGGAGATATGTATTCATTAAATACAAACTCAAAGCACTTCGATAGATTAGATATAATAGCTATAGGACAATAATTTACAATTAACTTCCTGTCTCCGGATTTATGAATTGGAATTATTCGTGTTCTCTTCCAAATATCAGGAAACGTACCATTCTTCATACATAAATTGAAGATATGTTTGATAGGAGTAGATAGTGTAGATCGACAATCTTTTAAAATAAGGGCAGGTACATTATCAGGCCCAGCGCATAATTTATTACCCAGTTTACTGTTCTGTCGAACATGGACAGAACGTTGATCAAATTCAGAGATATGAAGTACGTCTGCAACAGAAGAGTCGGTAAATGAAGGCAAAGAAGAATTGTGCGCATATGAAATTGAAAAATGTGACGTAAACGCATTTACAATATCATTTGTATTAGTTAGATTCTTATTCTTATAATGTATTGATAGAGGAATGCCAGAATTGGACTTAAGAGTGTTGATAAATTTCCAAAATATTTTTGGTGATTTGGAAAGTGCTTTTTCTGCGTCGGATACAAAATTTGAAAAGTTGACCTTTGATAATTGTCGTACTGACCGGCGCAGGTTAATAAGTTTAGATCTAAAGTAAGCTGACAAAGGATATTTCTTACATAATATAAACATTTTTTTCTTCTTTCTAACAGCTTTTCTTAGGTCAGCGGAAAACCATACAGGAAATTTATTATTCGATCTAGGTTTCGACGGGACGCATTCGTTAAAGAATTGAAATAATTTGTTGTAAAATGTTGCACATGCATCGCGAACATTAGTAGTTGATAAGACATTCATCCAATTAGCAGAACTAATTAAGTCATATAGCTTGGGAAAGTTAGTTTTTCTGAAATTATAACATAAATACCGCATATTTTTGATACCTGGTTCAGTGATTGCTTTAAGTGGGATTTTAACATCAATATTAAGTGCTGGATGATACACGTCTTCATTTACAACGGGAGAAGTTGAGGAAAGAACAGTACAATTTAAATTAGAGAACACAAGGTCAAGAACTTTTTTGTTACTATTTACAACCAAGTTGAATTGATCGAGATCCATAAAGTCAATACAATAGTATAGTTATTAATATTAAAGTCTCCAAAGATAATAACAAAATTGTTATGAATATATGGTAAACTGTCAAGTAAAGAAATAAATTCTGACATTTGGTTTGCGTTAATAGGTGGACTAAAATAAACGTTAATTAAATATATAACACTTTTGGAAATTATTAGTTTTACAATAATAATGTCAACACATACTTGTGAAAGATTTGTAGAATCTATCATCATTTCTTGAGAATTAAGAGAACAATCAACTGCTATTAAAACCCCACCCCCAGATTTTTTACCCGATATACGATAAACTGCATAATTACTACAAAATACTTCACAATCAAAGACACTATTAGACAACCAGGTCTCAGAAAATACAATAACATTAAAATCACTTATAGCACTATGCTGAAGAACGGTGTTGCATTTCGTATGTAACCCACGTGCATTTTGATAGTAAAGACTGAGATTAAAAGAAGCTATTTCTGGGAGTTTTTTTTGTCGTCGAGCCTGGTTCCCTCGATGTCTGTCTTGAGGGATATCGGTTATTGATGCGCTGAACAGTAACAAAATCAGCATGGTGAGTTCTCGTAGTTCCTTAGTTTGCATCAGTGGCTGGTGTGTTAAATATGCTAAAGAAATCAGGATTGTCCATTTCATTAATTTCGTAAGTAAGTCCGTTAATCTTAAGCTTGTTGCCGACAATTGAGGTTTCGAAACCCTTGTTAATTGCAATACGTCTATATTTCCTAAGTGGGTGAAAAATAACACGATCTTCCGGATTTAGGTCCTTGTTTACGTATATATTAGAATTGCGTAATTTATGGGAATTTAATAAAACAGTTTGTCTCATCTTAGATTTTAAAAATTTAACACAAATTGGACGAGCCTTATCGGACTGCTTACCTAAACGATAGGCGTCAAATACATTATTATTTATGTCTAAATCAAGCTTGTTAAGAAATAATTCCATTAAGGTTGTGGAAAGATCTTCATTTTCAATTTCTGGAACCCCGACAATGATAACATTATTTTGCCTCTTTTCTTTATCTTGAGTTTTAATGACAAATTTTATGTCATTTATTTGTTTAAAAAAAGTTTCAATTTCATTTTTAATTGTTTATTTTCCGCCTTAATTGGTGCTATTATATTATCTATAAAGGCAGTAAAGTGAGCAGTTAATTCATTTTTATTATCCATTTTCAAGGATTCAATTTTTGCATTAATTTCATGAAGTAGTTCATTATTCGAAATGTCGCCCATTTCTAATATGCAAGAGAAAGAAACAGAGGTAAACAAAAAGACGAGGACACTGCAGAGGGCCGATCACGCTGACTAACAATAACACACGTGAGGGCCACGGAAATGAAAATTAATATAAAATAAAATTGAGAGGAATGATGTATGCAACACAAAATGTCTGCGTGGGCAAAAATAGGTTAAGGATAAATAAACAAATAAAAATAACTCAATAAATTCACTAGGAGGTGGAAACAGTGAACTAATAGTTAATGTCACAAAGGCAGAATACTCACAAATATATTGCTAAAGAATTGCAAAAATTAGGATTCCGGGAATCATTAAAACAGGCACTAAATCGGGAGCACAATCATGAGTGTTACACACACACACACAAAAAAAAGATATGAAAAACAATTTCATCAATAAACAGTCAGTTGCTTCATTGTATTCGTAAATTGGAAGAGTGAGACTAAAGCAAGGTCAGTTAAGGCCTATGGAAACAGTGTTGAAAAGATAATGGGTAAATTAACATTAGTCCAAGCGAATGATATTAACAATGTGGATGCCATAAGTGCCTTGTTAGAGGCTAATGAAAAATTAGCTGTACAACTATTTGCCAATGGTTTAAAAAATAATGAAATCAAAGATACTATAACGGCAATTGAAGAGGAAGAAAACCTTTACACAAATAATTACTCAAATCAAAATGAACAGATTTTCTATAGTCATGGTCGTGGAACTTGTGGAAATAATAGGAAACAAAATTATTTTCGGGGTCCTTTAAACTACACTCATTCAAATCAATATAATAAGATCAGTTGAAATAATAATTTCTATTCGAAAAATAATCAAAGCCGAGGTGGAGGTTTTAATAGAGGTAGTAACCATAGTAATTCAAATCGTGGTGGAAACAACTTCAATAATCAAAACAGAAGTTGATTGACAAATGAATTGCTTGAATGAGAGCATTGAGTCAGGTCAGGAAACTGCTACTCGACAAATTCCTAGGGAATATAATACACGCGAAAATGATAATTTACGTGAAACGCCTGATTTGCAGATTTTTTTTTTCGTCCCAACAATTAATATTAATAATAACGAATGGGTTTTAGATATTAATGGGTTAATTTGGTTATAGAACAAAATAATTATTATTTTTAGTTGATACAGGGGCGTCAGTAAGTGTAATATTTAAGAATGAATGGTTACAGCTTGAAGTGATAGATGCCCGTAAATGCATAAAATTTAATAGATTCGCTGGTAATACTGAAGCATTAGATTTGGTAAAGTTGTCATTTATTATTATTATTTTTTTTTAATAATGAATCTCAGGAGAAAAATCATAAATTTTACGTTGTGAATTATTGTAATGAACGAATGACTGAAATATTAGGTTCCGATTTTGTAAGCAAATATGGGTCAATAAAAGACCAGAGACATTGTTATTTAAAATTAGTTATAAATAATTCACAAGTAATGGTTCCTTTAATATCACAAAATGACATATTAATGTTTAAATCAGATATACAGGAGGATTGCATTGTCTTTTCTCAGGATGTTTGCGATGGTGTTTATATCGCAGGTATAATAGCGACGCCAAACAAAGATAATATAATACCAACAAAATTACTAAATGTTACAGATACCCACATCAAAAATGTAAGCCTAGGATAGAAAAGTTATGAACTTTTAATATATTTAATTTTAATAAATTTGACACAACACCAGATACTGTCGATAGATTGTTTCAGAATTTTAATGTAGAAACTTTAAATATGCAGATATATTTCATTTGCAAAACTATTCGTTAGCAGTTTCAAATGTTTACAAACAACGCATTTCAGTGCAATATAACGTAACGCCAGTATATATTAAACCATACTGTAATATTCAACTTGAGGGGATATTTTGAATAATAACACTAAGATGTTTACTTGTTGACGTCTGTTGCTTGACTCTCTTTATTTCGTACAAACCACTTAACACTAAACTAAATATAAGAAACCCCGGGTGGGGGTTTATGGCCCGGGTGGGCCCAACGTCCACTATGGGTGGGCATGGCGCCAACACATACCATATCAATACGAAATAAATAAACAAATTGATACTATGTTAAATGATAAGATAATTGAACCGGTTAGTTCTGAGGAATGGAAACAAAAATAGAGATAAACAGTCAGTTGTTATAGGTAACTTAATTAAAGAATAATTGATCACAATTTTGTATTGCCTTGTATAGAAGAGATTTTAGATGCTCTTTCTGGAGCCATATATTTTTCACATCTAGACTTATACCAAGGTTATTATCAAATTGATTTGTAAAAATAATGTAGACGATTTACTTTATTTACTGCAGGTCGTGGTCAATTTCAAATGACAAGATTGCCGATGGGACGTAAAATAAGTCCAAATGCCTTTTCAAGAGCAATGACGGTTGCGATGTCGAGTCTTAATTATGAAAATAGTTTTGTTTATCTCGATGACTTAATTATTTTCGGAAACAATTTACATACACACAATATAAATTTAATTAAAGTTTTTGAAAGGTTACTGAAAGACAATTTAAAATTGAACTCTTATAAATGTAATTTTTTGAAGAATGAAATTATTTATATATCTCCACATCAAGAGAAACTTAAATTAATGCAAAATTATCCTAGTTGTTTTAATGTGCATTTGTTTAACGTACTTACGTAGCGTAAGTAAAAATGTCACGGAGCTAAATATGGAAATAATTTATTAATTATTTTCAAATCATTTTTATTTAATATATTTAAATAACTGTGACCAAGTGAATGAATACTCTTTTCTATTTAAATTTACTTATATTATTGTAAATATAATCGACAGTTAGATAATTATACAGATCCTAACAGTTGTGTTATATCAGGGTTAATTTCACTGTGATCAGAATTAAGTTGCGCTTGTGGTTCATTTGTAGTTTTGTTAAGTTTGAAGTCTATTGTTTACCAAAATTCGGAACCCTTCAATACACTTTTACAGAAATTAAATAGTGAAATGAATAATAGTGAGTGACAACGTTGATAAGTTTTTTTTATTTCTCTTATGACAATCGTGAGCTAACCGATACTCAGCGTGGTGAAGGGGAAACGGGTGTTAATGTGTCATATTAACTTTTGTTGCAATTTTATTGTTGTCACATATCGTTTGAGATTTTAATTATTAATCATTTGATATTTATGACATCTTGACACATTGACCCAACGTACCGCAGTAACAAGTATTTAGAGATTTAGTGAAAGAAAATTGAATTTAAAGTCTACAAGGTAAACGACCGAGAATCGTTGTTTCGTTCACTAAAAGATGGCGAACTTATCCTGTTTACAACGATTCTCGGTCGTCTACCTTGTAGGCCCAAATTGTTGACGATGCTACTTGAAATTAGGCAAAAGGTGGCTCTTGTGCTGTCTTTCGAATTATCCATATAATATTATTTCATCACAATTCAAGATCCATGGTACACACTGGACTGATGAGGTCCGAAATATAGAAATGGTCATCATCAGTTATCTATACGTTAGATAAGTTGAATATTTAATTAAATTAAAAATTCAATTTAAAACATAAAGTAATTTTATATTAACTTTAACTTTACAGTACCAAATATCATTCCTTTGTAGTTACCTGCCCTTTTGTTCTTATCGTTTTCGTAACTCTGCAACTTGGCCTTTTTCGCATCATAAGCCTCCTTCTCTTCCTTCTCGCGATTATATTTTACCTGGTTGTTGGGCCTCACCAGGAGATACAGACCGTCCACCAAGACTTCCGCTTTCGTCAATGTCCTGTCAGTATCCTTCCATTTCAACAGTTCGGTCCAAGGCGCCATAACTTTAGCGTACTCCAATTTTCCAAAAACCACCTGTATGGGCAAATTCATTTTGGACAATGCCGATTGCTTGACGACCACATTTTTTATTTCCAGAGCGTCTAAAAAAATTAGAAACAAATCAACATCCAGTCATGTTATAGTCTTTTTCATGTAATCTAAAATACATTAATTATTATTATTTATTATTATTGAATGTGCAAGTAGATTTTAAAATACAATTTCCGGTATTGTAGCGCATCTGACGGTCTGTCTCGTGGTAGACACTCCGTAAAGACATGTTTCCAATTAGATGCGTGTTTATTGATTGTGTGACTCTCTTCTTATTTTATCGCCGCGTGCGAATTATATTGTCAATCTGAATTAATGAATTTAGCGTTATTCTTTATCAGCGTTGGTCGAATACTTGTGATATTGGTAACAGCCGATTAAAGGCGAATTTATACCTTTCCGCCTGTAAACCCACCCTTTTAATGGGATGTACCAAGGAGTACTAAGTACCATTACAGTACGCCTATACAAGAACGACAACCTCTGACTACCAAGCTTTGACACGGACATAAGTTTTGCTGTTGTCTTTAAAAGGAAAATGCACGTGGTATAACTATTTGGCGCCCTACTCGTGGCAATCCTTTTAGGTTTTCCATTGTATAAGTTTTTGAATATACATTCAATTGTAAATAAACAATTATTAAATTATTTATAGTTAAATTAATTTGCAATTTCTCATCTCAAAAGAATCTTAAAAAATATTAAAAAAGTTTCTTTATATTATAGAATTTGTATTGATAAATGCTTTATGAATTTCAACCCCAGGTTCATTATCAATACTTGAAAAATTCATTCCTTTTAAAATCAAATTTTCAGATGATTTTATCATCGCATTTCTATCCAAAGAAATGGATACGATTAAAAAAATATATTCATCATAAAAATATTTATGTGGAAATAGTTACCAACGAGTGACAGATTTTTTCGTGCAGTTTAACGAGAACATCAGTGTAAATCAATGGCACGGAAAATGGTCCTTTAATTTGAGAATTCAGGTTGTTTATACTCAGGTAGATTTTTCGAATAATTTCAAATCGGTTATTTATTAGAACATAGAAAATAAATAATAAGAAACTGTTATTGGGCTAATATCTGCAAATCTTCAACTCAGTGCAAGATTAATTGGTTCAAAATATGGTACATAGAGATCGTTTAACGGTAATGTTTTAAAGATTTTATAAATTTATTTATTTTGATTTTTTTTTATTAAAATAATGAAGAAATTAAATTAAAAGATATGTGATAAAGGTAGCATTAAATGAGAAAATAACATTTCTTTCCAAAGGTATCATCATTAATGCGGTCGGGAAATGGACTATTAGCAAACAGGGTCACGAAATGATAATGAACAAGCTTGTCGATATCCCGCTGAAGACTCATAGCTGTATCTCAGAACTAGTCTTTGAAAATAGGTTCTCCATCTCCATCCAATCAAAACGGAACGGGTGGAGGGCAAGATTGTCCAGGATGACGTCTGGCTTTTTACGGTTGGTTCCAAGTCTGAATTGGTGGAATTTTCTCTCATGAGTTCAACCTAAGAAAATCCTTTCGACTTTCGAATCACTGCAGCGTCCTACAGGTGCAAATCATGGCCATCCGAGTAGCAACGGACTGGATTGTAAAGTTAACCATATCATGTTCATCACGAAGAGTCGGGCCATTGCTGCTTTAAACAGTCCCTACTGCACCTCCAAGGTGGTCAGGGACTGTAAAAATTTGCTAAACAAGTTAGCGAATAGCTACAACGGGGAAACTCAATTGCCGACGACCTCGCAAGGAAGGAGGTAAGAGGAAGGAACGCATCAATAGAAGTCTCTGTCGACTTCCCCTTGCGCAATGCAAGAGATTATTAAGGGACCAAATAATGTCTTTAGTCAACCTAAGGTGGAGTGAAGAGGACACGAGTCACACAACAAGGCAATTATGGCCTATATGTGATATGGAAAATAGCAAAAAATTGATTGCACTGAGCAGAATCCATGTTCGGAAGACAGTGGGCATCATCAAGGGGCACTGTCTTCTAGGCAGTCACGCACACAAGATTAGTCTCAAATACAATGATTTTTGCAGATATTGCCTGGATGAGAAGGAAGAAACATTACTCAACAGTAACAATGTCCTGCTCTTGGGGGAAAAGGATTAAGTACCTCGGTTTGGCAGATCTCTCACGTATAAAGGTGAATGACCTGATCAGGTTCATTAGGTGCTCAAATTGGATTGTATAGGAGGAAGGATCTATATCTCAATGGTATTACAATGGACCCTATGAGCCTAAGTGAACAGTCACAGAGCTGTTGCCATTGTAACCTACCCTAACCTATCATTAATGCTGTAATTTTAAACGGGGCGAAATACCGTTGTATGTTTACAAAACAAAATTGTAAATAATACTAATATTTTTATTTCTCCATGGAGAAAAACCATAATCGGACCAACATACAAGATATTTAAATAATAAACATACAGAAAATATATCCCAGAAACAACAAAAATACATACATGAAAAGAAAAAAAAAAAAACAGTCATACAAAGCTAAAAACATTTTATATAAAAATGTCAGAATATTTGGAATTGACATTTACAGCCATATGATATAGTGGCGCTTTTAATAAGATATTTGTTTTTGCTTTCAGCAATAATAACGTATTGTTTTCACGAGAAGCTGTAGAATAAATGGTGACATTGGCAATAATTGAGGGACACGCATTTTATTATGAACCAATTTAAACATAAACGAACTACAGACAATTTTACGTCAAACAGACAAGGACTCTGTATTATGTAATAACAATAGACACTCGTAAGCAGCGTCGTGATCGGGGTAAACGCCAATGATATTAACGTTTAAATATTTAATAAATCGCTTTTGAACACGTTCCAACTGAATGGAATGGTTTGTGTAACAAGGATAACAAAATATTAAACCATATTCCAACCGACTTCTTACTACAAGTTCAAAATCTGTATTAAGTCTGAATCATTAAAATATTTACAAGTGCATATTATAAAATGAAGCATCTTAAAAGCTGAAGAGGTGATATTATTGAATATTGAATGACAATCTGTAATCAAAGGTAACACCAAGATTGAAAGTATATTCCCGTGCAACATGATCATTATTAATTGTAAAAGTGTAATGAATGGGGTAGATTTGTTCAGTATATGAAAGTGTGACACATTTTCCAGCGGAAATTCCCGGATTAATTTCCATCCTTAACAGACCAGATTACCGTGTGGTTGAAACTATTCACTAAAGTAAAAAAAAATAAATAAATAAAAGTATTATAAAAAAGTTAAGTGTTTTCTTTATATCAAAAATGGAAATGTCCCACGAAGTAAACGCCTCCAGAATCCAAGAATCTAATTAAATCATTTAAATATATGTTAAATTGTAAGGCGACAAAATTAGAGTCTTGAGGAATACCTCGAGATGCACAAAAATCATACGAATTAAAGCCGTTATATAGTACGATATTTTTGGGCTTTGAAAGATAGGATGAAAATAGATCAATAAAATCATCAGACAATACATAACTATCCAGTTTTGATAATAATCTGCTATCGCGTCCCTTCTGCACGGATACCCAACCGAATACAATAACAAACAAAAAAAACAATACCGTAAATTAAAACTTACGTTTAAAGCATGTCTTAAATATAATAAGTATTTCCTTTTATTAACTTTTTGTTGTATCATCTTTATTTATGTGAGTTATACTCTTAGCGATTATTATTTTTTTATTCTGATAGAAATAATGTTTCAAATAAAAGTTGTGGACTTGAAAAACTAAATATTTTTGTTACACAGGGTGAACCATTTTTATTCCCTTAGAAATAAATAATTATTATCTTGTCAAAAGAAACTCAATGCATCTTTCGCGAACTCCTCAAAAATGCCAAAAAAAAAATTGTATGGGGGACAGCATTGCCGTGCATTAAAACGAAGTTATCTCCAATGTAATTAGATAATGGCACCATAGCTTCTTGTAGTATATTTTCCACGTATACATATGCAATTAAAGCACCCTTTTCTACAAAAATAAGGTCGGTATGTGCCTCTGAAGAAATACCTGCCCACACCATAACAGAACCTCACTTATAAGGTCGCCGTTCGGAAATGGTAGAGTTTGTGTATCATTCATTTTGTCGTCTCCGCGACCATCACGCGAATACAGACACAAGCGGGGCTTAACTGACGTAGGGTTCGTTTTAAATGCAGTCGTACAGACTGCAAACGTGCTTCTTCCCGGTGTCTCGGTAATAATTCAGGGGCAGTGGCAGGACCCTTGAAGTTAAGCCGCCTTACTGAAATCTTTTTCTGATTGTTCTCTTAAATCCCTCTCTTTATAGGCGAAGTCTATAAGTACGTTGAACACAACAAAATTACTGCATTAGTTGCCGTACTTCTTCCAGATCCTTCTCGCCTACCACAACTGCCAGTCTTCAAGTATCGACACCAAGCATGATCCAGAATGGTACGGATACCATTCAGGATCATATATATATATACGAGACGCGTAGTGCTTGCTACGGCAATCTTGAATTAAAGCGAAAATTTGAGACAATTCCCTAGCTGTTAGCTACATTCTGCTTCTTTTATTGCAAGATATATGGGTCCTGCATTACAGCTCCCGCCTTTGATGGTTCAGTTACTTATTAAGTTAGGACTTTGAAATTTTGGAAACTTTACTTGGGTCTTAGGACATACTTCAGGAAAATATATTTAATTATATATATATATATATATTGTAAATATGATGATATTTTTTAAATTGCTTGATATACATTTTATTCATTATTTAGGTGCATTTTATGATTACCTACAAAAAATTGTCATTGAAATCGGTTCAGTAATTCCAAAGAAAAAAAAAAGAATAATTGGGGCAAAAAAATGGCTTCGCGCCATTGGTTTAAAAAAATAATAAAAAATAAAATAGAATCTCATGAATAAAATTAAACAGGGTACTTATTAAATAAGGTCTATCAATCCTAACAGTAAAATTTTATTTATATGAATTACACAGGGTGTCAAAACTTAGTGTCAAACTTGAATAAAATACATTGAAGTTTGAATTTCAATTTCAAATTGGAACCCCTATATATGTATTTTACATCGTTCTAAGCAGAATTAGAAAATAAACATTTTTGTTGCTATTAACCCTACCTCAATTCCCACTAAATTAAAAGTTTGCAAAAAACTGTCTTTCTCGACTATTTCAATAGCCATTTTGATTAATAAAAATCGAAGGTTGCTTTGAAAAACATTTTTTGACATTGTGAACTTCATCAGTCAAAGTGACATGAGTCTATGTTAGCTTTAGTGATATTAAAAGTATAAATAATTGTATGCTTAAGCTTTTCATAAACAAGATTTTTTTTGACGGCGAATTCAATCAAGATGATCTTATAGGAACGATTCTCGTATTTCTAAAATACGGAAAGAACTCGTGTTCACCTCCAACTACACAAGAAAACATTTAGCAAACAATCAAAGATGTATTTGAAAATATTACACCCGAACTATAACAAAGACTGGCAAGGTAATTTCATGTTAGTCTTCATTTGTGGCTCCAAAACAATTGAAAACATGTCAAACATAAGTTCCAGTATGTATGTTATTTTTAAAAATATTTTCGTTCTATCCTTCTAATGTTATAATTAAAACTATGTTTTATGCAAAGTTTAATACTTTCGTAATATTTGATTTAGACAAAGATCTTTGGAACCTTTAGAACTGCTGTTATAATAATCATAGTTAGATGACATGCCTTTCAATAGAATGTTTTTTAAAGCAACCTTCGATTTTTATTCATCAAAATGCCTATTGAAATGGTCGAAGAAACGGTGTTTTGCCAATTACGTTTAATCTGTTAGGAATTTAGGTAGGGTTGTAAGGAAGAAAAAGTTTTTTTTTTATAATTCTGAATGGAATGATATTAAAATATACAGGGGTTCGAATTTAAAATTACAAAAATAAAATATATTCAAATTTAAAAGTTTGATATTAAATATTAGACTCGTTGTATAATTCATATAAATAAAATTTTACTGTTGTTAGACCTTATTTAACAAGTACACTGTATAATTTTATTCACAAGATCCTGATTAATTTTTATTAATTTTTTTAAATGAACCGTGAAAAAATATTTTTTTTCTACTTTTTAATTTTTTTAGTTGGTATTACTGAACCGATTTCAATAAAAATTTGTGGGTATATAGGTAATCATAAAAGGCTTCTAAATAATGAATAAAATGTATATTAAGCAATTTAAAAAATATATCATCATGTTGTAACTCCTTCTTAAGACACCCTGTATTAAAAATATTTTCTTCAAGTACGTCCTAGGACCCAAGTAAAGTTTACAAAATTTCAAAGTCCTAATTTAATTAGTAACTGAGCCATTAAAGACGGGAGCTGTGATGCAGGACCCTGTATATACATGTATCAGCGTGCGCGCCGAGTAGCTTTACGGCTAAATGGTTTTTTTTAAATCGGCTTTCGCAGACGTATGTAGGTCTAATAGGACCACATTTTAATTGTTTTCAAATATACAGGGTGTCCCATAAAGCATTGCGTATCATAGTTATATTTTTTCTAATAGAATACCCCATATTTTATTTGTTTTTTTCAGATTCTACATCAAAAATAAAGTTGACTTTTATAATATATTCATATGCCTAAACCTAATATTTTTTTAAATATTTAAATATTTTTGGAAAAATTGACGTTTCAAAAAAAAACATTAACTTTCTAATGGGTGAATAAGAACAAATACATTTTTGTATCACTATATTAGACTAATAGGTGGATATTTTAGGCTATTTATAGGAATTGAAAATCTTAAGATGTTTTGATAATTCAACGTAACTCCAGAAACGCATTCAAGGTCGAATTTCGTGCTTATTTTAAATAGCACACCCTATATCTAATAGCCCTATCTTGTAGGAAATGTAATTGTCTTTTAAAAAATATAAAGGTATTTTACACCTAAAATTTCAAGATATATCAATTTTCGTTAACTTTTGACATAATATTTATTATTCATAATTTGGAAAGGTGATACAAAGCGCCATCTATTGTTCTATTTAATATTTATTATTTCCAATTATTCGAATAGGCAAGTGTTTAGCTTTTGTTTATAAATAAAATCAGTTGACCCAACAAATCATTTTCGAAATATTTTCTAAATTAATACACTAATGTTATTGATTGTAAGTATATTATTCGTATTATTTATTTACACATGTGTAAATTATTTGATAAAGATGTGGGGAATATTCAATGGAATTAAATTTGTAATTGTATTCAAGTTAGTTTTTTTTTCAGATACTTCACACTGCCTACAGTTTTAAATAGATTTAAAACTTCCTCTACAGTCTAATTATTAGTATGTCTTCCATCAGAAACATTTTCATAACGTTCCATTATTATTAGATTCATGTTAATTCTTTTATTTAAGGAAACATCATTTTTGCAATTGTTACTTATAATACGAATGTGTCAATTAAATTTTGTTTATAAACAAAAGCATATTGGAATAACACTTAATAATAATTATTAAATTGGGCAATAGATGGCGCTTTATGTTACATTGTCATTTTAAAATTATAACGATTATGACGAAAATGAACAAAAATGGATATATCTTGAAAACTATTAGGTTATACTTTCTGAAAGACAATAAAATTTCCTACATGATAGGCTGATTAGATATAGGGTATGGCATTTAAAATAAGCACAAAATTTGACCTTGAATATGTTTAATAATAATAATATCTCTTTATTTGCAAAGTGTCATGTACATGTACAAAATGAAATTTGCGTCAAAATTATAAACTAGCTTAAATGTAATATTTTTAAGTTTAATCTTAACAATATATATATATATATATATATATATATATATATATCTACATAATGACGATAAAAGTATTGGCTTAAGTCTACTTATATCTACATTTATTAATAAATTTTTCAATTGAATATGATTCACATTCAAATAAGAACTCAATTAATTCTCTTTTTAAACGTTTAAAGTCGTGTTTGTGGATTTTAATATTATTGGGAAGTGAATTGAATAATTTAATTTAAGAGTATTGAACTGAACATTCTGTTGAATTGAGTTTGTGTTGGGGATAGATGTGGTCATTTATTCTTGTATTATATTTTGTAATTTTATTATCATTTCCTGTACGGTGTTTGTGATAAAATAAGATTGTCTCCATTATATATACGCCGTATATGGTTAACATTTTATTGCTTTTAAAAATCCGTCGACTTAATTGTTTATAGTTGAGATTTAAAATAACCCTTATAGCTTTTTTTTGTAGAATAAATATTTTTTGGGCATTCGATTTATTTCTCCAAAAAATTATTCCGTAGCGCATAATTCTATCGAAATTTGCTGTTTATGCGGTTTTTACAACCGTTTTCTGTAGGTATTTCGATAGTTCCCTTAATATGAAAATGACGTAGTTTAATTTGTTTCTTATTGAGTTAATCTGTTCATTCCAAGTAATTTTATTATCGATATACACACCAAGGAATTTAGCGTTTTGACTAATATTTACGGATTTTTCACCTATATCAATCGATTAAATTACATTTTCTGCGATTAGTGCTTTATTATTGAATAACATTATATTTATTTTTTCTTCATTAATTTTTAATTTGTTTTTTATAAACCAAGATTTAATTGAATCGAATGTTACAGTGGCCTCTTCAATTACCATTTCAATATTTTCGGCGGATATTAATATATTTGTATCATCTGCATAATTTACATATTGTGTTTGTTATTGTTCATTGCGCTTATTACATCATTAATGAATAACAAGAAGAGTGTTGGTGCGGTCAGACTCCCCTGGGATAGTCCAGTGGTTCGGTTGCTTAAATAAGATTCAAACCATTTCAGGGCGTTCCCCCGAATGCCGTGTTTTTCCCATTTTGTTAGCAATTCTTTTTTTTTCCAAGTTCTTTATTACGGTCTCTATGAAATCATTTATTGCTGTGGATGTCGATTTGCCTTTACGATATCCATGCTGGATATTGTTGATTATTTTGAATTTCCCCAAAAAAATCATTTATAAGGTTAATAATTGCATTTTCAAAGATTTTCGAAAACACCGGTAAAAGACTAATAGGCCTGTAATTTCCTATTTCTGTTTTTATGCCCTTTTTAAATATTGGCATAATAACTGCTTCTTTTAATTTGTCGGGAAATATTCCGTGGACTAAAGATTTATTAATTATATATGTTAAAGGAGTTATTAATTCCACAACACAATGTTTTATTACAATAGATGATATATTGTCGTTTCCAAAAGGAAGGGTGTTTTTCAATTTGTTTATTATATTATAACATTCACATTCAGTTAGCGGTTTTATAAAAATACTGTGCCTATTTTGTTGACAATTATCAGTGCTACTTCTTCTGCCTTGCCTGGAATTTCTATTGTCTGATTTGATTTTGTATGTTTACCTTTAACTTCATTAATTACTTGCCAAACGCATTTACTTGGATTGTTTGCGAGTTAAATTTTTGATTTATAATGCCGAGAACATTCGTTTAGTAATAAGCTATCATACCGTTTTTTTGTTTCGTTATATATGGTCAAATACATAGTTTCATGTCTAGATATTACATATAATATATCAAGTTTATTTTTGTACTTTGATATTTCTTCTGTAGTTGTAATTTTTGTATGTTTTCTATTTGTAAAAGATACTTTTTCAGGAAAATATTTCTCAAGTTCCATATTTAGAGAATTGCAAAAAAATTTCAATTGTTCATTTACGTTTGACTCGATTATGTTATAAACACAAATCGAATTTACAAATTTAATTGCTTCTCTAAATTTGTTTAAATTTGTTTCATTAAATACTCGCTTTCGAAATTTAAAATCCTTGTTTTCCTTGTTTAAGGTGATTTTAAGTTTTTGTCCCAAATGGTCCGATACATGCATATTTATGGTATTACCTTCGCAAATATCAGTATTATTCACAAATATATTATCTATGCAAGTTTGGGAGTTATGTGTAATCCTTGTTGGTTCATTAAACATTTTGAATAATTGAATTGTGTTTTGCTTTTGGGGACTATCTACATTAAAATTAATATTTAAATCTCCTACAATGAATGCTATTTTATTTTCAATGTTTATTAATTCCAGTAGCAGTTCAAATTTTAAAAAGAAATCGTCAACGCAAGAATTGGGCGGTCTATATTATTATATCTATCTATAAATTATTTACAGTATTTACAACATTTATAGTAGTGCATTCAAAAATAAAGGGCTTACTAATATACGTTACACTCCGCATTTCATGATATTCCAGTCCTTGTTTGGTGTAAATTGCGACACCTCCGTGTTGGTTGTATTTCCTACAGTAGGCTGAAGAGAGTTTGAAATTTTCAACTCCTATTGATTCTAGTTGCTCTTCGGTTTTCCAATGTTCGGTTATGCATATTACATCGCAGATGGGTGTAGTTGAGTCAGCCTTTTCTTGATGTGGAATAGAAAATTGTCAATATATGTTTTCTTTGGCCATAGTACAGGATTTAGTAATTCATTAGCTGTTTCTGCGGGCGCTTTGATTCCATTTTTGTGCATCTGATGTTTTCAAAATTTTTTTTTTAGATAATTAGTTAATTTCTCTTCGCTAAGTTCAGGATCAAGTTTACACACATGGAAATGTGAGTATAGGATGCCACTTTTAATCTTACTTAAATTTTCACCTGTGCCGTGAATTCAGTTGTTTCGTTTTCTTCTATTCCTTTTGATTTCCCATTCTTCTACTGAGTTTTCTTTCATTTCCGAAAGTAGATTTTTTCTGACGTTTCTGCAGCGCTTTTTGTATGTTTCTTCGTTTCGGCGTGTTTTTTTTTTGTTTCCGTATCCTTTTTGGATATTTCATTTTTTCAGCAACTTCACTCACTTTATTTATTTGGCTCACTTCATTTGTTTGGCTGACTTCTTCATTTCACTTCACATTTAAATTTTTGATATATGTCTTTAGGTCACTTACTTCACTTTTTAATTTACTAATTTCACTATTTAATTGTTTAGTGTGATATTCTACCGATTTTTTTTTTTTAAATAGATTCGAACTCCGCACTCTTTAAAAATGCAAGCTTAGGCGCGCCATTTTGTAATTTGAATTTTATGACGTTACCGAAGGTTTGCGGGGCACGTCCGTCTTCGTTGACTACTTAATTGTCTAAAATATTTACCTATTAGTCTAATATACTGATACAAAATTTCATTTGTTTTCATTCACCCATTTGAAAGTTGTTTTTTTTTTCGAAATGTCGATTTTTCCAAAATGGTTTAAATATTTGAGAAATTATTAGGTTTAAGCATATGAACATATTATGAAAGTTAACCTTAATTTTGATGTAGAATCTGAAAAAAAATTAAATATGGGGTGTTCCATTAAAAAAATATAACTATGATACGCTATGTTTTTATGGGACACACTGTATATATATATACCTGCAAAAAAAAAACAAGTCAAACGCATTAAACCGATTAAAGTGTGTATGTTTAGTTGCTAAACTTCAAATGGTGTGAAATATTTGATCGATAATTTATACAAATGAAGAAAAACACGAATTTAAAGCGTGTATTACAATTCCAACAGTATTGAGGAGGACAAGACATGTTTTTAATGAATCCAAAGTGGCCGAATACCTCGGTTAGGATGATTCTAAAAATAATTAAACTAAAACATTTTCTTTGGAAGGTTGTATGTTTCGTTCTCTTTATTCTATTAAAAAACGCAACAAAATAAATCAATCATTTATTTTTTTATTATCAAAAATAAGTCACTTATTATTATGAAGAAATTACATGTAAAAAATATTAAGAGATTTTATTTTGACAATTTGAAAGAAAAGTAACAGTGAATAACAATAAACTTGAAATAAATAATTACAATAAGTGCTAGAAATGACCACCAGAAACTGGAAGACAGTAACTCAAACGATCTCGAAACTTCTTCAACATTGTGCATTTCGATTTTGTCATAAACAGAAATAGAAAATTGTTAAATTATTTTTTGAATTATCCTAGTTGAAGGAATCGATCGTTCGAGTTGCGTATTATAGGCAACTAAACACATGCATCAATGCGTTCGACTTGGGTATTTTACATGCATACATAGGGGATATCTATATTGTTAAAAAAAATATATATACAGAGAGGTTTTTTTAACAGTATACATATCCCCTATGTAAATAATTAGTTTAGTTGTGTGTTATAGGCAACTAAAAATACACACATTATTGCGTTTGACTTGGTTTTTTTGCAGGTACGTATACAGTTCGCCTAATGTATACTGATAAAAAAACCTCTGCATATTCTGTCAGATAATGCCCACTTGATTTTGCCACACATAAATGATAAAATAAGGTGTATACTGTGTTAATATGTAAATGACAAAAAATTTCTAATATCGTTAAAAACAAATTTTGTTGCTTAAAAAGAAAAGGAAAAATGATGAAGACATCTTAAAATACCAAGAAAGCAATTTAACAAACTTTGCTCCTCATATAAACCCATGTATGTTCCATTAAGACTAGATTTTAAAAATATTTTATGGTGGCCGGTTTTTTTCTGCCGGTCAGTGTACTTGCGACGGTAACCATAAAAATAATATTCAGAAATTCATAAAAACAAATATAAATATTTCCTCAAACTCAACTCTTCATAAAATAACATTAATTAATAGGTAGTGAAATGAAACAAATGATTTAAATGTATAATGATCTATAACCTGTAATTATAGAACACAAATGTTATAACTCAAAAATCAAAGTTATTGTTTATCAAACGCAAAATCTATATAAAATTATTAAGTCGTAAACCGAACTTCTCCAACAGCAGCGAACTATTCTAACGTACGAATAAACAGCTCGGACGGATTTCTCCCCAGAGATAATATGGACGTTAATGGTTACATCTATAACAAGTAACTACTTCTTATGAAAATCCTACCTTCCAAACGAACGAATAACGAATAAATCATTAAAATGAATTTAATTATTCGCAATGCGAAAATCAACCTTTATATAACTATGGGGAAAACATGTAGCATGACGTCGGGGGATTTTAGATCGAACATTACGACAAACATTCTGTTACCGGAAAATTTTAAAACATTTAACTAGTCTGCAAAAAAATGAGAAAAACTAAATTCAGAAAATCAGGGCATAATGAATGATTCAGCAATAAAGAAAATTTAAAATGGTTTTCGCTGTTTCTTTTCACTAAAAGTAATAGTGGCACATTTTATATTCATGTAGTTATTGGTGTGAATGTTATTAACCAATGTTGGGCTCGACAACGCAGCATAAAACTTTAAAAAAAAAATCGAGCGATTTTGTAGATGTGTCAGATTTCAATATGCACAATAACTGTGCGGATGAATCAGGTATGACCCACATTCGCTTCGGTTGCGTTAGTTTATAACCAATTATATTAACCAAATCCTTATTGTTCCTAAAACATGATAGATGTAATTTTCTTTCCAGTTTTTTTAGAATTATAATACAATATTATTAACTTATGTTGTGTTTTTTATTAATTTAATAACGGTGTATAAAGAAGCCTTAATAATTCAACATACCACTATCACCCGAAATTAGAGAAAAGGAACTTAAACTCATTCACACAATAGCAGCACATCTTAATTACAATAAAAATACAATCCAGAAACTGATTAATAGACATTCACACAAACATAAACTCCTAAATATAACTTCACTTATAGATACAGAACCCAAAAAAGAAACTAAATATGCCAGACTAATTTATTCCCCCACAATAGAAAATAATTTCAAAAAACTATATAAGAAATTCAACTTAACCCCAGCGTACTATGTAAATACAAAATTACACAATTTACTAGGTAACACGTTTAATGAAACCCACTTCTTAGAGAAATCTGGAATCTATTCCATTAAATGTTCGAATTGTGACAAAATTTACATAGGACAAACACAAAGAAACATTCAAACTAGATTTAAAGAACATGTCTCACACATCAAACATCTGAACCCGGATAAATCTGCGGTCGCTAACCACGCTATCGAAACGGGCCATAAGTTCATATTAGAAAATGTAAAATTATTAAAACATTCAACACACTACCATTTAAATATGTTGGAGGCTATTCAAATGAAAAAGCAAGAAAATATACTGTTAAATTTCGATTTAAGCCCGCTCGAGAATGGTTTATTAAATTTAGTGTATCCACCTTAAACTCGGGGCTTTCCTAATTCCTCGTAATCCGGACAAACACGTACCCATTTACCCACAGACGACCTTATTTTCGGCTAAAAATTAGTTTATTACCACAATAACCACACCTCCCCCTTCCGACACCCTCTAATCTTTCATTTTTATGTATATATATTAGTGTAAATGTTTATTTTTTCGTATTAGTATCAAACCATTGATAATGGACACTTTTTGTCCGAAATGTACATTTGATTACAAATAAATTATTGAAGAAAGGATCTAAGTGTTTTAATCAAAGTATAATTATCTTCAAGTAACTCAATCAATCCAAATAAGCCTTAATAACTGATAAATTAAAATATATTTATACTCACACAAAGAGAGGTTAATGGTTTCCTTATTTAAATTTTCTAAATAATGTCCGCAATCGAGCCACCACAAAGCGATGTTTACGATGTTGCTCAAACTGTTGTCGATCGTGAGCTTTTTTAATGTCTGTGCCATCGACATTTTTAAGGCCGTGTTTTAACAATTTTATTGCAATTATTCAACCCCCCAATATTTACCGTCGCATTTAAAAACGTCAGAGTTTTTAAATTTGACGGCTGTCGCCGACAAATGACAAAACATTTTTGTCAACTCATTCAAACAAGGCACGCTGGAAATGAATATTATTTAATATATTGTTATAATTTCTTCCGTGAAAAAATTCTAACACATTGTGCGTTTCGAAATACTCTATTATGCTTTTAAGTACGTATCACGGCCGGCCCGCACGCACCACACTACCGCTCCACATGTTTCACATTGCTGTGTGAGGGAGAAGACTGGGGAAAACTACACCGTCTTGGAGAAGACAGATGCGTAAACCTGGAAACATATCTTCTGCGCGTAAGCTTGGACCATAGAAAATTAATAGATATAGAAAGCCCACTCCCATGTTACGACCGAAACTGCGTTTAGCGCCTCTGGTAGTCCTTTCACCGTACTAAAACAGGCGAAATCGGTCGGGCGGGAATCTAAATTATTTAAAGTAATATATATTTTTCAAATATTTAATGTTTCTTTATTGTAACAACATTTTAAATTACACAATAACTATTTTCAAACATATTTATTGAAAATAATTATTGAAAAATATACATTGCTACAATAAAGAAGCGAAAATAGATATTTTTGAGTTGGATACTTGAGTTTTATAAACAATAATAATAATACTTACCTTAAGTATACTTTGAATAAAAGGTAAATGGAGAAAATGGAAAATATATATAAAAAATAAAATAATTATTATTTTTATTAATTATTTGAAAATTGACAATTTGTAGACTTTTACCATTAGATTTTATAACAGTGCATGTATGTTATTTAGTCTTTTTTATTAGTCCGTTAAAAGTATCACACACTTGTAAAAATATTAACAACACTATAGCACAGACATTTTATGCGCAAAAACATTCTATGTATAACACTGAAGAATACAATGGACTAATAACTAACTAGTACACTGATGTAATCCAGGAAAAATGTAATACTTTGGCAATAATTGCTAATAATTCTACTGAAACGATTATAACCTACAAAATGTAAGCGTTAATCACAACAGGAGGAATAAAGGAATCATAGAAATTCTAGGTACGGTTTCTATGGCGAAAGCGCCCCCTGATGGTCCTTTCACCGTACTAAAATTATGTTATAAACAACTCCATAAGAGTGGGCATACCCTGGCTTGGACATCGCCGCTCGGAGCGTAAGCACTCGCGTGCTAATTGGTGCGTAGCCCGAAATTCAAATAATTATTATATTTTAATTTATTTTTATTGTTATTTTGTTGGTTTAATTTTGGGAAAATAAATTTATTCAAATACTTCGTATTTCTTTATATTTACCCTGACCGTTGCAACCATACCCCTAAAAATCACCTCAGCCAACCAACCAAAGCAAAACACCGTTACCGAAAAACAGCCCCTTCCAATCTTTGATTAAAATTCTGTGGCCTGTTATTAATAGGGAATAAAAATCTGTAAAAGAAATAACGAAAAATCCTTTACTGAATGTGTATATAATAGGTTTTAAGATTAATTGTTATTATTTCACTCTATTATTTTAATGATTTTCAATTGCGTAAACTCTTATTTTTTTAACTACGCATTTAAATTTTTCATTTAATAGATTATAAAAATATTCGATTATTAAATTATTCATTTATTTTTATTAGATCACTCTTTATTTTATATTATTTGTTTTCTGCATTTTTTAGACTATTTTTATAATTTTTTTTCTATAACTAAAACACTTAGAACGTTGCGTTTTTTTTTTTTTTCATCATGTTTGTAAACTATTGAAGAACAAAAAGTGCTTCTTAATTTATCTCGTCAATGAACATACCTTTCGAAATGGCGACCGAATTGGACCATGTCCGGCGTCTAAGCTATCAGCACTTTCCCTAATCTTAAATATAAAATAAAATGTTAATTATGAATCTACATTAAATTCTACGGAAACTGAACCTAAGACTGAACATTTCACTGAAAAATGGCGGCCAACTGAAGAAAAAGTGTCAATTTTTGCCAAAATTTTTCGCAACGAAAGTGGTTTAGTTTCCGTAGTAAAATGTGTAGAATAAAATACTAAAACTTCAAGTTTAGTTTTCCGACAAGCGGGCAAAAACTTCGAGAAAAACGTATTTAAAGTTTCGAGACGGATTTAAACCGCGTTTTCAGATTTTACGTTTAGTCTCCGATGCCAGCTTCGTAAAGGATTCCCTACTCTTCTTCAGTTGCCATTGCAAGATGAAATCCTGGGCTGCTGGAGTAAGGTGAAGTTTCGCATAACTCACACGCTCCTCGTTAAACCGCACCTAGTACGGCTCGTTTGCAGGCTGAGGTCTATCCTGGGGTTTCCATTCCATTAAAAAAAGAGGAAAATCCTTAATCATATCCGCGCGTTGCACTGATGGCTTTAACGAATGAAAAACTGATCAACGAATTCGCCAAAGGTAAAAGGGTTTTGGATCATTAAACTAAACATTATAAAGAATCGAAAAAATGCGAAATTTAAAAAATGATATTTTGGATCTTCGGAACCGCTCATAATATATTTAATAATTGTCCTGTCACCAACATGTAACATACATTCTGTACTTTAATGTTTTCAATAAAACATTTTCGCTAGCTTGCAATTCATGTGTAAATGAAAGGTATATTTGTTATGTTTGTTATATGTTATATATTAACTCTTTTTAGCATTTATTTGAAAGTACATTTAAATGTAAGCGTTCAATACCTGTTGATTTGTGGTTTTTAAAAATAAGTTTATTAACGACCGTTTTCGAATAGCCATAATTTAGAATTTTTTTTGTAAATTAAATATATATCTTTATCAATAATGGATCGAATGTTTTCTCACTCTATTAAAAATGCCTAAAATAATATTCATTTGCATTTTATTGGTGATTGAAGTTATAGTGTATGTATCTTTATGAAGAAATTATAGTTATAGTTAGTTCTAATTAATTGTGTGTCCAGAAATGAAACAGTTATTATTATCTTCTTTCTCGAAAGTAATGTTAATGTTGATATAAAAACGTTAAAAATATTTAAAGTGTAATTAAAGTCTGAAGGAATTGCAGAGAATATATCATGATTTTTTTTATTAAATGGAAAATAAAAATTTAATAAATTAATTTCTGTATCCAAACAATTCTTCTTCGTGTGTACATACCCCGTTTTGTATGACTGTATGAATCCCTCTTAAGGGCAGGATACTTCAAACGGGTCAGTATATTTGCTTACAAATCCAAACGGTACTTAAAAAAAACTAAAAATAGCATCCAATAGAAACTTGTTCTGCATGCAATCATGTATTTCGTTTTTTAATTTTTGTTGAAATTATTTCATTACATTTATATTTATATTTTTTGTAATATTATTTCTATGTATTATTAATGAAATGCAAACAATGTTTTTTTTTTTAATTTACGCGTCGAAAAAGCGAAAAAAATATATCAATATTTAAAAAAAAAATACCGCTTTATTCATGTAGCCTAATTGACATCTAAAATAGCGTAGAAGTTCATGCACTAAATACTAAATGGCTATAATTAAAAAAATAATTTAGGTAATAGGTAAATCATACATAATTAACACATTGTTGGTGAAGCAGGAACCAGCATTTACTTATTGCATTATTCATGAATGTTTTTTTGGTACATTTAACAAATTTTGAATAATTAAATAAATCACACAAATCAAGATAATAAATCATAAATTTATTGAAGTCGCAGTAGGTAAAGGGAAAATAATTGATTAATAAATCGAATTATTTCTATTTATACAATAATGTTAAAATTGTTTTTGTATTAAGTTTAGAGTATAAACTTTAAAAATTAAAAATTATAATTATTGATAAAATATTGATATTTTTATAATATGTTTTCCTTTTGATAACCTTCTTCGTGTAAAATAATTTCAGATTTAAATCGTCTTTCTTTATGTAATTTGAATCATAGTTAAATTACAAACAATATTACTTTTTTTACATTCAATTGTTTCCTTATACATCTGCATCCCATATAATTAAAAACAGATCAACACTGTTACAAGAAAACAATCTATTGTAAAAATATGTATAATGTATAATATAAATATGATAAATAAAATGTGATTTATTTTACTACCTTATATGTATTTTGTATAATTTTGACCTTGTAAATCATGTATTCAACACATATTTAAATTTTATGTGGCTACATGTGCATATTAATACAAATAACCAGCATAGGGATTCTAGTTCAGTATCGAGTAGCGTAAAGTATTGAGTCGATACTACGTGTCAACGAAACCGTATCCTAGTTGGTATCGAGCACAATTTCGAGCAACCGATTTCTGTCATATTCGCACGATACCCTGCCAGGTACCGTGAGGGTCTCGAGAGCGTTCTATCTCCATTAAAACATATACAGAGAGGATTTTTTATCAGTATACATTAGGCGAACTGTATACCTGCAAAAAAGCCAAGTCAAACGCATTAAACCGATTAATATATGTATGTTTAGTTGCTTATAATACACAACTAAACGTCAAACGCTAAACTTCAAATATTTGATCGAAAATGTATACAAACGAAGAAAAAGTCGAAAGGAGGATAAGATATGTTTTCAATGAATCCAAAGTGGCCGAATACCTCGTTTAAGATGATTCTAAAAATAATGAAACTATTTTTTTTTTTCTTTGGAAGGTTGTATGTTTCGATCTCTTTATTCTATTGAAAAACGCAACGAAATAAATCATGACTAACACTGCATGCGTTACCGTCACAAGCAATTTTCTTTTTTTTTATTAAAGATACGTCACTTATTATTATGGAGAAATTACAGGTAAAAATATTAAGAGATTTTATTAACCCTTTGGGTACTGAATTATTTAAAGAGTATCATACATCTGAAACGTATTTAATTTGTTGCTATCTGAAGTAGTATGATAATGCAATATTTTGTATGTAGCAAATTGTTTATTTAAATTCAATATATAGTTTAAATAAGATATAAGTTTATAATAATTACAGAATAATAATGATAAATAAAACAAACAAAAATAATAACAAGTAGTTTTCAACTAACAACTAAATATATCAAAAAGAAAATTACTAATAATTTTGCAAAGTGTGATATTTTTCGAAACATGTTGGTAAATGCAGAGGTACTTGGCATTGTTTGCACTGCCAGGTAGTTTCACTTCTAATTTTGTTTTTATAACAAACTCGGCATCTTTTTGTAGGGTGTTGTTTGGACTCTGTTGATGGAATATTCTCTGGAAAGTGTGCCCAGGTTTTTGCCACGGCAATTATAATTTGGCAGTGACACTTGCTCTAATAGTTCTTCTGCAATATTCAGCCGATATGATACAACGCCAGAGGTTTTTGTGCTGTTTATTTTAGAATATATGATGTGTGCATTATAAATAGCCATGTCTAATAGATAAAATGCCATTTTCTTATATCCCTTTACACACTTTCTGATAACAGGGAAGCACGCTAGCATTTGGTCATGTTTATCAACACCTCCCATGCCTTTATTATAATCAACAATGTATGAAGGTTTGATAATATTTTCAAAATTGCCATCCTTTAGTTTTCGCCTTTTGCCTGTATCTACCATTCAAACATTTGCATGTTTTGTGCTAAGCATATACACGTCTTTTCTGTCTTTCCATTTCAATGCCAATAAACCACGACAGGATAACATTCTATATTCCCCTTTCTTCAATTTGAATGAAGCAAGCTGTTTTGGCATATGCTTTCTGTTTTTTCGGACAGTTCCAACGACATTTGTATTTTGGTTTTGTAAAACAGAAAATAATTGTGGCGATGAATACCAGTTGTCCATGTATAATGTGTAGCCTTTATTTAGAATTGGTTGCGCCACTTCCATGACTACACTCTCTGAAGCAGGTACTGTACTTTATCTTTGCCTACGTATATTTTGAAATGCATGCTGTAGCCAGATGAAGATTCACAAAGTTTATATATTTTGATGCCAAATCGAGCTCGTTTTGATGGGTTGAATTGAATATAACTCAATCGTCCCTTGAACTTCATCAGAGATTCATCAATAGATACTTCATTATTAGAAGTATATAGATTAGAGAATGTATTATTGAGATAATCTACTAAATTTCTAATTTTTCTTATTCTATCATTTTTATTTATTATTTCATTATCTGTAAAATGCAGAAAACTTGAAATGTCAAAAAACCTATCCCGAGGCATTGTGTTTGCGAAAATTGGTGTATTTATAATATTTCGTTTAGACCAATACATATGTAACTTTGATTTCTTTACTTGGGACATCAAAATGCATAACGCAATATATGCTTTCATTTCATCAGAACTTACAGGAAACCATCTTTGATTCCTTTTCTTGGCAAAACCTTTTTTTTTCTATTTTTTGTCTAGCATACCTATTTGTTTCTTCTGTTATAATATCCCAAAAACTTTGAGTGAGCACTTGGTGTAAGACATTCAATGGCGAAGGACTATCACTTACTCTTCGCAGGCAAATAGGATTGATTCCAGCAATATCGGAAAATTGTTTTATATTAGGTATATTTTCTGTTTCATTCCAAACCCATTCCTCCTGAAATGGTTGATCAGATGACTCACTATCACTACTCGATAAGAGTCTGTTGCGTCTTCGTCGTATGGGTTGTATGTCGCTATCACTATCATCTTCCAATTCGTTATTGTCTTCACTTTCCATTTCACTGATTGACGCATCTCTATCAAATTCTTCATTAAATTCTCGTTCATTATCACTTTCGAATAATGCAGTTTCAATATCTGATATTATGGAAGAGATAAAATATAACTAAATATCGTCAAACAATCTCAGTTTTTTACTCGCAAAGCAATAGCGTTAGGTGCTAGTGACAACTAACAAAAACAAAACCAAAAACATAAAACAATCGTCACAAATTAGCGCACGGCAAACTCAAATCGTTTTTACAGCCGTATTGCGCATGCGCCGCGCGCTCCCCGGCACCCGTTTAGCTTGCGTTATTTGAAATGACGGACTCGTCAAATGTTATTACGCCAAAATTTGCGCATGACGAGCGTGAGCCGTCAAATGTACCCAAAGGGTTAAGATAATTTGAAAGGAAAGTAACAATGAAGAACAATAAACTTGAAATAAATAAAATTGTTTAATTGTTTTTTTAATTATCCTAGTTGAAAGAATCGTTGTGTATTATAGGCAACTAAACACATACATTATTGCGTTTGACTTGGGTACATAGGGGATATGTATACCGTTAAAAAAACCTCTCTGTATACACCTTTTTTCGTTTGTTGAATTATGACACAATTCAGGTTTCCTATTTAAATAAACGTTAATTTATTTGAAGCCCTAAAATAACGTGAAATTGTGAAATTCGCTAGCATTTTTACATTAAAAAATTAAATAGTTACAATTAAGTTATGATAGCGTAAAACCATCCTCTATATAAAATTTGTTTATCAACTAATTATTTTAAAAGTGGAATATATAATATGTAATATTGTTTTTTTAAGCGATCAATAATTTTTCAGAAATATGGACCTCTGTTGAGGATACTTCACTAAACCCTTTTTAATGTAGCCCTTCAATAAAGTTCGAGTAACATTACTTTTTTTTTCATTTTTATTCAAATCATTTCAAAGCAGTACTATTTTTTAAATAATGTGTCTGCAAGAAATTGCAGGAAATCAGCCTGACTTCTCTCATACAATACTCAACTAGAAAACCAACTTGCCTCGATACCGAGTAAATCGGTCATCGAGCGCCGCCATATTGCAAAAAGAACTAGAATCCGGGCCCATATGATATTCGTCTTTTATTATGTATATAAAAAAAACAAAATTACTTCTTTATACCACTTGAACTTTTTATTAATCGTGACTAGTTTCGATTACACGGTAATCATTTTCAAACAATAGTAAATACAATTCCCTGTTTAACTAATATTTATACGTGACTATAATGCTTCGAAAAGGGGGGTATAGGTTAAGTCGACCTGGTCTAGCGCCTCTAATAAATCCATTTTAATCCAAGATGTACAATTGAAAGTACATCCTCGCCGAAAGTATGGTTTTCTTCGTTTAGATGTTTAGCGAAAGGAAAGTAGAGTTGTTGTTTTTTAATCTATACGATCTGTAAGGTTCTTTAAGTCTCGTCTCGAAATTCCGACCACATTGACCTATGTAGCACATTCCGTAGTCTGTACATACTAGTTATTAATATTACCTTCATTGTAATGTTTTTTCCGTGATATCAGATCTTATAATTATAAGATGGAGGTTGCAAATTAAAACGAGTGAGTATTAACATGTACAATTTTACCCTATTGTTGGTTTCATTATTAATTAACATGCCAGCTTTTTTAATAACAATGTTTAATGCACCTGTAATATATACATGTATTACACAAGGTATACCAGGTAGACCCGTTTTTAAAAGTTTGTAAATTTTTATAGCTATTATTATGCTATAATAAATTAACCATTAATCCGTACCATACCAATAAATCGTAAAATAATTTACAGGGTAATAAAATTAAATGTGAAATTTTGTGAACAATTTAAACTATTAAAACGAGCTTCTTGTAGTGTACTGTTGGTTTCATTCTCAACTTTTACACATCAGTAACTATTGTAGTATGTATGGTGGCAAAAAAACATGATGTGGTCCATTTGCTAACTCGTCTATTTTCTATGTGCGCTATTATAAATAACTCTTTGTGCAAATTTGCTATTATAACATTTATTAAAAGCTTTCTTGCTTTTAAAGGCACATTCTTGGTATCGCTTTGAATTTGTCTTAGTTGTTTTCCATAATTCTTAGTGGTATGATTGTTTCATTTCAATTTTATCACCAGTAAAATAATTGAAATAAATACAAGGCATTTGTAAACTTTGATTTTTATAATAGAGTGAAATTTATATTTTCCGTATTCCACATTTTCTTGTATTTTGGAAAATACGCTGGAATCATCGTCTCAACTTTTTTTTTTTATTTTATTGCGCTTCGATGCTTCTTTGAAATCCCTCTACAATGATATACGCTTCCATAGCCTGCGATGACCCACCCCAGTTTTTGAAGTACAAATGCTCAATGGGCTTAATTATGAGGCCTTTTGCAAATTATCAGAATGAATTTGTTATCCCAAGATATATTTTTTTTTTGTTTTTTTTTGCCAAAAATTACACCCTTGCAAGAATAGTAATCAATATATTTTAAAATAATTAATTGTATAAAGTGTAATACACCTCCAGCAGATGCATTATAGTTATGAACAAAACTGCGTTTTGACCACTCCCATTCAAATTCACAAAAAAACCAAGGAATTCCGTCCTCACTAATTTGTTTGCTTGCTATAGCAATATATCTTTCTTCTAAAGCTACTTTTTTCATATCATCCACAAATGACTCATTCCAAGACTGAAATGAACATTGTTTTATTCTGGAGGTTTATTTTTATCATTGTCGCCATTATGTTCGACTAGAAAATCATAAACCAAGATACAAATTTTCATGATCAATACTTATTTAGGAAAAGTAAAATATTTTGAATAATCTTCAACTTTTCAACTATGTCCAATTCAAATATAAATTAATGTCATGCGTATCTTCACAACAGCATATGTAAATTTTATCGCATCTTTTACATATCAGAGTAACAGAAGATTTCAATCGGGCCATTGACTCAGATGAAAGTAATAGCGTTTTTAGCTTACTTTACTAGTGCGCACTTGACGGTTTTTTACGTTTTCTGCTGTGCACTTTTTCAGTGCACTCGCTATGACCGATTGCAAAACAACGACGCTGACTTGGGGAGTAAGTGCACGAGGTCTAGTGCAATATGGCCGACAAAACTCTAAAACTTAGAGCAACGAAGGTAAGTGCTTTTATGTTTTTAATATCATTGAGCCAAGCCGGAGGTAAGCAGGAAGCACCGCCTTTTTATTATTATTATTTCGCGTAGCGTGGTGCCCACCCCTGTTACAAAATTTCAACAAATATGCACGTTTTGAGCTCCCTGAGTCCATTATATCGAATTTAAAAAAAAAAAAAATGTCTATTTGTGTGTCTGCAGTTCAATTTTTTCTGATAATTCACAAGGACGATGGTTTCCAGAATGAGTAATCTCCCAAAGAAGACACTCGCCCTGGCCGGGACTCGAATCCTCATATCCGTACATTTCTATGTGATGCGCAATAAATGTCCAGGAAATCTCGTTTTTATTCACTTGAAAACAGCATTTTATTAATAATATTACACCAAATTTGTAAATATAGGTGGCATTAAGCGATATCCAGTCGGAGTTTCGGAAATTTGTAATTTTTAAAACGGCATCTTGCAAAGCCCAAAAAATGCGCAAATTTACCCTAATTTAAACGATTTAGTATCTCTTTAAATAACCGAAATCCATATGGCTGAGCTCGTAAAACGGACACCCTGTATAGGAATAAATGGGCATTAGTAAGCGGAAAATTTACAAATAATTACGATCCACGATTGCCACGAACGAATTCGGTAATGGACTCAAAGTAAAAAAAATGTGCATTTTCTATTTATTATCCGATCGTATTTATAAAGTAAACATTCACTTAATTTATGGTCTTGATATTTTTTTACCACAAATATTGTAAAAAAATACTATTTAAATGAGCTTGTGTTATGTTATGCAAAACTGAAATTGATATTAGACGAGAATTAAAAATGTCATATTATTAAGAATACTTTAAAACTTATAAAAATGAATTTCCAGATATTTAGGTCCACTGGTGTAAGGACAATGAACTGTCAGAGTCGAACATTTGTAAATGTAGTTCAGCGTGGGGTATTGTGTATCAGATTTAATAATTTCCCAACAGGCCTCCAAATACTTTGCCGCAACCATTTTATAACACAAACATAAACATGAGTTGCTTTATTTAATGACATATGTTTCAGTGCATTATTTTAATATTGATAGTAATTTTAATTAATTAAAGTTACGCAATTTTTATTATTGAATTTCAACTTTACAAAAGCCGAAATAAATATTATCAAAAAAGAGCAGTATGACGTTAATTTCAAAAAATCGCCCGCAGTTTACTCTAGGAGACTGTGTAAAATATATATATATATAGCAATCCATGGTCGACAGTTATATTTTTTTTCTTCCGTAAGTCATGTAACGAAAGCGACAGCGCGCCATATTTCTTATATTTTCATACAGTAATCCACGTGTGATAAACTAAGCAGCAGCAGACTAGAAGAATATGACGGCTGCTTTTATCAGTATCTTGATTTGCCTACATTATAAATATCATCAATTTGTAACCCGTTTATGCTGTTGTCTGTCCATTTTGGGCGTCCAATTTTTAATACGTAGTGCTAGACGGTGCCAGTGCTATAAATAATTTATCGCGTATGTAATTAACATTTGATTCCACTATTCTTTTCTGTTCTCTTGATAATTTTTCATAATATGTTTTGTTTAGTGATATATGTCCATTTCGTGATTCTGTTAATTTACTAACGATACCATTTTAACAGATTAAACAGTCAAAGTTGGGTCATATTTAATACATCATTTGTAAACTCTTCCAGCTTCAAAAAATAAAAAAGACATTTCTTTTTTTTTTATTTTAATGTTTCCATTAGTTGTGTTATTATTTTGTCTAATTCTGGGTATGTTATATGTTTTAATTGTATCTTAGAATGGTTTATTTGTTTTGCGGTAAGGATTTTACATATATTTGTGAAGTATTCGTTTAATTCATTCGCATATGTCTATGTTGTGATCATTTTTGTTCTTGCTTCTAAAATTCTAGTTAATTACCTTACATATGCTACTAGGACTGCTTTATTCATTTAAAATTTATTTTGTCGTAGATATGTGTCCGCGAACGGCAGCTCGATCTCAGTAGGCTGAGTCGTGGATAAGAAAATAAAATAAACTAAACAAAATGTTGAGCGCCACTTGATTAAAAAAAATATTTATGGCACTTACCCTTGGCTAAAATCAAGAAATTATAGCGTAGCGAAATTAAAAGATGTTGATACAAAGTTTAAAAAAGAAATAAAATAAAAAAAATATATTAATAATATTTGATTCTAAAATATTCAACAAATCAAAAGTAATCATTATATATTGAAATAATTTAATAAAAAAAGTATCCAATCTAGAGAAAATAATAATAAATACCGACATAATAAACTTGTTTATACAAATAAATTCTCCCAGAAAATGACATCACCTTGTTTACATTTTTTTATACTCCTATCTTCCAAAAATCGTCTGTTACAAAATAGCGTTCTTTTGAAAAATAATTATAGACCTTTGTTTCTTGTTCCTACCTATTTTCACCTTTCATTTTATCAATAATTCACCAAATATTACTCGTTGGCTTCCTCGCTTCTTCCACCGCGTCTCTCTTGTTACATGAAAAAATATCCAGGCTGCAGCAATGTACCTTACACCATCAACTCCAAATTCCTACAGCAAATCCGACGTTCGCCGTAAACTCCTCGAGAAATATCCATACCGCAAAAAATATACATACGCTCGGAAAATATTTATTTGACGATTTAAATCGGAACCTCGAGGCCTCAAGACGAAATGCGGCCTTAATTAGATTAATTTTTATTTTGGGTTTTGTTCACAGATTATAATTTTTCCACAACGGTACAGCATGTGTTCGTTTTTTATTTTCAACCTCTTGGGCACATCTCCATCCAGATTAAATATTCAAAGGATTAATTCAGTGATTAATTTTTTGTTGGGTTTTCCGAAGGAAAAGCGGTTTGTTGATTTTCCTGTTAGGAAAGGCATTACTTTGTAAGAGTAACTTTTTCTTGATCAGATATAATGGTCGAGAGATCTTTTTTATAGTGTGCTATGTACAAGATCGTTCTTAATACTAAACAATATATTTACAAATTTAACTAAAAATGTCTGTTAGATGGTGGGGGCGAGAAATTTACACAATAAACCGCGTGTACGCGCTACAGGGGGTTGGCCTGCATTCCTCGCTCTGGGTAGATAACGATTCCATTGTTCTGTCACGTACGGGATCCAAAACGGTCGGTCGATGTTTTTCGGTCTTAAAGATGATGGTTTCGGAATCGTAAATATCATCAAAACCGATTATGTCACACTCTCCTGACAGAACACAATGTCCTGGACCTACTGGTTCCCCTTGTCTTTATTAGTGCCACTTGTGGAACACCATCGTTTCCGGGAATCAGCTTCATGATTCTTCCCATCCTCCACTGCATAGGAGGCAGATAATCCTCCTAAATTAGCACTAGGTCGCCTTCCTAGGATCGCTGGATCGCTGATATCATCGTTCTCCACTTTCAATCTCCCAAAATCGCTCAAGATTAAACTTGCCGCAATATACATTCATTGCGGTGTTGCAAGATTGTTTTACACTCGACCCTTGTCCTCCACCACAAACCCACCCAAAGTGAATTTTGTGAAGAATAGGTTTATCCTTTCCTAATTCTATTTATCCTTCGCATAATGACCGCCACTATAAATCCGCGTCGATTAAAAGGTCTATTGGTCAGGAAATATTAAAGTTAGGATCAGCTAGTTTGATGTTCTCGGGTATGTTTAATGATTTTTGCAGAAGCTATTGTGCGGCTGCGCATCAGTGACCTTTGATAATACTGAACAATCTATATCAGCTAAAAATTTACCAATATTCGATTTTAATTTCAATTTTACCAGTTCTTTAATTCCCGAATTTACTTCAACGACCCAACTGATGTTCATATTTACTTCCGTTGTTGGAAGTTGCAAACTTTTTGCTAATTGACTCGACATAAGGTTAACTTGTGAACCGCTGCCTAATAAAGCCCTACATGAATATTTATTACCCCACCTATCAAATACAGTAATTACCGCCGTAGCCAAGCACACCTCCAACCTTGAATTTAAATACGCTGATGTTGAAGTTGTAGGTTTATTAATATAACTACCATTTGTGGGTTCATTTTTGTTTTTACTTAAATGAACTAGCACGTTATGTTTTTTATTGCATTTTGTGCATGGTTTATCATTACAGTTACGAGCTAAATGATTTGTTACTTTTAAACAATTCATGCATGCGTTTATCTCTTTTGTTTTAGCAGTTCTTTCGGAAACTGATAATCTTAAAAACGCATTACACTTATATAATAAATGATATTCGTCGCAATTTGGACATTTTGTTTTCGATTTAGCAAAGTTTACCGTAATTTTTTTTTACCTAAAAGGTAAAAATTGTACCACTGTTTGAATGTTGGAAATTCGTCACGTTTTAGCGACCTGTCCCATTCTGTGATGGTGGTGCTATCAATTTTTGACAAAACGATCAAAACAAGTAAATCGTCCCACGTATCTACTGAACGTTTCAATGCCCTCAATGACCTAACATTTAGCGAAACAGTATCTAAAACCCTTCTTAGCCCCATGCCTGATTCCTTGCTCATCGAGGGAATTTCTAAAATTGACTTTATATGACATTGGACGAGTTTACGCGTATTATCATATCTTTCAATTAGGGTTTCTCACGTCTCAACATAATTATCACTACTAAGACTGATACCCTGCATTAATTTCGCGGCGTCCCCCTCAAGTGAAGATATTAAATACCGGTGTTTATGTAACGAGTTGATGTTTTTGTTTTCGTGAACCATTGATGTAAATGAATCTTTAAATCTTAATCAATCGCTTAATTGACCGGAAAATTAATTGTATGTGGATTATAAAAATCCCTATTAGGGTCGTTTGAACTCGACTGAGATTGTCTACCTGTTAATCACGACCCTGTCGCTTCCGTGGCTAATAGCCTTTTAAATACTTTAACGGTTGAATAATAATAATTATCAAAATTTGCATACTCTTATGTGTTATCAGCATCATCATTTATGGATGCAATTTTTTATTGAACGTTATAAAAAGCATCACAAGTTGCTTCAATCTTTCTTTATCGCTCTTTTAAATCAGCAAAATTTAAGTTATCTTTGTCCAATGTATTGATAAACCCTAGTTAAAACACTCTATATTGCCCCGCGTTCTCACCTAAGCTTTTTTTAACTCCGATTTAATTTCGGCCATGATAAAAAAGTATAAAAAATATTATATCCCCCTTGAATATATGTATATACAGAGAGGTTTTTTTAACAGTATATCCCCTATGTATACATGTAAAATACCCAAGTCAAACGCATTGATGTATGTGTTTACTTGTCTATAATAGGCAACCCTAACGATCGATTCCTTCAACTGGGATAATTCAGAAAACAATTAAACAATTTTCTATTTCTGTTTATGACAATATCTAAATGCACAATGTGGAAGAATTTTCGCGATCGTTTGAGTTACCATCTTGCAGTTTCTGGTGGTCATTTCTAGCACTTATTCTTATAATTTATTCTTATTTATTTAAGTTTATTGTTCTTCACTGTTACTTTTCTTTCAATTTGTCTTGATAGAATCTATTAATATTTTTTGCCTGTAATTTCTTCATAATAATAAGTGACATATTTTTTATAAAAAAAGGAAATTGCTTCTGACGGTAACGCATGCAGTCAGGCCCTGCTAACTCCATTGGATTTCGTTATTTCATGATTATTATTATTATAATCAGATGTAAGTAGTTTTATCCCAATCCACTAGATGCGCAACTGCCGATAATATTTAAAGCATTCGCCAATAGATGGCAAAATGCGGTCTTTCTGGCGTGGGCATTACCTAAGTAAGCGTTGAAAAAACAACGTTAATTTTGTGTAAGTTGAAACATTTTTGATGAATTACTCTTAAAAATTGTGTGATAAAGCGTGATATAGTACATATTGTGTTGTCAAATTGAAAAGGTAGATGAAGACCCCTGAATGCGCACTAATCTTCACAAAAATTGAGGTAAGTTTATTTGTTATAAGTAAATATGTTTAGTCGACAGTAACATTAAATTAATCTAAGTGCAGTACAGCGTCATTTTTAAATGTTTATGATATTAATATTTTGTTGCATTAAATGTTAAATGTTTTTTTTTTTTTTTTGAGAAATTATTTTATAAATTTTATTTACAATAAATGTTATGTCACTAATTTTGATTTATTTGTTTATTTTCAGGCTGCTGTTAAATGTGTGTGTTCTTCCATCAAAACAATTTTGATATGTGCTGCTAAACAAAATTTTGATTGACCTGGGGATGTGTGAAGCAAATCTGTATGTGCTTGTGTATGTTCGTCCTTTTCACTGAAATATCTCGCTCCATTCTCGTATTATTTCCTGTTAATAATAATAATAATAATAAATAATAATAATAAATCTTTATTGTCCAACAGGAAACAAGTCCCAATTATAGAACAAATATACAATAATCAAATACTAACATAGCATAGAGAAAATATGAAGATATAAAAATGGTAGTATAACATTAGCATTACAATAACTATAGTTCTTGAATATATTGATCCAAAATAGTTAAAACCATATTTAATTTATCGTGAAATATATCGCAAGATTCGGATATCTTATTAAAATAAGTTGACATTATTTTGATAGGTGATTTCCGCCCAATGTCGGTTCTATTTGCTAACATATTAAATGTTGGTGATCGTCGGCTATAAAAAAATGGAATATGCAGCCTAATTGTATTTAATAAGTCCGGTGAGTCAATAGAATTATGCAAGAGTTTGTACAGAAAGGAAATACACGTTTTTTGTCGACGAGTTGCGAGACTCCTAAAATCAAATTTGCGCAGAAGTAAGTTATGGTCTACACCTCTGTTTGGATAAAAACCTTCTGATTTAAAATGTAATAATTTTAAAAATTTACGTTGTATGCCTTCTATTTGACTAACCAGACTATGGCTGCATATTCCAGCTTTGATCGTACATAAGAATTATACAACGTGTATTAAGGCTGGCGTTTACTAGAAAAGGAATGATGCGATGACAGAAATAGTTGCGAATCGTCAAGGAGGTGATGCCTCTCGATTTTAATAGCGAACTAATTGAGAAATATGTAGAACACTGTAGTTTGTTTTTTATTTAATTTACATATGTGTATGTGTGTGTATTCGACAACCGACGCTGCGCGTTCTATTTTTTTAGTGAAATCAATGAATATGCTGTTTGTTATTTTTTAGTGTATAAAGAGACAGTGCATAAATATATTTGATGAATTTTGTCGTATCATCGAATTACTCAATAGATGTTATAATGTTTTTATTCTCATTTTTAGAGAAAAAAAAAAAAAAATAGAAATCACAGAATTATTGCAAAGCACAGAGTGGCAAACGATTCATTAAATATGTATGCGCTTTATACCTACTCGAACTTTGACTGTATATGTAATCGAGCTTGATTTTTCAAACTAAAATATTTTCATACTTACATTTTTTGTGATACCTAAAGTCGTTATTAACTTCCAAATTTTAAATTAAATGTAATAATTTTTACTATAAGTTTGTAACAGTTTTTATAAATATTTGAATATTCATAAAATTTACCTTTTTTATAAAAATGATCCTCAAATATTTATTTATTATTTTTTTATTTGCAAGCCGTCTCCTTTTCTAAGAATTGATATCAACTTTATTATTTTAAATTGAACACCCTATATATTATTTTTTATTAGATTCCTCTTCACATTATCTTTACAACAATATAATACAGTTTGTAGTTTTGATTAGATGTTACTGTTGTTGCTGTTTCTAAAAATCTAAAATCATTATTTTATATGCATACTGAGATAATACTATTCTATGCAATGGTTATTTTAAGTATGAAATATTTATATACTTGGTGCCCGAATAATAGAATACTAATTTTATATATGTGACTTAAAACGTTTTTTTTTTAATGGCACCCTATAGTTTTCATTTTTTTACATGAATATATAGCGGACATGTCTAAAGTAATGACGAATATGACTTCACACTCGACAATAAGTGAAAATCCCGAATGTTTTAGAAAACACTTATAACCATCCAGAAAGTTTTTCACCATTAGCCGTAGTTCATAGTGTTGCATCGTGTATATTCTAATTTTTAATTTTGTAGGTCTAATAAATAACGACGAAATCGTTGAAGTCAAATGTTCAAAGAAAGTAGCAGACTCAAATTTAACATTGAATGAGGCTGTGTTAAAAAATAAAATTCCATTTTTAAAATTACATGATGGTGAAATTCGACTAAAGCGAAATCATGACTATTATTATCAGGTAATACTTTTTAACTAAAATACTTTTGTATTAATTGAATTTATATATAGGTTCAGGGACAGCTGTCAATTACCAACAGTAAAGTTTGCCATTTTATTGTATATACAGGCGATAAAAATCCAATATTTATAGAAAAAATTAAGAGATTCTGAATTATGGATTGAAAAGTTACAAAAATTAGATAAATTTTACAGGAACTGCTTAGCTCCAGAAATGATATTAAATAGGCGCGAAAAAAAAAAAATGTCGAGATCCCACATATATCTTAGAGGCTCAAAAAGAATTAAACCATCCCTAATATTAATATTTATAAAACCAATAAAACACAGATTAAATTGAATAATTTTAAATTCTCAATTAGTTTTGGGTTATCAGCCCATTGTCAAGAGAATTCAAAATTGAGTTTATTTAAATTTCTATGGATATTAATTTTTATAGATATATTGATTTTTTAACTTGTGTTGCAGGCAAAATAATTTCGGTCCATAGACATTTAAATAAACTCAATTTTAAAGTATCTTGATAATGAGCTGATAACCAAAACTAGTCGAGAATTTAAAATTACTCAATTTTATCTGTGTTTTATTTGTTTTATTGGTTGATTTTTAATAATGTATTCATATTTATTTTATTCAATTTTATTTTTTAACACATATTGGCTGGATCAATTCCAGCTTCCAAGAACTTTCCCTGGCCGGGATTCCATTTTATTTTAAAATTCCTATAAAAAATAGGAGTCATCAGTGTCAATTTTCATATATATTCATATATATATACACACACACACTTCCTAGCCATATGGGTGTAGGATCAATATTCATATACTATAAATAAACGAAAAATTAAAATTATCTTTATTTGAGATGTTGTTCTACACAAAGTGTAGAACAATAATAGTGGAATACAACGGTGCATGAGATTGTTAATCATTTTAGAGGAAACATATATACATTTTTTTGGAAAATATATATTTCTGCTTACTGTACAGTCATGCTATTATTTTTTATAATTTTACAATTATATTGATTCATTTATGATCATTTGTCTTTTATTACAATCCTCTCAAATAAAATTATTTGAAACATTACATTTTTTTATAAATCTAAAAAAAACATAATAATACATTATCACTCTGTAACCTTTGCAAAAAGATTCATTCATATTTGTATACTGCTTACTGAACACTATTTAAAATGTTTATTATTTTAGAATGGCATGCGGATCGTCTGTGTTGTAGAATCGCGGCACGCAGAGATAACTGGATATTTCTGTCTTTGTCATATTCATTGAATGTGAGACAGCATTAAGCTACATACATAAATTCGGACACATATACACATGCATACACAAACATTATCAAGAATAGGGGAAAAACATCTATTGAGTATCTCTTCAAAATTAATTAACAATCTTTGTTTGTATTTTTCCACAGTATTAATTATTTAAACGATTACTCATAACGTTAATTTTATAAATAATTTAAAGGTGATAAACGCAAATAACATTTATTAAAATATGGTACACTATTTACCGCTATCTATATGAGACTTAATGAACTAATATTTGTCTAGTCAAATGCAGAAAACTATATGTAACTTGCCGGTTTTATTCAATATGACCGAATTTCACGGGAATTAATGATATTTTCGGAACGACCTTCCTAACTAAACAGCATTGTTTTCTGACGAAAAAATGTATTCAACCAAAACTACATTAAATGTAGATTATTACGACATATTTAATTTTCTTTCAATAATTATATTAAAAAGTAAAAATATAGCACATTCTTTGCATAAAATGTGCTAACTTTGGACGTAATTTTCTTCTAAACTATTAATCAGATTAATTTTTAAATAACTCGTTCGAAATCTGTGGAGTTTTAGGATTATTTTGATATATAATATGATGAAATTCATTATTCAGGGTTTGTTTGTTGTAGGAATTCAATTGGTACAAAATCGCTTCATTTTACATACGATAAACGCCAGCCTTAAGTGTATTAAGATTGTGGAATTGGGTGGAATTTCGACAGATTAAACCTAAACCGCTATTGTGAAAGAATCTTCTAGATTCTTTCACAATAGCGTCAACATGATGATTGAAGGTTAAATTACTGTCAAAATAAACTCCCAAATCTTTAAATACTTTAACGCACTCTAAAATATTTCCGTCAATTGTATAATTAAACTTAAGTGGAATAGATACTTTAGTGAATGGCATATTTTTACATTTCGCGATATTTAGATTGAGTCCATTTCTTTCGCACCATGATGATATAGTGTTAAGGTTAGTTTGTAAGACTATGCAATCATTGATATTTTCAACATTATTATATATTTTTAAATAATCAGCGTAAAGCAGGTGTTTGCAAGTCAAAGATTCCGAAAGATCGCTAATGAATATATTGAAGAGAAGTGGTCCCAAGATTGAACCTTGGGGTAGCCCAGAAGTTGGAGAGTATTCGTGTGATTTAAAGCCATTAACTACCACGTATACAATTCGTTCACTAAGATAACTGTGAATTAAAGATATGGATGACGCATAAAAACCGAAAGTATTTAGCTTTGATAACAGAATATTATGCTGAACTGTATCAAAGGTTTTTGACAGGTCCGTGTAGATCACATCAAGATGTCCTTTACCATCAACGGTTTCAGCAATATCATGAGTAATGAGGGTGAGATTAGTTACAGTTGAGCGGTTGGGAATAAAACCGTGTTGTTTATCAGAAATATAGAGTTTAATATGATTATAAATTTGGTCAAAGAGTAAACGTTCAAATACTTTAGCAATATGCGGGAGGATAGCAATAGGACGAAAGTTATTAATATTCGTTAACTTCAGAGAAGTCTTAGGTATAGGACAAATTGCAGAAATTTTTAGACACCGCGGAAATGTGCACGTTTTTATTGATAAATTGAACAATATTGCAAGAGGAACATTTAGTATGCTAGCACAATCTTTTAATAAAAATGAAGGTATATTATCATCCCCGGATTTAAAATTATTTGGTAACTTTCTTAATAGCTTGAAAACAGGCTGATCTGATGTAGAGGCAAAAACGAAATTATGAATTAAACTTAAATTAGAGATAGTATGACTATCTTATATATTATATATCTTTCTTTTTTTAATTTTTCTTTTTTTTTAAATAATACTTTTTGACTAAAATTCAAAGGTTAAAGCTATTGACTCTCAGTAAAGTAAGTAACTATTCTACAATTCATAGTTAATAAATCACTTGTGTCACTTCCATTACGAAAAGTCAACAGCGGACAACTTAATTTTGTACAAAAAGTATTTTTCAAAAATTGTAAAATGGTAAAATATGATATTGTATTTTTTCGTATAAATTATCAAAAAAAATCAAATTATGTAATTTTATCATTTATTACAAGTAAAATGATGTTAAAATTATTGCTTTTAATATATAATTCTTTTATTATTAATGTTATAATGCGTGTGATTGAGCAATGAAACTGAGTATTTAAATATCGGGAGAGGTAAAAACTGCACACTACACCTGTTGACTGTTAACAATGAACTAACTTTTATTTTAAAATAGTTTTAACAGAAACACATGAGGGCGCTGTTATACAAAATAAAAAATATAAACTAACAAATTAATAAATTCAAGATATGAAATCTCAATAATTAATAATTAATTGTTTAAAATTATATATATATATTTAGAATATCATAATGTAATTTATTGTTTTTAAATAAATTTGTTAAATTGTTTACGAGTATTTTAATTTTTATAAATTATTTTTTTTATAAATAAATTTAATTTGAATTTACCCGCTGAAATCCCCCCTTCCGCTAAAAATGTGATTACTGCGCCCCAGCTGGATTGGGATAAAACTAATCGAAACGCAGTATGAAACGTTAACATAGGAGTTATGTATCTATATTAATCTATGCATGCAGTGTTAGTCATGATTTATTTTGTTGCGTTTTTCAATAGAATAAAAAGAACGAAACATACAAATGTTTTAGTTTAATTATTTTTAGAATCATCTTCACCGAGGTATCCTCCTGTAGTACTGTTGGAATTGTTACACACGCTTGAAATTCGACTTTTTCTTCGTTTGTATACATTTTCGATCAAATATTTCACACAATTTGAAGTTTAGCGTTTGAGGTTTAGTTGTCTCTTATAGGCAACTAAACATACACACATTAATGCGTTTGACTTGTTTTTTTTTTGCAGTTCACCTAATGTATACTGATAAAAAACCTCTCTGTATATATAAAAAAAGATATTCCTTTGAATATTAAAATTATACGGGAGCAAAGTTGTAACAAATTAGCACATTTAATAACTCAAATAGGGACCAGAGTGATAAAATAGGTTAAAGTCAGAGACTCGCCAAATTTCCTCCATGAAGTAACAATCTACTGAACTCCCTTCCACGACCTCGTCTCCGGTGCCGTTGATTCCGCAGGAAGCGATCGACCTTGTCTCTGCAAAACTTCCGGCATTATCTTCTCAGTCAGAAGTGACTGAGAAGATAATGCCTTGTTGTCGGCTTCACGGACGTCTTCGACCCTTTGTCTTTGACCTTCCGGCGCCGTCTTCTTGGGCGATGCAAAAACAGCGAACGTGAATAGTAGGCGTGAATTAGGACCCGGCTCTTTGCCTTGTGATGTCTTCTAATTCACCAAAACTTTTTAATCACTGACGATTACTTCTGATCTCAATTTAAACTAATTATTCATCATCCGGTTCGAAGAGGGCCTTATGAGAATTACAATAACACCTATCTTTTCCGTTCATTCGTATTTTTGAAATTTTATTTTGATTATGTAATTACGATTAAATTATGTAATATTAATTGTAATGCACTGACCTTGTTCCGAATAGAATAATAGAATAGAATGGAATACGATTGCAATTAAAATAAACATTCAATTGTAAGTGATGTAAAATATATTAACTGGGTTTTTGAGTTTAATGTTATTAATTTAATAGTAATTCAGAGATATACAATTAATTGTGAAAGATTAATTCGTTTAATTTTTTTTTTCTTAAATCTCGAAATAGTTAATTTTCTTTTTAAACAAAAAATTATACTCGAATCAATTAAAATATTAAAATGAAAAGTTTCCGATAAGCAAGTTGGTTACAATATTAATTTTATTGCATTTGAACGGGAATTCATTTAATCGAGATAAAAGAATATTAAATTAAACTAAATCTTTAAGAAACATTTTCGAATGAGTACTAAAAGAAAATATATTTTTGTCTTTTTGTTCCTTTGAAATGCACAAAATGTTATAAGTTTATTGAAAGTTATTATCAATCCATATTTATTTTGAAACAACCGTTACTTTTCTAATCTTCAATTAGAATATCTCTAATTTACAAAACAATCACATTTTAAATTGAAACGCCCTATATATTTTATCGTAATTTAACAAAAAAGTTATATATATATATATATATATATATATAATCTTTTTTTAGGATTATACACGTATTAAATGCTTTTATATATATTTTTTAAATTCATTAGTATTTATATATTATTATACGATTGTTTTGAATTTATACAACAAATAAATACTTACTATAAATGAAAAAATATAATAATTTATAAAATGAATATTTACCATTAATAACAAACGTATCATATCAATAACATTTAAAATTAATAAATCTCAAAATTAAGTAGATTTTTTTTATGGTTGTTAATAATAATAAGTATTTAATTATTTCACTTCGTATATAATTATTACTTTAAAATTAATAGATAATATTCGCCGTTTCTTATGCGATCAACACCCGGACAAGATCTATCTTTGCACCGGAGATAGGTTACATTATTGGTTATAAATTTTATTTTATATACGTACATATCAAAAATATAATAGGTTCGTCCAATATCGCGAATAACATCCATGTAAACACCACGATAAACAAGAAAATACCGATAAGTTTACAAAAAAGTAATGTAGATGATATCTTAACCCCCATTTTCATTTTTTATTGGCCCCAATAAATATCAAAAATATTTCAGCAAATTTCCATATTTTTTAAACGGGTATTGGACTTGTAAGGTTTGCAGATGTTTTATTATTTGTAAAACCAAAAATTCAACTCCTATGTAATATTGTAAACGGCAGATTTCGGCAATTGAAATAAAATGTATAAGCTTCTATATTATCAGCATTAAAATTGTCCATTTATTATTTTTTATTATTACATGGGTGTACTAATGGATAGATTATTTGAATTGCGATCAATTTATTTATTTTAATAATGAAACTCGAATCCTTTAAATTAATAATGCAGCGTGTGATTTTATCATCGTTAAATTTAGTCCTAAATTGTAAGTTCATCATGTATGTACTATTTAAATGCGATCAAACGTGCCAATACCCAGTAAGTGCTTAACCTATCACCGAATGTGATGACATTTCATATATAATGTAATTATTATCATTAAATTGAACCATGATAAAACACATATGCACATACATCATAGTAACAATATGAAATCCTAATTTCAAAAACTGCTATTTGATAGTATCAATGTACAGGGTGGTGAATTTTAGTGGTGCCACATATGGAAATCTTTTTAATTTTAAGAGATATCTAACATCCGTTCACGCGACACTTGGCCAATTTGTAATGATAAAAACAATGGGGTAGAAAAAAATTATTATTATTTCCCAAAGCTACATTTTATGCTGTCTTCGAATATGTCATCACGTTTTATTTATCATTTATTATTTTTGCATTATAAGCTCAAACTTCGACATTTCAAATTGTGACCATAGTTGAAAATGACATTATTGGTTACGGTTTTTTCGTAGATTCCAAATATATATATATATATAGTTTGTTCAGTTTTTGGAAAGTTATATTTTTTTTATAAATCTATCTTCGATATAACTGAAAAACTAAAAATGATAAGTAAAATGTAATAATATATTCGAAGTCAGAATAAAATGTTGCTTTGAGAAAGTGTTAATTATATTTTCTATTTTTAATAATAACGGCGTTTCAGGCATCATTGAAAATTTTGTTTTTAATCTAGAATAATACTTTCTTATAAATATAATAATTTCATACGTACCTTTTTACATATACACGCGACATTGAAAATTGAATCAAACTTTTAATTAATCAATTTTAAAAGAAACTAAATAAACCGTAGCATAATTAACAAATATATTTAATAAATAAGACAATCGAACGACGCTCTAAAAAGGGGCAAATAAGGGAAACTACCTGCTATTCTAACCGATTGGGTCATAAATTAAAACTTCAACACCCCATAAATTGTGGTTTCTTTTCTTTCGTTATCCTCCACAGCTTGCTGAGGGTGTCTCTCTTTAAACATTTCGAGTTTGGCCATTCTCATAAGAGGACCTTCGTAGACGGGCCACAGGCAAAAAAAAACGAAAAAAAGAACATTGATGTTTACCCCAACACTCAGTGGGAGGTGTCATTTAAGCTGTCATCGCGAAGCAAGCCTGCGAAATTTATGAGTTTCCGAATAGACTGCTACTAGGTACCTGCGTTCGACCTTTTTTTCGTTTGCGTTCGTCCCTTGAAATGCATTATTGAATTAAAAGTGTCGATTTTTTTTAAATTATACGCATTTATATTAGCAGCATTGAAAACATAAATATTTATTACAAAATCTTAATATTTAAATTTGGATATTTAATATTTAAAAATGGAATTTCCAATTATAAAATTGTAAAATATGTAAGACTTTCTCCAAGTTTATAGTAAATAAACTAGTTTTTAACTAGCTACCAAGATGTTGAAATAGAAGTTGTGCATGACTGCAATAGTGTATTTATTGGTAATTACAAAATATATTTGCAGTGTTGAATACGATAATTGTATAGTGATGGGTTATCATAATCACGAGGGAAGTCTATAAGCAATTGAAAAATCTTAAATTTATTAAAAATATTAAAGAAAATATTACATCTAATCTTTGACCGTATCGTGAAATAATCACAGATGCCGAAATGAATTATCCACTTTGTAATTATTTCTAACTTCAATTCTCCGACATTAAAAATTGAAGATTGAAAACTACGAACTGTTAATTTTATTTTATGTTGCCACTAAAAATTGTATTTTGTTTATGGGAGACACTGTATCCCATAAACAAATGCCAGTACAAAGTTATCTTTCTTTAAATGGAACGCCCTACATCTGTACTTCTGTACATTCAACATCAATAGTTTTTTTTATATATATAAAAATTGACATATAAATAAACATATAAACAAATGTATATATACAAATAAAAAAACCTTAAATTATTAAATCAAATAAATTAATTTTAATAAATTTGTTATTTAAGGGAGTTAAATCGAAATTTAAAAGTTTACAAGAATTTTTGTACATCTCAATTAGTTCTAACAAATTTAGTTGTGGAGAATTTTTAAATTCTTTAAAGAAAATGTATATCCCAATGTGATTATATGGTTAGCAATCGCGGATTTTGCTCCTTTGTTTATTTTCGAATAATATATGTGTTCTTTGTACATTGTTTTTAAGTTTCTTTTTACTCACAATTACAGTATTGCTGAGTAATTGCCAGTTTTTCTAAGTTATTAATGTTGTTGAATGTATTTTCTAATAAATAATTAGTTTTAGTTGCATTGACGAATGATGAATCTGTTAGGATTAATTACTTATAGATCAGAGAAAGCGTACAATTGTAAATATCTATGTACAAATTAAGAGTTGGCAGCTTATGGGTGTAATTTATATAATGTTTTAAATTGATGTATTTGTAATATTAATGTGCAAACAGAATCGACGAGTCTTGTAAATTAAGGAAAATATTAAAGTCTGAAACCTATGGCTAACTTCATATCCGTATAAAATTAATATTATATAAGCTTGTCGTGTTAAATATTTTAAATTGTGTCCAGTATCACTTTTGTTTAAAATATATAAATTGTTCCTTAAAAAATGAAAATCAACAATTTCGAAATTTAAGAAAAACGCAAACAATTAATATTTCACATCTGGCATTAAGGATGTAGTGCAAGCACCCTAAGCCGTCTACGTCGGCAAAATCACGGGATAATATTTAACCACAACAAGCCATAAAACTTTTCACGGTTGTCACCAAACGATTTATGAGGGTATTCGATTTATGGGGGGTGTTCCATTGCAGATGGGGATTGAGAGCAGGTAAAGAACTCGGAAGATTATGCCAATACAATTTTGATTTTCTTAAGAAACAAAAATAGGTTGGTAAAAGATTTTTATTTGTCAATTTCAATTGTTTTTTTTTTTATAATAAATGTAGTGGGTAGTTTATCAAGAAAAAATGTATATATTATAATAATCCATCCATGCGGTAGAAAATTATAAGGTGCTATCCCATGGGAAACATTGGTGGCATCCAGTGGGGCAGAAGCATGTGCACCACATTGGCCAATTTTTAATGATAAAAACAATGGCGAAGAAAAGACTGATCTATCTTTAACCGGTTATTTTGCATTTTTGTTATAAACAATTATATGAAACTATCTTAGTTTGCCATGGAAACAAATGAAAAAAAAGTCTTATGATATTGTTTAATTATTGTTTTATTATTTAATATTGTAATATTTCGCTATTTTCTGTTATGTTATGTTTCTAAGTATGACTTTTACAAGTAGTGAAAAACCATATGTCATTCGTTGTGGTTCATAAAAAATTGCTGGTAGATTTAATTTGTTATGCTTATATTTCTGTCTTTTTAATTCTAAATAATTGCATGTGTATGATCAACCCCAACTATACCGTTACCATTTCTTTTACGAGGCGTTCCCAGACACTGCCTATTTTCGCACTTTAAATAAACTATATCATCATCACGTCGTAATCGTTAAATATAAACATACATATTAATAATGTAATATGTTCTGCTTAAATCGCGAATTACTTCCATGGTGACAATTACAAAATATGGATTATGAAAAAAAAAAAAAAAAAAAAACACAAAATTTCGTTTCAGGAAAGGCAGGTAGAAAAGAAACGCATTTATAAATGCTCCCTGAAAAATTAAGAAATAAATCGAAGCAATTTTTATCAATTAAATTTAATTTGGGCGGCCTGACAGGGTTAAATTATATTAACATCAATTAATAAAAAAAATCAAATGACCCATTTATCATTATTTATTGATGAAATCTGTAAAAATGTGTACATTTAATATAATTGAACTTTTTCGCAAAGCAACGTCCCCGATTAAAAAAATGTTAATAAAATGAATAAATAAAATAAATTGGTAACCCGTGATTACTTCGCTAGCTCGTTGCAGATATAGCAAAAAATGGTCACAATTAAATCAATCTATTTACAAAAAGAAATGACAGTAACAACATTAATTACAATAAAACAATAACAAAAACAACAATATAACAACACACGATAATAATAATAATAAATATAAAAAAAAACTGAAATAAAAGTTACCGTGGTAACTTCAATTAAATAAATTTAATTAAATTATAGTGACCATGTGAAAAAATACTCTGGTTTAATGTTCAAATAATTATAACTACATTTATACTCCCATATTTCTTAATTAAAAATACAATGCATATTATTTAATTTAAATAGAAAAGAGTATTCATTCATTGTTTTAATGTGCATTTGTTTAAAGTACTTACGTAATGTAAGACAAAATGTCTGTAATGTACCCCTTTTTAATTATTATTATTAGTATTATAATTATATTTCAACTGTTTGTTTACTTTTTAATATTTTCAACTCCGCGAAAAATCATTACCAGAACCTTGTTTGTAAAAGAGGGCACAGATAACCCTAGGAAGAACAAATAATTCAAAGTTCGCCCCGGCTTATGCGTGCCCCTTATCTAATATCCTTATTATTGTAAATGGTATTTTTTATTGTCTCTTCCGATTCGATTTTCAAAAACGAAACTCGACCAGAAATTCTGTTCTCGGTCGTACTTGTAAAAAGAATTAAGTTTAACAATAAAACAGTCACAAGATATATTTATTAAAAACATTACTGATCCCCGCTTGACCATTACATGTCACAGAGCTAAATGTGAAAATAATTTATTTCGTATCATTAGATGTCCCCCTCCGAGCCGAACACATTTTAATTATATTTTTTTTAACCGATCTGTAGTTTTCGAGATATTTAAATATTATTTGGTATAAATCTGAAAATAAAATGTGGACAATACATGTATTTTAATCAAATTTTGAGAGGAGCCGAGGGTTTTCGCTAATTCCTATAGTTTTGTTTGTAAAATGTTGTACCTGGCAAAGATAACAGAGGATTATTTTAAGAAGCGTTTATTCCGAAAACCACTGCTCATAAAACCATTAATTAAATTTCCCAATTTAAGCGTCAAAAGATGGGCTTTCATCGGTACCGATAAAATAAATATTAATCCGGGAATTTCCAACAAATTGTGACTACCGACGTTCATGTTTGAGATATAAATCAAAACGGTTTTTTTTAAATGCAGTTCTCTTAATTTAATCTATTGAATTATTGGTGGTATTTGAAATGTAAAAGAAGATTACAAATAATATAGATTATAAATATATAAAAACATAGTTATTATATTATAAGCAATAAATATAAATATATAATAGAGATCAACGTAAAAATGTATTATTACATATTTATTGAAATCGGGTTAAAAAATACAATTTATATATGTCTGTCGTTATGTGCTAACCGCATGATAAATTAAACTTGATATTAATAAAACAATTAAATTTAATGCTTATTAGCATAATTTTCTCAATTCTTTACCTACTCTCGATCCTCATCTGGAGTGGAACCTACTACCCTTATTGCCAGTTTTCTACCTACTCTCAAGCCCCCATCTGGAATGGAAGACCCTCATAAATTAAATTGTTAACAACCGTATCATGTTTTTATGGTCTGTTGTGACAATTATTATCCGACGTAGACGCTTTCGGGTGCTTCTAGTGTGCACTATTTATTTTGACGTGTTTGCATGTCCCGTCGATGATACTGGACACAATTTTAAATATTTAACACGACAAGCTTATATAATAATAATTTTATACGGATATGAAGTTAGCCATAGGTTTCAGACTTTAATATTTTCCTTAATTTACAAGACTCGTCGATTCTATTTGCACATTAATATTACAAATACATCAATTTAAAACATTATATAAATTACACTCATAAGCTGCCAACTCTTAATTTGTACATAGATATTTACAATTGTACGCTTTCTTTGATCTAGAAGTAATTAATACTAACAGATTCATCATTCGTCAATGCAACTAAAACTAATTATTTATTAGAAAATACATTCAACAACATTAATAACTTAGAAAAACTGGCAATTACTCAGCAATACTGTAATTGTGAGTAAAAAGAAACTTAAAAACAATGTACAAAGAACACATATATTATTCGAAAATAAACAAAGGAGCAAAATCCGCGATTGCTAACCATATAATCACATTGGGATATACATTTTCTTTAAAGAATTTAAAAATTCTCCACAACTAAATTTGTTAGAACTAATTGAGATGTACAAAAATTCTTGTAAACTTTTAAATTTCGATTTAACTCCCTTAAATAACAAATTTATTAAAATTAATTTATTTGATTTAATAATTTAAGGTTTTTTTATTTGTATATATACATTTGTTTATATGTTTATTTATATGTCAATTTTTATATATATAAAAAAAACTATTGATGTTGAATGTACAGAAGTACAGATGTAGGGCGTTCCATTTAAAGAAAGATAACTTTGTACTGGCATTTGTTTATGGGATACAGTGTCTCCCATAAACAAAATACAATTTTTAGTGGCAACATAAAATAAAATTAACAGTTCGTAGTTTTCAATCTTCAATTTTTAATGTCGGAGAATTGAAGTTAGAAATAATTACAAAGTGGATAATTCATTTCGGCATCTGTGATTATTTCACGATACGGTCAAAGATTAGATGTAATATTTTCTTTAATATTTTTAATAAATTTAAGATTTTTCAATTGCTTATAGACTTCCCTCGTGATTATGATAACCCATCACTATACAATTATCGTATTCAACACTGCAAATATATTTTGTAATTACCAATAAATACACTATTGCAGTCATGCACAACTTCTATTTCAACATCTTGGTAGCTAGTTAAAAACTAGTTTATTTACTATAAACTTGGAGAAAGTCTTACATATTTTACAATTTTATAATTGGAAATTCCATTTTTCCTCCTTTTGTGTCACGTGAGTTATATTCTGCATTGTAGTTTTATAGTGTGTATAAGTATTCATTAGTAGGTGATTTCCGTGATTGCTATAATTCTAAATTCTAGGGTTATTGTGTATTACAGGGATTATTTCAATTTGTTAAATTCTAAGGCTTCTACCGTTTTGCAAATAAATACTGTTCATTACTATTAATTTGGTTTATTTGTGGTTTTTTTTTGGTTAGCAACATTTGTCTATTTTATTTTGTCTATGTCTGAGTGTGAAATAATTTTTATTTTGTTGCTAGTGTCTGTATTCCTAATGTATCCCTGGTCCATAAGTGTTGGTATTTAAAATCTTTTTTTTAGTTCGCTAGCTTTATAAAAGATTTGTTTTTTTTAATGGGCGTCAATTATTTCTTTACGTAAATTTTGTTTTGATTTCCTATTAGTGCATCTTCTTTTGTTAGTGATCCCATACTTTTTCGTGCAACTAATATTTTCCTTTTTTTCTATTTCGTTTTTAATTCCAGTATTATTGGGCCTTTATAATTGTTTTCTTTTTAATATACTTCTATAATCTCTTGTGAGTCTAGATGTATGTTTAGGGTATTTATTACTTTTGTGGCTATTTCTTCGTTTTTTTTTCTTTTTATGTTGTTTTTCTACGCCTACTATAATTTTGTTATTTTTATTTTTCTGTTTTTTCCACTAGCTGTTCTAATAATTGAACGCGTTCTTCTAGCTTTTCGTTTTGCTGTTTACTGTTTTCTAGAATATTTTTAAGGTATGAGTTTTCTTCTCTCATCTTTTTAAATGTTTCATTCATGAAGTTTAATGATTCAGAAATCAAGGAATCTTTACTTTTGAGTAATGTATTATTTGTAACTTTATCTTCGGTATCTTCCGTTTTCTTATTCCGTTTTGCATTCTTTTGTGGCATTTTATTAGAAATGTTGGGGCTTTTATTTAAATTTATGATTTGTGCTTTTTTTGTCGATTGATTTTTATTCATTCATAGAACGGGGATTGACCTTCTATTTATCGCTGGGTGATTTGTATTATTAATTTTAATTTGTATTTGTTCTTACCCAAGACTAATTTGATTGGGGTTTCAGGCTTCGGTTTTCGCCATCCCTTTATTTATCGTTTGGTGTTTTTTCACAGTTTTTAAATAGTTTCGTTAGTTAGTTATTTAAATGTATTGCGGAGCACGAGGTTAACTGTTTGTTCACTCTTTCGCTATGTTATAAAATGAAATTCTTTGTTTTATAATATTTACTAATGATTTTTATTTGGATGTGTTTATCATTATTACCACTTACAAAAGAACGAACCTGAACAGTACCAGCAATTTCTCCAAAATCAATCAAAAATATATTTTACAATCGGGTTAAGATTGTAAAATATGAATATTTTCGATTTATTTTACAGAATAAAATGTCTTTTGGTAGACCAAAAACAGACAACTGCCAAAATTGAAAATAAAGCCTTGAAGACAGAAAAAAAAAACATTGTATATTACAAAAGCAGAAACTTTTTACACTGATATTAAGAAAAGAAAAAAAAACAGCTTTAGCCAAAAATAATCCATTTGTGGAAGTCTTAACGTTCGATTTCCTACAAAATTTACCACTTCTGGTGTCATCAAGTGGAGAGATGTTTTAAAAAATTCAACATTGGGTATATATATATATGGAAATAGTTACTTCTATCTTTACGATGAAACATTAGCTGCAAAATGGCAAAATAATGCAAAATAATGTAGTTAGTTTGCTTTTACATTTTTTAAATAAAAATGTTAAGCAAGAAGTTACTGATGTATACTTATTTTCAGATAACTACTCCTCCCAAAATAATAATTATGTACTGCTGCAATTGTTTTACTCTTAAAAACCATTCGTATTTTACATTTTACAGTTTGAAAGTCCATTTCCAGTAATTTAAAAAAAAATCACCCTCTCCAAATATCAAATCATACTAGATACAGAAACGTTACTTCAATGTACCGAAAAAATACGAGATAAAATGAACTGAACGAAGAAAGCTGAAGAAGAATAAATTTGATCATGAATGGTTTCATGAAGACCATCGGAGTTTCATACCAGATAAAAAAACTTCCAGGTCAGAATTTAGCGATGGCTAAATTATTAACAAATATTTTGTTAGTTTAATTAAAAAATGTAATAAATAAGTTTATTTTCAATACTAAATTAATGTTTATTTTATTTATTGAAGAAAACAATTAAAATACTTTGCAAAAACCAGTCAAGTCCATTACCATTTTCTTCATATTTTAGTAACCATTGCCTATCTGCAAAGAACAACATATGCGAAAATAATGATCATTAAGGCATTTTCCTATAAAATATTTTTCAACTCTCCCCAGCCTTTTTGTCTAGATGGACTTAGCAGTTTATGCATTGAATCCCTCAATTGGAATTGCGATGCTATCGGTCTGGATTATTATTATTATTATTTCCCTGCGTTAGTAAAATATTTTTCTAGGACCAAATAAAATTACTGTCGTTTTACTAGGATTTATTAATAAATATTTTTTTCACATTATTTAGAGATTTGAAATATGTAGGTATTTGGAATAGCTTTAACTAAGTTGGAATAGGTGAGTGATTATAATATTTGAGTATCATCATTGTAGTGAAGTAAGTGAAGTACGCATAAACAGAAAATAAAAGAGGACTTGGGCAGAAAGACTTATGGTCCATAGCCCTTGCGAAAAGGAAATATTTTTATTTTTTGTTACAGAATGTTTTAAGTTTATTAATTGTATTCCTTTCTTTCAATAAATGTATTATTGTAGTAAAACAAGAACTACCTGGAATTAGAATTGCTCACTATAGTTTTAATAACCAAAACAATAAAATATGATGTACCGCCGTACTATAATTATTACCGGTTTACCTATTACTAATCTCCAATCAAATGATTGTATACACAGAGTTTTATGCAACACAGAACATGCCAGATATATATGTTCAACTGCAATATGTATTTTTATGGATATTTTACTTAACCGGAATGCATATCAACATCTGTGATATTTTTAACCAGTAAATTATTAGTTAAAGAATCTAAGCGGAGATAAAGCGTAATTTAAATGAACCAATTATAAATTATGCTCTTCAATTTTTATTAAAAATTTAGTCAGTAGATTGAAGTAAACGGCAAATGACCTCCTTCGCGCTCTAAGCAATATGCTAGACGGTGATAAAAAGATTGTATGGCATTTGTTAGGATCAATTTCTTCACATACTGAACGTATTCGAGTTTTAATTTCTTCCACATTTTCAACTCGAATATCACTATAAATTTTTGATATCATATATCCCCAGAAAAAAAATATTTGGAGAAAGGTCGGGTGAACGTGCAGGCCAAGATATGGGACCATATCTTCTTATTCATCGACCAGGACAAAGATGGTTCAAAAACCTTGGAAAATTGAATTGATAATTTTTAAATTTTGTATTTTTGGCAAAATATCACTTTCAAGAAATGTTAAAAATTTACTAGAATTTATTTTAATAAAACATGGACCAAGCAAGTGCCTGCCAAAAATACCAATCCACAATTAATTATCTTATTGTATTGCATATGAGCTAAAATTTGAAGGTCATCTTAATTTTGTCATCTTCATACAGCAACTGGTTATTTTGGTTATTGTCATAGAATTCTATGTACGAAGGATTTCGAAATGATTTTTGCAATCCTGTTTAAAGATACTATTGTACACTCTTTGACATAATACAAAATGTTTAATTTTATCTTTTCCGATAATATCGACGGCTTTCTAATTCTTCATTTGTGGGATTTGTCTACACATCCGGTTCTATTAAACTGTTTTATAAGGTCCGAAATTGTTGAAATGGATGGTATTGGTCCATCAGGAAATTTAACGTAAAATAAATCGCGTCAAATATTTAAACTGTTTCCTCCAATGTATAGATTTACCATAGTCTGCTTTAAGCGTTAGAACAGCAAATGTCACTTGCTTGCTGACTGACAAGTGTTATTCATTTTTGGCTGGGTAGGGTGTAGTTAGAGTTGACTATTATATTATATGCTTTGATGCTTTCCTGAACAAGTCGAACATAAGAAAATTTACATTGAGTACATTCTAGCATGTTCGGTGTTACATGAAACTCTCTGTATATTCCTGTATCAACGAAATTGAAAATCACTTGATGTTTGATAATGGAAAACTGAATTTGTTAAAATTGCAGTCACAAGTAAAAATAAAGTGTTATACAAAACAAAGTTTGGAAATGTTTTTCATTATCATATTTAAACATGTATACCTAAGTAGAAGCCTCCATAATTGAAAAAAATATTCTAATAATAACATACTAAGGTTGTTGAGACTATGACCAACAATAAAAGGTGTTTCATTTATTAAATAAAATTATAGACTGCATAAATATTCTTTATTAATCGTAATAAAAGGTACCATAATTCACCACTTGTTTGCTTTGCATAACCGCTTTCACTTGTTAAATTGGATTAGGACAATCAAATATGAACTAATCGATCCAATCATGGAATAAATTACATTGTAGTTAATCGTGAAAAAACCAGCCGCTGAAAAACAAAGGCTTCTACTGCTGGCTTGCTGGGCGAGTTCTTCCAAGCCAATTTTGCTATGATAATCGGCCTCGTTGCTGCTAAGATCGTGTAATAAGCTGTAGCATATGTTCGTTGTTTTTTCCGCTTCGGACGTCGCTTTTTGGCATGGAGAAAATATTGCACAAGTAATTGCCTAAAAAATATAAATTTTATTAGAAATTTAAACAATAGTATATTTGCTTATATAAATGTCTTGTTAATTTTGTTATTAATATTATGTTTTTTTATTGTAATAGTTCCTACTGGGGTGGGCTAACATTATGATTTTTTTTAAGAAAAAATGTTAAATATTAAATGTGTTCAGATCTTGGTGGCCGGTTGGCTATTAAATAAAAAACTATATTGGTTATTAAAAAACGTTAGTACAAAATTCATTATAATCCGATTATCCCGTGGGTATCGGACGTGAATCTCTTATTACAAATACTCCAGTCAATTCTGACTATTAAGAAATTGTACAGACACTGTCAGTCTGCTGGTCCGCTAGCTGCTTATTTAGGGTGGTAAAAATTCACCCCTACTCCTAAGCAGTGGGAAACATGGGCGAGGGCGAAAGTGGGAGAAAATGTATCGGAGAAATTTAGATACTGAGGAGAGTAGCGCAAGACTGCTCGTTGTTTTTTAACAGCGTAGGCGGATAATGTGGTAATTGGGACGACAGAATGGAGAAAGGTGGAAGAAATGTTTAAGAGATTTGAAATGTATAAAGACATAAGACGGCTGCGTTTATATGGAATCAACGTCGTCATAGAAATGTAAAGTTAGTTAATCTTTTGGAGCAAGTTAAAATAAATACAAGTTTTGAATTAGAACTCATATCATTGATCCTTAAATTTGGCTAGGAATCCAGAAATTAACCGCATATCAATTATATCTCCCCCATTTTGGCTTGAGCATCCTGCATTATGGTTTCTGCAATTGGTGGCAGAATTAAAACTTGCAAATAATTTTTATACGTAATGGCTAATTTAGAAAAACGGCTTGCCCATTAAGTAGAGGACATATTGAACAACGTTCCTACTGAAAACCCCTACACTAAATTTAAGTCAGAATTATTTGCCCGTTTATCTAGGTCTGAAGCGCAAAAGGTGAAACAACTGATCAGTGAAGAAGAACCATCACAATTCCTTCGTCTCCTACGCTTTCTAGCGAGACAAAATATACAGGAGTCTTTATTAAAAACAAATGTTTGTAACGTTAAGCAATTCTTAGCACTCAACCAGATCTCTTACTCTAAAACATGGCAATAACTGCTTCCAAAATCATGGAATTTCACCCCGCCCCTAACTTTTCGACAATGCCACCCGGTTTCGCTGCGTCAACGTCGACATCTGTCTCTAGCCATACGTAAAACGAATTCCTTCAGAATCAGATCTTAGAATTTCGAAGGAAGTGGAAAAAATTCAATCCAAACGTCAGACCGAAACTACCAGCGATAGAGAAGATCGTCGTCGTTCTCCCGCCACAGTAGATCATCAACACCAAACTCTTCGCCTTCGCGTAAATACTGGTACCACCTTCACTATGAAAATGAAGCCCGCAAGTTTACTCGACCATGTACATTTAAGCCTCCTTAGTCAACAAGCTACAACAGCGACAAGTAACGACGGCGACGTATCGCTCTCAGAAAGGAAGTCGTCTCTTCGCTATAGATGTAAGATCCAAAATTAAATTTCTTATCGATACTGCCTCTGATATAAGTTCTTTTCCGGACGAGTTACCAGTGTGAATCTGCAGCTTCAAGCAGCCAACAATTCCATCATCAACATGTATGGTACACGCGCCCTAAACGTCGACCTCGGACTAAGAAGCCTCAAATGGAATTTTTTGGTAGCTGACTTAGCCGTTTGTATCATCGGTTCCGACTTCTTAGCACATTTTGGATTGCTTTTTATGCCAAAAACGAAGCCACTACCAATCAAATGTTCGAGCCATATCCTCGCAAGTTGTTAAAGAATTACCCTCATTAACACGGCCAGTCGGAACTCTAAGGTCAATCAATCACACCATTCATTTTATCAAAACAAGCCCTGGACATCCAGTTTCCTGTCGGCCACGTCGTCTTGATCCAGACAACCTTTGACAAAGAAAGAGTTCAACAGCATGATTAAAGAAGGAATTTCCTCCCCATTACACATGGTTCTGAAGAGAAACCTAAAGGATGGCGTCTATGTGGTGGCTATCGTGGTTTAAATTTCCAAACAATTCCAGATAGTTATCCTGTCCGATACATCCATGATTTTTCTCAACAACTACGTGATTCAGCAGTATTTTCGATAATCGATTTAGTGGAAGCGTATACGTATATAATCGTATATAATCCCGATGACATCCTGAAAACTGCCATCCCACTTTTTGGATTATTTGAATTTCCGTTTATGCCTCATAAATGCTGGACAGATTTTGAGAGATTTATGGAGAAAGTTCTTCTAGGATTACATTGCTGCTTCGGGTATATGGATGACAATTTTTTTTTTTTAAATAACGAAGAAGAATATACAGCTCACCTGCGAACAGTTTTCACTAGATTGGCTGATTATGGAATTATAATTAACAGATAAATCTAGTTTTTTTCAAGACATTTTTTGTTTCATTCAGGCTACGAAGTTTCATCGGAAGGTACGAAATCATTATCAGATCGAATAACCGCATAAAAAAATAATCCTCGCCCGAACACAGCAAATGAAATCGAAGATTTCTTTTCGAGTGCTCAATTTCTAACGCCGTTTTATCCTAAACTCTACTGAAAAGCAAGTATCATTACATTCAACTCAAGCTATGGTTAAGGGAAACTAGACAATTATATTGACATAATATAATATAATATAATATAATATAATATAATATAATATAATATAATATAATATAATATAATATAATATAATATAATATAATATAATATAATATAATATAATATAATATAATATAATATAATATAATATATAATTTTTTACTAAATATTTATTTCGCGAGCGAGACACCGTCTAGAACGGACGCATTCGGCAAATGTACTGTACGTAAAGTGAAAATTCAGCCATCAAGGATTTTAAATAGTTTTCGCATAGTACGCACAACGAGGCTAGGAAAATACACCTACACATAAAAGGGCATTAGCCCTTAAAATGTCTTCGGATTCGGACGAATCGGCAGACCCACGTTTTACATATACATTACAGAGGGGAACGCAGCGGGCGAATTCATTACTGTATCACGAAAGAGAGGCAGAGGTCGGCGAAAAAAAAAAAAGAAAAAGTAAGGAAAAAAAACAGCAGGTATGGATTTAAACATTCCAAAAACCACAAATAAATCTATTCAACAATTATTTACTAATATGAACACGCAATCTGCCAACACAAATACTCCACTCATACAATCAAATACAAACACTTGTTCACAAAACAATACTACACTGGCACACACATTCACACCACAATAATTAAAGACACTGCAGGAAATAGCCACGCCATACATACACTCTCAAACCTCTACATTACCTCAACAAACAGAACCACAACAATCAACAACCCAGAACAAAACAAATTTTCAACAATACAAGAACACGTACACATTCACCATAATCAATGATCTACTGCGTATACATCTCGCCTTAATATGGGATGAGCGTAGATTTGATAAAGATGCATTAATCTTTAAAACGAAACTCGGATTCTTAATCAAATCTAATGAGACAAAAAATAACATCGAATTAGCATTAAAGGCATTACAATCGGAACGAATAATTAACGAATTTCACGCGCTAAGACCCACCGGACCCCACCACTCGCAATCCACTCCGCGAACGCTCAGCGCAGCGCGTCGGCGTTATTGTACTGCTGCGTTATCAAAGGAGTAGAGCAAGAAATTAAGGACGAGACAATCAGCGCGCGTTTGGATTCACTGGGGATAACACACCGCTATTGTCGTCGCATAATTGCAAAGGCAGATAACTTCCCCACTCGCTTGATAAGAGTAATTACGCCATCACTGGATTCCTACACCAAACTGTTACACGAGAAATTCAGATTATTATCTAAACTCTACAATGGGGTTGAAAGCAAACCACAAACTCCACTTCCTCTCCCTTACAGCAGGTGCAATAAGTTTGACCACACTACAATCAACTGTAAAGAGAACATCAGCTGTGCTAAATGTGGACAACAGCACCCAACTGGGGCTTGCGAATCTACACTCCCAGCGAAGTGTAATGGATGCGGAGAAACGGACCACGGGGCGTGGTCAACGAAATGCATCACTTAAACCCATCGAAGGCATACCAAATGTCAAAATTGTATGCCAAAACAAAAAAAAAACTGCCGACATTGACAAAGACTTAACAAAAAACTCACGTATCCATCAGCCTATCACTATACACGACTACATCATTGACACCTACACAACAATGATTAACGATCCCACAGTGACTGACAGAGACGAACTCATGAAAAAATTAAAACATCGTTTTATGGCATCATACAATATTGACACCCATGTCAACTTTTCAGGCAATAAGATGTTCATCGTCATGTTTGACCTGGAATCCCCAAATGTTATTCCTCCAGTAGCTCCTCGATCCGGAATCCAAACCAGTTTTGCCCATGTATCAAATAAAAATGGGTACCTTAAATTTCTTATATGGCAACATCAACTCCCTCCCTAAAAAATACCATCTTTTATCAAACTACCTTTCCAACAATCCAATTGACGCTGTATCACTAGTAGAAACAAAAACCAACAAACCTTTCAAATTTCATAAGTGGCCCTTTATCCAAATCCCTTCCTCAACTCCCTTACATAATCAAAGAGGAGGCTCTATTATCGCGGTGAGGCAGGAATTCAAATTATTGAGAGCAAATCCCCCAAAAATAAACAACCAGTTGAATGAATGTCTCCACTGCACAATCGATTTTCCTCAATTTCCACTCCATATCTTCCATGATATATCCATCCCACTTTTCTCATTGAAAATACTATCCTGATAAAAGCTTCCCTCTATGATCATGTTGTCGTAATTGGAGACTTCAACGTTAACAAGACTAAATCTAGACAGCTCTCTTCCTTTACCTCAAACTCTAATTTTGTCCGCATTCTCACAAATCCCACATTTGTTATGTCTACTAACCAGTCCACTACCCCTGATATCCTTCTCTGTACCAGTAATATCCAACACCTAATCCACAACGTCAAACTTATCCCCGATTTATGCTCCGACCATTTATCCATACAATTTTCTCTCAATATCGATTCGCCACTCCCATCTCCTCCAAAAACTATAATGAATTTTAAGTATTGTGATACAGTAAAAGTATCGGAAGAACTATCGACATTTATCTCCTCTAACCCAATTATCATCCCAACACAATATCAAATTTCACCAATACTTCATCTAAATCCATCCTAACCCACTCCCTAATCATCACAAAAAAACCTTACAAATACCCCCTTCCCAAATATATCCTCCGTCTGATTAAATATAAAAGATAATTATACAGAGATATCAGACTAACGGAAAATAAAACCCTTAAGCAAAAATTCAACAAAATTAATGAAGATATTCACAACCTCATATTCCAATATAAAAGTGACCTATGGATAAAGTCGTGTGAACGCATTAACAGTCTACATGGCAGAAAATACTGACAGGAAATTAAGAAACTAAGCCAATATAGAAAGAATGACTTTATCCAGAGGATCACAGACCCTATAACAAACAAAACAGTATCTGATGACAAAGAGATTACAAAAATATTTGCTACCCATTTCCAAAATTCTTATTCCTTCAGTAATACCTCAGACTACGATATAAACTTCCTTTCCCACGTGAATTCCTGGTATATGTCTTTCATGTCTAAACAAACTTCTTTAGTCCCTAATGATGAGATAAAGGAGGAGGAATATTTTGAAAATCTCGTAAAAGGAAAAATACTGCTCCCGGTTACGACAACATTCCCAGACTGATTCTGAAATCCTTACCAAACAATATCCATACATACATTATCAAAATCTTCAATCACATCTACGCTTCCCAAATTTTCCCGAGTGAATAGAAGAAAGGTATTATCACGTGTATCCCCAAACCTAGAAATAACCCCTTAGATCCTAACAACTTTCGACTTATCACCCTACTCCCTGTCCTGGGAAAGCTGTTTGAATCCATAATCAAAAATAAACTCCTATCTTTAGTAACCGACATTATCCCTCCATACCAGTTCGGATTCCTTGAACACCGATCTACAGCCTTACCCTTATCTATCCTTACATCTAACTGCCAGACAGCAAGCCTTGAGGGCAGACGTTCCGCCATTTTATTTTTAGACATAAAAAAGGCGTTTGATTCTGTCTGGCATCGAGGCTTGCTGTACAAATGTTACTCCCTAAATATCCCGCCACACCTTATTAACCTTCTCGACAGTTTCCTTAAGAATAGATCCCTTCAAGTAAAGCTACGTCAGACCTTATCCAATCCATTCACCCCGGACAAGGATTTCCTCAAGGTTCCCCCTTATCCCCTCTACTTTGCAATATACTAGTCCAAGACATTTACCACCCTGATCCTAAACACATAGATAAATCTGCTTACCCTCTCCTTTATGGTGATGATACAGCACTGATAGCTCATGCCCCCACCCTACCCAAAGCACTAAGCAGTCTACAGGGCCTTATCGACACCATCCAAACATGATTTGCGAAATGGAGAATATCTATAAATCCCAACAAATCCCAACTTTTAATTCCTTTGCACTGGTCACATAACCCTCCCTTCTTTATATCAATAAACAAACAAACCAATTATCCCTCAACCCACTACAAATACTTCTTTGTGAATTAACTAATATCACCCCTATTGAACTCAGACGCAAATTCCCCACTATAACACTTCATGAATTCATTACATCTCTTCACAACATTAATGACGGTTAAATTACGGACATACCCGTCAATAACTTCTGACTAAGACACTTATATATCGTCATACTTCTTTCATGAGTAGGACATAAGTACGAAAAACCAGGCTGAAAGACCACTGGTCGATTTTCTGAGGTAAATTCTGAGAGTGGAAAAATCGACACCCAGATATATCCTTCTGCAGGAAACAAATAGATGGAGTATAACTGGAAAGGGTGACAAAATGCGAAATTAGGTTGATTGTGTTAGAGAGTGAAATGATAGTATAAGATGTGTGGGTAACAGGTATATGAGCTAAAGGTAAGATGGGTCTGATAAGAAGGTGTTGGCAAAGGAATGGCTGGAAAAAGGGATAAAGTAAGAGTGGATGCGAGTAAAGTTGAGGGAGGTGGATATGCAGGACAGACAGGAGTGTATAAGGAGAAGTGAGTATAACCCCATGTGTGAAAAACGGCAAGTGAATTAGTCGCTGTTGGAGTATTTACAAACTAGTAGTTTGTACGAGGGAAGAAAGGATACAACTTGCAAGGACAAGTTGTGATTGGGAGGAGAGAGGGAGAAATGTGTGGATGGGACCGTAAGAGTGAAGAATATGGGGAAGTGTGCAACTTTAATATTAAGGTGAAATATCGTAATGCTAAATTCCATTACGATATTTTTATTGACATAATTCAATTCGTTTCGCAGGAAATAAATCAACTGTAAAATGAATATACTATAAAACTTTTTGAAACTTCACTCAAACGAGAATTTTTTCGGAGAAAAAAAATGTAATAAATAAATAAATTATATTTGGAAATAATAGATTAAACTTAGATAAAAGTAAAGAACATATGATACCAATGTGGAAAGGTGTACAATGGACGAACAAGATGAATTTGTGTACGAATTTATGGGGACGGAACAAAACAAATATAAAAAATGTGCAAACAAGGATACAATGAAGTAAAAAAAAATGTCACTCGCTTTCAAAGAAAAAAATATATTTAAGAACGAAGGGATTCTGTTGCATTCTTGAAATTCTGGCTATCTGTGATTGCATAATATAATATTAAGGACCAGTTCTGAAAGAAAGTATATAAAAAGTTGTTTCTACAGAAAACAATGAAAAGAAGATTAACACATCTGCGATTATTTTCACAATTGTAACACATTTCCATATTTTTTATATCAGGAAAATAAAAATATATCTCATTAATTATAAAAAAAACGCTAATTTAGAGTCGCTTGCCTATATATTATAAATATATTTCATTATTCTATTTCTATAATTGTGCTAATTAATTATTTATAGTTGAAAATCAGATATATATACAGCGAACGCAAATTAGAGGAAAAATAAGGTAGGAAAATAATATGCAATTAATTTATATTTATCGTGGAAATAATTAATTATTTCTTTCGTTTTGTTGTCATTTCAGTGCATAATTGATATGTGTTCTCAATGTGTCACAATTAAAATGATCCATTGTAATTACGACCACAATCCTATTTACTATGTTTTTACGTTCTTTTCACGTAATTAAAATTGCTAGGAAAATAAATTCGCTATTTTTGTTTATTTAGAAAATATATTTATTTTAGAGGTCAAAAAGACCTCTGGTCGATAGCCCAAACCAGAAAAACCTTTATTTTAATGTATATACTCAATGTTTGAAAAAATGTAATTGTCTGAGTAAACATATTTTTCAAATAATCATGTTTGTATTAATTTTTCGTAGAAACCTGAGTTTTCACAATAATCAAATATAACATTTTCCGTGGATGTGAAATATTTCAATTTTTAATATATACAAACATCTTTATTCAGACAATTACATTAATTTTTATATACAGTTATATATTACAATTATAAATATACATGAAGGTGTTAGTCTGTCATGGAATTAGAAATATATGTGCTAGCTAGTTTAAGTGTCTTGATTCGTACTGCTGAATTGATGAATAGTGAGACTAGGCTCTACATATTTTTGAATGATGTTTGTATTTCGAGGAACACAGAATTTATTAAGGAAGGATTTATTGTAAGAGTTGTTTGCAAATTTCTGGGAAAGACGTACCAAACGTTGGGCTATGGGTGTCACTTGGGTGGATTTATCGTTCGATAAATTATGAAGGGGGTTATTGGAGTAAAGATACGTAGGGAAGATCTTTCGGCAAATTGTATACGGTAAAGAGAATATTGTTTGTTGTAACAAATTTGAATATTCTCCTTAATTGATAAATTGATTCTGTTCGAACGGGGATGTTCCAAATACATCAATTTAACATATTACACTAATTACATTCGCAACACACCTCAATTTTATATATGTTCTTTTTAATTGTGTGCCGTGTCTAATCGAAACGTTATTAGCAAATATTGATTCGGTGCATTAAAATGCGTTGTTCAAATAACTATATTTCTGAATATTGGACAAATATCCGAATTTCACTAAAATACGAAAAAAAAAAAAAAAAAAAACCGGGTGCGCCTTCTCTGATATAAAAGTTAATAATACAATTATAGATTTAGCAAATTTCAATGAATGCATTTTTGATACAAATAAAATTCGAAACACGGAACTTTCTTTTATGACTTAGAATTAAAATGAAAACTTCCATTAAAGTGGTAAATTTTATAAAAATTTGAAAAACTACATGATATAAATATTATTAACATCAAATAAATAAAATTACAACACCGAACTTTCGTGGTGAATCGTGGTAGATGAATTATAATAAAAATACATTAATTCGATCTTTAATGATAAATCTTAAACTTAGTAATATTGAAGGCAAAAAATCTACCCAATTGTGAGCCAATTTTGACATCTGAAGAATTGCTTAATTTGTTGCTTAACCTTTCTACCAAACCATTACATTTTGCGTGGAAGGATATAGTAGTATGAATATCTATTAAATTAAAAAATGCATTTTGGGTTCTCGAAAACGCGATAGTCTCGTAAAATGGTCAATACAAACTAAAATATTGAGTGTGAAGAAGTCATTCATGTTTTTTTTCGATAGATGGCGTTAAACCGCATCGGACTAATTTGCGTAGAAAAAATCTTTCTCAATTTTATGTTCGGTTGATTCAGTCGAGTATTATAGCACGTCAAAGATGGAATTGAACAAAGAGAAAACTTGCTATATTTTACAAATTTTACTTCAATAAAGACGAAAAATCAACACTGGTGGCCAACATTCTGAATGACGCTTACGGGTCCAATACTGTAACAGAAAATAATGATCAATTTTGGTTACGTCGATTTCGGAAATTTTGATGTGGAAGACGCTGCACGCTCTGGAAGGCCTGTCATTGTAAACGTCGATGAAATACCGGAGGGATCCCGCCACTTGGCGGCCGATTACAATTACCGCTGCATCGCAGCGATTACTCCATCGGATACTCCCGGCCCGTTTGTCTGCGTCCGTGACACTGGACGAAGCCCAAAGAGGCTTTCGACCTTGTGACGGAACTCTAATTAATTACACAATCCTCTATCATTACATCAAAGCCCGTAGGGCTCAGGCAAGGCCTTCTGCGTCACCTCTCTCGACGATAAGTAGGCTTTCGATACTATATCACACCATTCTGTTACTAAAGCCCTAAAACGCTTCGGGGTTCCCACCAGTCTACAAAAATATCTTATCAACCTGTCACTGTCAACCTCGCACACTGTGGTCCAGTGCTGAACTCAAAACTCTTCTCTAATTGGCGTTTGCCGAGGCGACCCTCTAAGTTCCTCTCTTTTCAATCTGGAGATGGACGAGTTTCTTGCATCCGCTCACATAGGGTGGCACACTCCACCACAATTGCCACCGCTTTGCCGCTCTGGGCTACGCAGATGAACTTCTGATCATGGAGGACGATTGAGCTGATATGCCCCCGGCCCTGGAAAGATCTAACCAGTTCCTGAAGGACCGTCGCATGGAAGTCAATCCAACTAAGTGCTGTTCCGAAACCTTGCTTTCGGCTAGATTGGCGGCTAACTCCCATTACCAGATCAGAGGAGAGTTTCAAATACCTGGGCCACAAGGTGTGGGTTTGTGGAATTAACAAGCCTACGGTATTCAATCTTCCGCGCTGCCTAACTGCGCTCAATATCGCTCCCCTAAAACCCCCTTAGAGGCTGGCATTGCCTCTACGCTCCGCTTTGAGAGGTAGGTTTAGGAATACTGCACCTAAAGAATCGCATACCCAAAATATATACTAAGAGACTCCTCAATATTCATTCTGCGGAAAACGCTATTCATAAATATTGGGACTCGTATCGGTCCTTGACAGAGCGCATGACGGGACTTTTTGCTGGTAAGTCTCCAGCCTCCTATGCTAAATCTTTAAGAGGGAATCCCTTCTCTTCCTCAGCTTGCCTCAGCTAATCAAGACAATTCATATAATAGATGGATCTGTCATCCACCGTCATTCTTAACGAACCGTGATTATGTGAGGGGGCTTCACCTACGCGCTATCAATTTGCCATCAGCTGGAGTCCCCTCTAATCTCCGCATATGTAGGGGTGGATTTCAAAAACAAGAAACCACCTCACACATATTACAGGGATGCCCCGTTGCGCACAGTCGCCGCATCGACTGCGACAATAACTTATGCAAAACAGTTGCAAAGTACTGTCGCTCTAAGGGTTAGGAGGTCGTCGAGGAGCCGCATCCGTAAGTCTCCTTGCAGGACACCTGGGACAATAAGAGGTGGGTTTATGGTAACCCGCATTTTATAGAAGCAGCTATTAACAAATGGCACACTACAAATATCTCTTTCTGCGCCCTGATGGTTGGAGCTAGGGGAATCTGGCCGGGAGCAAGCAGACTTACCACCGATTCTTTGGAACTTCCCGCCTTCTTCAAAGACTCGACCGTGGCGGCAGCTATCCAGTGGGGTTACCCGCTCCACAATCATGAAATCGATCTGGGCGAGAGGATGAGCCACCATAACGGATACAACAGGCTCAAACCACGCTACATGACAACATGATGTACAAGATGGAGGGTTCGTAGCAGATGAAGAGCTGACGCAAAGAAATCTGCTAGATTGCATTTCCATTTGTGAATCTCTGCTGAAGCGCAATAAAGTCGACCTATTTCTCAAATATATGGTAACTAAGGTCGGCGATGCGCTCCAGACCGAAGCTAAGCCTGGGTTGACGGCCAGGAAGGTTTTTTGTGTTTGGCGGAACTTGAAGGGGATGCTCTATTATGAGCGACTCCGTCCAAACATTTAATTTGAATGCATTTTGTTTTCAATTGGGGGTTGTGTTGTATCAAGACTACGCCAGGCCGCATAGAACATTGATTGCGCGCCATAAACTCCGGGAGCTTGGTTGGAAATTTTTTATGTATTTATAGTTATAAATTATAGTCCGGACATGGCAACAAGCGATTATCATCTGTTCAGATCGTTGTAAAATTTCCTTATGCTTGTCAAGCTGGCCTCAAGAGAGGCCTGTGAAAGTCACCTGTCCCAGCTTTTAGTCAATAGGAATAAGGACTTTTATGAGAAAGAAATCATTAAATTACCTTCAAAATGGCAAGAAATAATCGAACAAAACAGCACATATTTGACCTGAATCCAAGTAAAAATCCGATTTCCACTTCCTCGAAATACACTCCCAATTCTGTATTCTCAGAAATGACAATGTTAATCTTAAATTTAAACGTAGCTAAAGGGAAATTAATTAATTAATTATTTTCAAATTCATTTTATTTAATTTATTTAAATAATTGTGATCAAGTGAATAAATCCTTTTTTTCTATTATTAAAAATAAGAAGTATATAACTCATTCAAGTATTCCTTACTTTTCGCTGATGACACAGCCCTCATCACCCATGCCTCCACTCTTCAAACTGCCGAACGATCACTACAAACTTCCTTCCATTCGATACAAGCTTAGTGTTCAAAAAGGAGCATTAAAATTAATCCTACTAAATCGAAACTCTTTATTCCATTCAGATCTCGTACGTACAAGCAACAAGGTATATCCATTAAAACCTGTACTCATATATACAAAGCAATTTACCTGCACCTGTAAAATTACGATGCTATCCTCTTCACTGAACTCATTCCTTCTACTAAGGATTACTTATCGCTTATCGCCGAAAGATCCTCCCTAAGAATTCTTACGAAACTCAGGCATACCAAGAACCCACTCCACAATCCCTCCGAAGAATAGCCCATGAATCCACCAAAATTCCACCCATATCCTAGTAAAAAAGTTGCCAATAATTCTGATAATCTACCCCTTCTAACAAAATTCTCTATTCCGCGTAACCCTAACATCCTTCCTAAATTAAACATTGTATAATCACCATTCATCAATTTGTTTCCGTAAATCATCAGGAGAGTTCAGTTAGCTAGCATAGATTTTTCTTCAAATTCATAATAAATCATGACAGGGCAGAAAGACCTCTGGTCGATAGCTCAGACAGACTAATACCTACACGTATTGTAATTATTTATATTGTTCAAATTATCTATTCCCGTTAATATTGGGTAATGGCTTAACGTTAAGTTCCTGCGACCCAAATATGATGATTTAACTAAACTTATCTGTATACAAAAGTTAACCGTTAAGCCGAAATTCATCTTCAAACTTAAGCAAAATAATATTTGTTTTATTAATAACAATTGTGTGCTTTATTCGATTTGAATGAAATTTACTATGATTTAATATGATAATATACCACATCATTTGAGTTATCATGAGTACAATAACTTGATGGTAAGTGTAAAATATAACATTATATATAAATAAATACTTAAATTTCGATAATTTGCACAGTTTAGTCGAAAAAAAAAATTAAATGAATCCCTTCAATTTATTTGGTAAAATTCGAATCTAGTTCCCCGGAAATCGAAAATAAATATTACTTATTAATATAATTTGCTCTAAATGTAGTTATTGAATCATTACTAATTTATTGACATGTACATTTTAAATTTTACCAAGGCATTCTGGACTCATTTATTTTGTAGGAGAATAAAATTAACATGTTAATAAATAACTAATGATATAATAACAAAACGTGTAGTAAATTTGTAATGTAATAATTACATTAATTACTAATAAGTCACTTTTTTATGTTTAGCGGATAACTGGATTCGCATTTTAGCAAATAAATAGAAGGGATTAATTTTATTTTATTTTTTGTAACCAAACTATGCAAATTATTGTAATTTGTAAAAAGACATAAAATACTCCAAATCGACTAATGTAATGTAAATGTAACAAAAGAAATATTTAGGTATTTACTTATAGGTTATGTTATATTTCACACTTACCATCAAGTGATGATACTCATATTAATTCAAATGATGTCTTACATAATTATATTAAATCATAATATATAATCATAAAATGGAATAAAGCATTCAATTGTTTTTAATATAATAAATATTTTTTTATTTAAGTTTGAAGATGAATTCCGGCTTAACTGTTAACTTTTGAAGTTTGGTTGAATCATCATATTTTCGTCCCAGCAGGGACTTGAGGTTAAGCCATTTATATATAAATCTTAACTTTTGAAGTTTGGTTGAATCATCATATTTTCGTCCCAGCAGGGACTTGAGGTTAAGCCATTTATATATAAATCTTCGTTATTTGAAGCAATATTTTAATGCAGTGAAGACCCCAGTATCGTTTTGGAATTAATGCTTGGGCGGGAATTTACAATGACACTATAATAGGGCCAATAATGTTTGAAGGTTCTCTAACCAGTGAAAAATATTTAGAAATATTAGGATAAAGTGTTTCCGATAATTTAGATAACCTTCCACTAAGTTTATACCAAAACATTTGGTGGCAGCAAGATGGTGCGCCAGCACATAATGCAAGGATAATTAAAAATTATCTTAACTCAATAAATCTGATTAAGTGGAATGAAAATGGTGGAACAGTGGCATGGCCTGCTAGGTCACCCGATTTATCTCCATTGGATTTTTTTTGTGGGGGTTTCTCAAAAACAATGTTTATTCTAAAACAAACCATTCTACTCGGCAACTCAGACAAGTGATAATTGCATTGAACAAAATTACAAAAAGAAATAATTTGTTTGAACATAAACTATAAAATAAAACATAACAATAATAATATCTGTTATTATTGTCGATACTTAATATTGATTTTTATCGTTAGAAAACATGGAAATAAATCTTTTAATTTCGTAATTGTCTAATTCTTCAAAAATTCTTTCAAATGATCAATTCGTTCATATTTGGTTAGTATTAAACATCTTTATTATTATTTCGATACAATATTAATAAAATAATGTATACCATTTTAAATTAATCGACATAAAATGCTCTTTTATTTGATGTCAAATCGATTACTGCTAACTGCTAACGGCCAGAAGGCTTGCTGCAACTCATTTTTGATTGTGCTGAAAACAATCGTCTGTACAGTGCGTTAACAATGAAAGGAACAAATTAATTTAAATTGATAGTGATTATTTTCGAGAAAAACGCTTTAGCTGGTTGATTAGTATTTACAACTGCGCATCTTTTTCAACAAAAATTTTATATACAGAATTATTATAATGAAATATTTTCTGCTGTCTCATAAACACATACGCAAACAAATATTTTTTTTGTATAAGAATACCGAATGAAATATTCACACTTACAATTTAACTAATGTGACCAATGCTTAAAGCGAAAAATGAAACTGCACTATAATGACGTACCACTGTTGATGTGAACAATGAACTGATGTAATGACTCCGAAGAACGAAAATGAACTTGAGATAACATTTGGAAAAAAACGAATTGTATGTTGACGGCATAAAGCGAAACAACTAACTGTAGTTTTGAGGTTAAACGTGTCAAATATTTAAGGAAACGATATGCGCTATAATATTTAGAAATAGTTACAGAATTTACAGAATAGTTATTTTTTAAACTTGTAATAAAATACAGGTAAGTGTAATAAAAATGAAATGAAATTAAATAGTTAAACGTAATTATGAATCCGCTTATCGCAATTATTGCTACATTGCAATTGTTTATCGTGAAGTCGACGAAAGTAAATGTTTGCTTTACTGGATACTACTGAACTTTCTCGATGTTATTGCTATATAACAATGGCAACGAGCTGTGTAATTCTTCAAACAACACTCTATTTAAACATAAATATAAGAATAAATAAATTAATTTGACAACTAATCTCCTGTTTGGCCGAGGAAAACGGTTTTGTCCATTTTTTGTACTATCCAGTGAAATAATAGTACTTGCTATTGACTACTTGTTCTTGATACTTATTTGTGTAAAAATTTCAATTTTATCATTTTATTCAAAACTTTACTATTTCTGTTTACCTAATCTTGTTATCAGTCTGCACTTTTGGCGGTGCGGTTGCCGCGGTTCGACGAAAAAGCCATTAGGGATTAGGGAAGAACAAAGCTTTACGGTGCATAATTATCTTGCATTGGATTCTAAGTGAATTTGAATTTCTGCGTTTTTAGTGCACATATGTGCAAAACTATATGTACAAAATTGTTTGAAAAACCCATCCCTGAAAGGGCCAATGATCCACCTATTTTAGTGCGCAATCATACCTTGTCTGTATGAAAAGTACGATTATGTAAATGTTACTGAATCAAACAAATTTAAATTATTTTATAACAAATGCAGGATTTTATTTCTTTGAGCGATTACGCTGCAAACACGAAATGTAATTATGAAAAATAACTTATTTAATTAATGAAATTCTCCTCGTCATTTCGTTGATCGCGACTATGAAATAATTAAAATCTAAAAATTGATAACAGAGGTTTAATTTTCAATGTGAATTAATTCAGACTGTAATTCTTATTAAAATAAACAGAAATATTAGTTTTTTTTTTAAAAAACTTAAATTTCAGATCTTAAATTTACAAATAAAAAAACCCATTTGATTTCATAAATATATAAGATAAACAATCGTACAAAGTTTATTATAAAATATTCAACTTTTAAATTTTCAATCAAAATAAACAATCTAAAAAAATGATAAACAATGTTTTATAAGACTGAAAATTTTCGAAACGTGGCTTGAGATAAGTCAAATCTTAAAAAGTTAATTTTGAAAGATACCGCTTTTATATTTCAACATTACTTGGAAATTATTTATAAACATACATCTTTATCCAGACAATATGATAACACACATTTATAAAATTTATAATAACAATATGTACAGTTGTGTTGGTAGTCTGTCGTGGGCTATCAACCATAGGTCTTTCTACCCCGAAATAATTTAATAATTTTTAATTTATTGTTAACTATATCTATAAAATATTAATAGAAACATTGCCTTGGCGATTGTGGCGGCGCCGGGCATAAAACCGTCGGCTGGAAACCGATATATTGTAATTATGTTTGCTCAGGGACTGATGTTAATTTATTATCTATAAAATCTCATATCTCTACGACAATCTCAGGAAGTAAGGAAGATATTACGATGCTAAATTTCGCCTTGTCATTTGTACCTTGTGACTGCCAAATGAAACATCTAATCAATGTGGATGCAAATCAATATTCTAGGTCCCTAGCCAAAAATCGGGTATTTTAAAATTGACTATGACGTGATTTCTTCTTTCATCATAAAAATTATAAAACAAGTGTACGTAAAACTAAATTTTTGTTAAACGTAAAAAAAAACCATCGGGGGAAAGTTGGAATTAATTTCAATTGTTACCTTTATATTGGTAGCAGAATTAAAATATAATTGAAAGAGAACTAAGAAAACCAATGTGAAATTGCCCACGAATTTCCAGTCACTATTTTTGTGCCTGGCGCATCTGCAATCCACTTGAAAAAATTGTCAGCCTCGAAATTAGCATGATATATGCCTATGTTTACATAGTTTAAGGTCTTCTGCGTTATCTTATATTCAAAGTTGGCTGATATCTACAGTATTCTAAAGAATTCGTTGAATTTTCAATTTTTAAAGTTAAAACCGACTACACTAGGAGCATTTTAAATTAATTAACATGAAATTCTGAAAAAGTATCATTTAAACATAGAGAAGGTTATATTGAAATATTGTACTTCTGCAAAAGTGGTTAATCTCTTGCAATAAACTAGATCGCAACAGCGAAACTCGAATTTAAAACACTCTGTATGAAGGTTCCGCAAATAAATAAACAAAAGCTGTTAATATTTACCACGGGTATGCTACTCCAGATTAGGCAGAGCATCACCAAATCGGCACCAAAACTGGTGCCCATCACTTTATTATTGCCACTTCCATAAACCAAAACCACGTCGATCGGCATCAATAAATTAACGATAATCCAGATGTAAAGGTTAACATAACTCATTCCAAAAATCGCATTGTACTGCTCTATAGCTACGCTGATCCGCGTGTAAACCCTACAAATTCTCTTAACGTCCCACGCATCCCCGTATTTAATACCCACCAGAACCACACTCTTTCCGCTGCGCAAGTTAAAATTAGCGAGGATTTCGTTTAAAATCTCGAAACGGTATTTAATGGAAAGCGCATAATGTCGTAGGAGCATCGCCAGTACAATCACGCTGTAGATTTGTACCGGTTTGAAGATGTAGTACTGGTAGACTTTGAATCCGATGCTTTTAATCCAAAGGCTGGCGTCGAAAAACACAGAAACGGCGAAGAGCAGGTGGGCCATTATTAGTTCCAAATAGAAATACGTATTGCGTTTACGGACGTTCACATACAGGAATTCCTTATCAATGTTCCTCCAGGTCGTGAAGAAATCTTCGACCTCGCCGGCATTGCAGATATTAACCCAAATGATCGAGGTGATTATTGTAATCGTGATGGATAAATCGCAGGTTAAGTCGATGAAGTGAACGATCGCGTCGAAAACGTGTGGAATTTCAGCAATTTTCCCATACGTTCCGTATGAGTAAATAAATAAATTAATAACCACCACAATTAGAGCGTAAAGGTATTTCAACCCCCTTTTCCTCGGCAGGAACCCAATCCATTCCGCGATCACCCTCAGCGGTTTTAAAACGCGTATGTCACGCGAGTAGGTCGACATTGTTTCTTCTGGCGCGCTCGAACGCGACGGATTTTCCATTTAGTTTGTTTCAACGGATATATATATATATATATATAATAAACAACTACGTTGTGTAGGGGTGGGGAGGCACTTTTCAATCGAAATCAAATTAGTTTGGATTAAAAGGTAATGTTTAATTTTTCTGTTTGTGCTTGATGGATTAAACGGTTGAAACAACTGACGGGCTCACACACGTGTGTTTGTTTAGCACAGAAAAAATGACGGATGTATATGTGTGCTCGTATTTGTGTAAATGAGTTCTTTTTTTTTTTCATTACCATTAATTGTTTGCATAAACGTGTAATTTTGTTATAATTAATGTGTATAATAACGATTATACCATGCGTGCATTAATGGTGTGTTAATTTCTTGTTAGCTCGTTATATATAATAATTAATAATGGTAGTATACACCCTTCTTTAGAGTTATGTTTCATTTACGTTAAATTAAGTTACTAAAATAATGCGTTAAAATATAGCGTTTTAGATTTTCAAGACTATTAGAGTAATTAAATTAAATAAAAATAATTTTAAAATAATTAATTGATGCAAATGAAATTTATTAACTTTATTTTAAATAACTGTGACCAAGTGAATAATAGTCTATTATTTAACCAGCGGCTATTGGTCATAAAAATTGAGGTTTTCAAAACGAGCCACAAGCTTGTGAAATAAATCATTTGCATGATTAATTGCCATTATACGTGAGTAGAATACTATACTTTATTAAGTTTTTCTTATTTCAATTATTCAATAGGAAACAACACCAGTATTTAAATAATTTGACTTATTTACTCAAATAGGCATACAAAATAGCTACTGCTACTTTTTACACATTGATTACTATATATACAAATGTTTATAAATTTACAGCAATATAATTACATATTAATTCTATAATTTAATAAATAATTGATACGCAATTCACAAAATGGTTGTCGCCCAAATATCTTTATGTAGTTCTTGTCGTTTTTTTTTAATTTTATTTAAAGGTCGTGATAACTCGTGAATTTATACTTGGGTTCAAAACAGGATTTCGAGGTATACATTGGTGATAATATCAGGAATGTTTGGATTGGTTACTAATTAAGTTGTTACGACTTCGAGATACTGTAACTAACGTGAGATATTTTGTGTCATATAGAAATGAATTCGAATGATTATGTAAAGTATTATCAAGATGCTTTATTTTAGTTAATATTATGAAATAGTTCGACCACCGGTATTATTAAAATGTATGATTGAAATTTCATTCATTGGGTTTTGTTGTGATTATGTAGTAACTCAAAATTATTTAACATGTTTATTGTTTATGTCAACATGCATTATCGGTACTGTTGTGTACCGCGCTACTGGCACATTATAGGTTGAAAAAATAACACAATATTTCAGGGAAAACAAACGGAACCTTTATAGTTCATTTTGTGACACACGCGCACAAACATAAGGTGAATTCGCCAATATTCTGCATGCGCATCGTCCTCTTAGGCAGAGCACGAACAGTAGTATATAAAAACAATTGGTATTTTACGATAAATTCAATTGGTGGCGCCACTAACCAAATACATTATATTCATCCCTTCTTAAATTTTACAATAATAAAAATAAACAATTATAGTAACTGAACTTGCAGTCTCTCAGGTGGTTTCTGGGCTCGCTTTGGTCTTTGAGGTGCTGCATTTTTAAGTACGGTTGCTACACACTCTAAAATAGATTCAGGAAAAAGTGATTACGATTTTTTTCTCTATTACTCCTTTCGCCCATTTTAGTTTTAAATCTCTATAATCTTTTACCATCATCTCCTATCCGATCTGAAAAAACACACGTCTTTGTCCTCTTAAATTTCTTAAATTAGGTGTTTGGACCATTTGTAGATTTTATTTTATTTGCTTATTACTTTTTGTAGGCCGACAATTGTCTTTGGGTTTTATAAAATCTAATCTACTTCCTATGCTGGTCAGCCAAGCATAATTCAAGAGAGTGTTCCTCTAGTTTAACAGTGTTCGGTATTTATACAAGTTAACAAAAATCTGTGAATTTCACAATTAAAATTGCTAATTCATTTATTATTAAAATTTTGTGCTTGTTTTATTAAAAATTGTTTAACCGTTTTAACATTATTTTCCGCAAAACCATTTGATTGAATTAATAATTTATTGCAATGAAATAAAATAAGGAAAATTTCTGGCAATGATGAATTTCGATCAATCCATTTTTTCAACTGTCAAAATTAATTATACTGTAAGTTTCACAAGCATCTATTGAAACAACTACTTCCCGAGCATTTACCCGCCGGACATTTGTTTGTTGCACACAAATATTTTGTAAAAATAACATTTTTTTTATACATTTTAAAAATATAAAACAAACTATTGAAAAAGAATCGTTGCCAAACAATTTTCATACCTCAGAGTTATTATATATTATATTAAAAACATATGTCTTCCTTATTCGCCTCTTGGGAGTGGTATATTATCTCCCTCGTAAAATTATGCACTTATAGAGAAGTGGTATGGGTTATTAAAAAATACTATTTTGAATAAAATGTTACATGACAAATGTTCTTAATTTATTAGAAAAACAAGAAAATGTGTTTCTTTATATAGAGAATGCATAGACCAAATCCCCCCCCCCCAAAAAAAAAAAAAAACGCGCAAGAAAATGAAGACGGGAAAGAGTCATCGAAGACGAAGAATCGTGGTGCAAACGAAAGAAATGCACCCATTCATATTTTAAAAACAGAAATATTTCAAAATATTTGAAAACAAATAAATTAGATTTTAATAGCGAAGAGTTATTTTATGTATGCAATAAAAAATTATTAAGTATGATCCACCGTGAGTGATTAAGAATTTCAAATGCATGTTGCACTTTGAATGTTCATGTCAATTTTATAATGTGGATTGACAATTTCTTAATCCTTAGAATATTTTCAGAAGAAAATCAATCGAAACGAATTGTATATTTATAAGAAGGATTATTTTGTATTGATAACAATCCATAAAAATTAAAACGAATTTATAATGCCTATATTTGACAACAACCATTCGGTATTGATACATAAAAAATCACACTCTCTATTTTTCTACGACCCTGCAACAAAAAAGTAAAAAATGTATCTCAATAACATTAATATATACATGGTGTCTCACCGTAAGCGCTGAATAGCTTTAGGGCTAAATGGTTTAATTCTTTCAAAATCGATTTTCGCAGTCATATGTAGGACTATTAGGACCACATTTTAAAATTAATTTGAAATATACAGGGAGTCCCATAAAAACATGGCGTATTGTAGTTATATTTTTTTCAGATTCTACATCAAAATTAAGGTTAACTTTCATACGTAACCCAAATAATTTTTGAAATATTTAAATATTTTTCGAAACATTGACGTTTCGAAAAAAAAAAATCTATCAAATTTTCAAATTGGTGAATAAAACAAATACAATTTTGATCAGTATATTTGACTAATGGGCAAATATTTTAGACTATTAAAAGAAATTTTAAATCTTAACATTATTATCAAAATAATTCAAAGTATCTCCAGAAACACATTCTGGGTCAAATTTCGTGCTAGGCCATTAATATAGGAAATTTTATTGTCGTTCAGAAAGTTTAGACCTAAACCTAATAGTTTTCAAGAAATATCCATTTATGTTCATTTTTGTCATAATCATTACTAATTTAATATGACAAGGTAACATAGAGCCATCTACTGCCTAATTTAATAATTAAAATTGACAGTTATATTAATAGGCTTTTGTTTATAAACAAAATGTATTTGACACATTCGTATTATTAGTAGCAATTGCAATAATAATGTTTTCCTTAAATAAAAGAATTTTAAATAATTCTAATAAGAGTAGAACGTTATGAAAATTGTCTCTTAGTGTACAAAACGTACTCTGTTGGAAGACATCCTAATAATAAGACTGTAAATGAAGTTTTAAATACAATCAAAACTGTAGGCAGTGTGAAATATCTAAAAAAACTTGAGTACATTAACTAATAATGAGAAGACACAATTACAAGTTTAATTCCATTGAATATTCGCCGAAACAGATGGCCACAGCCCGATGGTGTGCTACCCAATTGTTCATTGATTGTTCGTCAATATTTAAATAGAATATTTAATAGGCGATAGATTGGAAGAGGAGGCCACGTAGCTTGGTCGTCTAGACTCTCTGTTTTTATCCCCATATATTTCTTTCTGTCAAAAATATACAGCACTCCTCCCATAACAATTGAAGATTATGAATTAATTTTAATATTATTTTATCAATTTAAATGTTGTTTTTCATTATATTTGTTTTACAATTCTAACAAGTTTTTATCAAGTAAATAATGCAAATAATGTATTCGCAATCAATAAGATTGATGTTTTAATTTAGGAAATATCTCGAAAATCATTTGTTGGGTCAACTGACTTTATTTATAAACACAGGCTAAATCCTTGCCTATTTGAATAATTGGCAATAATAAATATTAAATTGAACAATAGATAGCGCATTGTATCACCTTTCAATATTATGAATAATAAATATTATGTCAAAAGTTAACGAAAATGGATATATCTTGGAAACTATTAGGTTTACGTATAAAATATATGTATTTCTTTTAAAGACAATAACATTTCTTTCGAGATAGGGCTATTATATGAAGGGTGCGCCATTTAAAATAAGCACAAAATTCGACATTGAATGTGTTTCTGAAGTTACGTTAAATTATCAAAACATCTTTAGATTTTAAATTCCTGTAAATATCCTTATATATTCACCCATTAGACTAACAAATTGATATAAAACTTCGTTTGTTTTCATTCACCCATTAGACTAACAAACTGGTATAAAACTTCGTTTGTTTTCATTCACCCATTTAAAAGTTATCATCTTTTTTTTCGAACGTCAATTTTTCTAAAAATATTTAAATATTTCAAAAAATATTAGGTTAAGGCATATGAACATATTATGAAAGTTAACTTTATTTTTGATGTAAAATCTGAAAAGACAAAAATATATAAAATATGGGATTTTCCATTAGAAAAATTATAACTATGATACACTATGTTTTTATGGGACACTCTGTATATTTGAAACTACTATTAAAATATGGTCATAATAGACCTATATACGTCTGCTAAAGCCCATTTAAAAAAATAAACCGTTTAGCCGTAAAGCTATTCTGCGCGCTAGCTGAGACACCCTGTATATACAGGCTGGGCCACGAATAACGGCCATTAAAAGTTTTCGGGGTTACTGATTGCGGAAAAATTTGAAAAAAAAAATCTACATTTCACGGTTGAATGCGACCACCTCATGGTAAAAATTTTGACATTCTATCACTTCCGGTTGTACCGGAAATGGCTACTAATATTTTAAATGGAACACCCTATATTTTAATTTTTTTTCGGATTCCCCATTCAATTGCCTAACCACTCATATTTATGTCTACATGACTCTTACAGTTTTTGAGATAACAATTTATTTGTCAAATTTTAACCTCAAATTGACGTATCGAAAAATGCCAATATCTTCTTGTAGGAACAAGATAGACAGACCACCGACATCTCAAATTGTTAGTAATAGATTCATTTAGAATAAAAAAATCATAACTTAATTTGTTCAAATGGAATGACCAATATTTTATCTAATAGATTGATTAGTAAGACAATTTACAACATAAAACTATTAAGCATCCTAATATTTAGAGTAAGTAGTTTTTGAGTTATTTCGAAATTTCTTTCCTCCCAAAAATTTTTACAATCGATAATTCCTGCACTTTTAATACGTATTCCATAGTATGCTACTGTCAATATTCACAGAACTGATTGAGGAAAAAGTCGTTTCCAATGTGTCGCTTTCCTTTAAAATATGTTTAACCTTCAATATTATTCAAAATATTTAATTCTCTTTAAAAAACATTTGAAATTATTTCATAATTTCCAAAATTGATAGTTGATTTTACTGTTTTAATATAATTTATATATTTAATTTACTATGTATTATATTACCAAACAAGATGTATTATTTTTCTGGGGTCATTTTTTTGGAAAGTGCTATATAGGGATATTTTTTTGCCGGAGAGGGAGGTAGTTTGTCGGAGAGGTTTTATTTAAGAGTGGTTGTGATTTTACAGGTACGTTTTAATATGAATAGCAGGCAATTTTTAATTAGAGGGAATTTTTGCAGGTGTTATTTTTCGGAAGGTATTTTTTTGTTTTAATTTTACAGGGGTGATTTTTGAGAGTTGTTGTAATTTTTCAGATACGTTCCACAGCGTAGTTAGCGTAGTTTGTGACGGCCAGGGTGCAGTAATAAACAAATAACATAAATAGACAGTCGAGGTTTGTGACGTATTTATAAAACGGGTAGTGGTCGCCTCTAGTTACATGTTTTCTAAGGGAGAGATTTTCCATGAGTGATTTTTTATGGATTATCTGATCAACTCAATCGGCTCGATCTGTTTTATCGCTCTGATCAGCGCTATCTGATAAATCTTTCTGATCAGCTCGATCTTTACGTTCAGCTCGACCTTTACGATCGGCTCGATCTTTTTGATCAGCTCGAGCGGCTCGATACTTAAAATGATCGATCATTCATTGATCAATCTTTGAAATGATCGATCCTGCCCATCACTAATAATTAGGTTATAATCAATGTTGGATTACAAAACGATTTTGGCTTTATTTAATTTAAATGTTAATTTTTCGCTTATTACATTCATTATACAGAGAGTTTTATGTAACACCGAACATACTGGAATGTACTCAATGTAAGTTTTCCTATGTTCGATGTATACTGGAACGCATCAAAGCATTAGGTGCGATGTGATTGGCTACGATTTCTAATGGTAATATAGTCAACCCAATTTACACCCCTCCCATCAGAAATAAATTATATTGGTCAACTATTATGTCAAGTGCAACAGGTTTTATTATGGATATTATACTTAACCGCAATGCATTCCATAAAAATCTTCTCCTTTCTATACATTATTGATGCGTAAAGATGTCCAACTTTTTGTCTAAGTCTGCTTTAAGCGCCAGAACAACTAATATCACTTGCTTGCGATAACTGACAAGTGTAAGTCATTTTTGACGTGGAAGGGTGTAGTTTGGGTTGATTATATTATTTTTAGAAATAGTAGCCAATCACATCGCACTCAATGCTTTGATGCGTTCCCGAACAAATCGAACATAGGGAAATTTACATTGAGTACATTCTAGCATGTTCGGTGTTACATAAAACTCTCTGTATACATATTTCCAAATAAAATTATTATTTAAAAATGGCCAATCATTAAGCCATTGACTATATTCTTCTAAAATTTGTCAAAATGTATTTTAATTGAAAACTAGAAAAATTAAAAGCATATATATTATTTCTTTTTAATTCTAGCAAACACAGTCATATTTAAAAATTGACGCAATTATTTTCAATAACAACGATCAATGCGATGCAATAGCAAAATTGCACGTGCCAATATTTCTCTAACACGGAAAAAATGTTCAGACATGAGAATTGTATAAAAATATTTTTTTTTACTTTTTAAAGTTAATAGATTACTTATCGTGGGCCAACAAGTCGAATCTGAGATTCCAATTCTTTGAAAATTATTGATTTGAATAAATCGTATATTAGAGAGCCCTAATATCATCTGAAAGGCATTTCAAAAACAACAAATAAATCAAAAGGATGATTAACATTCAAATTATTATATATATTTAAATTGTATCAAATAGAGTAATTTTTTACTTTGAATCTGACCCACTTTTCAATGGGATTTATGGCTGGTCTTAAAAAATACTTTTAAAAAAGTTACAAAAGATATACCCCTGACTTTGTTGATTAATATCATAATAAAATTAATTTCTTTAAATTACTTCCATCAGAGCCATTTCGTTAATTTAATATCGTTCATCAGCAACTTGAAATGGTCAAAAATAAGTATTAACGTAAGAATTTATTAATAATTTAACATTGTACATATAAATTTTACACTTTTCGTCAAATAACATCTTTATATTCTTAAAATAACACGAAGTTTTTATTTAATTTCCCTACGGCTTCGTCATGGTGCATGCGCCGGGCAAATCCGTGGCTAGAAATCCGTAGGTAACTTCAAATCGTTTCAATTATAGTACAGCCCAAAAGTTGTTTCTTGGGGTTTTCTGGTGCGCTGAGTTGAAAAATATTGACAGTTTTCAACCAAAATTATATTTCATGATTTTCAGAGATTTGCGATATTTTGCTTGTACTGAATTCTTCACAATAAATGGCGTAAGTTACATATTTACGATTGTTTTCTGATAAGCATATCTACTTTGGGTAGATTAATTGGAAATACTATATATATTTTCTTGTGAATAACTTTGACGACAAAAAAACATTTATCTTCGACTTGTTTTTATTGACAAAGAAAACATTTAAAATCTAGATTTGATTCCTTCTACAAAAAGCAACTAACTTAACTAATAAATAATACTACAAAATTAATTCAACAACTATCTTCGGGATCATCTTCCTCGACAGTTTCCGGTAACACATCACACAGGGAAGCTTTTGATTTGAGATTAAAATATTCTTCTTAATTTTTAATGGGTATTACGTTTGTCTTACACAACTCATGAAAATTGTTTTTTTTAGGTGGTCGTTCGTCGAAGATTTATGGAAAAATGTAGCCTAAAATTGCCTTCTTCATGTCGTCCACTGAATTTGAATGCCGTCTGATGGCCAAGCCGTAATAGATGGTCAAGTCCTTGATAAGTTTATCGGTAAGTTTCCCTTGTCCTTTTATGCCTATCCATTTGTTCCGCTATTTCTCATTTCGAAGTCGCGTACCCATACGTTTCACGACATATCCGATGCATTCTTTTTTAAAATGCTTAGCTATTTTCAGCCCAATGGTTTATTACAGGATTAAGTAATAATATTACATAATTTAATAAAATGATTTATAATAAATATCATAAAAGAAAAACTATATGTAATAATTTTCATAGTAAAGGAAACATCAAATTAGATTACAATTCTATTAAAGATATGAGTATCCGCACTCTGGTAATATTAAATAATAGTACGTTACAGCAATGGGTATTCACTGTCCGACATATTTCTTATAATGGCGAGTTAAAGTGGTAATAAGTATTAGCATTTGCTATTTAAAGTATCCGATAAGGTTTATTGTTTATGATTTTATTGTGAAATCATTTCCTGCACTTTATTTTTATTGTGCAATATTTTGTAAATGAACAGAATTATAGACTATTTACCGCAAACTATAACACAGTTTTAAAATATTCTTATTGTCTTTTTAATTTCTGTCTTTCTAAATCCTGAGGATGATTTTTAGTGCAGTTTTTCCACCTTGTTAGCGAATGCTAGGAAAGAAATTATTTTGCCAATTAATATACCTTGTTTATTAAAAATTCGAAACTAGTCGAAAATTTTAAGTTATTTAATTTAATATGTGTTTTTATTTATGTTATTGGTAAATTTTAAATAATATATTCCTATTTATTATATATATATATATATAAATATCTTTATTTCTGAAATTGAAACAGTATATAAACAATACGTTAGAAAACCATTACATTACTATATTATACATAATAAATTTCACAAAGTGGCAATCGACCAGTGGTCTTTCAGCCTGTCTCTGTTCAGTCTATGTCATTTCTTTAAATGTTATGATACCAAACGTCATTGTCAATGTCCGGATGATTGGATGCAATGAATTCATAGATGGTTGATCTTGGAGTTTTATATCTGGAAAGGATCGCCAGGTTGCGGGGCATGAAAAGATACTTACTGATATCGTGAATGAAGGGGTTAGTGGTAAATTTTAGGGAATGGATTTCAATACGTTCTTTAATGGGTGGAATTTTACAAGTGCCATACAGGAGAGTGTTAGATGGATTGTGTAGGGGATTGTTCGGGCGTCTAAGTTTGGTAAGAATTTGCAGGGCAGATCTTTCTGCAACTTCTAAGTTTTTAAGGACGGTTGGATGAGGATTATCGTGAAGAATAGCTGCATACTCAAGCAGGGGTCGACATATCATACTATAAATATGAACAGCAGTTTTTGTGCTTATTCCTTCGTTTTTATACGTAAGAGCTCTAAAATGTCAAGACCTGCTTATTACTCTAGTTTTCAGGTATTATGGGTATGGTTTAAAGGATAGTTTGGGGTCTAGTGTGAAACCTAAATATTTACACTCTGGGGCTGGGAAAACTGTATGGCTATCGATGGTGATATGGTAAGGAGAATTTGGAAGACGATGGAAGGGGATTAATAGTTGCATTATGTTTAGGTTTATGGATATTCGCCATTTTGCGAACCAGGTCTGTAGTGTGTCTATTAGCTTCTGCAGAGAGAGAGGGGGGAGCCTTGTTGAGAAACGAAGGATTCAGATAAGGAATTGCGAATTCTGACAGAAAGGGATCGATTGGTAAGGAAGCTGTCTAGTATTTTGAGTAGATTATGAGGGATATTTTTGGAATTGCATTTGAATAATAAACCTCGATGCCAAACAGAGTCATGGGCCTTTCTAATGTTGAGAAAGGTGATAGCTCCTATTTATTATTTTACTTGAATTAATTAAAGCCTCGCTTTTGTATTTATATTGAGCCCGTAATGAAAATTCTGCATCCTTAATATTTTTTCATCTAATTCTTGTCATTTTTGTATTTTAATATGCTTATTATTGCGTTTCTTGGTTTTATTTAATTAAAATAATTTGATGTGCTTGTCTACGTACTTTTTTCCATCTCCCTCAATCCGCTCCCCCTCACAATAATTATGTGCGAACGCTACTGCATTCAGGGAGACACAATCCCCACCCCCCAAAAGTGCGACGAGCATTGCTAATCATGAACCTTTGAAAGCGATCATTGAAAAATTATTATTAAATAAAAATGATTTGAAAATAATTAATAAATTATTTCCACATTTAGCTCTGTGACTATTGACTTACTTACGTAAGTACACCTGCTGCTGTATATCAATAAAATATTGCATAATGCAACAATTTTTTTTTTTGATCCGAGAAAAATTTTATGTAAAAACAACAAAAATTAACGTTACTTAATATAAGGCCATCTGCAGACACGTGTTTCGGGATCTATTCTCGTCAGTACAGCTATGCCTTACACAATTTAAAGATGTTAAAAAAATCAATTAAATTAATTCAAATACAATCAGCAAAATTAAATCAGTTATATTAAATCAAATTAAACTAAATCAATTTAAATTAAATTAAACCAAATTAATTCAATTTAAATCAAAACCGAATAAAATTAAACGAAAAGAATTAAATCAAATAAATTAAAAAGAGCGACCCTCACCTGCCGCGCGCTGTGATAGTAATGACCGGCGAAGGAGGACTTGCGCTCGTGTATTGTTGTTATCGCAAATTCACAAAAAACTTCTCTCGGTTCGGATTTGAATAAATGCCTCGCTGGCTATTAATATAAATAGAAAACAGTATTCATTCTACTTGGTCACAGTTATTTAAATATATTAAATAAAAATGATTTGAAAATAATTAATAAATTATTTCCACATTTAGCTCTGTGATATTAATGCACTTTAATGTGCATTTGTTTAACGTACATACGTAAGTAAGTCAATAGTCACAGAGCTAAATGTGGAAATAATTTATCAATTATTTTCAAATCATTTTTATTTAATATATTTAAATAACTGTGACCAAGTAGAATAAATACTGTTTTCTATTTAAATTATTATTTTTTTAACCCAAATATTAAATATATTCACACGAAATTAATCAATATTACTTTTTATTATTTAAATTATTTATGAAGTTATTTAGATATAAACTAAAGAAAGCATTTCCGGTAACTTTTAAAACGGTTAAATACATAATTTTTAAAAACTTTCTTTGAATTTTATCAATCTGAGTTATTTGAAAATTATTGCTAGTACACCATACTACAGAACAATATTCTAATCGGTTGTGACTATAAGCGTCATTAACAAATTGTTTAATATTTCGGAAATTAAATCCCAACAATTCAATTTAAGATCAAATAAAATTCCTAGATCTTAATTACTTTAATGGCTTCAAGATAATTTTCACCAATCGTGTGGATGTAATTAAAATTTAAGTTTTATCGACTAAATGTCATTTGCTTCCATTTATTGGTATTTAGTTTCAAACAATTCACACCAGTTGCTAAAATTGATATTATTTTGTAAGCTCTTAAAGTCGTCATTTGTTTTTACTGAAAATCTTAATATTATCAGCGTACATCAGACATGGAGAATCAATACGGTTAGTGAGATCATTAAAGAATAAAAGAAATAGTAAATGGCCTAATTTTGAACTCTGAGGTACGCCACCGGTTACGGACGGGGTGTGGGGCTCCTTCCAGTCAAGCGTTGACTGGAAGCCCACCCACTAAAACCACTCCTACTTTACCGGCGTCGACTGCTAAGTTCCTTTGCTCTGACTTATTCTCTGTGTGAAACTCATTAGAAGTTATATCAGGCATTGCCCATAGGTTCTTAAAACTAATATCACAGTAGGGGCAGTGCCCGGGTTACAAAAAGACCCTGACACTGGAGCCCTAGAAACAGTACAACTACATAACACCTAAACTAAGATAAATAAATAAAACCTATAAATTAATAAAACAAAACTTAAAACCCAAAATAAATTAAATTAAATTTAAACCTATAACAAATTAAAACCTAAACCTATAATAGATTAAAAGCTGAAGCCAATATCACAAAAGAGACCTAACCTAACACGACACAGAACAAATTAAATGTGGCACCGAAGCTGTAAAGGGACTTCCGTACCACAGACAACAAACGGGCGGTGTGTAGCGTCGGCGTCAGGCAGAGTTTCCTGGCGTTGGCTCTGCGAGGTTAAAATAAAAAAAACGTAGTTTTTTAGGGATTGGTTACCCTTGAGTCCACTGGCTGTACCATGTACAACACGAGAGTGTACTGCCGATTCCGATTACTGCCTTCAATATTTATACAGCCAAAAAGGGTATGTGCAAGGGATGGTTTGAGGACGACATGACCGTTGGAAGAAAATTGCTGGAAAGTAATTTTGATCACAACATAATCACTTTCAGCGAACTCTCAATCTAAATAACCTAGAGTGTTTTAGCGCAAGAACACCGCACCCTCTTAGTACATAACCTCTGGCCCATTGTAGTAGCAAGAACACCGCGCCCTTTTAGTACATAACCTCTGGCCCATTGTAGTACCTCCCATCCAAGTGTTTAGACCCAATCAGCCTGCCTGGCTATTTCCAACATCTGATCATGCTGCCCCCACTTGGGTTCTTCACGATTGCGGGGCTTCTCCCTACTCGTGGGATACCTTATGCTAGACAGCGCTGGGTATTCGTGAAGTATGTGCTCTGATGTCTCTATTTCTTCGTCGCATCATCTGCATAGCTCTTCCCCTTCAATACCCACTTTTAGGAGATGCTTGCGGAAGCCGTAGTGACCGGTAATATATGCGGTAAAGATTCTTGTATGTTGTCTAGAATGTCTAAGGAGTTTTTAGTCTTCTTAGTATCAAGCTTGGGGAGATATTTTTTAGTCAGGTAACATGTTTTTAGTTTCCTCCATCTTTCTTCATGTTCCTTGAAGGTAAATGATTTAATTAGTCTGTTTAGGGCTCTTGATGTCAATTCTATTTTAGTCTTGTTGAAGTTTTTTACAGATACCTTTGCAAAATCACCGACAGTAGCGTTGTCTATGTTACCTGAACTGTGACTTTTGATCCACGCTAAGGTTCCTTTCGCAGCCTCATTTAATCTCTTTATACACTTGTGTATTAGAGATGAGTGCTTTGAGTGCTGCTTTGCTATCTGTCATGATAGTAATGTGTTGTCCAGCTATGTTACCTTCTAGAATGATGTTGGCGCTCATCATGATCGCGTATATTTATATGTTTGGTTTACCGTGGCGAGTCTTTCCAGGGATATTGAACAATTCATGTTCAATGTCTTGGAGAATACCCCGGCACGCAACTCGTATGTGGTTTGGATCCATCAGTATATATGGTGTAGTCAAGTCCTACTGATGAATTGTTTTTGTTTATTTTGAATTTGTTGTTGAAGTTAAATGAAGATATCCTCAAATCTAGTTCACTGGTCACAGTTGGGCTCCAATTTATGATTTTCGTCTTTCTGCTGTTAGTCTATCCCTTTTTTTTGTTATACAGATCAACAGGCGGCAGTGAGAGTAGTGCTTACAGTGCATCTATGGGTATTTTCCTGAATGCTCCTGTTGTGCATATGTAGGCAAGCCTTTGTATATGAGTAAGTTAGGTCACGAGGGGACGCACTAGTATTCTCGCGTTCCCTCTTCCTTAGGCTTTGTCGACGTCTAGCTTCAGCTCTTGTTAGCTCGGCGAGCGGTTGTATTGTCGCGGGCTCCGCCCTTCTCAGGAGCGGTAAGTTGTAGGTGAGCGGGGGGTGCATGCAATCTCCTGTTTGACCTTGTTGCGAAAGCGAGGGGTCATAGGACCCTATCCTGCCCTTCGCCCTGGTTAGTTTTGGGGGTCCCAAGACCCACCCTCTCCCACTGCTCTCTTCTGAGGTGGAATGTTTCCGTCGCCTTCGCTGACCGCGTTTTTATTCATCTTAGATTTGGATTTTTGTTTTATGTTAGCTCCACCGTTCATTATGTTTCCACAACTAGCTAGGGAAATGGTCCACAGGACTGGTCCACTAGCTAGCCAAGCATCCCATCGGCCTACTCCACACATTAGGATTTAGGATTTTATTGAAGTTAAGTCCTCTCGGCTCGAGCGATTAAACTAAGATCCCCCGATCCGACGGACAGCATATCACCTTGGCACCATGCGCGCCGCGTGCAAGTCCCTGGGCCACCATACTACAGCCGGGATTGGCAGGATTTGGTCCGCGGCGACAGCTTTTGGCCCGCTACACAGGGTTTTATACCTGGAGGGGGCTTATGGCCATCACTAACCACAACACACACGGCGTCGTGGCATGCCCCTATCCACCACCTGTGTTGCGCTTGATAGCCACTCCACAGACGCAAACCACTCCACAGCCACAAGAAGAATATGCAATTTTTGTTATTGTTATTATTCAGATACAAAGAAAGTTAACATCAATGTGTAGTTGAAAATTCATTATTACCTTAAATAACGATATAAATGGTTGTAAGCTGTCTGAAGATTTAAATGATTAATATAAGAAAAACACTTGTAAAAAAATTTTCTTCGAAAATATTTGTGAAGAAAAGTTTACAAGTGTATTTCTTATATTAACCTTAAATATCGTTTAAAATAAATAATAATCTAAAAATATGTGGGTTAAGCCCATTGTGTATCACTTTATTAATTGTCACAATTAAAAAATTTAACTCACATTTTTTTAATTATTATTTATGTGAATACACATTGACAGAATGGCTTAATAAGTCATTAGTTTTGACAGCAAATGTATTTATTTAATGAACAATATTACGAGTACAATAAATAATATACTGTGATTTTTGCGGTTAACAATAAAAATATATATTAATTCAAAACGCAGGAATAATACAATACATTATTTTTTCTTAGCTTTTGATTTTTGTATGGCGTTTACATTTTTATAGTTTGCACCTGCATCTTGGGCTGCATCGTCTTCTTCGCGTCGCTCAGCCACTGCATCCCAAATATAATAATAACTTCATAAATATATGTATTCTTCTTTGTTCATTGACGGTATAATTGATTTATTTATCAATGCTACTATTTGGAGATAGTTACATAAAATGGAGCATATCTCATTTATGAAAAAATATTTAAACGCTGTTCTTCATTAAATGTAACGGAGCAAATTTAAAGGATCAGGTTTAATTTTCCATACAGGCTGATTTTTTTTATTTCTTTGAACGTATTCCTTACCTTGTACTCTCAATTGTTTATATCTTTCTTAATACCTTCTGTGCCAACAACATTAAGTCAATTTTTACTAAGTTGTTTAACGATCGATTTGAGGGTGTATTCATGTTTTTTCTATACTAATATCCAATATCGGTATCTTCTTGTAAATTATTTTGATTAATAATTCTATCATTCGTTAAGTTATTATTTTCTGATTTTTTCGGTACAGTTAAATCACTTGTCTTATAACTTAACAAATCCATGCTTATATTATTATCATTATTAGCGTCATGATCTATAAGTTGAATTATTTCGTCATCAGGGACCAACATTACAACAGAACTGTTTTCAACTGGTGCAATATTATTAGTGTAAGACACCACGGAGATAGATTGTAACAATTTATTAGAAAATCGTTTAAGTGTTTCTTCAACATGAAGAATATTACTACTGTTTTGTACTGAAACAAATGGATTATGGTATTAATCTTATATGTATAATAATAATAATATTATTTTCTATAATACATTGATGTCATGTTGTGGCGATTCTTCATCAGCAGTTTTAGCAATTGCTTTTTTATTGTGTTCAGTGGTATCTAAACGTATCACTTTTTAACATTTCTAAAATTCGTTTACCTTCCGATAACATTTTGCTGTATAATCAAATAATGTGTCAAATATTTTATAATTTATTTATTTAATTTTTTCTCCATTATAATTTTTATTTCATTGAAAAAATATAATTTTATATTATATTCTATTATTTTATGAAGACTTAATAGGTACCCATATCGGTAGGGTCCAGTAAATCCGGTCTATGCAATACTTTTGTCTAATAAACAAAACCGCGCCGTATATTCCGCCAACGACCCTGTGTAAAATCCAATAATAATGAATAATCAACATTACGCAGAGAAAACGAGCGCCAAGCCGCTACTGTTTCGATCAGAGAAAATAACAATTTAACAGATAAACAGTTTTGTATACCTACTGTTTACTAATTTGTTACTGTATTAAATGTATCTCCACACAAACTTATAACATACCATTAACCATTATAAAGGAAAACAATATATCAATTCCGTTGTTATTTCTCTTGAGGATTACATCAATCGACAAAGCATCCCATTCACGTAGCTCTCTCAAAATATATTATTTTGTTGCATCACTAACTTCACTTAGTTTGTGACTTACACGAGTTGGACAGACCTTGAAAAATCACCTATAATTTTTTTATATTGGTTAGTCTGCATTTGCGTTTTTTTTTGGGGGGGTTACGTCCATTGACTTATGACATGTCGATATATTGAGCATAACTGTAAATCTATATCTATATATTGTCTATCAGTCTGAATGAAAAATATTAATAATTTTGTTAATTTACTGAAGCCAATAAATATTTTGAAAATAAATCTTCTTAAATTAAAAGATTGGCAAAAATATGCTGATGTAATAAATGTGTTGCTCTACTTAAATCGATTAGTTTGTTTAAAAAGATTATAAAAAGCATATAATCACCACATTACTATTATACTTTAATAATTAATTCGATTCCGCACTGATAACAATTCTATGAACCCACGTCTAAATGACGATCGATGCCTTTCTAATACCATTAATTCGAAATAATATTGCTGCCGCTTTTCAATTACTACGGTTTCATAAATAATAGCGATGTTACGTTTACATTCTGGTGAGACGTTTATGTTGTTAAGGGGGGCACAATCATCAACATTTGTTCGACGGACATGGGGTTCTAGGAACACGCAACTGGTGAGTCGACTCTGTGAATAATTTAAACACGGAATCTTTTCGGGCTTAATTGTTTGGTCGATGGAAAATGGTTTATTTATACATGTGTTTTTTTGTCTACTCGATAATTTTTAGTTTATTCTGTGAAATGTTCCCATATTTCAAATAGAATTGAAAACGGTAACAGTTGAATGATATTCGATTTTATTAATGAGAAACAATGTGAAATTCCTACATAAAACACAACAAATGGAAGTTATTTCGAGAATTCATTTATTGAAGTTATAGCAAATCTCGATTATTACAGTGTTCCAGCTAAGCTAAGTGCAAATAGTGTAGTAAATACCGCTAAAAGAAAATTTCATAAAATTATTTGTAATTAATTATTTCATAATAAGCAAAAATTGCAATATTTAATCCCGGTGCATTCACTATATGTAGACATCTACTTCATACATTGTTTCTAGTTCCTAAAACACTAGACAAATGATTTTAGAATTTATAGAATTGAGGCATGAATTATTAATTTTATTAAAAAAAAAAAATTTTAATTACAGGCTCAAATGGCCGAAATTGGCACTCGTTTGGCACATGAACGCTGCGCAAAAATGATGAGTATAAATAAATAGAGAATGGTTAACCATCCTGTCCCCTCAAGATCCAAGCTGTTGGTAGCCGCCCATATTTTTTTTTTTTAGTTTTTTTAGAGATTCTAATTCCTTAGAGCTTGCGTCAGTAAGCATAATCCTAACAACCTCTAAACTATAATAAAAATAAATATATTTAATTTAAGATATTTACATAAGAAAATATGGAACTTACTGTTCTTCCACTTAACCTACAAGTAGATGATAGAAAAAATATATAATTTCATATTAAATTATCTTAATAATTTATACAATGTAAACATGAAAAATTAAACAATATAATCTAAAAATTTATTATTTTGATTTTAAAAGTTCCTTATTTCCTGTTTAAATTTCATCAATGAGATTTTATATATACCGGGTTTATAATTTAATCTGACAAATCAAAGTAACGCATGAAATACACATCGCACGACTAAACGTTACGAGATCAAAAGTCAATGTTTCCTATAGAATATCCTGTTGTAAATCCAGTCACCTGCTGCCTGAGGGTGCAGCAGGGCACTGGGTGAAAACTCAAATTGGAACCCACCATATTACGTAAGTTTCATTTTAATTTTTGTTTTTTTCTATTAAATATTTTCGATTCAAAAATTGTTGCATTATACAATATGTTATTGTTATGCAACAGCAAATGTCCATTATTAGACATTATTGCCTTTGTTAAAGTACTTATGTTACATAAGTCATAATATCACAGCAGCTAAAAGAAAAATAATTTAATGATGTTTTTTTCAAATTCTTTTTATTTAATTTATTTAAATAACTGTTACCAAGTGAATAAATCCTTTTTCTGTTATCAAGAGTCGTATTCTAGCGAGGAAAATACATATGACTTCATTTATTAAAATTTTACATAAATAAAAAAACTAGCGTCTCGCCTCTCTCCATCGGGGCATTTAATTCAATTGAATGCTCATAATACCAACCTTGAAACATTTTTAAGGGGATGTAACAGCCGCGCAGGGCTGACAGTGGCCCCCACGAATATAGGGACACCAGAGGAACCAAGGACATTACTTCGCTGGTGCCCCCAGGCTTTATTATAAGTCAACAAAACGCCAGAAGATACAACAATAATTACGGCGTCTTCTCTGGGAGAAGGTCTTCTTTGCTATCAGAATATCCTCCGCCACATGAACCACCGCATTCCAGATAGTCTCGTCAGCCAGTCGGGGTTGAGGGGTGTTCCCTGCCTCAGTTACAGGTTGTCTATGACAGGCTTCCATTGCTGGCATACGAAGAATGTGTGGTGGGCATAGTTCTTGCCTCACGGGCAGACGTCGCTAGGCTCCTTCTCGATGCGGTGTAAGTACGAGCCGAATCAGCCGTGGCCCGTGAGGACCTGGGTAGTGAAGAAGGACAGTTCTCTAGAGTGGGAATGAGCCGTCTGGTCCACTACCCTTTAGATCCCCTGTCCCATCTGTTCTGCCACCTGGTCAAGAGAGTCTGGTGGGCAATCTTCTTAGCGACGCCCCTAGGGAAGCCGGCACGTTGAGCATAGAATGCCTCCTGCCTAGCCAGGAATGGGAGGTAAGGAGAGGGGGGGGATAAGCAGAACGAGTCACCACGATATCCTGTCCCAGGATGCAGACGTTGTCGGAAGTCGTGCATCCCGAGCGTCTCCTGGAAAGTAACGCCGCGGTGATCTTTTCGCCGCCAGACTAAGCCCTGCAGCGCGCATCTGCTCATTAACAGCGTATGTGGCAGTCCCAGCCATGACTATGGTTACCTTAATGTCTCTATGTCTGGCAACCAGGATGAGGTCGTCCGCAAATCCCACGACGTTGATGTCAGCGGGGAATTGAAGGCCAAGAACGCCGTTGTAGGCCAAGTTCCACAGCAGTAGACCTAGCACAGATCCTTGCGGAACCCCGCTAGTTACTGGGGATGTCGACGCCGTCGCTGGGGCGAAAGGTGAGCACAGGGGGCGCGTCGGTCACACAGGGCACCCATGATGGTCTGCCATGGTATGGAGTTAAAAGCATTACGGTCGTCTAGCAGGATTGCAAGGCAATGTCTTCTTTTTCTTAGGGCTCCCTGATTGGCTTCATCGGCAAGCCTGCGGACCTCCAGGATGGCATCAACCGTGGATTTGCCTCGGCGGAAGCCGAACTGGTTGGGCGAGAAGCCGCCGTTAGCCTCAATTCAAACCTCGAGTCGGTCGAATGAGCTTCTCAAGTAGCTTGGGGAGTAAAACGAGACGCGCCCGCTTATACAGGTGGGGAAAAAAACTCCTTATCGTAGGCAGGCGTTAAATAACTAGAGCATAGAGGCTGGGGTAGTAGTGGCGAAGTCCCGGACAGCTTCGTTGGGGATTCCACAGAGGCCTGGAGCTTTACGGCCGGGAAACGCAAAAGCCGCCCTGGCCACTTCCTCCTTGGTAATCAGGTCTGCAATCCTGATAAAGGGTGGGGCAGCCGGGGACGTCGTGGTCGTGGACGATCGTGGGAACAGTGTCGAGATCACTGAGACCATCCCCCCTGGCCCGTCTTGACGAAGACTATCCTATAGGGCACGTCGTTAGCGTCATGCCTATACACCGAACAGGAGAGCGAGCCGTTGTTCCAGGAATTTCACCTCCGCGACGTTGAGGGTGCCTCTGGATGGCCTAATGCTCTCTTACCCCATATCTTTCATTAGATTAATGGTCGCTAGGTGGTCGCTCCCTGTAGGGATAGTTCGACGACCATATGTCCATCCCTGGTCCTTCTAGCCGAGCTAACAGCCTGGGGGTTGAGTCCCGAGCCGATGCCGTGCTTGACTTTCCTTAGCAAATCCCTATAGTCGGACCCGGTAGTATCAACTATAACCCTTATCTTGGGGGGGGGGTGGTTTTGTGCTGCTGCTTTTAGGTTATGTGTGCTGTCGTGGGAAGTGTCGTGGGCCTAGTGGCGGCCGCTGTGAGGGGCTGCGAGGCGCTCACAGCTGAGGCGTAGTCCGTAGCCGAGCGGGCTTGGGAGGGGGCGGTTGTGCTCTCGGCTCTTCTCCACGAGGTTAGCTGTCAGAGGTTTCGAAGGCCGCGTGAGAAGACCCGACATTATGGCGTCGAGTCTAGCCTCGATGGCTTTAATGGCGCGGCCCATCTCGTCCAGCCGATCATTGCGGCCGTCCTCAAGAACGGTGTCCATTTGGGTGGGGGGCATAGGAGAGTCGTTACGGGCCGATGTAGTAGCTAGTGCAGGCTCTTTCTCACGTAGAGACGGAGAGGGTGTCTGCGTGTGTTAGTGGGCCACACTGTTCCCTGTAGCGTGGTCCGTCTGGGCGGTCGCATCTGCCATGATTTTTGGCAGCAATGTGGGCTGAGGATCTGTGTCGATGCCACCTATTGTTCTCTTAATCTCGGTCGTAGAGAGTTGGCCGGCGAGACTACTGATCGCAGATATATTGTCCTTGATTTCAAGTTTCGTGTTGGCCTTTGCCAGGGCTACCAGGTCCTTGGAGATCCTGTCAGGTTGCCCGTAGACATCCAGGATCTTGCTTGACATCTTTGCCTCGCGGGATTCTTCCCTCCTTCGCTTTTGAGAGTCCGTGTCGTTGTAAACAAGGCATTCATAGGCAATTCTGGGTTCGACAGATGTAGTCGGCACTCTCCTGCATGGTTTGCCGCCGGTCGCCGCTGCTAGATCGACTGTGAGCTTCGCCCAGGGTTTGGTCCTTGCAGAGGACGCCAGGGTTACTAAGGGTCCGGGGAGGAAAGCGGTACTCGCGGTTGTGGCCCAGAGGGGGGCGCCTACGAAATTGTACAGCCCTACATACGCGGGTTACGCCGTAGAAGCGCGAAAAGTCCGTGCGCAATCTTTCTGCTGACGCGACGCCTAGCAGTGGCGAGCGCCCGGAAATATGTACGCGGGCAGTTAGTACCTAACGGTCGTAAGGTGTTAGCGAAATTTCACGGGCCTGCTAAGACGGATGCCGGAGATAAAGCAAGATGAAAATTTCTAACCTGCAAACACGTGGCCACGAGGTCGTGGAGTCAACCTTGAACATGAATGGACTTATTAGCTCGTGCTATGAATCACTGTGTACATCTCATAAGCATATCTGTTGTAAGTGTGACGTAATCATCGCTTATTCGTTGCATTATATTTTCTTGAGTTGTCGGCGCTTCTATGAAAACCGCTTCTTTTAAGTAATCCTGAAAGAAAAAATCTTGGGAGCTAAGGTCTGGCGATGTAGCTGGCCAGATCGCTGGTCCTGTGCTACCGGATTAGCGATTATTGTATTTCCGATCTAATACCTCGCGTGCTACGCAAAAATAATGTGTTGGACAATCATCATATTAAACCATATGTGCTGTCAAACTTCTAAACTTACTTCTCTTAGCAACATTGGTAATAATTCTTTAAGAATGTTTCGGCATGAGTTTCGAATCAAATTGAGATCAATGAAATGTGATCCTATAAGTTTATCACCAATTATTTTAACGAATTCAGTACACTCCAATAATGAATGCTATGGCGGTTAACATCACTCTGGTTTGTAAATATTGACTCATCAGAGAACAACACACGAGCAAAAAAGTTCTGGTTTATTTGTATTCTCTCAACTGCCCGTTGATAAAATCTTAGTCGGTTTTGAAAATCATCGCCAGTTAATTTCTGAAAGACACATGATACGGATGAAACTTATTGGACTTCAGAATTCTCTAAACATACATAGGGGGAATTCCTTATTGATGCAAAATTTTTCAGATGATTGCTGTTTGTTTTTATTTCATCTATAAAAATAGTATCTCTACGCATGCTTTTTTTCGGTTGTACACTTCAGTCATTAGAAAACTAATTAACAACTCTAATGAAAGAAGAATGTGATCTCACTTTTTCAGGAAAACGCTTAGCATACAAATTAATAGCATCGTCGATTTTTTTCCTGCATTTTCTATAAATAAAAAAAAAAACATTCGTACGAGATACGCACGGTGACAGTGCTCTTAATTTAATTGAGCTATTATCTGGTGACACTTAATTTTAATTTTTCATTTTCGGTGAGCTAATATCGTATATAATGTTGTTTTTTGCCTTAAATGCGAGTTTATCATATCAAGTTTACTAATATACAGTATACTTAACTCACGCTTGTTTTTTTTTTTGTTTCAATAGTCAAACCAATTAATAACAAGTGGAGACAGTGTAGTGCAAGTTGTACGAAGGAGACCTAGTCCTAGAGGAGCCGAGGCGAAATTACAACAGAAAAGGTTAGAACATTTTTTTTACATCAAACTGAGCTACTCGATAGTTGCGAGCTCGCAACCAAGAAAACAACCCCATAACAAATGGCGCCCAATATTTAATAGAACCCGCGCAAAAGAAAGGAATGCTGATATTAAATTACCTCATATAGTAACAAATAACACTCAACGTTTAATTGAACTCAGCTCATGTAGTAACAAATCGTGCTCAACGTTCAATTGAACTCACATGAAAACAAACATTTTAGTAGTAGAACCCAACATTTAATAGATCTCACATAAAAATAATCTTTTAGATTAAACATACGCTTAAAGTCCAATAGGACTCACATTAAAATGTGATTTAGAGTAAATTAGTTCATTTTAAAAAATAAACTTGCAACGAAATTAGCAAACAACATTAACGAAATAAATAAAAATCAAATATAAATATAAATCATTATTATAATCAACTTGAATAAAACATATTTTTAATTCATTCTTTGCTATTAACTGCGTTTAATATTATAATTATTACGTTTTAATTTATATTGCAAATACTTTCGTCAAATAATCGACACATATTTTTAATTATTATTATTATTATTCAAGATCGTTTTATTCGAATAATTTAATTATGGCTTCTATTTTATAATATAACACTTATTACATATTTTGTATTTACATTTATTAGACAGCACTTAGTATTTATACATATAAATTTTATATTTAACGTTAATTTAATAATAACTAGTTTTGAAAAATACACAAAACCTCAAACGGGGCCGTTTAAATAATAATAAAATAACTTGTTTGAACAATTGTTTTGCTTTTGATGTAAACAAATTGAATATGCGATTTTATTAATCTTCACTTTGTTTTGGTACAATTCAGTTAACTCTAATTTGATTTTTTAAATTTGAAAAACGCAAAACCTCAAATGAGGCTTTTTAAATCAAATCGAATTACTGCCATATACTTGAAAAATAACATAATGCAAAACGAACATTTGAATATTATTCAAAACGACGTCCCGAATCATCACAATCAAGGCCGAATTCACAGATTCAGACTGAACTAATATTTTGTCATTAGCATCTAGTAGCTATCACACATTCACAATATGAGAATGCTAAACAGACAAAATCAATCAAGCTTCTAGTTACCAACACGAAGTAGACGCCGTAGTACATCAAACACCTCAAACAATATTTCAAAATGTGCATGTACAACCACCCACCGGTATACACGCGTAACGTACAATTTCGTCGTGAAACGCAAACACCTACTAGAGAAACATATTTTGATGGAAATCGCTACACACCAAATGAAAGAAATCCATTTGCTGAAGGCTACAATAATTATACACCGCTCACTTACGAACGAGAAATGTATTACGCAACACCCTGAGATAATCATCAGGCACCTTATTTTAACGACTAAGAGCGCTTCGGGAGGAAAAAGGTGCTCGTCGAGAAGAACGCGACTTCCAATTCACTTCAATTCCATAAACCCATCAGCTCAACTTTCAATGCCTGAATCATTATATAAACAAAACCCAAAACCATTTTTAATTATATTTGAGGAAGAATTTCGAGAATTAAACCTATCAAACAGCGAGAAAAATAGGCTTTATTGGGCTACATATCAACCAGCACACCAACAAAAAGAAATTACATTAAACCATGGTTTTACAGGAAGACACGAAACAGATTTCACAAATTTAATTAAACGATTCGCAAAAACATTTGAAACCCGTGACCAATTCGCAGACAGACCTCATTGTACAGAGCACAAAATTCAACTCATTTATCAATGTCTTAATGAAATCACCATATCTCATCCAATACCAATGCCTATCACACAGGAGGCTCTTCGAGATCTAGGAGAAGTACGCATTTTTTCAAAACTGGATCTTAAGAGCGGATATTGGCAGATCCCGATGGATAAAACTCAAAGAAATACACCGCATTTAGCACTCCAGACGGAGGACATTATCAATTTCAAGTAATGACCTTCGGGTTAAAGAATGCACCAGCTACGTTTCAGCGTTTAATGTCACAAGAAGTGATATCCGGAATGCTACACGAATATACGCTAGTATATTTAGACGGTATTGTCGTATACTCGAAACAATAGAAGAACATATTCGACAGCTAACATTTGTAATGGAACGATTGGACCAATACAATTTACGATTAAGTCGTGATTTAAGGACATATGGTAAACGTTGACGTAACACGACCACTACAAAACGTTTAAAATAAATACAGGAATATCCAACGCCAAAGACTCGAATACAATTTCGTAAATTCCTTGGATTACGTAATTGGATTAGACAAAACATCAATCGTTTTGCTGAGATAGTAGCACCATTAAATGAACTCACCGCAACATCAAAACCATTTAAATGGATAGCAGAAGCCACAGAAGCAATGAAGAAGCTTAAGGAAGAAATAAAGGAGCCACTACAGTTACATAAACCATTATCAGAACTCAAGTTTACAGTACAAACAGGCGCATCGCAGCACGGAATTGGCGCCGTATTGTTTCAGACAGACGTCCATGGTAACCAATGAGTTATAAGCTTTCATTCAACGAAATTCAACAACCCAGAAACGTTACCATGTGAATGAATAAGAGTGCTTTGCCCTAGTTTGGGTTTTCCAAAGATATAGGCCATTGTTAGAAGGACGCCATTTCCTCGCCCGTACCGATTCAAAAGCACTAATATACTAAAACGAATCGCCCCGGAGCATGACTATTTTGGATATTTAGTTTTGTCGCATATCGGTCCTTGCTTCCCCTATCACAATTTCGGGTAAATTGTGCTTTCGGTTATGTCTGCGATAGATCGGCGGGAACGACATCTTTGATGTGATTTTGTTTTTGTCCTTTGTGGTTCTGTCGCAGATCTGCCCTTGCTCTCCCTATTGCAATTTCTGGTAAATCATACTTTCTGTTCTGTGTGCAATATGTCGGCGGGAACGACATCAGTTGTGGTAATAAGCACATTATAATCGTTCGAGGTGTGCTTCATCTTAGAACATTTTTAGATTATTATGATTTGTCAATGCGAGGGAAGGTACCTCACGCTGATTATCAACTACCTCAGGTTGATTTAATGGACAAAGAGACGAAGCAACTAACCTTTAAAACACAATTGGCTTTTAAATAATTTATTTACAAAAAAAGAAGAGAACAAAGAGAGCAGTCAAACAGTGTTAGGTAACGGGTAGACCTGAGGGGGCGTCGGTACCTAGATGGAGGCGGCGTTCAGGCTGCCGTTCGGCATCCTGTGATCGACAACGGGATCCGGCGTCTGGGTTCGGCGTCGGTGTCCGTGGGTTGTTGCCCCAATTACCGCATGATAATCCGGAGGGCCGGGCGGTAATCTTCTAACCTCGGGTCAGGTAAATGTTGACCGAAGGTTAATCCGCGGCGGCTGGTAGGTAAAGTGCTGGCCAAAAACTCATTTTATACAAGAAAAATTAAAATCCGAAGTTTTAATTTTGTTAGCGACGATTAAAAATTTATCGCCGGTAACAGATTTTTGTTGCTTTTCAACGTGTAATTCATTTTATGAATTGTGTTTTACTTTCAATTGTTTTTATGTGTGGTTTTAGGAATAGACAAATAAAATCTCAATACATATCTAAACTAGTTATAGGCTAAGGCCTAGTATAAATGTATCTTAGAGTGAAACTATATAACAGTACGTACGTACTTATAATCAGAAAGATAATGATGATATAACGATGGTGTTTATTTTCTGTATAGATCTAATGAATGAAAGTGAGAGCTCTCTTAGTTTAGAATAACGTTTCTGATACAATAAATCGAAAGAAAGACGGATTCCATTTAACAAGTAGTCAAATCATCAGATTAAGTACTCTCTCGGATAACATCTATCCAAGTAAAAGAAATGTAAACGTTCTTAAGTGAAAAGAATTTGGTCACTCAAGTGTTTAAATTTTAGAGGTAAAAGATAATATAGAGACCTGTATTGAATGTTGGTTACATTTAGACTCTTTTGATTATTGAAGAAATTATATAAATGTGACAAATAAAATATTAACTTTACGAAAACTGAACTGACTTAATTATTCTTTATTGATTAAAGCGCAGTACCTTTATATGTTCTTACTTTATGATTTATGCACATAACTTTGAATTATTCTTGGATCGTGGTGATTTACTTTACTTTAACTAAACATTATTTCTATTTCTTAGGCCCCAAAATGAAACATTAATTATTGTGAAAATCATGCATTGAATAATCATATTATTTCAAATAAAACTTTTAACTAATTTCAATAAAATTTGAACTTACTTGATTTAAGATTTCAGCGATACCTATAATCCTCAGCAGTTGTTTGGCCCATTTTCATATTTTTGTTATTTTATTAATTAATCGCACACGTGCCCACAACAAATTCTCTACTTTTATTTTATTATTTACTTATTTTTTTATTTTTTATTATTACTTTTTATTCGTGATCTGACACCCCGAAATGTATCCTTTTCTCCCAAATTCCCTATCGTTCACCCCGCGTCCGTCTCCGTTCACGAACCCCATTCGACTCCCTGATTTTTTCTTACAATTTTTCTTTCACGCAATTTTGACTCATTTGCAACTTTTAGCCGTGACCATATATGGTCATGAATGCTATTTCATTCTTGCAATCTCACCCCCGTTCTTACGCATCCGATTTTCGCTTATTTTTCTATTCTGCATAATTTTGGGTTCAAACACGTGCGGGACTTCCCCGTTTGAAATCTCAACATTTATCTTGTACAAAAGTAAGTTCTTTATGCATAATGTCAGGTTTACGTAAAATTGAGGCGAAGCGCGGTCGGGATTTCCCCGTTAGAATGTTAACAAATTATCGTTTTACCTAAATTTGGGGTCAGGCGCATGCGTAATTTTTCCGCCAGAATATGCATCAATTAAATTGTACAAATTACTTCGCAGTGAAGTTACAATGTATAGGTAATTTCCATTATTTAATTATTATATTTTAACAACTTTTATCGCCAATCGGCACTAAATACATCTATTATTATCGCCATTTGCGGCACTAAACCGTCCCATTATTTTACTACTTTCAACAAGTAACATTATGGGACAATACTAACAAAATCTAAGGAGGTCGAATCCTGTCAGTTTAGTTGTCAAAAAAAAACATGAGTAGTGAAGAGTTTGAAATACCATGTACTCCACCAGAAATACGCGAAAGAGCGATAGAAACAACGCTCGAAATTCTTCCAAATAAGTCTAGACATATTTATAATCGTCAACACGATTTATTCACAAGTTGGTGTGACAGAAATAACATTAAAAAAATTAGCGAAAACGTTCTCTTGACATATTTTTCTGAAAAATCCAAGGAATATAAAGCAGCAACATTATGGTCATATTATTCTATGTTAAAAGCATCTCTTTCGGTAAAAAACGACGTTGATATAAGCCAATATAAGAAACTTACGGCGTTTTTAAAACAGAAATCAAAAAATTATACGCCAAAAAAATCGAAAGTTCTCACACAAGAAGAAATAATACAGTTTCTATTGAATGCACCAAATGAAATATATTTAATGATGAAGGTAAGATAGTAATCAATTATCGAAGCATATTTGTTATTAATGTAGATATTATTTTAGATTTGTGTTATTTTTGGCGTTGCTGGAGCCTGCCGTAATAATGAATTAGTAAATCTTAAAGTTGATGATATAGAAGACAAGGATACTGTATTGATTGTGCATATAAGACACACGAAAACTAATAAACCAAGAGTATTTGTCGTAACATCAGAGTTCGAAGGACACGTTAAACCGATTGAGTTATATAAAAAATATGCCAAACTATAGAAAAAGTAAATGCACAGTGCAGCCTGTGGGTATCCACACTTTTGGAAACATACCATGTAAAATTGCGAACTATTTAAATTTGCCAAATCCGTCAGAATATACTGGTCATTGTTTTCGGAGGTCGTCTGCTACTTTGTTTGCTAATGCAGGGGGCAGCAAAGAAAATTTGAAACGTCATGGAGGGTGGAAGAGTGATACCGTTGCTGAGTCCTATGTTGAGGAATCAATATTGAACAAAACGAAGATTGCAAAAACGATTTTGGGTGGTGATCAAATTGCGCACCGTTTTGATATCAATGACAACACTGCCACAACTTTACATCAAAATGAAAATATTCATTTTCTTATTAATAACACCGAATTGCATAAAGATGAAAATACCCTTTTAAATAATATTCCACAAAATTTTTCCGTTGATGGGTCAACATCAGGAATAAATTTAAATATTGCCACAGGATGCACCATCAATTTCAACATATACAACAAATAGAGTGGTTTAATATCTTGATTAATTCGTAGTGTTTGTTTAAATAATAATACATATTTTCTTATTTTATCATAAGTAAAATATCTTTATCGAACTCGTCTTTATTCACCTCGCTCGCTCCGCTCGCTCGTCTCATAACCTCAGACTCGTTCGATAAAGTCTTATTTTACTGACTTGGTACATAAATAATTATTGTCGAAAAATAAATTCTGGATACATCCCAGTTGGAAGTATTACAATATTAATGAAGTTGTGGATATATGTTATGATATTATATAATTTGCAATCAATTAATATCTACCGAAAAACAAATCCATTACGACTCATTTGCGTTAAGTTTTTTAAGCATACATTATAACTTCTTAAGCAAAAAAGAAATCCACATGTAATACTTATGATTATTTTGCTTTCTCTAATTTAAGATCAAGATGTAATTGGGAAATACAGGCATCATATAATAGATACATTCGTAATGTTGAAGAATCTATACCCCGTAACATTAAATCATTTTGGGACTGTGCCCTACAGCAAAAGTAATTGTCACGGTATTCCAGCCTCCATAAATTATATGGAGCGGTAAGATTGATCGGCTTCTGAAGACAGCAATTTATTCTCATTTTACTTTGTCTCAGTTTATAAATTAAAATGTGATAAAAGTATCACGACCTATCATCACACATTAATAATGCATATACAGAGTGTCCGATAGTGCCGGTCCCGACACTGTACCTAACTCATTTCATACGTTTTTGAATGAATATTTTATAAATTAAATATTAAATTTTTTTTTCACATTTAGCTCTCTGACATTTTAACTTATGTTACGCAAGTACTTTAGACAAATACACATTAAAACAACTTCTTCTCGGCTAAATACTATGCCAGACATTTAATTACATAATGTACACTTTTGCTGCACATCAACAACATATTGCACCATGCACAAATGTAAAAACAAATTAATGTAAAGAGCAAAAAAGCGTTCATTAATATAAGGCTGTTTCGGGATCTATCCCTCGTCAGTATAGCTCTGCCTTACATAGTTCGAAGATGTTAAATTATATTAATTAAATTAATTCAAACAAATTGAACTAATAACTAATGATGGCCATTTCGGTTTTTCGAACCTCATCAGACTAGTGTGTTCCATGTGCAATGCTTTGATGAAGGAGGCTGGACGGAAATTGTTTTGTGGTTATATACCCGATGTTAATCATAATAATATAAAATTGTTTAAATTAAAAAGAAATAAAATTAAAAGAAACTAATGAAATGAAATCAAGTAAATTCAGCGTAAATGCCCGACCGCGATCTCAGATGAAAATGACCGGGCTCAGGAGAGGACGCGAACAATGCGCGTGTTCTTATCACGAGTTCATAAAAATAAAAAAAATCGGCTGATATTTGAATAAACGCCTCGCACTGTTAAATTATATAAGGTACTTAAATTTATGTATAAACGTGCAGGCGTATGGTTATTATCTCAAAGTTGAGTTATTATTTAATATTTTTTAATTTACTTTAATTTTTAATATAATATTTTGTAAAAATTATAAAGCGTAAATTAGTTAAACAATGTGTACAGAAATAAATTAACATTAAATTTATTTTTTATGTAACACTTATATTTTATATGCAATTTTATTCTACTCATTATTTGTTAGGTAAGGCTGAATTAACTAATATTTAGTCCTTTTTTATCGGTCTTATCGGTATAATTGTATGTTGTTTATATGTATCATTTTTTATCATTTGTATTATGAATTGTAATTCAATCTGATAAATTACAGCAATTCAGAATACAAATGATAGATATAGATATATTTAACATTTTACATCTTTTACAAAATATGAAATATATTTTGTAAAAGATGTATTTCCGTATATATATGAATAAATTAAATAAAGGTAATTCATTTTTCGATTACTATTTTCACATTTATCACTTGGTAAAACATTATGAATAATCAAATATGTTAAATAATTTTCACTTCGTTTTGTTTTACTTAATTGTTCAACTAGTTTCAGCTAGAAATGATAATGGCATCTAGCCGAAACTAGTCGAACAAATATACAATTAAGTAAAACAAAACTAAGTGATAATTATTTAACATTTTTGATTAACTTAATACGGCTTTATAAAACACAAAAGTTTACTTAAAAAACAATAGCAAGTAATCAAATTGAAATAAACCAATATTCCATTAAACTGCATTCAAATAAAGAAATCAATATTTTTTGCGGTAAAAAATAAAAATTATTTTAATAAAACAGCTTTCCATTTAACTGCGTTCAAATGAAGTAACAATAATATACAATAAAAGTAGCAATCAATCACTAATGAAAATCCATTTATTACAAATATAAAAAGCAAATTTAATGAAAAAGAATGAAAATCAATTAATCAATGATATGAACGTATTTCATTAATTTTTTGTGCACATATTTATTTTATGATTAAACTAATAATTGGGGTCGAACAAGTAACAATTTATTAAATTAAAAATAAAAATAAAGCAAAGTGTTTCATAATTATAATTAATTTATTTGTCTATTTGATATACAGGGTGTCTCAGCGTGCGCGCCGAGTATCTTTATGGCAAAATGGTTTATTTTTTTCAAAATCGGCTTTCGCAGGCCCATATATGTCTATTAGGACCACATTTTAAAATTAGTTTCAAATATACAGGGTGTCCCATAAAAGCATGACGTATCATAGTTATATTTTTTCTAATGGAATGACCCATATTTTATATTTTTTTCAGATTCCACATCAAAAATAAAGTTATGTTTCATAATATATTCATATGCCTAAACCTAATAATTTTTGAGATATTTAAATATTTTTGGAAAAATTGACGTTTCGAAAAAAAAAATATAACTCTCAAATGGATGAATGAAAATAGATGAAATTTTGTACCAGTATATTAGACTAATGGGTTAGTATTTTAGGCTAATTACAGAAATTTAAAATCTTAAGATGTTTTGATAATTTAACGTAACTCCAGAAACACATTCAAGGTCAAATTTCATGCTTATTTTAAATAGCACACCCTATATCTAATAGCCCTATCTTATAGGAATCATCTATTGTTAAATTTAATATTTATTATTATTATTCCATAAAGGCAAGTGTTTAGTTATTGTTTATAAATAAAGTCAGTTGACCCAACAAATGATTTTCGAGATATTTCCTAAATTAATACACTAATTTTATTAACTGTAAATATACTAATTGCATTATTTATTTCCACATGTGTAAATTATTTGATAAAAACTTGTTAGAATTGTAAAACAAATATAACGAAATACATCAAATAAATTGACAAAATAGTATTAAAAGTAATTTATCGAATACATAATTCAATTTTATTTTAAATATTTTGACATTTCTCAGCATATTAGGTGTAACTGATCTAAATGAATTATTAATTCTGCCTTCCATGTATTCAATTGTTGCGTGAGGAGTGCTGTATATTTAATTTGACAGAAATAAATCCATGGTGATTAAATCAGAGGATCTAGGTGACCATGCCACATGGCCTCCTCTTTCAATTTATTGCTTATTAAACCACCTGTTTAGACGAATATTCAATTGAATTAAACTTATAATTGTGTCTCCGCATTATTAGTTACTGTATTCAAGGTAGTTTTTTTTCAAATACTTCATACTGCCTACAGTTTTGAATATATTTAAAACTTCCTCTGCAGTCTTCTTATTAGGATGTCTTCCATCAGAGAACATTTTGTATACTAAGAGATAATCTTAATAACGTTAATTTATTATTAGAATCATGTTAATTCTTTCATTTAAGGGAAACATTATTTTTTCAATTGTTAGTAATAATACGAATGTGTCAATTAAATTTGCTTATAAACAAAAGCCTATTAGAATAACTGGCAATAATGATTATTAAATTAAGCAATAGATGGCGCTTTATGTTACATTGCCATATTACAATAATAATGATAATGACCAAAATTAACAAAAATGGATATATCTTGAAAACTATTAGGTTTAGGTGTAGAATACCTTTATACTTTCTGAAAGACAATAATTTCCTACAAGATAGGCTTATCAGATATAGGGTGTGCCATTTAAAATAAGCACGAAATTTGACCTTGAATGTGTTTCTGGAAATATCTTGAACTATCAAAACATCTTAAGATTTAAAATTCCTTTTAATAATCTGAAATATTCGCCCATTAGTCAGATATACTGACACAAAATTTCATTTGTTTTCATTCACCCATTTGAAAATTATGATTTTTTTTCGAAACGTCAATTTTCCCAAAAATATTTAAATATTTCAAAAGTTATTAGGTTTAGGCATATGAACATATTATGAAAGTTAACTTTATTTTTGATGTAGAATCTGAAAAAAAAAAAAATATAAAATATGGGTCATTCCATTAGAAAAAATATAACTATGATACGCCATGCTATTATGGGACACCCTGTATATTTGAAACTAATTTTAAAATGTGGTCCTAATAGACCTACATAGGCCTGCGAAAGCCGATTATGAAAAAAATAAACCATTTAGCCGTAAAGCTACTTGGCGCGCACGCTGAGACACCCTGTATATATATATATATATAACATTAGACAATTCATTCTGTAACATAATACAATTTATTGAAATACAACACTTTATTTAAGAAATATTTATTTATATATATTCTCTTCTTTTAATTTCAGGAAAAGAAATAATTCTACCGCCATGGAAACTTACGCTGAAACAATTACAACCGCGATTACCATCACGCCTGATATTAATTAATTCCGGAATTATCCAGCAACCGCAAACATTTAGCCACACACGCACTCAATATTTAACCCTTTATTGTTGTTTTTTTTTGTGTATTACTTCTGTGACAGACATCGTTCAGTAATTCATTAATTATACCGTTTGCGCAAGGCAAATTAATATTAAAACAGCCCACTCCATTATGTAACCGCTTCATTTTCATTTCTTTCCACTTTACGTTACGCGTGTGAACTGCGATGAATTACAAAGAAACCAGGAAAGCGAATATCGATTCGGTGAAATCGTTACATTTCATCGGAAAGTGTATGGGGATCCTTCCGTTTGATTTGAAGAACGCAGATGAATCGAAGTGCCGGTATGTTTATCCGGTATTTTCGATTGCCGTCTACATTACCATCTACACGTTTTCTGCAATGGGGAAAATTCAATTGGTGGAGATTCAGGAACCGACTGTTCAAATAATCGATATACTTTCTGATATTGCTCTTACTGTGGCTAATCTCACGGCTATTATAGTGATTAATATTATTAAAGGAAAGGAATTGTGTGATTTTTTGAACGACTTAAGGGACGTTGACAAGGAGTTCAGCTGTATTAAAAAGGATTACAAATTCTCCTACTTGAGATTCCTAATCGAATTTATCTTTTACAATCTACTCTTTTTAATTTATTACATTTACAACATCTACATCTGGATGACATCGATCGGGATCAATATTTACAAGCACTTCATCATACGCGACATACAATACTACCACACGATTATCCTAACAATCCTCCTGAGGTACTACGCCCTGGCCATAAAGTTCCGGTTTCAAATATTGAACAAGATTTTGGGTAAAATAAATATGCCTCACGATGCGGGAGTCGGGGTTTTAATGGATGCCAACGATGCAACGTGGAGTACGAGGAAGATCATGCAAATCTATACAAAACTATCGATTATTGTTGGTAAATATAACGACATATTTGGTTGGCAGTACGTGGTTTTGTACATTGTCATTGTTGTCAATTTGCTGATGCCTTTGAACATGGTACTGGTTTATGGGAATGGAGAAAAAATGATGTATGGTGCGAAATTTGGAATCGAATTTATTGTTTTATGTATTCTTTGGTGCTGCTTACCAATTGTGAGTATGAAAAATAGTTGATTACTAAATTTATTCAAATGTAACCATGAGGATTTACATCAAAACTAGCGCATGATGATTATTTTTTCCCCTAGACGGATTGATACAAGATTTAATGTGCATTTAATTCACAGTAATTTATGTTGACAATTAATATTTAGAACCAATGTTACTTCAAATACCGCCAAAAATTCACTGATTTCTAGCCTACAATTTTGAGACCCAGCGCATGTGCCATTAATTTTAAGTTTCTTTCTCGAAGAAAATTGTACTTTTTCTTATGAATTATTAAATTAGCAAAATAAATTTAGGTATCAGTCATTAAAAAATAAAGAAAATATGTTAACAGCTCAGGTCATTTATTTATTTGGACCTGAGCTATTTATAACCCGCAATTGGCTGTCTGTTATTTTTCGACAATATCTATCTCAATTATAAATTAAAATTGCATGGCAAACATTTTAGCTCCTTTTGGATCTTTCTTGTTGGTCATAAAAGTCTGTACAAAATTAATTCATCAAATGATTAGCTGATTGAAAGTTCAGTTAATGACTTATTCTACTTTGTTTCTTATAATTCGTTGGATCAATTTCCCATATAGCGGACCAACAGTAATCCCCTAACATTCTTTCATCCCATAAACCTTTGTGTCGATCTTCAAAAATCTTCAAATCCAGATAGAAACGCTCGCCCTGCTATCTAAGTTTTCAGGAAAAAAAGTTCAAATGCGAATAAAAGAAATATATTTTAAGAGACATGTTCACACCCATGTCATGACAATTTCGCAATAATTGAGTAACAATTTCTTGATATCTCCATTTTATTCATTGCCTTCAGAAGTTTTCATAAGGCCTAATTTAATATGTAATGGGGGCAAAATTAAGTTTTGTGGATCTACCAAAGGTGTTTCTTTAACATTCATTTGTCCTGGAATAAATTCATCCCGAGCAGGCCATACTTTTTTTACGTAGTGATGTTCTCTAGCCCGACTGCCCCGTAAACCCAATAACAAGCCAACCACCTTTAGGTCTCCACATATTTTCTAGTTTTGCTGTTCATATTTTATCAGTTTAATTAGAACAGACATCGTTTAATATGTCTCTTTACTGTTCACAGCATAATAAATTTGTATTTAAGCTATATTTCAATAAATCAATAAATAACCGCCACTCGTTTGGGTAATTTTCTTGATCCATTGCCTTGAAAAGTCCTGAAATATCCTGGCAGGCACAAAACTCATCATTTTCAATGAAGAAATCACTGTAACTTTTACTCATTTTCCTATAATATGTCATTTGTGTGCTTGGTGTAAGCAGGTTACATTGTTGTAATCGAGAGGCAAAAAAAAGGCAAATCGTTCAATCCATTTTGGTCAATTAAGTGCGGTTTATCGTCTTCCATATAGAAAGTTACATCTGAGTCAACGTCTTCAGCAAAATCCTGCACCTAGTTACGTTGGCTACGTGCTATACCTGGACAAACAGGATGAGGTAGAATGTCTGAATGAAATATTGGCATTGTGATAGACAGAATATCATGAAAAAACAATGTTATGTTTGTTTTTAGAATTAAAACGAGAGTCTGTGTCATACAGTCGTTTTCGTGATTAATGGGCTCTCGACATAATACCGGAACCCTAAATTGAAGATATACACTCCAAAATAATACAGATACGCTGTTTTCAGCGCTTCTGATATGGTTTGTGGACAATTGATATTTACAAAAATATCAATTGTCCACAAACGTAACAAAAACGATCACAATCTGTATAATACGATATATTAGCCATTTGTAAAATTTAGAATACTTTCTGATACCGTAGGCTTAAAAACACTAAACTGTAAATCACAGACAGGAAAGTGTTATTTATTCAAGCAAAAGAGTTTGACGTGATAAAATATTTTCGTGTCATTGTTGTTTTATCAAAGCCTACTAAACATAAAAATAAGAGTTTGATGAAAGGTGTATAAAAAATAATTATTTGTAAATTAGTGTAATTAGATTACAGTATTAAAATTGATACTTCGCATTGCCACCAATAAATAAATTTTGAACAATTTGGAATTTCTGCGTTTTTTATTTATTTATTTATTTAACGGACGCCTTTTCATACACTAACATATACAGGTGGTTCTACAAGCTCTATGACAGACATTGCCAGATGATTCGTTTTTGTTTAAAAGTTACAAGCATTTAAAGAATTACAATAAATTAACTATGCTGATGAATAAAAATGGCAGTTGCTATGACAATAAATATTGTTAGTTAGTGTCATTTTAATTGTACAATATGTACTTCGTGAAAAAGTTCTAAATAAACAATGCATTTATTCACAACTGAAGAAGCTATTGTGTTTGTATGGGTATTCCAATGGGAACGCCAGAGAAGCAGCTCGAGAATATCGATGCAGATATCCAAATAGGCACCAACCTGCTCACACGGAGTTTAGTGCATCATTTCGTAGACATAGAGAAGTAGGTAACCCCGCCCCAAAGAAGGTCATTTGTCCTACAGAAGTAACAAGATGAAGAAATTGTAATAGATGTTGTCCTTGATAACCCTTCAATTAGTGTTAGGCGTATATCAAGTAACGTTCATGGATCACCGAATACTGCATGGCGTGTATTGAACAGAAAAATGTTCCATCCGTTTCATCTCCCAAAACAACTTCAACAAGCACACAATGATAGATTCGTTACGCTCGTCATGTGATCTGATGAAGCGTGCTTTACTAGGGACGGGATAAATAATAATTATAATGAACGTGTATGTGCGTTGCAAAAACCACATACAATTAGATCAAGACGATTTCAGCAACGATTCAGTGTCAACGTTTGGGGTGGCATTTTCAACAATAATCTATTACCTGTACATGTTCTACATCATCGTTTAAATGCAGATCTGAATAGACATTTCTTATAAGACGACCTTTTAGAGTTTATTGATGAGGTACCACTTAATATTATCCGTGGTATCTGCACGACGGTGTACCACCACATAGAGGAAGATAAGTTGCTGCTTGGTTAAATGATCATTTTCCAAATAAATGGATAGGTCAAGGAGGTCCAATATCATGGCCACCTCGTAGTCCCGATCTCAATCCTCTGGATTTCTATTTATGGGGATATATGAAGCAGCTGGTCTACCATGTTGAAATCACTACCCATCAGCAGTTAATTTAAAGAATTCAAGATGCAGCTAACCAAATAAGGAATGATCCAAATCTCATCCATTGACTGACTGAATCTTTAGTTCGTCTATGTGAGGCTTGTATTCAATCGGAGGATGCACATTTCTAACAATTTTCATAGTCTTAAGTTTTGTGATTTTTATTTAAGTTACATTTTTATTGTTAATTTTTAATAAAGGTTTATTGTCATGGCAACTGTCATTTTTATTTATTATCAGCCTAGTTGTGATTAAAGTTTGTTGACTGGAAAAATTATGATTCTTTAAGTGCTTCTAATTTTTAAACAAAAACGAATCGGACCCCTGTTCATTAACAAAACTCAAAAATATATAATTATGAGAGCTATCATCTGGCAAAATCTGTCATAGAGCTTGTAGAACACCATGTATACAGAATAAAATTTGAGTAGTTACCATAAATAAAATAATACATTTAATATAAACACATTTTTTAAACTTATTCTATTTAACGCTAAGTGAACGACTCAAAAAACTTACAGATCCTATGAACATTTACCGTACCTTAAAATGCGTGTGGTAGCCGACTACGCTTTTTAAATAGTTTTTTTTTAATTAAAATGTAGCTAGAATCTAACGTGCGTTAAATAAACAAATATTTTTTTACGATTACATAATTTTAATAAAATGATGAACATTTAATACTAGCGCTACAAAAGTAATAACGTTATTATCTTTTTTTTAAATTGATAATTTCACTAATTATACAAACATCTTTATTCATAAAGAATACAAACATATACAACAATTTAAAACAAATATATATTCTGAGGAGAAACAGCTATCGACAAGAGGTCTATTGGCTTGTCTTTGTCTAGTTCATGTCGTTGATTAAACCGTCATGATTACTAATTATCTATGCCTCGTCCCACTAAATACTGGGTGTTTAAATTTTGGAGTTATGTTTGGGTTTCGAAGAATACATACGTGTTGGATGATGGATGATTTTCCACTCAGTGGAAAAATTTGGGTGAGGATTTCGAGTCTTTCTCAAATTGTTGGTTTTGGCAGATTTTGTACAAAAGTGCATTGGATGGATTATGAAGCGGGTTATTCGGGTGTCTGATTTTTTTTAACAATCTAGGGGTTGATTTTTCCACAACCTGGAAATTTTTCAGGACATTAGGACTAGGATTGTGGAACTGGATAGGCATATTCAAGCAAAGGTCGACAGATCATTTTATAAATATGTAAAGCATTGACAATAGAGATGCCTTGATTCTTGTACGTTAATGCTATAAAGTATCTCGCCCTGCTATTTATACTAGTTTTCAGGTTTAGGGTGTTTCGGATCTAGGGTTACTCCTAGGTATGTGCAGGTGGGAGAGGGAGAAATGGGGTAGTTCAAAATTGTAATTTTGAATGGGGAATTATTGTGTCAATGGAAAGGCATAAGTAGTTGGGTTTTATTGGGATTGATTGAGATTCTCCATTTGGCGTACCAGGTTTGTAGATCATCTATCAGCCTTTGCATATGGTTGGAGCGTGAGTAATGAGAGCAGTATCGTCAGCATATAGCAGCGGATATATAGAGGGATTAATATAGTTAAGGTTAGGATTATACAAGTCATGTATAAAGATATTGTAAAGTAAGGGGAATAAGGGTGAACCTTTGGGATTGAAGCTGTGGAAGAATGTGTTATGGATTCTGACACTGATGGAACGATTCGAAAGGAAACTGTCGAGGATTTTGATCAGGTGTTTATTTTCACTAAATATATTCAAAAATTAAATTTTATTATAAATTCTAATACTTCGATTAAATCTTAGTAGGTAAACTAAGGCATTTTTCTAGCGTCAGAAAGACAGTGGCCTAGGCAATTATTATATTTTAATCGCCCGAAAAAAAAACAACCCCATATAAATTTTTCAAATCGGATCGGATTTGAAATTTTCTGACAGATTGAGCTTCTCCACTGACAACTATATGAAAACACAGGCGCATTGAGTTATTTGAGTTATCACCAGAGACACTGCCCCCCCCCACAAAAAAAACAATCACTTTTAACTTTCTCTAATCAATTCTGATTTCATTTTTTCTCAGTGAGAATCAATAAATTATTTAATTTTAAACCACAAAAAAAAAACAATCTCTTATCATTTTTTGAAATAAACTCTTGTTTCAAATTTTCTTACAACTTTTGTTACTCCACTAGTCTCTTAATAAATAAACAAAGGCACGGAGTTAGCGCAGGGAAAAACAGATGCGTACTTAATTAATCATTTATAAACCCCAGAAAATCTTTCGATTATAATTTCCCCGAATATGCACCAGTTTCAAAATTTCTTACTGATTAAAAAAACTATTTTAAAGACATGACAGTAAATAAGACAGTCAGGAGGCACAGTACGCATAATTAATTAAATGTAAGCATCCAAATCTACTGGAGTTCAAAAGTAAAGCAACGCCCCTTTTATGTGTTTAATCCAGCAACAAATACGTACGTTTTATTCACCTTAGAAAAAAAGTGATAACGTTTTACTGCTTTATCTCATTTTTTAAGATTCTTATACTTATCCGAAAAAAATAAAGCAAATTTAATAATGTTAACAACCAGTCACCGATTCTATCTTGAACCTTTCTGAGCTCTTCAGTATATTAATAAACCAACCTTGCTGAAATTTCTAGAATACCTGCACGCTAAAAAGGTCGCATTGCTGTTATAAAAGAGGCGCGCTTCAGTTTGAGGGAAATAGCCCAAATTACGCCCTCAACTAACTAGAATATGGAGAAAATGGTCTGAAAAAATGGATATTTACGAGAGAGACGTTCTGGTAGGCCTAGAATTATACAGGGTGGTCAAGAACGGTACCTAAGACTGCTTGTGATACTTATCGTGATGACACTTTGCGGCAAGCAACAGGACGTGTGGTTTCTAGGCAAAGAGTTAATCGAAGAGTTCATATCATGGGAGTTTATATGTTCCATCCGTTTGCAGACACGTGTTTTGAGATCTATCCCTCGTCAAATTAAATTAAATCAGCCATAATCAGTAAAATTAAATCAATTTTATTAAATGAAATGAAAATTAATTGATTTAAATTAAATTAAACCAAATTAATTCAATTAACAACTCTAAACTCCTTCGAAAACTGTTGTATCCGTGTAAAATTGAAATTATATTTGTTTATATATGTTTTTATTAATTATGTAGCGTCAAAGTATTTCTCAACAAATAGATTTAAATTTAGGGATAAAAAGGATTATTTAACACAACACAATTGCTTTAAAAACTATTTTTGTGGAAAATAATGGTTTATTACTTAATAAACGCAAGTGAATATTAGACGCTAAAAGTTTTATAACGCCATGTAAAAATATTGCATCTGTGGCATGATTGAAAATGATTTATTTTTATATTTATTAACTATACAGCGTCATTATTTAAATAAGTATTTCTGCGCTTCGATTACAGTGGGTACATTTTATAATTTATGGTTTTATTTTATGAATGCAATTACAAGCTAGGAGTTTTACAATTCTATGTTAAAACACTAAATCTGTGGCAATAATAAAACATTAATTTATTACTTATTTATTTTTATTTTTGGCTATTTCATGTTTCTTACTGAAATTTTTCGATTTTTGCGCATATTTTAAAATTTTACAACAAATCAATTATATTAGTCGAATAGTATCATATAAAAAATACGTTTTATAGAAACATTGAGTGGAGATTTGCCATCTATTTGGCGTATTTGGGAACACACTGGGTTACAAATCGGGAAAACCTATGTTCCCCGATTTCCCATCAGATATGTTTCTTTTCCACTTATATTTAATTAATTTATATTATAACTCAGTCTTGTACACTGGAATTTCTTCAATTTTGTAAATCGATATTTGTTTTTTGGTGTCCGAATCGTAGAATTTATTCTAAGGATTGAGTACAAAGATCTACGAGTTTTCCGCTATATATTTATTATCAAAATGTAGTGTATCTACTAAAATCATTTTAAACAGTATGTATTTCTTCTCGAGAATGTTCAGATTGTATTATAGAATTTTTATTTTTCTCCCATGGTGGAGGCACCGGGTTAATGCTATAAATATTGCCCGCTAAACACACATATTTAAGTCGACAAGAGAAGCCATCTTAAATTTGCAAAATAAATTAATTCAAATTTACCAAAAAGTGCAAATGTACAATGCAAATAAATCATGACAATTCTCAATAATAATAAGAAAGGAAATATAAGGATCTGACCTTTATCGTTATCCTGGTGTTGACTCAGATTGCAACCCCTTCTTCAAATCGTTGATTTTTCATGAAGATCCTTTTCGAAGGACCAAAATGTTAAGCAGGCGTTAGCTTCTCCAATATGTTTGTGACGGGTTCCAAGAAAATCCAACGATATATGAATAAGGCACATATATTTACAGCAATTTACAAAACAAGTGCTTAGTACTGTGGTACCGATATATATTCTGACGTGCGGAGGCGTAGGGGTTCGTACAAGCACTTAACAGAAATTTTAATAATTTTCTCATTTTTTTTTTTTTTTGAAATGAAATATTTCTTATAATGCAGATAGAAAAAAACATTTAAAAAATAGGAATTTGTTAAAGTATAAACTACACAAATATCATGTATTCTTATATGTTGTCATTTATCTCAGCCGTTACCATGTTAACTGTTTTTGTAATATAATAGAAATTCAATTTTATTAAAAGCTTCAGTCCTTGTTCGTGCTGCTATTTTCATTCTCTGTCTATCTCAACATAAACCATCATAGAATACAATGAAAACATTCAGTTTATATCAAAATTCTGCCTTTAAATTTGTCCAATTTGTCCACCGTTACATTTACTACAATCTCCTGCTCGTTATACAATTATATAAACAGCCAGTTACACTTCAGCAGTAGCAGTATACATATTATTAAAGTTATAGCATTGCAGATTCTTAAGACAATTACTGTTCTCAATGCGAAAATGACTTTATAAAAAAAATCCTTTGTCTCATTAATAAAAATCTGATGAGTCCGGAAATCGTGGAATTCAAGGAAATACATTACCTCGAAAATTTACTAATCTAGAAAGACCGTATCGAAATAATTGCCATAAAATAATTCATTTTTTTTTATTTTAGTTATACAACAAGAAAAATATTGTCTGTCCGGCCTTTCTGCCATGTCTGAATTTACGATGATTTGCAATAAAAATATCTATGATAGGTGGCTGAACTGTCTTTCAGTGTTCTAATGATTTCATGAATATTGAGGAACGGATATATTTATTAATGAATAAATACATCCGTTATTAGAATGAATAATTAAATTTCGATGGATACAGAATTTTATCAGGAGGTATTGGTTATAGGGATTCTTTGCATTTTTTGGGATAGGTTTATTAAGCGTTCAGAATAAAATAAAATATATCATTACATTTTACATTTTTGAGAAAAGTACGAAAATTATCTACCTTTTTAACTTGGCCACCTAGAAGCAATAATATATATATATATATATATTTATTTTCGTTAATATTATTCAACTTGATAAATTCATTTGTATTACATAAAAACAATTAAGATCGGTTAAAAAACAAAATAGATGTTTGGCATTTGCTCATTATAAATTCCAACATTCCCCTACACTTTATTTCAAAAGTAAGACTAAAAAAATTTTAAATTTATGATTTACGAACTCATCATGGTGTCAAATGGTGTAGTTTTATGATGCCTTTATTAGAAGTTCTTGAGACAAACCTAGTTTTATATTAATTATTACAAAAATTATTAATTATAATTATTTACCAAAATTAAATCAAAAAGTATCTGTAGGCAACGTGAAATGTTCGCACAGGCGCAATATCCGAAAACCGCAGTTATAATTAAGGGTTGTTTCACCCTTTCAATGGAAACACTTTAAAAAGGATAACATTTAGTATCTCCTAATAGAAATCACTCCTTTACTAGAGGATGTAAAATGCATGCACCATTTTGGAGTATGCTTTACTAATTTTTAGACCACTTATTCAAAACCGATAATATTAATAAGTCCGATACCTTAAATGGTAAAAGGATGAACGATTAAATAAATAAATAAAATATTAATGTTTTATGTATATGTATTAAAGGATATACCATAAATCTCGAAGAATCCTAGTTTCAATTTTCTCTTAAAGTATTATTTACATTTGGAAAGGTAAAATGTTTAGGGTAAGGAAAATCCTCTATTTTCATTGATCCTATATTAACACAAACAATAATTAATACAAGGTAATCCTTTACAATAATAAATATTAGTTTCGACAATGTTGCTATTTTGTTAAGTTATGATTAATTTTATTTTAGGGAATGGCAAGAGCTTTATTTACAGCCGGCGAACAAGGATCTACCGAGGCCAGCAATACGGCGAATATCTGCTACACTTTGATCCATGATTTGACCACGAGCGAAAAGGATTTGGTCCTCAAGCAGGAGTTGCTTGAACTAGCAAATCAAGCCTCGATTAAAGCTCCAAAATTCTCGGCAGCCGGTTTTTTCAACATCGACTTCGCTATACTCTTCTCCTTGGTTGGCTCGATTAGCTCCTATCTGATTGTACTGATACAATTCAATAAATAATGTAATGGATGGTAGATTTGTATGTGATTTTATTTTAAATTGTTTTATTATTTTACACATTTCTTAACTAATATATTTATATATTTACCAGGTGATCATTTTTACGTCATTAATACTATAAATTTAACATTTTTGTTAACACACACATACATACATATACACTTATTATTAATATAATGTTTCAACTTACAAAATAAAACATAAAATAAGGTAAGTATGTAACTGTTACTGTCGTGTGAAAGGATGAAATGATATGTAAATAAAAGAGTATTCATCATTCTTGGTCACAGTTATTTAAATAAATTAAATAAAAATGATTTGAAAGTAATTAACAAGTTATTTCCATATTTAACTCATTTGAAATGATATGGTTACGGTTTAGTGAAAGGTGTGCACAAACGCTAAAGCATGCATATGCCTCGTTAGGCCCTTAATGCTTCATCCCTTTGGGACGACCAAGCAACAGTTCTCAGCATTCCCAGCCTCATCGAGAAAGGCTAGAAGTGTCAAGAGATCCTTAATTATCGCCATATCTGGCCGTTCCTCACCCAGTATGGATATTTTTTTTGGATTTGAGAGCTAGACAGTATCCTAGGATATGCTCCGCGGTTTTGTCCTCGAAACAGCATCCTATAGTCTGGCGATTCTGCAATCCCCAGTTTACACTCTTCATTATGAAATGATGTAATATATTCGAAAATAGTGTTTTATGGGATTTTTTATTTTGGAAGAATTTCGGAGTTTGCGTGAAAATAAAATTAGGATAACATTTTGTAATTAAAAGGATTTTTTGAGAATTTTTAGCAAATGAATCGAAGCCTTTCTTCCATTCTTCCATGGGAATTACAATGGATGAATTATCGGAGGATACGAGTACGCGCGGGGGGGGGGGGGCTATTTTTCAACTTTAAATATTAACGAAACTAAGTACACCATCATGTTCTCCATACTTCAGAACCCAGAAATACGAAATCTCAATACTAATTTTAAAACATGAATTTAAATTTAGCGAATCTCGCAAAAGCACTGTTCAAAAAGGTCCGATGTCTAGTTCACACAAGAACATGGCCATAAGTTTCCTCTTTTTGGAAAAGAAAGAATTTTTCAATTATCGAACCGATCTTTTGAGATTTTATTTTTTTGTGTTGCGAGTCGCCGTAAAAGAGTTCCGAATACGCGTAGTTATGCTAGTGGAGCGCGGAGCCTGGTATTCGCGCATCTAATTTTAAGGCGACTCGGTACACAAAAAAATAATATCTCAAAAGATGGGATTGATAATTGAAAAATTCTTTCTTTCCTAGAAAGAGGAAACGTCTGACTATGTTCTAATGTGATCCAGACATCGGACCTACTTGAACTGTGCTTTTGCGAGAGTCGCTAAATTTAAATTCATGTTTTAAAATTAAATAATTTTAATAATTTTTTATTAATTATTCATTTCAAGTGATCAAAGAGAATACATTGAATAGTTAACGAAATATATATATATATATATATATATATATATATATATATATATATACAGGGTTCTGCAACACTGCGCTATTCCTAGCGCTATTCCCGTGAAAAAAAAAACAAAAAAAATCGTACAAAAATTATTCATTTAAAAATCTTTATGGCGTAAAATTATTTTCAAACATAGAGGGTGTCCCAATTTTGCAGTATAACAAAAATATTTTTTTTAATAGAACACTCTGTATTTATTCAACTTTTCTAAAGACATTTTTTCAACCTCTATATTGTTGTCCATTTAGTTTTTTATTATGTTACAGTGTTGCCAATTTACATGTTTTTTCTTCAAGTATCATGCATAAGTGAGCTCAACTTTAAAAAATCGTAGGGACCTTGTTTTTTGAAGGTAAGAATAACTTTTAGAACTTTTAGCAAATATCTCAGTGTGGTTAATAAGCAACGTTTTATTAATGAGCAATTAAAATTTAGTAATACAAGGTGTTCAGAGAAACATGCCAAACTTTGCAAATTTCAAAGAGGTATAACCCAGTTTTTTTAGTTGTTGAGATATTCAATATTTTTCACAAAAGTATCCATTTAATTACATTTCTATGCACTGTAGTAGGCCATGCTGCGACGAAACAACTGTCAAAATGTAGTGTAAGTGTCAGTGTGACATTTGATTATGTCAAAATTCGAAACGTTAATTTGTGATTTGTAAAGTGATTCTTCGTTTCGTGGTAAAAGTAGACAGCATATAATTACGATGAATTTCGAAAAAGACGAACTAGTCGATATGATTTTTGTATTAGGGGAGACTGATAGAAATTGTTTATTGGCGGCTAGAATTTGTAATTATTGGAAACCATGTGGTAGGTCCACATTTATTCGAAGGCCATCTAAATGGGTATATGTATTTGCACTTTATGCGAAATGTATTACCCGGGTTATTAGCCTGTTTCTTGTATGTTGAGGTATATGAATACCTCAACATACAAGAAACAGGCTGTGGTTTCAACAAGACGGGGCACCTGCGCACTTTCGCGAGATGTGAGGAAATTTCTTGATGGTATTTTCCCCAACTAATGGATTGGTAGCAATGGACCCACTAGCTGGCCTGCTAGATCTCCAAATCTAACAAAAATTGATTTATTCTTGTGGGGATATGTGAAAGAAATTGTTTATAAGAAAGCAACGAATTGTTAATGCTTTTGCAAGTATTTCACCTGAAATGTTAGGAAGAGTGAATAGGTCTTTTCAGCGGCGAATTAATTTGTGCCTAAATGAAAATGGAAAACATTTTGAACATTTACTGTAGTATCGTTTCTCTTTTGTATTAATAATTTTGAAGTATTATCTGTATTTATTCATCTCACATTGACTTTTACTTACATATTGACAGTTTTTTCGTCTCAGCATGGCCTACTAGAGTACATAGAAATGTAATTAAATGGATACTTTTGTGAAAAATATTGAATATCTAACTACTATGGGGTTTAAACATAAGATATGCCCAATCAAATTGAAGAGAAGAAACAGACCTATCGAATAATGACATAAAATAGGGAGCATTGAATTAAAAAAAAATGGGTTATACCGCTTTGAAATTTGCAAAGTTTGGCATGTTTCTCTGAACACCCTGTATTACTAAATTTAAATTGCTCATTAATTAAACGTTGTTTATTAACTACACTGAGATATTTGCTAAAAGTTATTCTTACCTTCAAAAAACGAGGTCGCTACGATTTTTTAAAATTGAGCTTGCTTATGCATGATACTTGGAGAAAAAAATTATAAATTGGCAACACTGTAACATAATAAAAAACGAAATGGACAACAATGTAGATGTTGAAAAATGTCATTAGAAAAGTTGAATAAATACAGGGTGTTCCATTAAAAAAAATGTTTTTGTTATACCGAAAAATTGGGACACCTTGTATGTTTGAAAATAATTTTACGCTATAAAGATTTTTAAATCAATAGCTTTTTGTACGAAACATTTTTTGGTATTTGGGAAAGGCGCTAGGAAAGCCCGACGCACTATTGCAGGACCCTGTAAATATCAAAATTATCTAATTTTAAACATGAATTTAAATTTAGCGACTCTCGCAAAAGCACAGTTCAAATAGGTCCAATGTCTGGATCACACAAGAACATAGCCAGACGTTTCCTCTTTCTAGGAAAGAAAGAATTTTTCAATTATCGAACCAATTTTTTCAGATATTATTTCTTTTGTGTTGCGAGTCGCTTTAAAATTAGGTGCGCGAAGTTAATACCAGGCTCCGCGCGCTACTAGCATAACTACGCGTATTCGGAACTCTGTTACGACTCGCAACACAAAAAAAATAAAATCTCAAAAGATCGGTTCGATAATTGAAAAAATCTTTCTTTCCCGAAAAGAGGAAACTTGTGGCTATGTTTTTGTGTGAACCAGACATTGGACCTATTTGAACTGTGCTTTTGCGAGAGTCGCTAAATTTAAATTCATGTTTTAAAATTAGATAAATTTGATATTTTTTAATTCATAAACTATTCAACATATTAGAGTGGTTCTTTCATAATTTGAAGCGCACATGTTTCAGTTTAAACAGAAAAAATGCAAACATATTTTTTTCAAGCGGTTACAAAGATATGATTTTTTTTTATTAATGTATCGATTTTCGTTCGAATTTAACTTCTAAAATTTGCCCATGTTTATGAATTAATTACTCAATAACTATAAGTTAGTTTCGTTAATATTGAAAGTTGAAAAATACCCCCCCCCCGCGCGTACTCGTGTCCGATAATGGGCTCAAATTTAGATCCCATCACGATTTTTAAGATTGTTATTGCGGAATCAAGGGTAACCGGGCGTGGGAAGACCGAATCTGAAATCCGTTTTTATCGGAAACTTACCGTTAAGTCACAAATCTTAAATATGTTTAAGATTATCGAAGTTAAATATGTGCGAATATATGAGTTACCAGGACTATTGCGAATAAAATTAGGCGCATAATTATATTTTCTTACAGTTTATGACGATATTAAACTAATTTGATGAACCATTATGTGATTTAAAGCAGAAATTGATATATAATTTTTTCGATTAAATACTGTCATTTTTGATGTTTACACAGGAGGTAACAAATATAAATAATGATAGATGTATACTGTAACTACATGTTTCAAAGCTAGGTGGCGCCAGCACGATTACACTTTAATGTGCTCTGTATTATCGGCTCTATAATTCAAATGTTCTTTATATAATATTTATTATTTCTAACAAACATTTTTTTGTTTATATTTGTGATTCTCCTTCTTCATTTTTATTCTTCGTGTTTCTTTAAAAAATTATTACTACCAGTACTTTTCAGTGCTAATTAAGTGTTTTATTTCTGCTAGAGGTAAGTACAATAAAAATATAAATATTGTTTATTTATATATAACTAAAAAATCTTACAGCTATGTGGAATAGAATGAAGGTTTGTGATGAGTTTGGCACTCATGAAAAAGCCTTCACGTGGTGCAGGGAAAATGGCATATTACCTACGGTGAAGTTATGCCCGAAGCATAGAAGTCGAATGAACTTCAACGCTTCAAGGGGAGGAGTGTTGGGAGCATTTACATGCAATAAGGCACGTCATAATTATGAAGTGTCAATCGCAAAGGGTACGTGGCTGGAAAATGTAAAATTGCCCTTGAATAAAGTTTTTGGGTACGTATATTTTAAATTTAAATAAAACTTTCACTCATTAATATATATATATATATATTTATTATTTAGCATTATGTATTCATTTGCAGCTGATGAGTCATATTTAAAATGCAAAACGGAAGTGTCATTTCCGGGAGACAACAGTACTTTATCGGACATCTGACATCTGTGATTGGTAATATCAATTAAATTATTTTCTTCGACAAATCACTGTTGTATTTCAATTTTAAGGTATAACTTCTGTCGTGAAGTGGTTATTGACGATTTTTTAATTCATCAAGAAATGAATGGGAAGATTGGTGGGCCAGGAAAAATTCTACAAATTGACGAAAGTAAGTTTGACATGAGGAAGTTTAATAGGGGTCGAAGAGTTGAAGGACATTGGGTTCTTGGAACGATAGAGGACGGTGCTCAAGATTTTCGGATAGTAATGTGTTCAGAAAACCTTCGAGATAGCGACACTCTCATTCCGATTATTAAAGCACATGTGGCTGAAGGATCAGAAATTCATACAGATATGTGGAAAGGATATAATAAACTTGGGGAGCATGGCTATGTACATAGATTCGTAAACCACAGCCAGCCAGAAAATCCATTTGTCTCTATTTATGGAGTACATACCCAGAGAATAGAGGCAAATTGGAGACCCGCTAAAGAGTGGTTCAAATCTAGGCATGTTCCCCAAGAAAATTTTATTGAAGTGCTGGTGGAGTATCAGTGGCGGAGAGAGTGTCGCAAGAAGAACTCTGACCCGTTCGATACCCTCTTAAATGCTATTCGTTTAGGATTTCCTGTGTGGTTAGTATAATTCATAAAATATATATGTTTTAAAAAATATTATTCATATTTAAACAGAAAAATTATTTATATTTAATATATTTTGAAACAAAATTTAAATGTTTTTAATATTATATGCATTAATAAGTCGTATTTATAATTTTCAGATAATTTTCCTCGGCCACCTTTCTTAACCGCTACCCAATCCAAAAGGCTTTCTTATAATTTTAGTTTTAATTGGCAGTGACATTTATAATTTATTTAAAAATTAAAAATTTATTTAACATTGTTTTGTATTAATTATATAATTAATATTATTTTTTGTTAATTTATTTTCGCAAAAAAAATATTTTTTCACCTCCTTCATTAACTACCATTTAGAACTTATTAAAGGCTCTGCATCCTTCCACCTTTCTATTACTAAAAAATAGAAAGAATTCAAAGCAAATTAAATGAAAAGAAATTTAAAAATTATTAATTAATAAAATGAAATGATTATTTTCCCTTTACCTACTGCAATGTTTGATCTACAAAACATAAATACTGACAAGAAAAATATAGATAAACTTTGACATGCAACAGAAATTGTCCATTGTGTAATTTTATGTTCGGCGTGAGTATTTACTCGGGAAGTAGTTATTTCAATGGATGTTTGTCTTGTAAGTCAAAAATTGCAGTAGTTAATGGGAAAATAATTATTTCATTTTATTAATTGTTTTCAAATTCCTTTTTATTTAATTTAAATAACCCTGAACAAATTAAATATTAATTTCTTTTGAGGCCCTAAAAATTTTAAAGACAAAGTGTGAAATAAAAGTTTTTTTTAAAACAGACAATATATAGTTTTTCATGTGAAGTAGCAAATTAATTTAAAGTAAACAACGATTTCTAAATTGATTTAATCGTTCTATTAACTACTTTTGCTTTTATATTTAATGGTAGAAATAAAAAAATTAAATTAATTGGCTAACAGTTTTACTTTTAAACATAAAGTTAAAATATACCAATGGGGTTTTAAAATAAAAACTACAAATTTTTTAAAGTAGATTTAGAAAAAAGCCGATTTAGCTTAGCCAACTTCGGTTTTTCTAGATAGAAAGTGTCAAATAAAAAGTTTATTTTATTTGGACATTTTAGAATTTTTCACATTAAGCAGAAAATTAATTTAAATTAATTTGCTGATGGTTTTACGTTTTAATTAAAACTGACATTACACTAAAGGACTATTCTAAATTTATTTAATTGTACCATTGACTGTCTTGACCTTTTTAATATTAAACCGAGAATTAACTTAAATTAATTGGCTGACGGCTTCGCCTTTCATTTTAAACTAATGCAATACTAAACAACGATTTCAAAATTGATTTCGTTGTCTATAGACAATCTTGACCTTTTTACCATTAAATATGAAATGAATTTAAATTAACTGGCTGACGGCTTTACTTTTAAACTTGAAATCAAAACACACCAATGGGATTTTCAAATAAAAAAAAAGGTTTCAGAAAAAAGGCGATTTAGGTTAGTGTAAGTAAGGTTTTTCAAGATAGAAAGTGTTAATAAGAGTTTGTTTTTAGACAGTTAAAATTTTTCACATTAAGCAAAATATTAATTTAATTTAATTGGTTGACGGCTTTACGTTTTAATTTAAACTAACACAACACTAAACAACGATTCTAACTTGATTTAATTGTACTATTGACTATCTTGACTTTATTTACATTGATCATAGAATTAACTTAAATTAATTGGCTGATGGCTTCGCCTTTCAATCTAAACTGATGCAACACTAAACAAAAATTCCTAAATTGAATTAGTTGTCTATAGACAATCTTGACCGTTTTACCATTAAACATAAAATTAATTCAAATTAACTGGCTGACGGCTTTACTTTTGAACATCAAATTAAAACACAAAATAAAAAAAATGTTTCAGAAAAAAGTCGATTTAGGTTAGTCAATGTAAGGTTTTTGAAGATAGAAAGCATTAATAAGTTTGTTTTTAGACAGTTAAAATATTTTCACATTAAGCAAAATATTAATTTAAATTAATTGGCTGAGTAGCTTTACGTTTTAATTTAAACTGACACAACACTAAACAACGATTATAAATTGATTTAATTATTCCATTGACTGTCTTGACCTTTTTAACATTAAACCGAGAATTAACTTAAATTAATCAGCTGACGGCTTCGCCTTTCAATTTAAACTGATACAACACTAGACAACGATTCCTAAATTTAGCTGTAAACAGATAGTATTGACTTTTACTTACATTTTAATTTAAAATATCATAACACTAAACAATGATTTTTAAATTGATTTTATTATTTCATAGAGTGCTTTGACACTATAATATTAAACAGAGGTTTAGTTTAAATCAATTAGCTGGCAGCATTACTTTTCAACATCATATTAAAACATACTTTTCGATTTTTAAATAAAAACTACTTATTAAAGTAGGTTTTACAAAATAAAACGATTTACCTTAGCCAACTTCGAGATTTTTCAAGATAGACAACGTCAAATAAAAAATTCTTTTATCAAAACTGACAATTTTATCAATTGATAGTTATAAGCACAATGTATGTATACGTATACTGTGGTTAAGTGTAATCTGTGTGTGGTTATAAGTTAGTGATAGAAATGAGAAAGTGAGGTTAGTTCGGTCGCCGCTGGCTCGCGTGTTGAGCGAACTTAAATTTTCCGCATTATTTTGACATCACATGTATAAATACCCTAGCGTCGTCTATTTTCATGGAATAAAAACAATTAAATTTTAAACAAATCTTTAAATATGTTTTAACTCTATTTTTAGTATTGATTTTTGTTAGTAAATGTCAAGAGACGTCAAAATTTTATTTATAATTATATTTATTTAAAAAGCTTTAAAATCAAATATAATACCAAAATAGTACTAAATTTCGTTACAGATTACTAGAAAATGAACAAATATTTATAATCAGTAATTCGCCATTCGGCAACACAGTGCGCCGTAGATAAATTGATTTGAGGGATTATGTAGTGGGTTTGAAAGATGTCGGTGGGAGGGAAGCCCGCGTACTATTCTGGGTGTGGTGTAGTGTGGGATTCCGGATTGTGGAAAATAGGATGGTTGCATAATCAATTAGGGGGCAACGTATCTTATATAAACAAACAACACATTTCTTACCCCAAAAATGCACATATACAGCTTAAAATATAAATAAATATCTTAAATAAAGTCTATTTACAAACACAAAAATCTAAATTCACAACAAACATCAACTTCGCGTATAACAAAGACTCCGATGCCTCCTACTTCACCCCAGTTAAAAAGCGTCAGATGAGTTTATGTACCAGCCCAAGACCAACCGTATGAACGCACGCGTTTTCGGTGCAATCTTGAGTCGATGACAACTCACGATGCTGAGAATACGGTCTCACTGAAATTACGTCATTTTAGTGAGTATACGCACCGATGACAAAATGATCGTGTTGAGAATAGGCCCCGTGTTGTGTCAATGAGTTCTTGTAGGGTTTGTGAAGCTTTGGGCAGTAAAAGAGCATGACATATAAGGACGGTAATCAGAAAATTGTAAAACATATTTGGAATGGTTGAAGGGTTTTGGGTCGGGATTATATATGTCGGAATAGAAGATATTGTAAAGGAGTGTAGATAGAGGAGAACCTTGTAAAACCCCTTGTTCGGATGTGCAGGTAGGGGAGTAACAGTTGTTTATTCTCAGTTTAAGGAATCTATTGAAAATGAATGATTTTAGGATGTGTATCAGATATGAAGGGATATTGAAGAGTTGACATTTGTAAATGAGGCCTTTATGCCATACGTAATCGAACGCTTTTTGGATATCAAGGAAGAGTGCTGCACAGAATTTACCTTCAGTATGGACGGCCTGAAGGTTGGATGTAAGGGTAGTAAATGTGGGAGACTGGTGAAGCGTTTGGGAACAAAACCAAATTGAAATGTAAGGATGCGGGATTTAATTTTTTAGAAGGGATTCATACATTTTGCCTAGGACTGGAAAGAGTGTTATTGGACGGTAGCTAGAAATAAGAGATGTGTTAGTAGGAATAGTCAAGGATGTTGATTTAAGATTACGTATCTGTATATAGTTAAATTAATTATATTAAACTCGTTTTTAATTCAGCTGTAACAAACAAGCTTTTAATAATTTCAAATTGTATTTTAAATTAATCTGTCTGCGAAGCTGGCAATAAATCTAGCAATTACCCGGCGCAGTCACCATTTTTTGTTGACAAAGTATAAAATGGTAATTATAAAAATTCTCAATTTAAAAGCAATAAACATTTGGTAAGCGAGTATTGCACGAGGAAAGCGGTATGATTTTTAGTAATAGATGTAATCTTGACATCAGACACAAAACTATATTACACACCAAATTTGTTCAGAATGTTAGGTAGGTTTAAAGAAAATGGTTAATCGTAGAAAGTTTCTTTTTTCACCAGCAAACACAATATTTAAAAATATAATACAATTGAAAAATATTACAAAATATGTGTTTTTATTCTGAAAATTGAAAGTAACTGATTTAAAAAAATATATATTTCAAGGAAAATTTGCACTTAATTAGAGCGTATGAAACGCTGAAATGGGAACTCCTACCCCACCCGCTATATTCCCCAGATATTGCGCCATCCGATTATTCCGCTCATATGAAGACATATCAAAAGACGAACACTTCTACCGTGACGGTATTCGAGCTCTGCCAGAAAGATAGGAAAAATTTGTCGCTAGCGATGGGAAATATTTTGAATGATTCATTTGTAGCCATTTTTTTCACAATAAAGTTGCAGTTTCGACAAAAAAATAAAAATAAAAAAACGCGAGAACTTAGTTTCGCACCTAATACATATACTTTGATGAAGGTGGTTGAACGAATGTTTTACTTCGCTTACAAATCCAACATGAAATACAAATTGTATATTGTTATAATTGCTGATGAGGTTGGATAGACCAAAATGGTCATCACCAGTCATCCAAACCAGATGAACGGTAATTGAATTCATTTGCTCGTCTTCTTTTAATGGAAGAAATAACATGTGTTTGTCTGCCTACCTTGTAGAGCCCATATTACATTCGTTGACAATTCCGTATGTAAATTACGCAACAGATAGCGCTTTGTGCTATTGTTTCAATTTATTTTTCAGCAACTTAAATATTTCGTGTTTTTTTACCTAAGGCTTAGGTAAAAAGAAAACACGAACGTGTCTAGGCAAATGAATTAATCGAGTCTCTGACTAAAGGCATTGAGCACTGTAAAAGCCAAATCGAGACTCTCCTTGATCAGGAAAAAGATTAAGAGTTGGTGAATGGGAAGAGAAACAGGGGCTAGGGAAGATTTTCTGCTACTTTCGTACAAAACAGCAAAAGAAGACATGAGATGACAGAGCGGTCACATTATTCCGCCAAAGAAGTCTGTCGAGAGCATCCATGATTCTCAAGCTTCAAATAGTTCTCTCTGTGGTACCAAGAAGAGTATCCGAGAAAATCTCAAATCATACAACAAAGATTCACCTAGAAACCTGCAAGTGGGGTCATCTAGAACTCTACCCACCGTACAAGATGGATCGAAAACGTGTGCACCGAAACCAAATCACCTTTGGTCATCGGTGCCAAGAATAGAATAAAGAAGGTAAGAACAGCACGTATTGAGGAGTACAAGGATGGAATGAACTCTTCAACGACTATGGTATGAACGGTACGAAGAAATCGAGACAGATTTAAAAATTACAGATTCGACGTAAGAAGCTCGTCACAGAAGAAAGGAGTTTTTTCATTAATGGGATGAAAAAAGACACAACAGCATAGTCGAATGACAGACACCTTCCGCTCAATCAGCAAAGGCCTGATCTAGAGGTGTCCTACATCGGGAGGACTGCTAGGGGCTGCCGTGATTTTGCAAACTACCGATCAAATGGAGAAACCAGTCACCACATTAAGAGACTAACAGAAGAAAATCAATACTTTTAGAACCATTTTGTAATAGGGAAAGGTTCCAACAAAAGAAGGAATTATTTCTATGTAGGGGAACAACTGTGACAAATTGCTACGTTCACTGAAAGTAATCTTTTAAATCAAGCATACAAGAGGATAATACAATACTACATATATTGTAGATCTAGCATCATGGAAACTTGTCATAGTCTTACGGCTGAAACATTGTAATTACATTTCTTAGATTTGTGATTCTTATGAACACATGACTTACATTACTTTAAATTGTCTTATATCGATTACATATAATAATACAAAAAATATTTTTACATTCAGAGTGGTTCGTTAACTCTATTTAGAGATTATCATACTTTTTTCTAGCCACCCTGTATATGTAGGATATTAATGATACATGTTTTAACTTTAATAATGATTTATTTTTTAAACAGATAAATAACAACAAGCAATTGTTTCGGCACGGAATTAAAGCAATAAGATGGTATAATCTTCATGATATTAACCCGCGCTGACGCTATTAAAGAAGAATTGTGACAAATTTGAGTTAATGCAGGAATCTCTGATATTTTAGCGGAGCAGTTTCTATTAATACCGGCTTTTTCTATCGGCACCTTGATATCCTTGGGGTACTTCTTGTTGTGCATACGTTGTCGAGCATTCATTTCCTTGAGGAGCACATTGAGGTTTACCTTGATATACGCCTTGGGGTACAGCTTGACTTACTCGTTGACTTCTGTAATTTCTCGACGCCATTAAACTGCGTTTGTATTCTTCCGCAAGCATTTGGTATTGTCTCATCTGTTCCATTCTGTTGTTTGTTTGCGGGATTTCTTGAGGTGCGGTTTGAGGCTGGGCTGCGTACTCAGGTTGAGGTGCGTTTTGAGGCTGGGTTGTGTAAGCAGGTTGCGGTGCGTTTTGAGGCTGGGTTGTGTAAACAGGTTGAGGTGCATTTTGAGGCTGGGCAACGTAAATAGGTTGAGGTGCGCTTTGGTATGCTTCTACCGGACCTTGATTTACATTTTGATTTTGGTTACTTATTCCCCTCATACTGTGTTTATATTTTTGAGACATCATTCTGACGCGTTTCTTTTGCTGTATTCTGTTAACGTGAGTTATAGCTTGTGGTACGGTTTGGCTTTGGTATACTCCTTGCGGTGCACTTTGGTATACTTCCTGTGGTGGGGCTTGATATACTTCTTGAGGTACAGCTTGATAGCTTTCTTGAGGTACAGCTTGATAGCTTTCTTGAGGTACAGCTTGATAGCTTTCTTGAGGTACAGCTTGATAGCTTTCTTGAGGTACAGCTTGATAGCTTTCTTGAGGTACGGCTTGATAGCTTTCTTGAGGTGCGGTTTGATATTCTCCTTGAGCTGCGCCTTGGTATTCGCCTAGCGAACCATATTTTACAGTCTGGCTTCGGTAATTACGCAATGCCCTTAAACTCTCTTTAATTTCTTGAGCCAACATTTGAACATTCTGCCCTTGTTCCATTCCGTTATTTTCTTGTACTTGAGGTACGCTTTGGGCCGAGCCTTGATATCCTTGAGGTACGCCTTGATAAATCTCTTGAGGTGCGCTTTGATAAACTTCTTGAGGTGCTGCTTGATAAACTTCTTCGTTTTGCGGCGGGACTTGGTAAACCTCTTGAGGTTCGCTTTGTTGAGGGACTTGATAAACTTCTTGAGGTTCGCTTTGCGGTACGGCTTGGTACACTTCTTGAGGTGCGCTCTGATATGCGTTCACAGTTTGGCTTCGGTATTTACTCAATGCTTTTAAACTCTCTTTCATTTCTTGAGCTAACATTTGAACATTTTGCTGTTGCCTCATTCTGTTATTTTCATAGCTTTGCGGAATACTTTGTGGAACGCTTTGTGGAACGCTTTGTGGAACGCTTTGTGGAACGCTTTGCGGAACGCTTTGTGGAACTGTTTGTGGAACGGGTTGCGGAACACTTTGATAAACACCTTGAGCTGCGCCTTGATTTGCATTTTGACCTCGGTAATTGTTTAATTGTTTGTATCTCTGAGCCATTAATTGATAACGTTTCTGCTGATCCATTCTCTCATTTACTTGAGTAATTTCTTGTGGTACGCCTTGGTAAGCATCTTGAGGTACGTTTTGTCCGTTGGGTTGATATTGCCACACATTGTTGGATTCTTTTGCTGGGACACCATAGTTTCCACCTAAATAGGGAATACAAATTAGCCATTAATTTGTTAATAAAATTATATATTAAAATTAAACAAAAAATTATTACAGGGTAAACGTCAGTGATTATTTAATATCTATTCTCACTAATTTACCTTGATGCTAAATACAATCGGTTATTTAGAATATTCAAATTCTTTGATACTTAGTTTTTGAACGAAACCAAAAAGTAAAATTGATTCTGTTGAAATTGCAAATACAATCCATTGCAAAATGTAAATTTCTATCACTGAGTAAACATTTTACATGTGAATACAATTATTTTTAAATCTTATAGAGCTTAGATAAATTATAAAACTGGATTTTTGTCAGAAAAAATGGAAACTTTAATTAGTTTAATGATTTACATATACCAAATATTTTCATTAATTAAATAATAACAACAGCAAATGTCCATTGTATATTTAATAATAATAATAATAATAATAAGTAAATATAGAGACAAAATGGCAAAATACGAACTAAAATACGAACTGCAAGCTAAGGAAATAAAAAGGATTTGGAAGTAAGAAAAAGTTTCTATAGTACCATTTATAATTTCAGTAGCTGGACATACATCATTTATGGTAAATCTCTTGGCCATTACAAGAAAATACCCAATAGATGAATTGGTAGCTTGGCTTAACCCGTAAACTTTTCACAAAATCAGGGACAAACCCCGAGGCACAATAATATAAAGAAAATGACAAGAATAATAATAAACCATTTATTGATGAACGTATACATTAGAAAACAATATTAAAAAATAATACATATATGCAAAAATTAAAAATGTTGATAAACTAATAGTTTATTCTTATTACTATTACTATTATCATTTTCATTATATTAATGTGTCTCAGGGTTTGTCCCTCAACTCAGTTGTTAGTGATAATGAGTGCATAGCACTCAAAATATATATCTAAACATTAGAATATATGGTGTGGAGAAAGGATACAACAGTGTTAATTATTTCCATACAACCGTTGCACATATAAAAAAATAATCAATTGCGACGTAAAGAAAAAAGGGAAGGGAACTTACCGACGGCGTTTTTATATTGTGTTTCTAAGAAGTTGTCGGTGTAACTATCTGATATTTGAATTCACTAGAGCAGTCAGAGAGGAGATAACATTCTGGATGGATCAGATATACTGTTGTAAACTTTGATATGATAGGTAAACAACCGTTTATAATTAAGTATATCATATGTCTAAAACGAAGATTTAAATTATGAACATCCGTTCTAAATGTTATCTTGTTATAGAGATGAGCATGCTGCGTATTATCTTCTTATGTTTTAAGATATTGAGTTTCTCGAGTATGTAGGAGATTTTATTATATTTACGTAATCTTAAAATTAGTCTCAGGCATGTATTCTGGACTTTCTGTATTCTTCGGTAGTCCATGAGAGCAGTCCATACATACTGTCGTAGTAATTGAAAATATATAGAGTCAGATTGTCGCATAACTTGCTTCGGAGATTTAAACTAATGCATTCCTTAGTACCATACCAGACCTTCAACTTGCCATAGAAACATTAGATCAGCTTGCTGACATATTGTATAAATATGAATAAAGTATCTACGAGAATATCTAGGTTCTTTGCACACTTAATAGGAAATAACTGTACGTTATCCTTGGTGAGATATATACTAACATTTACTTTTGCTAAATTATTTTCTTTTCCAAATGTTAGAGTCCAGATTCAGCAAGGTTTATTTGAATACCGTGTTTTGCAAGTCGCAGAGAGCACTACTCAGCTGATCAATTGCCCTGTCGGCGTCATTAACACCGAATGATAAATACACCTGCGTGTCATCATTGATCATTGATCAACATAGGCGTGATCGTTTGATTTAGTGTTTGCGAAGAAGTTTGTATAGATGCCAAACAAATGCGGATCTAATGCACATAAAGCGCAGTTTTAGTGGTTCCGATATGTTCGTATAAAGTTTTACGCGTTGAGATCTGTTTACTAGATAGACTTTGAAGAACTGGACGGCAACCGTATTAAGACCGATGCAGTAAAGAATAGCTAACATCATCTCGTGGTTGAGCGTGTCAAAAGCCTTAATAAAATGAATCAATATCAATGCCGTGAAGTTGATACTGTCTGTAGCCTTAATTATATCATCAATTACTGTTAGGAGTGCCGTCTCCCAACCATGAAGTTTCCTGAATTGTGATTGATTTTTAGGAAGGGAATATTAAACTAATGAACATGGTCTTGTAATTGAATTTCTACTAGTGGTTTTGATAACCTTAGAACCTTTTTGAAAGAATAGTTTTAGTGACGTCCCATGTTAACTCTACGAACGTCATCAAATGGTGAGAGATATTTATATCAATAATTTCTGAGCAATTTAGATTACGGTTTTTGCTTACAAGTACTAGATCGATTAACGTAGATGATGTATTAGTGATCCTTGTAGACGAATCAATTTAGTGATAGTAAATAATCAGATTGTTTCGCTTGTGACCTTTATTGATAGATGATTTAAAAGACGCAAAATTTTGAATAATCTTTTTTGTAGTCGTTTGCAAAAGCTACAAATCTTTTAGTTTCCTCAGAATTTCTTCGAGTAGGATAATTTTGCATTAAACTAACCCTCTCTTGGCCCGGTGATATACCTTCTGAGGATATTGAATGTCCTAAATATAAAATTTCTTTCTTCAAAAAATTACATTTAGTAGCGTGTAAATTTAAATTGACTTTCCGTAATATTTTGAAAACTGTAATTAAATTTGTATTATGTGTATGTGAATTATTTCCGAGAACAATTAAGTCATCGAGGTAAACAAAACAATTTTCATAATTAAGATCCAACAACGCAACTGTCATTGCTCTTGAAAATGCATTTGAACTTATTTTAAGACACATCGGCAGTCTTGTCATTTGAAATTGACTACGACCTGTAGTAAATGCAGTAAACAGTCTACGTTCTTTTTCCAACTCAATTAGATAATAACCTTGGTATAACTCTAAATTTGAAAAACATATGGCTCTATAAAAAGCATAAAAAATCTCTTCTATACAAGGCAATGGAAATTTGTCATAAACTATTCTTTTATTTAGTTGCCAATAATCAATTTCGATTCTCAAATTTTTGTTTGCATTCCTGTCTGACTTTTTTTGGAACTGTTAACAGATATGTATTCCATTTAGAACTAGCTGGCAGAATTAATAATGAATTTATTTATTTCGATTTAATGTATTTGCAGAAGACGATATGGTCCAATATTATATATGTTGGCGTTATGTTATTTTACAATATAATATTGTGTTTATAAACATTTAAAATTTTTAACGAATCGTTTTGTACATTTTTTTTGAATTGCATCTCGCTCTTCCGAATTTAAAGTTTCTACATTAATATTCTCAAATAATCTATCTGACGTTGAGTAAAATTTATTAACACTAAATATATTAAAAGTTGATAACTTTTCTACCCTACACTTAAAATTTCGTCATTTTACGTTGTTTGGCGTGGCTACTATACCTGCCGTATAAACACAATCGCAAACTTTTGAGAAAAGCCAATGCAATTGTCCTGTATATTTATCTCCTCAGATTCATTGTCTAAAATATTAAATGATAAATTTACCAAGCCTAATGCTATAGTGTTATGAGCGAATCCATTAATTTGTATGCATTTACTGCCATCTATCACCTCACCTTGTACCCATTCATTCATAAATATTACACTTACTGATGCCCTTGTATCAACTTCTCTCTTTCAATATACTACTCTTACACAACTAAACCCACCAATACCTAAAACACATTTATTATTATTAATATTAATCGTTGGTAGGAAAAAAATCAGCAAATCAGCTGTTTCACGTAAAGTGACACTTTTAATACGTTTTAGCTTATATTTTTTTTATAATAGAGTGAGATGTCTACCATTTCAAAACAATTTAAAATTTTATAAACTTACGGCTATATTGTTCGGCGTACACTGCAAACCATAAAGAACAAGCGATTATAAACTGAAACATACACAAAAGAGAATTGGTTAAAAAAACGTTAATATTGCAATAATAAAAATCATATATTAATTAAGTATAAACTAAATTTCTACATACTTCGAATATACAGTGGGTTATATTATATGAATTATCCAAAAATCTCCAAAGAATCCAAACATTTATATGGTGTTCCATTTAAAAAAAAGTAACTTAGTATCGGTATTTGTTAATGAGATACCCTGTATATGCAATTTTTGGAAAAAAAGAAGCGCAGTTAAAAATGCTAATCGACCTACCGGGTCGTAATTCTAGAAAATAATTTCCAGCAGTTTAGCTAAATTTGTTTCTTTCATTATAAAGCTTTGATAAGTATTTTTAAAAGAAATAACTTTCAGTAAAACAAAATTGAATTGAGTTGTTTGAAAAATATTTTTTTAACAAAGGGGTTAATTATATTTTTTACAACGATAATCATATACAGGGTGATTTGGGAGGAAGTTTAATGGTTTATAGACATATTCAGGAAGCAAAGTAAGCTCACATGTTTAAGTCTGTTTTTCATTTGTTTTAGAGATATTTTTAAGAACAACAATTTCTAAAATTAAAGGAAAATAAATTGCCAAACTTAAAAAAAAAACGAAGCGTTAAATCACATAAAATTTAAAAATTTTCGTAAACTCCACCACCCACTTCGATACATTTATTTGCGCGTTTATGCGTTTATAATTGGACCTGGCACCTCGTAGCATAGAGAATACGATCTAGTTGCGCATCCCTTGTGTCCACTTTGATAGCATAAACTAACGACTTCATTCATCCCCAAAAACAAAAATCTAGGGGAGTGAGATCTGGTAATCTCGGTGGCCAAGGTTGCGGGTTTCTTCTGCCAATCCAGTAATCGCCGAAATGGGCATTTAGAATATTTTTCACAATATTTGCATAATGAGGTGCTCCATCATTTTGGAAGATAATGCGTACTCGAACATTCAAATCTACTTCTTCCACATTTCCTCTAAGGACCAAACAATTGTTCGTGTAACTGATGTTGGAAAATGCGTTCTTGCATGGGGGTTTTCGTCCCACCATCGATAATTATTATGGCATTAACATTTTAGTCTTAATGGATAATCGCTTTCTTGGAAAAATTGTACTTTCTGTAGATGAAAAGCGTTTAATCCTTGCTGTTTTAATGTTTTCGAAATAATTGTTTGTGGATCTTCAGATTGAATTGCAATTCGCCTTGTACTTATTAGTGGATTATTTTCTACAGCATCCAGAAAATCTGCTTCAAGTTCAAAACCAAGCTCTTGGTATTTATCAGAAACAATACGTGTACTTGGGAAGATTCCAGTTTCGCCAGCACGTATAAAAACAGTTTGAAACACTTGCCTATTAGGAATTCTTCGGTTCGGAAAATGACGCATATATAAATATATACAAATGAAGAAAAAAGTGCAATTTCAAGCGTGTATTATAATTCCAGCAGTACTAGAGAAGGATAAGACATTTTTACAATAAATCCAGAGCGAACGATTACGTCTATTAAGACGATTTTAAAAATATTTAAATTAAAACATTTTCTTTCGAAGGTTGTATGTTTCGTTCTTTTTGTTCTATTGAAAAACGCAATAAAATAAATTATTACTAAAACTGCATGCATTACCTCACAAGTAATTTCCTTTTTTATTATTATGGGGAATTTACATGTAAAAAATATTAAGAGATTGTATTGAGTGCTCGCAATGACTACCAGAAACTGCAAGACAATAATTCAAATGATCGCGAAAAGCATACACTGCGTTTCTGATAAAATCGGGGTTAAGTTGAATGCATTTATTAATTATTAGATTTTTTAATTCTTCCAAATTGTGCATATCGGTGTTGCCATAAATAGAATGGATTGTCGGATTTTCCTCGACGAAACACAAAATATTTAATTTATGAGGCTACGATGCAACCTACCAAGGAAAATTGTTTCTTGGATTGTCCAAGTCGAAGGAATCGGTCGTTTGGGATCCTTGGTTGAAAAGAGGTCGTGTAATATATTGTTGCAAATTCATTTTTTTTTTCTTCTACATTTGTATACATTTTCGACGAAATATGTCACATAATTTTACAAATCGGACTTGAACATATGAGCTTATTTTGCTTCCTTGACATGTCTTTAAAATATTTCAATTTCCTTTCGAATCACCTGTATGTTTGACATGTTTTCCGGCATATGCTCCTTTTTTATTATAGCAAAGTTAAAAATGCTGTTGAGCGCCAGTGGCAAATCCAGTTTACAAAATAGAAGATAAGCCATGTTCTGGAAGGCCAGTTGGATCTGATTAAGACACAATAAAGGCATTAAAAAACCAGCTAATAACAACTCGTGAGAGATCAAAATTTTCAAATGCGACCGTTGGCTATTCTTATGACGCATTGTGCGCCAAATCTGAGCGAGAGCTCAAGGGTGGAAAAACTTTGAAAGCTTAGCTCAATAAAAAAAATTATAACTGCCGCATGGCTATCGATTATAATATTTTGTTTAGAAACGGTAGTTCTATAAACTTAAATTATGTGTCTCCAAACATAAAATATACGTTTTAAAATTATCCATTCTTATGACGCACTGTGCGCCAAATCTGAGCGCGAGCTCAATGGTGGGAGGGGTGCCAGAAAAAAAATAAATATGGAAAAAAATATATCCACTCCATTGTAGGTACATAAAACTCTTCTGATCTTAACCCAATATTTTATTTGCAATTGACACTCAAAGTTTATCATTTTAATTTTTTTAATTCTACTGAATTTCACTCGCAAGCTTAAATAATTTATTACGTGGATTGTTTGCGTATTATCAATATAATATTCTGTGCTATTGTTTATAACAATAGCACAGAATATTATATATATACTCTATTTTATTGTTAAAAAATCAAGTCTAAATATTTTAGATCAAAAGTTAAACATTTTTGAATAAGAAATAAATAAAAAAATGAAAACACAAAAAAACGCACCGGTGGAAATATGAAATAGTTAGAGAAAACATTGAAATATAATGTGGCGATAATAATGAACTTAACATTTTTTATATATTTTGATAAACTATTTATATAATATTTTTAATAAAATACAGCCCAATTAAATGAAATAATTGCTGAAGTATAAATATTATATTTTTTTAATAAAACGGTATACACTTCATAATCCCTCTTACGTAGTCCTTTACGAATACAACCAAATAATTCCCATATCCCAGCGTATACCCTCTCCACAACATTTTCTCAAAACCAATTCATTAACTCACGCATGCACGACAGTTCAGCTAGCTAGCATAGTTTTAATTTGCAAATCACCAGAAATTCATACAGGGCAGAAAGACCTATGGTCGATAGCCCATGGCAGACTACTAGCACAATTGTACATATTATTATAATATATTTTGTAAATTTTTGTTATCATATTGTCTGCTTAAAGATGTTTGTATGTGGTATACAGACCAATCAATTATATTTAATATAATATTTTTTTAAATAATTAATTATGATTGTAGTCAACGTTATAATTAATAAGAAAATGGATAATTTTAAAATGTATTTTTTAAATTTTCACAAAAATAACTTTACGAATCTGCAACAACCCAATGAAAATAAATATTATCGACCTCCGGGCATTAATTATGATTTTATATCTTGAAAATTTGTAATCAAAATCTGACAAATAAAGTAAAAGTATAGTAATAGAAATCATGAAAATACATTTTCAGACAAAAGTTTGTAGTATATATACTAAGGTACATATTATATTTTTTTGTAATATTATTAAATTATATTTAAATGAAATTAATCATTTGTTCAGATTATATAAATAAAATTTTATGGTTATTTTTGTCTGAATGGGAAGACAGCTATATTTCAAGAGGTATGCACACGTCAGAATACCTCTTGAAATATAGCTAAACCTAAAAAGCCAATCTCTGGAAAAGTATGTGAACTCAGCGGGATTTACAATGTATTTGGATATTTTGTGTTATTTTATGTCGATTCATGAATAGTTATTGGAGGCGAAAGAACAGAGTTGTCGGAAAAGAAGTTGGTACTGGGCCGGGATCGCGGATGGTAGAGTCGGAAAAGATAATGCGTTGATTTAATCGGAAGTAAAAATTATAATATATAGAAGGTGGAGATAAATTCAACAATGAAAATGATAAAATTACGAAGTACTACACATTTTCTTTTTTATTTTAGCGCATATGCATATGATATATTATTTATGAAGTTGACAATAGGTTAGATTAATTATATAACCGCAGTGATTAACATGACATAAATTAATAAAATAAAAATATTTTAATAAATAAATACAAGACAGGGTAAGTAACAATAATACATATTGATGCAAACGATGAAAGTGGTCATTATATTAATTAATGGGTTACATACACAACGTAATTTTGATACAAAAAATTAATTTGTATAAGAAAAGGGTCTGAGATAAGACAAGTTTAATAATATTAGGGATTTGCTTTAAATTCATTTGTATAAACACCTATTTTTTCCTGGGCTATAATTTAGCTATCACGTAGTCGTAAAAATAAAAGTGAAATCTTAATGAAAGTCAGTCAAAAGTAATAATTATTTGTGAAATATAAATGTGCGCTAAAATTCAAATTATATTAAATAGAATATAATATATTTTAAATGTTGAATATTTAATATTATATTCTTGTAAACTATTGATATTCGCCATTTGACATTTAGAACGGGATATATATCCAGGAAGTAGTCGTTTTTAGGATTCATATTTAATTAACTCACTTAATTTGCTACAAGAGTGAATAAAATAATAATAATATCGATAAATCTAAAAACTAGAACAATTTTCGCATTAAGGAAACCTTGGTTTATTAAGTTTATGTCACTGTATTAATGATAAATTATATTTTCAATGTAGTAATTAAATATAATTTAATTTTTGTTGTGGTTCATGAGACAATAAAGACATTTTCCGGTACCTGACAATAGATTTTGTTGAAAACTTAGTTCAAGAAAAAAAATCATAACCACCGCATGGGTGTCGATTATAATATTTTGTTTAGAAACGGTGTCTCCAAACATAAAAGGATAGCTGTTCAGAATGGATAATATATAATTAAATAAAATATTAATTCAATATAAGTAAATCGTCTTTGATTTTTATATAAGAGACGAAATTAAAAAATAAAATGGTATTGGTGTATTACAGGCTTAATTTTATTATACTACTCACCTTCAGCATATTGTTGAGGTTATTCGAACTTGTTGTAAAACAAATTGCGAACTGAATGTCGATATCGGTCCCACATCGATTTATATACGCAAACGAAAAATTATCGAAATCAAAACAAATAAATAGAATCCGTGAAACACAATATAGTAGTATTATTTAACAATTAAATATTGTTTTTAATGCCCGATATATCATTCGCGCTGATTATGTCATCGCCTTTTGTTATCGTTGTATTGCCATTTACACTCGTCCAGAATTTTTCATGTAAAAAAACTCGATGTGTATTCTTTGGAACGAGGACTAATCGACTGAGTTTCTTATTTTGTACGTATTTAAATATTGTTTGAAGATGAAATATTCAAAATCCTGACAAATTTAAAATAAATTGTATTCACTACAAAAAATATATAAACAATTTATTTACAGGATCCTGTATTCCGGCACTCGTCTGCATTCGTTATCAAGTAAGGACTATGAAATTTCGGAGACTTGGATCCGTTAGGAACATATTTATGATTATAGAGAGTGTCCCAAAAAACTGTTACCTCATGATATGTTTTTTAACGGATTAATATACATTTAATTCGTTATTTGATTGCCTTTTATGATTAGAAAGTAATAAAATAAAACTAAACATTCTCAATGATGAAATACATCGGCAATACAGAATGTCCAAAACTTGATTTCATAGTTGTCAAACTTTAATGTCCATTTTTTAGACTGTGTAAGGGGATAATCCGTTTACGGACGTTGTATTACTAAAAACACCTCCACTTTACCGGCGTCGACTGCCATCGACATTGGCTGATCTCTACTTTAATTAAACTGACTAGCATATCTATCTTTGCAGGCATTACCGCTAGTCAATATATTTGCTCTAATTCTAATGTCACAGCACCTGCACCTAATATCACTGTGGAGACAGTACTAGGGTTTAAAGGCCCTTATACCGGAGCCCCAGACTTTACAAAACACAAACAAAATTTAAACCTAAATATCTAAGAGCGGAAAAGAACTCTGGGATGGAAAATTCAAAACAAAATCACATAATTCCATGTTAATTGATTAATTTCACCGGCAACTGCCATGCAGTTGGGGCGTTCCCAACTCTCTTGCCAATCATATATTATTTTATTTTTGATGTACACTTTTACGTCTGAAAGTCCTACGGGCACATCATCTACGTCGTCCGCTTCTGCTGACCGATGAGCAGCTTTGTCTGCCAGCTCATTTCATCGAATTCCACATGCCCTGGAATCCAAACGAAAACTATCGTCTTTCGCATCCTGGAAGTTTCGAAAATCGAAGCTTGTATCAGCTGAACCAGAGGATCGACGGAGTGTAGCGAACCCATACTCTGGATTGCGCTTAGAGAGCCGGTACAGATAAGGAATGAGCTGTGGTGGATTTGTATTAAACAGTTGCGAAGAGCTTGATAAATGACGTACAGCTCGGCGGTGTACACGACAGTCTCGTGTAATGACCACGAGTGTGGAATACCATCGATAATGACAGCAGAGCCCACATCGTGATTTCGAGTTGTATGTGTACAACCGCAGAGAGTCTGGGTATTCAATGATAAATTTTATCAGAATGTCCCCTTAAAACATGGAGGTTTATATCGCTTTCCTTTATTGTGGACAATTCGAGGCGGCACATAACCTTTGGCATAAGCCATGCTGGTACATCTATGAATCCGATCTCGAATACCCTTCGATCTCTGCTCTGTATTGGTGATGAAATGTCGTCGATTAACTTGTTCCCTCCTCGTACGCATTGCCGCCAGGTATTGCAATACGAAGCGGTTGAGACGTGCGGAAAGCGCGGCGTATCTAATACTAGCACGGTGAACAGTTTCTAGGGACTTCCGAATGGAAGAGTATGTTACGCAACCATTATAGACAAAACCAGAGCGACATATAGCCTCTTCAGCACTTCTCTTCCGGCTCCTCAGTTAATGTTGGCATTTTATGACCGTTGTACTAGCTCCTCTATATGGGCTCGATAGGAAGAGTCGTATCAAATCTCAACCCTAGAAATCTAAGCTTTTCAGCATAGGTGTTTATTTTATTCTTATTGTTTTAAATTGATATCTCCGCATATTATTTTTATATCATTCTACGTATAAACAAAATGCAAATATTTTGTTTATATTGATTAAAATAAAATAAATTACTTTGAAAACAAGTGATAAGAGCCTACTTTAGTTTTAATAATCTACTTAACCTCTTTATAATCGCAGACGTATTTCAAAATATTACACTAGACCAAGTACAACGACTGACAAAGTAATTTCAGGCTCGTCTTTATTTGTGCCTCGAAAACTAATGGAGGCATGTTAAACATAAGTTTAAGTATGTAATTTATTTTAAACATTAATGTTTTTCTTCTATCCTTTTAATGTTAATTAATCAAAATGTGTAGCGCTCACTTTTTAAATAAGTGCGCTACATAAGCATAAATGACGAATTGGCGATCACCCTTGCGAATCTGCAGCTGATCCAGAGTGGACAGCGCTGGGGATTATCCGCCATTTTTTTTCTGTTGAATTGTACGAGCAGGTGTACAGTGTATTTTTACCTTGAAAGCGTAGAACTAAAGATTCAGACTAGAAATCCGCCGCACACACCCCGCAGAGAGAGCTGTCCACTATCTTTAGGTAGTGTGGTTTTGCTGACTCACGATTTTGTTCCTTTTTGAGGCTTTTACATAAATCTTGAATTTGCCTTACGTTTAGTGTAAGTAGGATAGAGTGTTCTGAGTTGCGGTGTTTTCGTCGTTGTCGTTCGATATAGGGTATCCTGTCGAGCGAGCTGAGCCGCCGACCGATAGTTCGACTTCGGAGACAACTTCGCCGGATTATTAACTAACCATATTTTTTGTTTTATATATTATTCTATAATATTTGATTGGTGTCAACTTACGTTGAAATCGTTTAAATTCGGTCGATTCCTATAAAACAAACGGCGTTAACGGTGTTAATGGTTGTGTCTAACTTAACACTGTGGAATAAAACTATTGGCCATTATTCTCTCTCCCGGGCGTAATACACTGGAGCTCAAAAGTCACGCAACACCCAGAAAGAAACATGTTTTCAGTGTTTTTGTATTAAATTTATGTTCAGTTTTCATAATACACTATTTGTAAAAAAATAAACGTCACAACAAACGATTAAAATTTGGTGTAGGTTGAACCAAATGTACCGAAAAAAAAAAAATGCAATAATGTGTTAGCCGCCGGCGATTGTTGTAGCACTTTCTAACTCGGCGAGGTATAGATCGAATCAAGTGGTCGATATCTTCTTGTGTTAAGCGGTCTAAAGTCTATTGGACACAGATGCACAATATGTTCAAAGTCCTTGGTTGCTATGGCAATCGCTCAAGTGTTGTTCCAATGCTATCCCATAGATGCTCTTATCGCCAATTGAACATTAGAGGATCTTACAGGACAATCTAAAACCAGATTTTTGTATAAAATCCTTGGTTTGACGTATGAGACTTGGCATTATCTCACTGAAAAATGACGTTTGGGAGAGTCTCAATGAATGGTATTGCAATAGGTTGTAAAACTTCAGCTATGCATCGCTGTGCTGTTAGGGACCTTCTTCCAAGATATATAGCGCCTCATACCATGATACCAGGTGTTTTGGTTATGTGACGTTCTAAGGTAGACTCTACATTTTGCCTTCACCGTGAAATCGACCGATGCATAATGGGATCCTAAGAAGAATCAAGATTTATCAATAAAGCAAATAAGGTCCAAAATAATATCCCTGATGGATCTGGTTTGACTCCATTCCAAGCGACGAGTTTTTTGTAGCGGCGTCATCGGTAGCACCCAAAATAGAAAACATACGGAACGCATAAAGATTAATTAAACCACATAGGACAGGCGTTACATTACTTTTGAGCTCTAGTATACTACCTCCGATTGTTTTTCTGTTGTTTCTGTCAGCGAAGTAGCCACTCTACCATAATAATATTCCATACTTGTAATTATTATTAGTGAGTAGTAAAGAAATCTTATTGAACCTATGGTGCTTCTTTTTTATCAACTCCTACCCTTTGATTGAATGTATTTACACCCGGGTTAGCTGTTTCTCATGAAAGTTCATCCCCGAAGACCGCCCCCCCCTCCAAAAAAAGCTACTTGGCGCCCCAATAATTTGAACCCTCAATTTGCCCTAAGTAGAGGAACTCGGGGATTCATTTCAGTTATTATTTAAAATAGTACAAATTTAAATAATAGGGAAGTAGTATTATTGAAACACGTAAGAGGCGTCATAAATTATATTTAACAGAAAGGTTTATAATTTTATAATATGTGATTTAAACAAAAAGTCTGTGAAACTTTTGAAACTTTCCTACTAATAATTGCAATTACAAGACATGTCTGTCAGAATGTTTTTTCAAAGAAATCCCGGATTTTTATTGATCAAAGTGGCTATTGAAATGGTCGAGAAAACTTTTTTTTTTTGCAAATGACTTTTAATCTGTTAGAAAGGATGGCGTTGTTAAACAGATTTTTTTTAATTGTGCGTAGACTGATGAAATTTCAATTTAATATAAAACATATAAACTAAATTCAAATTTAAAAAAAAATATATTAATAAATTTTGGACTCACTGTATAACTCATATATAATTTAATTATTGATTGTATCTTGTAATAGTTAATTCACATGACCGAATTTTATTATTTTTTTATTTTATTTTTAAATCAATGGCACATATGTTTTTTTTTACTATTTATTTTTTTGTTGTTATTCTGAAAAGAATTCAATAAAATATTTAGGAATATGTAGGTAATAATAAATGGTTGAGTCTTTTGTTTGATGAAACTTCATAATACACTAATTGTAAATAAAATAACAGTTTTTTTTTTAAATTACACAAAATTTATTGTACACTATTCAACTTTTTCATTAACACAGTGGCATCATCGGGCTGATGATTAATAAATTTCACAAACATAAATTTTGTTGTAAATATATAATATCTATATAATATAAAGATAATGCTTGCCGCGCTGCACTCTTGATGGAACCGGATATTAAAAATTGGTAAAGAAAAACACTTACTATGTTCCATTAATTTTTTTTGCAGTTTCCTGACACCTGTTTCCATCTTTAAAGATCATTATCAAAGGTTAAACTTAAATTACAAATGAAGAAGTGTACAAAATGTACGCTATTGTTAATTATGTGCTGTAGTAATCGGAGAAGTGGTTTTAATAATTTTATCTCTTAATATAAGATAACTATCGCTAATTTCAAATGCGTAATGTCATCGCCCAATTACAATTTACAATTTTTGCAGGTCCATGCAAGGTCATATTTCAGATTGATTATCCTATCCTCGACTTTTCTGAGGTCTACACAATTAATTATATATATATATTTTTACAAATGCAACAGTTCACACACATGTGTGTTTGTGCAGTTAGTTTACGAAGTGAAAGTGTTGGTTTTTGTACGAAAAAAATATATTTAAATAAAACATGTTTCAATTTAATAAAAGCGGCAAGAAAAAATCGGTTACAATAAATAGACGCGAGTACCAAGTTAAAAAATAACATTTTGACGTAATGAATCGGCACTGCAAATATTATTACAATTCAAGTATAATTCAAAAGCCATTTATGCCTGGTAACAAAATGGTTATAGTTTTTACACCATTAGACAACTAATAGTTTAGTGCATAATTTGATGTTAAATATTAATTAGTTACACTTTATCACCAATTTCAGGCTAAAAAACTGGAACTTATGAACCATAACCGTACACTATAACTGTTCGTTTGAGATATTTTCTATGAAAGTAAATTTATTATACAAACAAAAATGTTAACATATAAATATTTTTGAATTATTGGAAAATATGTAAAACATTATTTTTACTGAAAACTGTATAAAAATTATGCTTATTAGAATTTATGTCATTATTATGTATAAATATAATAGATATACGATGTAAAATCCAATGATTTTATATATGTCGCCAGATTTCTGTTCCCTCAATGACTGTACCAGGGGATTAGCTTCATATGTGCTGCGCATCTTTAAGTAACGTATTAATTGAGGTACGAGAACATGAAAAGTAATATGAAAAAAAAAATCACATTATGAATTAAGATAACACATGGGAAAATAATAAGTCATAACTCGTATGCGTAGGACGTTTAATTATTTGTATTGTAAAGAGACATTGTTAATTAAAATAAACCAATGGGACCTTTCGAGTTGATTATTACATCTTGTTATCGTTGTTAAGCTGGACTCATAAATACCGTCAGAAAATTAATCACTGCCTTACAATCGCGAATTAAAAATTAATCACAATTAAAACAACTACAGACATGTAATAAATAAAATCACATCTCAACCACATGCAGGGTTTAAAATTATTAATTACATTTTGGTCAACAATGATTGAATATGCACATGTTAATTATTTTGTTCCTTTTACTATAAATCAAAAGATGGATTAAAAGGATATTATAATGCTGATAACGCAATAATAATTAAATTGATTGCGGCATTAACAAAACCAATTAAAAGTTGAGGTAGTTTATAGATGTTTAATATACTAAATCATTTTTTTTAATGACAATATTATTAAAAGGTATATTAATACAGGGTGGCCAGGAAAGTGTGATAATCTTCAATTAAAGTGGTTCGTTAATCAATTTTAAGTAAAAAAATAAAATAAAAAAGTTTATAAAATAAAAAAAAGTATTAAATAAAACACAAAAATAATATTGGGTAATTGACTAGAATTTGTTTTTAACATTTTATGTTTAATTATTGCAATTAATAATAGACTTATCATTAAATAATCATATGCAATGTTTAGCTGGATGTTAATAGAACTAATTTTAATCAAAATATTTCAAAAATATTACTGATTTCTGATAACATATTTATTTAATCAATGCCCTCATGAGTGTTAATGAAGAATCGTACAATATTTTTTTACTGATATTTTCTACTAGAAATTCATCAATGAACCACTTTACCTGAAGATTATCACACCTTTTCTGGTCACCTTGTACAAGATTATTAAGAGGTTTATAAACTCATTTTATATGAAATGTTTCCTCCACGACTTGAAATTGGAGTTAACTACATTAATAAAATTATTCTTGACGCTCCCCTCAATTCAATGTATGGTATACATATGAATTACTGTGTACAAGGTTTACTATTTTCGATTATTTCTTCAAGTAAAAACCCTTAAAATTAAAGAGAAAAACCAACCTTTGTAGAAATTACATCTAGGAACAATGTTGACACATTATTTAATTTCAATTCTACAATCTTGTAGCAATATTGGGATCTGAATCCGACACTAGTTTGACAGAATATTTAAATAAAACTTTAAAATAAATATTTATACAAGACTGACACATTATTGAGTCAACTTGATACAATATTGTAGACACAATCTTGACTCAATGATGAATTTTAAGATTGTGTTGATACAATCTTGAGTCGAAAATGATTTTCTAGATTGACACAATCTTGTATTTCAAGCTTGATTCAAGTTGGTACAATAATGTTTCAATATTGATCTGTCTTTCGTTAAATTCGGCTATGAGGGCCGATTTTCGCCGGAGAAAGACATTCAATAGCACACATTCATTATAGGTGATTTTAAATTGCAGCAGAGTGTAATTTGAAAAATTTTTGATGTTATGGTAGACCGTTATCGCTATTTTACACGATTATCTTCTAATTAATAAAACTAATTAGTAATATCATACACCTTACCAACATTTAATTGTTTTTTTTATTTATTTTTGAGATATAAATTATCTCAAAAGTCAAATTTTGCAAATTTAGAAATATTAAGATAGTTTCTTTATTTGAAAAGATATATACTTGCAGCATAAACATTCTTAATACGTTGATCGCCACGCGGCATTCACTTGTACCGCATTTAAATTTGCGTTTTGGTCTCGCGGCATGTACCTTGTACCGCACACAGAAACAACTTTTAAAGCACAGTGGCATGCTGCCTGTACCGCGGAACTAGTATAACAATATGGAGATATAAACTAGTTAGGCTGAACGTTTAAAAGCATCTATGTCCCTTGAACTTCTCGATTCATTGATGGACATCTTTGCCACAATAAACTTATACTGCATAAGTGGATCCTCCTTTTAGACAAAGTTTATTTAATTTTATGCCATAAAATGGGGTGTCCATTTTCGCTAAATTTTAACGATAAAAAAATGGCGAAGAAAAAATGATCTATCTTTAACCATTTCCGGATTATAATCGAAACTTGACGATGAGTATTTTTTGGAAAGCTGTTATTAAAAATAGAAAAATATAATTAATAGTTCACATTTTATATATCATATTAAGTTTTCGAGTTACAACCACAAACTTCGATTTTTTAAATTGTAACTATTGTCAAAAATTATATTATTGGATGGTTTTTCTTTACAAATCATTTACAATTTGTATAATTTTATATTCCCTATAAAGATCATTGTTTTTTCAATGGGTATAATCGGAAAATGGCAATTTAGAAATGTAGTTTTTCCACATATAAGTAGTGGAAGTTTAGACAATTATTAGAGTGAATTCAACTTCGCTCAAAATTTGAATTAAAATAATAAAAAATCTACTATGAAAATGGTTGATTTGCAAAAATACTTTTCATAAAATTCGTCATATTTTCTGAAAACATAAACGTATTGACAATTTGGTCGGAAAATTTTAGTTGATATGAAAGGTACATAATATACGTGTTCTACCGGGTTATTCAAGTAATAACATTTCATCTGTGAGCTACGGTGTTAAAGAAGATCCAGGTTTGTCAATTCATTGACGTTCTGAACAACTGAGGTTATTAAAAAGATTACATGGCGAATATTGCGTAAGGAATTTCCTTTGAAGCCTTAAAGGAGCAATTGATGCAAGGATTGATGTTGTTGGACCATATTCACTGAATTTATTCAAGAATCATATGATGTTTTTTGTGATCTATTTTTTTTTCAGACAAAGCCCATTTTCATTATTCTATATACGCCAAAAAGCAATATTACTACATTTGGGCTTATGAAAATCCAGGAGTGACCGTTGAGAAAAATGTGTACAATAAAAGTCTTTTTTTTTAATTCGCCAGGAAATTTTGTCACCGTTAATGGGTTATTGATAATCCATGTCATCATCGCATAAGATACGGTTTCAAGAGGTAGTACGAGAAGCCACGTCAACAATGAATTTATTGCAAACCAAATTTCCGGATCGCAAAATTTTACAATACCTATCACGTAACCGATACGATGATGTGATTTAACACCACTGGATTAGTTTTTGTAGGGCTATATTAAAGGCGGAGAATATACAAAACCTGTTGAATCGATTGCAGCATTTAAACTTAAAATCTGTGACGTGATTAATGAAACAATTCAACCATTTTGCCAAAATGTGAATGCAAATGTTATTTGAAGACTTCTGTGTATAGACAATTGTCCAATATCATTTTTAATTTATAATTACCAAACCTTAGATTTCTAATATAATTCAAATTTGATTAATATAAATTCTTTGTTTAAAAAAACAATGTTCCTGCTCAAAAACCTTTAAAAGTTGGATAAAAAGGTATGACGATATTCAACTAGAGAACTTCATTAGTTAATTTTCATGAATCTATTAATTAAAAAAATCTAGTATCTGTAATGTGTATACTTTTATTGAGTACAATCGCGGAATATACATATTTACACATTTCGAACCCCTATGTAACAATATCCTTAATTATTTATAATGTAAATGTAATGACTAATGCTCCGAGAATAGCGCATTATTCTTATTTCTTTAAATAGACTCCGGAATTGCAACAATCCTCACAGGCGCTCCAGTTCCTTCTTTAATTTTCATGGGAAACGTGTACAGTTTGAAACCAGTCGCTGAAAAATATAAATTAAAATATAAAAGTACGTTGACACATGTAATAACATTCGAATGATAAATATTTATCATTTGTATATTTTACTGTTAATTTAAAGAATTGGGAATTATTTATTTAAGGAATTATGTGGAGTGCATAATCTTTCGAATAGAAATTGTTGTGACTTAAAAAAAGTGAATATTATTTTGGTTTTGATTTGTACTTTTTTTGGATTTTTTGGTATTCAGTAAATTTTGTTAAAAAAATCAGCTTATTTAATATTATTTTACGTATTTATGGATTTTCCGCTGAAGAGATTTTAATCAAATTTAAGGATTATTTAATATACAACATTTTTAACTTAATGTAAAATTTTCAGACTGAAGTAAAAACCATATGTATTTTAAATTTTAATTGAAAAATACATATTTTAAAGGTTAAGGCACGGTTGTATAAACATTAATCAAGTCTGTCGTTAGTTATATTGGCCCAGGTAGTGACTGGTTGGTAATCCTCTGGGATTCTCAATCGACTAAACTCTTCCCTCTAACCTCGCTAGCTCATGCCTCATCAGGCATCGCTTATCCAACATTTTTTGGATGCGCAGCGATACTCTAGACTAGCATCACCCACTAAGTCTTTCTTTTATTTTTTCATAACTCACTTGGCTCTTTTCATACTATGTAGGGATTGGAATACCGGTAAACGGTAATACCGATTTACCGGTAAATCACCCAAAAAGTGTTCAAAAAATTACCGGTAATTTTACGATTTTTTACCGGTATTTCGGTAAAAATGAATCTTGCATTTTTCTTAATTAATTAAGTGCTTTAACATTCTTTTGGGTAATAATTAATGAACTTTAATATACGTAATAAAATCGCATTTAAAGACTTAATTATTCCCTTGGAATAATTACAATACAAATAATATTCTAAATGATAACAAAACGAGCGTTGCTGACTAAACAGTAAAATATTGAAATCGGTAACATCTCGTGTTTTTTATATCAAACAGAAAAAAGTTTATGTTCAGCATGAATTGTATCCATGGTTTTTATTTGAGTAATTTACAGATTAAGAGGACGTTACTTTGCTTCAACCTCTTTTCGCCGCGAGTCATACAACTTAAATAGTTACATAAAAATATGTTCATTAACACATCATTTGAAAAATTAAAGGTAAGTAATCTTCACAATTCTAATTAATTACTTATATACAGTGCGTCTTTAAATTACGCGTCGTATCAAATCTATCATACATATTTCAAAATAAAGGTATATATTTTTTTATATCGATATTTAATTCTTCATTTTGTTACAATCTATTTTATATAATATGTGTTAAGTGTGTATTGAATATTTTAAGTTATAGTCACATTTATGCTAAAACCGACGTATATTTAGCTCAATATACCTAAAAGAGACAATAATTTAAATAGTATGTTATTAATGGCTAAGGGTTATAAAAATATACCCAAATGTCCAAAAACAATACAGAAAACTGTTTTGCAATATGCAGCAAAAGTGAAAAAACAAGTAATCGAAGAAATTTTAAAGCATAAACTTGATATTAAAACATTGGATGCGATAATACATTTTGGAATCTAGGATTATGCCGAATTCATGGACGGACGGAGCGTGTATAGTGAAGTAAACTGTAAAATTAAAGTACCAGGAATGTATTGCACATGGACTAGAGTTGGCTCTAATAAAAGCTATGTATACGAAACACGATTAAGCTTTAGTTGTTAATCAAAATCAAGAGCCCGCAGAATACTTTGATTTAGATCTAGATTGTGATAAAGAAACTGTTTGAAATAATCAGTGAGTCTGAAACTTCCACAAGTACCTTGAAAAACATGCTGCTAAGCTATTTGGTAACAAAGATTCGAAAAATAATAAAAACATTTAGCAAAACACCAACAGGAAACGATGACTTTGTTTAATTTTGGACTCGAAAACTCGCTGGAATTAGAAAGATTTGAAAATCTTTAGAAAATTTGAAATGCTAAAGACTGTGTTAGAACAAGCTTAATAGATATGAATTCAAATTTTATCTTTTTTAATAGTGAATTTAAGTTGTTATCCGAAATAATTTCAGTTTTACAACCAGTAAAACTGGTTGTTGAGACGCTTTGCTGTGAAAAAGTTAATTTAATAACGACAGATATTACAATTAAATTTATGCTTGACGAATTAACAAAAACACGGCTTTAAGCAATGTACTTAAATCTGAATTAATAGAAGGGATTAAGGAAAGGCGAACCAAATTTTCAGATGTTTTGCATTACATTACTTCTCATAATAGAACATATTTTACGGACGAAAAATATGGAATTTTTAACAAAACTTCTAAATCGGGTATAACAAAGATTATAGTCGAATTAATTGAAAGGTCGTACAATAAAAATCAGTTGGAGATGATAAGCATATCCGAATCTCCTGATGCCGTACAATGCATACCATTCTCATCAACTGCTTCAACATATTTACAATTTACATCTAGTGAAAAGTCCACTAAAACGTTAAACCAAACAATTAAAAAAGAATTATCATATTTACAAGAAAACAAATCATGGGAAAATATATTCAAATGACATATGATTTTTTTATTAACAGTTCAACCAACGAGCGTTGAATCCGAAAGAGCTTTTTCTGCGGCTGGATTATTTTCAACGAAAATCAGGTCCTAACTAGGAGACGAAAGTTTAAACAGTTTATGTTTTTTGCGTGTTTATTAAAAAAATGTACTAACATATATATTTATGTAACATTCTGATCCATGAAATAAATATGAATAAATTATTAAAAATCAACCAATAAAACACGGATTAGATTGAATAACTTTAAATTCTCTACTAATTTCGGGTTATTAGCCCATTTTCAAGAGAATTCAAAATTTGTTTTATTAAAATTCTGATCTATATTTGTTTCTGTTTTTTGTTAAACTGTTACATTTTAATGTTTAATTAATGTTTGTCGTTGTTATAATAAATAAATAAATAAATAGAGAAATGCTTATTAGTTATGTATTTGACCTGTTAATGAAAGCAAAAGGCATTTTTTTATTTAAAATTCATATAATGCTTTTTACTTTAACAAAATAACGATATTGCAAATTACCGGTAAATTACAGGAAAACCGGTTTTCTTAAAAAATTACCGAATTACCGGCAATCGAAAAAATCGGGTAAATTTTCAATCCCTAGTACTATGTTGCCTTTGTGAAATACTCCCAGCTTAGTCCTGAGAATTACATATTGTATGTTTCTCGTGTTCTCTCTCTCCTATTCTCTAAAGATTTGCAGGGAAAACCCATATTGGCTAAGGTGGTGGGTGTTTACCCATGGTTTTTATGTACCACAGTTGTAATTTTCTTTCGGCATTGTAACTTTAAGGTCACCGGAGACTCGTACTTCTGCTGCCTCCGTCGACACAGTACAGTATCCCCAACATCTAAGTGCCCCAGTTCTTTGTATACTTCTGGCGATGCTAGAATTCCTATCAGTCTTGACCGCCTCGTCCCAAACAGTCGTCCCGTAAGTTAGGGAGCTGGCTACCATCGACAGCAGCCCTCTTCGCCCCTCTCCAGGTCCTCCGTCATTAAGAAGTATTCTTGATAGCGCTTCCTTATTTCTAATGGTCTTCTCCATCACTGCTCTTGTCTGTTCGCTACAGTTCAGATATGATTCAATTATTATTCCTAAACATTTTACGGCTTTTTGATTTCTAAAGCGGAGTCTCCCATTTTGATATCATCAGCTGGCTGTGTGCCTGCCCTTCGCATCAATAGGCATATAGCTATCTTCTCCAGGGCAAACTCTAGTCCTATTCCTTCGACCACCTTTATAATAACATTTACGGCTTGTGGCGCCAGCTCTTTAGCCTCTAGTCCCATTCTCTGCTGAGCGCTACGATCGACGTGTCATCCGTAAATGTTCTCTCGGGTAGTTCCTTTTCTAGCACTAGGTTCCAAATTGTTGGTCCTAGTACTGATCCCTGAGGTTTTTCTCTACGACCCAAATTGAGTTGTGTATATGACGTCCCCTATTTTGTCCGCCAGATCTCCTAGCAGTCTCTTTTTTATTTCTTGTTATTGCTCTTTTATCAGCTATCGCTGCTCTTTTCTCGTCCGCGCCACTGTTCCATCAGTATACTACTTTTTTCCCTCATGGTTGGCCGATTTTCGGTATTGTTGCTTTACAAATTTAGTCGGACGCCTCTGCCAATTCCCTCGCAATGCCTTCGGGGTAACCTCCCTCCCCCACCTATCGATAAGAATTTTCATTGGTGGTCGCCTCTGGTCATAGTGAGCGTTCACTCTGCAATCATAACGGTGCCTCTTATCTCTATATGGAAAACTCTAGCCACCGGATTTCGCACTGAAATCTCCCGTGACTAAGAAGTTCTCCTACCAATGGCTGTGTAGTGATTCCCTAGTACTACCAGCAATGTTTCAAATTCATTCGTTGGTTCATTATGCGAGAAGTAGCACCTGCATATAGTAATTTGACCAATCATTACATCCTTCCCCACTAATATCACCGAATCGCATTCCTCTCCCCGGCTCTAATCCTCTCCCCCCCTTTAGTTTTTTTTTTTCTATTTCCCTCCGTTATGTAGACCGCGTTCCTTTACCCATTGTTGAAGAAGGTCGTGCACCACCCTACATCCATTCAAATTAATTTGTCTTTTTTTCCTGTCTGTTGCCGTTTTTAGGAGCCTACTAGTAGGCCCTGCATTCTTTGTTCCCAGGAAAGTGCCAATAAGGGCTTTTAACGCTTTTCAGAGCTGGCCTTCATGCAGCCCTTCTGACCGCACTTCTGGTATTAGTCTGATATATCAAGCACATGGCCGTAGTTTAGGTACCTCCTGTACACTCGCAGCCTATCTTTTCTCATTTGTTGTTACACGTATTCCATCCTATGCGTCCTAATTTGATCAATTCTTCGCCACCTGCGACCTTGCGCTCTACCATTGAAATTTTTAGTTTTTCCTACATAGTTTCGAATTTCCCCCACCCTGTAGGCGCCAGTCACAGCATCTAGTTCTTTGATATCAATTCATGCCATGCTACCTTTGGTGATAGATACCTTATCCCTCTCCATAACGCTGCACATCTCTTGCAGGATTTTTCCATGTGTCCCTTTTTCTAGTTTTAACCAGTTTATCCGCGTAGGACATCCTTGTGCTCATAACTGAGTCAGCTACATCTGTGGTAACATCCGCCTTTACCCTCTTCAGCACATCCTTATAAGTGCCTTGGGTGTCCACAAATATTCTTATGTTCTTTTCCGTCAGAAAATTCTTTGGGGCATTCACTTTGCTGTTAGGGGAGTGGTAACATGGAATAATTTCCTAGTCGCCAATCCATTGCCAATGACCCTAGGCACTGTGTGAAGGCGCCCGGAGTTGTTGGCATCCCTTTATAAGAGGATCATAAGGGGATCCCGGATGGCCTATGCTAGCTTCCCAGTTGTGAACAATGCGTGTACTAAGTTTCGCCCGCATGTTGATCTCAATAACCTCAATAATCGCTTTTTAATTGTGCGTGACAGTTCGTAGATAAAAATTTTTTTAAAGACTCCTTCAACTTATTGTTTATTTAGTATTTATTCATTAGAGTGTCCTTTTTTCACTTTTAGCTATGTTCAAATGTCAGTTAGTCCCACATTTACCCTGTGCAGATGTTGGAGTGTCTCCAACCCCACGGTTCAGAATGTGAACCGTGATAGTAAAAATAACATTAATAGAATGTCAAACACACTTGATATAAAAACTGATGTGAAATCTATGCATCAACTTTTAAAACTAGCACCAGCTGCGACAAGGAAGCGGTGAAGAAAGAGAGATAGAATTGTCGAATTTAACGAGGGTTTGACGTATATACAGAACTGTATTTTTAAAATTGAAAATAATTGATGATAAAAGTATATTTTTAACGCTCTATTAATAAACATACCTGGCAAATCTTCATGCAATTTAACGTTTTCCAATATGAATATGTTATGTTCAGTCAAAATACGGTGACTATAATACTCCACAGATGTCCCCGGATCCACACTTGCGGTGTCTAAACCAACTCCATAAATATGTCTGTCTGCTAACAGCTCAGCTGCTTCTTTTGAAATTCCTAGAATATTATATTATATTTTCTCTCTCTCTCTCTCTCTCTCTATATATATATATATATATATAATTTAATTTAATTTTTACTCATAAAAAGTTTTTAAGTAACTTGGGCTGCTTTATGCAGCTAGGTATAATAATTATTGCAATTTATTATTGTGAAACATCATACTGATTATGGAGCCTGTTTAATACAAACGAAGAAGCATGCTAACAACTGAAAATATTATGATACATAAGTATTGTCATGTATCAGGATATTTTTTGTCGTGACAGTTTTCGTAAAAGATAACAGATTCTCGAGCAAATTTAATGGGATTTTTATAGCTTCGAGCAACTTAAAAAGTAAAGACGCTTCTGAACTGACTGAAATCATTACAACTCCTTGCATTTCAGTGGCCGCGAATTTTTATGAAGAGGGTTTTGTTAGAAATGATTTTAGAATTCATGAGTTCATATAGAATCTACTATATAAATTGTAGTAATATTAATAGAATTATTAGATACTAAGTGCATAATCTCGCGAATACTTAAAATTGCACGAAACCACAACACAAAATTATATCTTAAAAGATTGGTTCGATATTTTAAAAAATATTTCTTTCCGAAAAAGAGGAAACTTGTGGCTATATTCTGATGTGAATTAGAAAAAGATGTGTATGAATTAATTACTCAATAACTATTAAAGTTATTATGTTTACATTTCGTATTTCTATGTTTTGAATATGGAGAATATACTAGAAGTCGACACTGGTGGTGCACCTGAAATACGTGACGCTTATTTCGTTCTTAGTATTTTCTCCTCTTTGGTAAGAGTTTTGCATTAGTTTTAAGGTATATACTCATATATTACTTTTAATGTATGTATGTTGTATTTTAAAATTAGTTTTCAATTGTGTTTATAGCTAAATATTTTGTATTTGTTAGGCTATCTCGGATTTTTATTTTAACTTTATTTCATTTGCGAAAAAATACGTATTATTACTCTTGTTTTAAATAATTTGCTCCATGCTAGGAAAAAAAAAATTTTTGTTTGTTAATTTAGGCAAAATATAATCTTAAATTTCCATGTAGTAGTGACATAGAAGTATATATTTGACCTCTGTAAACTGACAATAATACCAATAAAGAATTTTTATTTTTAACTAATTTAATTTTTAGTGACGTCAGAAACGACGTTAATAAAGACTAGTGTATACTTAAGCCAAAATGATTAATTTTGGTATTTAATTAGTTTAAGTTTATCTACATCAGTAATTTGTCGTCGTTTTGAGAGTTTTTTTCCTTTGTATAATAAGGATTATTATTATTATTATTATAGACTACTATATTTTAGTGACTATAATTTCGACTTATACACATATCATTGAAATAGAATATTCTTTTATAAAACATAAAAGTCTGGTTTCTTGTTGAAATTTAAAAAAAAAAACTACCAATAAGGAAATAGAAGCTTTAACAATTATAATTATTGACTATTGACTATTCACAAATCATATTGTCCCTACAATTGATTTAAAATATAAAAGTATAAAGTCATACCGGGAAAATCCAATTGTTTATCCGAATTGTATAAATAATGTTTGGTATTGTAATATTGAGTCCAACCGAAATTCACAAGTACTATTGAGTTATTCATTATTCTGCCATGCTGTTTTTCCCATGCGATGATGTCGTCTGTGAGTAGCGTTGTGTTGCGTCCCATTTCCTTGGTTTTTGATTTTAAATCAATGCATATACCTAAAAAATAAAATTTATATTATGTTCCTTTCTTCACATCTTTATTTTAAAATACTATATGTACATTTCGAGCACAATGTGTTCTTGATCAGTAGTTTTTTTTTATAAAATAGACTAAACATAAATAAAATTAAATATATACATGTGATGTAAGGATATACAATCCTGTATTATTATTTATTTAAATTAGGCGCGTTTATTTTATGTTATTTTACATTGTAGCAAATGCAACAATGGATCGCTTCAATAAAAAAAGTATTGGTCTTTTAATAAGAACTCTCTAATCTTTACATGGTGTCAGATGTAAACGAAATAATAGGAGATAATAATAAAATCCACTAATAAGTAATAAAAAGAAGATTTTGATATGGAATTTTTTAACGTGCCACATAAGATGGATTTTTCGGGAAACAGGACCACGTGGTTGCAAATATTAAAACTCGATTTTAAAAAAGTCAAAGCTAAAGGATGAAGCATTCAAGAAACATTGTGAGTCAAAGAAAAATCTAATCTACGGAACATATAAATTCCTATCGGCTAATTTTAAGAAAGGACAACCGATCTGGGAATTTATAACTCACCATGATATTATGGTAAAATTACTGCCGACTGAATCACTCATCCTACAAAATAACGAGGAAATTTTCAGCTTCTATACAGAAACCAAGTTAAAAACATCGGATAAGTCAGCAGCACATTTGAAGTCAATAACATAAAAAGCGAAGTACTCTAAAGAACTTTTTACTTTTGCTACTCGATTTTAAAAAATGGTATAAACAACAATAAACTGCAGCAGAGTTATTTCAAACAAACAAATATGAGGTATTTGGGGATATAATAAAAAATAAAAAATAAAATTTATATATATTGTTCGGGCACTATGTACTTTCTTTTGTTTCAAAGGATTCACCCGTGATTTTAGTTATTTGGTAATTAACACGTCTATTACCAACAAAAAATATATTACAAAATAAATTTAACAAAATGGATACAACCTTTGCGCTCAAGAGTTAGAATTGAACTTAAAACCGACTAAGGGTCGGTTGATTACCTCAGGTAGATTTTTCGAGATATGGAAATCGGCTAAGCGGAAGTGTGCAGATGCTTAATTACCGAAAATACCCTTAATCTTGTAGATTGAGATATCTTATAATCCCAAAAAAGGATTTACAATATACCACAAGATTTGTATAATGTTAATAGAATTAGCATAAAAACATTTGCAAATTGTAATAAAGTATACAATAGAGGTATTAGAAAAAATACAAATATAAAAATAAAATATTCTAACAAATAGGACTAAACATATATGATTTAATAATAGCTGGTAAAACTAAAGAAGAGCATGATAAAGTTTTAGTAGATGTCATAAATAAAGAAAATAAATATGGTATAACATTTAACCCAAATAAATTTTAATATTGTGCAAAATAAAAAAATAGGCAGAAAGACCTCTGGTCGATAGCCATTTATCAATTAATTAATTTTTGTGTGATATACATATTCAATGTTTGTTACCTAATTTTAAAAATTAATTGTTAATAAAGATTGTTATATATATAAAAAAATACTAAAACCTAGTATTTTGAACCTTCAAGGTTATCGATTTAAAATGACGTCATTTTTGAATGGACTGACCTACATACGACCTATAAATTAAAATTTAAACTGAAAAATTAATAACGCACTAGTATTAGCTCATTTTAATCCTAGCGAAACAATTACAATTCAGTCCAATGCAAATAACGTGGGAATGGGTGCTTGTTTATTGCAAAATAATATACCTGTATGTCATGCTTCAAGAAGTTTATCGGATGCTGAAAAAAATATGCTGTTATTGAAAAAGGATTACACTCTGCAAGTTTAAAAAAATCGATTTATTTTTCGTTTAAAAAACTTTTTGGAGTGTCTACTTAATCGTAAACTTTACACAAATTTCATGAGGTCGAAAAGCGAAGCCGTGTCGCAGGTCCGAGCGCCCGGAAATCTCGATCATCATCGACGGAACGGGCGATCTTTTTAGTTTCAATTATTACCGCGTATTACCAGATGGCGCTTGTATCGTAATAAGTCAGTTTTGATGGATTTCCTTCACCAAAGAATTCAGCGACAAGGGAAAATTGACCAGAAAATTAATATATGTCACGATGGATTTGTTGTCATGATCAACCCGGCATCGAATTATTTATTTATAGCAGATACTTTGTCGAGAAATTGTGTTAAAGATTTAAATTTAATTAATAATCTTGAAAGGGAATTATTAGTTAATAATTTAGAGAAATAAGTAAGTAATAATAGATTTAAAGAATTTTTCGAAAATACATAGACATTTTTGAAAGTTAAAAAAAAATATTAGAAAAGAACGTCTTAAAACAATTATTTTTGTATTAGGGATCAACTTACGGTTAGTAATGGCTTAGTATTTTATGGAGACAGATTAATAATACCTAGGTGCATCGGAAAGTGCATTCTTAACTGTTTACATTCAGGTAAATGACCTGAATCCTTCTCTCCAGGAATGTCGAGTGAAGTAGCAGATTTTATATTAAATTGTGAAATATACGTAAAATTTCTAAATTATAATCAAAAATTACCTTTACTATGTGATGAAATACCATCTAGACCTTCGCAGAAATTAGGTATAGATATTATAGAATTTTAAAATAAATTGTATTTGATTGTTGCTGATTATTACTGTAAACTTTTATTAAATAATAATGCCAAGAATGTAATTGAAGTATTAGAGGAGATATAAACTTCCAGAGGTGATTAATTCTGATAATAACCAATTCAACCGTTTAACATATTAAAAAAAATCGAAAAATTATCGCAATTTTCTAAAATCGTTGTTCAAATTTAGTAATAACCCTTCAGTTTAATTTTTATTTTACGTAAGATGATTTAGCTATGGCTGACAAGTTGATTTTACCAAATGTAGTACACCACTAGAGCTAGTAATCAATATTCTTCAAGATAAACAGAAAATCTATAAGAGATATTATTGATTATGATCACAATTCCAAAAATCCGGGTGATTTTGCCAATGGCCCCGTTACATTTAGATTAGGAAAACTATGGAAAAAGTGTGAAAATATGAATAACGTAGAAGTTTTGCAATTAAATCTGAAAATATTAGAATGTATTGAAACTAAGAGATAGAAACTTGTTAAAGAAACTAGACAGATTAAAAATGAAACACGTATAATGTGTAATTCTTAAAATATAACATTAATTATTATAATATATATATATATATATATATATATATATATATATATACGTTAATAATATGTGAAACTGTAGTTTAAAATATAATATGTAAAAATAGAAAAAGGGGGTGTAAGGATATGCAATCCTGTATTATTATTTATTTAATTGAGGAGCGTTCATTTTATTTCATTTATATTGGCCTTTTAAATAAGGTTGGAGAGTAACCTTTACAGTGATGTATCTGGAAAGCAGATATAGGTAAATTATTAAAATCAAATCAATTAATTTTAATTAATTGTTGTTTAAGGGAGTTAAACCGAAATATAAAAGTTTACAATTACAGCATTATGTTGAATGAATACCACTTTTTTCTAAATAATTTATTTTGTTAAATTAATTTCCTTATCAAAATTTCGTTTTAGTTTTAGAATAAAAAATAATAGTGCTGACGTCACGTATCGCGGTAATTTTAAAAGTGTGGCGTTTCAAAAAATTAAATGAACCTTATTGACTACGTACATAAGGATCATCAAAAAACTTTAGTGGTGAACTCCTCAGTTATTATGCATATTTAAGAAATACGCTTTATAAATAAGATAAATCAAACTGATATCTTCAAATTCATGTAAAAATTTGAAGAGAAAATTTTGGATATTGTCTGAAAAACGAAAATATTTAATTTTAATCAAACGTATGTCGATCCTTAAGAGCACACACGTATCAGTTGGGACCAAAACATAACCTTAGTTTGTACGATTCTCGTTTTCTCTTGGCAATATTTTGTGATTTACAGTGGTTGTTTAAATAAAATTCAATTTAAATTCTGTAAGTATTTATGTTATCTCTATTGTTTAATCATTTTTAAATGTTGTAATCGTAGATTACATGTTATATCCTAACTGGTAATTAATTTATGGTTATTGGCTTTATAATGGTCATTTCCAGAAATAATTAAAGGGGTAATGCTCTAGTAAAGCATTAAACTGATTAACACTACTTTATTTATAATAAAGAATATGTAATCAATGGTGCAAGTCAATACTTAGTGATATGTAGATAAATGAATTTAAATCATTATTTTATTGTCGTGATCATCGATTACAATTTAAAATATTTCATAATGAAAAACACTGTCAAAAATATATTTATATGAATATAATAATAGTGATACGAGCAACTTGTGATCTCTGCGCCACCTCTCTATATGCCCTATAAAATATTTTGAATTATAGAAACCAAAGAAGGAAATTGCATTCTTGAACTACTTAAAATAAATTCCTCAATTAGTTAAAGTATATCGACAATTTAAATGATATTCTTACAATAAATTTAAAATTAATACACTTTATTTACCAGTTGGGCTACAACGTTTCGTGGACATATAACATTTAATATTTCTGAACAATGGAAAAACATAAAATCTCACATATTTACAAGAGAGAATCTAGACATGAATTATATATAAACATGCTACTAACCTAAGGCGAATTATTTGATAGATGCTGCATTAATGTTTATAATCTAATATATAAACCTGTCAGTAAATTGATTCCTTCTTAAAGAATGTCAAATTAATTTCCAATAATTGGGAACTTAATAATCTTGTTGTTACAATATACAACTGTTTATTTTATGTTAATACATTTTAGTCACAATCAATTGTCTTTATATATATATATATATATATATATATATATATATATATATAAATATATACATATACAGGGTGGCGCAAGATTCCGATGAAGTCCAATATCTCAATTATTTAGAAATTTACAAAAAAATATTACTGACATAATTTGTAGCTACTGTAAAACTTCACATTTTAAAATTAGTTTCATGTATACAGGGTGTCCAATAATCACGTGACGTATCAAACATATGATTTTTTAAATGGAATGCTATATTTTTTATGTCGATTTTAGATTCTACGCTTAAAATTAATCATTTGTGACATTAAGTATATTAGGTCAATTTTTAATATTTTAAAAGTTATAAGCAATTTAATGTTGAAATCAATGGAAGTTTAGAGCCTTATTTTTCAAAATTGAAAAACGATGTAAACTTTCTGTTAACGCAATTTAATTGAAAAAATGCTTAATAATATTAGGAATAATCGTTTGTTACCATAAAGCAAATGTTTTGTACAGGGTGAAACTATACACAAAATGATTTTTTTCTTTTTTCACTTAAATGGAACATCCTATATTTTTTACACTATTTCGATAGAAAATTGGTTCTTCTTTAATTTTTGTATAATAAACTATACTCCTATCTGTTACCGTTTTTCAACAATTTCAATTCAAAGTACAAAATTATAAGTTTCGCTTATAATCTACAATTTAAGTAGGCTATAATTAAAACAAATGCAATTCATAATCGTTTTCTGACATTTAATAACATACTTACTTCCTAACCTAAAAGGATATTCAAATGACAATCGATATTTAAAGGCGCATGCAAAATATAAAGAAAATAGTTGCCCAACGATTATTTAGCGAGTTATAATGGTTACTGGGACACATTTTTTAAGAAAAAAATTGTAAAATGTTTGAATTAAAAAAATATGTGAGTGCGTGAAATAAATACATAAAAATGTTAATACTAACAAAATATAATGATATAAGTATTTTATTATTTCACTTAGTATCTATTTTCGGTTTTTCAGTCAACATGAATTGTTTCATTAAATCAATTTAACAAGCATATAGGAATATTTTAAATATTTTTCGAATAATAACCAAAAAATATAGTTGTTGTTAGTTTTTAACAATTAAATTAATCATTTATTGAAGAAGTATATTTAACTGCACCAGTATTACAAAATATAACGTAAAATGTACTTTACTTACTAAATATGATATTAAGCGTAACTTTCACAACTAAACAAATTAATTGTTCTGGCACGGCCTACTTTGGTTAAAAATTCTATACCAAATTTGTATTTGAGACTAAATTTCTCAAAAACGGTAAACGGTGGCTATTTATTATGTTATATAAAAAATGAAGAGTGATCAATTTTCTATTAAAATAGCATAAAAAATATAGGGTGTCCCATTTAAGTAAAAAGAGTAAAATATCATTTTGCGTATTGCTTCACCTTGTATATAAAAAAAATGTTTTAAGAGGAAAATAGAGTATTTCTTTTATTATTAAGTATTTTTGCATTTGTATGGCGTTGACAGAATGTTTATTTCATTTTTCATTATTGAAATATTAGGCTCTAAACATCTATCGATTTCAACATTCATTTGTTTATAACTTTTAAAATATGAAAAATTGACCTATTACGTCTTATATAAAAAACGATTACTTTTAAACGGAGAATCGAAAATCTTCATAAAAAATATATCATTCCATTTAAAAAAACATATGTTTGATACGTCACGTGATTATTGAACACCCTGTACATATGAAACTAATTTTAAAATGTGAATTTTGACAGTAGCTACTAATAATGTAAGTAACATTTTTTGTATATTTCTTTATAACTGAGATATTGGACTTCATCGGAATCTTGCGCCACCCTGTATATTATTGATAGATTTGACATTTAACTAAGTAATTGAATTATGGACTCCAAATTCGAAAAATATATTTAAATAATATTTGAATCGTTAAATTTACAATTGATACATTTCCTTCAGTAATTTAACATAAAGGTAAATTTTTAAGTATATTTATAAATAAAATAAAGTGAATATGTCTATCAATTATTTGTTTGGATATTGATTCCATCATTATTTTGTCACATATATCGATTAAAATAGATTATTTTTTTAAGAAGACCTTTTGGTTAGTACTAAAAATATAATAGATTTTTGATTATTGAAATAATTTTGATGTTGCTAATTTGATAATTCCATTACAAAAATAATCAGTGTTGCCAATCACTATTCAGAATACATCATTTTGAATCATAGGTAAAATATTCACATATTTTGAAAATTTTTAAAATATGATGACTAAAACTTCAATATATAGCATACATTCACTAAGGACATAATTATGTTAACATATTTGTCTTCCTTTTACTCTTTGCCTAATAAATTAGATGTCAACAAAAATATTCTCTAGCCCTACTACCTCTATATTACAGGCTCTCTGACGTGTTTTTAAGGTCCGGCATAGGTTTCAATAAAAATCGAAATTTTAGTTTTTCACGCTACTTCCTTGAATTTCTCTTCAAGTTTTGATCTTATTATGTAGATATAATATTAATTTATTTTAATTATAAAGTTTATTTCTTAAAAATGTATAATAACGGCGCTGTTTATCTCTAAAGTTTTAGGTGATGTTTATGTACGTATTCAATAAGGGTCATTTAAATTTTTGAAACGCCACACTTTTAAATTTGCCGCGATATGTGACGTCAGCATCATGAATAATTTAATTTATTGATTGTTTTCTAATTTAGTAGTTTAATTAATTAGATATAAATTTTATTTAATTATTGAAAGATCATAATTTACAAATTATGCAAAAGCTAAAATGTATTTAAATTATGAATTTCTTTTATGATCTGTAATTTTTAAATTAATGATTCGAAAAATCATGCTTTATTTCATGATAATAAAACGTTTAACCTAACATATTTACAAATAAAAGTTAACCGTTACGACAGAATTCGTGATCAAAGTTAAGTCACTGATGGGAAAACACTTAATTTTCTAAAAATCTGAGTGTGTTTTAAATCCCAAAAATGTAAGCACATGGAACAATCGAATAACATTCTATATACAATATATAAATAATCTCCATTAACAAACGTAAAACAATATCCACACGTAACATAATATATTATAATGTATATTGTAAAAGTTTGCCAATTGAAAATCGAACTAAACACCCAAAAACAAACGTAAACAACAATATTAAAATTTGATATCTATGACTAACTTTTTAATTCAAACTCACCTCTTGTTATCAGTCTTTCAAGCGGCACTTCTCCAACTTTCATTCCATTTTTATTGAAGTGATAAGGAGCATCGAAATGGGTTCCACCATGTTCACCTGTACAAAACTCGTTCATCGCATACCTATAATAATTCATTCTCTTAAATATTTGCGTATCGGGTTGATAAATATCTACTTACCAATATCCGCCTTCAGAAACGTTTGCCACTTTCTTGGTAAAAGAAAACCCCCTCGTGTTCGGCCAAAACACCGTATTTTCATTATAATCCCACGATAAATCAATAGGAGAATCGAACGTTGCAGACACAACATTGAACAATAAATAAGCTGTCAATACTCTTATGGCAATCATCGTGAATATTTGAATACTTGAATACTGAAGTTCACTGCTATATATACATGAGATAGCGATTATATGATCAATTGTTTATTAGTTTAATTGAGATAATTTTCGTTGACCCCGTCGTGGCACCAAGGTCGATAGAAAATAATTTTTAGAGCGTCCTTGAAATACACAAGAAATTATGACGAAATATTATGATGTATTGTTTTTTCTTATGCGAGTGCGCTCGCGTTTTATTAAAATTGCCTTTTTTTAATTACGAGCAATTAAATATTAAAAGAAACTAAAAAAGACGTTATTGGCATTAATTACCTTCCTAAAATAACATAAACTCTACATATACTATACAGGGTGTTTCCAATTCGAGTCTCACCATGGGGATCTCGCTTATTATAAGAGATAGAGGGTAAGATTAAATTCGGAACTTTTGCAGAATTTCATGCAGATTAATATTCCGTTGAGAAAATTGGGCTAAGTTTCTTTGTTTTCAAGAAAATTAAAAAAAAACTGACAAATGCGATTTTATTTTTTTATTTATATCTTCGTTATATGAAGCAATAATTCAAAACAATGAAGACATTCTTATAGCACATTTTTATGATCTAATCGATGGCGTACTAACTTTACTAATAGCATGTTTCATTTCTTCTGGACCATCGTCAATTTTCTTATAAGCGCCATATTGGGTTTTTATCAGATTAAAATCCTTTATTTTTTTCCGATTACATATGATATCTTTATTCTGATAAATAAACACAATATAAATAAATCACGCACGCTATGAAATTAAAAGTAATCAATAGAAAATCTAATGTAACTTGTAGCTTTGTGGATACCATATTTATAAAAAAGTTTGGAATGGAACAAAAATTTACATAATTACAAACTAAAAATTAGTTAAAAAAAATATTAATATGCAGAATATGAACATTAATATTAATAAAAATATTAACACAAAAAAATATTCCTTTAATTTATGTTCAAAAAACAGCCTTAGCAGCAACAGAAATTCAAAGGTGTTCCTTAAATTATTTATTGTTATATATAAATTCTCTCTACGAATTTTATTGAATTTCGAGACGAAATTATTAATGTTTTATAATCCCCTAATTTATGTTCTTACTATACACATTTGGCCAAATATTTATTCTAAAGGAACATTGGGTCTCATAATCAAGCTTTCTTTTGCCTACAAATCACTTAAAACCCTATAAAATTTGGTACATATTTATAAAAAGACACTCTTGGTAATAAAAATTGAACGATTTGAATATTTAATAAATAGTAATATTTAATAATGATGGTCCAGAAGAAACGAAACATGCTATTAGTAAAATTAGTACGTCATCGATTAGGTCATAAAAAAGTGCTATAGGAATGTCTTCATTATATTGAAATATTGCTTCAAATAACAAAGATATAAATAAAAAAAATCGCATTTTTCATTTTTATTGAAAAGAAAGAAACTTAGCCCAGTTTTCTCAACGGGATATTAATCAGCATGCAATTCTGCAAAAGTGCCGAATTTAAACCTACCATCTATCTCTTATAATAAGCGAGATCCCCATGTTGACACTCGAATTTGAAACACCCTGTATAAACCTAATAATATCTTTTTCTTTCCCTTTCCTAATTTAACCTCTAAAAACTATTTCTGTTTAATTGTATGAATGATTACAATTAATCACAATGAATTTTAGACCAGAATTATATATTGACTATAACGAGCGCATACTTAAATATATGAGGGGATAAATGCAAACGATGCAAAGATAAAATAATAACATAAGCAACTTTTTATTATAATAAGAAATGCTTTGTAAGAGATATATAATTATCGTATCGTTTTTATTACCGTTTGATATTCAAAGTACATGAATTAGTGATAAGAATAACGTTGTTTATTCAGTTATGTCGGATTGTGAACTTAGTTAAAAATCAACATTTACATCATGAAGAATGATGCTGAGCAAGGTGGCGTGGTAATTGTGTTTTAAAGGATAATAATTAAGCATAAAATTATGCATATACAATTTTCAAATACCTTAATAACTTTATTCAGGATGGAACCTCAACTATAGAGCTCCAATCTCCTGACTTATGTATATAACAGAATATAAATAAACTCTTTAGAATAGAATACTTTCTAATTTCCATTGTGACATTTACAACAAAGTGAAAATAATGTCATACAGAAATTAAGGTAATATTATAATATACAATATATACAATCAGTTTTAACGTACATATTACTTAATATAAAACAATTATAAAAATGATGTCTTTATTTTGTGCTAAAATATTAAAAATATCCTAAAACTAATTTTCTAATTTAATTTGTATATGTTATGTCTTACATATTATCGTATGTGTCGTAAATATCTACGGCGTGTCCAATTTGCGAACTGAGGTATGTGCGGTTATTTAAAGAAATACGAAGTCGGTTAAATTAGGATAAAGTTGCTCATTCTCGGGCTTTTGCAATTACAAAATTGCGACTACTTCCGGACATATTCGAAAAAAAGAGAATTTTCGCGAAAACGTTTTTAGTTTTTACAGGAATTATTTGAAGAGATCATTGAAAATTACTGGCACATTGTCACATCCACTTTTTCTTCTCTACAAAACGGCGGAGTTAAATTTGGAATCCGACGTTTCCATTTCTGGAACCATAATCTGCTTTGTTATTTTTTTTTTTTAATAAGCCCCATATTGGAATTTTACATTTTTTGTACTTGTAGTTTGCGAAGAGTACCTAATAAATAACATACACGCCTTAGTTCTGATTATGAAATTATTGACGTTTCCATTGGAAGTCGTTTTACGTCACCTTGGTCCTTTCAAGTGAAAAAAGCTAGAAATTTATTACGCATTGCAAAGAAATGTACAAATTATTTATTAAATTTGTCATTCGGTTCCATAATATTTTTCTCTTAAAATTATATCGTCTCGAAAATATAGATAGTTTTGACCATTTGTTCTCTGAATTCTCCTCTTCAAGGCTGGCGTTTACTAGAAAAGGAATGATGCGATGACAGAGATAGTTGCGAATCGTCAAGGAAATATGTAGAACACCGTAGCACAGTATAGTTCTATACAGTAATCTCACTTTGTGTCGGCACATTTGATCTTTTGCAAAATGAGTGATCCTCACGCATCTGACCGGCGCATCCAGTGGCGGCGTCATTTCCATAGGCGGTCCAACTTAATAACCTTTGATTTTATATTATAAATACTAATAATAACAATTAAATCGTGTTAATTTACTAATGATTATCATTGCTACATGTAATAATAATAATTAGTTTAAAATCCACAATACAACATTTTTAAAACACAATATTTGAACAATTACAAAAATATCCAATACATTTATTTTTATATAAATGCGATGAAATTTATAATTAAAAATATTGTTTGTACTACAATTTTAAAATAAGAGTAAAACATAGATTAATGATATAAAATATAAAACAAAGTGATGTTTTATTTATTAACAAAATGAAAACATATTTGTTGATGATTATCTTTTTAAAATATCGTCTTAAATTTTTACAGATCAATTGTATTTAGTGTATTTGTAATAGTTGAAATTGATCTAAATAAAAATCAACATTTATATGGATCAATTTTGAATTTTTAAGTAATAAATAATATCTAAATAAAAAATGTACATTGGAATGGAAAGGAATAAAGAATAAAACAGGTTTCAATATACAAATCAATAATTATTACAAAAAATTGTTACAATGTATATACAAATTTTATTTACAAACAATTTAAAAATAGATTTAGATATTATTTACAATATATTTACATTCATGAATAATCGAATATATACAATACATATATACAAAAATATATGAAAATAGGCATATAAATTATTTACAAAAATTGCAATATACATATATATTCATATTTCAATTTTGAATATTTGTTGTCAATTATATATATATATATAATTGACAACAAATATTCGAAATAGAAATATGATTTTTTTTATAAATGTTGCAATATATTTAATTTCTGATTTTTTGTTTTCTTATTTGATTTTATGAAATTATTTGCAAATTTTAACGTAAAAAATATTCGAACCCGAAAAAATAAACAAATTAAATAATTAAAATCAAAATGGAGGCATTTAAATAGAGTTTTTATTTCATTTTTAAATTTGGATTTTAAGTTCTCTCCAAAATTTTCATTGGAACATATAAAAGAAAATTCATTATAAAAATAGTATCAAGTTCTTTTATTGTTCCAATGAAAATATCGGAGGGAACTATCAAATTTCCAAATTCACCCTCTCCGTAGGCCCTAAAACTAATATATAAATTAGCACTTGTTAATTCATTAGGGCCTACTAATTCTTTTAAACAAATTTCACAAACGTGTTTGTGAAAACATTTTTTCCAAAAATAGCCACTTACATAACTTACACCATTCTCTTGGGGTAAATTCATTTCATAATAATCCGGATTAGGAATTTGGAGGTCATTCCTTACACTTTCCGGATTATTATCAAAGATTCCCCTAAATGGCATATCTTCGTTATTATAAGTGGCTAAAATTTTGTCAAAATCTTCAATACAATTTGCACCTTCAACATACTGAACATAATTTGATGCAAACAGTTTCTTGAATGCTCTAGTAAATTGTATTGGGGTGGGGTTTGTTGAATTACCAGATTGTTGCCGGATTGCACCAAAAAAAATTTCCAAACAATCCTGGTTAAACCGTCTGGTCATTAGGAATGGTTGTATTGTTTTTAAATTTTCCCAGACATCAATAACAGATTTGATTGTGATTTGCCACCCCTTAATAAATCTTAAGGAATTAGTGACATTTTTAACACCATTAAAAATATTTATTTTTGAAAACATTAGTAATGACTCTTTTAAAACATTAATTTGCTCCGAGTCATTACTGGCTTCCAGTGGCCTGTTTAAAAATTTAGTACTTTTAAAGTTACTAGAATTTAAAATATCAAATAAATTGTCCATTTTTGACACAAACGTTGCAGTGGCCATAGCAGCAGCCGGCATTGCTTGCCCCCAACGATATGTGTGTATTTAAACCGGCAGCCACTCGAGCACTAAATAACTGAGCCGCATACTTAACTTTCATTTTCTCAAAGTTGTTTGGGCTCAAGGGACTGTCTGTTAATTTGGGGGCTAACCTGAATGATTGAGTCTTGTCAATATTGTAAAATGTATTAATAAAATCAAAATTAGTTAATCCTTCATTAAATTCAAATCTTTTATTTAAAAAATTATTTCGAGTTGATTTTAATAAATGAGGTATATCAAACAAATAAAAATTTTTATTGTTATCAACAAAAAAATAATTGTTTTCATTTGATACACCTAATTTATTGGATAATGTATAAAAAATAGGCCCTTGGTCTGAAATGAAACAGTGGACACGCAACCCCACACTTATTGCATGTTTGATGACTGCTTCAAGTATTTCATACAGTTCATCAACTGGACAAGCATCTGATATAAAAAAATATGCAAGGGGTTGCTTCCATTTAGTGTAAATTCCACGAGCCATAAACACAATGGCATTCTTAGCCACCAAATCTGTCTTTTTTTCCTAAGGTTTCGTGGAAGCCTATAATTTTGTCTTTTGATATGTTGTAAAATAAATTGCTTTTTAAAGAAATTTCATCTGCACAAATAATACAATTCTTGGATAAATCGTCCATTATGCTGATTTTTTTTTCAATTACGTTTCCATTTACCTGTCACCCTACAAAGTGTTAATTTTGACAGTAAATGAAATGATTTACTTAAAAATCTATATACCTTTGGCCCCAAAAAGTAAATATTTAATGCAAATTCTTTATAAGCATTGGTATATCTATAGCCTGTAGGCGTTTTATTTACCAATGCTTGTTGCATTTTAATGAAATTTACAGTTTCTATATTAAATTTCTGTTCGCAGAATTGAATAAAGTCTGCTTCATTACATTTTTCTTCCTTCGAAGACTCGAAGTGCAATTTTGCAATTTGCGTTTCCTTGGGGTGTTGGCAGTGAACGAACTCGCAGTTTGGCTGGAAACATTAACTGCAAGAAAAAATATTGAAAATTATGAATTTCATTTTTAACATAAAAAGAGTGTATAAAAAGTGTTTCTTTTAATTAATATAAATTTTCACTAAAAATTAATATGTATTACCTGAATAACTGCATCCTGGTTCAATTTCTTCTGTTTCGGGAACCACAGGAGCTTCAGGAAATGTGTCTTCTGTAAAATGAAAACATATTAAATTTTTATTTGATTGGCATATTGTAAAAGAAAGTTTAATCTCGAATTTCGAAGAAAAGAATTCGGTCAATATCAATGTGATTCAAAAATATGCAGACATACAAGGTGGCCAGAAAAGGTGTGATAATCTTCAGGTAAAGTGGTTCATTGATTAATTTCAAGCAGAAAATTTAAGCAAAAAAATATTGAATTGTGGCTTATAATATCACAAGCCAATTTAAAGAAATGTAAATTGGACAACAGTGGATCAAACAAGTGTTTAATTTAATAATAATCGTAAGTTTAACAAATCTAGAAAAATGTCATATTTGAGGTATACATCAAAAATGAAAGATTAAAGTAAATATTCGAATTGATAATCATCCGTTTCTAAGCAGATTGTATGTATACATCTTCAGAAAGTATGATGAACTTACACTAACTTACACAAAAAAATTATGACAAGTATATGTCAAAGTGAAGTGAAATTTAATAAGGTTACATATGAAAATACATACTTGTTAGATCTATTTTTATTAAAAAAATGCTTCTGAAGAAGATATTAATTTGTTAAAGTTTCTAATTTATTTATCACCTATGCCATTTAAATTTTACAAATGTGTAATTGATTGTAAGTTCTATTGAATTTTTCCAAAATATTTAGAAAATAATACTAATTTCCAAAGACACATTTAATATTTTAACAGCCTCGTGAGATGTTACGTGGAAGAATATTTTTTTTTTATTTAGATTTTTTATTAATCAACGAATGACACTACTTGAAGATTATCACACCTATTCTGGCCACCTTGTATTTCAAAAATGATATAACATTAAATAATAAAAAAATGTTCATCCTTGAGTTGTTTAAATGAAATAAAACATTAAGTTCGATTATATACTACAGGTGTGTTGCGTTTATAACAGCCCATAATATATGCAACTCAATTAACAGCTTGGATAAAATAAAATAAACAAACACAGGGTACAAAATATAAAAAAAAGGAATTAGACGTGTAGGACACATCCTTCACAACACGCGGTCGTTCGTGTTGACTTTATAAAAACGCATACAGGATAGATAGACCACGGAATGGAGAGAAAAATAACTAAAAGTGGTCACGCCGTATAGGTTGAATTAATCCAAAGTAAATCGAGTGACACATATATACATATGTGTAAAGGTATGCTGAACTAGCGCCTCACATAGTTTCAACGCCCCCCTTGCTTCTCACCTCCCTTTCGGTCATTCAGATCTCGTGACGTAGACGAATTCGAATATTTTCGCGCGTACACCGGCGAAAACAAGCATAACCTATTTTCACATTGCGTGCTTTCTACTTCTTTGTTTATGCCCATTAATTGTTTCATTATTTAGTTATACTTTGGTCTTTCAGCGACCATGCGAAAAGTAAATTTGAAAATAGTCATCACCGGGCGTAATACATTAATTTGTTTGTCTGCGGGACATTACATATTTTTGTATTATTTTATTACGTTGATCCACACTTTTAAAATGTTGCACTCTTTAGGTTTTTACACAAACAAATGCACTTGTTCGAAGAGGTAATCCATACTATTGTAACTGAGTAAAAATGGTAATAACTAAATTCGTTACTACACTGTATTATTAACAAAAAACTGACATATACATTTGCAATCATAAATTTTATGAAGGAAGAAGACTCAATCTTTAATTTACTAGTACACTTTTATTTGTACGCAATAAATACAACTTAAATATCGACTTTTGAGGTTATTGTTTATTATAATTTTATTACGATACAAATATTAAACAATTTAATTAATATTAGTATTTTTATTTTAGTAATAAATATAATAAAATAAAACGAAAATTAATTATATTAATATAACCTAAGGCCGTATTTATTTTAGTCGATAGCGACTCAATACGAAGATGGAGCGATTCCAAACAACGGTTGATAGAGAGAAAACTCCGTTTCGATATCGTTTAATTTATTATTCCATAACTATTTTAATCATATTTAAGGCGTGCGCAGTAAGTTACTGTGACGTCATGAGATCTCCCATTAAATTCCCCCCACTCTCAAATTTTCTATTCCATCTATCCTTTATACATTATCATGGGGTACGGTAGGGTTGTTAGTTAAACAGCCCTTGTTACCACCCTGATATCCGGATAGCTCAGAAAATATATAAAATAAAAAGAAAAATAATAAAAATTATAATTAAATATTAAAATATTTACAATATATTTACAACAACGATTGTACAACATCTATCAAAAAAATAAAGAGAGAAAAAAAACAACAAGAGAAATAAATAATAATAATAATAAAAAAATAGAAATTATACAAGAAAAATACTTAAAGGAAAAATATATACAAATCACTTACTCGAAATAATAATGGTCTTAGTTTAGCTGCTACTCGCCTTTCACTGGCAATGTAGAGCCCTTGTTCACCTTTTATAGGGGTATCTCTCACCCCACCACCGATACTACGGGGCTCATTCCTTATCGGATACGAAAGAATTTAATTTTCAAATTATTTTCTCCGAGTAAGTAATTATCGTTAATATAATAACACTTAATAAAAACATGTGACATTTTCACGTTTGCATAACAAAATAATCCATTAAAATATCAACATGGTGATGTACTATATCGATCATCATGTTGATGATGACGATGCGCAATACAATAAGTTAAATTAAAAAAAAAAAACGAAAAACATTTAAAAGTACATGTATGTTAATTACATAAATAAATATTGTATTTAAAACACTTATTAAAAAAAATGTCTTAAAAAAAGAAAATAACAAAAGGGACGATCGTGGCTCGTCCAGGTATATTTCCTGAGCGTTTGTAAAAGGAACCATTTATTGCATTAATCCGCGGGGTGCTGTTTTACAATCTGAAGTAAGTGAATGGTTCAAACAAATCCAGCTGTTTTATGGCTTCGAAAAATGGTCACTTTTACAATTTCGCTGAAAACTAACGGATTTATTTAATTGCATTTAGGAAAATCTGGATTTTGTCTGAGTCATCGAAATACCCGCTCAGATGTCACGATGGGGAAGAATTTATATTCCCAGATTAACAAAGGGATCGCAAATCCGATTGTCAAACGAATTTTCCTCATTTCTCAATTATATTAAAATTTAATTGAATGCAAAAATTACCTATGATTTAATTAAATTTAGTTTCGGCGAATCCAAATGATGCGTCGATAACAACATATACTCAAGCGTCGTTGGGCCAGATCCATGTATTTAGCGGGAAACGCGCGCAGCGCCATCCAGTGCTCAAGTGGACAACTATTTCCCAAGTTTCAAACCTTTATAAGGTTTTTGAGGTTAGGTTCATATACACACTATAATATAACTAATGGCGGTTCACTATTTTACTTCAAATTATTGATATAAAGTTTTTTTTTATAAATGTGCTATTTTACAGAAAAAAAAATACCAGTAGATCATGCAAATAAAAAATTGCAATTAATAAAATTATCTGAAAAAATACATAAAAAATAACATATAAAAACAAGAATATAATATTTTTAAGTAAAATATATTAAACTTTTAAAAGTATCGTTTAACCTGTTATTACATTCATATATTAATTAAAACATATTAACAGCAGTTAATATCTCTCAGCTGGATAATTTTATGAACTCCTTTCCTTAAAGAATCTAGAAAAATAAGAATATAAATATTACTTCAAAAACGTCTATATTAAATATATTTTTTCTGATAGAAAATATTGTAAAAAGCATAAACTATATAATAAAAGATTTATAGACCGAAAACATATTTTGAGAATGTGGGAAATAAATCATATTTATTAATAATTAATTATTGCTCGATTGTTATGTATATTCTTTCAAAAATATACAATTCATAGAAATTAATAAGCAATAGTATATTTCATTAGGAGTTCAGAAAAAAGGATTTTTCCGTGCGTGCTGACCGGGAAGTCATGCAAGCACGGAAAAATCCATTTCTGGACGTGTAATGAACGCTGTTTTTTATTATACTTATCTGAAAACAACAATATAAAACTAAATATTTAAATTATTTGATAATTACACTAATTCTAAAGAAATTTAAATGCAATACCTGTTTTTCGGAATTTGATCTGGTAAGCACTTTATTTCAAAATACAATATCAGTATATTCTAAGTCTGTGTACATTTGAACAAATTTACGAATTTCACAGACGGAAAATAAAACGTCAGTGAAACACAGAAGTGAAAAATACATCGTTGCTATGGAAATCGGTTAGTGCACGGAATGATCGCACAAACAAACTTTTTCTGTGCGGTCGCCTGAAAAAGTGACGATTCCATCATTCTAGAGGCATATGGAATCAACGTGTTTTCAGATAAGTATAATAAAAACGTATTTTAAACTACAAATAATAACGTACCAGTTGTAGTTTTATAAGAAAAAGTGAAGAAACTTCTGACGAATACAAAAAAAACTGTCAAAATCAATTCATGTGATTTACATCAATCAAATTGAAATATGGTAAACTGATCCTTATTTAGAACACCTTTAATGTTTAATTAAACCTTATAGGGCGACAAAAGTTACCAATAATAAATAAATCATTGTAAAAACTAAAAAATAAAGTATTTTAAATTTTCCACTTGCGACTTCAGCGATAATCATTCTGCGATTAAAATATCTGATGAATCATCGACAGTTAATGTAAATAGAAATGTGAATTTAGAACCTCCTCCTCTCGATAGCAATTATAATTTGTCTCCCATGTCTTTAGATATGCCATCAAAGTTTGACAACACTAACAATATTAAAACAAGCAATACTAAGACCTACGCTTATATCTCATCTGTCCAGAATGCTTCAAATAGTACTTCAAATCAAATATTAAAACAAAACCAACCGATCAAATGAACGAAATTTATTCGTGGCACTGCCAATAGTTCTTTCGTGAAAAGTGCACGTAAAAGTGTATTTTATCATGTTGGTAATTGCGCTCCTGGCATCAAAGCTGATGATATTATCACGTGGGTGAAAAATATAAACCTGCTTAATTCTGTGTGCGTGTCGCTTACTAGCAATTGTGCTACTAATTTAAAATCGGTATTTACATCAATGACGAAGATTCTATAATGTCAGCTGACAGATGGCCAGATGGAGTTGTTATTCGACCTTTTTCTTATCGCCAACGTAAACGGAGTTCAGGAAGTTTTTTATCAACGCCAGCGAATCTAGCCCTGCAACCGTAACTTCGCTGACTGAGAACAAAGTTATCAAATATTATCACCACGCTTCCTATTTTGGATTATTATGTACTTGTTTTAACTGAGTCTTGGCTTTCCAAAACTATTTCTAATAATGAATTAGGTTTATATAATTTTAATGTATAGATGTGATCGCGACAATGAGCTCATTCGAAAATCTCGTGGGGCGGTGTTTTGATAGCTGTCTCCAAAAATCTGTTTTCATATGAATGCTTAAGTAAATGTTCTTTTTTCGGAAGAATTGTATGTATCTATTAAATGTAATGATAAATCTGTGTTGATCGGTGTTGTGTACATACCCCCTCAGTCACAGATTTCAGTTTATCAAGATCATTGTTCTGTTCTCGAGTCGCTCTCTGATTGCGGAACGATATGTATACGTGGAGACTACCTCATTCATTGTGGTTTAATAATGAATATGCAGTTCTAACTCTCAATGTTCCAAGTCTGAATTATTGGCTAACACATTTACACCAAGTTAATACAATAAGTAATTTTAATGATGTTCTTTTGGATCTGATCTTTGTTGATTCTTCATTGACTATGAATGTGCTTCTTATTGAATCTTCGTTACCTTTAGTGTCATGTGATTCTCATCATCCTGCTCTGAATCTTACTGTTACTTTACTGTCCACTCCCGAAAATTGCTGGTTGGATGATAACGATTTCATATTTAACTTTAAAAAGGCTGAATATCAGTCCATTAATAACGTTGATGCAGTCTGTTACAATTTTTACTGAACAATGTATTGTGCAATTGAGACTTATGTGCCCAAAATAAAAAACGAGTAACACTTTTCCTAGGTGGTTTGTTAATGAACTGAAAAAGTTAGCAATTGAAAAAAAAGTTGCATAAAAATTATGTTATCTCGCGATCAAGCTCTGCTTACATGCAATTTAGCTTGACACACAAAATATATAGGTCAATGTCAATGAAGTACATTCATAGTATTGAGGATGACATTAAGAGTAACCCTAAACAATGCCAATTGTATTTACGGTTGGGTGCAATGTAGTTACCGATAAAAATCAAATCGTTGAGTTATTTGGAAATTATTTTGAAACTGTTTATTGCCCATGCAAAGTCGTCTGGTTTGTCATTCTCTGTTACTCATATTCCTCATCCGCAAAATTTGAAGATAGGTGAAATTTTGGACTCTCTTTTCTCATTGAAAATAAATTACAGCCCTGGTCCCGATGGAATACCGTCCGCTTTTCTGAAAAAATGTTCATTTTCTTTATGGTTATTGTTTAATAAATCTTTATCGTGTGGTGTTTTCCCGCCTATTGGAAACTTGCTAACTTTGTTCCAATATTTAAAAGTGGTGATAACAAGAGAGTCGAAAATTATCGACCAATCTCAATTATATTAGCAATTTCAAAGGTGTTTGAAGAGTTAGTGGTATCATTTTTAACAAATGCTCTTCGATCCTCAATATCTTCCAGTCAGCATGGATTTCGTGCTGGAGCTTCAACTACCTCAAATCTATTAGTGTATGATTCCTACATTTTCGATGCTTTGGAGAGTAGTTTTCAAGTTGATTCCATATAGACGGACTTCTCCAAAGCATTCGACACTGTGGATCATTGCATCCTATTGTCCAAATTAGCACGTGTTGGAATTTTTGGAGAACTCTTGTGTTGGATTGAATCATACCTTACCTGCCGTATGCAATTTATTAAAATAGGTCAATCTATGTCAAGAGCCATAAATGTTACATCAGAGGTCCCTCAAGGCTCCCACCTTGGGCTTCTGTTATATAATTTGTTTATTAATGATGTTACTAACTGTTTCTCATATGCTCGATGTTTATTATTCGCGGATGATATGAAGATATTTTTAACTATAAAATCATTGGATAATGCAATCAATCTTCAGTTGGATTTAATTTGGTTTTATAATTGGTGTGGGGAAAATAAGCTTAACCTAAATGTGGATAAATGCAAAACCATAACGTTTTCAAGGCGTCCTACTTCAATGTACACTATTCTATGAAAGATCTTGGGGTTATAGTAAGCAACAGTTGGAACTTTTCTAACAATATTTCTAATATTGTTTCCAAGGCCTACCAATTAATTGGTTTCATTAAGCGAAAGAGCAAGGATTTCTCTAATGAAAAGACTTGCTGCTATATAATTCCTTGGTACGTCCACATTTAGAGTATTGCTCCTCCCTGTGGTCACCTTACACTGAATGCAGTAATAAGAAAATTGAGCAGGTCCAGAGGAAGTTTTTAAAATACGTTTCATTTAAATTTGACATGCAGTCATATACTAATTTACTGCATGTACTCAAACTTAAAAGCTTGGTGCAGAGACATATTGACGCGACTCAACTACTTGTTTTTAAAATTTTACACGGGCTTATAGATTGTCCGGATCTACTTGAAAATATTGGCATTCGTGTTCCAGCTAGAATGCTGCGTAATGATGACACGTTTCATGTACCCTTCAGAAGTACGGCTTATGGGAAAAATTCGGCTTCGGTGCGTATTCTGCGCCACGCCAATCTCAAAACCTATTTGCGAAGCCAATGATTTGTTTTATTGTTATAACGTATGCTATAATTTTGTGTATTTCTTAATCGTGTATTATAATTTTAATTTTTAATGTTAACTTTTTATTATTCATAATGTATATATTTAAATAAAATGTCTGTTTTCTTAGCTTTAAGCTAAATTATAAATGGTCTGCCGTATATTTGAATAAATAAATAACTACCCTAGCTATGTTATCATTCCACATGCAAAGGAATTTTTTAATTAACCAATTATGTATAATATTTGATTTTCAGTTGCTGGCTCAATAAAAATACTATAGTTATTCATTTACACAGAATAAATCAGAATGTTAGGTTGATTTGATGTCAATTGAGACGTTATTTTTTTTTTAATTTTTGCAGAATTCTGATACTACCTCATTAGTTCTTGCAACATACTTAATTAAAATTATAATTAATGTTTTTATTAGATAAAAACATGATTTTATCATCAAAGTACAATACAGTTAGCATTATGTTATGGATTTTATGTTTCTCGGAGATGGTTTTGAGGAAGTCTTTGGTGTTGAGGACCATTTCATCTTTAAGATTGTTCCGACCGTGGATGGAGGCAGCTAAATCCTTGCTTATCTTTCCACTCTGCACGCAATCAGTACAGGCCAGAGAGAGAATTTGGCCAAGTATGGCGTGTTGTCCAATTTGGCGCGATGGACTCGTGAGACATGTCCTGTTAGAATTCCTGTTAATAATTTGAGGCCTTTCTTGTTGAGTAGCCAGAAATCCCTATTGGAAATGGTACCATGATATTGTACACATTTTCTTCAAATGTGTAGATGACATCAATGTCATACCTGGGAAGCCCAATTAAATGAGAAGCTTTGTTTAAGATGCTTAAGTGACCTAAGAGTTTTTCTTTCAAGAAGTTGATACTTTTATGTATTTTTAGGGTTTTTTCGAGAGCGTCTCTTTGCAGGTGTATTTGTAGAGGTGTTACGTCTAGTATCACCTCCATCGCCACTGTTGGAATTGTCCTCATTGCACACACAAGCATGCCAATCTTTGAATCTTGTTTAGTGATTTGAGCCTCTAAGAACTTTTTCCTTGACGTGCAGAAATTGTCTCTTCCAAGTAAGTTTTTGGTCTAGATAAATTTCCAGATATTTAACATCCTTGGATGGTTGTAGCTCTACCCCTACCTTGTGAGGATTGTTCATATCTAGCTTCCTCTTCCTAGTAAAGGGAACTAAAATCGTTTAGTGGGGATTGATGCCAGGTTTTTGTTTTTACACCATTTAGCAACAGTATCACGACCATTTTGGATTATCTCCATCACAGTTCTTTCAAATTTTCCAAATACTATCAGCACTTCGTCATTGGCATACCCTATTGCAAGAATAATTTCCTTTTATAAGGTGAATAGTAGGTCGTCAACCACCAAAAACCACAAAAGTGGGAAGAGTACTCCCCCCTGAAGACAGTTTCTACTGGTTAATAATATTTGAAGCATGGATTTCATCCATCTCGTTGTTACAGGGTTTACACCCTTATGGCACAATGCACAATTTATGGCTACAAAGGAGGTGTTATGAAAGGTCCCCTCGAAGTCCAGGAAGGCAAAAATAGCCATTTCCCTGTCACTCAGGTCCTTCTCTGCAACCGCAATGAGGTCACTTTTCCATGGCTTTTAAAAGGAATGAAGATAGACTGATCGGTCAGTAGGCCTTAGGCTGTTCAGTGGGTTTACCCTCCTTTGGAATAAAGACCAGCTCAGTCCATCTCTATATGTCCCAGGGCATGCCATCACCTTTCGGTGTTTTGCATGGTTTAAAGCTGTCCATTGTCTAAACAATCCTCTTTTCGGTGAAGATCCTGTTTGAGCAAGTTCTAGCTCTACCTATTTGCTCGTTGTTTACTTCAGTTTCAAACTCAGAGCATTTAGCTCGATAGTCAGGGAGTGCTAAATAGCAGCTTTAGAGATTCCTCTGGACTTGTTGTGAATTTTCCCTCAGTGTTCTGCAGATATCCAAGGCCCACAGAGTACTCCCTCTTAAGAATCCTCTGTAGTCAGAGTAGCGGTGAAGAAAGGTCACCTGTGGTAGAGCACCGCATTGTCACAGGAAATGAAACTAGAGATCGCCCGCTATCCAGAGTTCACCATTTGAGACTGAGCTTCCCTTGGATTGGGGCTTGGACATGAATAGCCAAACTGCATATTCCGAACTGTGCACAGATTGGAGGGCTGTTGGATGTTTCAGGGAGACAGCCGTCGATTTTGAAGCCTACTATACCTCATTCGTGGGCGTATCCTGTTTATAAGGGTTACCCTTCATTCATTCGCGAGCTAGCCCGATTTATAGGGTATCCAGCCATAATGTCCATTCACCTTCTCTATCGCTTCAGGAAACAGTTCCTTATTAAGCCCCTGAACCCCGTCACGGTCCTACAGCCCCCATCAGCGGATGACAGTATGTTTTTTATTCCTACTGCGATAGTTTATCTGTTAGTTTTTCCTTTACTATGGTATCAAATGCCTTTCACATGTCTATGAATACTGTCACTACAATTATTTTCTTTTCTAAATTTAATTTCAAATAATATATTACTGCACTTGTTATTCCACAGTTTTTCTGAAATGCATATTGGTGTTTGTGTATTATATTATGTTTTGTTAAATAATTATTTATTTGGATTTATATAGCTTTATCTGCTATTTTGTTTATTGTAGAGAGTAGAGCTATTAGTCTGTAATTAATTGTATAGGTTTTATCTCCTTTTTAATATTGGTTTCATGACAATGTTCTTGAGATATTCGGAATAAATGCCCGTATTAATTATTGTATTAATTGATTTCGTAATAATTGGGATTTTCTTCTATTTTTTTTTAGCGGTTATTTTGTTAAATCCTGTAGCTTTATTTTCTTTAAGGTGTATTACAATATCATCCTATTTCTTCTTCTGTAAGTTTTTTTTATGCGCATTTTTTCGGAGTGTATTATTGTTGTTGTTATAGTTTTGGGTATGATCGTTTTGTCTTCTATTTGTTTCGTCGCTAGATTTTTTCCGACGTCAGCCAAAAATGTATTTATTTAATTTGCTATTTCGTATTTGTTTTTTCTAATTTTTCTGTTTTCTTTCCCTATTGATTAAATGTAGTTGTTTTTTTTTAATTTATTAACTTATTTATTAGTTTCCGTAATTTTATGCTATCATTTTTGTTGTTTTCGAAAGAATTTTGGAAGTATTTAGTTTTTGTGTCTTTTATAATTCGGGTTGTTTTCTTTTTCTGGGTGTAGTATGCATCTGGTATTATTTGATTGGTAGGGTGTTTAATATGTTTTGTTTATAGTTTGTTTCTCGTATCAATTCCCTTAATTATTTATTTCGTTATGCAGGGTATTTTTTGTCTTTTTTTTTAGTTTATAAGTTTTCTCAATGTTTTCTATAATGTTTTGTAATTTTTAGAATTTTTTTTTTATATTTGTTATGTTGTTAGTATCAATCGTATTTATTTCTGGTGATATATTTGTATAATCAAGTTTTTCGTTTCGTAATATTCGTGTATCGGTTTGGGATTTGTTAATTTTTGTATTTGTGTTATTATTCTTCAGTGGTCATATATATTTGATTAATCTATTTTTATTTGTTCTATTAGGTCTTTTTCATTTGTAATGACACGGTCTATTATTGAAGTGTTTCCATTGGTGTTAGCTCTTGTGTACGTTTTTTTTTTTTTTTCGATTTTGTTTCGATCTAATAGATTTATATTTATATCTCCGATTATGTGTGTTTTTTCCTGTTTAATACGTTATGGGTTAATACATATTTTAATTTTTGTAGTGTAATTTGTGGTGGATTATATATTAGTGTTAAAGTTTTCGTAATATTGGTAATATTTGCATTTCATTTATTGTTCGTTTATTTAGCACCTTCTTAAATTCGACATTACAAGTTTATATGTATAGTGTATAGATGTTGAATTTAGAGGGGGGTGTTGCTGTTGGATGAGCCAAGTTTTTGTAGGAGCTATTTTTGGTTGATTATGTGTTAATGGTATTATTTATCTTCATGTAATTTGTTTTTTAAGCTTCTAATATTGTGTAAGAATATAGTCTTCATGTTGAATTTAATTAGTTTTGTTTATGATTTAATTAATGTTTTGTTAGCTGGTTAACATACTTTATTTACATCGGTGTGATTGTTAATTTTTATTTTGTTGCTTGTGTCTGTTTTTCTTATGTAAATGTCTCCATCCCTTGTCCATAAGTATTTGAATTTATATTCTGTTTTTAATTGTTTAGCTTTGTAAAATAATACAATTTTCAGTTATGTGAGTTGTTCATTAATGTAAATTTCGTATTATTTTCTTTTTAACTTGCATTCATCTGTTTAAAATCCTTCTGACGCTATCTCTATGCTCCTTTATATTCATTTAGTTATTGGTGGAAAACCGAAAGTCGTCAGAAAATTTGAAATAGAAGTTTGTTTGGGAAAATGATAAGGTTTTTCGGTGGTTCAAAATTGAATAATTTGCTACGTCACCGTCTTTGTAGCCTCTAGTATATGTAACAAAATTTAAAGTTTGAATATATGTAGTGATATTACAAATTAATAACTTTTGTGGGTCGAAAATTTATTAGTTGAAAACGTTATTATTGTTTTGACGCCAGTTTTATACGTTCGTTAATTTATTAAAATCATTTAATAGCAACAAAATATTTGTTTATTTAACGGATGTGAGAATACAGCTTCATTTTTAATAAAAAATAATTTAATAAATTGAAAGCGGGTAATATCGGAGGAAAAATAATTTGAATTATTTAGGGGTTGTTTGTGGTGGTGCTTGCGGCGCTATCTTAAAAATTGATGGCGTTTGCTGGCGCTAACTCTATGGAACTAGAAATCGAAAAAATGGGGTCTAACATCAACTTGTCCCCACATTTGGAACCCTTATAATTGCCCATCTCTATATTGAAAGTAGGGAGAATAGTTGATTTACCCAACTAGTTCTGAAATAAAATAACATTCTCATGGCAATTACGAGATTTTTAATAACAAAATAATTGTTATTTACTTAATTATGAAATAAGATTTTCATAATAATTATGAGTTTTTTAAACATAATTTGTAATAACTTACCAGCAGTTTTGGCCTCCTAAAAAAGGTTCCTTGTTTTCAAATAAAATTTACAAACTTATTAACAAATACTTTATTCTTCTCTATAATGTAATAAATATTAATAAACAAATATATTAAAATTTTGTATAGAATAAACTATGAAAACAAAACTGTTAATACTATCATCAATACACAAAGCAATTAAACTATTTTGTTTCTAGCATTTAGTATTATTAATTAATATATTTTTATAAATACTTATTTAATACACTGACATTTACAATTATATTTTCCAAATTAATTAAATAATATTATTTTATTTACTGTGGCTAATTTGAAAACTTGAATATTATACTTAATTATAAAAAACGTATTACTTTTATTACATGATACTGAAAGACTAAAGATCGATAAACTACAAGCAATAAATTAAGGATCTAAAATTTAAAATAAATAATAGGTCACAATGAAGATTATAGGCTTTTCCTGTATAATGGTTTAAACTTAAGTTCAAGGGATCAAAATATAATTAGTGACCCGAAAGACCCTCTATTTAATTGATGAGCGTTAAACCGGAATTCATCGTCGAAATTAAACAAATTAATATTTATTTTATTTATAACAATTTATAAACAATATAATACATCATTTGATTTAAAATGTCCACCATTAATTAAAATTCGTGTCTAAATTATTAATTGATTGGGAATATTTTATGAAAATATTTATTCTATTAGATTATATACAATATTTTCTTAGATAATATAGATTTAGTAGTAGTCATTGATACTAGTACAATAGTATTACTACATAAACATCTAAATGTTCTTTTTATTCGAAGACGCAATGAAATTAAAAATATATATATATTAGTTTAAAGTTAATTTTAAATATGTTTTGTCTCTTTATAATTGCGGCTTAACGCTAAAAAAATGAATATAGATAAATTCGCTCGAATCATCATATTTTGATCCCAGATTAAAACATTTCCCTTCATTAAGGGCACACCGTGTATATATGTGTTATTTTATAAACAATATAAACTGAATTAAATACAACTTTTATTTAATTCATTCTTTTTTTAACTCATTAAATATGAAGTAAAATGGATGTGAAATTTCATTGGAATCAATTAATTCAATAGATTCAAATTATAAACAAAATTATTGACATTTTCAAGTAGTAGTTTACAATAAATAAAAATAACGAACTTTTATTATAAACAAAGGAAAAAACGTATTTGTAGGATAATACATAATTTTCTGATTCAATTTATTTCGTATCCTACATAAAAAACACACTTTAGGCACATTGTTGTTAATTCGAAACAAACAATATTTTATTAGCTTCAATAATTAGTAAAAGTGAAGTTATACATGATTTTTCATAATAATTCTGGCTAACGTAATGAAGTTATAGGTTTTGAATTAACAATAACCATAATTATCTTCTACCTATTTAATTTTCATTATACAGTGAGGATTATATTTCATGAACATTGCCATAACCTACTTAATATACAGTATCATAATATTGGATAATAGGGCAGGAGGTTGAAATCTTGGATTCTACATCGAGTTCACATTCGATAATGAAAAATTCGGATAAATTAGCGAAAGCTATAATCCGTCAAGCAATTTCCAGCAATGAACATGAGAAATGTAAACGACCCTAATATACAAATTAGTCAAATCATATATCGACGATAATAAGGAAATAATATAAGTCTAAATCGAAAGTCTGAATAAATATCCTTTTAGGTGAAAATATTCAAAATCATCATCTGAATAATCTTTGCTATATAAATGGAATTTTCGTTTTTCAATTTAACTAGAAAAAAATCTATACAAACTTCTATATTTGAAAGATGTTTCAACTTTAAATTTAAATTAATTTTTCAAACAATAGTATTTGTTTTTTTTTTTTTGAAGACACTCTTTCTCAAAATAAAGACATCGATTGCTTTACCAAATTATTATATAAACGTAAAATGTATATTTTATTGAAAATAATCTTTCAACATCTAAATTAGAATTTGAGAGTGATTTTATTGCTAATAATAATTTCTTTAATGATTGATGTTTTATATCAATTTTCAGCAACACTAGCAATATTAATTTACACATTTTATCAAAATTACAGACCGGTAGATATTGTTTCTCTTTAAATATAATATCTCAGACAAAGATTTCTGTTAATTTCTCAAACTAATTTCTTCAAAACGATCTATAGTGTGAGTAATAAATAGAATTTTTATGTTCTCTATTATCAATATTTAATCACGAATTTCGTTTATTATAAAATTTTCCCTTTTCCCAACGATTTACACATCTATCGTAAAAATTTTCCATAAAACCACTCCGAGACCGAATTGTTCCCTAGCGGCCACGGGGGCAGGGAGACACGAAAAATAATACTCAAAATTGAAAAAATCTCTTTATACTATCTTATTATATATACATTAAAACCTAGAATCATATGTTATTGAAATAATTAGATAAATAACAATATTAATTATGTAATTCTCAATTTAATAAATGAATTTTTAACTTTGGAAATGTACTAATCTTTTTGAGGGGAATGGCTAAAAATTTAATTGACACCACGATATGTGAAATTTATGATACGGTAGATCGAATTACGAGAAATATGTTTGTTTTTTTTAATTGCGAGCACCCGTAATTATACGCTGAAGCGCGTGAAATTGCATTCTGCGGTTCACCGATACTCTCGCGCGTACCAACACTCACACACCCGAACGAGCGCTTCGGCGTAAAATTACGGACGCTTGAAATTAAAAAAAAAATATTTTTCCCGTAATTGGATCGACCTTGACTTAGATTTGAAATGGTTATATGCAAAAATGTCTACCGATTATTATGATATTTGTTAAATTTTGAGCCATCCCCCCCCCCCCAAAAAAAATTGAACCATTCCAAAGATGAAAAATCATTTATAAAATTGAGAGTTTCAAAAAAATAATAATATTCCTATCACTTTAACAGTTAATTAGATATCTTGCGGCATTTTAAAATACAATGTACATACTCATTCAAACATAATTTGAGATCATTATCTCTTACAATAAATGTAATATATATTTTTTGTGTAGCGCATTTTCCCCGTATTTTACTCATTTTAAATAGTCAACTTTACGGATTAATTGCGGAGTTGTTATAAATCTAAATCTTTCAATAATCTAGGATCCTAGGTTTTAATGAATGGTTTTAAGAGATTGTTTAAATTTTGAGTTTTATTTTTCGTGGCCCCCCTGCTCCTGTAATCGCGAACGATTCGGCCACGATGTGTGTCGATTGAAAGACTAATGGGCGACAGCCATCTTTTAAATAAATAAATTAAGTAAAAAATAATTTGCAAATAATTAATAAATTATTCCCCCTATTCCCTCTTTGGCTACTGACACATTTTGACTTACGTTACGCCGAGAATATTTTTAGTCGAAAACAATGATAGCGTGTGGCCTTCGCTTCCGTCGCCAAACTCGATTATTTACATCGCAGCCGGGTCGGTACATTTGATTAATTTAATTTAAAATGTTTGTAATTATATAAATTAGAGCTGTACTGATTATGTATGAAATATCGAAACACGTGTCTACAGATAGCCTTACATTATATTATTACTTTTTTCATTAAATATTCTTTAATCAAAACAATGTTGCATTATCCAATATGTGATAACTATGCAACTGCAAGTGTCATTACGTAAGTGTACATTTGTTTTAAAGTACTTAATTAACGTAAGTCATAATGTCGCAGTAGCTAAAGATAATTATTTTCAAATTCTTTTTGTTTCATTTATTTTATATAATTGTGACCATGTGCGTGATTTCTTTTTTATTAATGTAAGTAAATGGTTATTTAAATTAAATAAAAATGATTTAAAAACAATCAATAAATTATTTTCACATTTAGGTCTGTGATATTTTGACTTACGTTACGTAAGTACCCCGTCAGACATTGAATTACATAATGTACACTTGTTACATATCAATAACATATTGCATTATGTAATTTAATGTCTGGCGGGGTATTTGTTCGAGAAATGGTTGTTTTAATGTGCATTTGTTTAAATTATTTACGTAACGTAAGTCAATATGTCACAGAGCTGAATATGGAAATAATTTATTAATTATTTTCATATGATTTTTATTATTATTACTTTTTCATAAATTTTGTTACATAAATATTTATTAAACCCAAAATACAGAGGGTCTATGGGAACCGTTCTATTTATATGCTAATGGTTTGTTATCCAATTTTTAGGACTCATTTTATCTCTTTATTGTCGTCAATACATGTTTTGACTAATGCACGTACATTATTGTTGCTTGCAATTGATATGGTCATTGCTGATATTTGCGTGTAGGATTATTGCTGCATCGATTTTATTCTCATTTGTCATTATCCCAACATATCAACATTTTCCTATAAGTCATTATACTAACGAAAGTAACATATAGTCTATTCGGTCCCTTGGGGACACCACTAATAGAAACACACTTAATCATCGACCTAAAAGGTAGTGTGGAACAGATTTTTGTTTCGGTTTTGTATAAATGCATGCTTCCTTGTTTAAATTAAACGTTATTTTTTTACTCCAATATTCCAACTTAGTAGGCTTTGATATAGCTTTAATACTTGTTCAATTTAATAAAACCCAAGACTATGCATTGGAAGTACGTTCAAGTAATCGGTGATATTTAAATACAGCCATTTTTTATAATAAACAGAACAATCTCATGAGTTCGACTTTCCGATTTACCTGTTGTGAGTTTCCACAAAGAACAAAATGCATTGATATACTTCAGAATCCATCATTTTCTTGTGTTAAATTTTGTATGGAATAACAACCAATAGATGGAAGGTAGAAAACGGTTCAATGCGTGTTTTTATAAATGATCATTCATTAAAGAACACTATTATACCATTATTTCTAAAAAGTATATTTTTATTGTTTAAAGTGGATAAAGCTTTATAAAACATCATAAAAAGCTACTGATGATTAGTAAATTGTATTGGAGAAATATTTAAGAATCGAGGACAAATGTTTTGCTTTTGTTCACTTGTAGATGAACAGAGAGCAATAGCGCGGAGTGTGACATTTGAATGATAAAATATTTCATTAGAAACCATTGCGCCTCCTGTGTCATATGGATCGCATAATTTCATAACAGGTGATTTAAAAAGTGGATTTTTGTTAGTTCACTAATGGTAACATTTTCTTTCAGGTTCTTATTTTTTAAAATATATTTCAACTGAAGAAATCATCTCCATATTTATATAACATGTTATCGGTGCATCTTTTTAATTCGCCAAAACTAAATTTAATGAAATAATGAGTTTTTTGCATTGAATTAAATTTTAAAATAATAATAAATTAATAATAAAATTTTAATCTGAGATTAAAAATTCTACCCCATCGTGATATCTAAGCGGGTCTTTCGATGACTCAGACAAAATCCAGATTTCCCTAAAATCCTTTAAATAAATCCATTTTTCTTTCAACGAAATTGTAAAAGTGACCATTTTTCGAATTGACAAAAAAATCCAGCTGTAAAGCAAATAGATTTGTTTGAACCGTTGACTTACCTCAAATTATAAAACAGCACCTCGCGGATTAATGCAGCAAATGGTCCCTTTTACAACCGCTCAGGAAATATACCTGGACAAGCCACGATCGTCCGTTTCTGGATTTTATTTAATACGTGTTTTAAAATAATTTTATTTATATCATTTACATGCATCAAATTCTAAATGTTTTTGTTTCAAAAGTAATTAACTGATCGTATTGCGTATCATGTAAAATATTGACGGAATATTTTTGATATAAAAACAAGTAGAAAGAAGAGAATGTCACATGTCTTTAGCAGTTTTTATTAAATTAATGATAATAACTTACTCGGAAAAAAATAATTTTAAAATGCAATTATTTGGTATCCGATAAGGGATGAGTCGAGTACTGTCGGTGGTGGGGTAAGAGATACCCTTATAAAATTGGGAAAGGGCTCTACATCTCGAAAAAAAAAAGGCGAGTACCAGCTGAACGATGGTTAAGATCTTCATTATTATTGTTACTTTTCAGAATAAGTGATTTGCTTTTCCTTTAAGTATTTTTTCGTAATTTGTAAAATTTCATTTTTTTGTCATTTCACGAATGACAAAAAATTAAAATTTTATAATTGTATGTTTATGTTGTTGTTTATTTATTGGTCGTTGTAAATATATTGTAAATAAGTTAATATTTAATAATATTTTTTTATTTGTATATTTTCTGAGTTAACCGGATATCGGGGAGTTTAAACAAGGGCTGTTTAAATTAACATCCCTGCCTTGCCCCGTGATAGACAATTACATTTTTGTATTAGATACGGTTAGTACGGAACTATGTTTCAATTGTCAATATCGTCTTCCTGCACTGAAGTTCGAATGATTGGCCATCATTCCGTCGGCCATAGTACGCATACGAATTATCCATTATTTTAGTTTAAGATTGAAATTATTTAGGGTGACGTTTCTGACAGCGCCTATTTTTCCAACATAGAAAATTGGATTTTAAACGCCAGGGACCATGCATCGTATGTTTGTTACCGGCGAATAATTTTTAACGACTCTACATGTCGCTGTATCAGCCGTCATGCCAGTTGCCTGTCCGACCCCAGGAACCTTTGTCCGAAGCTGAAGCCAGCTATCATTCCTGAAGTCGCCTGTTTCTGACGCCGTTCTGTTCCAACGCTACTCCGTTTCGACGCCGTCTGTTTCCGACGCCGTCTGTTTCCGACGCCATCCAGGTCAAAGGCTACCCCTTACCGCCGCCGTCTAGTATCGACCTCCCCGACGCTGGCAACCACCGGCACTGCCGACCATTGTTGCTACTCTCCGTACGTAACACTCTTTTCAGCTTGTTTTTTTTTTATGACATGTTTAGTTAATAAACTTGTTAAATCTGTATTTGTGTTTTTAAAAGTTACTTGTTCCTGCTCTTCACAATTAAATAAAATACTGAGCTAGTTGACAAGAGGTACCTTCCCTCTTGATGACATGTTCCTTTACGGTTTCGTGTATATCACGATTTTCTCGGCGACTCGGCAACTCAGACGAAATAATGTAATTTATGTCTTGTGCCGTTCTTGGTTTGTATGCGCCCTCCACCGCTACTTATATGGGCATGTGGGAGTAATTTTTTCTGGCACTTAATTGTGTAGGTCCAAGAGACAACTCGTCCAAAAATCATTCGTTCTGTTATATTTTTTATAAGTTCTATTAACTTCCCATTAAAGACGCGATTAATTACGTCACACCGTAAATAAACCTTTTAATGTGTTATCGTGTGCGTTATTCAGGCCTTAATGGGTTGACAGTGAACGTAATGAACAAGTCTGGAAATTCCAAGTAAGTTATCAGCCAGCGCCATCATGTCTTGTTTTTTTTTTGTATACCATATTGGTGATTTTTTTTATGGGTGGCAGACAATTAAGACGCTTTCCCCAGCCTCACGTCATTTTGGTCCAGCTTGGTCGCACAGTAGTTGGACAGATTACCGACGATTTCGCTTGTAACGGCTTTCGTTTTGCCTCAAGTTGTTCAGTTCTACTTAATAGGTGAATATGTTCAGACGCCAACAACACTAACATATAAACAATAATTATTTAAAATTATATATTTTTTTAAAATAAAATATAAAATCAAAATTAACTCAATTAACAATAAAATTAAAGAAAAAATATATAAATAGAAATAAACATGGCAAATGAAACGGTAAGAACGAACGGGCTGGACGACAGACCGTTAATTTTGGGACTTGTGGTTCATGCAAGATTACCACCATTTCAGCGTTGTCGGGCTTTGCCTCCATTTTTCTATCTCTTATATTTTGAAAAGAGGCCCCGTATGGATTTATGCCTCTTAGTAAGTTATTCAGGTCTTCGACAACATTTTTATTTAATGCCGCATTATTTTACACACGAGCAGCTGCGGCTGCATCCAAAGTGTAGCATTGTGTAAAAACCGGTAATGCGTCCGATGTGGTTCCGTAAGATCCAAATCGATGAAAAGATGTTACTTGTACCTGTAACTGTACACACCGTCCAACATCGTCATTTTGACATCAAAAGACATGAAACTCTGATGTAGCCGTCCACGCCCCCTAAACAATCTTGCTAATGTTGCATCAACTATTTGGCAATTCAAAATTAACTCGGCCCGCACTGCAACACCTGTCGAATTTGAACTCGCGAGTCGACAGTCTTTCGAATTCAAAATGAAACGCTGAATGCAGAAATGTCTTTCAAAATCATTTCTGCCCGTCATCCTCTGACAGGTGCCATACCAAAAAATAAAAATCACGCACCCCTAAACATGACGCCTGCCATCCTATACGTAAGACCTTAATTTTTATCATCATTTATTTTTTGAAATGTATTCATAAAATGTGTAAAAAAATAAAAATAAATAAAATGTAAAAATAAATGTCGTGAAAAACTGAAATTATTATTCAAACAAGTAAACAATATTCTTGTAATTGTTTATAAAAATTAATAATTTGTTCAGCCACCATTCATGTAGCGAGTGGATTATTAGTGATGGCCATTTCGGTTTTTGTATCGTCTTCCATTTATTATGGTTTACAAAAAAAATTACTTTATTTATTAAAATTTTTAAGAGAGTTTCGCAACATTTTCATGCAAGAAATATTATATACTATGAAATTATATGATTATTGCTTGCCCTTTTATGTGTTCATTCGAAATTACAATAATGCAAGACATTTATTTTAAGATCATCCTGTCTTATATGTCGAAAATATCGTTGCTAATATTTCACCATTATATCAGATTATATTTTATTTAATATTTGAAATAGTCAAACAAAAAATTGACAAAGTATAACATATTAGTTGTAGCATTAAACTAACGCGGGATTTCCCTCCTTCTCTGTATTCCACTGGTAGAGTCTACACTAGCGACTTATGGTTTCCGGTACAAACTAAACTAAACTAAACTTCGAACGATCTTTTTATAAGAGATATAATTTAAAGAAATTAATGTCTATATATCCTAAATAAATTACGTACTTTTCTTGCAAAAAAATTTTGTTTTTTCTCCTACTCGTTTTATTTTACTAAATATTTATTTGGGAAGCTATGTTTCTCTTATATTATTTACTGAAGAATTTCAGTATTAAATATTAATTTTCTCCTTTGTTATACATTATTCTGCGTAAAGCGGGCAATAAACAAAGTTCGAACTCGTGAGATGTGTGCTGTTAATGACAGTTTCTGACATTATTGAAATATCACCGATTATATGAATGTAGTTTTTGTGTATTTTATTAAATTGAAGATAGGGTCATAAAATCCTGACTTTATAAATAATATTATTTATGTAAACCATTTATAACCACATATAATATGGCTATGTATATATCAGATATTGACAAAATAACAGATAAAATAATTTTGTTGTATAAATAAATTGCAGAGAGTAATTGTTCACAGAATTCATCTTTTTAAAAATAAACCATAGAAAACCATAGTAAAATCATTCACAATGTTCAGTAAGAAGTTGACAGACTTTTAATTTATTTGAACTAAAAGATGTAATATTAATTAGACACCAGAAATACAGAGTGATCAACAATGATTGCAGACCATTAAATATCCCAGCAAAAATGCTATCGCTCCAAGTTCATGCCAAGGAAAAATGAATAAATAGTAACTAGGAATGCAGCGTCGTGTATCGTATTTTGCCATTGGGTTGCATATGCATTCGATATAAAAAGCAGCAATTGAATTAGAGATAAGGAATATAAGTTCGGAGCAGCTTCAACATTTATTTAAAAATAAAAAGAAACGTATAGTTAATATTTGCTCAGAAAATTAAGGCCTTCATTTTCAACATTTTCTTATAAAATTAGGAATGCTGTACAGTTATTATTTTAAAATACACAAAACCTTAACTTAATTCAATTTATATGTGTATTTAATTAATCAATCAATTAATCAATCTATAATCATAGTTGATTATTCTGTATTAAGATTACTCTCACAACTGTTTAAAATTTTAAAACGATTTCAAATATTTATCAGTTTATTAACTGACATAATAATTGATTGTTATCGTAGATCATGTTAAGTAACAGCAAATTCTAAATAAATGGTTTCTATTTATATATTCCAATTACGGAATAAATAATTTTTGTAACAATCAACCATATTAAAAAAGGTCATACATTTCCAATAAAAAATTTCAAGTTCACCAAGCAGTGAAGCTAATATTAGTACTCGAATCAATACACGCATTCTTAGTCACCAGATTCTTCTGATTATCAATCTTCGTCTTTTCGTTCTCGACGCCATCCAAAAACTGCTCGATTTTCTCCAAAAGATTCGTGCCCACATTCGCGAACTCCTCCCAAATAATATACTCGTGCGTCGTGTAAACATCCAAGTTCTCCTCGTCGGAACCGGAAATCCCAAAAATTTTCTCTTCGTCCAAATAATCGACTAAAATTGCGAGCAACTGTTGTATCTCGGAATCGGTGATGGTTTCGTAGAGGTTGTTGCTTTCTATGCAATAATTCCAAATTACTTGACAGATGAGCATCGCGAGAGTCCAGTCGTATTGGCCGAAATTGTTTAGGATTGTTACCAATTGGCCGAGGCCGTGCTTTTCTTGTAGTAGCCTGCGGTTTTTGTTGTCCGCCATTAGGTTTACGAAAACCCCGACGGTTGTTTTTAATAAGATGATATCACCTATAATTATAATAAAGTAAATATAATAATTGAAATGGAAAATTGTTGTCAAGCACTATGATGGATTGAAGACTTTTGAAAGATTGGTTCAGAAAAAGAAAACAATAACTATTGAGTAAAGAGCAAGTTTTAGAGTACTTGGATATCATTGGTGTATTGTGCAGTTGTATAAGTAGTTCTGTTAATTGTAGTTATATCTCTGAATAGATTTCAATCGATTATATTAATGAAAGCACGGGGGTTATATAATCTGGAAAGTTAATGCAAAAGACGTAAAAAGATATAGTCGTAAACAGAGAGGACAAGATGATGGCAGAATAATTAGTGGTGGAAGAGGATTGGGAAATATTCAATAGGTACACAGCAGGAGACTGGGAAGAAAAGAAGATATATACAGGGTGTCTCAGTGTGCGTGCCGAGTAGCTTTACGGCTAAATGGTTTTTTTTTTTTAAATCGACTTTCGCAGTCGTATGTACTAGGACTATATTTTAAAATTAGTTCCAATAAAAGCATGGCGTATCATAGTTATATTTTTTCGAATGGAAATATATATATATATATATATATATATCAGATTCTACAACAAAAATAATGTTAACTTTCATTATATGTTCGTATGCCTAAACCTAATAATTTTTGAAATATTTAAATGTTTGGAAACATTGACGTTTCCAAAACAAAATCATAGCTTTCAAATGGATGAATAAAAACAAATGAAATTTGAGATGAAGTGAGAAAGATGGATGAGGTGAAGGATTACATTAACAGTGCGGGACCAAAATACTGAAGAGAAAGGAAAACGGTTGCCTGTGGTTTGATTAAATATGCGCAGAAACAAAAAGGAATGTAGAAGAGGCAGTGCGGAGGTAAAGAATGCGTAAAAGGTGATGGAGTTGGAAGCAAGGAATCGGTATGAAAAGCTGTGAAAAAAAAAAAAAATAGTGAATAGGGTGACGGAGGAATTAAATGCATATAAAAGGGAGAATGAAATGTAGTAGAGCATATTGTTAAGAGGAGATCCTACAGCACAAATTGGAATACCATTAGATGAGTGGACAAGGTGTGAGAAAGGATGTGAGGGTATGGCTGGAAAGGGTATATGAGGAAACATGATAAAAAGAGTAAAGTGGTTTAAATACTTGGGCTTCATGTTTAAATACATGCAAGGTAAGGCAAGGAAGGCATCAGGAATAAGGGTACAGAAATGGGGCAGATGGATTAAGGGAAACATCCTGGTAGTTTGCAAACTCTGGGATGCTTGTGCAAAGCCCATGCTATTATACGGCATTGAAACGTGGGAAATGAAAAGATATGATGTCTGTGAGAGAGAACAATAGAGGTTCCTGAAGCAAATAATGGGGTTGGAGCCTAAAACTCCAAGCTCTATGGTTCTTTACGAAGCGAATAGGCGGAGCATGTATGGTGAGGGTGTAGAACGAGTGTTAAGATATGAAATGAAGTTATGTCGTCTAGATAATGAAAGGCTTGTGAAAGCGGTATGGAAAAACTTGTGTAGGTGTAGGGAAGAGTGAATTGAGGATGAACCGTAGAAGGATGTGTGAAAAGGTGGGGCTGTCGAAGAGTGTGGTAAATTAGTGGTTGCAGAGAGGAGTGAAAGTGTCTGTAGGGATAAGATAAAAGTGGAATGAGGTAGAAGAACATGAAAACAAATATGTATAAGGGAGAGTGGGTACAAAGCAATGTACGAAATGTGTCAAGTGCATGGGAGTTTTCCAAGGTACTTAGGCTCAAGGAGTATATCGGTGGTGGAAAGGTAACCTTGGAAAGAGCTACATGTGTATCCAGGGTAAGTGGATGGAAGGTATGAATGGGGGATCGGTTTGATAGATATATGTTTTGTGAGAGTGACTGGGATAAATGGAGCCATTTGCGTGACAAGTGTGAAGGATTACGTAAAGCATGGTTTTTTTGGAAGAAAGAGAGTTGATGAATGGATGAGAGAGGATGGAACTGCCGTAGAAATACCAAAGAGACTGGAGTGGAAAAAATAATCAGGTTAAGTTGGAATTGGTGTAAAGTTCAAGTTTATGCCAGTGAAGGTTTTTTACATGGGAGAATGCCAAGATTCATAGCCGAGACCAAGTTGACGGCTAATGAAAAGGTTCTTGTTGCTAGGGCTTGATGTGGCAAGGAAAAGTAAAAAAGGATGGGTGAAGTGAATGAGATGTGTGTATTATATTGGAATGGAAAGGAAACACCGAGAAGTGAATTTCCAATTATTTGTTTATCCCCTAAGTGAGGAATCTAGTGGAATGAATAAGAGAGGGCAGGGTTAGTGTGTAAATCTTGTCGATATTGGGTTGGGAAGGATAAGAGAAGAGATCAATTATAATTTGAGTTTATTTAGTTATATATGTTAGTTTTGTGAGAAAAAGGTATTTTTTATTTGTGGATTAGATTAGTATATGCACAAAGAACAGATGATAGGAAGAATAACAACATATGAGTGGATGATAGAGCATGTATCTGGTATAAAGGTTTTTAAGAGTTTAGAAAAGGAAATCAATAGAAATGTAAGTCAATTATGCTACATCAAAGATGTATGAATGTAAAAAAGAAAACGGAGTACAATAGGTGGCGATGATTGTACCAAAAAATTAAACCAAAACCTCATAACGTCGCATTCTAGCTAAATAATCACGAATTGATGTGCGAACGAAATCATTGAATATAGCTGTTGAAGAAATGTAAAAGAATAGCTGTTTTCTGTCAATTTTAGTGAGTATTGCTTAACAGATGCATTAATTATTTGCTTTTAATTGAAGTCAATCGATAAACCAATAACACAAAAATTATTACAGTTGGTAGGATTTAGGCGTCAAATATAAAGATAATTACAACTTATACATTTTTTTACAATACCTATTCAGAGTCAGTTTTTGAATCATTCAATTCGATTAGAAACCATCTGTTATGTTTGCGTATACAAAACATTAGAAAACCTACTTATTTTTCATTTTAATGTACTTATATAAAACAGACAACTTCCAAATAAATGTCGTTCTTTTCATAGAGAAATACTATAAATAACCCATCTTGATCATCTCTGGAAATTCAATGCCCTTCTCTCTCAAACGCCATAAATCTATGACATTTACATTTACGATAATTTTTATATTTTAATTTTACAATTATATAGAGTGATAACGAAATATCATAAATTGTCATATTTGGCTTAGCTTAATAGAATTTGAGAATAATTTAAAGTGAAATATGTAACTGCGATGTATGCACAGAAGAGTATGAAATACTTAACAAATAAGACAATTAAAACAAATTAGTAATGTAAAGAATTGAACCTGGAATGTGAAAAAAATTAAACAATTTAGATTTGATAGAAGTAACTAAATAAAATATCAAGTGTTTAAAACGATCTGACTTAACAAAACTCTTGTAGAAGAAATTGTCATGAAGGTTGAATACATAATACCAATACAACTTGTGCGAGTGCTTTTAATCTGGATCTGTGCGAGTGCTTTTAATAATGTGCTTACGAGATAATTTCTACAATGAAATTAAAAAGCAAATATTTTAAATACTAACCACTCTGCAGCATATCAATTAGCGCATTAAAGACGCCTGAGCTCGATATGTAATTTCTTGTAATATTAGATCTTGAGAGATTTCCCAATATCCGCATCGCTTCAATAATGCATTCTTTATTTTGGCATTCCAAATATTCCGATATCGCTATAATATGAATTAATCAAATGTTACATATTTTGAAGTTTTTATTATCTTAAACACTAATAAAAGTCCAATAAAAAATTAGATGGGTATTTCCTACGATGTAATATACGATAATCAATAACAGATTTTTTTATTAATTGAACTTTAGTCTTCATTAATTGACTTGGATTATCAATTATTTTTTACATTAATTAATTTTATTCTAAAATATGTCATATGTGATTTCAATTAAAAACCAATTAATCAATATGCTGGACAAAGAAAAATTACCTTCCATAATATCAATTTGTTTAATGTGGAATATATCCTCGTCCAAATCCGCAGAATAATAAAATGATAAATTATTGAGGGTGCTTAGCACCGATAAGACTAATTCATCATTTTTCTTGAACGGATTACTTATCAATACTTTCAGAAATTCATCGATCAATTTCGAACCATATGCTTCATTCATCGTTTTTCCAATGTCTGGATTTATGGCCATATTCGCAATTATTCTTATTATCTATATGAACAGAAAGACTGTATTAAAAATTAATTATAAGAAAAATATACGCATCAAACAATCCCAGTATTTGTTCTTAAAATCGGTGTTATATCGCATCAGTGGTAAATGACAGAAAAAGACTTGCGTGAAGAGCTGCCTCACTCAAAATGTAAAAAATCGGTGGTTTACATTATCATCGGCAACCAGTGTGAAAAGATACTGGATTTAATAAAAAATAACATCTGGAGTAGTTTGCTTGAAATTGAAATAACTGTCACTTCAAGGTTAACTACAATGATGTTTTTTGATGAGTAGAAATAATTAAGGGCTGTGGATTCCGTACTATTTTAGTTTTTACTGGTTTCTTCAATAACATTAATTTGTTATAATTAACATTAATTGAAGAATAGTTTATTTTATACTACAAACAAAACTTCTTACCTTAATCATCACATCTTCAGAGTTTGTAAAATCTTTTGCGTCGTTATCAACGACCATCGAGTGATTCTTCAAAGTTCGTTCCAAATAAATTTTCCACAAGCTAAGTAAGGACGTAATTGATTTTTCTTCGTAATAATACTGAAAGAAATTATGAATTATATACTATATAGGAATCCTGGTCGTGAGATTTGAAAAATCCTTCATACTGGAACATTGTGAATATTATGAAATAATTACCTTTGCTCGTGTATTATCCAAATTTGCCACGATATTTCCTAAAGTATATGCTAAACGTACTATAATCTCCTCATTTCCTGGATACTTTTCGAAAAGTCTTACAAATATTTTGTAGATATCTTTGTAGCCGGCAATCGCATCACAGCAACATTCATTTGTAGAGATTGTGCTAAAACAATCATATTATATGTAATTATTAAAATTATTGTTTTACTTTCCCAATTTTAAATATATGAGGAAAGTGATATTACCGCGAATATATATATATATATATATATCAATTGGCTAATAACTGATACACAGGTTGTTCTAAATAAAATGCGCGCCATTACCAACTTTGTCATTAGTTGAGACAGTATATTTTTTTCGGCAGCAATATTTTTGTTTGTTATGATTATATCACTGTAATCTGAAAAAAAAACTCTTTTCTAATTTAACTGACACTCTAGCTTAACTAATAACAAAGTTTAATGGTTTAGGGCGTCAATTGATGAAGCTTCGTAGTTTCACAGTTTTTATAGTAGAAACAATAATTGTTTATTTAATTTCTAATAGAAGATTTTTGTATAGGTTGGCAATCAATTCCAACGTGACATATAAATTATAACTTGTCAAATAAATTTTTAATTTTCTCAAATTTTAAACACACCAATGGATTGGATGATTGCTTTAAGAGATTTTAATAATTACACTACCCATTAAGAATTAGAATACAATTTTAAAACTCCGGTTAAATAATACTTTATTATCAACTAAGAAACGATGAAAGTTTAGTTAAAAAAAATCTGAAAACCAACCTGCTCCAGGAACCTTCTTACAGTATGGGGTCTTACTATTCTGTTCTGCAACGTCTACATGAAACGTACTAAAACCGGTTCCAGAACGTTGTCGATGTAACGACCTGCGTTTAATGTGCTTGAAATGAACGTAAGGGATGACCGTTATCCAGAACATTGCGCTCCCCAAACCATAACCCATGTGTTGTTAAGGCTGTGTATCGTATTTGAAAGAACTCGAAATTCAGTCGCACCCTTCTACCCCATAAATCCACAAAGAAACCTTGATTCATCACTGAAGACGATATCGTTCCATTGATGAACCCACCCTTGCCAACTTGGAAGCCGAAGGTAAGAACGGTATGAATGAAGCCCAAATGGGGAAATTCTTCTGTAAATAGTTGCCATCGACTAGTGTCGGTTCAAATCACTCGTTAAAACCACAGAAATCGACTTTGTTGTTTGAAATCTGTCCCTGGTAACCATACGCCTAATGAGTCGGTCTTCATGTACGTTGCTTCTTCGGACGGGTCTTCTATCAGGACGGCGCCTCAGAAAACCTTCTTTAGACCATAAAGACCATATCCGAGCAACCCGATTCAGCCTTGTCCTAATCTCTCGGAATGAGACACCCACCTCTTTCATTCCGATAATTCGGCCCCTATCATTGTCATTGATATTGGCAAAATTTTGACGACGTCGCACTGGGGGATTTAAAAGGCGTCTACTTGACAGTTTGGCAATCTAATAAACTGACATTTTGTGGACAGAAATTCATTAATTGCTAGGAAAAAAAGTTGGAGATAACAATAGTACAGGAAACAGTTGATTTTTTTATTGTATTTTATTTGATAATAAAGTATTATTTTACCGAAGTTTCAATACTGTAGTTTGAATTTTAGTGGGTGGTGGATTTCATTTGAAAGTTACTGTTTATAAAAAAGAGACATTGCCAAATATATATACGCCCTACATCCAACGTGCATTAATTTCTTTTATGCAACAGGCGACCATATTAAGAACTTCTTATAAATAAGTTCTTATGGGATGAAATACCTCTGATCGATAGCCATTTCACAATATAGTTACACATATGTAATGAAAATACTAATTATGTAAAATTACACGAATGAAGATGTAAGTTCTTATATAAAACACATATTAAATTTAGGTGGAGAAATAAAGCGTTAATATATTTTTTAAATTCTTTATTTACATCTTAATACTTAATAGAAAATTAATATATAAAAGAGGAAAGTGCGTCAAAGAAAAAGAAATTCGTAAAATGCGGATAAGAATTAATAAATTAAATTAGCAGATATTCTTGAATACTTTAAAATTTATTTGCACATAAAAATTTAAACAGAAGTTTTGTTAATAATTTTAATCCGTTACCAGATTTTATGTTATTAGGCAATTTATTATAAAAAAATAATATTCGGGAAAACTGTTTGCATCACAACAGTTTTCCGTAATAGTTAGTCTATCATAAGGAACATTATAGTTTTCCCTGTTGCGTGTATTATATACATGATTGATTTTATGTTCCGTAAAAACTGTTTATATTTATAAATAAATGTTAAACATTCAAAAATATAAATTGAGTAGGTAGTGTTTTTTTTTTAATATACATCTTCATGATGTAATTAAGGTAAGGCCGTAAATAATTCTAATAATTCGTTTCTTGGGCACAAAAACATGCGAAAAATGTTACTGTATATCCAGAATCGAATTCCATATCTAAGATGAGCAATGAATACATTATTGTACCGTAGTTTAAGGCAATTTTATGTTGTTACATCTCTTAGTTTCTTCATTGAGTAACATACATATTTCGTCTAATTTTATACATAATTTATTCATCAATATGGATTCCTAAAATTTTTATTCAAGCGCTGATAGGGACAACATCACTGTTTATTATAATATTTAATGGGAATATTTTATGCCTATTGCTTTTTAAAATAATATATTCTGTTTTATCAATGTTTAATGATAGATTATTATTATGAAACCAACTTCGTAGTTTGTTAACATATTTTTCGCATTATGTAATTAATTCTTCAATATTTTTTGCATTTATGATCAAAGCAGTATCGTCAACGTATCTTACAATAGTGTGATTACTACCGGCAACGACATAAACAACATCATTTATGAAAATTATGAATGACAAAGGGTCTAGAACACTTCCCTGCGGAATTCCTCCAATAATTCTATTACCCTTTGAACATACTTTGTTACCATCTGCAGTTACCTCCATAAATTGTTGTCTATTGATTAAGTCGGACTGGAACCAATTCAGAGCAGTATCTCTTATGCCGAATCTATCTAATTTATCAAGGAGTATCTCATGGTCAACGCAATCGAATGTTTTTTATAAATCAAAAAATATGCCACATGCTTGTTTTTTTTTTCTTTGAAAAGTTAATAATAAGCTAATTATGAAGTCGTGCCAGGCTGTATCTAAGCTTTTGCCTGGAAGAAATCCAAGTTGATGTTCTCTGATTAATTTACATTTTTGAAAAAAGTTAATAAACGTTTGAATATTAGTAATTCTATTATTCTATTATTATTGTAAACGAAGATATAAGACTAACAGGACAATAATTTGTTATTTAATTTGCGTTCCTTTTTTTATGAATAGGTATAACGAGAGATCTTTTCAACGTATCCGGATAAATTCCAAAGGTTAATGAATAATTAATAAAATTTAATATATTTTTTTTAATAATGAAATTTATTGTATATTAAATGTATTGAGACGCCATTAATATCTTAACAGTACTTATTTTTCAGTTTCATATCACAGATAACATTGTATAGCTCTGCATCGATAACACGAACAAGGAAAAAAGTAAAATATTGAGAAAAACTAATTTAATATTTTTTATTTGTTTTACTAGTTTGTAGGCTATTAGCTAATTCACTACTGTCTGTAAAGGTATCAAGTTATAAAGAGTTTGTTGAGTTTCTTTCAAGATTTATAACTTTCCACATTCCTTTTGAGATATTTCTAGATGATTCAATTTTGTCGCTGTAATAATTTTCTTGGCGATATGATGACGGTTTTGTATTTCGTAATATACATATTAACCCATGTATATTATGTTATCATTATATACAGAAAGTATTTGTAACATGGATACTTTATGTTAGATTGAAAAGTGAGCATTAAAATATATAATGAAATTATTTAAGAATGATTTACATTCATTATTATTTATGTCTTCGTTGTTGTTAACATTAAAAAACTGTGTTTACTGAGATATACCATCAAGAAAGCATTTTGTTATCAGAAAAATATCTCTATGAACAAAGAATGTTTATTGTGCATGTTTTCTTTTATATCTAGCATTAATGTTAGTGAACAATGGTCTGAAAAACCTTGATATGAAATAAACGCATTATTTTTGCTTTCCGTCACTTATGATGAAATTGTCAATGCAGGTTCTGCTTATAGAAATGATTCTAGTAGGTTCTTTGACAACAAAATGTGATCTGTATCAATTTACTATATTATGAAGTAGTTGTTTCAATATATGTTTGTAAAACTTACAGTGTAAGTAATTTTTGCAGTTGGAAAAAGGGATTGATCGAATTTTATTGATCATTGCCAGAAATGTTGCCTGTGTAAAAAGTGCAGTAATTCATCTAGCTTATTAAAAATGGTTCAATATCACTAGAAAGTGATCTCTAGAAAGAAATGATGACATATTTAAATTTTTAGTTGATAATTATTCTGAAACGTCGAGTTTTAATATGCTATAAACAGTAATACAATTATGAGGATATATTTGCCACACCCCAATGTTTATCTTGAGGTACGAGGTTATTAAAGAGAAATTTGTTATGTGAGTATTTCTAATTTCTTCTTGAGATTGCCAATTTTCAGAGATACACACAACTTTTGCATTAGATTCATTAATCACTGTTGTTAATTCGAGCACGCTAGTATTTAAACATTGCACATTTATATAATAGATGCTAAATTTAGACAAATCTTTTTTAACATATGAAACTGAATCTAGTTTTTTGTAGTCGATGGTATGGTTTCCTGGGTTTCTTTTGTCTCTTTAAAAATCTTGAAATGCACATTCCTTCTGGCCATAGTTCGGGTGTTTTAACTGTATGTAAATCGGATGGCAGTACTGATGGTTTAAAAGAGGAATATTTGATTGTTTTTTAAATGATCGGAAATATTGGCTGCTGTAAGAGCGGGGTATAGGCTGCTGATAAGTAAATGACTGTAATAAGGAACTGCCTTCAAATTAGTAGAATTGGATCCGGTTCAATACATTCTTGTAGAAATTCTTTCATTTTTATATTTATTTAATTTTACGTTCGATTGTGAATTTGGGATCATTTTTTGCAATGTAGACATTTTTTGCTAATGTTTTATTTTCACGTATTTTATGATGTATTTCCTTATCAGGGTTAACAACCGATGCGTATGATTTGTTTTTACCAACTGATTGTGATCAGGAGGTTAAATGTGCCGGATTTGCATTGGACATTGCGCGGATTTTATTTTCCGTGTTTATTTAAGAGCCTTTTGCAGAGAAGAAACTTTTTCTTCAAGAAATTTATTTTTTCCATTTATAGTGCCAATGTTCCACCAGAATACTATTTGTACTTTGAAGTTCGCTTACGAAAATTTTTAACAATTCAGTCTGGCTATAGTTTTCGCTAATCTCAAATTGATCCACACGGGCACACTGCACTTGTGCTTATTTATGCACCTAGGGTGACATAGGTGTTTGCAAGTAGTGCATATTATTCCTTAAGTAACTAACTCAGTACATTTATCACTACCACATTTAGATGATTTCAATAATTTAATCGCTTAGTCTGCGTTCGGCATATTGCCCGTCGTGAGACGAATTTGATTTTATCATTTTATTATGGATCTTAAGAACTGTTTTTTAGAATAAAACTGAATCCTATTGTTTTTACTCTTTTTAATTTATTAGGTTATTCGAAAAGTAATTTCAATTTTCTCAACAGAGTATTTAATTTTATTATATCACAACCAACATCATACTTAAACCGCCTAATCATAAGTATTTTGACACCTACCAAAGAATGGCTTACTTGTAAAAAAAAACGATTAATTAAATACCGTAGTTTTTGAGCACGGTGGGCTAGATCGAAAAAAAAATGTTTCTCTCTCTGACATATAATATTTTCCCTCAATTTATTGATCATATCAACTACAGATCTTCATCAGTTCCGCGCTCGGCTCACTTCATGGTTTTCAAGGAATTTTAAACCGTCATCATCATGCTGATGACACTGGAATTGTTGGTACAAATTCGTCTCTTGGACTTCATCAATATTTGGTCCATAGACGCCTCTTTGTGGAGTATGATGGATAAAGATCTGATACGTTTCAGGGAACAACTGACGTTCCTTAAGGTTCAGCTCTAAGTCCCTTTCTTCTTAATATATTTATCAATGCTATTGTAAACTTAATTGATACCGATTGCTTTTTGTTTGTAGATGACCTCAAAATTATAAAACCAATTAAAACAATCGATGATTTTCCATCATTGCAGATGACTTTAATCGAATTCATGCGTGGTATTGTGCAAATAATTTCCCTTTTAATACTGATAAGTGTAAGATCATATCATTCTAAAGGAAGAAATCTAGCGTTATATTTTATAATTCATGAAATGGATCTATCCTTGCGAGTGTATTACAATTTAAAGATCTAGGTATTTTATTTGATCTTTGACCTTCAAGCACAAAGATGAGACAATATGATCTATCATATTGTATCATCTGCCAACCGTTTTCTTGTTTTTATCTTCCGGAATACATCTAAATTTAAGCACTCAGAAGCAGTTATCTCCTTGTACTTTCGTTTCATAAGGTCTCGGTTGGAATGGCAAACTTAAAACGTGCAAAAGAAACTGCTTAAATGCCTGTATTTTATAGAGACTGGTTCTTATCCCGATTATTACATAACGTACGACAATTTTCTCGATAGATTCAGACTACATTCACTGGAAAATCGCCGTAATGCTCGCCCATGGTATCCAATACTATTAAGAAAATGCTGTTTTACATTTTTAGACAATATTCTGGCTAGTTGCGGTTTTTTTAGACTATTATCAAATGTTTCACCAAATGCCATTTGAGGAAATCATATTTGAAATTACTTAAAACATAGCTTTCGATATTAAAAATTTTCAATGCAATTTCATACCTTAGCGTCCTTGATATGTTACTTATAATATCTAAATCAGATGTAAATATATCCATTGTTTGGCAAAGCTGCGGAATGGCCTGTGATGACACAAAATTCTCATAAATGTCTTCATCGGAAGCCACGTTTCTTAAGGCACCAGTTAATTGAAACAATGCGTGGTTTGTCTGTTCTGGTATTTGGATTTTTTCTGTTTTCTGAAATAAAAGATACATAATCATTATTAGTCATCTATAATATTCAAGAGAGGAACCAGAAATAAGATGGAAAATGATCGATGTATTTCAATTAAATGACTTGGGTACAGGGTTTCCAAATAACAAATGTCACTGGTTATTTCTCACACCCCACGAGCTCTAGAACTTTTATATAAAAAATATGTTAATGAAATTGGTTATGAGAAAATGCTGGAAATATTTTTTAAGTTAGTTTAGGTTGGTGACGCATTCATATATATTATATTTTACTGCGATTTTCTTATAAAGGCATCCTAAAACATATTTTGAATCTCATGACGAGTGCGTGAAATGAAACCATTAGAGACTTTTTAGTTTTATTCTTAAAATATTTTTTTCTATAATAGTAAAAAAGTCTCATAACGGATTAGCCCATTTAGATTATAAAGTGTTAGTCCATGAAGAAACTATGGTAATTGGACAATAAGCTAGATTGCTTTAGTACATCGTTGACAGCCTGACTTTTAAATTATTTATTGATAGCAGAACTCATCAGCTATTGAAACTACTTGAGTAATTATTATGTATATAATACAATCATAGGCACATTCATTTTTTTCTAAATGGCAATCTTAATTGAAACAATACATGGTGGCCAGAAAAGGTGTAATAATCTTCAATTAAAGTGGTTAGTTAATCAATTTTAAGTAGAAAAAAACTAAAAAAAAATATTTTAGAATAAAACATTATATAAAAAAATAATAAAAAAATTAAATAAAATACACAAAAATATTGGGTAATTATTCAATAAGCTTTATGAGGCCATTAAAATCCTAAATATGTGACTAGAATTTGTTTTTAACATTTACATTTTATGTATACTTATTGCTATTATCAATCGACTTATCATTAAATAAACTGGATGTTAATCGAACTAATTTTAATCAAAATTTTTCAAAAATATTATTGATTTCTAATCACATGTTTATTATATCAATGGCCTCGTGGGCGTTAATGAAGGACTGTACAATATCTTTTTAGTTAAATTTTCTACTTAAAATTAGTCAATGAACAACTTTACCTGAAGATTATCACATCTTTTCTGGCCACCTTGTATATCATGAAAAATATTTTTTTAATAATCAATTATTTATTATAATAGAGATGGAAAGAGTATTAAAACAAAATGGAAATACTAATTTACTTTGCTAGCCCGTTTGATAAAATTTACGCGTTTGCACGAATAATTAGCTCACAAGCTCGCGTGTAAATTTGTGAGCAACGGACTTGCAAAGAAAATTACTATTTCCATTTTGTTTTAATACTCTTTTCATCTGTATTATAATAAATAATTGATTATTAAGAAATGAGAAAATTGATGTTAAAATTAACGCTAACAAAATAATTTAATATTGTTATTTTAGTTCTAATTTATTTTGTTTTAAATAAATTTTACATTAATAATTCTTAATTCTAAAAATTCTTTTAATTATAACTTGCGATAGTATCTCGATATAGACTTGCGGTTTTCAATAAGTTTCTTACTTTCTAATCTTCTTTCTATTAATATTAGAGTTGGGTAACTACTGAGCGAGTGGGCTCAAAGAACTGGCTCGCTCTTGAACAGTAAAGTGAGTTTTAGAGCGGGATGAACCAAGTAGCTCAGTTTGAAATACCCATTTCTTTTTGAGCCATAACTCATCTCCAATCAAATAAACCCGCTCGCTAAGTAGGGAATTATGCAATTTATCTTGAATGTCGATTTTTTTATGCGACACAAGATCGGGTGCGGCGGCTAGCTCAGCTCGGCCTTGTTGATCATGCAGTTTTTACGTTTTGTATTTCTTTGTAGCAATTTAATGACGCTACTTTACATTTTTTTCTGTTTTTATATTATCTAAATATGTTACTACTAAAATTAAAATATGAAATAAAATGACAAAATAACATACTTACATACCTTTGTAAGTAATGTAAAATAAACAAAAAAGAATTTGGTAATTAACTAAGAGTAATGCATTACAGAAAAATCAAATTATGTTAATCATAGTTTTGCTCAATATAAAAAAATAAAAATCTAAAAGTATTTTCCGAAAATATATTAAATCAAATTAACTTAAGTATATTAATTGATTACAATCTTTGTATAATGACAATCATCAATCACCGTTTCACTCAACTCTATGTGTTGCCGAATTATAATTAGTCAGAAGTCTCGTTCACAACTGAGCTGTGCAACACTTTTGAGTTAGCTCACTCAGTCGATTCTCCTAAGTGAGCTAGATTTTGTGAGCCAGCTCACTGAATTGAGCCATTTCGCCCATGTCTAATTGATAATAAAAAATATATACTTTTTAAAATGGTACCACCTAGCGGTGATTGAATAAGTAATTTTTATTAACAATTTTAATCATTATGATAAATTCTTTCACATGATTTTAAAATCATTAAGATATGTTAAAACAAAAGGGTTATTTGACATTTGCTCGTTACAAATTCTGACCTTCCCCCACTCTTTATTTCAAGAGTAAGACTAAAAAGTCTATAACATATTTGTTTCATGAACTCATGATAATTACATAAAGTGTAGTTTTATGATGCCTTTATTAGACTGAGATAATCGCGGTTTTATATTTTTGACTATTCATTGTGCCCCTACCGGAAGATTAATGAACTTTAAAATTATTTCCGGTACTTATAGTTCCTGAGATATAGCCGATAACCTTTCTTATTTGGACACCCGGTATATATCACTCTAATTAAACAAATTTGGATTATGTTAGTAATCTCTCCATAATAATTACAAAAACTCTTAAGGGTAATGACTTTCATGACTTCTTGTAAATAATAAAAATGAATAGAAAATTCTTGGATCTTGGAGGCGTGAATAGAAAAGATTATTTATTCACTTGGCCACAGTTATTTAAATAAATTAAATAAAAATGATTTGAAAATAATTAATTAATTATTTCCACATTTAGCTCTGTGACAATTTTGACTTACGTTACGTAAGTACTTTAAACAAATGCTCATTAAAACAACTACTTCCCGGGCAAATAACCCGTCGGATATTGAATTACAGTAGTATACTGCAAAATGCAAAAAAATTTTGATCCGTGAAAAATTCAATGTGCCATCCGACTTACATTAAATAATGTTCTTTTTTTCTTTTCATATTGAAATTTTATCGGACCAAAAATTTTTGCTTGATGAAATATTTTATTAATATGTAACAGCAGGTGTACATTATGTAATTCAATGTCCGGCGGGGTATTTGCCCGGAAAGTAGTTGTTTTAATGTGCATTTATTTAAATCATTATTATTTAATAAGAATGAAGGTGAAAAATTCGATAAATGTGGTGTGTACGATATTAAGTGATTGTGATTGTACATATTTATACAACAAACGGGAAGAAAAATTAGAACACTCCACAATCGTATCCGTTCTTATTTTCTGACGTATTTTATTATTATTTGTATTTTTTCTTTATAAAACTGACAGATTTAAAAAATGTTCATTCCTTCCTTAAAATGATCAATTCCCGAAACTAGTTAGAGAGAATATTATAAAAATGAAACAAACCAAGTGTTTTATTTAAATTAAATTTGTCTCACCAATGGTTAAGTGAGAAATTAACTAATCATAATTATCTGCAACTTTGGTTTAGACTATTCCGTTTTGATATTTTTGATTGCAAAAATGCACCAACATGGGCAGGTTTATCAAAGAAAAAACGTAGAAATAATCTAAGATGACCGGCATGTCATAGTATTGTTCAGGAGCTATTTGGATCTCTACTGTCAAGAACTTGACTGATTGAAGTTAGCGATTGGCCAGAATTGGCAAACAGAAGAGATGTTGCCCACATACGTCTACAGTGACTCGCCAGAAACTATGGGAGCCTGATTGGAAGTTTTGCCTTATCCATAATATAGTTCAAACCTGGTACCAAGCGATTAACATTTCTTTCTTCCACTTCAAAACTTTCTTAATGATAAGAAATTGGCATCGAGAGAAGATTGTGAATGTCAAATACGAGAGATTTTTCGTCAAAAAATATCCAAGATTTCTATACAGACATTATGAAGCCGTCCTTAAATTTGTAAAGGAAAACATTGCACAATTGATATAAATCGGACAATCTGAAACATATTAAATAAAATCTTGAAGTACACGCAAATATAGTGCATTCATTTTTCTCCAAACTTGTACTTTTCCTTAACCATTATTCTCATTTTGATTACTTTTCATGATTTCAGTACTTTTCCTTTATATAAATGCAGGGAAAGTGTAAATAACAGAACATACTTCAATACACAATCAATAACAATTCAGCAAATTCGTTCATTAATATTTCCACCAAGATTCCCTGGAATCGATTTCAATCATAATCTAATGAAATACTAATATTCAGAATTGACCCATTTACAACAAGTAACGATGTTTATGCAGTATAAAGCATACGTAATGTGTACACGTTCGTTTTATTTAATCCACACACTTAGTTGGATTAAATAAAACACACACGCAAATAGAATTAGGTTAGTGGATCGTGTGTACTTACCGCATTATTCACCAGCTTAATATGCAAAACCATCAACGGAAGAATTCCCAGCGAGAGGATTTTTTGTAGTAGTTTTGGGTTCATTGTTAAAAATTTTATGGAGCCGTAACCGTAAACACAGGCTTCGGCGTCATCGAGTGGGCTCGATCTTCCCAATGCATCGACGAATAATTCTAAAATAAGATCACAATTAAAAAATTATAACAATAAATCGTGGAAATATCGTGTTTCGGAAAACACGGCAAACGTTTAATAAACTATCGTAACATATTTTCGGATATAATCTACCCTATTTTAAGCCTAAGAGGAGGTGGCCGAGGCCTCAAAACGACCACGGGAGGAACAAGAAATCAGAATGAATGTAGCATTCAGAACGGTCATAACGTGAAAGCTTGTGCTATTGTGAGAGCTTTCGTGAAGTTAATGTAAAAGTATTTTTGATCGTTTCAAAACAACACTTGTATATAAGTGTTGTTTTGAAACGACTAAGGTTTTATTAATTGGTCCACCTCGCTGTCTTTTTCGATAACAATTATCTGCAATATCAAGAGTTTAATGTTAAACTCTTGATATTGCATAAATTATTAAAATATACAATATAATTAAGACACATATTGAATAAATTTAAAGTCTCGAGTAGTTATAGGTTTTTAGAATTTTCTTATTCATATCAATAGATTTTTAATAACGAATTCATATTTGTTATTACAAAATGAACTACCAATATTTATAATTAAATATTGTATATACACAAGTATAATTCATATCATAGTTATAGATTTTAACACAATGTATAATTATAATTTTGATATTCGCAAAGAAATTAATTGCATTTGGTATAATGCATTAAATAGAAATATACAACATACAGGGTCTTCATTACAAAAGGAGCCACCGCATCTCTCTCTCCGAAAAAGTGAACTGATTTCAATAAGTTTTTGTTTAGGTAAATTGAAACTCTTGTTTTGTTCCGTTTTTATTCTTATATATTTATATATATATATATACAGAGATGTTTTTTTATCAGTATACATTAGACGAACTGTATACCTGCAAAAAAAACCAAGTCAAACGTATTGATTGATATGTGTATGTTTGGTTGCCTATAACACACAACTAAACGTCAAACACTAAACTTCAAAATGTGTGAAATATTTGATCGAAAATGTATTCAAATGAAGAAAAAGTCGAATTTCAAGCGTGTATTACAATTCCAACAGTACTAGAGGAGGATAAGACATTTCAATGAATCCAAAGTTTCCGAATACCCCAGTTAGGATGATTCTAAAAATAATTAAACTAAAACATGTTCTTTGGAAGGTTGTATGTTGCGTTCTCTTTATTCTATTGAAAAACGCAACGAAATAAATCATGACTAACACTGCATGCGTTACCGTCACAAACAATTTCCTTTTTTTATCAAAAATACTTAATATTATGGAGAAATTACAGGTAAAAAAAGAGATTTTATTAAGACAATTTGAAAGAAAAGTAACAGTGAAGAACAATAAACTTGAAATAAATAATTAGAATAAGTGCTAGAAATGATCACCAGAAACTGCAAGACAGTAACTCAAACGATCGTGCATTTCGATATTGTCATAAACAGAAAATTGTTTAGTTGTTTTTTAATTATCCTAGTTGAAGGAATCGATCGTTCGGGTTGCGTATTATAGACAACTAAACACATACATCAATGCGTTTGACTTGGATATTTTACATGTATACATAGGGGATACGTATACTTTTAAAAAAAACCTCTCTCTCTCTCTATATATATATATATGTATCTGACATATATGTTTCGATCCTTTCAGATCATTATCAAAATTACAACTAACTGAAAATAAAACGGTATACAGTTTATATAGTGATTCTTCTAATTGCCGGAAAGACCCATTATTAAGTGGTTGCTGCCTTCCGTTACTTTTTGTTGATTATTGAAAACCGAGGAGCCTGCAGTAATGGCTTTTTTGATCTCCATCTTTTCTATGCTTAACCTTAATCCTTTACGGCAAACCTTGATTGGGGTAATTGGTCCCATGCTGTGTTCTGTGGCGATGCAGTGATCCGTTAATCCTGTTGTATTTTCCCGGTTCTTATGGATTTCTGGTGTTCTTTGTAACGTACTTTAAAATTCCTTCCCGTCTGGCCGATGTAAAACCCTTCGCAATCGAATCGTTGCACTTAATTTTGTATATCCCTGGTTTATTTAATTTGTCTTTAGATTCTATTTTGTTGTTGACAATCATTTTATCTAAGTTATTGCTGTTCACTTCTATGGCCTGGATATTATGTTTATTTAATGTTTTTTTTTTATTTTATTGCTTGTTTTATTAATATAAGTAATGGCTGTGAGTAGTTTGTTTTCTTTTAAATTAGATATGTTGTATAAGAACTTAGTTTTGATCTTTATTTTTTTTATTAGTTTTATCACTTGATCACGTTTATATCCGTTGTTTTGTGCAATGGTGATAATTGTGTTCAGTTCTTTGTTTTGATTTGCTTTTTTCATTGGAATTCTTAATAATCTATTGACATATGCATTTATTGCCGAGTTTTTTTATCTGGTTAAATTGGTATGATTCTTTTTGGATTATTGTGTCAGTGGCGGTTGGTTCTCGATAGATTGAGTAATCTAGTTTGCCTTTATCCATTGTTATTCCGAGATCAAGGAAGTTAATTCGTCCATCTTTTTCCCGTTCCATAGTGAACTGTATTTTTGGGTGGATGTTGTTAAGTACAGTTAAAAATAAATTTAGTTGGCGTTGAGTACCTCCCCAAATACAAAACACATCATCAACATAGCGGCACCAAAACAAGATGTTTTTTTTTTTGTTGTTGTTTGCTGAACACTTTTTCCTCGAAGTATTTCATATAGATTTCGGCGAATAATAGATGATTTATTAACATGCTTTAATATTTATGGATATAATTTTTCATCAAATTTATTCCTTGTATTATTAAATGTTGTTGTAAAATTGCTCTTAAACAAAATTAATTGAGCCTTCATTGTAAGTATGTACTCTTTTTTAATATGCAGAGGATAAATATGTTTAGCTGCTTTTGGTAGTAGTAAATTTTCTTATTAATAATGGGATAATTGGGAATTATATTTAAATTAAATTAAACTAAATTTCTTTATATATCCCGGCTTAGATCACTTGTCCTTTTTTTAGAATGAGTATAATTATTTTGATCATGGTAGATTTCATTAACATTTTAATTCATAGTGGTCTTAACTGAAGACTCAGTGTTTGATTTAATTGAGTGTGCATCATGCTGTGTTAAACGTTCATCATTTAAATTTCTTTTTTCAGAATGCAAATCATTAAATATATTCATGTCACAATGAGTATCAATATTTATGGTTAGTAACTCGTTACTTCTTCTACCTATGAGTCCTCTTATTTTAGTAATATTATTACTTTCCCCGGACCCTGTCCAAGGGAAAGTATTGTGATCGTAAAAATTTTCGAATCGCCAATTGCAACAAATATGCACGTTTTGAGGTCCCCTGAGTCCATTCCATCGAGTTTTGAAAAAGTCTGTGTGTGTGTGTGTGTTTCCGCGATAGCGCATAAAGGGCTGAATGGATTAAACCCAAACTTTATATCTAAGCTTTTTGTAACAGTGGAATGATCTGAAAAGCTTTTGGTTAGAATCAAAACCGACTAAGTGCAACTTTACTCTTACCGATTTTTCATTTTTTAATTTAGATAGAAAAATGTTTCAAATAAAAGTTGTAGATCTTGGAAAATAAATCATTTCTGTTTTAAAACTTTTATTGTAGTAATTTCGGTTTTCATTTTATAAGCTACGCCATGCTTACTACTACTGTCACTAACGAGACACTGAGTTGTTTAGATGTGTATTTCAATCGAGTTATATATAAATAAATATCTCGTTATAAATAAATAGTGACAGTGTTGTTGTGTTAAGGAATGAGTTAAGCGTATTAAAATAAATAAATAGACATAGCTTTACTTATTTCCGAGTCTGATTAAACCCGATTACGTAACAATATTTTGTGTGCTTAATTTTATTACATAGAATAAATCATGTTTAAATATATTTATAATTTAAAAGGAATATAAATTTAATTTCATTAATTAAAAATGCGATATTTGCATTTCCATTCGACCTTAGATCGGAACAGGTTAGCGGGATATATCGTCTTCGGGCCCATCACAAATGTCTGTATAAATTTTGTATTGAATTGTGTGAACTCTCTAATGTAGTTGGTAATTGCCTCGGCATGGATTCAAATTCCAATAGAGATGTTTCTTCTCCACTTATATTTATTTGAATTAAATTGTATCTCAATATTGTTCTGGATTTGTTTGTAACATTAAATAACACCAACTCGGAGTTGCATAATACATCAACGTTAGCGATCATGATGATTAGATAGACAACGACAAGAACGACATGGACAGGCTGAAAAACCTCCGGTCGCTAACCGATTCATCTACAGAATATAATTCTAATTTTATATATTATTGTACATACATACACACATTTGAATAAAGATGTTTAGTTAGTTAAAAAAAAGTCGGGGCCACTGAATAAAGACATATATAATGATATACACAGGAAAACTATCGTAATGAAATGAAAATGCAATCCAAAATCCCGTAAATCAAATTACCGAATATGATTATTACATGGAGGGATGACGACACATTTAACAATACTGTACTTAAAACTGTAAATAACATGTATCTTAACTTTAAATCCCAACCCGAAACACCCCATGAACAACGTAATTAAGTAGGAAGAATTCAATAAAGTTCTTAATAAGGCCAAAAACTCCGCACCCGGTCACGATAACATTCATACACATATCCTCAAATCCATCCCACTAACATACACCAATATATCATTTCCCCATTCGATTACATATATAATAAATAAGTCATACCATAAGAGTGGAAACGCGGATTAATAACTTGCATACATAAGCCCGAAAACGACTCTCTGGTATCCAGTTATCGTCCGACTACACTTCTCCCGGTCGTTGGTAAGCTATCGGAGTCCCTTGTCGCTAAAAAACTATCATCCCTTATCCTTGATCGTATCCCGAAGTATCAGTTTTCTTTTATAGAACATCGATCCATCTCACTCCCCGTCGCCTTTCTAACCTCGAATTGCAAAAAGCGTACCTATAGAACAAAAAATCGGCTATTGCCTTTCTCGGCATTAGAAAGGCCTGTGACTGTTTGACATCGAGGTCTATTAGTCAAATGCAATTGCTTAAATATACCCCATAATCCACTCAAAATATGAAACAGCTTCGTTATCAATCGATACCTTTCTGTCAGAATTCCCAATTCCCTATCAGAATCTTTCATTCATCACCAAGTACTTCCTCAAGACTCTCCTCTCTCCCCTATACTAAACAACATTTTTGTTCATGACCTTTATCACGCTCATCCTTTACACATAAATCTTTCCTCATACCCACTCTTATATGCTTATGATACCGCCTAAATTACACATTGCCTACCCACCCAAAAGCTTTAAGCAGTCTGCAGGAGCTAATAGATACACTACAGACCTGGTTCGCAAAATGGCGAATATCCATAAACCCAAACAAAACGCAACTATTAATCCCCTTCCTTAAAATATCACCATAGATAACCATCCTGTTTTCCCAGCGTCAGAATGTAAATACTTAGTTTTCACACTAGAATACAAATTATACTTTAAACCATACTCTCATTTTATTTTATTATTATTATTTTCGTATTCCCCGTTAAATTGCCTAACCACTCATATGGATTTATGTCTACATAACTCGTACAGTTTTTAAGATAAAAAATATTTGTCAAATTTTAACCTCAAATTGACTATTCGAAAAATGCCTATAACTTCTAGTAGGAACAAGATAGACAGATCAGTGACATCTTGAATTCTTAGCAATAGATGCATTTAGAATAAAAAAATAACATTTGTCAATTTTGACAGTAGGTAATTCAAAAGTGACAACTTTTCAGTGCCCTCTTGAAAACCAATATTTTATGTTATAGGGCGACTGGCAAGACAATTTGCAACATAAAAGTATACGTGTTCCGTAGTAGGCTATTGTCAATATTTACTGAAACGATTGTGAAAAAAAAATCCAAACTTTCAATACTTTTGATCCCTTCTTTCGATTAATATAAAAAAGGATCAGTGTACCACTCAAGAAATAATGAATGTATTCGTCATACATGGCTAGTGCGACAGAATTGTTTCTTTTCATTTACGACATAAAAACAAAAGCAAGAATATTGAAATAAAGTAATTTCAAATGAATAATTTAACACAAAATCTGAAAAAAAAAATTATAAAATTATAACAATTGTTCGAAATGATACCACTATTTAATCTTTCGTAGTAAAAATAAAAAGTAACATGCGTGCAAAATACGTTAAAACTAAATTTGTGTTGGTATTTATGTATACGTATTGCACGTGGATTTTCAATTGACAACATATGATAGTTTTTTTTCAATATATGACGAATAAAATTCATAATTTTTTTGATTCGTATGCTTATTCATTTTATTATCACTCAAACGAAGGGTTCCAAAATATTGACTCGAAGGAAATGACTTTTTCCAGATTCGATGCAGTGGATACTCATAATAGCTTACAATGATATACGTGTGAATCGTACCGGAATTAATCGATTGTGCAAAATTTTTGCTCGAGATATTAGGATATACAGGTTTCGATGTTCTCTATGGGGATCTCGGAAACTATAAGAGATAGAAAAACGGTTAAATGGGGAAAGAAGTGTTGTTTTATAAGACGAATAAAATGACACTTTCAAAATATTTGAAAAAGTCAAAGGTAACTAGATATTTTGAAAAAACTTTTTGTGTCACTTTTTTTGAAATAAAAATATCTCTATTATTATCATAGATAGAAAAAAACTGTAAAGGACAAAGTTGTAGAATATTTTACACAGATTAATAACAAAAAATCAAAAAAAAATTTCGCCCATATTTTGGGAGATTTGACACAAACTTACCTTTTTTTAAAATGGAAACAATAGTTGGCTATGACTGTATTAAAAGGGCTATTTTTCCCTTTAATCCGATATAACATATGCCATAGTTATTTTCAAAATTATATAAGTTATGGTCGTTTTTAATTTTACCATACACCAAAAAATAGTTAGCCATGAAAAAGATAAAAGTAAAACAATTGCGGTTGTTTATAGAAACGAAATCAATATTTAATTTATTATCTTTCTTTAGTTAAAAGCAACATCAAGTAAAATAATTCCAAAATTATCAAAATAATAATAGAAGAAAATTTTAAATATTACATAAGATGCTCAAAAAGTTTACCATTATTATTATGGCATAAAGTACATCTTTTTAAAATCGAATTTGTGGCTTTTTTGACTTTTCTTCTGTCAATAGAATAAAATGTTTCAAGTACAGCTAGTATAAGATCCTCCACGGATTGATATGATTGTTGATACACTTTGTTCTTCACATAACCCCAAAGAAAAAAGTCTAAAACGGATAGGTCGGGTGATCTAGGTGGCCATAGGATTGGTCCATTTCTTCCCACCCATGAATTAGGAAAAGCATCATTTAAATACTTTCGCACAGCCAACGTGCTATGAGGTGGAGCTCCATCGTGTTGAAACAACTTCAATCTTGCCCGTACTGATAAATTTAAATCATCGAGCATATTAAATAAAAATGATTTGAAAATAATTAACAAATCATTTTCACATTTAGCTGTGTGACCCTTGACTTACGTTACGTAAATACGTTTAACAAATGCACATTAAAACAACTAGTTCCCGGGCAAATACCCACGCCGGACATTGAATTACTTACGTATTTGTCCGGGAATTTTTTTTTAATGTGCATTTGTTAAACGTACTTACGTAACGTAAGTCAAGGGTCACACAGCTAAATGTGAAAATGATTTATTAATTATTTTCAAATCATTTATATTTAATATATTTAAATAGATTTGACCAAGTGAATGAATAATACTCTTTTCTATTTACATCGAACATATCTTCAAATGTTTCTTGAAGAAAACGAAGGTAATTATTTCCATTCAATGTGTTATCAAAAATATATGGGCCGAGAATTCTCGATCCGAACACACCGCATCATACATTAAAACCAAATTTAATTTGTGGTCTACGTTGTACAACTTCTCGTGGATTCTCCTGACTTCAAACATATTCATTGTTCCTGTTAAATATCCCACAATTAGTAAATCGCGTTTTATCTGTCTAAATTATTTTTGTGAGGAACGTATTGTTCTCTTGGCACATGTTTTTGTACCACATACAGAAGACCATTCTCTTATTGGTATCACGGTCATGTAAATTTTGTGAAATTGATACCTTATATGGGTGAAATTTATGTTTTTTCAAAACTCGTACTACAGTCCGTTGAGTAATGCTTGCTTCTGTTGCAATTTGTCTGGTCGATGTGGATGGATATATAATCGCCATTGCTAATACGTTTATTTCCGAAACATCATTAATTTAGTTTTTTTTTTTCAAGTTTCGGTTTTTTAAAGGATCCGTACTCACTCAAATTGTGGTAAATTCTTCTGAATGTTGGTAAAGATGGCTGCCGACGATCCATATATTGATTATAATATTGTTCTGCAGCATCCGCAGCGTTTTTATTACACAGAATGTAACAAACAAGCATATCACGCTTTTCTTCGTTGGATAAAATCATTATCAATTTAAAAAACTTACAACACCAAAAAAATACAAAAAAAAACTTATTGAAAACCAAATATGGAAATGAATTAATGTGTGTTTAGATTAAACAACTGCAATTGTTTTACTTTTGTCTTTTTCATGGCTAACTATTTTTTGGTGTATGGTAAAATTAAAAACGACTGTAACTTATTTTATTTTAAAAATAACTATTGCATATGTTACATCGGATTATGACTTTTAATAAAGTCATAGCCAACTATTGTTTCCATTTAAAAAAAGGTAAGTTTGTGTCAAATCTCTCAAAATATGGGCGAATTTTTTTTTTATTTTTTGTTATTAATCTATGTAAAATTTTCTTTAACTTTGTCCTTTACAGTTTTTTTTCTATCTATGATAATAATAGAGATATATTGATTTAAAAAAATGACACATTTTACTTTTTTCAAAATATCTAGTTACCCTTGACTTTTTAAAATATTTTGAAAGTGTCATTTTATTCGTCTTATAAAATTATACTTCTTTCCCCATTTAACCGTTTTTCTATCTCTTATAGTTTTCGAGATGCCCATAGAGAACATCGAAAAGAACTCACCCTGTACATTGAAAATTGTTGAGCCAATCGCCCTATAAGATAAAATATTGGTCATTCCATTTAAAAAAAAAAAGATTTATGATATTTTTTAAGAGAGCACTGCAAAGTTGACACTTTTGAATTACCTATTCGTCAATTTGAGGTTAAAATTTGCCAAATATATATATATATATATATATACAGAGAGCTTTTTTAATCAGTATACATTTCCCCTATGTATACCTGCAAAATACGCGAGTCAAATGCATTAACGTATGTGTGTTTAGTTGCCTATAACACGCAACTGAACACACACATGCCAAATAGTCAACTAAACATACACACATTAATCGGTTCAATGCATTTGACTCGCGTTTTTTGCAGGTATACACTTCCCCTAATGTATACTGATAAAAAAACCTCTCTGTATATTGCCAAATATATTTCAAAAGTGTCAACTTTGCAGTGCTCTCTTAAAAAATATCATAAATATTTTTTTTTAAATGGAATGACCCATATTTTATCTTATAGGGCGATTGGCTCAACAATTTTCAATATACAGGGTGAGTTCTTTTCAGTGTTCTCTATGGGCATCTCGAAAACTATAAGAGATAGAAAAACGGTTAAATGGGGAAAGAAGTGTAATTTTATAAGACGAATAAAATGACACTTTCAAAATATTTTAAAAAGTCAAGGGTAACTAGATATTTTGAAAAAAGTAAAATGTGTCATTTTTTTTTAAATCAATATATCTCTATTATTATCATAGATAGAAAAAAAAACGGTAAAGGACAAAGTTAAAGAAAATTTTACATAGATTAATAACAACAAATCAAATATATATACAGGGTGGCGCAAGATTCCGATGAAGTCCAATATCTCAGTTATTTAGAAATTTACAAAAAAATATTACTGACATAATTTGTAGCTACTGTAAAACTTCACATTTTAAAATTGGTTTCATATATACAGGGTGTCCTATAATCACGTGACGTATCAAACATATGATTTTTTAAATGGAATGCTATATTTTTTATGTCGATTTTAGATTCTAGGTTAAAAATTAATCATTTCTGGTATAAGGTTTATTAGTCAATTTTTAATATTTTAAAAGTTATAAACAATTTAATGTTGAAATCGATGGAAGTTTAGCGCCTTGTTTTTCAAAATTGAAAAACGATGTAAACTTTCTGTTAATGCAATTTAATTGAAAAAATGCTTAATAATATAAGGAATAATCGTTTGTTACAATAAAGCAAATGTTATGTACAGGGTGAAACAATACGCAAAATGATTTTTTTCTTTTTTCCCTTAAATGGAACACCCTATATTTTTTACACTATTTCGATAGAAAATTGGTTGATCTTTAATTTTTCTATAATAAACTATACCCCTATCTGTTACCATTTTTTAACAATTTAAATTCAAAGTACAAAATTATAAGTTTCGCTTATTATCTATAATTTAAGTAGGCTATAATTAAAACAAATGCAATTCATAATTGTTTTCTGACATTTAATAACATACTTACTTCCTAACCTAAAAGGATATTCAAATGACAATCGATATTTAAAGGCGCATGCAAAATATAAAGAAAATAGTTGCTCGACGATCATTTAGCTAGTTATAATGGTTACTGGGACATATTTTTTAAGAAAAAAATTGTAAAATGTTTGAATAAAAAAAAAATGATGTAAGTGCGTGAAATAAATACATAAAAATGTTAATACTAACAAAATATAATGATATAAGTATTTTATTATTTCACTTAATATCTGTTTTCGGTTTTTCAGTCAACATGAATTGTTTAAATAAATAAATTTAACAAGCATATAGGAATATTTTAAATATCTTTCGAATAATAACCCAAAAATATGGTTGTTGTTAGTTTTTAACAATTAAATTAATCATTTATTGAAGAAGTATGTTTGACTGCACCAGTGTTACAAAATATAAAGTAAAATGTACTTTACTTACTAAATATGATATTAAGCGTAACTTTCACAACTAAATAAATTAGTTGTTCTGGCACTGCCTACTTTGATTAAAAATTCTATATCAAATTTGTATTTAAGATTAAATATTTCAAAAACGGTAAACGGTAGCTATTTAATATGTTATATAAAAAATGAAGAGTGATCAATTTTCTATTAAAATACCATAAAAAATATAGGGTGTCCCATTTAAGTAAAAAGAGAAAAAAATCATTTTGCGTATTGCTTCACCTTGTATATAAAAACTTGTTTTAAGAGAAAAAGAGAGTATTTCTTGTATTATTAAGTATTTTTGCATTTGTATGGCGTTGACAGAATGTTTATTTCATTTTTCATTATTGAAATATTAGGCTCTAAACATCTATCGATTTCAACATTCATTTGTTTATAACTTTTAAACTATGAAAAACTGACCTATTAAATCTGATATAAAAAATGAATATTTTTAAAGGTAGAATCGAAAATCTTCATAAAAAATATATCATTCCATTTAAAAAAAACATATGTTTGATACGTCACGTGATTATTGGACACCTTGTATATATGAAACTAATTTTAAAATGTGAATTTTGACAGTAGCTACTAATAATGTAAGTAACATTTTTTTGTATATTTCTTTATAACTGAGATATTGGACTTCATCGGAATCTTGCGCCACCCTGTATATATATATATATATATATAATTGGTCGCCGTTTCCTGTAAAACCGGAAATGAAAGAAAGTCAAAATATTTTCCGTTATGTGGTCGCATTTAACCGTACAATGTAGAATTTTTAAAATGTTTAACTTTCCCCGGACCCAAGTGTGAAAATTATTATTATCGTAAAAATTTTCGAATCGCCAATTTCAACGAATATGCACAGGGAACTCCCCTGAGTCTCATTAAGTGCAACTTTACTCTTAGAGATTTTTCATTTTTTAATCGGATAAAAAATGTTTTAAATAAAAGTTGTAGATCTTGAAAAAATAAATAATTTTCGTTATAAAACTTTTATTATAGGACCTTCAGTTTCCACTTTATAAGTGGACGAATTTAATCTACCTGAGTATTTTCCTTAGAAATAAACAATTATTTTTATAATTTTCTGTATGTTGGCTGTAGAGACTTTAATATTTTAAATAATTTTTTTACGTCAACAAAACATCAAAATACCTTTATATTTTATATTGTGTGGAAACATTTGTAGTTTTTGTGAGGTAAGTAATACCAAATTAACTTCTAAATATTTGGCTTTAACTTTCCAAGACAAAAATTCTAATTTCCATTTAATAACTTTTCATTTGCTATTAAATAAACTCATTTGACCAATTTACCGGGGAATGTACAACGATGGACACAAAACCACTTTTTTGAAATCTTAATTTCACATCTCATTATTAAACAAAAAACAATAGGCTATAAATATAATTTTAAATTTCTATTAATTATATAGATATTCTAAAAAAACGTAGAAAATAGGTCACTGGTCCTCCCTAAGAATCCTTACCAAACTCAGGCATCCCAACAACCCACTTCACAATCCCTCCAATGAATACCTTTATGAATCCACCCAAATCCCACCCATATCCCAGCGTATATTAGCCTTAAGTAAAAAAATTGCCAATAATTCTGATAATCTACCCCTTCTTACAAAATTCTGTATTCCCCGTAACCCTAATATCCTTCCTAAATACAAACATCCTACAATCACCATTCATCAATTCATTTGCGCAAATCATCAGGATAGTTCAGCTAGCTAGCATAGATTTTTCTTTAACTTCATCATAAATTCACGACAGGGCAGAAAGATCTCTGGTCGATAGCCCAGACAGACCAACACCTATATGTATTGTTATTATTTATTTTGTTATATTGTTAAAATTATCTATATAGTCTGAATAAAGATATATATATATATATATAGGTCACTGGGTTAAATTCGTACCATCATACTACTCGTTGATATCAATTTATTATTTATATGAAAATTATTTCATCGATGCGCCTTAATAACATATCATAAAATAAGTGTAATTATTCACTGCGTTCCATATTTAACCGTTCAAAAAACCAGGAAATAAATTCCTAATAATTTCCCGGCAATAAATCAATCAATTGAATTGTATCGTATCTAAAGGGGCCAAACATTTCCGTGTAATTACATTTGCTCAGATAGCGTCGGAACAGTTTCGTTTGACGGGTGTCGTATTTCCGATGGACGCCTTCTTATCACACGGAAGGCGCGTCGCTATTAAAAACAAATTAAGGGCGAGTCTATCAATTGCAGCGGGTCGCTTTTAACGAAACTACTCACCCAGTAAGTTCTTGTTGAAAAAGAGATGGTCGTTTTTATCGTTCTTGGATACCTTGAAGATCAACTTGCATACGCCGCTCAGGTTGTTTCCGGTGACTTTCAGCTAAAATTAGAAGTTAGTTATTTAATAAATGAATCAAATAAGGATTTTTAAAACACTTCTAACTGAAATCAAAAATAATTATTATTACTTTATAGTTTATCATCGATTAAGTAATTTATGGTCGGATTCACAAAAACTAGGTGGACGTATAAATTGTCCACACTACACATTTCAATTTCACTTGAAATAATTTGTCTTAACATGTGCCATTATGTTAATGAACATTATTATATGTTGATTTGATGAAATTCGCACACAATATTTTAAAATCAATATTTTTTATATAGTGTATTTGAATAGTTATTTTATACAGGGTGATTCTAAATTGATGCTAACAGCGATTTAATTATTCATACATTTTCGTTTGTTTAAAATATCTTTTTTCCTCAAATTTACAGCCTTACAGCATGGGAAATGTTTTTATTTCATAAATCCATTGTAAAAGTATGTATAAAATTTAAATTTGACAGATCACTTTTTCTAATAAAATTACATTTTTTGTCATATATTTGTGACTATAAAATGTTAACATGAGGAGGGTGAAAAACGACACTTATAATTATAATTTAATTTAACAACTTTAGAAATTTGCAAAGCACAGCTATACATATGAGGCATATTTCCCGAAACAAATGTCTGCAGATGGCCTTATATTACGTAACATTTTTTGTTTCTTGTATTACATATTCTTGAATCAACCTTTGTTGTGTTATACAACATGTTATTGCTATGCAACAGCGAATGTCGTGTATTTGCTTGAGAAGTCGTTGTGTTGATGGGTATTTGTACTTACGTAACGTAAGTCAAAAAGTCGCAATAGCTAAAGAGAAAATAATTATTCAGTTGAGTAAATTAATTACTTTCAATTTTTTTATTTGATTTAATCCTTTAAATAGTTTCCATACGAACTTTTCAATGGGACAACATTTTTCTATTTTAAAATTTAATTTAAAAAAAGAAATTCAGTTTGCAATTTTTCAGTCTCTTGACATTTTCTTCCAAAATTGACCGACGAATTTCCAATCATGGATTTGCTGGACCGGCGCTTCCAACAAATTCATAATTTCATTCTATATAACAATAAGTTTTCTTTATAAATTTTAACAACTGAACCTATTATTTCACCATTAAATGTGGATTTATTGGGGTTTAATTGTTAAATCTAAACAGTAAAATTTGTAAACCATTCATAAAGATTTCGGTATATCCATGTAGAAAGAGTGGATGAATAATAAAAAAATTATGTTTTATCACCAAAATAAATGCGGTAAGTTCTAATTAGTTATATTAAGTGATGGGTAAGAACGATCAATCAATGATCGATCAGTTGAAGTATCGAGCCGATGACGCTGATTGGAAAGATCAAACAGATCGAGCTGATTGAGCTAAAAAAAAAAACGTCGTGAAACATATTTGGACCATTTCTTAAAAAAATCACCCCTATGAAATTATTCTTTAAAAATCATATAAAATCATCTCCCTCAAAAATTACTCTCTAAAATGTATCCCCCGAAAAATAACACGAATAAAACACCCTCTAATTAAACTTTTCCTGTTATTGAAATTAAAAGGTAACTGTAAAATTACAACCCCTCTTAAAAATCACCTCTTCAAAAAAAAAAAAAAACATCGCTGTAAAATTAAAAATATAAAATTCGTAACTGAAAGAAATAGTGTGATTCAATAATCGACCTTACCTAGAATAACCTATTCGCTCGAGCCGAGCCGTATAAAAGAATCAATCTACTGAAGATAGAAATCCAAAAAGATCGAGCCAATCAAGTGGTTTGAAATTTTCGAACTGATTGGAAAGATCGAGTCGCTTGAGCATTTAAAAAAAATCGAACCGATCAAAAAGATCACCTGCGAGGATCAAGTAGTTGATCTTATTTGATCGATCTTGCCCATCACTAGTTATTTTTAATAATAAAGTTTCGATTACGCTGATAAATGATGTTTTTCATGGGACATAAATACATCAATAATTTCATATAAAATAAATGCACTAATTTAACAAAATATATTGACTTGAAATAATACGAAAATATTAATAAATAAAAAGACTTCGTATAATAAACGCGAGATAAAAATTTGCAAGTAATCTCTATAATCAACCCTTCCTCTCAAACCTAAACATTCCTTCAAAATATATACATTGATACTTTAGATAGCAAGTGCGGATATTTTTATTGTACATCACCATAAATTTAAGACTGGGTAGAAAGAACTCCGGTTTTATAAATATATTATCGAACAAGCTTACGTTTCAATTTTACTTTAAATAATTTTTTAATCAAGAATGTTTCATATTGATATTAATTGGATATGTCATTCAATCACGTCCGTCGTATCCACCTCATTCACGGAGAAAATTATACGTTTTTGATCAATTATTCAAGCCAAAGCTGTACTGACGAGAGATAAATCCCGAAACGCGAGTTTATAGAGGGCCTTTTTTAACATATTTAGTTTTGTTTGTATGGAATATTCTTGATTAAAAAAAAACGTTGCTTTATCAGGTTTACTAGATGCAACGGCAAATATCTATTTTATAATTCAAGGTACGGCGTGGGTATTTGCCCGATAGCTATTTGAATTTTTCTATACTTAATTTGCAAGTATTTTATTGCAGAGCAACAAGAAAAAAATACAATGAAATTAAAAAAGGAAAAACTCGTAAATCTTACATTGTAAGTATTTTTTTTGCAAATGGAAAAAAGGATTGAACAAATTTTATTGCTCATTGCCAATTTTTTCCTTGTTTAATTTCATTAATAACTGAAAATGTGTGAATCATCTTTCTTTCATTTTATTTAACTACAAAGAAAATAATTAAACAATTAGTTTATTTTTTATTCTTTTAATTTACGTAGACTTCAAAAATTTAATAATACAAATGGTATACCACTTAAAATAAGCATGTACACATCTAATTCCGGTATAACAGGACATGTGACCATCCTTAAAAGATTTTAGCTGAAATTGATTTGTACTAACTTCTTTTTCATAATTTTCTAATATCTACTTATCGAGATATCGCTATCCGCCATTCGCCGTATCGTTTAACTCAGTAATTGAAGGGTATATCAAGTTGACACTCTTAACTTTAACTTTAAAATGTCTATGAGTATTATCGAGTTTTTTTTTTCTTCTTAAGAGTTGTGCAAAATTACAGGTTGTTAAATGTTATCACGCCGCATAATTCGTGTGCAGTTGCATTCTGCGGAAATAGGCTCAGCTTGACATAAAATAAATCGATATCGTATCACAGATTTCCATTCAACAAATACAAACTGGATTTCACTCCCCTTATATATATATTTTTTTTTCTACGCCCACTACATAAAATTCCATAATATGTTAATTTTTAATTGTGCCGTAATCGCCGGAAGTGTGCGTAAACTTCTCAAAGATTCTGTTTCCAGAAAATGTATATTTTTCATTGGATCGTTATTCGTGTCTATAAAACAAATAGTCATTACTTCCATGCGCAATAACTAATAACCCGGGATTATTAGGATAAAAATAAGACTTGAAAATAAAAAAATATGCTTTTCAATTAAAATGTAATGTTAAATTTTCTAATAACAATTAAGTTACAGAAATATTGGGCCCGTAGATTTACAAAAACAAAACAAACAAAAAACAGCAAAACGTAAATCTACGATAACGCTATAAAAATTATACTAAACCATGCTTGCCGCATATATAAATAAAACAAAATATCTGGTCTGTTCATGTCAAGTGAGGTCGGCTTTGAGTTAATATCTGGTTGCGATCACCTTTTGTACGCTGGATGGGAAGCTAGTCGGCGGCTGTTCTGCTCTCTGGCAACTGGATACCCAAGATAATACGATAGCTACCAAGCGATATTACTAATCTCCTAAGAGCCTAAAAGAGGATAGCGCGTTTTGAACGTTCGTCGTTTTTATTTTTCTTTTCTCGGTGTTTCCGCGATAGCGCATAAACGGCTAAATGGATTAATCCCAAACTTTATATCTAAGCTTTATATAACAGTGGAATGATCTGAAAAGCTTTTAGTTAGAATCAAAACTCATTAAGTGCAACTTTACTTTTAGCATTTTTTTCATTTTTACTTTCTCCGGACCCCTGTCCAAGGGAAAGTATTGTGATCGTGAAAATTTTCGAACCGCCAATTTCAACATGTATGTACGTTTTGAGGTCCCCTGAGTCCATTCCATCGAGTTTTGAAAAATGTCTGTGTGTGTGTCTGTGTGTTTCAAATAATTAAGCTTTTTACATTTGTTAATTATTTTTAAAGGTTTGAATTTAGAAAGATCGAAAAAGTGGCCCTCATCTATACAATGTTTTTCGAAGCCCGTCTTTCCCTGATTGTTTAATATGGATTTTTTATTTTCCTTTAGACGGGTATTCAAATTTCTGCCAGTTTGGCTAATTGCTTCACAATCGTTACATTGTATTTGATAAACGCGACTCCTTCGATCCTTTTCGGTTTGATCTTTATTATTAATCAATAGTTTGCCTAAATTGATTTTATTAATGCACATTGTATTTATTTTTAGGTTGCTTAAAATATTAACAATACACTTTATATTTTTTAAACCAAGTTCAAATTCAGTGTTTTAAAAATGTTTCACCAAGTGTTGGATGAGTCTACAGTTAAAAGTCTATGAACATTAACTGGTGTTGATGTACGTATCATCTAATTACTGGACTAGAAACTTATTGAGTGTCAATATTTGTTTTTAATAGACAATCTCTCTAAATTTCTAAATTTCTTAGCACTTATTAACAATGCAATGAAATGTCATAGGAAAAACTGTTAATCATATTAACATTTCAACTTCGTTTTAATTCATCCAGGGGCTTAAAATTATATTGTTTTAGAAGTATTATAACTTATAGAGCTGAGGCGATGATAATAATAAATCATAATAATGTTCCTAATGTTGTTAGGTCAATCACTGACAACATAAGTATTGATTTACTTACAGACACACATTTTTAAAAAGGCAAGTATCAAGTTTTGTGAATTCGACCATAATAATTGCTATTTTCTTGGACTAAAAAGGTTTGAAAAATAACTGCTTCCTGTAAAATTTAAAATTATTAATTAAATAATTGAAATTAAAATTAAACTTCGTGGATTGCATCTTCACATTTAACTAAAATATTGAATTCACAATAGATAAACGTTTCCGAACTGATAAAATGAAATAGAAAGACGTATAGTCGATAGCTAGTTGGCAAATGAATTTAAATTATTCAATATTTTAGTTAGAAAATTTTAAATGCACATAAAAATGTTGGAATAATATAAATTCATTTTATAGTGTATACTAAATGTTAATATTTATTAAAATATTTGTAATTTTCTAATCAGAGTTATTTGTATATATATATATATATATATATGTATATTATTTGGGTGCATAAAAGTAACTAAATTTCAACAACATATAGTGCGGATTTTATTTCATTGAGCATTGCTTGCATTTTTCATCTATTGAAATAATCAGCAAAATTTCATCAATGTCATAAACAATACATGAAGGTATTGTTTATGACTGTGTCTATTTAGAATGTGATTTTTTATTTTGTGCATGAAAAAACTTACTGCCAAAATAATCCTTGCTATGCACAACAGAAGCTCCTCATTTTGTGATTCCACATACTTGTATAGACATTTCAAAACGTTAATCTTCATTTTTGAACTGATCTTAGTCCTCATCATATCCTCTTTCTCCATACAATCATACAGAGACGTCAACAGACGAACTACCACGTCATCGTTGTTCTTCTTCTTGCTCTCCTGATTCAGGGCCTCGATGACGCCGTCCACGGTGGTGATCCTCTCCACGTTCTCCCCCTGGAGGGTTTCTAGAGTACAGACAGTAGTTGGTTTATTCGCACTACTGTTCGGCGCTTTGTTTAGAAAATAACCTGTTTTTACGAACAGCGCCTCGGAATGCTCGATTATCTGCTTGTTGTCGAAGATTTTTGTAAGGTTTTGCGGACCGAGGAGCAGGCACTGGGAGAGGTTTTGTTGTTGGCGGGAGGGGCGGCCAAACGGGGTTTCGCTGCGGAGGTTTTCGTTGTAGTCGGTGCGTTCTTGAGGGGAACTGAAGGCGTTTCGTACTTGTCTCGGACTTGGCGTTTCGTTTTCTTCGGGTACTATGAAAAAAAAAAAAAAAAGATGAAAATGATTATAACGATATGTTGACATCGAATTAAAATGATAGTGCCAAAGAATGACTTTTCTCTTTGAAAATTATACAAATTTATATCTAATAATAATCATTGTATTATTATAAATATATATTTTAAAATTTTCAAAAATTTTGGAGTATTTGATCATAATTAACACTATTCTATAATGGTTATTTGAGGTAGTATCAAAATGTTATGTAGTTATCCACTGGTTTCCAGCTGAGTTCATGGCTGGAAACCAGTAGCTAACTTCCGATCATTTATTTACTAAGGGGACTCTAACGCCTTCATTTCATTAAATTGGATCTAGATTTAATTATTTGGGTTTTGTAGGATGCATTTATTTTTATCATTTATAATTTTTATTTGATGGATTAATTTCTCACTTAACCCATTGACACACGAAGCCGGCAAATCTCCGGTCAACTATATTATGGTATTAAAGTACTAAGCCGTAATCATTTTATGCATAAAAATCTTTATCATGTAAATATCGTTGATAAAGAATTACGAATTATATTTTGATGAGACAATATAATTACTACAGTATTCTAACTTGTATTTTGACAACCAACAGTGTTTCCAAAATGGCCGCCAGTAGCTGTAAACGATTTCTTCACGCTCCTAATATTTAATCAAATGAAGTTGAAATGGAACAATTCTGGAAAGTTGTAGTGAAGGTGAAATTGAAGAAAGTGCTAGCGATTCAAGTGATTTAACATCTTATAAAAACGATTGGGAGTGTTCGGACAGTGATTCTGAAGTATCAAGTGACAATTCAATAAAAAAAACACGTAGAGCACGAGTAACTTAGCAAAAAAGCAAAAATTTGGAATACAGACTTAGTTCAGAATTAATTAATTTAATTCAATTCATTTCGTTTAATTTTATTTGATTTTGATTTAAATTGAATTAATTTGGTTTAATTTAATTTAAATTGAATTATTTTGATTTTTTTTATTTAATATAATTGATTTAATTTGCCTGAGTATAGTTGATTTAATTTAATTAATATATTTTAACATCTTTAAATTCTGTAAGGCAGGGCTATACTGACGAGGTATAGATCCCGAAACACGTATCTACAGATTGCCTTATATTAAGTAACGTTCTTTTTTGTTTTTTTACATTGAATTTTTATCGAATCAAAAATTTGTTGCGTGATTCAATATTTTATTGATAAGCAACAGCCGGTGTATTTTATGTAATTCAATGTCTGGTGGGGTATTTTCCCGGGAAGTGGTTGTTTCAATATACATTTGTTTAAAGTACTTACGTAACGTAAGTCAAAATGTCACAGAGCTAAATGTGGAAATAATTTAATCATTTTTATTTTTTATTAAAAATTCATTCAACAATAAATTATTTCAAAAATATATTCTCGAAATATAGACTCAATGAGGAGTTGTATATCGACGAATTATTGATGACGTTTCGCAGAGACCTTGGTTACGTCGAATTCAACAAATCAAACACAGTTATATTTAGCACACACATTTACACAATATGCGAATCTTGTTCGAGATATTGCCTAGATTTAGAAATATATACAGGCAAAAAAACAGAAATTCTTTATTTACTTACTTGTGAAGGAATCATGCATAAGCTGATGAAGCCATATACTTCAAATCGGTACACAGAGTTCATAGATAACTGGTATCCATCTCCAGTTTTATTTCAGAGAAATAGCAATTTGATATTTTATTTATATTTTATTATCAAATTTAAGTTGATATATGGTAAACGATAGCACCCGCTCCGATTCCACCAGCTAATCGGCTATTCCCCATTGAATACGGTAAACGTAACGGATAACTGTTATGTTAAATTTAGGCTCAACAATAACAGGTGTTGTAACGTTTATGAATAATTCCGTATTCCGTATCGAATATACGATTCTTCTAATATTAAAATAGAACATAGTTTTGCTATAATTAATCAAAAGCTATTGAAATCCAATCTAGTAAATTGCGCGCGTGTATGTAAATTGTATAATAGAAGAAAACTAAAATGCAACAATAAACGAGTGTGAAGTTAGCAATAGATTCCAGAAATAGATTTTAATTTTAAAAAATCAATTGAGTAAATTGTTAGTATTTTAGAGTAAACATTTTGATAAAACCTTTAAAAATGTTTTGTTTTAATTTTAAAATCTATTGTTGGAATCTATTGCTAACTTTACACCCGTCAACAATAAGCCATAAACCGAAAAACGGACTCGAAGCGTCTGTAAATGCAAATCACTTGTACCTCCGTGTAGACTCGAAATGTTCATAAGGGGCTCATAAAAAATCTATGTTGTGCTTAGTTTTTTTTTTCTGATTTAACATTTGTAATTTTTTAGATGCTTACATATAACATATAACGATAATACCACTGTGGTATTTTCCCCGGCGATTTCGGTCAAATAAGCTTTTGAAAGAACATTTAATAGTAAATGAAAAGCTATTAAATGAAAATATGCATTGTTGTCTTTGAAAGTTTAAGCCAAATATTTACAAAAATGTTACAAATTATTTTTGTTATGTCTTACCTCACAATGACTTTACAATATGGCGCTGAGATATGTCCCAAACTCTCGGAAAAAAAACCAACGTCGTTTTCATACTGAAGCCCAGTAAAGCAAACTATACTGATCTCAAGTCATAATGCCAATCACAATTTCGTTTCTTCTTAAGACACCGGAAAGGATTTTTGAATATAAGAACATCAGCTCTAATTAGACAGCCGCTCATGACAAGGAGTTCTGCCGACTCCGCCCTGCATAATGTAGTGAGCAGTGGTGTTTTTGTTGTGATTGAATGTGCCAATCGTATAGTAATAGTGGAGGAGTGAATGAAACTTATTCAGTAAAATTGATACAGGCTATTCACAAGGAGGTGTCTTATCACCTCTACTATGGAATATGGTTCTGGTTAGCCTTCTATATGAACTTCAGAAATTAGACCTGTTTGTGTCGGCCTATACTGATGACTTAGCCATACCTGTATGTAGCAAGTTTGAAGCACCATTTGCGATTAAATGCAAGGTGCTCTAAACACAGTTTCGTAGTGGTGCAATGATCACTCCTTATAAGTAAATCCTGCCAAAACGGAGATGGTCCTATTCACAAAGAAAAGGAAGGTGACGGAAAGTGGGATCCGGAACGTTAACAGCTGTGCGGAAAGTTAGACCTTTCAACCTCAGTTGACTATTGTGTACCGATATTTATACGGAGCATACCCTGCAATGTTACTGTCCAACCCACTAGACGAATGAGAGAATCGACTATAAGGATCTACAAAGATTGATCTAAAAAGATGGACTATAGCTGATGGGTACAACACTCTCTAGTGCGTCTCCTTCCTCTCTCCCTGTATAACATGTTACACACCAATGCCCTAGAGAAATTTAGGAAGCGTTGGGATGATATTGAAGGCTGCAAGCTCTCCAAAAAACACTTGTGTATCCTAAAAAGATATCAGCGAAACGGTACATACAACTGTTAGGAGGAATCTCAGGAAGTTACATGCCATCCTTACTGGTCACTGTAGGCATTTTGACGTTTTATTTGACATACAAATAATTGTTTTTTTAAGGGAATCAGGCGGACGTAACTCTTCCGCTTATATAATGCAAATTGAACATCTTAGGATAAAAAGTTATATAAATAAAAGTATTTCTTGTTTCATTTCAAACATATTTCTATCCAAATAAAAAAAAAATAATCGCTGAGAGTAAATTTGCACTTAATGAGTTTTTATTCTAACCAAAAGCTTTTCAGATATATTAAATAAAAATGATTTGAAAATAATTAATAAATTATTTTCACATTTAGCCCTGTGACTTTTGACTTACGTTACGTAAGTACGTTAAACAAATGCACATTAAAACAACTATTCCCGGGCAAATACCCACGCCGGACATTGAATTAAATGATGTACACCTGCCGTTGCACATCAATAAAATATTGCATAATGCAACAAATTTTGATCCGAGAAAAATTTATTTTTTTAATGCGAAAACAACAAAAGGAACGTTACTTAATCTAAGGCCATCTGCAGATAATTCCACTTTTATAAAAAGCTTGGATATACCGTTTTCAATTTTCATGCAAATTCTATGGACAGTGATGGTGATGAATAAACATTTATTTTTTTGTAGTTTAAATTTAGTTTTACAATAAATCAATAAAAAGACAAAATTTTAAAATTCTGCTATTTAAACCCCATTAAAGAAAGGTTTGGTTTAAAAATAACCTCGAAAAGTGGTAAAACGTTATGATAACTTGCACAATTTTGGTGACTGCTATTTACCAATTTACCAAATCGTCATATAATGTGACCTTTAATAACGAACTGTTAAAAATAACGTTTACGATAAGGAATAGGGCCGAATAGCACTGTGTGGTGTGTCAGTGGTGGTGCATGAGAGAGGCAATGCGAGTTGTTTTCGCATAGTTTGTCTTATGCAACACGTCACGTATTCTCGCATAGTCCAATGTTGTTATTCATGCAATTTCTAACCATGTATATAAACTATTCAAATTCAAGAGGCAGTGCGTGTAAAGAAAATCACGTGAACGGCGAGAATACTAAGGGTCGGGCGAGCCGCCGTAACCTCCCGACCACAAATATATTTTAAACCATCTGAATACTTAAATGTTTAATGAACTACTACTATATCAGGAACTACCTGGAGCTTTCAGATAAAAAAATCTTAATGAAATAAGAAAATGCTAGAAATACTTTTAAAGTTTCTAACTTTTCTGGTAGGGGGTGCAATAAACAGTCGAAAATATAAAAGTGATATTATCTTAAGAACAGTTCTAATAATCCTTAATCTACACATTATGAAATCACGATGAGTTTATGAAAGAAAAATGTTATGGACTTTTTTGTTTTACTTTTGAATTATAATGTGGGGGAAGGTCAGAATTTGTAAAAAGCAAATGTCAACTCTTTTGTTTTTTAACCGATTTCAATGATTTTTATGTCATACGAAAGAACATGTCAAACTGAATAAATTTGTTGACAATAATCACAAAAATAAGTGACTTCATCGCCTAGGTGGCGCCAAATTACAAAGTAGAAAAAAAAATTCCAATTTTCTTCAAAAAAAATATGGTATATACTTTTTAGGCTGAATAGAAAGAGGGTTACAAAGTAAGAAATTTAGTGGAAACCGCAAGTCTATATTTTAATTCGATCACAAGTTATAATTACAAGAATTTCTATAATTATTAATGTAACTTTTTATAATTTTATGGGTTAATTTAAAATAAAATTGTTTATAACAAAAGTAAGAAAATTAAACATTTGTTTACCGTTAAGCATATTATTTGTTTATTATTATTATTTGTAGTTTTAAAATTAGTGTTTTTTTTTTTCATTTTTTTATTAAAATATTTCTTATAATATAGGTAGAATTTAATTTAAAAAAACATGCCCAATTTATATTTAAAACAATCGCTTATTGTTTATACAATTAACTAAACAAGTAAACAACCATTTCCTCTCCAGGAATACCAGTATATCCATTGCTTAAGCCTTTGCATTTTAGATCTATAAGATTTTGTCTTTTTCTTTGTGGGCCTGGCTTGATAAAAAATATCCTTAAATTTGCCCCATAAATAAAAATCTAAACAAATTTAGATAATCTGTGTTTTATATTTTTTTATATTTTTGACTGTTCATTACGACCCTACCGGAAGAGTTACGAACTTGAAAATTATTTCCAGCATTTTCTCATGACCAATTTCATTAAGAGTTTTTTTATATCATAGCTCTAAGTAGTAGTTCCCAAGATATGGTCGGCGACCTTTCTTATTTGGACACGCGGAACAACAATGAGATATTATTTAAATTAAAGTGGAAAGGAAACTTCTCTAATGAAATTTGAACCCATGTCCCCCGATTTCTAGCCGAGTATATTACCAACTACATCACATAGATATGTGAAAACAAATCTCCAGTGCTTCAAGTTCACTTATATTAAATTTATGCAGACTTTCGTGATGCGACATTGCATGAATTTCTCATTATTTGACTTTAGATGGGAACAACAAGATGGATAAAATCCAATTAGACCAGTTTATTTGGCATATATTTGTCGTCAATTAAGAATTTTTTGGCTTCTCCGAAGGTCTTTTACGGTGACGGCTCCTAGAGATGCAAAAATCATCTGATAGCAAACATTGTAATTGTTTTGCATTAGGAATGAGTGAATACTGTCGTTGATCGTTCGATTTTAAGAAAGAAAAAAAATAGTTTGAAAAAATAGCGGCCTCATGAATAAAAAAGTGCTTTTTCGGGTCTAAAAATCTGTTGTTGATCGGTTGTAAACAATAGAAAATATATAATAGACAAAACCCGAACAATCAACGATTATAAAAAATATTTAGAATACGAGACAAAATGCCGCTGATATATTGAAGTCACCGACATTGAAAATATGGTTTCGAGATAATCGCGTTTAAAGATTTGAGATGTGTTCATTAGGGCCTCGACCAACTTTGCATAAACTGTCATAACTTCGGCAATTTGTATCCAATCTTTTTAGGAAATAATCTTAAATTAATGTTTGAATTTCACTTAACTTTTATAAAAATATATGTAATTGTCTGAATAAAGATACTTGTATACATAATATAAATGTGTTTTATTAAATACAATGGGTCAAAAAATCGTTACACACGTTTTATTTTTAGAGGAGCACCCATAAAATTGCTTTGACTCCACTTGAACTTCGCGTGACTAATTTCCTTACTTATTTATATTTTAAGAGTATGATAAGTTTTTGTATGTATACAAAACAACACGTTACGCCGCCTTCTAAAGGGAAACAAACATTGAGTTATTAATTTCGGCGTATATTAAACCATTCGATTTTTTAATGTTTTTTTTTATTCCAAAAGAAAATTCTAACTACATCGTAATAAAATGGCTAGACTAATAAATTAACATGAATGTTGATTCAAAAAAGCAAAACTCATTGTTTAACATAAATTATTTACGTTGACAATTGTACATGATGACTGAATGCGCAGAAATTTTAAGCTAAATTGAACATTACAAGAGTTTAGAATTGAATATTATTGAATATTAATTGAAAAGAAAAAGGCTAAATTATAGAAATAGACAGCGGGATTTTACACTTTTTGTTTACGTAATAGTATGTATTAATTCACGGGATACATTAATCTGAAGTATGTTTTTGACGGAATTCGGCGCAATTCGAATTCAAAGTTGCAAATTTGAGGTTATATGCCTTCATATTTTCGGTAAAGTAAACACATTGCGGGAGTAAATTACACATGCCAAGAACTTTCCTCCAAAAATATCCAGTAATAAATTCAAACTATAGCATTTTATTCGTTTTTTAAATCTAATATCTCATTATTAATTTTACACAACATTTTACGTTTAAAATAATGGATATGTAATTCTAGATCGAATAGAAAATAATTGAATTTTTATTGTAACATTTATAATATAGATGGCGCCAACTCTACTTATCATTTAAAAATGCAACATCAATAATAATTAGTGAAACAAATTTAAATATTTAATCTAATATATATTGAAGATGAGCTGTTTGTATTGTTATATAATATTTCAAATAAAGATAATTAACAAGTGAGTGATCATTTTTTCTAACCAATAATTCAAATGTTTCAATATTTTACTGTCGTTTATTATAAACAAAAAAAAATGGTGAATTCGGTCAAATAAGTTATTGGTCGAAAATTTAATAGGAAATAAATGAAATGTTAATTAAAAAAATGGAAAATGTTATTTCTTACCTTACAATGGATTCAAAACATTTTTCCACACTATTTTTCATTTTTTGAAGCTGGAAGCCTTTACAAATGATATATTAAATATGATGGCACTTTGTCGTTTCATTTGACAAAAAAAATATTTCAATTATTAAAGTCTCCGCAGCCAACATAAAGAAGATTATAAAAGTAATTGTTTATTTCTAAGGGAATTTATCAGGTGGATGAAATTCTTCCGCTTATAAAATGAAATATACTACAATAAAAGTTGACAAAAATTACTTCTTTTTTCAAGATCTATAACTTTTATTTCAAACATTTTGCAATACGAATTAAAAATTGAAAAATCGCTATGAGTAAAGTTGCACTTAATGACTTTTGATTCTAACCAAAAGCTTTTCGGATTAGTTCACTATTATATTAAGCTTAGATATAAAGTTTGGGTTTCATACATTTAGCCGTTTATGCGCTATCGCAGAAACACAAATCCACCCAAAGATTTTTACTTTCCCTGGATTTTTACTTTCCCCGCTAATTTCAACAAATATTCACGTTTTGAGGTCCCCTGAGGCCATTCCATTGAGTTATGAAAAATGTCAATGTTTCCGCGATAGCGCATAAACGGCTCAAAGGATTAAACACAAACGTTATATCTAAGCTTTTTATAGCAATGGAAATATCTGAAAAGCATTTGGACAGAATTTAAACTCATTAAGTACACATTTAGTCTTAGTGTTTTTCATTTTTTAATTCGGATAGATTTTTTTTTCAATGTTGTAGATCTTGAAAAAGTAAATAATTTTTGTTATAAAACTTTTATTATAGGATCTTCGGTTTTCATTTTTAAGCGGAAGAATTTCGTCTACCTGATAAATTCCCTTAGAAATAAACAATTATTTTTATGTTGGGCCAACGAATAAAACTGATGATGTGTCATTCATATTACTTTCCCCGACGAATTCGGTGAAATGAGTTTTTGAATGAACAATTAATATTAAATGAAAATTTATTAAATAAAAATTTGAATGTTTGAATTTTAAAGTTAAATCAAAATATTTAGAAGCAATTTTGTCATTTCTTTCGTTGACGCAATATATTCTATGTTATTTTAATCAAGTCATTTTGACGTTTTATTTATCATTAAAATAATTATTTCAATAATTAAAGGCATCACGGCCAACATAAAAATGATTATAAAAATAATTGTTTATATTTAAGGGAATTTATCAAGCAAACGAAATTCTTCGGCTTATAAAATGAAAACTGAAGGTCCTACAATAAAAGTTTTACAGCAAAAATTATTTATTTTTGCAAGATCTACGACTTATATTTGAATCATTTTTCTATAGGAATTATAAAATAAAAAATCGTTAAGAGTAAAGTTGCACTTAATGAGTTTTTATTGTGACCAAGAGCTTTTCAGATCATTGCACTGTATTTTTATTACAGAGATGTAAAGTTATAAAGTTTCGGTTTAATCCATCCTACAGTTTATGCGCTATCGCGGAAACTGTTACCGGCGTGTCACTTTGACACGTCGTAACACGTTTAATTTTAATTCGCGATTCGATTTAACATCGGACCTCATTGTATTTCATTTCATCTTCTCAAAAATTAAACATTTTCTTAATTTGAAAATCCATTAAGTTCGGCAAAGAAATGTTTCCTTTGTATCCTAGGGTAATAAAACAATAAACCGACAGCGTATTTTCGGGATAAGTAAATAGAACTCAGAAATTCCGAATTTCTTCGTAATTTCCAAATCCGCCTGAACGGGATTATGAAAATCCGAAACGTGCCGAAAACAAAAGGATACCGGCTCAGAGCCGAACAAGGGGCAGATTACGTTTCGAGACCGCCCGGTGATTGTTGGGTCCCGAAAATACGCTGACCGTAATTAAGGTACCATAGAAATATTTCTTAGGTTTGTACAGTTTTGCAAAAAGAGAAAAAAAAAAAATAATAATACAATTAAAACTAAATTAAATTCTTTATCAAGTTGATATAGTACCAGTGAATTCAATCTAGAATCGAATCATGTTTACTTGTTTGTATTTTTTTTCCCTTCAATTTTTAAATGTATCTTTTACTTAAATAATATTATTAATCAAGAATATTGTTCCCTCTTAGATTCGTAAATTTAAGCACATTATATATAATTATCTTTATATTAGTCTCTAGTTAAAATGATTTTTAAACATTTTAGTAAGAGAAAGGACAACTATTTTTATTTAAGTAATCAATACGGACTCTGTACAAATTGTATATATATATATATTAATTTAGTCAATCTCTTGACAAACATTTTTTTTTATTACACGGTAATAAGACATAGCCTATTACCCACCAATAGAAATTGTAATATTTTATATTTTCTTTAACTGGCATTTTTTTAAAAATCTGTTATTTATCAATTCACTAAATTTCGGAGATGTCACTCTCAAAACTGATATTGCCCAAATGACGCCCGACCAATTAGCGTCGAGCAAGGGTCCGACCAATAACGCTTGAGAGTGATCGTCCAAGCTTTGGGGATGACCAATAAGTGGTAAGAGTAAGCACCCGCACCATCGCCTTAGCCAATGAGGTGCGGGCTCTGCAACCCCCAAACTTACTCCCTGCGGAGACACTGAATAAAAGCAAAAGACGAACCCGAATAAGGCAGTTGGTGTTTAGCTGTTAAATCAGTACCAGTGTGTGTTAAAGGAAAGTAAAAGTGCCAGTCAGTTTATTTTTTTGGTGGTTAATAGTTTAATTCAAGGTAAAGGTTTTACGAGATATATTTGTTGCTTACTTAAAAGAAAATGTTTGTCAGAGATAATCATTGGGCTATTCTATATAATACGAATAAGTAATTTTTTTGTAAATTCATTTATTAATTTTTTTTTTTATTTCTTTTGTCGTATATTTGTTAACTTTTTTTTATTTATTTGTAAATTTTTTAAATATACGTTGTTATTTTTGAAAACGAAACATTTTTTTTATAAGAACTTATCTCGTACATATTAACCTATCAATTAGTAAAAACAAAATTAAGGAGCGAGGAGAAAACGGGGTAAGTCTTTGGAATTATTATCTGAGCTAACCGCAAGTGATAGGATTCGGAACGGCAGTGACATGTGTTTTTAAAATTTAATGAAATAATTTAAAATTTATTCCAATTTCAACGCATTGTCACCCCGGGTTCGAACGTCCCGTTACAAAACTCAGACGCACACACAGGTATTTTTAAAAACTTCATGGAATGAACTCAGGGGACCTCAAAACGTACATATTTCGTACAATACTTTCACTTGGACAGGGGTCTGGGGAAAGTAAAATGGGTAAATAAATTATATACAGTGTATGGAAATTCTATCAAGCCATTGTAAGGTAAGAAATAACATTCATTTCCATTTTTCCAATTAATAATTTTTCATTTACTATTAAATATTCTTTCAAAAATGTGTTTGACGGAATTCATCGGGGAAAGTGCCACGATGGACACATCACCATTTTATTTGTAACTCGATGGAATGGACTCAGGGGACCTCAAAACGTGAATATTCATTGAAATTGGCGATTCGAAAATTTTTACGATCACAATACTTTCTTTTGAACAAGGGTCTGGGGAAAGTAAAAATACACGAGTAGTAGTTAAGAAGCAGTGTTCAGTTTTCAGTGAGCGTGTGTTATTTATCGTTGCGTTTTCTGTGTGTTATTTCAAGATTTTACTGTTATATATTTTAATAAATAAAATCATTATACAATTATGTGTCAAATTTAAAAATAGTCCTTAATAATTTCGTTTGTTTCATTTACAATTTGATTAATAATCAATTGTTATTTACTTATCTACTATGTGGAGAAGGATAAAAAAATTGATTATTTGGTGATGATGAAGGGGCCTTTAGGTCAAAATAACGCTATTTTGCTCAAAGAAAAAATGTACTAAACACAGGATATTTATGAATTATAATAGATCTCATTCCATACTAGGATTATTTAGGTATAATAAAGACGGACATGACTTAAATGTGTCCTAGGCAAAGGGTACATGGCTAGACAATACCAAATTTCCTATTAATAATGTGTTTAGGTAAGACATATTTTTTATATTATCATTTATTTTTTTTTCTAGTAATTTCATATTTTACAGCATACTGTACTCCTTCTGCCAAGACGAGATATATGAAGTATCGACAGGAACACAATTTGTGATTGGTAAATTATTTTAATTTATTGTAAGTTTTAAGTTAACATTATTATTTTTGTTTAGGAATAACTATTTCTAAAAGTGGTGGAAGACGTCCACCACCACTTTTTAGGCGGACCAAAATTTAACATTAAGTGGACCATCTAAAGAATAATCGGTGGTAAAGGATGTTTTTGGACGGGCCGTCACGCAATTTTCATGCTCATTCTCGATAAATTATTTGTAATTAATAATAATAATTGCCTTTTTAATAGTGTAAGCGTCATCTATATAATAAATGTTACATTAAAATTTAAATTATTTTATTAACCGATCTAGAATTACGTATCCATTACTTTATATAAACATCGGTAAACGTAAAATGTGATGTAATTATTAATGAGATATTTGTTCTATAAACAATGAAAATGCTATAATTAAGAAAAAGTGCTTAGCATTTGCAACTTACACCCGCAATATGTTTACTTCGCCAAAAATACAAAAATCGCAACTTTTAATTCGATAGCGCCCAAACGGTAACTTTACGACAAAGACGATTTTCAAAAATTCCGGTGTCGCTGTCTATAGTCTTATCAAGAAGAAAATTTCTTACTTTTTATTTGTTGTTGTCGCGTAATGAAAATCCATCATCATGTAAAATCCGTAATATCACTAATAACCACTTTTCGAAAACAAAAATAAATTACTCACACCGAAACAATTTAACACGTATGCACTTGTCTGCGTGCCCACGGATCACGTGCAACTAATCTTCTCTCAAGAATACGTTTGCAAAGCGAGACATTGAACTTTTTTTATCTGTTTTTTTTTTGTTGGCCGAAAACTACCGACATATTACTTTTTTTAAAATTTGAAATTATGATGATTAAGAACGCGATTGATTTATTTTTAACTCTAAAAAGTGATAATTAGAGAACTGTTGAAGTGTAAAACACTCATTTATGTGTGATTTCGAGGACTTTAATTCACCAAGAATACATTTTTTAGTTTTTTTTTATTAAAGTATGTCAACTACAATACAGGGTGACTCAAGTTAGAGTCTAACTTGTTTATTATATGAGATAAAGGGCAGGTTTAATTTGGAACTTTTGCAAGATTTCGTACTGATTAATATTCCGTTGATGAAACGGGATAAAGTGTCTTTGTTTTCAAAAAATTAAAAAAAAAATCAAGTAGTAGTATAATATTATTCACAAGATCCTATTATATGTTTTATTAATTTTTAAACCGACCGCGAAAATTCATTTTTTTTTTCTTGGTATTAGTGAACCGATTTTAATAAAATTTTAGAGGTATATGGGTAATCATAAAAGGCACCTAAGTAATAAATAAAATGTAAATCAAGCAATTTAATCATCATGCAGTAATTCTTTTTGAGACACCTTATATAATAAAAAAAATATTTTCTTGAAGTATATCCTAGGATCAAAATAAAAGTATTAACGGTCTCTAATCGCTCTCTAGCCTTTACTATACAACATACTATACAATTTATGAATATTGACGCCATTAAGATACTGTACTATTCTTTCGTGAGAAAATAATTGAATATACCTGTTGCGTCTGGGATCCATATTATAATAAATATTCTTCAATGATCGCGACTATCCAGAAGAGATTTGTCAAATGTCTTTACTTTAAGAAGTTCTGTTCATATCCAGAGGTTGGTTACAATTATATTGAACTTCGACTCAATCTCCTTAGAAATTCGCAGAAAATTACACGCTGTAACCACTCAGTATAAAATACTCAACTACTTATAGATTCATAATAAATTAAAGACGAGGCAAGCGCCACCTTTTGCCTAATTTCAAGTGGCATCGTCAACGATTTGGGTCTACTAGGTAGACGACCGAGAATCATTGTTTCGTCCAGTAAAGGAAGGCGAACTTGTCCTGTTTAAGCAAAAGGTGGCGCTTGCGTCGTATTTAATTTATTATAAATAATATCGGGTATATAACCCCAACACAATTTCCATTCAGTCGCCTTCATCAAGGCATTGCACATGGAACACACTAGTCTGATGAGGTTCGAAAAACCGAAATGGCCATCACTAGTTATCCATACGCTAGATGAATGGTGGCAGAACTTTTCATTAAATACTTATAGATTGCCTTGATTTACTTACACAAATTAATATTAATATCCCCGTCAATATAAGAAAAAAAACGACACTTCAAAATACAAATATTTTGCTTAGGTCTTCATTATATTCAGTGTGTTGATATATTTACTTGCAAATCTTCTGCTGTAGTTTAATTCTAGTTTAATTATGTTTGTATTTATACATTTTAAACCAATCTATAACTGCATTTATTTATTATAAGTTATGGTGACAACATAATTCAATTTTGTATTTTTTTTTATAAATTTTTATTTATAATAAATAAATCCAGTTACAGATTAAGAGGTGAATAGATGCGGATGCTTATTTCCTAGACCACCACGATTTCCCGACTGTTTTATGGGACAAATTAGAGGATATTTCTTTATTCTTTATCAATTTTATAGATCTGAAATGTAAAAACTTCAGCAATAGATATACTGCTATTGGTTGAGTGTCTATTTAATTGTATAAAAATTGGGCGATTGTATTAAATATGACGGTGGATACATCGGAAAATTTGAAAGACTGATTTTTTATTCATATTGGTTGTTTTAAAAGTTTTCCTAATAATTATTATTGTTTTGTTATTTTAGTTACAATTTATTTAATTTTAAATTAACACATACAATTCTTGAAAAATTACATTAATAATTTTTTATTTAAAAAAATCATTTAATTAAGTCTTGTGATGGGATTTAGATATATTACGGTTTTCAAAAAATTTGGTATAACCCACTTTCTATTAAGACTAAGAAAAATATATCATTCCATTTGAAATTTCTAAGAATAATGGGAAAATTATATAAATTTTAATAAAGTTACAAAAAAAATTACAAAATCAAATGTATGGCTGTATTTCGAATGGCGCATATGTAGCATATGTTACATAGTAACCTTACCGATTGGATCATTTCACGCATATGCTGCACTTTCGCGCCCATAATAATTTGAAATTTCTGAACATTTCGTGCCTAATGTATCAAGATGGTGCAGACTATGCAGGCGTGCGAAATAAAGTTACGCAGATAATCATCAAGATTGGTAGAATATATATCGAGTATATGTATAAATATATGTGATTATTTACAGCATAACCTATTATTAATTTACAATTAATTTCGCTAGCCTTCCTTTTCACAGAACCAAAATAAATGATTGTCAAAATGTTTACTAAAATTCCAATTATAATAAAAGAAAAGTTAATTTATTTTGAAGTACTGTCGATTGAAGTAAAAACTGTTCTTTGGACATCTGAAAAACTGTTTGTTAGTTTCAAAATAAATAAATATCCAATTAAGTAATTAATCTTTGAATAAAATGTAATAATAGTTAAATATATTAACAGAGTCTGTCTATTTTATAGAAAAAAATGTATTTTGACGAGTGAAGAAATGTACTGAACTGAGAGTATTCATTAAGTCGCTCTATCAAAATAGTGCTGGTGGTAAAAGGGGGCGGGTTATTGGCGTTATTAGTATTTTGACATATTAGGGGAGGCTTCGTCTAGTTTTTGCATTAGAGCCGCCACTGAAGTTGATAATTTACTGCCTTCCAACCGTTCCGATTGAGATTAATGTATATGCGCGCATATCCATTCGGTACGCTATTATGTAGAAAACCAAGATTCGTACATATGCGCCATTCGGAATACAGCCTATATTTTATATCTGTTAAGGCTGGCGTTTATCGTATGTAAAATGAAGCGATTTTGTACCAATTGAATTCCTACAACAAACAGACCCTGAATAATGAATTTCATCATATTATATATCAAAATAATCCTAAAACTCCACAGATTTCGAAAGAGTTATTTAAAAATTAATCTGATTAATAGTTTAGAAGAAAATTACGTCCAAAGTTAGCACATTTTATGCAAAGAATGTGCTATATTTTTACTTATTAATATAATTATTGAAAAAAATGAAATATGTCGTAATAATCTACATTGAATGTAGTTATGGTTCAATACATTTTTTCGTCAGAAAACAATGCTGTTTAGTTAGGAAGGTCGTTCCGAAAATATCATCAATTCCCGTGAAATTCGGTCATATTGAATAAAACCGGCAAGTTACATATAGTTTTCTGCATTTGACTAGACAAATATTAGTTCATTAAGTCTCATATAGATAGCGGTAAATAATATACTATATTTTAATAAATGTTATTTGCGTTTATCACCTTTAAATTATTTATAAAATTAACGTTATGAGTAATCGTTTAAATAATTAATACTGTGGAAAAATACAAACAAAGATTTTTAATTAATTTTCAAGAGATACTCAATAGATGTTTCTCCCCTATTCTTGATAATATTTGTGCATGTGTGCATGTGTATATGTGTCTGAATGTGTGTGTGTAGAACCGCTTAGTGTTGTTTCACATTCAATGAATATGAGAAAGACAGAAATATCCAGTTATATCTGCGCGCCGCGATTCTATAACACAGATGCCATTCTAAAATAATAAACATTTTAAATAGTGTTCAGTAAGCAGTATACAAATATTAATGAATATTTTTGCAAAAGTTTGCACGGTGAAAATGTATTATTATGGTTTTTTTAGATTTATAAAAAAATGTAATGTTTCAAATAATTTTATTTGGGAGAATTGTAATAAAAGACATATGATGATCATAAATAAATCAATATAATTGTAAAATTTACTGATAAAAAATAATAACATGACTGTAAAGGAAGCAGAAATATATACTTTCCAAAAAAATGTATATATGTTTCCTCTAAAATGATTAACAATCTCATGCATCGTTGTATTCAACTATTATTATTCTACACTTTGTGTAGAATAACATCTCAAATAAAGATAATTTTAATTTTTGGTTTATTTATGGTATATGAATATTGACCCTACACCCATATGGCTAGGAAGGGTGTGTGTGTATATATATGAATATATATGAAAATTGACATTGATGACTTCAATTTTTTATAGGAATTTTAAAATAAAATGGAATCCCGACCAGGGAAAGTTCTTGGAAGCTGGAATTGATCCAGCCAATATGTGTTAAAAAATAAAATTGAATAAAATAAATATGAATACATTATTAAAAATCAACCAATAAAACACAGATAAAATTGAGTAATTTTAAATTCTCGACTAGTTTCGGTTATCAGCTCATTATCAAGATACTTTAAAATTGAGTTTATTTAAATGTCTTTGGACCGAAATTATTTTGCCTGCAACACAAGTTAAAAAATCAATTTATCTATAAAAATTAATATCCATAGAAATTTAAATAAACTCAATTTTAAATTCTCTTAACAATGGGCTGATAACCCAAAACTAATTGAGAATTTAAAATTATTCAATTTAATCTGTGTTTTATTGGTTTTATAAATATTAATATTTGGGATGGTTTAATTCTTTTTAAGCCTCTAAGATATATGTGGGATCTCGACATTTTAATATTTTTTCGCGTCTATTTAATATAATTTCTGGAGCTAAGCAGTTTATCTAATTTTTGTCACATTTCAATTCATAATTCAGAATCTCTATAAATTTTTTCTATAAATATTGGATTTTTTTCGCCTGTATATACAATAAAATGGCAAACTTTACTGTTGGTAATTGACAGCTGTCCCTGAACCTATAAATAGATTCAATTAATACAAAAGTATTTTAGTTAAAAAGTATTATCTGATAATAATAGTCATGATTTCGCTTTAGTCGAATTTCACCATCAAGTAATTTTAAAAATGGAATTTTCTTTTTTAACACAGCCTCATTCAATGTTAAATTTGAGTCTGCTACTTTCTTTGAACATTTGACTTCAACGATTTCGTCGTTATTTATTATACCTACAAAATTAAAAATTAGAATATACAGGAAGCAACACTATGAACTACGGCTAATGGTGAAAAACTTTCTGGATGGTTATAAGTGTTTTCTAAAACATTCGGGATTTTCATTTATTGTCGAATGTGAAGTCATATTCGTCATTACTTTAGACACGTCCGCCATATATTCATTACTGAGACATCACAATCGAATTAGAATAACATTTTTTACGTTGATGTTTGTAGTGTGTGTGTGTGTTTTAAGAAATTTAAAATAGAAATAGGACAAAAATATTTATTTATTCAAGTTCTACAACTTTTATTTCAAACATTTTTCTATCGAAAAAATTGTATAACTCAAGAACTGAAGATAATAAAACAAAAAGTAAATAAAAATAATTAAATTTCTTCAAGACAAACATTATTTGGTGCGATCATTATTTGTAAAAAAACGGATAATAAAAAATTATAAGAGTAATGAGTTTTGATTCAGATCAAAAGTTTATTAGATCTCGCCGCTCTTATAAAAATTTTTAGAATCGTTTTTGCTCTATTGACGAAACACACAGACAAAAACATACACAGACATTTTTCAAAAACGATGGAGTGGACTCAAAACGGACACATTTGTTGAAATTAACGATTTAAAAATGTTTATAATTACAATTATTTTCTCTTGAAAGGTAAAAATAAATATATAGGTATAGGACATTGAATATGAAATGAACAATTTGGTGTAGATGAAAATAAACATTTAAAATAAGCAAGTTAACATCTATTTGTGTTAGAATCGAAAGTACCATAATTTTGAAAAGGTTTTATCTGGATTGGTACGAAATGATCATTGTTAGCTATTTATTTTACAATGTCTACTGTTCGTTGACCCTCTTTATACGTAATTTATTATTTTACACTAACCATCCGGAGAAGCTCCCAAAAAACCATTTTTTAAATTATTATTCGGGCGCCAAGTATATAAATATTTCATACTTAAAATAACCATTGCATATAATAGTATTGTCTTAGTATGCATATAAAATAATGATTTTTAGAAACAGCAACAACAGTAACATCTAATCAAAACTACTAACTGTATTATATTGCTGTAAAGATAATGTGAAGAGGAATCTAATAAAAAATAATATATGGGGTGTTCAATTTAAAATAATAAAGTTGGTATCAATTCTTAGAAAATGAGTCGGCTTGCATATATGAAAACAATTTTATATTATACACCTTTAGTAAAAAATAAAAAAAATAATAAATAAATATTTGAGGATCATTTCTGTAAAAAAGGTACATTTTATGAATATTCAAATATCTATAAAAACTGTTACAAACTTATAGTAAAAATTATTACGTTTAATTTAAAATTTGGAAGATAACGACTTTAGGTATCAGAAAAAATGTAAGTATGAAAATATTTTAGTTTGAAAAATCAAGCTTGATTACATATACAGTCAAAGATCATCTTTAATCTATTAAAATGGCGGGCGAAGATAGTACATTCTCCCCTGTAAACGCAAATAAACCAACTAGAATTAAGTGTAAATTGTGCAGTGCACCACTAACAAACCCAGCATCATGTGAAGTGTGCGGGGATTCTAATTTTCACCCAAAGTGCCTCGAAAAACGCCACCAATGTCCTCGAACCGACGAGGAAGAGGTTATGTCGACAGACAAACCAACAAGTAAATACTCTCATATACTCTTGGAAAATAAATATCTGAAAGATATGGTCGAAACGCTAAAAGAGCAAATAAAACTTCTATCTGAAAATAATAACTTACTAAAGTTTAAAATAACGGTTTTGGAACCCAACGATGAAAAGCAACAAACCGATAGTAATATCACAGTACCTAATGTTGGCATTATTGACGGCTGTCAAAATCATAACGTTAAACGTAAACAAACCAAGGCAAATAAACCTAACCGCAATACCGATAGCAATGATCCCAACGTCCCAACAAACCCGAGCGTCCTACCAAGCCCTAAGAAAACCAATCCCAGGGCTCGAAAAGAGATTAATCATGAACGAACTGATGTATTGCATGCTAATGATATAGTTCAAATAAATAAAACTATCACTAATAATATTCAGGCAAATAAATCACAATCTGCCCCAAAAGATGACTGGAAAGTAGTCACTCACAAAAAGAGACCGAAAAATCAGGGAATAATGGGCATCAATGTAAACATATCAGGTTTAAATGCTGTCCCTAAAAAGGCGTTCATATATGTATCGCGATTAACACCAACAACAACACAAACAGTACTGGAAACTCATCTGAAGAAACACTTCCCTGAGGTTACTGTCGCTTCACTTATATCCAAATATCCTGAACACTACTCTTCGTTCAAAGTCACGGTGGATCTGTGCAATTACGATGACGCAATGGATGCCTCAAAGTGGCCTTATGGTGCATACATCTCCAGGTTTTTTCACAGAACCAAAGGAAAGCAAGATACAACCTAAATGAGAAAAGGGATGATACTATAAACTACTTTTTAGCAAATATACAATCCATGCGAAACAAATTTAACGAATTGGACTGTCTGTTCGAGTCTCTGTCAATACACGTCGCATGCATCACGGAACACTGGCTTCAACCTAATGAATGCAACGACTACGTATGCAACAATATGTGCACCGCATCACATTTTCCAGGGTAGACTACAGTCACGGAGGCGCACTCATTCTAGTCAAGCAACACATTAAATATTCTCCTCTAAACAATATTGAAGTGCTTTCCCAAGAACTTCACTGTGAAATAGCAACAATTAACCTTATCGAGTACAATACTATTGTTATCTGTATGTATCGTTCACCAAAAGGCAATTTTAATACGTTTTGTAACGTCTTGTCCTCTGTTCTAGATAATATTGACACAATAAACACAAAAGTGATAATTGGAGGAGACTTTAATGTTCTCTTTAACAAGCCCGATATCAGAGCATCCGAAGTATGTGATATTCTAAGTAGCTACGGTCTGTACAAAATTATTTATTTTCCTACCAGAAATAATAACACGATAGATAATATATTCACAAACATAGAAACAACTTTATTCGATGCAAGCCCAGTCAAGATTACTTCTGATCATGTTGGTATAAAACTAAATGTAAAATCTATACACAATGCAGACAAAACTATCAATAAAATTATACAACCCATTACACACGTAGGAAAGTTTAATATATTTCAATCATTATATAACCAAAGGTGGGGAGATATTACAAACACAATAGATGTGAATGAGAAATATAATAAATTTCACGAGACTATCCTTCACCATTTTAACACAGCCTTTCCAAAAAAAATCATTTCGCATAAAACATCGAAACAAAATTATATACACTGGTTTACAAATGACATTTACAGTATGAGAGAACACCTACATTTTCTAGGGGAATCAAGCAACCTATGCTCTCAAAACAAACAATTATACAAATCATACAAAAGTAAATACCAACGGGCAATCAAAACAGCAAAGGAGAAAGCAAATAATACTTACATAAATAAATCAAATAATAAAAACAAAGCCATGTGGGAGATCATAAATTCATCAAGAAGGCGAGTAATTCATTCAATTACCACATGTGATATAACAGCAAACACCTTCAACAATGCCTTTATATCATCCGTAAATAAGATAATTTCATCAATCCCAGAATCATTATCATTACTACCAAACCAAAGTTTATTTCAAAATACTTCCGATACTTTCAAGTTTGAACCTGTAACTAGTCTTGAAGTACGAAACGTAATAAAGTCACTAAAAAATAATAGCTCTAAGGACTTCTATGGTTTAACAGTTGACACAATTAAATCATGCAAGGACGTAATATTAATCATGACTTACACATGGCTCAATCGACAAAGTTTCTTGGAATCCACCTTGACACGAGACTAAGATGGGATGTAAATGGAGAGGCACTAGCAAACAAACTCAACAGAAATATATTTTTGCTAAGAAATCTGGGAAACTCAGTCTCGGAACACATGCAACTAACATGTTACTTTGCGACCTGCCAGTCTATAATGACTTACTGTCTACTTGTTTGGGGACATTCCGCAAGTAGGCACAGAATATTTAGCCTGCAAAGAAAATGCGTTAGAATCATCGCAGGCGCAAAATATAGAGATGACTCCAGACCTCTATTTAAAAAACTAGGTGTCATGACTCTTCCCTGTCTTTATATATACAGCTGCTTGACTCATATTACAAAAAATAGACAAGACTATATAACAAGCGAAACTGTTCATAACTATGGAACAAGACAAACATCGAATTTAAGAACTGAACCAATGCGACTGTCTAAATCGTTCAACGGGACTAGGTACTGGGCACCTAAATTTTATAACGTGTTGCCGGCAACCGTAAAGCAACTGCCCCAAAATAAATTTCGAAGCAGAATTAAAAAATTCTTAACCATTAATGCGTTTTTTACTTGGGAGGAATACCTGTTGAAGACAGAAACTATAACAGATCTAGAGTAGCATCCTCCTCCAACTATCACTATTAAACTATAAACTAGTCAATAAAGTCAGCATTTTATTGTTGTAATATTTATGTATATGCTTTACTTTTATACCTTTTAATGTGTACTATTTTAATTATGTATGGCTTTGCTATCACAGACACTCCATCCTGACTTATGTAAAACAAATTTGTTATTAGCATGAATAAATTATTATTATTATTATTATTATTAAAGTTCGAGTAGGTATAAAGCGCATACATATTTAATGAATCGTTTGCCACTCTGTGCTTTGCAATAATTCTGTGATTTCTATTTTTTTTTTCTCTAAAAATGAGAATAAAAATATTAAACATCCATTGAGTAATTCGATGATACGACAAAAATCATCAAATATATTTATGCACTGTCTATACACTAAAAAATAACAAACAGCATATTCATTAATTTCAATAAAAAAATAGAACGCGTCAGCGTCGGTTGGCGAATACACACACATACACATATGTAAATTAAATAAAAAAACAAACTACAGTGTTCTACATATTTCTCATTTAGTTCGCTATTAAAATCGAGAGGCATCACCTCCTTGACGATTCGCAACTATCTCTGTCATCGCATCATTCCTTTTCTAGTAAACGCCAGCCTTAATTGGCTATCGACCAATGGTCTTTCCGCCTGGGTTTTCGCGTTAATGTCTTTGTCGTGAAAATGGTATGGTGATTTACGGTATGGTCAGAAGTCATTGTTCGTAATTTAACTGTCATTAATGTGGTGAAGTGATGCAATGAATTCATGAAGTTTTATATTTGGTTTGGGGTTTATATTTTTATTACGTGGGATATATTGGGAATTCATCAGGCTCGGGTTTGTTAAATTTTAGGCGAAATTGTGGGAGAAAAAGGAAAGACGGTTCTATAGGAGTGATATTGGTTATTTCATAAAGAAGTAGATTTGAAGGATTATGTAGGGGGTTTAGGGGACGCCTGATCTTTGGTAGTACTCTAAGGGTCGCTCTTGTCAACGGGAGGGAAGGTACCTCACGCTGATTATCAACTAGCTCAGGTTGATTTAAAGACGAAGCAACTAACCTTTAAAACACAGTTGGTTTTTAAATAATTTATTTACAAAAAAAAATAGCAAAAAAAAACAGAGAGAGTAATCACACAGTGTACATGTAGGTAGACCTGATGTAGCGTCGGCGTCTGAATGGAAGCGTCGTTCAGGCGGCAGTTTGGCGTCCTGTGACCGGCGTCGGGATTTGGCGTCGATGTCCGTGGGTTAATGCGTCGGGGTTGGATCCAGGGGCAGGAACAAACACTACCCTCGTAGTGTTGACGTCGAAGCGGTTGTATTGGCAACGTAGGTGCTTGGCGTCGGTGTTGACTGCAGGAACGACGGCGGAACGGCTAACGTCGGCGTCGGGCTGAGTTTCCTGGAGTCGGCAGGTTCCTGGATTGGACTGGATCCGGCAACAGCATAAGACACTACACTAGTAGCGTCGGTGTGGCGTCGAGACGGTTACACCATTAACCGTGAAGCTCGGCGTTGGTGGACTTCAGGAAGTACTGGTCCTGGAGTCGACTTCTTCTGGCAGGAACGACGTCTGGAACATCTGGCGTCTGCGTCGGTCAGAGTTTCCTGTCTCAGAAAGAAGGTTAAATTTCGAGGAACAAAAGTTCCTCATGAATCCACATGCTGCCCCCTGTACAGCACCAAAGTGGACTGAAGATCTGGGTGGATGCATCCCGTATTTAATCGCCGAAAATCGTCTGGAGTAGGGATGATTTTTGAGGACCACGTGGCCGTTGGCAAAGAATTCACTGGAAAATAACTATCGTAAACAAGATAATTATTTCCAACGAATTCTCAAATCCAACCGTTAAAATGCAATTTGAAAGAATTACGTTAATCTGTAATCTCTCTTCTTTCAAATTGCAACGTCGGCCCGTGTCCTCTCCCTGGGCGTCTTAATCTGCTGCTCGGGCCCTAATTGCTGCACGATAATCCGGAGGGCCGGGCGGTGATCTTCCAACCTCGGGTCAGGTAAATGTTGACCCGATGGTTAATCCGCGGCGGCCGGCAGGTAGAGTGCTGGCCAAAACTCATTTTATACAAGAAAAAATTAAAATTAATTAATTATTATATATTATTATTAATTTTAATCGTCGTCAACAAAATTAAAATTTTTAATTTTAATTTTTTCTTGTATAAAATGAGTTTTGGCCAGCACTCTACCTGCCGGCCGCCGCGGATTAACCATCGGGTCAACATTTACCTGACCCGAGGTTGGAAGATCACCGCCCGGCCCTCCGGATTATCGTGCAGCAATTAGGGCCCGAGCAGCAGATTAAGACGCCCAGGGAGAGGACACGGGCCGACGTTGCAATTTGAAAGAAGAGAGATTACAGATTAACGTAATTCTTTCAAATTGCATTTTAACGGTTGGATTTGAGAATTCGTTGGAAATAATTATCTTGTTTACGATAGTTATTTTCCAGTGAATTCTTTGCCAACGGCCACGTGGTCCTCAAAAATCATCCCTACTCCAGACGATTTTCGGCGATTAAATACGGGATGCATCCACCCAGATCTTCAGTCCACTTTGGTGCTGTACAGGGGGCAGCATGTGGATTCATGAGGAACTTTTGTTCCTCGAAATTTAACCTTCTTTCTGAGACAGGAAACTCTGACCGACGCAGACGCCAGATGTTCCAGACGTCGTTCCTGCCAGAAGAAGTCGACTCCAGGACCAGTACTTCCTGAAGTCCACCAACGCCGAGCTTCACGGTTAATGGTGTAACCGTCTCGACGCCACACCGACGCTACTAGTGTAGTGTCTTATGCTGTTGCCGGATCCAGTCCAATCCAGGAACCTGCCGACTCCAGGAAACTCAGCCCGACGCCGACGTTAGCCGTTCCGCCGTCGTTCCTGCAGTCAACACCGACGCCAAGCACCTACGTTGCCAATACAACCGCTTCGACGTCAACACTACGAGGGTAGTGTTTGTTCCTGCCCCTGGATCCAACCCCGACGCATTAACCCACGGACATCGACGCCAAATCCCGACGCCGGTCACAGGACGCCAAACTGCCGCCTGAACGACGCTTCCATTCAGACGCCGACGCTACATCAGGTCTACCTACATGTACACTGTGTGATTACTCTCTCTGTTTTTTTTTGCTATTTTTTTTTGTAAATAAATTATTTAAAAACCAACTGTGTTTTAAAGGTTAGTTGCTTCGTCTTTAAATCAACCTGAGCTAGTTGATAATCAGCGTGAGGTACCTTCCCTCCCGTTGACAAATGGCGCCCAACGTGGGGCCGAATAAAGCCCACACCCATGAGAGAGCAACTAACCTTTGAAGGATTAAAACACAAAGAGGAGGAGAAGCACAGATCGTACGGGGCCGACAGCCAGCCGAAACCATGTCCCGAAAACTACCATTTGAAGCAGAATGTGTGGATTTCTACTTCGAGTACTTCGATGGTTTCTTCGAGCGGCACAGGAAATGGCCGAATAAGTTTAAGCTGGACTACGCCCTGAGCGGACTGGACGGACCGGGAATTATCAAGTGGAAGAAGACGCTGCAGGAGCGCTATACAACGTGGGAAAGTCTTCGGCGAGTGCTGCTACATGTCTTCGCCAATAAAAAGGGCACATATGTGGTCTCACCATGTCCTCTTTGGGAGCGTGTAAATTATGCGAAGATCCATACGGAAGAAGCGGAATGGGAAGTAGCAGAGAACCTGACGCTCGAGGATACCCGCGTTGTTTATCCGCATAACTTAGCTCCAGAATACGAGTTGGAGGAAGAAGCGGAATGGGAAGAAGTAGAAGACCTGACGCCCGAGGAAACCCGCGTTGTGTATCCACACAACTTGGCGCAGGAATGCGAGTTGAAAGAAGCCTGGGAAGAAGGTGCCTCGATTCCTGTCGTCTCAGAAGCCGTCACCGTCGTTACACGAATGCCCGAGAGCTACAGCGAAGCAAATATCCATCCCGACGTTGACAAATTCCGGAAACATCGCTCTCAACAATCCGTTCTCGTAGGATGTTGTGAACAACTCGGGACATCCGCCCACACCGAATATGATTACACCTTGTCCAGAATCGAGAAGCGTGATATGCCAATTTCCTTGCTGGAAACACGTCAAAAAGTCCGGCTAAATTCAAGGCCTCGGCGAAAGCCGCCCTGGAAGAGAACTTCATGCAAGGAGGAAACGCCGCAAGTTCATTATGCCGACCATTGCCTTCGATACCGGAACGGACATCACTCAGACGACGCTGGAAACCGCCCTGGAGAACGAAATCTTCCCTGAACACGAGACCTGGATTTCACCGTCTCCCACGACCGCAAAGGAAGCCCCCCTGGACATTTTAGTGATCGGACACTGTGAAAGTGCATTTACCCCGCGAAAGGACGTTAAATTAGTTTTAGTGAAGTGTAAATATAATAGTTAGATAGATAGTGATACCCCCCGGACGCTTAGTGCGCGTAAACAGGACAGTAGCAGACAACATCTCGAAATCCAGCTGGCAAAACTCATTTTACGGGGCCGTTTGTTACCGGCGATTAATTTTAATCGTCGTCAACAAAATTAAAATTTTTAATTTTTTTTTTTTGTATAAAATGAGTTTTGGCCAGCACTCTACCTGCCGGCCGCCGCGGATTAACCATCGGGTCAACATTTACCTGACCCGAGGTTGGAGGATCACCGCCCGGCCCTCCGGATTATCGTGCAGCAATTAGGGCCCGAGCAGCAGATTAAGACACCCAGGGAGAGGACACAGGCCGCCGTTGCAATTTGAAAGAGAAAGATTATAGATTAACGTAATTCTTTCAAATTGCATTTTAACGGTTGGATTTAAGAATTCGCTGGAAATAATTATCTTGTTTACAATAGTTATTTTCTAGTGAATTTTTTTGCCAACGGCCACGTGGTCCTCGAAAATCATCCCTACTCTAGACGATTTTCGGTGTTTAAATACGGGATGCATCCACCCAGATCTTCAGTCCACTCTGGTGCTGTACAGGGGGCAGCATGTGGATTCATGAGGAACTTTTGTTCCTCGAAAATTAACCTTCTCTCTGAGACAGGAAACTCTGACCGACGCAGACGCCAGATGTTCCAGACGTCGTTCCTGCCAGAAGAAGTCGACTCCAGGACCAGTGCTTCCTGAAGTCCACCAACGCCGAGCTTCACGGTTACTGGTGTAACCGTCTCGACGCCACACCGACGCTACTAGTGTAGTGTCTTATGCTGTTGCCGGATCCAGTCCAATCCAGGAACCTGCCGACTCCAGGAAACTCAGCCCGACGCCGACGTTAGCCGTTCCGCCGTCGTTCCTGCAGTCAACACCGACGCCAAGCACCTAGGTTGCCAATACAACCGCTTCGACGTCAACACTACGAGGGTAGTGTTTGTTCCTGCCCCTGGATCCAACCCCGACGCAGTAACCCACGGACTCCGACGCCGAATTCCGACGCCGATCACAGAACGCCAAACTGCCGCCTGAACGACGCTTCCATTCAGACGCCGACGCTACATCAGGTCTACCTACATGTACACTGTGTGACTGCTCTCTCTGTTTTTTTTTGCTAATTTTTTTGTAAATAAATTATTTAAAAACCCATTGTGTTTTAAAGGTTAGTTGCTTCGTCTTTAAATCAACCTGAGCTAGTTGATAATCAGCGTGAGGTACCTTCCCTCCCGATGACACTCTTACAGCGACATGTACGTTTTTAAGGGTGATTGGGTGAGGATGGTAAGCAAGGGTGGCGGCGTAATCGAGTAACGGGCGGCACACCATTTTATGGATATGCACAGCTCTCTTTGTGCTTATTCCCTTTTGTTCATAGGTAAGGCTTCTGAAATGTCGCCCGTTTATTTACTTTGGCTTTTGAGATGCTGTTTTGTCAATCATTTTATTCAGTTCTTTCATATGACTTGAAAATTATTAAGATCGGTTAAAAAACAATAAGTTATTTGACATTTTCTAGTTACAAATTTGGACCTTCGTCATAATTTATTTGAAAAGTAGGACAAATGAGTCTGTAACATTTTTGTTTCATGAACTCATTAGGATTTAAAAAAAGTATAGTTTTAGGATACCTTTATTTTTTGACATAATCGCAGTATTATTTTTTTGATGGTTCATTGCGAGTTACGAACTTGAAAATTATTTCTAGAATTTTTTCATGACCACTTTCATTAATATTTTTTTACATTTGAAAGCTCCAGAAATCATAGTTCCTGAGATATAGCCGATGACCTTTCTACATAGATTTTTAAGTTAAAAAATAATGTATACGTTTAATTCATCGAGTGTAATATCCTCAATTAAATTAGAAGTAATAAAAATATGTAAAATGGAATTCACTTACAGTTGTCCAATGAATAATTGTTTTTGAGTAATTTCCGCTTGTGCATTGACTTGATGTTGTCGAGCGAAGGCAGGCGAATTTTCTGATGGGACTCTTTGATGCCGACATTGAAGATCTTCCCGTCTGATATTTCAGAAAAAGAGTTCGACCGTTGTTTGGCCAATTTGCTTTCCGAACTCGCTGAAGCTGGCGGCTGGACGGGCGTCGAGAGGGCCGCATTTTCTGGCGTCGTTGGTGGAATGGAGAATTCCGCCTCATTTTGCAAATACTTTAAACTGAAAATTGAAATATAAACTTAGTTGGTAATAATTAATATTCTGTTTTAATACGAAAAAATATAATATAGTTTTAACTACAGAAATAGATGAATTCGCATGACTACTCTTTTGCAATAATTAAATAGCATAAAAAAAATTGAAATATTAAAAAATTACCTTTAAATATTGCAATACTTATTTTATACAAACATTCACACCTTTTCCGGCCACCTTATATTATGAACTATCAAATGTAACATTTCATTTATTTATTTGAGGTTGTGTCTATTAGATTGGCTGAAGAACAGCTGGTGAATATATTTAAGCATATTTTATGCATTTTATCCCTTAACATATTACAATTAATTATTAAACCAATATGTTTAACGAACTGAACAACAGGCAATTCGTCGATGTTAATATGATATATATTCTCCTTAATCCGACCCCCTCCAGATGTAAACGCTTACTAGTGGAGATGGATATTATCATTAATATACCATTTAAAAATATTATTCAATGCAATGGATACCATAACTAAATTTCAAATCCATTTTTGTTGTAAACATTTCATATATAAAAGAATGCCACTACTATAATTCGAATATTTATGAGTGGGACTTACATGATTTACATTTTATATTTATTGAATATTAAATAAATAAGTTACAATAAGTCATTAAAAACGTAATCATTAAAAACTAAGCTTATAAAGCATATTTTATTTTGATTTTCAATATACGAAAAAGCGTCGAATGCTTTTTATAAAAATATGAAAGAGAATTGTTCCACATTGTGACGCTTGCAGTACAGCCGAAAGAACGCGAATCTAGGGCATTAATTATTAATTTTAACGAATTGAATTTCATTCGATAAAAAACTACGTAATAGATACGTTGTGATAGATTCTCCAAATCTCATTTGCCGTAACTTCTTTACTGAAACTAATTGTGAAACCACAGACAAACCATACAGTCGGTCCACTACGTATAAAAAAGTGGACTCCCAAAATGGATATTAAACCAGATGGCGCAACAGTCAAAATCATGGCATGTATTTTCATTTTAAAAGAATAGGTATCGCTTATAACGACTTAAAAATATTTATTGGAATTCATACATACCAATGAAAATAAGGTGGTGACACATAAGATTAAATTTCACAATGTTTGAAAATTATTTTATTACATTATTAATATTTGCAATTGAAGGGAGGTCAGATGTCTCTGGGTGTAAACAACAAAACCTATAATTTAATACATATAATATGGGACCAATTAAACATACTTAAAAATATTAAATAAGTTACATAATGTAAGTCATTGTATTCAACGAATGATATTTGACGTCACACGACAATAAAAACAATGCGCAATACAAAATTCGTTAAGGGGAATCGGTACAGCTGTTTGGTGTGTTTCTGGCTCAGTAGATGGCACCGCTTTATATGGGACTTATAATGTAAAAGTTTTTCCGATATTTCTCGAAAACTGTAGTTTGTAGAGGAAAATGAAAATCACCATCGTGTTCAGCGCAGTTAGGAGCAGTACGCATGTGAAACCTTTTTTCCTAAAATTAAGTATTTGTACGAAAATAATTAAACAAAATATTTAAGGCCTGTGTTAAATAAAGACAAACGTGAAAGGATATCAATACATTTTTGCGAGTGAAGAAAGAGGATAAATAATTGAATCGTCGTTGTAGTTTTTCAACTTGTAATTTATCGCACTCCGATTGGAGATTGACGCCTCGACATGCATTTCTAGTCCACGTGGACTCGTAAAAACAGCATATAAACAAACAAACATAGAAAGAAATTGAATACGCTGATTTTGGAGCCGACAAAAAATCAATGAAAACATCCAGCGGCATAACGCTGATATTTATTTACCGATTTGAATGAATTGAAAAATAAAATCAATGTCGGTTTAAATACTATAAAATAATAGTAATTATACATTTTTTCAAAATTAAGTTCACTGCCAAATAATAGTCATCTTTCAATTTTTAAGGGGAAACTCCATAACCGTGATTATGAATGAAAAGTATTTCCAGCAGATCTCGGACAATGCAATTCGTATCAAAAAAAAATTAATGCATTGATTCCTAAATAATCACGTATATTCCTCGGCGACAATGGTCAACTATCAAAGTTATATTTATACGCATTTTGCAATTAGTTAGTGACAAGTGTTATATTTAGTGTATTTTTATCTATTACGAATTGAATTTGATTACAAAAAATATGGCCAACAGGTACACAGATTCAAAATACCCTAAAAAAGTTAACCGCAATCTGTATCTAGACCAAAACAACGTCTAAATGCTGGTCTATTACAATATTTGAATTCAAGGTAAGTAAATAAAATCAATTGCGTTAGAGGTTTTGGTTATTCACAAATAAAGTTTTACAAGATTAATTTTCGGGAGTTGTATGCTTTATTTTAGTAAATGTGCATTTAGAATTGAGTACTTTTTATACAGAGTGAGTCACCGAAGTGACTGCCTTCGATTTCTCTCTTGTAGAAATTCACCATTAATTTATTGATAAAATAAATAGAAAAGAGTATTTATTCACTTGGTCATGGTTATTTAAATAAATGAAATAAAAATGATTTGAAAATAATTAATTAATTATTTCCACATTAGCGGCGGGATATTTGCCCGGGAAGTTGTTGTTTTAATTTGCATTTGTTTAACGTACTTACGTAACGTAAGTCAAAATGTTACAGAGCTAAATGTGGAAATAATTTATTAACTATTTTTAAATCATTTTTATTTAATTTATTGATAAAACTTTCTTGAGAATAGAGGGCGGAAATCATATCAACTATGTCATTTCAAATGGAACACCCTAAATATTATTTTTTATTCGTTTCCTCTTTAAATTATCTTAATATTAATATAACATTATTAGTAGTTTTGACTAACCGTTACTGCAGAAAAAAAAAATCTAAAAATTCCGACAGTTGCATAATAGTCGGTATACTATAAAATTATATTTTTTTGTGTGTTTTGAGATGGAGAAATTGAATTGTTTATACATACTAATATAATAATAACTGAATGTGAAATATTTGTATACACTGTGCAAATAAATAAAATAATTTTAAATATGTGACATTTCAAACGGACATATTTATTTAAATGGCACCCTATACTTTTTTTTGAATTATCATAAAATGATACAAATATTTCATTAAACATATTAGATGCCTATCTTCTATACTTATTGAAGTATTTCACATTTTGTAGTATTTATATGACATTTTAGCTGTAACGTTCGAGCGGGGAACGGATATGTTAAACTGGTTTGAAATGTTTAAAAGTATCGTTTGGCATTTATTCTCGATTTATTCGATTTAATGTAAGTATAAATTATGAACATTACACGAATAAAATGTATAGAGTTAATGTAAGGATTAGAACCGAATTAGAAGAGTGAAAAATGCTTAATGCTACAATATTCTTAAAACGATTTTCTGCAAGAATCGTCCCTACTATTTTTAGATAAATCCCTACCAATAGGAACACGCATAACGTTGGAAACAGGGGCTAGTTTCTGGACTGCCAAATATTTACTTTATGAGTACGCGGATGAAAAGAGGTCTTAATGATGTTTACTAATGATACGCGAATGATTTGAATTGCAACTAAACGACTGTTGGCTGTTTTCCAATGTTATCTGTGTTATGCGATTTTAAATAATCAATTTACAATAATACAAGTTCCTAAAATATAATATTCACAAATGATGTTGATAAAGATATTAACTAACAATATATTGTTTAACCAAAAGGCCTAATCTGTATGTTGACTTAATATGTAACTATTACATAGCAATGAATTGAATAGTTGGACATAAAAACAATAGAAACGAAAGTAACCATAAAAAAATAAAGGAAATAGAAAACAAAGTCAAATAAATAGTATTTTCTATTTAAATTAGCGTTATTGAAAATCTAAATGTGAGTACGAAATAGAGATTGATCTTATAAATGAGTTAAAATTTTAGTTTTAATAATAATAAAAAAAATTGAGTTGAAAACAAGAGGACAGGCCGATAACGAACAGCATCTAAATTTGGCGCAATCTGTAAAAGCCGACAGAAAACAAAATGGGCTCCTCTCATATACAGTATACTTTATAAGGAGCCGTTTTCAAATGAAGCCACAGTTTACGGACAAATAAATGAAAAAAATTCCTTATAAAAGTATGAAGAAACGACCAAAAGTTCCGTAACACCGTGCGGCATTTTTATCTATGAGACGTATGGCTTTTTTGGAGCATCTCCAGATAGACTCATAGAAAAATGGTCGCGGAATTATCGAGGTGAAGTGCCCAAAATCGATAGAAAAAATGACCGTTAAACAAGCAGCAAACGAAAAAAAAAAACTTTCTTTTTGGATACAGATTTAACATTAAAACGTAATCACAATTATTATTACCAAATCCAGGGCCAGATGCATATTGCAAAAGCCAACTTTTGTGATTTTGTCGTATAGACAAAAGAAGACCTGTCAATTGAAAGAGTTGTCAGAGACGACAATTTTTGGAAAACAAAAATTATTGATAAATTAATATTTTTTTTATAAAAATATTTTATTAAAAGAAATTATTGATACACGGGTATGTTCCTACATACCTAATATGCCTATTAGTGAGTAATATTCAAACATGTGTGTGTATTTTCGCTTTATTTTAGATTATAAAGAACTTTAAATATTTTATCTGAAATAAAATTATATTTACGCTTTATTACTTACTTTTATTTATTTTATTTTTTTATTTGTCTGAAATAAAATTATATTTATACGTTATATTAAAGTGTAACGAATTTAATTTTACAAACATTTTGTCTGAAATGAAATTTCGTCACGAAATTATTTCTTGTAAGTATACCTGGTGTTCGATAAAAAAACGCCCAACGTCATAGCCGATAAAATATTTATTAACTGAACTATTGAACAAAAAACCAAAGCCAATGGCCGTTCAAATACTAAGAAATACGAATATAACATAAATCACGTAGCGTGGCTCCCTTGTTGCCGAGGAATATGCGTTATTATTTTGGTATTTTTGAAATTTAACATATTGCAAAAAGTACTCCACATGTATAGTGCTCCCGATTATCTGAAATCAATGCAATTTTTCTTTTTTTTTACGATTTGCAGTGTCCGAGATCTGCTGGAATTACTTTTCATTCATAAATGCGGTATTGAAAGATTACTATTATTTGGCAGTGAACTTAATTTTGAAAAAATGTATAATTACTATTATTTTATAGTATTTAAACCGACATTGATTTTATTTTTTAATTCATTCAAATCGGTAAATAAATATCAGCGTTATGCCGCTGGATGTTTTCATTGATTTTTTGTCTGCTCCAAAATCAGCGTATTCAATTTCTTTCTATGTTAGTTTGTTTATATTCTGTATTTACGAGTCCACGTGGACTAGAAATGCATATCGAGGCATCAATCTCCAATCGGAGGCGACGGAGTGCGATAAATTATAAGTTGAAAAACTACGACGACGATTCAATTATCTATCCTCTTTCTTTACTCGCAAAAATGTATTGGTATCGTTTCACGTTTGTCTTTATTTAACACAGGCCTTAAATATTTTGTTTAATTATTTTCGTACAAATACTTAATTTTAGGAAAAAAGGTTTCACATGCGTACTGCTCCTAACTGCGCTGAACACGATGGTGATTTTCATTTTCCTCTACAAACTACAGTTTTCGAGAAATATCGGAAACACTTTTACATTATAAGTCCCATATAAAGCGGTGCCATCTACTGAGCCAGAAACACATCAAAGAGCTGTACCGATTCCCCTTAAATGATTACCTTATGTAATTAATAATTTTGTCTATGCGAAACATAATAGTTACTTATAATTATGTTTTTTTGTTTAGATTTTGCATGTAAAATTATTATTTATAAAAAATGCAAAGTTGAAAAATGAGTAGTTAAACAATTGAAATTAAAGTTGTGGGCCGCAGAAATTTAGCAATATTTATACATTTTATTATAAAGTCCTCAGTTTTTTTTATAATTTTTGAAAATTGAAATCGCCTCTTTTGAATATCGCACCGTATTTCCAAATCGTTCGTGAGCGGCCACAAGGGTAGAGAGACACAAAAAATAAAATGATCAATAACTTAAAAAGAAATATCATTAAAGATACTGTTTTGGGAAATCAAGCTGTAACAAGGGCCCCTTAGCATGTATCGTTTATTTTCAAGCTATCAAAATATGGGAAATTGGTAAAGGAAGCTCACCAGTTTATTCCGAATCGAAATTATATGCTGCTGATGGGCTCTGAGATACTTCTGCGATGAAAATAGCGAACTATCGAATAACATGGCACTATTTACCGCACTACACGTGGACTCCACACTGGAGTCCATTGGAATTTAACATTACAGTTAAGTGATCCTGTTTAATTTATTATCAATCATATTATTTAAATATAATACTCTATTATTAAACTTAATAATGCTACGCTTATGACGACAAGTAAACTGACAAACATTACTATACAAAATAAAGACGGAGAATTGAAAGTCTCCAGTGTGAGTTTTCCTGCAATTTCAACCAATCACTGAACAACGTCAATTTTTTCCTATCCTTCCCTGCTTGTAATCTTAAAAACATAACTATAGTAACACTTTCTCCAAAAAAGTATCCATTTAATATTCAGTAAATAATCATTTATTGCATAAAAATCGGCAAGTTTGAAGTTGCTATGTGCACACGCACTAATATAATTCTGATTAATTAATGGTACTTTTGCATAGGTTATCAATTGCAATAGTTACTTTTAGTTCCGTTATGTTAAAAAATCGAGAAAAAAACCTCTACTTTTGAGGATTTTATTAACTTACTTAATGTTGTAGAATGTAAAGATATTTGCCAATTACATGGCTGGATAATTTTTGTTTAATTAATCTAAGATATTTGCTCCAGCTGTGTACGAGAAAGAATTGGGTAAATTGTAATCATCACAGAAAAGAAAATTATATTTTTCATGGTCCCTGCATATAATGTTCAATTCACCAACATATGATTTTTTACTTTCCGCGGACCCCTGTCCAAGGGAAAGTATTATGATCGTAAAAAAAATCGAATCGCCAATTTCAACAAATATGCACGTTTTGAGTCTATTCAATCAAGTTTTGAAAAATGTGTGTGTGTTTTTCCCAAACTTTATATCTAAGCTTTTTATAACAGTGCAATGAATTAAAAAACTTTTGGTTAGAATTAAAAATCATTAAGTATAACTTTACTCTAAGCAACTTTTCATTTTTAATTCGGATAGAAAATTGTTTCAAATAAAACTTGTAGATCTTGAAAAATAAGTATTTTTTGTTATAAAACTTTTATTGTAGGACATTCAGTTTTTATTTTATAAGTGAAAGATATTCATCTACCCAATAAATTGCCTTAGAAATAAATAATTATTTTTATAATCTTCTTTGTGTTGGCTGTGGTGACTTTAATTTTTGAAATAGTCATTTTAATGACAAATAAAACGCTAAAGTGCCGCCATATTCAACATATCATTCACAAATGCCTCCAGTTTAAAAAAAATCAAAAAGGGCGTTTAGAAATGTTTTTGATCCATTGTAAGGTAAGAAATAACACACTAAATTATAATATACTTCCAAATACTCGGCTTTAACTTTAAAAAACAACAATCCATTTTTTTCAATTAATCATTTTTCCTTTCCTATTAAATTTTCAATCAGAAACTTATTTGACCGAATTCACCGAAGAAAGTACCATGTCGGACACACCATCTTTTAAAATTTCAAACGTCTGTAGTTTTATACTGAAGCACTTGAAATTGCATTCACTGGTTCACTGATACTATCGTGCGTGCCAACACTCAACACGCCCGATTCAGCGCTTCGTCCTAAAATTACAGACGTTTGGAATTAAATAAAATCATATTTTCATTAATTAGACCGATCTTGACTTAAATTTGACACAGTTTTATAGAAAAAAAGTCTACAGATTTTCATAGTATCAATTACATTTTAAGCCAATAGATTTGAACCTTTCCAAAGTTGAAAAATCAAAATTGAGAATTACAGAAAAAAATTATATTGCTTTACTTTAAAAAGTTTTGCAATAGTTACAAATTAAATATACAAAAAAATGAGATAATTATATTTTATAATTACTATAATATATACCAGGTTATCAAATTATACAGGGTGTCCCGTATACCATAAAGGTATCAATTTTTTTTTTAAGCGTAACTCCCTATATAATATTATATTTTTAGATTCTATGATCAAAATTACTATCGTTTTCATTAAGGTTACTAGTATGAAATACAAATTTTAAAAAATGGTGTACTTTGGTCACAACACTCCGTTTCGTATAGCGTAAATAACCTGGTATTTTTTCTCTAGCGCATTTTTTTGCCGATTATTAATAATATAAAATTGTTCTAATTCCGAATTAATTACGAGGTTGTTATTGTACTAATCGTTTTAATAACCTAGGGGTCTGGGTTTAAATGTATATATAATGAAGTGGTATTAACAAATTGTTTGAATATTAAGTTTTACTTTTCGTGTCCCTCTGTCCCCATGGCCGCACGTGAGCCATTTCGCCACAGGATTGCATTTATTTGAAATTCATTATAGTTGAGAGATCTTATAGTTTTGCCATTAGAATTCTTTGTACTGCAATGGACACTTCATAATAACTAAATTTTTATTTTGAAGGTAAATTATTGCTAATGATAATATAAATACTGAGAATATTAAAAAAATGAGCCATATTTTACATTTTTGTTTCCACTTTAAATTATTGCTGGTGATTTTAGTGACTTTTTTGGGCAATTGGAGGTGTATTTTTAATAAAGTATAGAATAAGACTTTGCACGTCCTCCTTGCGCTTTAATGAGCGCTGACGAGATCAAGTATGCGTATGGATTCATTAATTAACTTTTAAAATAATATTTTAATATAAAATGGTGATGTATCCATCATGGCACTTTCCCCGGTGAATTCGGTCAAATACGCTTTTGAATGAACATTTAATAGTAAATGAAAAATAATTAATTGATAAAATCGATTGTTATTTATTATTTCTTACCTTACAATGGCTTGATAAAATGTCCGTACACTTTATATAATTTTATTACGATTTTTATTCTTTGGCGCAACATCTTCAGTGTCGTTGAAATATGACATCATTTTGCAATTTTATTTGACATTTAAATAATTATTCAAATAATTGGACTCCACAGCCAACAAAAAATTATAAAAGTAATTGTTCATATTTATGGGAATTTATCAGGCAGAAGAAATTCTTCCGCTTATAAAATGAAAATTGAACGTCCTGCAATAAAAGTTTTATAACAAAAAATACTTATTTTTTCAACAACTATTATTTGAAACATTTTTCTATCCCAATTAAAAAATTAAAAATCGCTTAGAGTAAAGAGTAAAGAGTTGTACTAAATGTGTTTTGATTGTGACCAAAAGATTTTCAGATCTTTTGACTCTTATAAAAAGTTTAGATATAAAGTTTGAGTCACACAGACACACACTCAGACATTTTTCAAAATTCGATGGAATTGACTCAGGGAACCTGAAGCATATGCGAATTCTTATAGCGAGAAAAAGATAAACAAAATCTACAGACTCACGCCTTCTTACAAGGCGAGATGGCAGATTAGAGTTATTATTTTCCAGAATTTCTCTACCATTTTATTCGATAATTACGCATTTTAGAAAATAAAGTAATTAAAAATTGTATAAATTAAATTTAAAGAATTTGAAAATAATTAATAAATTATTTCCTCTTTAACTACTGTGAAATTTTGACTCCTGTTACATAAGTACTTTAAACAAATGTTCAATTATTGAATCGTAAATATTTAATGTATAAAAACAAAAAAAAACGTAATATTGGTAATATAAGGCTATCTGCAGACACGTGATTTCATTACAGCTGTAACTTATATGATTGCAAAACACACGTCTGCAGATTTTAAGTAATTCTTTTGTTTTATTTTTTTGCATTAAATATTTTCGATTAAAAAATTATTGCTATTATTGAACATTTGTATAAAGTACTTTTATAAAATAAGTCAAAATGTCACAGTGGATAATTTATTATTTTAAAATTCTTTCTATTTAAATTATTTAAATAACTGTGACCAAGTGAATAAATCATTTTATCCATTATTATAAAAAACACCAAAATAAAATGTGCCTCGAAGGATTAGATTTACATGTTTACATTTATTTTATCACTTATTGTAACTTATTTATTTAATATTAAATAAATAAAAAAATGTAAACCTTGTAGGTCCTCCTTATAATTAAAATTAAAGTAGTGGCTACATTATCTTAATATATGAAATATATTGGGTTGGTAATTTAGGCATTGCATCTATTTCTCTTAAAACTAATGTTCTGCAATTATAAGTATGTAATAATGTTTTTCTATAGTTATAATGGTGGCCCATTTTCTAAATCCAATTATTTATTTTTGAAATTGACAATCAATGACAAATGAACTAATAAATTATTAAATATATTATTAAATAAATGTAATGATTGAAATTATTATTAATTTATCTTTTTCAGTTACAATAATTAATAATACATTGCCTTCATTGTGAAGCATATAAGAATTGAATTTATAAGAAAAATATTAATGGCGTATTTTAAATTAGCTATACAGAGTGAGTTTCTTTCGATGTTCTCTATGGGGACCTCAGAATCTATTCGCGGATAAAGTTATAGATAATTTTATACGGATTAAGAAAACAATAATGAGGAAATTTTTTTCGCTCTTATTTTCGAAGATATTGCACGAACTTACCTATTTTAAAAAGGAAACAACAGTTGGCTATAACCTAATTGGAAATCCGATATAATATAAGTCATAATTATTTTTTAAGTTAAGTAAGTTACATTCATTAGTAATTTTACAATTAATAAAAAAATAGTAGGTTAGAAATAGCCTACTTACTATTTTTTCTTTCGTCAATAGAATTAAAAAAGTACAGGTACTCGAAGATTGATAAGATTAGGGCACACTTTGTTGTTTACATAATACCACAGAAAAAGGTCTGAACCGGATATGTCAGGTGGATCAAGAATTCTCGGTCCATATATTTTTGAAAACACATTAAATGGAAATGATTACCTTCGTTTTCTTCAAGAAATATTTGATGATATACTCGATGATTTAAATTTATGATCTCTATCTCATAAAACGTTAACTGTACGAAACTATTTAAATTATGCTTTTCCCAATTGATGCGTGGGAAGAAATGGATGAATCCTATGGCTACCTAGATAAACTGACCTATACGTTTTCCGTGGGGTTATGCAATGAACAAAATGTATAAAAAATCTTATCAATCCGCGGAGGATCTTAGAGCAGCTGTACTTGAAACATTTCATTTTATTGACGGAAGAATAGTCAGAAAAGCCACAAAAAGATGTAATTTATGTCATCATTTTAATGGTGGGCTATCTTTTCTAATATAATTTTGGAAAACTTGCACATATTATTATATTGATTAAAATATTGATTTTTTTTGTTAGAAACAACTGCGATTGATTTACGTCAGTCTTTTACATATCTTACAATTTTTTATTAATGGTAAAACTAAAAATAACACTTTAAAAATTACTGTCATATGTTACATCGTATTAAAGGAAAAAGAAGTAGAAAAGAGTATTCATTCTCTTGGTCACAGTTATTTAAATAAATTAAATAAAAATGATTTGATTATAATTAATAAATTATCTCCACACTTAGTTCTGTGACTTTTGACTTACATTACGTAAGTACGTTAAACAAATGCATATTAAAACTCTATTTTTTTATGTTTTGTATTTGCAAAGTAGTGATGTTCCAATGCTATCCCATACATGTTCTACACCAAAATTTTGTCCTTGGTTTGATAAGCCTTATGTGGCCTAGCATTGCTTAGCTGAATAATGTTATTTTGGTATAGTCTCGATGTATGGTATTACAACAGGTTACAGAACTTCAGCGATGTACCATTTTGCTGTTAGACTACTCCTAATGAAAACGTGGGGATACCTATTTCCAAGACAAATAGCGCCCCATACCATGATGCCAGAGGTATTTACTGTGTGACATCCTAAGTGTAACTCTATATTTTGCCTTTTACCGCGATATCGACGAACACGCCTACGTCCATCATGGTCTCCCAAGTAGAATCTGAACTTATCACTTCTTCTAAATACTCGGCTTAAACTTTAAAAGGAAACAATCCATTTTTTTAACTAATAATTTTCTTATGCATTATTTAGATCGCGAATATTTTGGTCTTGTAGGTTGATTTTATTTAAATAACTTTGCCCAAGTAAATTGGTAATCTTTCCTATTGTTATAAATAAAAAATAATTTTCGTATTTTCCTACTTATCATAGAGATAAGAGGGCCAGATTCATATATTTCTCGGGAAACGCAAGTACTCATGTGGATAACTAGTTTCTAAATTTTAAACCCATAATGTATTTTAATTTGAAATTTATGTATATACGGTTGTATATAAAAGAAAGCTGGAGTTGTAATTTATTTAGCGAAAATGACGCTCATTGCGTTGCGTCTGCGAATTTATTATTTTTGGGGGTAACATGTAAATATAATTAAAATTTTTATCAGTATGAATTAATTGTTGTATCGTCGGCGATTATTGTTAAATATGCGTTTATAGCAAATGGCATTTCATTAATGAACAACAGGAACAGCAGTGGCCCTAGTAAGCTGCCCTGAGATACAACCCACGACTAAGTCCGCAAAAGATGAGTAATATAATTTGTTTTTTTTATATATGTACTTGTTAAATGTTTTCTTCCAGTGAGATATGATGACAAAAGACAATGATAGTTACCAGTATATCATACCTTGTTAGTTTGTGCAATAGTAAATCGTGTAGGACACAGTCAAAAGCCTTTGTTAAATCTATAAATATTAAAAAAAAAAACAGTAGCATTTTTTTTGTTTGCACAAAATTTGTTTGGATTTTATATAGTTTAATAACTTATTATATATCACTTTTTCGAATATATTTGAGAGTATTGGCAGAATACTGATTGGTGTGTAGTTACAAATTTCGCGGGGGTTATTTTTATATAGAGGGTGTCTCAGCGTGCGCGCCGAGTAGCTTTACGGCTAAATGGTTTATTTTTTCAAATCGACTTTCGTAGACGTATCTAGGTCTATTAGGACCATATTTTAAAATTACTTTCAAATATACAGCGTCACTATGATACACCATGCTGTCCCATAAAAGCATGGCGTATCATAGTTACGCTGTATATTTGAAACTAATTTTAAAATACGGTCCTAATAGACTATTTTTCTAATGGAATACTCCATATTTTATATTTTTTCAGATTCTACATCAAAAATAAAATTGACTTTCATAATATGTTCATATGTCTAAACCTAATAATTTTTGTAATATATAAATATTTTTGGAAATATTGACGTTTCGAAAAAAAAAATCATAACTTTCACATGGATGAATGAAAACAAATGAAATTTTGTATCAGTATTTTTTGACTAATATATTTTAAAACCTAAAGATGTTTTGATTATTCAACGTATCTACAGAAAGACATTCAAGGTCAAATTTCGTGCTTATTTTAAATGGCATTCCCTATTTCTAATAAGCCTGTCTTGTGGGAAATTTTATTCTCTTCTAGAAAGTATAAAGGTATTCTATAACTATTAGTTTTCAAGATATATCTATTTTTGTTAATTTCCGTCATAACCATTATTATTTTAATATGGCAAGGTACATAAAGCGCCATCTATTGCCTAATTTAATAATTATTACTGACAGTTATTCTAATAGGCTTTTGTTTTTAGTAACAATTGCAAAAATGTTTTTTTTCTTAAATAAAAGAATTAACATGGTCTTTTAGTGTACAACACGTTCTCTGATGGGAGACATCCTAATAATAAGATTGTAGAGGAAGTTTTAAATACATTAAAAACTGTAGGCAGTATGCAGTATCCGAAGGAAAACTTGAATACAGTAGCTAATAATTAGGAGACACAATTACAAGTTTAATTTCATTGAATATTGACCAAATCATGTGGTCACTGCTCGATGGTGCGCTACCTAATTTTTCATTGACTGTTCGTCAATATTTAAATAGAATATTTATTAGGCGATAGATTGGAAGAAGATGCCATGTAGCTTGATCGCCTAGATCCTCTGTTTTTATCCCCATGTATTTCTTTCTGCCAAATAAAATATACAGCATTCCTCCCACGACAATTGAAGACATGAAAAGCAGAATTAAGAATGCATTTAGATCAATTATAATATGCTGAGAATGTTCAAATTTCATTTAACATAAAATTGAATTTATTATGAACTAATTTTAATACTATTTTGTCAATTTATTTGTTGTTTTTCTTTATATTTGTTTTACAATTCTAACAAGTTTTTATCAAATAATTGACGCATATGTAAATAAATAATGCAAATAATGTATTCGCAATCAATAAGATTGTTGTATAAATTTAGGAAATATCTCAAAAATCATTTGTTGGGCCAATTGACTTTATTTATAAACAAAAGCTAAACACTTGCCTATTGGAATAATTGGAAAAAATAAATATTAAATTAAACACTAAATGGCGCTGTATATCACTTTTCCTATTATGAATAATAAATATTATGTCAAAAGTTAACGAAAATTGATATATCTTGAAAACTATTAGGTTTACGAGTAAAATACCTATATACTTTTTAAAAGACAATAACATTTCCTACAAGAGGGGGGGGGGGTCTATTAGATGTAGGGTGTTCCATTTAAAATAAGCATGATATTTGACCTTGAATGTGTTTATGGAGTTACGTTAAATTATCAAAACATATAATTATTTTAAATTCCTGCAAATACCCTAAATTATTCACCCATTAGTTTAATACACTGATACAAAATTTCATTTGTTTTCATTCACCTATTTGAAAGTTATGATTTTATTTTTCGAAACGTCAGTTTTTCCAAAAATATTTAAATATTTAAAAAATTATTAGGTTTAGGCATATGAACATATTGTGAAAGTTAACTTTATTTTTTTATGTAAAATTTGAAAAATTTATGTATAATATGGGATATAGGACACCCTGCTGAAACTAATTTTAAAATATGGTCCTAACAGACTTATATACGCTTGCCGATTATGAAAAAAAAAACATTTAGCCGTAAAGCTACTCGGCGCGCACGCCGAGGCACCCTCACCCTAAGAGAATGTTTTTGCCGACTTTCAGATCCGTTGGAAAGTTTCCTTCAGAGAGAGACTTGAGGTCAATTTACTTATATTAGGTGATAAAACTTTTATATCGCTACAATTACCTGTTTTATGTTGTGTATGAATCATCAGTATTTCGTACTTATTAGCTCGAGAGATAATAATAATTTAATACTGCTCCGATTTTAGAAAAATATTTTTTATCATATTTAATAGTTCATAGGGCTGATTAATTCGAACTTTATTTGCATCGTAAATATAACTTAGTTTCTTCCGTTTATTATTTTCACTTTTTTTAATTTAAAGAATTTTCTAATATTCTTCAGACTTATTCAGGACTATTCTGTATGGAAAATATTATCATTACAATCTAAGCGACTTTTGTAATAGATATTTATTCATAAAATGTTAATTTAATTAAAACCACGTTAAATGTTACACTTTCCATGAGGAATAACACCGATTGTCTGAAAATTGTATGCGGTTTGAGTTATACGTTTTTATTTCACTTTACAGCTACCCGGAGTTTTTTTATAGTTTTATACAGGCAGTATAAGTGGTTGCTATAACTTCTACAATATATTTCCTAGTTAAAATCTACTTGAGTGAGTGTTAATATTTTCAGTTTACTACGGTCTTTTATTCTTAAATTTATTTATTTTCTTTGTTTTAATGGACAATACTTCTTTTGTGCCACATTAAACAGATTGTAAAATTCATTAAAAAATGATTTTGAATTAATAGTGCAATTGTTTTCCAAAAGGTTTCAATTTATTTGTTCTAATTCCCTATTTAAACCATTGAGTGTATTTGTATTAATTAGTTTATTCTTGTAATGCTTTCTGGAATATATTGATATTTAAGTATCTTTAGTAAAAATAATTGTGAATAAATACTTTTTCTATTATTTCAGTTTCTGGTCCATATGATCCAATAAATTGTTGGAAAGTTCCACTACCCGATGCTCTGTGTTTAAGAAAAAAATCTACATTGAGACCATTAAGTAGAATATTTAATTCATTAATTATATTTTTAACTGACTGCATGTTTTGATCAAAGATTGTCATTGTCTTTTGGTTTTGTTGGTTGGCTATTGTAATATGGGTTTTTATTAGTTTTTTTTTCCCTGTGTAAAAGAAACGTGCTTTATATGCTCCATAGAGCCACATTTGTACATCCATTGATTTTTAAAAAATCTGTCTGTCAATTGTAATTTTGAATCAAGAGTAATGTTCCGTATATTTGCTTGGTAAAGGTTCACAAACTGCATGTTTTGATCAAAGATTGTCATCGTCTTTTGGTTTTGTTGGTTGGCTATTGTAATATGGGTTTTTATTAGTTTTTTTCCCTGTGTAAAAGAAACGTGCTTTATATGCTCCATAGAGCCACATTTGTACATCCATTGATTTTTAAAAAATCTGTCTGTCAATTGTAATTTTGAATCAAGAGTAATGTTCCGTATATTTGCTTGGTAAAGGTTCACAAACTGCTTCTGAAAATTAATTTATACAAAATTATTGATTTGTTCTAATTTAGTTGACTGAGTATTGTCTGTATTACGTGTCGTTTTAACAGGGATATTTTCTTGTGCGGGTGTCTTGTTAGTTTTGTTGCCTAGACATCTGGCCATTTGGTGTTGATCTTGTTTCAGAGTTTTCTTTATTGCTGTTATTGTTTACAGAATTCTTTGCTGTGGTAGTAACAATTTGAGCCATCTTCACGTTGTTAGTCTAACCATTTCTGTAAGTGCACGTACAGCAATCATTTTTGATTCTTAATATGTATTCTAATTCTAAATTCTTTTCTCTGAGAATACGATTTTATTTTGGAAGAGCTTATTTTTCTTCCATTTCTCGTTCCAGTTTCATTGTATCAAGGTCATTTATTTTTATGTAATCTAATAATACATGTTTGCTGTTTTGTATTATAACCTCACTTTGGCTACTGGAAGATTTAGACCAAGATTTCAAGCATATTTGCTTATGGATGGCGAAGCAGGACCGATGGTATGATTTTGATAATGCTCGGCAACTAAAGGTTTATTCCATTTGCTATATTTAATATAACAATCACTTTTCTTGTTTATGGCTTCATTTGTCGATGCCATTATTTCAAAAAAGTACATTAAATTGAACCGTTGATTAAAGTATTGATCAATCAATAAAACGCATTGGGGTGTGTGATTAAAGTTTTTTTTTCATACGCTAAAACAATAAACTTAATGAAAAGTCCAGATTATATTAATTATTCTTCTTATGATGGTAAAACAAATGAAATTTTAGAAAACGTAATTAATTTGATAAAAAAATATTATTCTTATATTTTTGTATCTTCAAAATTAATTTATATAAATTTTAATGACATAAGTAACTTCCGACGCGGCTATGTAGAATCCATCATTCAAATTTACCCGCTATGAATTCATTGCAATCAACCGTTATTTGCCACCTGGAGAAATATAAAGAAGATAGCATGTCAATCTCCACAAGTCTCAGGGGTAAAAATGGAGCCTTTTTTAAAGAAGATTGTAATAGGCGATGAAAAAATGGGTCACCTACGAGAACATACTCTACAAAAGACAGTGACTTGATAAGGATGAACCACCCTTACCTGATCCGAAAGCAAATTTCCATGGCAAAAAAATATTATTGTGTGTATAGTGAGATTGTAGAGGAATAATTTACTACGTAGTAGTAGTTAATGCCAAATTTAACGATTACTGCGGATGGATATGTTCAGCAGCTGCAAAAGAGTTCAAGAAAGGCGTCATGCACTCATCAAATGCAAAAATGTCATCCTTCTGCACGACAATACGCGACGACATACAGCGAAGGTGACTTAAGAAATAATTCTTGAGCTTCGATGGTCTGTTGTACCACATCCTCTTCACTCCCCGGATCCTGCCCCGACAGACCACCGCCTTTTTTGTACCCTACATTTTTTTCATGGAAAAGCACTCAGTTCGCAGGCTGTCGAAAACTTCCTCCAGTTTAAATCAACCACATTTTACAAGAAATGAATTCATAAACTTGTAGGAAGATGGGAGAAGGTTATAGATAACGGTGGTGAATACGTAATAAATTAATGTATTTTTTTATTTAATGAGAGCGGATTTAAAGAAACGGAAGTAATTTATAACTCGACTCTTATTGTTAGGATGTGCTTTCTGTTGGACAATGAAGATTTATTATTATTATTAAAAAATAACATTATAAGAATAATTAAGAATATTTGCCATATTACAGATGTTCAATAACTGACAATCGGCCCTATTCCCTATCGAAAACGCTAAACATAATGGTTGACAGTTATGTTAGGATAGCAGCCTATAATAGCGTGTGCGACAACGCTTCTGGATAATTCCGTATTCCGTATCGAGTGACTTGTTATTCCTGCAGTGTTAAAAAAGAATATAGTTTTGATGTGTCAGTTGACAGAGAGTGGTTATTATATGTCGAATAATAAGACAAGGCTGATAAATTTCAACGTTGTGCTCATCGAATGGCTGTTGAATGGTTGAATTCTAACCTAGCAAAATGTGTGTGTGTAAACTATGCAATCGAAGAAAACCAAAGTGCATTAAACATCCATAAACAGTGCGATTTTGTCCTTTATTAAAAAAAAACGTACTCAAAGCATCTGTAAAATGCAAATTACTTGTGTTTCCGTGTGGAGTTGAAATGTTCATAAGGCGATCATAAAAAAATCAATTTGTGCTTTGGTTTTCTCTGATTTAAAGTTTATAAATTGTTACATGATTGTATTAAATTGCAGTAATGTTTTATTGCACTGTCGAGCCGTTTTGATATGTAAATTTCGCTATTCACATCATTAGTAATGGGGTTTGACGTTTTTCTACCTAAAACAATAATCACTATGTTTTCTGAACCCCCACAGTGCCCTCATTAAAAAAATACATAAAAAATTACATCTTTAATATAAAAAAATCGCTGTTTCGAATTATGGGAACATTTATAAAAAGGCAAACTCGCTCCTCAATTTTATGCACATTCTATGGATTCCTGAAGGAGTGAAGTATAAAAATGTTCTTTTTTGATAGTTTAAATTCAATTTTACAAGAGAATAAGCCAAAAATACAATAATATTTATTAAACTGTCGCTAAAAAACAATTTGAATTGAAAATAACCTCGAAAAGCGGCTAAACGCTATGATAACTGGATCTATTTCGGTGCCTGCTATTTTCAACGATTTTAGCGGCTGTCATGGCGCTGAGCGTTGACTGAGATAGCGGTTTAGCGCGATACGGAATACGAAACAGCCATATAACCTTGAAGAATAGCGTTTTCGATAGGGTATAGTGCCGAATATTTCGTAAGCAGTTGAAAATAGAAATAGCACAGTATATACCAAAATTATCTAAAATTCTAGATGCAATCATGTAGTGATAAATCAGAATAAATGAAACAAAATGAAACACATTAAAAAATACATGTTTGTATCGGCATTTATTTATGGGACACTAAACAAAATTGTTAGTGGAAAATATGCGCAGATGAAAATACTCATTGACCTGTTGGAGCGTTTTTCTCAAAAATATTCACCTGCAAACTGCTGGAATGTATTCCGGTTCATCAGTTGCGGCTTTAACTTAAACTTTGTTTGAATACGAACATATCAGGAAATAAATAAATAAAAGAATACAAAGATATTAATTTCATTCTATTTTAAATGGAAAAGCTATTGATTATTGTTTCATTGAAAAATATAATCTTCAAACTTTGGTCACAATTTAAGAACTGAATTTAAGTAAGTGCTGATTTTTATGTATAATATAAAAATTTTGAATGAACCACCATCATAGTCAATTAACTTTTAATATTTTAAATTAGCTTTTATTATTTAAAAAAATACTCACCTGAAAGAACTAGGCGGTCGATTCTTCGTCCTCTTCCCAAACAGAAGCCGTTCCTTATCCCGTGGTGTGAACGGACGCTTCGTCTGCAGCGGCTTAATCGAGGTCGCCACAAAAGAATTATCCGCGACTTGCGAATCTAAATTCACTGAATTGAATAAGAAAACCAACAATCAAAACTACATCTATAAATCCTCTAAAAAACAAACCAAACCAAAAAACTTACCCCGTATAGCCAGCCTGGCCTCATTGATTATTTCCGCACTGGTTTTCCTCGGTGGTGGTTCGTAGAACGGCAGAGAAATTTTGCTGATGGCGCCCGAATAACTTTTTCCACGGTCCATTTTCTTTATTTGAAAAAGTCGCGTCCGCGGTTGAGTGAGGCGAAAAGGTGACTAACTGCTGGATTTGCCTGTGTATAAAATTATTGATTATTTTTCCCCGTATTACACGCGGTGTAGCGGGGTGAAAAAATCAATAATTAGATAGTGTTTAGAATGGACTCTTTTCATGTCAATGACTTGTCTACACGACATTTATAATGACGGAAAGTCATTCCCGTATAGCAACTTACGGTATTCAAATATAATAATAATAATAATATTTTTAGAAAAATTTTCTAACTACATTTTCACTTTTTGTGTAATAATAATAATGATGTTAAGTCAGAAAGATATAATAATAGTAATAGGCGGAAAAACCTCTGGTCTATAGTCAATTCCAAAACAAGATAATCATGTTTTGTGTATAATATAATATATATATATATATATATAATTATTATTATTAATAATTATTAATAATAAACGGTGGGAATTTATGATAGTATTAAATAAATTATTCGTGTCGGCAACTCAATTTTTATTACACATGTCATGAACTTTACATAAATAGGTTAAAAAATAGATGAAAGACAATACATCTATATCAATGGAAAAAATCAAATAGTGTAGAAATCTAAACGACAATCTATTTAAAAAATATGTCAATTTTTAGTACTTACGAATATTCTGTTGATCAAACAACAGCACGCAGTGGTTCAAATGAAAATAAAAAAAATGATAAAAAGCACCAAAACCAAATTTATGAGTGAAATAATTTTAAATAATGTTATATTTACAGTAAAAAAATCAGGTTATTTTCGGCCTGGTTATACTCATTTTATAATATAATATTCTTATATATGTAAATTATATAAATTTTGCCAAATGTGATTTTTTTACATAACACGGCATTGTGTCAGAATTTGTACAATTCCATTAATTTGGGGAAGATCGTACCGAATAAAAGGCCATAAAGCGTAATCCGTAAACGACTGATTATGTCGTAAACAACCGTTTTCCGATATCAAAAGTTTCTATCCTGTTATCTCTTATCCTTCTTTAATAAAATAATGTGCTCTTTCTTCTTTTTAAAACCAGCCTTTTTTTCATTGGCGATTCCGCGTACTAACTGGAAAATTAAAAAAAAGTGGCCAAAAATTAATCAGTAGTTTGAAAGTGATCAGAAGTTAACATCAAGTAATAGCTGAGATAAGCAAAAACCTTGAATTTTATCTATCTTGTTACGTTTTCGAGAGAAACAAATTCGAACTTTCGTTGTTTTTCTAATCTTGGCTTCCATGTAAACATCACCCCTTAAACAAAAAATCATTTGTTTTATGTATATAAATTAAATGCTTCATTCGATTTTTATGAAATTTACCATGATTTAATACACTTGTAAATTACATAAGTTTTGTTAATATGACCCACATCAATTAAAATTAGCTATACCACATAAACATTTAAATAGTTTTAATTGAGATACTTTAAAATTTTCGATAAATTTTACACTTTTCGCACAAAAAATAAAATTGTGAAATATTTACTTCTGTAATTGTAATCATTTAAATTTATTTTAATTCGAATAATTTTCTAAATGTATTTTTTGTAGTTATAAGTAATAAGTTAATAGTAAAATATTAACATCGCAGAAGTTCATGAAAAGGCAGGTAAAGAATTAGGTCATAGTTGCAATTAAGTCATTTATAAATCAAATTCTGTATATTTAATAATAATAATAATAATCATTATTAACTGACATATACAGTAAAAAAATACTATGTAAATATTAAAAAAAAAAAAATACAAAATCAAATGTATATTTTATATCTGTTAATTGGCTATCTACCAATGGTCTTTCCGCCTGATTTTTCGTGTTTATGTCTTTGTCGTGAACGAGGTATGGTGATTTTTAATTGTTTATGTCAGAACTCATTCTCGGTAATGTTCATAATTTAACTGTCATTAATGTGGTGAAGTGATGCAATGAATTTAAGAAGAGTTATAGTGGGGAATTTACGTTGCACCATTTTATAGATATGCACTGCTGTTTTTGTGTTTATTCCCTTTTGTTTATAGGTAAGACTTGTGAAATATGTCGCCTGTTTCTTTACTTTGGCCTTTAGGATGCTGGAGTGGTCTTTCAAGGTGAGTTTAGGATCGAAGAGGATGCTTAGGTATTGGCAGTGGGTTGAGGGGTAAATGATTTGGTTGTTTATTGATATGGAGAGAGGAGGATTATGTGTTCTGTGGAAAGGGATTTAAAGTTGGGATTTGTTGGGGTTTATTGAAATTCTCCATTTCGCAAACTACGTTTGAATTGTGTAGATAAGGCCTTGTAGAGTGCTGAGGGTAGGGTATGGCATGGTCAATTAGTGCTGTATCATCAGCATTAAGAAGAGGGTAAGCGGATTTATCTATGTGTTTAGAATCAGGATGGTAAATATCGTGGACTAATATATTGTAAAGTAGAGGTAATAAGGGGGAACCTTGAAAGAGTACTTGTTCGGGGGTATAGAGATTGGATAGAGTATGACGTAATTTTACTTGGAGGGACCTATCTTTAAGGAAATTGTCGAGAAGGTTAATAATGTGTAGTTCTGTGCCAGACAGAATCAAACGCATTTTTTATGACTAAAAATAAAATGGCGGAACGTCTGCCTTCTAGGCTCGCTGTTTGGCAGTTAGATGTTAGGATAGATAACGGTATAGATGTGTATCTATGTTGAAGGAAGCCAAACTGATAGCGAGAGTTAAGAGTGTTCGTCACGAATTGGCCTTGAAGCTCTCTTATGGGAGTTGTTAACACCTATCCACATTCTTACAGAGTTTAAGAGAGATAATGGCATGCGGTTTTTTATGCACAATCTTGTGTTATTTGACTAGAAGTTGTGTAACCTTACAATTTTATAACAATTTTCGGTTTTGATATAAAAAAATATTACGGAACGTTCAATATTGCAACTAATTTTCGCAGTTTTATTATAAAATTCGGTAAATATATTGAATGCATGACATTTTTATTGCTTTTAAAACAACACCATTAATAATCGAGCGAGCTCGGCTTGTTTATTTATTTTAGAATAGTATCGAATTTCGGAGACACACTCCGCGTCGCGCTAAGCTGAATAAAATCATTTCGATATATAGATGTGAATTTAAACATAGGATTTTCATTTTCTACATTATTTTAGTTTTTAGAATTATTGAAGTTGTAATTTTATAAATATTATTAATAATAATTTTACAGATACACATATAGTCGTGTTTGCTTTTATTTTTAGAATTTTGCAAGTGTAATTCAAAATTAAACTACAATTGGAAATCATAATTTCTTTTAGTCATTAATAATTTTATATCGCTTTTAAATATAACAATTATTTCTTCTCAATAATTTATTTTTCTTAAGGCAATATGATACCATATATAATTGTTAAATATAATTTGCAATTAATCATTTGTTTTATATTTTTTTATATATTTGTTTATATATTTGTTTTACAGCGATTAATATCATAACCGTCGTTTTAGTTATCATTCATTCCGTCACCTTAACAGCAAAAAAGTAGAACTGTAATCTACCCCTAACTGGGTAAAATAACAATAATTTCACAAATGTTGGTCTGTAAGCATTTGAATTATAATAATATACACTTGTACTACATTCATGTACTTCTAAATAAATTGAAAAAATATATCGGCTGTAATATAGAATTATAAGCACTGTTTAAAAAAAAAACGTAAAAACTTAGGAACCTACTAAAATTGTTTCGTCCGACAAATCCGGCAAAAATTGTGTTTACTACTACACTCAGCGGGTGGGGTGATTAAAGTTGTCGGGAAGCGAGAATAATTGATGACTTTCCGAATAGATCGTCGTTTAAACCTGCATATTATTAGGCTCTTCGCCGCCTTTGCTGAGCCAAATGAAAACGAGATATACTGAATTTCATTTCTCAATTAACAAAATAATCGACATTTGTTATAAAGAACATATGTGGAACTATATTGTCTTAATCTAAAAGCTCGTTCATGTTATTTTTATTTTGCTTTGATTTGTATTGGGATAAGAAAATAAATTAAATAATTGTTGAATTTCCTTCATCTCATAATTATGAATTACATTATCAATTAGTGTTCAATGTAATTTCTTTCATTGTATTTTAAGTAGGTTTTCTGTATATATTAAAATTTAATTTATTGCAATCGTTAAATCTAAGAAATTAATTGTGTTATTAGTTTTTGTTTCTATTGTTAACGTTTTTGAAGGGTGTATTGAATAAAGAAAATTTGGAAATTGTTGGAATTATTTGTCTGTGCCTTTGAAACAAGATAGGATACCATTCACATACCTGAACAAACGATTTATGTGTTTATTACCTAACGGAGAATTTAAAATTGTATTTGTCATTTTATATATAAATATTTCAACCAACAGTGAAATTAAATGAGAAATGGCTACTGTTTACTATTAAATTTAATAATGTTGGATGGTAACGTTACTTTTATCAAAATGGTTAATGGTTAGTTTAATATAATCTGATGGCGGGATATTTGCGAATATATTTGAAACGACGCAAAAACAAATTTAAAAATTACGTATATTTTTCACCCCTTTCTAAGGGGTGGCAATCAACTTCACATACACCATCATTGTGAAACATATCAGCGTCCATTAGTTACAGCAATTGTTGCCTGGATTTTAAAAACTAATGGAAAATAATTATTCATTACAGAATAGAGTCCTTAATTGAATAAAAAAGTTTAATTGTGTAACATATCACCGTGATGCATATTAATCATTTACAGATGCAATTAGTTTCTAAACAGTGCACAAATAAATTATATTGTTCGGGTATCGTCGGAAATTTTGTTATTAACTTTTTATGCTAACTTCACACTGATTTAATTATTTCTTACTTTCTTTTGTTTAATATTTCAATATGCGTAAAATGAAATGGTATTGCAGGAGCTGAACACAGCATCATCCTTCATTCATAATTTTTTTTGTTTGCCATTCTGTAATTCGATACGGGTAAGTGGCTGCTTAGGGTGAGCGGCTAGAGGCTTTCTGTCCGAACATAATTCACCGGTAAATACTATGAAGCATTTGTATGGTAGAATTGAGCAATCTATTGATATTTTTAATTGTAGTCTTATAGAATTTATAAATAGGTATGTTGTTGTAGGAGCATACAAGTTACATTAATATTAATATTGTTATTGTGATTTTTTTTTTATTCTGTCTTAGTTTTTAATTTAATTTAATTTTTTATATTATTTGTTCATAATTCATTATTATTACATCTTAGTTAACATTGCGCATTGTTAGTAAAATATATATATTTTTTATAACTTTTCCCTGTAATTGGATGTATTTTCTGCTGGGAAATAAATACATAAATAAATAAATAAATAAATAAACATGTTGGTTTTTATTTTTGAACAATAACATATTGTATAATACAAAAATTTTTGTTTTAAAAATATTTAATGAAAAGAGAATAACAAAATACGTAATATAAGGGAAGGATAAAATCCCGAAACATTGCTTGCAGATAGCCTTATATTACGTATTATTTTGTGTTTTGTTCTTTGCAATAAATATGTTTGAATCAAAAATGGTTGCATTATACAATACTTTATTGTAATACAGCAGCAAATGTCTATTAGTATACATTTGTTTTAAAGTACTTACGTAAGTCGGAATGTCACAGTAGGTAAGGAGGAAATTATTTTATTAATTATTTTCAAATTCTTTTTATTTAATTTATTTAATTAATTGTGACCAGGTCAATAAATCCTTTTTTCTATTCAAATTATATAATAATAATAATAATAATATTTATTTCCAGTGCAATAAATTACATATACAAATATAATTTATATATATACAACAAAGGCATGGAAATACGTCAATATAAGAGAAAACTTAGATTAAATATTACATGTGTTGTTTAGATACACGTCCACATTATATGGCTCCAACGTGGATAGTAATTCATACGACATTCTTTTGATGTTGTTATAATTATTTTCTTTTTTTATGTATTCTGGTAGATGGTTATAAAATTTAAAACAGTTGTATAGGGGTCCTCTTTCTAACATTGTAAGTCGGTGTGATGGGTATACATATGCATCACCATGCCTGGTATTGTGTCGACGGTTTAACGTATATTTTGAAAATAAATGTTTATTTTTTGCTTATAAATTTTATGCATTGATATATGTAAATAGCAGGTGTAGTCAGTATTCCAATATTTTTGAAAATCCTTTTACAGCTGTCACGCTGCCTCATTTTACAGATTGTTCGTATCGCACGCTTTTGAGCTTTAAAGATAATATTATTGTGAATACTGCTACCCCAAAATATGATTCCATATTTTAAATGTGAGCAAAGTTTGCAAAATAAAATGTTTTAGATATCGCCATGTTCGTGTTTTTTGTTAGTATTTTTAATCCGTAACAACTTTTGTAAAGTTTAGAAGCAAGATTATTAATATGTTTTTTGTAGCTGAGAGTTTTATCGATCGTGATTCGAAAAAATGTCGCTGTGTTTGTGAATTCAAAATGTGTGTTATTTAGTATGATGTTGTAGGGAGTTGTTGTAGATTGATTTGTTTTAAAATGAATTACGCTTGTCTTTTCTGTATTAAGAATTAATTTATTGTTGATAAACCACTCATTAAGTTTTTCCATTACAGAAATGCCTATATCAGTCAATTGGTCATATGTTTTTCCAAATAGCAGAAGGTTGCTATCGTCTGCATAACAGGTGAGTTTACAGTTATCGTTGGTATTATGAGATATGTCGTTTAAGTATATAATAAATAGCAGCGGACCCAGAATACTCCTCTGCGGGACGGATGTTTTAATCTCCAACGTATCAGAAATGGTTTCATGGTTACTACTACTTATTTTTACCGTTTGTGAGCGATTTTATAGATATGATTTGAACCACTCCCCCACAATACCCCGTACTCCATAGTGGTCTAATTTGATAAGTAGTAGTGAATGGTCTATGGTGCATTTTCTAATAAAATAAATGTCAAACTAAAAATATAATGTTATTAAAAAAAAAATGACAACAATTTAGGCGAGAACTAAAATGGTTTAGAAAATGTGGTTCCGATTTAAAAAGTTCACATTTATGTATCCAGTCTTTATTTTGTTGGAATCGGCGCGGTGCCGAGCGTGTCTCCAAAATTTGATACTATTCTTAAAGAAATAAACAAACTGAGCGCGCTCGATTATTAATGGTGTTGTTTTAAAAGCAATAAAAATGTTCAATATATTCACCGAATTTTATAATAAAAATACGAAAAATAGTTGAAATTGAACGTTCCGTAATATTTTTTTGTATAAAAAAACGAAAATTCTTATAAAATTGTAAGGTTATGCAACTTCTAGTCAAATATCACAAGATTATGCATATAAAAACGCATGCCATTATTTCTCTTAATAAACTCTGTGAGAATGTGGATAGATGTTAACAACTCCCATAAAAGAGCTTCAAGGCCAATTCGCGACGAACACTCTTAATGTCGGTTACTAAAGAAAGGAGTTTATTTTTAATTGTGGATTGAAACAGCTTTCCCAGGACAGGCAGATTTTAAATAGATCGGAAATTTCAGCAATTTCATACCTTTTCTCGAAGCGTTTTCTCAATAAAAATAAATTTAAATAAATTTGCATTTACACAAGTTTTATGTATAATTACAAAATTTATATTATTTATGATTATTAGTGAAATTAAAGGCTGGCCATTAGATATAACTTCCAAACTTGTATATAATCATTTTTAACAAAACCAGGTGTTTTTACAATCCACCATACCATTATCAATTATTCACTCTATTATTTCATATAGGATTGTAACAAATTACTAAGACAAAATTGCGACCATACACTCGAACAATACTCGATGTGCGGAAGAACTAAACAATTGTAAAGGATACACAGGGTCCGAGTATTAGAGAATTCGTTTGCATTTCTTTTTGCGAACCCTATCATCTGGAAGGCTTTGGATTGGTAAGTCCCTAATTGCAGTTACTCTTGCCAAAGACTTGCCCGATATTGTTTAGTTGTAATTCAAGGGAGACACACGCCTTAAAAATGCGTTAACACAACATTTTGATAGGTTAAGCGCAAGGTTGTTGTTGCTACACCACCTGCCGAAAGATTGCAAATCCCTTTCAAGCAACAGGGCATAACTCAAGGAACGGGTCTTCATAACCATCTTCATGTCACCAACAAACAATAAGCATTCACCATGCGTGAACACTTGACGACATTGTTTATGAAGACGTTAAAGAACAATGGACCCAGGTGTAATCCTTGAGGGACATCGGATGTTAACAGAATAGGGCTGGACGTGTAGAGGCCAAGGCGCACGAATTGTATTCTGTCCGATATATATGAGTGAATCCATTACAAAAATATACCACTAATGCCAATTATTCGCAGATTATTTATTAGTAGTTTGTGATCTACAGAATCGAAAGCTTTCGAAAAGTCGGTATAAATATCATACTTGACATTTTTCTTCGAAAACTTCTCTTATATATGATGCATAAACCAAACGGTTTGTGATTATAGATTATCTAGTTCTAAAACCATGTTATGTTGGCTTATTTGTTCAATTAAGATATTTTTTTTAGCTAAATTGAACAAATGGGAGAGCTCGCAATAAGTCAGACCAATAACAAATTAACTACAATAGGCGACAGATTTTTGAAGGCTTATATTTATTGTTTATTCACTATTTAAGCAAAATTTTAAAGAAAAACAAAAATAAATTGCGGATTTGGGAAAATATGGACATTTTCAAATTTGACTTTCGAAATTTTTGAAAATATCCTTAATGTAGTTAGAGAAGATATTGACGCAACTTATAGCATGGTTGTAAACACAAATGTTTTGAATTAATTGTGTAATTGTTGTCAAAATTATTATTATTATAATTATAATTAGTTTTGGTGGAGGTACCGGTTCATTGCTGAAGTTTAATGCTGGTTTCATATACATAGTTCGCATCGGTTCACATTATAAAACCATTAATTTATTAAATTTTATTTATATTAAGAATGTAATTTAGCAGTAGTCTTAATTAAAAGAACGAATAATATAATAAATGAGAATTACACAGACAAATCGAATGATGTCATATGACGACATTAAATTACGCTAAGTATTAGTTGCCTTCTGAAAACATCGACGAAACTCCATTCATATGAATAGTCATGCAATTTTTAATAAGTTGTTTGCTGGAATTGAAGAGCACCGGTTTTATTGTCCTCGTCCGACGAGGCAGGTCTTAGGGGTTCTATAAATATTTCACCCTGAAATCGTTACACAATTTTCACCTTTATGCGAGCATACACAGTTTTTTTTTTGTTCAAAGAAGTGAAGCGTATTAACCGAGTCTTGATTATTGATTGCCATTCCGATTCTGGACGCATAATAAATTCGCGTGTCGTGTACTTTTTTTCTAAGCGTGCAACATGAAACGCGACAGAATAAAAGTCAATTGTTTCAAATAATTAAAAATACCTTTTGTTGTGATGAACTTTATAGGAAAATTTTTGTTATCCGAATCGGAATATTGCGGCAATAAATAAATAAAATTAATTTATCAATATTAATAATCATTATATACTCGTATTTTGTTGTATTTATGATTCTACTACAAAAAAAAACGCTCTCTTGCATTCAGGTTTTTAATACCTAAACTAGTGATAGCAAAAATTATCGATTTCTTTTATTATTGAAATGACTCATACTTTTCGAGAACTTTCTTCTATTCTTCGAAAACTCTGCCACGCACCATATATAAATAATATTATTTATTGCCCAACATGAATCTTTTTTCGAATTATAGAAAAATTATATAAATTCAAAAGATTAGACACTATAGTACACTAAAATTAAAACTAGAAAGCTAGCTATGCGTACTTGCAAACATCACTAAACAAAAATAGATTGGTAAAATATATGGCATGTTGGTGTGAGTTGCAAAGTCTCAATATGCAAACCAACCAGTTTTAAAACATCAGGGCTATCGTTTCGATTATTCATAAGCTTGTACAAGGAAGGAATTTTTGACGTCGATAAGCCCAAGAGACCAAATAGGTAAAATTGAATGGTTACAACCTTTCTTTGAGTACCTAAGAAGAAATGTATATAGTTTTACATAGTAATTACATTGTGGCTATATTGATTTCAACTAGTAAACTTTATAGTGTTTCTATATAGTTCCAACATAAAATATATACCGGGTACTGATCCGACCGCTCGGTAATAGCAATTTACATTTAAAATCACACGTTTGCAGTTTCCTGCTCCCCTAATTATTTTAGAGCAAAAGATCAGTTGTTCTGAATTTAAATTGCTATATATGTCTATTTAAAAAATAGTACTAATGGTAGAAGTAGACGAAGATATAGATTAGTAATAATTTGAAGAAAAACAAATAATAAATAACAGTAGCCATTATTAAAAAATGCGCCATCAACAATTGTCAGTTTTGACTTTTCGTATAATCGCACTCCGTTTCGATATTCAAGTGCGCTTTTCAATTAAGTAATTCATAATAATGTCTTATACAATTAGTGTAGCGTAAATGAAGTTTCAGATAAAAAAAAATGTTGCATGATGTAATATTCTATTGATATGCAACAGCAGGTGTACATTAGGTAATTCAATGTCCAGCGGGGTATTTACCCCGGAAGTAGTTGTTTTAATGTACATTTTTTTAAAGTACTTACGCAACGTAAATCAAATTTTTGAGAGAACTAAATGTGGAAATAATTTATCAATTATTTTTAAATCATTTTATTTAATTTATTTGTAGTTTTGGCAGACGATAATAATCGATTATTTTTTGTAATAAAATGACGGTTAAATCAATGTATTTGAAAACTTTAATGTAGTTGTTATAACTACTATTTCCATAACTGACTGAGACATATTAATGTCTTTATTCTTTGTAGTTTTGAAATCAATCTATTTACCCATCATCATATTGATTTTTAGTCCCTAAAAAAATTACTTTATATTTTTTCTCACATAAATTAATAAAACACCACCAATACGCATTCCAAAAAAATTCAGGAACCCAGTCTGCAACTTACGAACCAATAGACACAATAAAAAATAATTCATATAAGAAAAAAAATTGTAGTAGCTATCTTCATCGAAGATGTTTTGATGTCGTATCAAAACCAATTCTAATAGAAAAATTAAGCGCAATGGGAATAAAAACACCGAACTAAATTTAATTCAATCATACATTAACAGACGACCACAAATAACGAGAGTAAACGAAATCGAAAGGCATACAAAATACGGCATACCACAGGAAGGAAATCTTCCGCCAATCCTATAGCATATGTGTAAATGATATGATAAAACAAAACTTATTAGAAACACTTTTTATATATGCCGACGATATGTACATGATATATACAGGAGACAATCAAGATGAAGTTGAGGAAATAATCAAAACAGACTTAATAGAACTATAACAATGGTACTACAACAACTTATTAACAATTACTGAGAAAAAACTACCCTTGTGATATTCCAGACAAAAAAAATAACTACCGAAAAAGTTGATAATTAAAATAAATGGAAAAAATATAAAAGAAATTGACAACACGGAATATCTAGGACTAAAAATAAACAATAACTTAAGATGGGACGGACATTTAAACAAATTGATAAATAAGAACTCGACACACAATAGCAGCTATGTGAAAAATCAGAAAATAGATCCCAGAAAATAAAAAAAGAAATTTTTACAAGCAACATAAATTATCTATCTGATATATGGGGAAACACCACCAAGCAAAATAAAAAAAAAACTACAAAAATAACAAAATAAAATATTAAAAATACTATACATACTCGACAAAAAGACGAACACTAAATATCTAAAAATAAATAAGTGAACTTAATACAGAAAAAAATAATAATATATAAGAACATACTGCTAGCATATTAAATACAACAAAACTTAACCAGAACACGAATTAAATTCAAAACAAACAACAAACAAACCAGTTCACAATTACAAGACAAAAATCAGGCCTCCGTATTAACAAATATAACACTAGAAAATACGCGCAACACCTGACAACAGATATAATAAACAAATACAACAAATTGCCTACACATATAAAATCACTGAAATTAGTTCCGTTTAAACTCAAAATAAAAATCAATCTTATTAAAAACGAAATATAATACGGAAACTAATTCAAGAGAACCAAGCAGGTATCCTTCTATAGGCGAGGACCGAGGGATGGACTCAATAGAAGACTGCAGAGACGATTTAAATTACTGTTTAATATATTGTAATTAATACTCTGTAATTGTCAAAATAAAATTTGTTAATAAATAATATTGAAAGAATATTTTGAAAACCTCAAAAAGGGCAAAAACAATGCACCTGATTATGATAACATTCCTAGGCTCATCCTCAAATCCCTTCCAACAAACATTCACACCTACATCCTAAAAATATTTAATCACATATACTCCACCCAGGTTTTGCCGTTGGAGTGGAAGCGAGGTATAATTACCTGTATACCTAAACCAGGAAATAACCCACTAGATCCCAGCAATTATCGCTCCATCACCCTTCTCCCAGTCCTCGGAAAATTGTTCAAAACCATTATTAAAAATAAATTCATGTCCTGCGTAGCTGACCTTAACCCTCCCTACCAGTTTAGATTTCTTGAACACTGCTCCACAACTCTACCTTTATCTATCCTCACGTCCAACTGTCAAACAGCAAGCCTCGAAGGTCGTAAATCTGCCATATTATCCCTTGACATCCAAAAAGCGTTTGATTCCGTTTGGCACCGGGGCTTGCTGTTCAAGTGCAACTCCCTTAACATACCTCCACACCTAATCAACCTCTTAGACAGTTTCCTTCACAATAGATCCCTACAAGTTAAGATACGCCATACCTTTTCCAGCTCGCTTTACTCTTGAACAGGGCCTTCCTCAAGGATCCCCTCTATCACCATTTCTTTATAACCTCCTTGTTCATGATATCTACAACCCCGATCCTAACTATTTAAATACATCCGCTTACCCTCTCTTATATGCCGACGACACTGCTTTAATTACACATGCTCCCTCACTACCAAAAGCCCACAGCACTCTACAGGGTCTTATTGACACTATCCAAACATGGTTTGCGAAATGGCGAATTTCCATAAATCCCAATAAATCCCAGCTCCTGATCCATTTTCACCGACCAAACAACTCCCCATTCTCAATTTCCATAAATAACCAAGTTATCCTTCCCTCAACCAAATACCTAGGAATCCATCTTGACCCGAAGCTCACCTTCAAAACCCACTCCAAAATCCTCAAAGCGAAAGTCAAGAATCGGGCGGCTCACTTTAGAAGTCTGACCTTCAAACAACAAGGCATCAGTACAAAAACAGCCGTACACATATACAAGGTGATATGCCGCCCCTTACTTGACTATGCCGCTATCCTCTTCCACAACCCCCACCCTACCACGCTTAAAAACATACAAGTCGCAGAAAGATGTGCCCTTAGAGTGCTGACCAAAATCCGACACCCCCAAAACTCACTACACAACCCCTCCAACCCTCTCCTTTACGAACTAACAAAAGTCACCCATATCGAAACCCGCCTATCCCGTTTAGCCGAAAAATTTGCCTCAAACCCTATCAATTACAATCTCCTACACCCTTTGTGCATTCCCCGAAACCAAAATATCACTCCCAAACCTAAACGTTTCACCATCACCATTCATGATTTCTTTCATCATTTCATGACTTTAGTGATCACGACGAGTAAATTCATTTCACAAGACAATGGACGACATTAGCAATTAAAACCTTTTTGACACAGCAACTGACAAGGACAGACGCCTACAAAATCAGGCGGAAAAACCAACGGTCGATAGCCAATTGGCAGAAGAATTTATTTTTATGTTAGTTATTTATTGTATTTATTTATTATTATTACTTTGTTAAAAATAATCTGCCAATAAAGATTTATATACAGAGAGGATTTTTTATCAGTATACATTAGGCGAACTGTATACCTGCAAAAAAACCAAGTCAAACGTATTGAACCGATTGATGTGACAACTAAACGTCAAACGCTAAACTTCAAATTGTGTAAAATATTTAATCGAAAATGTATACAAATGAAAAAAAAAGTCGAATTTCAAGCGTGCATTACAATTCCAACAGTACTAGAGGAGGATAAGGCATGTTTTCAATGAATCCAAAGTGGCCAAATACCTCGGATGATTCTAAAAATAATTGAACTAAAACATTCTCTGTGGAAGGTTGTATGTTTCGTTCTATTTATTCTATTGAAAAACGCAACAAAATAAATCATTTCTAACACTGCATGCGTTACCATCACAAACAATTTCCTTTTTTTAACAAAAATACGTCACTTATTATTTTGGAGAAATTACAGGTAAAAAATATTAAGAGATTTTATTAAGACAATTTGAAAGAAAAGTAACAGTGAACAACAATGAACTTAAAATAAATAATTAGAATAAGTGCTAGAAATGACCACCTGAAAATGCAAGACAGTAACTCAAACGGTCGCAAAAATTCTTCCACGTTGTGCATTTCGATATTGTTATAAACAGAAATAGAAAATTGTGTAATTATTTTTTGAATTATCCTAGTTGAAGGAATAGATCGATCGGTTTGCGTATTATAGGCAACTAAACACATACATCAATGCGTTTGACTTGGGCATTTTACATGTATACATAAGGCATATGTATACCGTTAAAAAAACCTCTCTGTATATATAATATTGAAATAAGACAAAAATACTGCTAAATTATACATCTTGTTATTGTGGTTTTAAATTATTTACACTGTATATCAAAAGTGTAATATAACATTTTTTATATTACTAATGATTTTATTTATTTACCCAATTTATTACAGCAATTAAAATAAATCAACACGTTGAGTTAAATATTAATAATTAAAAGTACTCGTAATTTTCCAATATTAATTTTTATTTAGATTTTTTTAACAGATAATAAAAAAATATTCTATGGTTTTAGAAGAAAATGAAACATTTCACACAAATAGTTTAATAAATCCTTTAAGAATCATAATGATTTTAGAAATTCAGAACATAGAGGTATAATTTATATTTAATTAAATATAAAGTGGAAAAATGTGACATTTGCATTTCCATTCCATTATTCCACTTGAGATGGGAACAGGTTAGCACTGTGTATCGGATTTGAAGCATAGTATGGGATTTGATACCACAGGCCTCTGTGGTGTATTTGGTAGTGCACCCGGCCAGCAATCGGGGGACGTGGGTTCAGATTCCATCAGAGATGTTTCTTTATATTTATTTAATAATTTATTCAATGTTGTACCTTGAAAATTTCTACAATTCATAAGTTTAAATATAATTTAAAAGGAATAATAATTTAATTTAATTAATTATAATGATGGTGAAAATATTTTCATTGCAGTTTTAATTAAATTAAAAGAGAAGAAATCTAAAATACATGATCAATTAATTATTCTCTTGCAATGGAAATAATTGCTTCAAAAGATATTTGTTTTTCCTTCAGTATTAACTTCGTAAGTCTATAAATAGCAAAGTAATTGAAAGAGAATTATTAATTAAATAAGAATTTTCGATTTTTATCTTTTAATTTAAATCATTTAAGAACTATCCAAAATAGATCACACTTTAGATGATAGTTGTGATAACTAAGACATAGAAATGAATAAGCAAGATAAGTCAAATTTGTCAAATTCCATTTAGTCAATTACAAAGTAATCAAAGACAATTTGTAATTTTGTTTCTTCACTGTAATCAATATTGAAATAATATAAATTTATAAGTATTGCAAATAATGGAAAATAGTAATTTAAGGGCAGAAAGACCTATGATCGATTGCCCATGACAGACTACTAACACAATTGCACATAATTTATTCACTGAGTCAGCGTTATTTAAATTAAAATTATTTTCAAAACTATTAATTTATAACAAATAATTAATGATTTCCACTTATCTACTACAACTTTTGGTTTATTGTATTATTAATGTGATGGATTTATGCTTTTATTGTAATTTTGAAGGATAAGTACATTCAATTTCCTAATATGTTAATATGATTTTATGTATACATACATAAACATCTTTATTTCTGAGATTGGAATATACAGTTACAATACAATATTTAACAATACACTAACGTTCACAATATAATTCCAACTCTGAAACTGGCTATCGACCAGTGGTCTTTCAGCCTGTCTTTGTCCAGTCTATGTCTGCTTTTTAAAAATTGTGATCGCTAACGTCATTGTCAAGGTCCGGTTGATGTAATGAGATGAATTGATGAATGGTTGAAGTGTGATATTTGAATTTGGGTTGGGTGTTAGGGTTGCGGGGTATTTTATGTATATATTTATGAAAAGATTAACATTGATTTGAAATGACGGTGAAAATATTTCCACTGCAATCTTAATTAAATTTAAAGAAAGTAAGTAAGGAAATCATTGTTCTGTTTATTTTATTCAGCGATTTATAGACTCACGAAGTAAGTACTAAATGAAAAACAAAGGGAAGTAGTTGATTCAATATTTGTTTTCCTTCAGTACTTACAATTAAAAGAACATAATTGTTTAAATAATTATGTATTGTTCGCATCCGTCGCGTTGCATTATACAATGCTATTTAATAGCAAGTGTCCATTATGTAATTAAATAGCTGGAGGGGTATTTGCTCGACAAGTAGTTGTTTTAATGGATATATATTTCTAAAGTACTCACGTAATGTAAGTAAAAAAGGTCGCAATAACTGAAGAGGAAATATTTTTTTAATAATAATTCAATTGAGTAAATTAATTATTTTCGAATTATTTTTATTTATTTTAATTTAAATAACTGTGACCTAGTAAATGCATACTCTTTCATATTATTAATTTGATGTTTTTCAATGCTATGGTAACTCTACTAAAAAGGGAAACAAATCGATAAAATACCAATAATTTTTAATATATGCAACTATATTTTCAAAAGAAAAATTTTGTACTGTGTTGCATACAGCGGCAAGCATCATCTTCCACACAACTTATACTATCGAACAAGTTGCATATGTTAAATTTACAATGTCTTAATATCAATTCAATGATAATATAAAACATAACGAAAAGAAAATTACACAAAAATAATGGGGCAATAAAGAATGAACTGTCGTTTCTTCTCTCTACAATAGAGTAATGAGTATATAGTTATGTTCTTAATGAATGTTTCTAGTATAAATGATTATTTTTATTTATTTTTAAACAAATTTATTTCAATTGAATTAAATGTAAATAATTTTAAAATAATTAATTTACTCGATTGAATAAATAATAAATTATATACTCTTTAGCTACTGTGACTATTATTGACTTGCGTTACGTAAGTACCTTAAAACAAATGTCTATTAAAACAGCTACTTTTCGGGAAAAAAATTCCTCTAGACATTGAATTATATATATTATAGATGCTGTTGCATAGCAATAACATATTGTATAATGCAACATTTTTTTTGGGATTCGAAAATATGTATTGCAAAGAACAAAAAGAGTTATTAAATATTTGATTCAATTTAATAAAACACTTTAAGCTTTGTTTGTACAACACTAAATTATATTTATTGTGACTATAGTTTCAACAATTTACACTTGTCATTATCAAACTAAAAGTAAATTAAACTAAATAATGAATAAGGATGAATAAGGAAATTAATGTAATTAAGAAAATAGCTAAAGCTAATGGTTATTCAGCCCTGTTAATCAATCAATTAATAAATAAATATAAATTGAAATTAGTAAAAAAGTATATTTATGCATATACAGAACCCCCTGCTAACAATTCATTTTCATCCCTTACTTTCCTTGGTAACATTTAATTAAAAATTAAAAAAACTATTGAGAAAACACAATATTAATATAGCCTTTAAACCCCTCACAAAAAAAACAAGAATCACATTTTTAATCCAAAAACAAAAATAGATATTACTCACAGATCCGGAATTTATTAATTAACGTGTAATGGTTGTAATGGCGTGTACATCGGCCAAACTGGTAGAAATTTTAAAATGACACTCAAGGAGCATCTCGCGTCTTTTAGAAAGAAATTGATTGACAAGTCGTCTTTCGCCAAACTTCTGATTGAAAACAACCACACTTTTGGCGAAGATGTACTTTCAGTCATTCATTTTGCCGAAAAAGGCCGCAAGATGAACCTCCTTGTGTCATTAGAAATCCATAAAGCACGCGCCAATAAGGAAATTCCCGTCATCAACGACCGGGTTGAGCTGATATACACCCAGCTGTTTAAAGCCGTTTTGTAATCCACCTACCTACCCATCCCTTCCACTGTTTGTCGCTACATTTTACCGATTATATATACCGAAAATGTAACTAGTTTAATTTACTTTCAGTTTGATAATGACAAGTGTAAATTGTTGAAACTATATGACAATAAATATAATTTAGTGTTATACAAACAAAGTTTAAAGTGTTTTATCAGTTATTAATAATAATAATATTTGATTATCTGCAGACAGGTGTTTCGGAATTTTTCCTTTATTTCACATAAAAAAATTATATTTACAGTTTACGCGAAGTTCAGCTGGTTTAATGCTTAAACTATTGCTGTTAAACTGAATCTATTAATACGACCTACATATACCCTATACCGAGTTTTAAAATCACATTTATTTACTTCCCACGTCATTTTACCAAAAAATCATAAGATAGATTTTCTTTTAATATTTTTTTTTATAATATTTATTTATTATCTAAATTCGAGAACACATTATTTTAAAATTACAATTTAAAAAAAAAATATATATATATATATATAGAGTGCCTTGGAAAAAATAATAACCTTGATCTTACAACTGTCATTTTTATGATATCAAATAGTAAAAGTAATATAAACTACGGTGGTAAAATAACTTTTAAGAAACTTTTAAAATCGAATTATATATTCAATTAACAAACAAAAAGAAATGGTGTAATGGCTTTGCGAAGGAAAGAGTTCTCGTGAAATAAGAGCAATGTGTAGTGTATAATACTCCAATCGGAATATTCCCGATCACACTACGGTTAGTAGATTTTTAAAAAAGTTTGAAAATTTTGATACACTAATTCATCATTGCAAGTGTTATAACGAAATTAGACGTCTTGAAGGAAAACATGAAAATGTTTTTATGTTGTAGCCACTGCGACAGAAAATCCAACATTGAGTTTATATAGATTTTGTATATAAATATCATATTTGGTTATGTTTTCTGTTTGTAAACACTCATATTTGTAAACAAATCGATCGATTAGATCGCGAATTTTAAAATTATGTAAACAGTAAACATATTTTTATATGAAATTTCCTGAGGTTTACTGAAATTTTAGAACATATTAATATTACATTATTTAATGATATATATACACAAAAATAATCATGGCAATCATATGAAAAAAAAATCTTATCTTATTATAATAATTGCCAAAAGCCATGAAAAAAGCATGATCATTTACTAAGTTTATAACCAATGGAAAATCATTTAATAAGTTTATAACAATTAGAATATAATTTTTTAAAAGTACATCACTTTTCCGTTGAATCCGCAGGTGCAACTAAACCGTTCACATCGTCATTATACACCAATGTCTACTTAATATTAATTTACTAAATTTAAAATTGATATCTCGAATAATAAAACACAAAAGTAGCATTTATTCCGATTTAAAAAGATGTACTAAGAATGCAAAAAACAGCTGACGGTAACAAAACACACGAGTAAACACCCCCCGTACCTTAGATGTAAATAAATAATAACTGCAATTAGTGATAAATTTATATTAATTGGTATTAATTAAAATGCAGTATACATTTTGAAGTGTTATATATATATATATATATATATATATATATATATACAGAGAGTTTTATGTAACACCGAACATACTAGAATGTACTCAATGTAAACTTTCCTATGTTTGATTTGTTCAGGAACGCATCAAAGCATTGAGTGCGATGTGATCACATCGCGCTCAAATATCAGAAATAACTTCCCATTTATTAATAAACATAAATTTGAAGTTACTTTTTCGTTTTAAATACTTAAAATGACACATTTAGTAATACTCGATTACTAATATTATTCGATTTTGCCCAACACTACAGTGAAGTCTTCCGCTCGGCGTTACATTCAGACACCGCACTCGCCATTCACCGCGTGTTGTTTCGTTGTATAATATTACGCAATGTCTTCTGCAAAGTGTAAAAAATCGCCTGTATGGAAGTATTTTGTGGAGTGCACGGAGAGTACTAGGCTGGTCCAGTGTAGATTGTGCGATGTAAAGATTTCGCGTGGAGGAGAAGGTAGAAAAGCCACAGCAACTGGATTGATTAATCACGTAAGAAATAAACATAACCACGAATTTCTAAAACTACAAGAATTGCTGTAGCAACCAATCAAAAACTTTTAAAGTTTAAGCAACCATGTTTATCAGAATGCCTAGAGAAGTCCAAATTGTGGGACATAAATGATGTGAGGGCCAAAGAATACCACTACTTAATAGGGGAAATGATAGCAGTAGATAACGAAGCTATAACTATGGTTGAGAGACTAGGATTTATGAGATTGATGAAGAAGGCTCTACCTCGGTATAACATACCTAGCAGAACATACTTTATTGAAAACATAATACCTGATATATATATAAATACTGTTGATAAAATTAAAAATAACATAACAAGAAATTATGCAATATCGATTACATCTGACATGTGGACGTGTACCTATACTGGCGCCAGTTTTTTGAGTTTTACGGGCCATTGGCTCAATGATCAGTTTGAATTAAACCATGCAGTTCTCAACATGAAGCGTTTCGCAGGACCACATACTGGAGAAAATTTTGCCTCTGCTTTGATGGAAATTTCATCTATGTGGGATATTCCACGATCCAAAATACATGCTGTTATACATGATAATCGTGCCAATATGGTTAAAGGTGTGAGAGATACCGGGTATGGATCTATTACCTGTTTCATACACACACTCCAACTAGTTATCGTAAATTCATTAAAAATTCAGACTGAAGTTACTGAAACGATTAGTGCAGGAAGAAGAAAAACTGCAAACTATTCAACGAGAGTTAAGCCTTCCGCAACATAAGTTGGTTTAAGATGTTATCACGCGCTGGAACTCAAGCTATTATATGTTAGCAAGACTGCTCGAGCAAAAGCGTTCATTTCATTGTATCTAACGGATAATTCAAATATTCCCAATTTGTCTTCATCGCAATGGGAGCTTCTACAACAGATATTGAGACTGTTACAACCGTTTGAGGAGATCACAAAAATCATAAGTTTAGGCTTATCCTGTGTGTCAGAGACCATACCACATGTAGAAACGCTTATGTGCTATGTAAACAAAGAAGAAACTGCACGGGCCACCAACAAATTGCAGAGTACAAGACTTGCTATTAAAGCGGAGCTGGAAAACCGCTTCGCCAAGCTTAAAACAGAAAAGTTGTATTTGCTGTCAACTTTACTCGATCCAAGGGCCAGAAAAGGCTCAGCAGTTAATAATGCTATAAGCTTTAAAAATACAGTTGTGACGAATCAAGTACTGACAGCGATACTGATATTGACACTGTGACACCTGCGAATAAAAATAATATTAGGACTGATAACAAATCTAGCCTTGAGTCTGACACTCATTTAAGTTTTTGGGACTGCTATAATGAAGTGGAGAAGATCGCAGCACAGCAAAATAAAAGTGAATCTCCTAAAAAGAGAAACAATATTGCAACTGAACTTGACAGTTATTTGGAAACTGCACGCATAGCAAGAAATGACAATCCTTATACTTGGTGGGCATCCAATCGAAATCAATACCCATATTTAACACAATTTGCTGCCATTTATCTGTCTGCTCCTGCGAGCAGTGTTTATAGTGAAAGACTTTTCTCAGAAGCTGGGAACGTATATGCAGATAAAAGAAACCGACCACTGCCATCAAATGCAGAAAAACTAGTATTTCTGCACCACAATTTACCACTAATAAATTTTGAATATAATATTTGATTTATTATAGATGTATTAAAAATAAGAATAATATTATCATTTATAAGTTTATATATTTCATTATTATTAATAATTATACACGAGTTTGTTTTCTTTTGCAAAATTTGTTTTAAATGATTCTTTTTTACCTTTTAAATTGTATAATTTATTAATAAATAATACACGAGTTTGTTTTCTTTTGCCAAATTTGTTTTAAATGATTTATTTTTACCTTTTATATTGTACAATTAGAAAAAAACAATAACGCCAACTATTCGCTATTCGGCCGAATATACCGAATAGTTGCCGAATATTCGGTGATCTCTAGTTTCGACAAAAAATCATAACTTTCAAATGGGTAAATATTTTATTATTGAAACTGTTATTCAAAGTGAATACAATATAGACACAGTATTGAATATGAAGAATGATACAATGAATAATAAATAAATAATAAAATTCAATGTAGACAACATAATGTGGAAATCCAGAATAAAATTAATGAATATTCGAAACGTGTACAATAGAGACACAATATATATTGTAAATATTGACATATTATTTATAATAATTATAAACACAATATTGTTTATGCTCTGAATAACAATTTTTTGTGCATTTGTGATGGGAACTCGTTGATTCTTAATGACAGACCGAACGCCCGATTTTCGTTCAAAAGTGTTGTTATGTGTGATCAATTGTATAGTTTGCTTATTTCTGAGGTCAGTACTTATAAAATATAAATATAGTTATGTGCTTGTAAGTAATTAGTATAATTAGTTAGAATAATAAGATAATCGTGTAAAGTAGCGATGACGGTGTGCCATAACATCAAAATTCAATCATTTTTCAGATTACACTCTGCTGCAATTTAAAATCAGATATAATGAATATATGCTATTGAATGCCTTTTACTATCAGCATACGACAGGCGCGAACTGACACCTTTAACAGACTCCCAGTCTCCAGGGAAAATCAGCCCCCATAGCCGAGTTTAACCAAATACAGCAAAAGATATAGCTGGACGGAACCCCCACAGAAATTCCACTATGTCTTCTAAGTGGAGGAATTTGTGGTATACGGTTACATTTTTCAAGATAAGTATATAATAATTTGTGCGTGTCTAGTGTTTGTTTTAATGTTGTGTTTTGGTTTTGTGCAATTACATTTTTCGAGTACACGAGTAATTCATGGTTTATAGAACCCTGATTTCAAATTAGTTATAATCCACAGCTGGGAAATAGTTTACCAGTTTTTATTGATTTACTTTCCTTACGTTTGTTATTTTGTGGGTTACGTGCAGTTTTGTTTAAATGAGTAAATAAAAAAAAAACTGACCAATGGTGATCGAAGACTGATCAGTTAATGCAGACCCAAACTTGTGAGAATAAATTAAAGAAGAAGGTTACAAATAATTGCTTAATTTAATATAATAAAATATTTATTATGACAATGTTTTATTATAAATAATTAGGTAGTTACTTTAAATAGAAATAATGTTACATTGTATTTATCAGGTTTGTCTAAATGAACTGCGCTGGTAAATATGTGTAATGCAGCACATAGTCCTGTTTTTCTTGTAGAGTTTACTAATTCACGCAATCTGTAAATATAATTAACATTATTTTCATAAAAATCCCTAGTAGTAATAGAATATTGTTTCGATTACAACTTGTATCAAGCCTGAAATACAAGTTAAAATAAACGATTGTTTCAATCTAGAATGTTTCTGGAGGTACGTTGAATTATCAATACATCTTAAGATTGATTTTATTTTCTAAACGTCAATTTTTCCAAAAATATTTAAATATTTCAAAAAATATTAGGTGTAGGTATATGAACATATTATGAAAATTAACTTTATTTTTGATTTAGAATCTGAAAAAAAATATAAAATATGGGGTATTCTATTAGAAAAAATAAAACTATGATACGCCATACTTTTATGGGACATTCTGTATATTTGAAACTAATTTTAGAATATGGTACTAATAGACCTACATACGCCTGCGAAAGCCGATTTTGAAAAAAAAAAACCATTTAGCCGTAAAGCGACTCGGCGCGCACGCTGAGACACCACATAGAATTTTTACATTTAATATTTACAATCATGGTTGATACATACATCAGAAAATGGCTATCGACCATCGGTCTTTCTACCTGTCTTTGTCCTGTTCTTGTCGTTTTCTTTAATTGTCATGATTGCTATCGTCCTTGTCTATTTGGTTCGCTAAGATTGATGAAATAAATTGATGAATTGTTAATGATGGTATTGTAAATTTTGGATGAAGATTAGGGTTACGAGGGATACAGAGGTGTTCTACAATGGATGTTATATGTGGATTAGTCGCGAATTTTAGGGAAAGGGTTTCAAGTCTCTCTTTTATGTAGGAAATTTTGCATTTTTCATGAAGGAGTATATTGGAAGGATTATGGAGGGGGTTATTGGGATGTCTGATTTTGGTGAATATACGTAGGGCTCATCGTTCTCCGACCTAAATATTTCTTAGGATATTGGGGTGTGGATTATGATGTAGGATAGATGCATATTGGAGCAGTTGTCGACATATCATTTTATAGATGTGAACTGCGGTTGCAGTTGATATACCTTGCTTTTTGTATACGAGTGCTCTGAAATGTTGAGCCCTGCTCTTAACATTAGCTTTTAGATTTTGGGAGTGGTTAATAAAGGTGAGTTTTGGATCAATAGTTATTCATAGGACCGTACAAGTGGGAGATGTAGGTATCGGGTGATTTTTGATAAATATTTTGTAGGAAGAAAGTGGAAAGGTATATTAAGTTGAGTATTATTGGGGTTAATTGATATTCTCCACTTGGCGAACCATGCTTGGAGGTCGTCTATCAGGTTTTGTAAGGTATTTAAGATTTTGGAAATTGTAAGAGCATTGGATAAGGGGGATCCTTGTGGTAGACCTTGTTGGGAATTAAGTGTATAGGAAGTGGAATTATTGATGCTAATGCATCGGTTGAGAGGAAGCTATTTAGGATATTTATAATATGTGGGGTATACCGAATCGTAGGCTTTCGTAATATCTTCGAGATGCATCGTTTCGCAGTTTGATGTGAGGATTGCAACGGGTAAGGATGTGGAGCGGTGTTCAACAAAACCGAATTGGTATGGAGTTATTTGGTGTATAACATGGGAGGATAAAATAAACTAAATTGTAGCAACATGGTTTTCGCATTTATTGTATTTGTAATACACAAACATATCCTTTAAAAATTTATAATTTGTGTCACATAATACAGTAAATTTCAAATAATTATATAATGTAATTTTAATAGTCTTCAACCAATGAAGTAATAGAAGTCACACAGATTTACGATTTGTCGCTCTGTAACATAAAAGAGAAATTTCATTCGCATTGAAGCTGTACAGTAATCATCTATATGATGTGTATATTGAAAACGATTATTGAAATTACAATTGTTTGTAACCGCACAACACACCCATAATTGGACGCACAGGAAGACGAAGTTTGTTTTATTCATGCAGTAGTTAGCGGCACCCTCGGGCAAGATTCTTTTCTTTCCGCCTATTTACAATTGCTCTTGTAAATTGAACGAGGTGGTCGCGCAAGAAAACCATTTTTCTGTAGCTAGTGCGTACATAAAAAAAAGAGACCGCATTCACGTACGTGCAAACTGGACCTGTTGTGATGTAAAGGCTATATTTTTTACAAAAGGGCTGATGAACTCACCATCCTCTTGGTAATTACACTCTAACGGCTTATTGAATAATTTATATGCGTTGGATTATGTAAATGTTTTTTTTTTATAATATACAGAATGATTCCGGAGGAAATGTAAATATTTTAAAGACATGTACAGGAAGCAAAAATAAACTCATATATTCAAGTCGAATTTTTATTTTATTTATAATGAAAGAAAAATGTAGCCAGAAACTGGCTACCAGGTCAAATTATAAATGCGCAAATAAGTTACTCGAAGTTTAACATTAATTAATGCTATTTTTTTTGTAAGTCTAAATTTCTCAGAGTTAAACAGAGTTAAATTGCATTACATCGTTATTTATAAACTGGTAGACTTCAAAAAATGGCTATAGGACATCGGAGTTTCGCCTGTCTTAGTCCTTTTCTTATCGTTTTATTCAATCGTCAGGATTGCTAACGTCATTGTATAAGTTCTTCAAATTTGCTGACATTTCGTCGAGGTTTCTGTCCCTGGTTCAAGACGCCTCGTAGTTCGATAACAGAACGGATGAATCATTATACTGGGTGGGCCTGAAAGGCGTACGATTTTAAAAACACTCTTGCGTTTGAAGCTTCAGAGAGGGGACTGCGCGGGTGGTGGGGTTAAGTAGCCCGATTCTCGGAAATTTATTCGCGATGGATCACTTCACGGGAGCGCAACGCGCATTCTGCATTAAACATTATTACAAAAATGGCGATTCGTGCGTTATTGTTCGGCGTTTATTTCGGCGTGAGTTTGGATTACATGACCTAAATCAGTTTCCAAACGAAAGTGTGATTCGATCGTGGGCCATAAAGTTCAAAGCTACTGGTTCGACTCTCAAACAGAAGCCTGCGGGACGTCCAAGGTCAACGAGAACAGAAGACGTAATTGAACAAGTTAGAGCTTCTTCAGTTCAACGTAATCCTGCTAAATCAACTTGAAAGCGTTCAGCCGAACTTACGGTATCCAGAATATCTTTGCGTCGCATTTTGTTGAAAGATCTGAAATTGCACCCGTATAAAATTCAAGTTGTGCAGGAATTACAGCCAAATGATCCAATTTTACGACGAGCCTTTGTTCAAACAATGTTGGAACGCTTTCGGAGTGTCAACAATATTCTGTTCTCCGACGAAGCCCATTTTCACATAAATGGGCATGTGAATAAACAGAATTGCCGTTATTGGGCTGCAGAGAACCCACGTACAAAACAGCAAAAAGCCTCTACATTCGCCAAAAGTAACCGTTTGGGCGGCCATGTCAGCGCACGAAATTATCGGACCCTACTTCTTCGAAAATCGAGAAGGCCAATCTGTAACTGTAAATTCTGACCGATACATAGCCATGTTAAGGGATTTTTTCTTTCCACAACTGCAACAATTTGAAGCTTATAATCGTGCGACATGGTTTCAACAAGATGGCGCGACATGCGATGTTTGCTGGGAAAATGATATCGCGCCAAGGTGACATTGCATGGCCTCCTAGAAGTCCAGATCTAACGCCACTGGACTTTTTTTTGTGGGGATATCTAAAAAGTAGAGTTTACTCTAATAACCCAGCCACGATTAACCAGTTGAAGACCAATATCCGGAAAGAAATGGCACCTATTCCCCGTGCAATGTGCCAGCGAGTTTTTACCAATTTGAGGTTCAGATTCAAAGAATGTTTGCAGCGCGACGGTGCACCCCTGGATGACGTTATTTTTAAGAAATGAATTTCCCAGATGTAAATTTTAATAGAAATAAAAATTTGTATGTGAATTGTAATTAGTTTTTTTTAATGATTTTTTCAAATTCGTAATTATTTCTGGCCCACCTTGTATTACTTCTCAAGATTCACTACTTTATTTATTATTCTAGTTTACATAGTTTTTCTTTATAGCCCCACATTGAAGTGATATAAGAGCTTTAAGTGGAAACTGATGAAATAGTTAAGACAAAAATCGAAGCAAAATACATTTGATCATGAAATGCTTTAAACTATGCTAAAACGAGCACTTTGCATACTGATCGCTTTAGATTTCTATTTTCAGTTTTAAGTTGATTATTCGAATTATTCCATCCTCTCCAGGGTGCACATCAGAAATTCGTCCTAGCTTCCTATAAAATGGAAGTTTACAATTCGAAAAAATAATGACGTCGTCTATTCGTAGCTGCCTTGAAGAAGAATGTTGTTTCTACTTGGACCTTTTCTGATTAACTTCGCCCATTACAGGAATTTATTGTCTTGGATTATCACAAAAACAATGAATACAAGAATGAATAATTTTACGACATAAGCGTCGTCCTGCAATTGGCCTGTATTTATTTCTAATTGAATTTAAGAGAGTTTCTGAACTACAATACAGCAATCACTTATGTTCATATAACAGAATTAAACGTGTAAGATTATGTTTAGAGGGTAATATTATTGATGATTATTATTTAAGAATAATGCATTGCCCAAATAATATTTAATATGTAGGAGGTCACACATAAAATAATAATTTCAATCAAACATGGATTAAGTGATAATAATATGTTTTTTGAGTCTAATTGCTTATTATTAGATAGCTTGATTTTAAATTTCTACTTAGAAAGATTCCTTTTGTGCAATTTTGAATAAAGTTAATGGAACTGATTATAACTCATTTGTGGTTAATGCACCAACATTTCAATTTTTTAATGAATACGAGCATTTTGAAACAATCTTAAAATTTCACATACTGGACATAGCTAGTGCACATAATGTGAAAGTGAAATTTAAAAAAATGATTAATTTACGCGGTAGCATTTATCGCGTAAATTAAAGGAAAGATAAGATCCAAAAATCGATCACTAATTGTACTCTCTATCAACGACGCGACATGACCGTAACCATACACTCTTTTTTTTATTTTACCGATTAAACAGAGTAAAGACTTTAAAACAGCTGTGTATAAATTATCCCGGAAATATCCTATCAAAACGAGAATCAAAGAAACGCGAAAACTGAAACAAACATACAATTTTTTTGAGAAGGATAAAATAGAACGGATGAGAAGTTGGCTACGAATTTCCAATCACGATTCCGGCGCCTTCTGACTTAACATAAAATTTTGATATTAGCTGAAACAGTTATTTACAAAATAGTATTAACCCTTTAATAATCAAACGCCTCAAATCTTTTAATGACTTTACCATCTTAAAAATATTTATTTTCAGTAAATTATTTTAGTAAGAATTCAATGAAATTTGTATAATTTCAAAAGTGCCAAAAGTGCAATATTGCATATGTGCAATTTTTTTATCACCCTTAGCGAATTCGCTAAGGGTGATAAAAAAATTGGATCCTTCGGGGACGTTTTCACAATTAATTTTATATTTAAATTATTTTATATATAATAAGTACAAAAGAAAACAAATAAGTAAAACAAAAAACACCAATAAAATATGCATAACTATTAAATTAATTGTAATAGCTTGCATATTTTAGAGGTGCAAATATTATGAGAATTTTTGTAGGCAACCTTCTAATTCTTCTGAATCATTAATAATCTTAAATTCTTAACGATTTCCTTCAATAGAAGAGATAACTACTTTTCCTTTTCACGACCACGCATTTTCAGCTCCTAATTTCTCCCGGCCTAATTCAATCGGCGTTAGATCATTGGTGATTAATTGTAATCACCAATGAATTAAAATATTATATTTTAATATTTCTGCATTAAATATGTCAGCGTTGGCCTTTACGATAATTTTTTTATCAGATCGGATAAAAATCCATCTTTCTTGAATAGTTCGCTGACCGTCTCCTTAATAACACGTCTTTTAATGCCTGGTCACGCGTTGACTTAAGTAAAGTAACAATGTACTTACAGGAGCAACTCGGTGAGATTATAATATTTAAATTGTACTAATAATTGTAAAAAAAAACTGATTTAAAGCGGAGCACTCCCAAAAACGACTACTCACTGCATTCATGAAAATAACCTACCCCTGCTTAAAAAAAAATCTGTATTCCCCGCAACTCTAATATATTTGCTAAATACAATCATCATCCTATCAATATTTGTCAATTTATTTGTGCGAATCATCAGGATGAATTCATCATAAATTCATATCTATTGTCTGAATTAATGTATGCACGATATCCGTATTTCGTGTAAATGCATGAGGAGCTCGGTTATTTGAAGAGTTAGAGAGTTGGTTAAATTAGGGCAAATATGTGAAATTTGGAGCCCAACAATATTAGGATAAAAAGTGTTAAATATATTTTTTTTTTTGTTTTCGAGAAATTGCCAAAAACATTTTTTTTTTCAAATTTGCTTTTTAATTTTTTTAGTATTTGATTTAATATTTTTTTAATGAGGAATTTAGTAGTGTAGTTCCGTTTAAAATAATTTTAATATTTGTCTTGAAACCATATCCAGTTTTTGTTTTTCTAATGGACGCCATATTGGATTTTTAAATTTTTGGAAATTTTTTTTTTTGAAATCAACGGTATTTCACACTAATAATTTATTTTGCGTTTCATCTTTTTTTGGAAAGAATGTCTTGGAATCAGTTGCACATTTTACAATTCTTAAGGCTCATACATAAATTTTTTAGGAAAGGACCAATACCAGAATAATCACTCTACTGCTCGATGAAGTTATTTGTAAATGTAAAATAATAACAAATTTATTAAATTTATTTATGAACTAAATATATGACGAATTTAGAGTAAGTGATCAAATACATCAACATTCACCTCAAAACATAATATCTCTTGTTCTTAATTGCTGAATGGTAACTAATATTATTCTTCGTAAATAGTTTTTGCTGTGTCGAATTGTTTTGTTCTTTCATAGCTCCAATAATAATAATAATAATAGTATAAAATTTATTACTATTACTTGCGATTATTTTATTAGGGAACATTTCGGACAGACAATTATCTATAATTTGACTGTTGCGAGGTAGTGCACTATCTTGTTGAAACCATAAATTTCTTAGCCTATATAGGGGATTTTATTGTCCATAACACTTAAAATATTCTTTAAAAGACGTGATATTGGCTTACAATATTGTCTCCCAAAATAGCAACTTATTCATTTAGTCCGAATCGCAGTTGTCGTCGTTATTTTTTCATGTTGTCTAGAATAATTTACACTCCACACATATTCATTATGTCTATTGAATTGGAGAGTTAACACGTGCGTAGGTCTAGTCCGCAAACAAGTGAAAAGTGTCTGAAAGGAGGCGCGCCAACCAGGCTCGGGAACCTCAGAGGGCCTTACAACCCCCCTGACTGGCTATGAGGTCAGCCAAGAGACATCTGTGGATATGACACGCGATGCGCAAGGATATATCGATTCTTTGATTCGAGCTAATTCAAGAATCGTACGAATAGCGAGGTATGGAGCAGACGAAATTCCATACGTAACAGTGTTTAGTTGATAGGTCTCTAATTCATCTAAGGGAGAAAAACGCCAAATTTTTCTTTGAAATTTGCGATGATCCTCACGAACCAATATTTGTCTGTACATCTGTTTGATGTCAGCAGTGAACACGATAGCATGAAGTCGAAACTTCAAAAGAATCGAGAAAATGTTTGTTTGAAGTTTGGGACCTATCAATAACTGATCATTCACGACATTCACGACACGAAGTTTGGTTGTCATGCTATCAGGCTTCATTATATAATGATGTGGAATGTAATAGCTGTCTGAAGTTGAAGTTGCTGATACAGTAATTTTGTCCATATGACCCGTCTCTAAATAATCTTTCATGAACTCAAAATAAAGCGAACGTAGTTCGTAATTCTGAGTCAATCGACGTTCTAGAGATATGAATCTTTTTACAGTGATTTCGTATGATCCAGAAAACGAAGCGTTTGGTTTGAACAGTAAGGGTACGACAAATCGACCAGAGTGGTGACGAGAATATTCACTTTTGAAGATTTGTTCCGCCTGATGATCCTCAGGGGACAGTGTGACCTTCAAAGGAACTTGTTCTAACTCCCAAAACTTTCCTATGTCAAAGTTAAGTGAAGTGCATAATGAACTCACCCGAGTCTGACCCGAGAAGTTGGGAATCTCTGCCTTACCCATCAAGATCCATCCAAAAAGTGTATTTACTGCTACTGGAGCTGCATTACCTCCTCGTAGTTTGCCATCCACCAAAATAGATGAAAACACATCGGCTCCTAAGAGCAAATCGACAGTACGAGGAATTCCATAATTAGGATCAGCTAATTTTAAATTAGTTAAATGCGTCCAAGAATTAATTTGGGGTATTATCGAAGAGGGCATATCAGAACAAATTTTTGAGAGAATTATGCTATCTAAAGTAAGTTAAAATTCACCACAATTTGCGGGTTTTATAATACAGGATGTAACATCTCGAGGGGAAAATGACGACATAGAATTTATTCCTTGTATAGGAATATGCGAATGAGCCCTTTGTAAACCTAATTTTTGTATGCAACGTTCAGTAATGAAGTTTGCCTGACTACCGGTATCTAGTAATGCTCGAAGAGTATGAAAATTACCAAATGAATCACGAACGTCTATGAGTGCAGTGGATAACAATACAGTATTTCAATGAGTGGAAATAGTGTTGGCTATTAAATTAACCGAAGTTGAAGTATTTTCAATTTCAACTAGGTTTCCCTTTTCAATTTGACCAACATCGTGCTTTGGAAAATACAGCAAAGTATGATGCTTGATTTGACAAATTTTGCATGTATGCCAAGATGTACATTGCGACATACTATGTGACGGACTTAAACAGTTTATGCAAAGTTTAAGGGATTTTACTAAATCAAAACTCTCTTTTGGTGATTTACTTAAAAATAGTTTACATTTATGCAACGGATGGCTAGCCTTGCATAGCCGACAAGAGCTTAATTTTGTTAAAAATGTATAAGTTGTCTTTCTAGGCTCATTTTGTTTAGGTTTATTGGTATCGAGACGATAAATTGTTGAGGTTTCCCATGCATGACATTGGGTTTCTAAATGAACTAGAAGGTTTGTGAATGAAGGTATTTGATTATTAGAGAGTGTCAGTTCAAATCGCTCTCTAATCGAGGGATCAATCTTTTGAAATAACAAATCGAGCCGCAAAAATTCTAACTTTTCTTTCTCTGTAAGCTTAAGTTTATTAAATTCCTTATAATTTTCTTCAAATGTCTCAATTACTTGTCTAAGAGAGCCTTTTGCTTTAGTAGACGGCTAAAGAATGAATAGAGCTTAAATATTAATAAGAAAGTACTCGAGTATTCACGTATTTATTTTTGAGTAAATAAATTGCAATTAAATAATTATCTGCTGTTAATGTAAGACCTTTAACTAGACTTGCAGCTGGGACTTTCAAGTATGTTTGTAAATAATAGAATTTCTCAGCATTCGACAAGTCGTTTCTATTATGAATAACACTACTATATAATTAAAAAATGAAGGAAATTCCGTTAAATCGCCCGAAAATGGCGGAATATGAATAGGCTCTAAATCCGATTTAGAATTTACAGTTTGATTGTTTGATATGTGTATTTTATCATACAAATTATACGTTAAGTGAATATCCTGTAAATAGGCTTTAATGGAGTAAAAAATATCATCAATGTCAGTAACAATTTTATCGAGATTTTCTAAATCTTCAGTAGTGTCAATAGTATTTGAAATAATTCGCGTATATGCATTGTGGAACTCATCATAAAGTTCACGCGCCAACTTAAAGCGCACCAAAGCCCATTGACTTTAGTTTGATCGGCAACAGCCGCCCCCGAAATGACCAAAATGGGATTCAACCTTTTTTTATACTATTATCCACTATTACTGTTCACTGATACTGTTATGCTTTGTTATAATTAAAGAACGAAAATTAATAAAATAATATATTTGAATTAATTAAACATAGTCAAACAATTAATCTGATTATTTTCCGAAATGCAAAATGTGTATTTATTTAAATGAGCAATTCTCGCGAGAGCGAGAACAAAAAACGCGAACAAAAAACACTAACAGATGTGCGTTCGCCGTTTGCGAACTCGAGAATATAGCGACACAAAAAAACGACAATACGAAATTGAATCTTAAGTAACGCGTGAATAAGAACAACGCGTGCAGAAGCGACGTTACGAATTAACGACGATTCTATCGACGGAATAAAATATCTGATACGAATTATCGAAGATATCTGATTCGACGGACAAAAAATATGTAGGAGAAACTGGCGACGAAGTCGGCAAACCTTGATAAGTCAAGAGGGACACTTACCGATGTAATTCCTCTTTCTTCCCGGTCTGGCCAGACTGAAGTGGACTTTATTTTGGATGCACTTGATTATTCTTAATTTCACACACTACTTAATATTCAAACAATAATTTGAAAACGAAAACGTGACTGTCTCGGCGGACGTTTCGCGCAGAAGTCCGCGTAAAGTATTCCAACGAAAAATAAAAAGGTTTGCCAACATAATTCCGAAATTAACTATATATGGCGCGAAATTTAAAGTATTTACGTACATAAGATTCAATTTGCGACACAACAAAATAAGTAATTTTAAATTCCCGAACTTAGATAAATACACAACTTGTGTTGAATAAACAAATAAAATAAATTAAACAATTCTGAACAGGGCTAATAACCCAAATCTTGTCGAGAATTTAAAGTTATTCAATCTAATATGTGATTTATTGGTTGATTTTTAATAAATTATTCATATTTATTTCATACTATATGAACTACCAATTTCTAAATATTAAAACCATTAATTTAATTCAATTTTAGATGCACTTACGGCCTTATCCGTACAATATGAGCAACTCTCAGTAGATACCGCAGAACTTTGTAAATTGTTTAATGAAAAATATGTAGAGATTTAAGTTGCGATTGACAAATATTCGTCTCCCTCGTTTTAATTACAACCGGAGTCTAATGTACACTTGCCAGAAATTAAAATCGCATTGTCATTTTCGGGAAAACATGAGGATTTTCCAGCGTTTATCGCGTTATATAACTATTTAATCCACTAAGCTACCAGCAATTAAGAAATTCTCGTATCTTTTTAGTTATTTAGACGGAGACGCCTTGCGGTTAGTTAAAACGGTTACATTTCAGCCTTGCAATTATTTGATAGCTTACGATCTATTAATTAAACGGTACAAAAGCAAAAGAGTGATAGCGAATCATAATTTGGCAGCTATTTTTGATTTGAAGACGATTAAATCTAATTTAAATTTAAGAGATTTTGTAGACGTTTTGTCAACGAATGTAAGTGCGTTTCATTTAAAAAAAAAAAAAAATAGGTGATAACATTTTATCGGATATTGTGCTGCGTTTGCTCGATAATAAAACGCGAAAAGACTAAAACTCGAAATTTAAACAAACTTTTTCTGTCACTTGATGATCTGATCACCTTTTTGCACGATAAATGCTCGGTCGAGGAACTAGCTTCCGATCCGCAAACACATTCTAAATGAATTTTTAAGCCCGAAGAAAATGTTAATAGGCGTTCTCGCGTTTCAATGTATTTGCAAAAGTCGAATATAGCGACTCAATTCGATAATAGTTCGAATATGTTTCGCGTGTTACGCAGAGCATAAAGTCTCTCAAAGTAAATCAAAATATGTTTGTGTTACGTGTGGAAGTAACTGGTATAACTCTTTGTTGCACTTCGGAAAGGAGGCACCGCAATTGCTTTCGGCAGTAATCGGGAGATTGCGCTGAAGCGTTTTTTTAAATTTGGAGAAATTTTTCGTCAGGTTGACATTTTTTTCGTCAGTTATATTGGGATAATATTAGAGATTTCCTTTTCCAGGAACATTTAATTCCCTCTTGTATGCCTACTTTATATATTCTTATGCATCATGGCATTGTTAAGAATACCGTTGATGGGCAGAAGATTCGTGTTGTTTTTAATCCAGCTGAAAAAGATCCCTATGGACAAAGCTTGAAGGCCCCAAGTTACAGTCTGAAATAGGACATGTATTGACAGGTTTTCGTTTGCCGCAGATAGCTTTGACGTGAGATATCAAGCAGATGTTTAGGGAGATTGCTGTGCATCTCAGATCGGCAATTTCAGCATATTTTTTGACGGTTTTCAGAGGATGAACCGGTACAAAAGTTCGAAAACAATCGTGTTATTTTTGGAGCGACGTGTAGTCTTTTTTTGGCTCAAAGTGTACTGCAGCAGTTAGTTGATGATGCATACATTTCCTTTAGGGGGTTCGACCTTGAAAATTTCGATTTATGTCGATGATATCTCAACTGGAGCAGATACGGTCTCGGACGTAATTGAGTTACGTCAACAATTAATTTCTTTGTTGAGGCTAGGCGGATTTGAACTCGGAAAATGGTCTAGTTCGAATAATATCTGCAGAGCTACTGGAGTTTCAGGAAATTCCAGGCAGTGATATCAGCATGCTTAAAGTTTAGAATTAGAATTGCATTGGGATCCCAAAGGAGATACGTTTCGTTACGTAATTCGTGTTGGTGATGAAAAGAATACCAAGCGTGGTAGAGAGTCGCTCGCATGTTTGATCTGAACGGAGACCTTGCTCCCTTTCTATTTTCTATTGAAATATTACAGCAGTTGTGGTTGTCAAAGGCCGATTGGGACGACCCTTTACCTGATAAGGTTCAGCAGAAGGGGAGTCACACATTACAGCAATTACCTGAGTTGCAGAGAATTGCTATTCCTCGTTGCATTCTAAGTTTAGGGTGCATCGGATTTTCGTATGCGAGTTCGCTGGGCATGGGCGCCGTCGATTATCTTCTCATCGAAAGCGACACACAAGTGTTAGTGAACATTGTGGCTGCGAAGACTCGAGTTGCACCCCTAAAAACCTGAACCATCCCCCGCCTAGAACTCAGTGCTGCTTGTTTGTTGTCCAAATTAGTTTTTACAGCAACTGCGTCGCTCTCTCAGCTTGTATTGGATACCCCTCTCGCATAGATTAAAACATCCCCACATCATTTGAAAACATTTGTCACTAACAGAGTTACACAGATTTTGGAGCGTGCACCCTTGGTTAGCTGGAAATTCGTCCCAGGTGTTGACAAACCAGCAGATGCGGCTAGTCGCGGATTGTGAGCGAGAGAATTAATTGAACATTTGCTTTGGTGGCATGGGCCCGATTTTCTAATTTGGTCTGAAGAGTTTTGGCCATCGAATTTGTTCGAAATTCCCCCTGAGTTGCCGGACCTAAAACCGGAACTCACAATTTTGTTAATTTCATCTACGGATTTTTCTGCATTCGTTAATTTGTTTGAACGTACTTAATCTGTTTTAAAATTACAGCGACATGACATTTGAAATATATAATTCGTTTCGGAAATAGATTCAAATGCAGAATAATTTCAATCGACGTACTCGATTTAAAATTGTCAAAGTGGGAGAGGTGGCATTTGATAAGACAAATCCTGCAGTCTTTTTGGAATCGGTGGCGTCGCGAATACTTGTATTCTCAGAAGCACCGACCGAAATGGGTAAAGTTATCTCGTGCACCCGGGACGGGCGATTTGGTGTTTTGGTATGACCCGGGAGCACCCCCGCGCATTGGCCACTAGGAAGGGTTGTCGTGTTATTGCCGGGAAAAGATGATGTAACCCGAGTCTCGCGCATACGGACCGCGTTGGGAGAGATAATTCGGCCTCGTAAAATTAATACCGTTGTTCCCTGAGTAATATAATGCAAATTACTCAAATTAACATTGTAAATAAGTTGAATTTAAATAAATTAAATAAAAGAACTTGAAAATAATTAATTAATAAATTAATTTCACTTTTGCTACTGTGACATTATGACTTATGTTACATAAGTACTTTAACAAATGTCTAATAATGGACATTTGCTGTTGTATAACAATAACAATTTTTGAATCGAAAATATTTAATGCAAAAAACAAAATAAAAGTTACGTAATATAAGGCTATCTGCAGACGCGTGTTTCGGGATTTGATTCCTCGTCTGTACAGCTGTACCATACGTAATTGCAAAGTTGTTAATTAAATTAATTAAAAATTAAAATAATTAATTAAAAACGCACTGTCATCTCTGAGATTCTCGATGTAAGTGAACACAGTGATGTAAGTCATATCTGGATAGGCAGGTCGCGCCACAGTCATGCGTTGAATTTAGTTTATTATTATTCGGTTATGAATTCTTCGGATTCACAGAATTTGATTTATTTACAAAATTTGTTAATTTTGGGTGTGGGGTATGTTTGGGAGTTAGCGATTCGCTATTCTGGTCCTATCCTTTTTTGACCAGAGTTTTTTGTACCCTCACTCCCCCAGTGCACTCACGAGAGAGGTGTCGCGAAAAGGACTCGAAAGATGGACGTTGGAGAGTTAACACGTGGATAGGACAAGTCCGCAAGCAAGTTAAAAATGCCTGACAGGAAGCGCACCAACCAGCCTCAGGAACCCCAGAGGGCCTTACAACCCCCCTGACTGTCCCAAGGTGGAGGAAATTCACAGGTGAGTGCGTTTCTTTTGCTCTATAAACTCCTGCTCACCAGCCAATCTACCGCACGCTGGCAGTTTCGCTTTTCTTATTTGAAGAGCACCTCCCTCGTCGCTGGTAGAACGCAATAACACCAGATATACGACAAAAGTCCATTCTTCGCACAGCATCTCCAAGATGGAGAGCTTGAGTAATTACAATTTTGAATGGCCGGTATTTATTTTTTTTAATTCTCTATACATATTGAAACGTTACACCAATCTGATTCGCTAATTCTTTCATTGAGGATGAAGGATTATCTTAAATCTATGTGAATAAATACCATCTTGCAAAATTTGGTTTTCGTATTAATGTGGTCGATGATATCAATATCTTTGTCGAGGCTTTACAAGGGAACCATATTCTAATAAGTTTCTATGCAGTTATCACTTATCTAGTACCTTTCTGGATAGCGCTGTAGATAGATAGATTTTCGATGAAATATATACATTATTATTTGACACATCAACTGAAAATGTGCTAATATTATTATTGTTTCCAAGGCCCTCTACAAAAAACAAAAGCGATGTTTTATGTGAAACGCAAAATAAATTATAAATGTGATCTACCGTTAAGTTCATAAAAAAGGTTCTTTCCAAAAATTTGAAAATCCAATATGGCGCCCATAAGAATAACAAAAGGCTATGGTTCCAGGACAAGTATTAATGTTATTTTAAATGTAAGTACACTACTAAATTCCTAATTAAAAAATGCCTCTATAATGTACAAGTTGCAAATTTCTAGATCCATTTTTTTAATAAAAATCAGAAAAGAAAATTTCAATAAAATAATAGCTTTTTGCAATATTTAGAAAACAAAAATTGATTTTTCAAATAAATTTGTATTCGGATCATTGATGGGCTCCAAATTTCACATATTTGCCCTAATTTAACCTACTTTCTAACTCTTTAAATAACCGAAATCACCATGCCTTTCCTAGAAATACGGACACTGTATTTATTTTAAAATAAAATAGTCTCCTTAAAATTAAAAAAAGATACATTTAAAAATTATAACATATAATTCTCCTTCTTGTTTCATTAGCTAAAGCATTTAAATTTTGTAATCCTTATTATTATTTTTTTTTTTCAATGTTTCAATTAACTAATCGTTCTAGATTTTATCATTTTTTATACTTTACTGAAGATTGCTATTCTTTCAATGTTTTCATTAAATTGTTATTTGTTAAATCAGTTTCGCAATTTAATGATGTTTAATGCAACTAAAATATCTTTTATAGTATCTATGTAGTGTTTAAAAATAAATATATAATTGAATAATATTTATCATTTTCAATTGCCGAAATTAATATATATTTTTTGCATCCGTAAAACAATTTTCTTATCCTTCAGATAATTTCGGAGTAATTTAAATAATCATGGTAAATATACACCACATGTCCATCTGCACATATATTATTACCTTTTTCAAGGACAAAAAATTACAACGCATGCTTATTTTCATCAGATTTGACCCAGTTATCTAAATAACAATAACCGCACTTTCCCCAATCCACATATGTGATCGGGTTTTTTATACTTATACTACAAACACTCTAGAAGTGTGCCACTAATTTTAGAGTTTTACCGAAAAATATAAAAAAAAAAAACGTACAAACATTTAGTTCAAACTCATTTATAATTCGAGACACGAGGACGGCAGACCGTTCCTCGAAAAAAATTTCCTAATTTTGAAACGCTCCAGAGTTATGTGATTCGGGACGTGTACGGGATTTACAATTGGAACGGGTTATATGAAAATTACTTAAGTTCATTATTGGCGAAAATTACAATGGTCGCTTACTGTAATGGGTTTTTAATATTTGACATCGAAATAGTTTTTGAATACGAAATTGATTTAAAGATAAAAACGTTTTCCTAATCAACATCACCAGCACATATTAAATAGTTGTGTAATTGTGATTGCGACTCTGTTAAATTGGCTATTATTAAAAGTTCGATGTTCGTTTTGTAATTATTATCTATGCAAATTATTATGAAATTATTTTACTAAAATAATAAAATACTTCCAAGATTTAGCATACTAATTTGAATTTAAGATATTTGTGTACGCTCCTAAAAAACAGCTACATATTTGGGTAAAATGTGTGTCTTACATTTTAAATACGTTGACATTTATTATGTAAAATAACATCATAGCTCTTCATCAAAAGATGATAATGATATGTTGTTGTGAAGACGAAAAATATATAATATAAAAAAAACGGACAGAAAGACCTATGGTGGTCGATAGCCCATGAAAGACTATTGACATAACTGTACATATTGTTATAATAAATTTGGTCAATGTTTGTTATCATATTGTCTCAATAAAAATGATTGTATATAAGAAAAAAATATTTATAAATTTATAATATATTAGATTTTTTCAACGAATTCGGGTTACTAATAATACCTGTAAGATTAAATGTATGTATAGTAATATGTAAGTTTTAGAGGAGGACATTTTAATGCAGTAACAAATGCTTTCTTGGTATTGTAGCTTTGGTTGTAGAAACATGCAATGATAAGCAATTCAGTTATAATAAGATGATGCCAATGGCTTGTCATCGGATTTTTTTATTATATTAAATTTTGAAAGAGTTGAATTTTGATAAGTGTCTTGAAATTTTTGAAGCAATTTTTTAAAATTAATTTAATATTTTTGGAAAAAGTTCTTATTTTATTTTTCAATCCAATGTGTATTAAAAATCTTTATTACTATTATTAAATTAAAGTAGAGGAACATGTTGTCTCTTAGACAATTTTCGTTGATACTTTTTTTTTATTTTCTGCAACATCAGTGGCTACATATATTTTATTTTTATTTTTTTCCTTAATTAATTTCGACTTTTCTAAATAATTAACAATTTAAGTTCGATTAGGACCAAAATACATCGCCATGATGTACCTCGTGCCTACGTGTATGTATCTTGGACTTATCACTTTTCTTTGCTCTAAATGCATTAAGGATCCTAATTCAAAATTAGAATAGAAATAAGTACTTAACTTATCCGTAATCTAATTGGAAATTAGGATCCTAAATAAATAAGATTTAGCTACAAGAAATAAACTTTATTGTTTTAAGAAACACACACCATAATCCTATTTTACAAAAAAATAACACATTATAGACTAGGATGATAACTTGAAAACTAATAATAAAAATAATTCCTTTATTTGTCCAGCAGAATAACAGTTCCAATTACAGGACAATTTAAAAATAAATTAAATTCAAATAAATTATAATATAATTAAAATTATTACCAAATATAAATAAAACTTAGAGACCATATATTCAGGCTATACGAAACGGAGTATTGTGGCCAAAGCACACCATTTTTTTTAATTTGATATCTGGGCTTGCTAAAGTAGTAGGGTGTCCAGATTACAGAAACATATTCTAGTTTAGAACGCACAACGAATATGATTTCACATTATAAATTTCGTTGAGATTCAGAGCTGAACGCCTCAACTTAAAGTTTTCTTTTATGTTTTATTTTTGGCTTCAAATGATTTGTTTTTTCTTTAGTCTTGACAATGCTAACTTCAGAAAAGATCATATTTCTTCTGGAGTTAATATGGTTGCTAGTAAAGTAGATGGATGATCCTATGTTCCCCTTTCAACCATTCGGGTCAAAGTAGAAACAACAGATGGGATTGATGATGAATTTTGATCTAAACAGTAGAGCTTCATGTGATTTGGACTATTCCTTTATATTTCGTCCTTTACTAGTTTTTATTTTATTGTAAACGGAATGAAATGGAACAAATTTAAGTTATTATATTTACGGAGGTGGTTTATTGTAAGTGTTTATTGAGTCCGCTGTCAAGTATTGGGTGATTTTTTTTTATTTGTCCGTTCAAACGTCTGATTTACTCCTCGTTTTATAGTTATTTATTTAGTATATTGGTTTATGGTTCGTGTTTTTTATTAAATTGTGTTGTATTTTGTACAGCATTTATAAATTATTACATATTATTAGTTTTTTATGTCTAATTATTTTATGATCTCATATAGTTTTTTGTACTCTAATACAAACAGTAGTTTTAATATTTCATTTTGTTGTCGCTGTTATATTTTGATGTTTTTTTTGTGGTGTTTCTCCATTTTGTTGACGAAAACGAAACGAATTAAATTAATTAAATTGAACGATCTTTACCAGCCGCGTGCCCTGATGATAATTTATTAATTATTTTCATATAATTTTTATTTAATTTGTATTATTGTTTACCCATTCTTTTTAAAGAAACGTCTACAATTATGAATGAAATAAATCCACCAATAGCAATGAGGCGATAATTCCCACTTCGGTTATTTTAGTTGCTTTTCTGACTCATAGAGGCATGGACAAAATAACGTTAAACATTTTTATACTCTTAGTATTTATAAATCCTTTCTGTCCCATCGACAATACCATATTCACGAAAACCTCGTTATATATTTATGTTTTTGTAATTGGAGATATAAATCTGAATGATGCAAAAAATAAGATTTTGTCTTTTTATGTCAATTCAATTTTACTCGGATTTACACTGACCCAACCTTCATAATGTCAAATTCTCTACCCCCGATATCCTCCTATGCATTAGTGATATTAGACACCTTATCCACTATGTAGAACTAATTTCTGACATAGGTTCCGATCATTTCTTTATTCAACTCTCAGTTGTTTCCACACCATTCATTCTTATCCCGGGCAAAATAATATACATATAAAGAGACCAACCAAAGGCATGACAATAGTATATTATGCAACAAGTGTTGTAAACTGCACTTTAGTCACGAGTTTATTAGGTACGAGCGGAGCGCAACGGATCGAGTATTTAATAATACGAGTGTCTAGAGAAGTTTATAACACGAATTTAACACTATACTTTTTCAACGACCAAAATGAAAACATTTTGAAATTATTTTATTATCTTAAACAAATATGGAAACATTCAAAATTGTTAAATTATGCTACTTCGGTAAATTTAAATTAACATTATGACAATTGCTGAAGGAAATTATTGATTCTCCTTGGTGTTGTGTGATATTTTTAATATTTAATATGATCTTCAACATTGAATAGATTGCCCATAGAGAAGACGGATGAAACCGTATTTTTTAAAGTTGTTTCAAATATGCAAGGATCACATTTTCAGAGAATCAATATGTTTTCTTCTCTTGATGTCAATCTTGGAATAGTTTGTACGTTCGTATTGGTTTTTTGATTTCGGCGGCAGCAAACTAGCAGTTGCCGAAGCTGCCGCTTTAATAATTTCATGGGGATCCTCGTCACTTTCCTTATCGTTCTTTATTTACACGAAAGGTACTTTATATTTTGTTGTAAAACTGAAAATTACTTGCACGTTTCCGTACCGCGTCAAGTTGAAAAGGTACTTACCTGGATTTCCCAATTTGCACTTATGATATTCAGAGAGCTTTTTTTATCGGTATACATTATACCTGCAAAATAGACCAGTCAAACGCATTGATATATATGTGTTTGGTTGCCTATAACACGCAACTGAACACACATAAGCCAAATAATCAACTAAACATACACACATTAATCGGTTCAATGCATTTGACTTGGTTTCTTTTGCAGCTATACACTTCCCTTAATGTATACTGATAAAAAAAACCTCCCTGTATATACATTTCTAATGGGGCTGAATGAGTGTAATAAGGAAAACTTTGATTACAGAAAACAATAACAAAGTTTACTAACAAAATATACAATCAAAAAAAAAAACACATTACAAAAAAAAACAGAAATATATATACAGAGAGGTTTTTTTAACAGTATACATATCCTCTATGTGTACATGTAAAATACCCAAGTCAAACGCATTGATGTATGTGTTTAGTTGCCTATAATACGCAACCCGAACGATCGATTCCTTCAACTAGGATAATTCAAAAAACAATTAAACAATTTTCTATTTCTGTTTATGACAATATCTAAATGCACGATCGTTTGAGTTACTGCCTTGCAGTTTCTGGTGGTCATTTCTAGCACTTATTCTAATTATTTATTTCAAGTTTATTGTTCTTAACTGTTACTTTTCTTTCAAATTGTCTTAATAAAATCTCTTTTTTTTACCTGTAATTTCTCTATAATAAGTTTTTTTGATAAAAAAAGGAAATTTTTTGTGACGGTAACGCATGCAGTAGTTAGTATTTCGTTGCGTTTTTCAATAGAATAAAGAGAACGCAACATACAACCTTTCAAAGAAAATGTTTTAGTTTAATTATTTTTAGAATCATCCTAACTGGGGTATTCGGAAACTTTGGATTCATTGAAATATCTAATCATCTCTAGTACTGTTTGAATTGTAATAAACGCTTGAAATTTTTTCTTCATTTGAATACATTTTCGATCAAATATTTCACACATTTTGAAGTTTAGCGTTTGACGTTTAGTTGTGTGTTATAGGCAACCAATCATATATATATATCAATGCGTTTGACTTGTTTTTTTTTTTCAGGTATACAGTTCGCCTAATGTATACTGATAAAAAAACCTCTCTGTATATTTAAGTAACCAGCGGCCACACAATAGACTTTAATTATAATATATTAAATAAGTTCTTTGTTCCTATATGCATGTTAACCCTTTTTCCCGCCTCAGCAAATCCTAATCTTATCTCCCGCTGAGTAAGATATTATTTTACCTTATAACCACCGCTTCCCGCTTAATTCTTTAGTCTTAGTTAATCTGTATTTGACTAATGTATTACTGTTAAAATAAGTTTGTGAAAATAACAATAGTTTTTTTAAAAATATAATTTCCGCGAGTAGTAACATAATTGGCGTAGTCGGTAGGATATCCAAAAGAATACTGATTCTTTTCGTATTTACGATTAATTGGATATCGAACAATTTTTCGTGACCATCGCACCAACGAGTTCTCCAAACCTCGAGAATCTCCGCTCGACGGGCATCAACACGAAAAATTCCAACGTCAAAGCATCGTAACCGGCACCGAAGAGTTCTCCGAACTTCGAGATTTACAAGCTCCTAGGGCAACGACGCGACGACGTTATCAGCGTACTCAACGGGACTCCGCTGGAAGAACCAGGACGGGACAACGAGATGAGCATGCTGTGGATTTTACTCTGGTAGAAAACATATCATTTTTAAGGTCATAAACTTGCTTAAAATTTCATGAACACAGAAATCTTTAACAATTCATTTTCCGATTCAGATTCGCTAGACTCACATTCCTCTAGAAATCGCTCTAGATCCCCTATTTCCCGTGATAATTCTAAAAAGAGAGAAAATATGGCTCTTAAACCAGAATACTTAAATATGATTCCTGAATTCAATGGCGAAGCCGAGCTTCTGTCGAGATTTTTAGAAATATCCGAAAAATTAGTGGTTAGATTTTATAATGCAGCAGATCCTGCAGATTTTCAAAACGACTATCTTATGTCGTCAATAATCTCCCAAATAAAAGGAGATGCAGCAAGAAATATTTCGTCTTCAATCATAACCTGTTGGAACGAATTAAAAGTCGCTTTGCTAAACGCTTACGGTGATAAAAGAGACCATTTTAGTTTAAATATCGAAATTTGTAATCTTAAGCAAAATGCAAACGAATCTCCTTTCGATTTTTATAATCGATTACAGAAATTTTTGAATTTACAAATCTCCTATATAATTAATCATGTCCATGTAAATGAAAGACCTAGTCTAATAAATTTCTTCAGAATTAATGGCTTGAAAGTATTCTTACGAGGATTACGAGACCCCATCGGATCTCAAATGCGAATTAAAAATCCACAAGATTTGAACGCAGCGTTACACATGTTAACGAACGATTTTCAAAACGAAACAAATAAATTAAATTCAGTAAAACTAAGTACAAAACCAATGTATCAACCTCAACAGAATCGAAATCCATTTTTAATAAATAGAAACAATCACAATTTAAACAATCCAAGGCATCAAATCTAGTAATAATACTTACAATAATAATAATTATAATAATAATTTCAAAAGGAAACGATTCGACGCAAATACAAATATGAATCGTAATCCCCAAAATTATCGCCCGACGCCAATGTCAACAACAACTGCTCACACATTTCGCCCAAACGAAATAATGCAGATGGAGCAAGAAGAAAATATTTGCAATTCCCTTAATTCAGATATTTTTTAGAACCAAATAATAAATGAACCTTTTCACGTAACAAGTGCTCACGGCACTTCATACGGTGATAAAAGCACAGAAATGTCACTTCAAAAAATATTTAAAAGTAATTTTGCGGCTAAATTAAAATTTTATATATTTAACTGTCATCAATCATTTGATATACTTCTTGGACTAGATAATTTAAAAAAATTAAAAGCTTGCTTAGATTTTAATAAAAGTGTTTTAATCACTCCATATATTGAAATTTCAATACTACAAGGAGATAATATTAATAATAAAAATAAATTAAAAAAACAATGATCAAATTTTAATCGCGGAAAATAGTAGCCGAATAGTTAAGGTAAAAATAAAAAAAAAACATAAAAGATGGAACTGTTATAATTCCACGTTATACATTAAATAATATTGAATTACCGAAATGCGTAACATGCGTCCGAAATAATCAAGCTCTGTGCACATTAGATAACAACGCAGACGTTGATCAGCACATTCGCTTGATGCAAGAATTTGAAGTCCGCGATATCAGGGAATATGATATCAAGGATACGACTAAGTGCAATGCACCTTTCGCCTTTAATCAGAATTATTCTCTGAATTTAATTAATATAAATAAATATAATATTCATTATAAAATGAATGCGGAAAGTGCAAGCTATCCTTTCCAAAATAATAAAAATAATTATTCTAATAAATTTGATTTTTCCAAAATCCGTTCAGAGCATATGAACGATGAAGAGAAAAAATCAATATTTTCTTTAATTCAAGAATATTCTGACATATTTTATGAGGACAACCTCACATTTACAAATAAAATTAAACACTTTATTCATACGACGGACGACGTTCCTATTTATACGAAAACATATACGTACCCTGAGGTACATAAAGAAGAAGTAAATGGTCAAATTAGAGACATGTTATCTGAAAAAATAATCCGACCATCCTTTAGTCCGTGGAGTTCCCCTGTATGGATCGTCCCAAAGAAATTGGATGCATCCGGGAAACGTAAGTGGCGTATGGTAGTTGATTACAGGAAGTAGAACGAAAAAACGGTAGGCGACAAATATCCTCTTCCAAACATTAACGATCTTTTGGACAAACTTGGAAAATGCCAATATTTTACCACCTTAGATGTGGCTTCAGGATTTCATCAGATCGAAATTTCTGAAACAGATATCCCTAAAACCGCATTCAACGGATACTATGAGTTCTTAAGAATGCCATTCGGTCTCAAAAATGCCCCGGGAACATTCCAGCGCGTTATGGATAACATTCTGCGCGATTTACAAAATAATTCATGTCTAGTATACATGGATGATATTATTGTCGTTTCCACAAGTCTGCAAGAGCATATTTTAAGATTAAAGCAGGTTTTTGAAAAATTAAGAGAATCAAATCTTAAGATCCAACTCGATAAATCCGAGTTCTTAAAAAAGGAAGTCTCATATTTAGGACATGTTGTAACTCCTAACGGCGTTAAGCCAAATCCTGATAAAATTTCAGCGATTAAAAATTATCCTATCCCCAAAACTACGAAACAGATAAAAGATTTTCTTGGTCTACTCGGTTATTACGGAAAATTTATAAAAAACTTCGCTGATTTGACCAAACCACTAACTAAGTGTTTAAAGAAAAACGCAGTTATTGACATTAAAGATCCTGTTTATCAATCATGTTTCGATCTATGTAAAAAGGTATTAACTAACCAACCCCTACTCCAATATCCAGACTTCAGCAAATCGTTTGTTTTAACCACCGATGCCAGCAATCATGCTATAGGCGCTGTCTTATCGCAAGGTGAGATCGGTTCTGACCTACAATTTCATATGCTAGTCGCACTCTAAACGACTCTGAGACGAGATATTCTACGATAGAAAAAGAATTGCTAGCAATTGTTTGGGCCGTCAAATATTTCCGCCCCTATCTATTTGGACGCAAGTTCAAAATTGTTACCGACCACAAACTCCCTCAGTGGTTAATGTCAATTCGTGAACATAATTCAAAATTAGTCAGATGACGTTTAAAACTGTCTGAATATGATTAAGAGATAGTTTACAAAAAAGGGTCATTGAATAAAAATGCAGATGCATTATCTCGAATCGAAATTAATATAAATGACTCTATAAACTCTATAAATAATGACAACATGTCAACCGCTGTTGAACCCCCACAATCAAAGAAAGATGACACTGACGGAGTTACTGTCCATTCAAATATTGAAAATCCCATAATTAATATCCCAATCTCGGACGTTTTTAATAATCAAATTATTATTACAGAAGTAAACTATTTGCCAGCAAAACCCAAAATGGTTAAATTATATAATAATAAGATGAGAATTTTTGCAAAGTGGTACAAATATACTTTAGTAATTCTAAAATTAACTTAGTAAAATATACCCATAAATTAAAAGACATCCATGATGAAGATGAAATGATTGAAATGATAAAAAACGCTCATGAAGGAAAAACTAACCATCGAGGAATCGACGAAACGGAAAACCGTATTAATTTAAATAATCAAGTAAATTATAAAACAGATCCAATGGAAATAAAAATCTTATATGCCATCCTAGCCTATAACAATACTATTCATTCTACTACAAAACTAATGCCTTCAGAAATAATATCTGAACATATCAATACTGAAAATGCTTTTAATATTAATATAGAAAATAGACTTTTAAATGATTATATAATCAGTCATAAAAATAAAGTTGCGCTTTTATATGAAGAAATTAACTGAAAAATTAATGAAGCCAAATCAAAAGCAGTACAAAAATTAAATGAACACAGAGAGGAAATTCCCGATTACGTATTTGTAAAGAACTGTCAAAAAATATCAAAAACAAAAATAAATACAAAAAGGAACAAATAAAAGAAATTAATAAGAAAACTCATACAGCTTCATACTTCAGATAAAATTCATTTAGATAATATAAAAAGACCAAGAGTAACAGTAAACATTGACAAGAAAAATAAATTGAACTTTGCAAATTTTCAAAGCTACTTAAACATGGAAGAAAAACCCATAAATAAAAACGTCACAGAAATTAATGACAACCTATTCTTCGCACCTTATGACTTTTCTCTGGCACATTGCGTCAGCAGAGACTTAAGAATGGATGCAGGTATTGCATATGATTTCAAAATAAAATGAGATTAGGACAAATTCGAAATCTCCTAGATCAAAATCCAACCCTTTATTCATCATGCCATTTAAAAAATGCAGATAGATGTATTATATACTTAATAAGTAAGGAAAGATACTTTGATAAACCTACAAATAAGTGTTTATTCAAAACCCTAGTTAACCTCTTAGATTTTTGTAAGAAAAATAATATTAATAAATTAGTTATTGAGAAATTAGGATGTGGTTTAGATAAGTTTAATTATAAAGCTATTAAATCAATGATCGATTATATATTTTACGATTAGAATATAGAAATCCAAATTTACTTAGGCGAAACTACAAAAGACGAATCTGTTCCAGGTTCCTCAGAGACCCTATAATTCAAGGATTCGAAATGAAAAATACAACCCAAAATATAGGATTACTACCTATACACCTTGGAGATGCAAAACTACAAAAGTCAGTTCACACCTTAGTTCATCGCTACGAATTAAAATTAATATACAACGAATTTTATAAAATTGATAATCAATATCAATACTTTAATTTAATGATAAATAACATTTCAAAATTCAAACGAGATTTTGAAAACTATAATAAAATATTAAATTTTACAAGAAATAAAATAATAAATCAAATAAATACTATACAATCCCATTAATCTCAGCCTAGAAATAAAAGAGGCCTTATAAATGGATTGGGTAGCATAATTAAATCCATCAGTGGCAACATGGATGCAAATGACGAGAAAAGAATAAATGAAATAATAAACCAGTTAAGCGTGGGACAAACCGATTTAAAAAATCGTATCAATAAAGGCTACAGCGTAAATAACGAATTAATCAAACAATTTAATAATACAATCCAGGATATTCAGCATAATCAAAACATCTTTAAATCAAGAATCATGCAACTACAGGTCATTCTAAATGATGAAATTGAACATCAAAACATATTTTTCGTTAAAGATCTTTATAATCAGTTGATTTTACTATTTAATACCATTTCAAACATATTAGGAAACATATTAAATTCTATATCGTTTTGTAAGTTCAAGACACTACATAATGATATTATTAGCCCTAGTGATCTCTTATTAGAAATATCCAAAATATCTTAACATTACCATGAGGAATTGCCTTTTGAAGTAAAGCAAGAAAATATACTAAATTTTGAATCAGTAATTACTGTAAATTGTAAAATATAAGATTCCATTATAAATTATCTCCTATCAATAATTATGAAGACACGTTCGATCTTTACTTCTTGTACCCTTTACCTTCTAAAATCGGAAATGAAATCTTAACGATTATTCCTAATTTCAATTATCTTATCAAATCTAAAAATAATAACCAAATATGGCCTTTGAATGATCTGTGTCTCTACGGCAAACAGCATTACCAATACTCCAACAAATTGTTGAGTAATCAACAAACGAATTGTGAAACACAATTAATCCAAAATGGAAATAACAAGTATTGCCAAAATATACAAAACTGGACCTTCGAGGAAACCACCTGGAGAAAATCCCCTTCACAATACAATACCTAGCTGTTCTAATGGAAAAGGAAACCATCAAGATGCGTTGCCCTGACTACGAAGATTCCCTGGAATTACATGGAATCTACATCATCAAAAACGACAACTGTGCGCTGATCTACAAGAACCACATAATTCCAAAAGAAGAGGAAACTTTTGGTAGCCCTATAATAATTAGTGCTACAGACTTCATGCTCAGGAACTATAACACCAGTGACACCCAAATTAAATTGAAAAAAAAATTATTGGACTTTCCACAATTTGCACAAGTACCAGTCGTGGACCGAGACTTAAGTGTATTGAAACCTAGTGTTTGGACTTTATTACTGTATCTACTTTTAATATCTAGTGTTTTGATCATATACTTAAAATACTTCCGCAAAACCAACGAAGAACCACCAGCAAACAATGATCTGTCACTTTCAGGATGTGCCAGACTTTAAGAAGGGAGGGGTAACCTGCGGCCACGCAATAGACTTTAATTATAATATATTAAATAAGTTCTTTGTTTCTATATGCATGTTAACCCTTTTCCCGCCTCAGCAAATCCTAATCTTATCTTCCGCTGAGTAAGATATTATTTCACCTTATAATCACCGCTTCCCGCTTAATTCTTTAGTCTTAGTTAATCTGTATTTGACGAATGTATTACTGTTAAAATAAGTTTGTGAAAATAAAAATAGTTTTTTATAAATATAATTTCCACGAGTAGTAACATAATTTATATACGTATAGGATACTCAAGTCGATCACTCAAATGTAAGTAAAACCGTTCGATTATTACTTTTTCCAATCGATGGAATATGGTCTAGTTAATCAGCAATTCCGCTCATATGAAGACATCTCTAAATTGCTTGATTCGTGGATAGCCTCAAAAGACGAACACTTCTACAATGGCGGTATTCGAGCTTTGCCAGAATAATGGGAAAAAGATGTTGCTAGCGATGGACAAAATTTTGAATGTTTCACAATAAAGTTACAGTTTCATAAAAAAACAGCGAGAACTTAGTTTCGCATCTAATATAATATTTGGCGATTACAGGTAATACTTCGCTGCAAATATTGGAATCTTATTGACATTTTCCTATATACTGGTGGAAGAGCAGTATAGCTAAAAACAGCTAGCTGACTTCGCCCGTTTACATGTGTATAATTTTGTATTTGATTTTTTTTTGTCAAATAAAGACAAATTATTATTATTAAATGACTGGTTTAATTCCTTTATACAAAGGAATTAATTAATTAAATTATTAATTATTAAAATTAATTTAACTATGACCCTGCCTGAAGATTATAACACGTTTTCTGGTCGCCTTGTGTATTTGTTGCATTTGGATACAGAAAGCCTCTTGTGCAGCAGACGTATGACTTATTTATTATAATCAACATTCTTTTATTGGAATGGATAATAATATTCAATGTAAATAACTGTGAGAAATAATAAAACAATGAAAATAAATAAGTTCAATAAAATCAATCAATTAAATTCTACGCCTTGAGGCAAAAAATAACCTCATATAATAAAATTTCCAGCGAAAACACGCTCACTCATACATTAATTCGATTTTTTTTTAACGAGAGCCCAAAGAGGCTGTGCTATTATGGCGTCTGAAGTAGTGCCAAATAAAGGAGGACGCGCTATAAATTACTATATGCAAATTATCCTGCCATAAAAATTACAGTTATCCGATGATCGGCTTTGGGTGGAGATAATTTTTCGACGCGTGTTTTAGAATGAATTCCAATTTGCGACAGACCCGCTTTGTTTCGTGGGTGGGACATTAAAATGTAATTTGTTGTTTTGAATTAAGCTACCGTGGGTTTATATTATGCAGATAAAAATCAACGTGTCTGAATATGTAATAAGGTATAATCCTGGCGGAACGGACGTTTTTCCGCTAACTGTAAACTCTTGGGATTTTTGTGGAAATGCGCGTATTGAAATAAGATTTGTTTGTTTGTATTAAACATTCGGATTATATTTTAGATAAGCATCGTCGTCGTGGAGCGTGTAATTAGTCGTAATCTTGTTTCTATTTAAATTCTTGAAATGCTGGAATTAATTATAACAGTAAATCTATATTTCAATTAAAATGAGATTGCATTGTATGCTTATTGTATATTTGGTAAAACATTATACTGAATTAGAATATTTTAATATTTAAAACATTTATGAAATTTATTTTATTAAAAAGTAATTAATAATTTATCGAAAGAACGAAACATTAGCCGTTTCAAAATTTAATTAAACTCAAACATATTCTGTGCCAAAACTTATTTAAGGATTGAATTTATTGTGACACACGTATACAATTTAATGTTAATTTAGTAATTTAAATATTATGTGTGTGTCTCAATAAATTACATACTTAAGTAGGTAGGACTATTTAAATAACAATTGTATCTGTTGTGTATTAATTTTATATACATGGACTTTTACTGTCCTTTTTCGTGATTTTATTAATCTTGGATTAATCCGGCGCGTTATGCCGGATTGACCCAAGCTCAGAATAAAACTGTGTAAGTATTAAAACATGTTGGAATATTGCTTAAGTTTAACTTAAAAGGGACTCTAAATCAATTGATTGCAATACTATTTGTTTTTTCAAAATAAGATTTGTCTTTGCGAATTTATTGAGACTGAACCAATAGCGAGATTAAATCAAATATTTCTCCCAAAAGACACTCGCTAGTATGTGAATATATTTAATGGAAATATTGCTTAAGTTTAGCTTAAATTGAACCGAATGTAAATTTACTGAAATATAGAAATTGTCGACTTCATCCTTGAGAAATTATTGAAATTCAACTAAATGCAAGATTAACTCAGGCTTAAGCTAAGATTACTTCCAAAGGACGCAAATTTGTGTGGGCGTATTAAGAAATCTCGCTTAAAATCTTCAAATCGATTGATTGAAATTTAAAAATTGTCGCCTATATCTTTGGGAATCTATTGAGACTTAATTTAGCGCGACTTAATCTCACACAAAGATTGCTTACAAAAGTCACTGGATTATGTGTAAGCATTGAAACAAACTGGAATATCGCTTAAGTTTAGCTTAACAAGGACTTAAACTCAATTGATTCAAACGACTTTTTGTTTTATCCTATTCGGTAAATGTTTTTGAGAATTTATTAAAATTTATTAAGACTCAATTAAGCCCGACAGATCTCAACCTTATGCCAAGATTACTCCAAACTAACACATGTTTGTATGTGGGCATTTAACCCCGCGTGTTAAATGCGGTTAAATGTTTAAATACAAACATATACAGAAATATAAAAACTAGTGTCTCTGTCTTATTTATTAAGACTCAAATAAATATGATATCAAGCTAAGATTACTCCTAAAACACGCATGTTTGTGTGTAAGAACTTAAACAGGTTTATAATTGCCTTAAGTGTACCTTAAATGGGATTAAAATTAATTTCATTTAAATATAAAAATACGTATTTATATTTGGACATTTATTGATACTTAACTTAGCGTGAGATTAATTCAAGCTTAAGCTAAAATTACTCCTAAACCAACCACGTTTGTGTGTAATTTTTAAAACAAGCGGAATATCGCTGTAGTATATCTTAAAAGGGACTTAGTTATCTGACTGAAAGGCTTCGCTTTCCCAAATATAAATAAAATGGTGATGTGTCCATCATGGTACTTTCCCCGGTGAATACGGTCAAATAAGTTTCTAATTGAAAATTTAATAGGAAAGCAAAATGATTAATAGAAAAAATTGATTGTTGTCTTTTAAAGTTAAAACCGAGTATTGAGAAGAATATTATAATTATGTGTGTTAGTTCTTACCTTACAATGTGTTGAAATCATTGATCCACACTCTTCTTCGTTTTTTTCAAACTTTGCGAATGTGCTGAATACGACGGCACTTTGACGTTTTAATTGTCATTAAAATAATTATTTTAATATTTAAAATCTCTAAGGGAATTTATCAGGTAAACGCTTATAAAATGAAAACCGGAGGTCCTACAATAAAAGTTTTATAACAGCAATTATTTATTTTCCAAGATCTAACTTTTATTTGAAACATTTTTCTATCCGAATTAAAAAATGAAAAATTGCTAAGAGTAAAGTTGCACTTAATGAGTTTTGATTCTAACCAAAAGCTTTTCAGATCATTCCACTGTTATAAAAAGCTTAGATATAAAGTTTGGGCTTAATCCATTTAGCCGTTTATGCGCTATCGCGGAAACACACAGACACACACACAGACATTTTTCAAAACTCGATGGAATGGACTCAGGGGACCTTAAAACGTGCATATTTGTTGAAATTGGCGAAAATTTTCACGATCACAATACTTTCCCTTGGACAGGGGGTCCGGGGAAAGTAAAAATTGTTAAATTTTCGTTGGGAAATTATTAAAACTCAACTAAGCCGGAGATAATCTTAAAGGATGCACGTTTCTGTGTGAGTATTAAAAAAGCGAAAATATCGCTCAATTTTAACTTAAAGGAGACTTAAATTATATATACTGAAATTACTCATTGTTTTTCCCAATATAAAAATTGTCGCCTTTGTTTTTAGAGTTTTTTTGAGACTTATCTGAGCAAGAGAATAATTCAAGCTAAAACTAAAATTATTCCCAAAGGACGTAGGTTTTTGTATGCATTAAAACAAAATAGACTATTGCATAAGTTTGGCTAAGAAGGGGATTAAAGAAATATAACTGAAATTACCTTTTGTTTTCCCGAATATAAAAATTGTCGAATTTGTCCTTGGGAAGAGCAAAATTAACTTAACCTCAGGGTAAAATTACTTATACAAGTTACAGGTTTTTGTGTAAGCATTAAAACTGCCGACAAATATAACGTAAGATTAGAGACTAAATTTAATTGAATGAAATGAATATTTGTTTTCCAAAATGCAAGAATTGTCGTTTTTGTCTTTGGGAATTTATTGTGACTCAACTAGGTGCGAGATAAATACTAACTTGAACTAATATTACACCAGATAGATGAACATACGTTTGTGCGTTAGTATTAAAACAAGAGTGAATACCGTTTAAGTTTAACATAAAAGGGACTTCAATCAATTGACTGAAATATAAAAATGGTCGTGTCTGTCTTTGGGAAATTATTGAACCTCAAAAAAAAACAAAAAAAAACGCGAGATTAACTCAAGCTTAAACTAAATCTCAATATCGCTTTAGTAAAGCTTAAAGGGGACTTAAAGTCAATCGACTGAAACGAATCTTTGATTACACATATGTAAAAAAATGTCGTCTTCGTCTTTGGGAATTTATTGAAACTCAATAAAGATCGAGATTAACTAAAACTAGCTCGAGCTTACTTTCAAAGAGCGCGCGTTCTTGTGTGAGTAATAAAATAAGCGGGTTTATCACGCTTAAAAGAGACTTAAATTACTCTTTATTTCCCTATATATAAATTGCTGTTTTTAAGAATTTATTAATACTTAATTAACCGAAAGATTGACTCAAGCTTTCTAAGATTACTCCTAAAAGACACACGTCTGTGTGAGCATTAGAACAAGCGGGGATTTCTTTCAAGTTCAACTTAATAAAACGAACTCTACGAAATCTATTGACCAAATATAAAAATTACGTGTTTTGCTTTTGTGAATTTATTGTGACTCAACTAAGAGCGAGATTAACTACCAAAGGTCGCACTTTCATGTGTAAGCATTACACCAAGCGGTAATTGCGCTTAAGTTTAGCTTAAAAGGGACTTAATATCAATTGACTAAAATACTTTTAGTTTTCCAAAATCGCAAAGGAACTTTAACTCAATTGACTGAAACGAATTTTGTTATCCCTAAATATAAAAATTATCATATTGAATTGTTGAGGCTTTTATTTGTTGAAACTCCTTACTTGTATAGATAGAATAAAACACTAACGTGTATAGTTTCGAACATCATCAGGTAAAAATATTAATGATTCTAAAAGTTGTAGTTTAAGTGCTTATATACTAGTGTATGACTCGGTTATCTCCGAGTCTAATTAAAAGATAACTTACTCAAGTTAAACAGCAATGGTTTCACTTTCTCATGCTGCCTCATGCTGGTAGTGCATATAAAATGAACATGCTTGGCCAAGGCTACGTTCCCAATTAATATCTAAAATATTATATAAATTCTGAGCATTCAAACTTAATTGTTATCTACAAGGAAGAGGTTAAAAGCATTATGAAATGATAATGTTATTTTAATGTTCATTTAAAAGCAAGCTGAAGCTCTGTTTACCGACCGCGTTGGTCGAGTCAGGCGTGCAATGAGTTATGCTAGGATTTCAGCAAACTTCGTCCTGAGTGACGGTCAGGACGAAGTTTGCTTAGATAGTCTAGGCATCGTACGAACTACAATCCGTAATGGGGCGTACGGATTGTAAATACTATAAGCCACGGCAGATTAGAACCAGACTCAGGGTGAATGGTTCCCGTAGGAACCTCTGGCCAGCAAATCAACTCTAGTGACCTCGAAAACACATGTCAAAAGAAAAACAACTAGAGGATGCGTATGAGGGTACATCCTCCTTCACTGCCTCCAGCAACGTAAACAGAAGACTAAGATCTCTATAAAAGTCTATGTAAAGAAACCTCCTGACGAGTTTTACATCTAGAGAGGGGAAGTTGATAAAAGATAAAGCACAAAAAATGACTTACAAAAGTAAATTGAACATATAGAATACATTTGAACGACGATGAGTGAATAGACTGTTTTTAAAGTGCTCCGTAAAAAGTGTAATTTCTGCCAGAAGTTAGTGGACATAAATTCTAAAACTATTATCACAGATAAAGTAAGTGATTCTACATATATCTTGTAAAAATGCCGTTCACCAGAGAACAAATTAACGATCTTAAGGTTATTATTAAGGAAGCCTTATTGGAAATCTTTAAAGAGGATAGTTTCATATCTGTAATTGTTGAAAAGGCAGTCTTTGCAGCCAAAACCGAACTCAATGCTAAGTGCGAAAAATACGAATCAGATATATCCTCTTTAAATGATAAATGTTCTTATCTGCAAAAACGCATTGACCTCTTGGAACAACACTCGCGTAGAAAGAGCGTACGCATTATGGGTTTAAGCGAAGAGCCGAATGAAAACCTTGAAATTAAATTGAATGAATTATTCTTATCAAAATTAAATATTACGGACAAATTATTAATTAAAAAATGTTACCGAATTAAACATAACAACACAATAAAAAGCAAGAAACCCCAAACTGTAATCGCCCAACTGGATACAACAAAGTCTGTTTTTAACATTATGAAGAGCCGCCATTTATTAAAAAAATCTGGCATACTCATATCTGAAGATTTATCACCAATCAAATATAAGCTACTAAAATTAGCCCGAGAAAAACTTGGTAGTAATAATGCCTGGTCAAGTTACGGAAACATCTATGCCAAAAATAAAGACAGCGATGGAAAGGAATACGTGAAAAAAATATTTGACTTTAGTGATATCAGTTAAATTAATGCATGCGTATAATTATTTTTGTTATGATTTCATGCATGCTTAATTTTTTCGAATAATTATCATTATTTTTATGTCTACTCATTATTATTTTTTTCTTTGCACTGGAGAACTTTTAATTTTTATTGTTAAGCTTCGGTTAATTTGTTATTGTCTTACTCTGGGTTAAAATAAATCTATTAAATATTAAGATAATTTTCTGCATTATATATTAAATTGTAATTATCTATTATTTTGAAATTATTTGAATTGTAGTATTATATGAAAGGAATTTCAGTTTGTCATTTAAATGTACGGTCACTCAATTCCAATTTTAGCAATTTCAGAACGCACATCATTTCACAGAGCTATGATATAATTACTATATCAGAAACTTGGCTCAATTCAAACTACGATGACACTAGCTTTAACATTCCGGGTTATACTTTCCTACGTAAAGATAGAGCACGAGGTCGAGGAGGTGGTGTAGGGTTATATATCAATAAAAATATAGTATATGAATTACTAATTTCGCCGAACGCTAATGATATTAAACATATGTGGATAAACATTAAAATTTCGAATAACTTAATTTGTATTGGTGTTGTATACAGGCCCCCTGATTTGAATGTTAATATATTTATTGAAAAACTGGAAGATGTGGTCAGTAACTTTATGCCACAATGCAAAGAGCTCGTATTCTTGGGAGATGTAAATATTGATATGTTAAATATTCAGTCAGGTTTTTGGACTTTCTGAATGCATACGGTCTAGGTCAAATTATTAAAGAACCAACGAGGATAAGTTCACAATGTGAATCTTTAATTGATGTTATAGTAGTCTCAAATATAAATCCGTGTACTCAAACAAAAGTTATAAAAATTCTTGATATAGCTGACCACGACATGGTTTTTACTCAATTAAATTTTGAATATAAAAGAAAAGCAACATTTATATCTTATAGGAAATTAGATTGTATTAAGAGAACTGATTTTCTTAGAGATCTCGAATTTATAAAACTAGAAAATTTACTCTACATGCATAACATAGACGATAAAGTGGCATATCTCTGTAATTGTATACAAATAGTGTTTAACAAGCATGCCCCTCTAGTCACACGGAGAATAACAAAAAACGTTGCACCTTGGCTTACCCCTACATTAAGAGCAATGATGAACTCTCGCGACAATGCCTTCTTTAAATACAAGCGCAGTACAAGTCCAGAAGATTTTACATCATATAAGCAATGGCGAAATATGGTAAACTCAGCAATTATTAAAGAAAAAAAAAGCATTCTTAGAATTTTCGATAAGAAATAACAATAATGACCTCTGGAAATCTCTTAGGAAGAATGGAATTTTACATGACAATACAAAAACACAACTTCCATCTAATCTGCAAAATGTGAACGCAATTAATAGTCATTTCGCAAGTATTATCAAAAGTTCCACCACTGATTATAATCTAATAGAGTTTTACTCAAGTAATATTAATTCCAATATGCAAGATAACGTTTTTAACTTTAAACTAGTAACTTCAAGAGAAATATCGGTTATATTATATAATATTAAGACGAATGTAATGGGAGCAGATGACATAAATATTTCAATGCTAAATTTTTGCCACGATCACATACTTCCATATTTGACACATATTGTAAATTGCTGCATTGAACAATCCACATTTCATAAACAATGGAAATTAGGAGACGTAAAACCTATTCCAAAAATTAACAAACCGGATTCCTTGGATGACTTCAGACCGATAAGCATACTGTCCGTCCTTTCAAAAGTCTTAGAACGAGTGCTTCAACGTCAGGTTACTGAATTTATTGAAAATAATCATTTATTACTTCTAAATCAATCCGGCTTTAGGGCTAACTATGGCTGTACCACATCATTACTAAACGTCCTTGACGACATATTTAATGCTACGGACAAAGGACTTATAACGTCTAATATTATTGGACTTTAGTAAGGCCTTTGACACGATCAATCATAGTCTATTGGTATCTAAACTTCATTATGTTGGTTTTAGCAGTAGTGCTGTAAATCTAATAAACAGTTTTTTGATCAACAGATACCAAAGAGTTGTGATTGATGGTGTCAAATCAAGTTATGTCGAAATAGGGTCAGGTGTTCCACAGGGGTCAATATTAGGACCAGTCTTATTTTCTATATATACATCAAAATTGCCTGATTGTTTAAAATACTGTACCATCAATATGTATGCTGATGATACCCAATTGCTCTATTCTTTCAAACCCCAAGACCAAATGACGGCAGAACGTAATATCAATTTAGATATATCCAATTTAAAGAAAGTTTCTTGTAATCACTCGTTAAAAATAAACCCAAATAAATCTTCCATTATGCTGTTTGGGCCTCGTAAATATTTAACCAGCGTAAAAATGAATTAAAAATAAAAATTACCGACAACACACTTCCCTTTGTTAGATCTGCTAAAAATCTAGGGGTTATAATTGATACAGATTTGCGTTTTAAATCACACATAAATAGGTGTATCTCAAAGTCGTTTCAAAATTTAAAGCAAATATATTCTTGCAGACATTTTTTAACAATAAATATGAAACGTAAACTTTGTGATATGCTTGTTTTAAGTAAATTTAATTTTGCAGATGCTGCCTATAACGCATGTTTCGATAAAAAAACAAGAGATCGCATTCAGAGAGTTCAGAACTCCTGCATACGCCTGATATACGGAATTCGTAAATATGACCATATCTCGCATAGATTATCAGACTTGAACTGGCTAAACATGCATAGTCGACGTATATTACATTCGAGTGTTCTATATTATAAAATTATACACCTTCACAAGCCTGCCTATCTTTACAACCGAACTGTATTTCGATCAGATGTGCACCACATCAATGTGAGAATTAGAGGAATAATTTCGCTACCTCGATATAAATCATCAATATTTCAACGGTCTTTCTCTTATAATATTTACAAAATCTTTAACAAAATTCCTACACATATAAAACATCTCACATTGATGAAATTTAAACAGGAAATGAGGAACCTTCTAAATCAAAATATTTCTTTATTCAATTAGATAGTTTTTTTGAGCGATTAAATTATATAATTGTAGATTTAATTTTATATTTAATTAATTATAAGTATTTTCACTCTTTTCTAAAATCTTTTTTTATATTTTCATTTACTTGTAGGTTAAGTGGAAGAGCAGCGAGTTGCAAAATTAACTGAACTTCGCCTACGTTTGTGCCATAATTTTTATGTAAATATCTAAAAAAGTAAATAAAGACATTTATTATTATTATTATTATTATTATTAAAAGTCCTTGACTACCTACAGCTTCAACTACTTATACGAATGTATATCTATCAATACTCAACAAATACTACAATATAATAGCTTTATAATTAAATAACAAGAATAGATAACAGATAAACCAATTAAGGAATAATGCTCAATGAAAACTCACCTCTGGTTATTTTCTTCTGAAATATTCAAAATTGACAAGCTCTGTCATTTGTCAAGGCAGCTTTAATTATTTTATTTAAATCAGATTATTTAGAACATGTAACTTTTATTCAAAATAAATAAATACAAACATTACCAAATTCAAAGTATATTCTACACTAGTTAATCCGGGTTTTGGGAGAGGGTGGGGGGAAGTGTTAACAAACAAAGAGGGGAGGTTTAACAAGAATTAATAATAAGACATTTTATAAAAAAATAAAAAATATTTAACAATTGTGAATAATTTAAATCTGTTTGGTCATTCAAAATTAATCCCGTTTTATTATATTTATTGATTTCGTATGCTTCTAAAAAATTGAGTTTTAAACCTTTTTAGCAGATATATATAACTTTAAAATTGTCATTAAATGAGTGATTGTTATTTAGTAGACGTTCTGCATAGGTGGATTCCATGTTTTTCTTTAAAAAACTATTTTTGAGTTCTTTTAATCATTTTTCGAAACTTCTACCCTTTTGACCTACATATGCTTTCGGGCAGTCCCCACATGTAAATAAATAAACCCCTGATTCCTTTTTCTGTCTATTTGGTCTTTTGAATTATTGATGAATTTACTGAGAGGTGATTTTGTTTTGAACGAAGTTTTGATATTAAATTTCTTTAAGAACTTACTTAATCTCTCCGATATCTGCCCTACATATGGAAAAGATGCGTAAAGTAGTTTAGTGTTATTGCGCGGTGATGGAAAATTGAATCAATAATATCTTTTTTTAAATTTTTTTTTAAAGTAATTTGATCAATTAATTTTACATTGAAACCGTTATTCTTAGCTATTGTATATATTCTATTAAGTTCTAAATTAAAATTTGTTTGAGATAGTGAAGTGTTAATCAATCTGTGTATCATTGCATTGTATGCCGATATTTTGTGTGAAAACGGGTGAAAAGATTTGTTATGTATTGTTGTATCTGTGTTTGTCGGTTTATGGTATACAGTAAATTCGAATTTATTATTGTGTCTGGATATAGTGATATCGAGAAAATCGATTTGGTTATTGTTTTCTATCTCAAGTGCATTTTTTTTGTTTTTGTGGATGTTATTAATGAAGGCGAAAAATGTGTTTAGTTGTCTTTTTGTACCGGTAAAACAGACTAGAACATCATCTACATACCTGTACCAAAAAAGACAATTTTTGAATAAACTGTTTTTACCAATTATCGATTCCAGGTATGTCATGAAAATTTCGGCCAAGAGCGGGCTTAGTCTCGCTAATCCCTCTGTTTGTTGGTAAAACCGCTCGTTAAATAGGCAGTAATTCTGACCCAAGAGAAGCATGATTTCGGCTTTTATGACAGAATGACCAAACAGATTTAAATAATTCACCATTAAGTAATTTAAATTAAATATTTTTTTTAATTATAAATTGTCTTATTATTAATTCATTATTGAAAATTTGTTTTTAAATTAGTGTATAAACCTCCCCTCTTTGTTTGTGAACTCTTCCCCGACCCTCTCCCAAAACCCGGATTAAAGTATATGAGCGCTTAAACTACAACTTGTAAAATCATTAATATCGTCACCTGATGATGCCACTGTGTGGTGAAACATTTGTTGTGACACAATGTAATATAATTTTTGAAACTATACACGTTAGTGTTTTATTTTATCTATATAAAAATTATCATCTTTGTCTTTGAACATTTATTGAGATTAAACTAAGAGCAAGATTATCGCTTCGTCAAGCTAAGTTTACACCCAATGGATGCAAATTAATGGAAGCGTATTAAAACAAGCGAGAATATCACTTAAGTAAGGCTTAAAGTCAATTGACTAAAACGACTCTTTGTTTTACCCAATATAAAAATTGTATTTTGTTTTTGGGGATTTAATGAGAATAAAGTAAGCGTCATATTAACTGAAGCTCAATCAAAGAACATACATTTTATGTGAGTATTAAAACAAACGGAAATATATCTAAAGTTTAGCTTAAAGAGGACTTAAAGACTGAAATTTATCTTTTCATTTCAATTCGAAATAATTGGTTTCGAATTTAAACGTAAATTTACGAGTTGTAATAAATTTCTTTATTATCATACGTTTGTAAAATAATACATTAAGTAGTACTTTTTTATTTTGATAAATGGCTATCAGCCAGTAACCTATTTGTCACGGTTGTTGTTTTTATGGGTATTATGAACATATAGTGAATAATTTCACGATTAATATATTATATATTTGGTCGAATACCCTGTTAGTATATATACAGGGTGGCGCAAGATTCCGATGAAGTCCAATATCTCAACTATTCAGAAATTTACAAAAAAATATTACTAACATAATGTGTAGCTACTGTTAAACTTCACATTTTAAAATTAGTTTCATATATACAGGGTGTCCAATAATCACGTGACGTATCAAACATATGATTTTTTAAATGAAATGCTATATTTTTTATGTCGATTTTAGATTCTACGCTTAAAAGTAATCATTTTTGACATAAGATTTATTCGGTCAATTTTCAATATTTTAAAAGTTATAAACAATTTAATGTTGAAATAAATGGAAGTTTAGAGCTATATTTTTTAAAATTGAAAAACGATGTAAACTTTCTGTTAACGCAATTTAATTTGAAAAATGCTTAATAACATTAGGAATAATCGTTTGTGACCTTAAAGCAAATGTTGTGTACAGGGTGAAACAATACGCAAAATGATTTTTTTATTTTTTCACTTAAATGGAGCACCCTATATTTTTTACACTATTTCGATAGTAAATTGGTTGATCTTTAATTTTTGTATAATAAACTATACCACTATCTGTTACAGTTTTTTAACAATTTCAATTCAAAGTACAAAATTATAAGTTTCGCTTATAATCTATAATTTAAGTAGTCTATAATTAAAACAAATGCAATTCATAATCGTTTTCTGACATTTAATAACATACTTGCTTCCTAACCTAAAAGGATATTCAAATGGCAATCGATATTTAAAGGCGGATGCAAAATATAAAGAAAATAGTTGCTCGACGATTATTTGGCGAGTTATAATGGTTATTGTGACACATTTTTTTAAGAAAAAAATTGTAAAATGTTTGAATGCTATTGAATTAAAAAAAAAAATGATGTGAAAGCGTGAGATAAATACATAAAAATGTTATTACTAACAAAATATAATAATATAAGTATTTTATTATTTCATTTAGTATCTATTTTGGTTTTTTCAGTCAACATAAATTGTTTAAATAAATCAATTTAACAAGCATATAGGAATATTTTAAATATTTTTCGAATAATAACCAAAAAATATAGCTGTTGTTAGTTTTTAACAATTAAATTAATCATTTATTGAAGAAGTATGTTTAATTGCACCTGTGTTACAAAATATAACGTAAAATGTACTTTACTTATTAAATATGATATTAAGCGTCACTTTCACAACTAAATAAATTAGTTGTTCTGGCGCGGCCTACTTTGGTTAAAAATTTTATACCAAATTTGTATTTGAGACTAAATATCTCAAAAACGGTAAACGGTAGCTATTTAATATGTTATATAAAAAATGAAGAGTGATCAATTTACTATTAAAGTAGCATAAAAAATATGGGGTGTCCCATTTAAGTAAAAAGAGAAAAAAATCATTTTGCGTATTGCTTCACCTTGTATATAAAAATTTGTTTTAAGAGAAAAAAGAGTATTTCTTTTATTTTTAAGTATTTTTACATTTGTATTGCGTTGACAGAATGTTTATTTTATTTTACATTATTGAAATATCAGGCTCTAAACATCTATCTATTTCAATATTAATTTGTTTATAACTTTTAAAATATGAAAAATTGACCTATTAAATCTGATTTAAAAAATGATTATTTTTAAACGTAGAATCGAAAATCTTCATAAAATATATATCATTCCATTTAAAAAAAAACCTTTTATTTGTTTGATACGTCAGGTGAAGTTTGAAAGTAGCTACTAATATTGTAACATTTTTTTGTATATTTCTTAATAACTGAGATATTGGACTTCATCGGAATCTTGCGCCACCCTGTATATATATATATATATATATATATAATGTCAATTGGAAGCATAAGTTCAATATTACAAGATTAACGTCGTTGGATGGAAGCTGAGTAAACATTACTCGAAATTAGTTCAACTAAAAAACATTGACAATTGATTATTTGAGTAAAAAATAAATTAATAGGTATACTCAGCGTAGAACTACAAACGCTTAAATTTGAAATTTTCACGAACAAATAATTAATTTTTATATAACTATTATAAATTTAACCAAAACTTATCAACAGACGATTAACTTTCAGATTTATTTAATTTGTAATCATTGAAATTCCGTGCTGAATTGCGAATACTGTTCAAATTTGAAATTAAAAAGGATGGATTGAGTTCTAAATTTTCATTCAGAAAATAAAAAATAATAATTTATGAATCGGTAAAATTTTATTTTGAAATATATCGAGCATATAACAAATCGACGACGAAGTTAGCATTGAAAATCTAAATTGATGTCTGAACGCACACATGTAAAGTACTGGTTGTCATGTTTAACCGCAACCAGCATTTCACGGATGTGATCTTCGATCGTCGATTTTTGTTATACGCTTGATATATATATATAATTTGAAACGCTAACTAATGAAATGTTAATGGAAATTCGTAGATAATTTATAAATAAATCGTGGATAAATTCCAACAACAGGGTAGGGGGTCAACTTGAAAATTTTAAATGGGAACCTCTATTTTTAATTGCAGATGAAAGAGCGTTAAAAAATATGTAGGGTTTATACGTATATATATTTTTTTAATTCCAACAGAAATTTTCTGTCAAATTTTCGTGAATTAATATTGTCTCAATATCTTTATAAAAAAATAACACCTAAACTTCTGAAAATATCAGTCCCAAAAAAGGGGGTGGGGGGGGGGCGGTGTCGGAAACAGGATATAAAAAACTAGTTATGAATGAATCGTTTTTATTAAGGATTTTCATGTTACGTTACCTATTTTTAACGCTCTTTCAGAATCTGCAATAAAAAATTGGTATTCACAATTTTTCAAGACGATTATGATTCGGTGTATTTTTTGGTAAAATGCTTTATTTTCAAGATTTTCAAGAAAATAATGTAAAATGGGACACCTTGTATAGACGAGGAATAGGGAATAGATCCCGAAACACGTATCTGCAGATAGCTTTAAATTATGTAACGTTCTTTTTTGTTTTTACATTTTATTGAATAATAAATGTATTGCATGATGCAATATATTATTGATATGTAACAGCGGGTGTACATTATGCAATTCAATGTCCGGCGGGGTATTTGCCCGGGAAGTAGTTGTTTTAACGTGCGATTGTTTAAAGTAGTTACGTAACGTAAGTCATAATGTTAGAAAGCTAAATGTGAAAATAATTTATTAATTATTTTCAAAATTATTATTTAGAATGTTCCTCAGTACCTCTTTAGGTACTTTATTATTTAGTATATAATGTTAATTAAGTTTAAAAATGGAGATTCCCGTAAAATATTTAAATAATTAATTTTCTTGTAGGTATACTAAATTGATAAAATAATTTTAAGTAGATATCTAAATAAAATATTAATAATAATAAACTTTAATTAACGGAAATTCAACGTTTAACAAAATAATATATAAATATTACAACAAAAGTAACATATTAAATTACAAAACATCCAGTTTCATTTAAAACACCCACTTTTTTTTCTACCACTAAACAATTAGCGATTTATGAAAATTACTGTTAACAGTTAACCAAAGAAAATAATTAATTACTTTGATGATGCAGCGTTTAATACACCGCCGGTTAATTAATTTCGTACAAGTTTTATTAAACACACGGCAATTTCTTCCGAAGATTTATAATTATTGGTCACGAGCAAAAAACATTCTAAACTCTCAACGGCGCAAGAAAACAACACGGTTCTTCTTCATTTACTTCTTGTATAACTGTTATTTACCTTTGAATCGTAAATTCGACATTTACGGTACGTTTATTGTTCGAGCTTGAGGTATTTGTATGGTTTTCACGAAATTGTTTATTTGATGGAATTGCGTGTTGATTGAGTGCTTGAGATATTTATTTCGAATGGAAATTTAGTGTTCTAAGAAATGGTTTTAAATATTATTTTTAATTTATTATTAAATTTACTTATGATTGAATGGTTAATGCAATTATTATTTAATAAAATTCATTTATTAAAATACATACAATTTTGGTATGTCGCCGTGATAATTGCTTCACATTACTGATTTTACGAATACAATTGCTGCATGATAAGTTCCCGTATTATTTTATGTATTTATTTTTAGTCTCCTTTTAGTTCAATACATTTAGTCTAGCGATATTCAAGTTATCAACCAAAAAAAAAAAAACGAATTGTCGAACTTTGCAAAATAGGCCTCTGTTTCGGCGATGATTTACTCGTTTTAAGAAAATCCCTTTCTGCCAGGCAATTTTTTCATGTTAGGAAACAAAATGAATTCGCATGTGGCCAAATCTTTAAGCTAGGTTGAATAAGGCAGCAACACCCAAATATTTTCTAATTTATTGTTACAACCATTTTATATATGAAAAAGTAACATAATTTTTAACATATTTTAAATTGCTAAATGATTAAAAGGTGTTTCAATAAAAAACATGTTTTATAGAAAAAACTGATTGTTCAAAAAAAAAAAAAGAATAAAAACCTACTATTTAACAACACCGATCTAAAATAGATGTTTTTATTTTAGCATTTTGACTATTAACTTAAAACAAGCGTAAATTGACATGAAATATTTGTAAAAACTTTGAGAAAATGCTTCAAATAAGCATAATAATCTTTGTTTAATTTTTTTATTCGTATATATTCTTTCGATGCAATAAATACTAAGATTAAGCATAATAGCTAAAAACCGCTCTCTAGTAATCACACTTCTTGTGATAGCTTCCGGCCAAAGTTGTAATAAGTATGTATTAAAAATCAGAATTTTTTTTTATATTCTCTAGCTAAAATGCGCTCTTTTAGAGTGCGCTTAACCATATGAACACTAATATAACTGATTTTTTTATTATTTCGAATATTTTAATTCTGTCTTTAGATATCCGTCTAAAATTGCAATTTTGAATTAATTTTTATTTTAGTATTAATAAAATTTACAAATATAACTTCATCATGCACTCATAATGATTTTATGATTATGTAATTCTAATTTCAAATTCTCGTGATATTTATAGTTATAAAAGTCAACTTCTTCTATTAAAAAAATCGTTCATAATATCATTATAGACCATTTTATTAGACAATTAATATTTTTTCAAGAAAAATTGAAATTATTTATCAAAATATATATTATTAAACGACCACTTTATGTGCCTTCATAGGCCGTATTCCGAATGGCGCATATGTAGCATATGTTGTATAATAACCGTACTGATTTTCATAGACTTAGTATGTAAATAGATAAAGCATGCGACCGTTTTCAGCGTGCCAACATCTAAGGTACGGGGGGGTGTTTACTTCTGTGTTTGTAATCGTCAGCTGTTCTTTGCATTCTTTGTATACATCGTTTGAAAGTGGAATAAATGCACTTTTTGGGTTTTATTATTCGAGATATCAATTTTAAATTTAGTAGGTTAATATTTTGAAGACATTGGTGTATAGTGATGATCTGAACGGAATAATTTCATCGGAAATTACATCAATTTTCAAAACTTTATATTCCAATTAGTCTAAATTTAGTAAATGATTTTTTATAGGTTATACATTTAGTAAATGATCAGGTTTTTTCAGTGATTTTGGCAATTATTATTATTATTTAAGGTTTTTTTTTTCATATAAATGCCATTATTATAATATATGTGTATATATCATTAAATGATGAAATTTTAATTATATCTTCTTAAATTTCAATAAATATGATAAAATTTCTCATTAAAATATATTTATTATTTGCATAATTTTAAAATTTGCGGTCAAATCGATCGATGTGTTTACAAACAAACGTGTTTATAAACAAAAAAACATAACCTCATATGGCACAAGCGGTTTCCTATCCCCACCACATCATGCTTCATCTATTTATATACTAAATCAATGCCGATGGGATCATTTCATGCTGCTGTTTCGCGCCAATAATAATTTGAAATTTCTGAAGATTTCGTGTCCGATGTAACGAAGTGGTGCAGACTATACAGGCATATGCATTAAAGCCATGTGGATAATCATCAAGATTGGTAGAGTATATATCGAGTATATAATTATACATATACTCGACCAGTCTTTGATAATCACAGCATAACCTATTATTAATTTCGTTAAGCTGTCTTTTCACAGAACCATAATAAACAATTTTGAAACTGTTTACTAAAATTCCAATTATAATAAATGAAGTTAATTTATTTTTTAAGTATTGTCGACGGAACTAGAATCGGTTTTAAATCTTTAGACAACTGAAAAACTGTTTATTACTTCCAAAATAAATAAATATCCAATTAAGTATTTAATTCTTGAATAAAATGAAACAATATTTAAATATATTACCAGAGTCTTTATATTTTATTAAATATTTATAGATCCCGAATTGTTACACAAAATGTAGTTTGACCAATGTAGAAATGTACTGAACTGAGAGCATTAATTACGCCGCTCTATAAAAATAGTGCTGGTGCTAAAAGGGTGCTGATTATTGGCGTTATTAATATTTTGAGATATTAGGGGAGGCTTAATTTAGTTTTTGCAGTAGAGTCGCCACTGAAGTTGATAATTAACAGTTCCGATTAAGATTAGTGTATATGCGCGCATATCCATTCGGTACGTTGTTATGTAGAAAACCAAGTGTCGTACATATGCGCCATTCGGATTACAACCATAGCATAAAACGATTTTAAATTATAACGAAGGTGAGAGTTAGGCACGGTGAGGGTTGTTTTATTTGAAGATACTTTCATTTTACTTACGACTTTTGAATAGTGCGAAGGGTCGGGATGACCGGTATAATTTGAGGCGGCAGAAGAAGAAACAGTAAACCAAACCATATAGTGTCTTTGTCGTCCCGGTCCGACAACCCCCCGCTCTAGGCACCCGCAGTGCCGGTAGCCGCAAGGTTATATAATAATTATAATTTTATTGATGGTATTCAATTTCGATTTTTATTGCTCAGCAAAAGAGAGAGAGAGAGAGATGGATACACTATACATTGCTTGATAATAGGTAAAAGCCGAAACTATTTAAAATTTTATTTCCACCATTAAATTTTCATTATTGTTTTTATATCATTTGAATTTCAAATTATGCTTGACTTGATCTTTAAGATAAGGAAAGGATAGCGCGTTAGGTGTTGAGGAAATAAGCTCCATTTATTAAGATAACTATTATACCAACTCCCCAATATTACACATCTACATCGGCGTCGATAAATTATATCGACGCCGATTATTATATTATAATTATATCATTATATTATTTAATTCTGAAATTAAGATTGTTAATTAGATTAGAATTATTACATTTAATTACTATATATTCATTTATTTACGTAAATTTCTCCATTTTCCAAATTGTAATAAGTTTTAATATAACTAGTAGATAAATAAGCTATTACATACAAATAAACAAATGCATCCTACCATAACTGAACGCTTCCAAAGTTTATTCATTAAGTTTGCCTCGAATCCTCATAAGACAGAAATCCCCAATCAGCTTTGTATTCCCCGTAATCCTATCATCAACCCAGTTTTCATTATAGTTGTGATAATATTAATGCAAACGTATATGTAAAATAAGATATAAATATTTAATTGCACATAATGGTTACATACAACTAAATAAACTATTTATCACAGTTCAAAGATTAGTATAGAAACAAATAATAAATCATTATTGCACACATTTCAAAGGACGATACAGAACTAAATTAAATGAATTATAATTTTAATTTATTAATTAAAAAAAAAATGTTTAATTTAATGTACCTCTACCATACAGGGTGTTTCATTTAACTTGAAACTGTTAAATGTCTGAAGAATAAAGCATTATATCAAAAAATGTTTCAAATAAACTCCCAATATTTTCGATGGGCAAATTATCCTATTATATTAAATTATTTTTAATTGATTATCAGCAATACAGACGTTACTCTGAGAATCTCAGATCACATCACAATTAATTTATAGTAGATGCTTGGAATGATGACCTCCAACTTCGATGCATTTATTAATGCACACAACTTAAAAGTGTATTTAAATCAATTTCTGCACAAGCATTTCCATTACGATCCACCATGTCTTCTCTGGTAGTTGGCAAATTTGCGTAGTCTTTATCTTTGAGATAATCACACAAAAAGAAATCTGGTTAAATAAGGTCTGGTGATCTGGCAAACCAATTAACCGGACAACATCTGCCTATACAACGATCATGGAAATTACAATCTAGTACTTTTCGTGGAATAGCTGAATAATGGACTGGGCAACCATCATGCTGTAACTACATGTTCTGCCCCAGTTATAAATTTAGATCTTCAATCAATATATAAAAATAATAAAAAAAAATACGATATTTTTGTCCATTCAACATAATTGGGCCCGCATTTATTGATGGTAATAAATGCGGGCCCAATTATTTTGTTACCTAACATTGACAGCCAATGTACGCTGATGGTCAATTTCACGTAATCAGTGTAGATTTTCCATAGTCCAGTAGTGCATGTTGTGTCGATTTACTTCGCCGTGGTTAGTAAAAGTAGACACATCCAAAAACATTACGCGTCGTAAGAAATGCGTGTTTATTTGTTTCTGTCTGAATGCCCAATTACAAAACACCACCCAATTGTTAAAATCATTTCTATGAAGTTCTTGGTGCATGGAGATATGATGTGCATGAAACTTGTGATGTCTTAAGACCTTCCAAACACAAGAATGAGAAATACCAGTGCTTGCGTGAGCATTTTGAGCCACTGTAGCTAGCACAGTAATTTCAATATTTTCATAAAAAATTGATTTTCGCTTTTGCTTTTTGTATTTTATACTTCCCTCGGTTGTAAATTGTTTTAAAACACGAAAAAAGTGGCAAGAGACCGTGGCTTATTGGGAACATACAGACCATAAAGAGCGACGGCATCGACGATGTTCCTACGAGCCTCGCCATTAACTTATGTTGTTCAGATAAATGTTCCATAATTAAGACTCTTATTGACTATAAGAATACTATTATCTGTACTTGTAGAGAAATATCTATTTTTTACTTGCAGGAAGCAGTTGTCAATTCTGGCGAATGTAGCGCCATCTAGCGAGGTACGAAAACCATGCTTGGTTATTCCATTTTATTTGATTATGTAATTGATCATTCTTGAAATAACATCCGTAAGGCAGATAATCATTTAAAAATAATTTAATATCCCACACACTTATTTTTAATTACAGCGCCATCTGCCACGACTCGAAAAAAGTTTTTCAGACAAAAGTTATTTATTTTCTTATGTACAATCTAAATAAAAAAGAAAGGATTTCTATTCAAAATTTCAAAGTTGACTCCTACCCAGCCACCCTGTATGTACTCCGTATATAATTGGCATTATGATAATAATCGTAATTCAATTGCAGAGAAAATATCAAGTGAAATACAACAAAATACGAAAATAATAATAATAAGATTAAAACTAAGAAATGAACATAAATGGTAATCTACATAATTGATGTAAAATAAACAATGTAATTATAATTAGCAATAGATCCACACAATATGAACGAATATTATGATTAGAAAATATATCTACGCAATGGTGAATGTTATGATAGTGTCTGATAATTTTATTTAAGGGCAAATTGATATAATTCGTATGAGGTGTGGAAAAAAATTTATATAACGTGATGCCATTCAAGGTACTCGAAATGAAATATTATCAACAAAACTAGAGTTATCAATTAATCCGTTAACCAATTTATATAAATCCAGGATGCTAATATATTTATGCCTGTAATTGACAGATTCAAGATTAAATTCATTTAAGAAGTTAGAGTATTGCTATATATGTATATTTTAATAGTTTTTGATGTAAATATTTTACCTATTTTTTCCTCTTTAATACGTTGACTCAAATTATAACTCTTGAATAGTGCATTTCATAACCCATGCAAGTGACGTATTGTGATCTATTTAATCTATCTATTAAATATATGGTTTAAGGGTGCGATCCTGATAATGGGTCTTATGATTTGTAATGTTAGTCGCCTCCGATTACATATTTTTAAAAAAAAAATACGGAATTAAATGCTATATTTAATGGGCTACACGATCATATATTTTTCGTTTAAAATAAAAATTAAAAATTAAAAATAATGTTTTTCAAACATTAATTTCGTATAGATATACTCATTTAAATAAGGCGAAAAATATGTGATTAAATGAGGAAAAACCTCTACTTTATACGTCTGATAAAGAAGATTGAATATAATAAAAAATAAAAGTGTGTTATCTCAATTACGAATAGAATTAAACATTTGGTCGTATAATGAGGGCGCCACTGTCAATTTCTATTGTTCTCGCCACCAAGCAGTTCAGCCGTTTGCCAATAGATGCTGATAGGTTTTTTTTTATAGTGAATACAAAATAAGAGAACAACTATGTAAGTAAACTCAAACGGGTGTGCAAATGACGGCCACTATCACAGTGGCCGTCGCCGCGCTCTGCCAACGACCCAACGGATTATACTCAAAATGAATAACGGAGACTTGCGACGCGGTTACAAGTCATCTGCCGCAATAAAAATAGGTAGGCGCGAATAGCCATGTCTGATGTATCGTGTTTACACTTCATCGTAAAATATTTAGGCTCTTAAACCTGTACGCATAAAAGTGAGAAATACATTTGTTAAAACATGTAATAATTATTCGTTTCAACCCCTCCCTTGCTTCTCACCTCCCTTTCGGTCATTCAGATCTCGTGACGTAGACAAATTCGAATATTTTCGCGCGTACACCGGCGAAAACAGGCATAACCTATTTTCACATTGCGTGCTTTCTACTTCTTTGTTTATGCCCATTCATTGTTTCATTATTTAGTTATACTTTGGTCTTTCAGCGACCATGCGAAAAGTAAATTTTAAAATTGTTATCACCGGGCGTAATACATTAATTTGTTTGTCTGCGGGACATTACATATTTTTGTATTATTTTATTACGTTGATCCAGACTCTTTTAAAATGTTGCACTCTTTAGGTTTTTACACAAATAAATGCACATACTACCTAACCTAAAGAGTGCAACTGAGTAGAAATGGTAAATAATTAAATGGTAATAACTAAATTCATTACTACACTGTATTATTATAAAAAAATAATACATTTTTTTAAGCATTCGAATGGTCACATCGTGACTGACATATACATTTGAAAATAATAAATTTTATGAAGGAAGAAGACTCAATCTTTAATTTACTAGTACACTTTTATTTGTACGCAATAAATACAACTTAAATATCGACTTTTGAGGTTATTGTTTATTATAATTTTGTTACGATACAAATATTAAAAAATTTAATTAATATTAGTATTTTTATTTTAGTAATAAATATAATAAAATAAAACGAAAATTGCAGCAATCTATTGCTCGTAATCAAATATTTAAATAATTATTATATATAATTATTTTTTTAATTAATTTACGAATTGTGGAATATTAAATGAGCCAGTAATTTAAAATTGTTATTGGTGCTGAAATTAATAATTGCGGATTTTAAGTTAATGAAAATTTCCTGTACTATATTTAAATAATGGAAATTAAATGTCCACATTTGACGTCAGTAGAAGCAATAAAATTCAAGCAAGTAAAGTTCGGAACAATAAATTAATGATAATGAAATAATCCAATTTATATTTTCAAGCTGTCTTATTGCGGAAAATAGTGTGTAATTGTACGGATCGACTACAATTCAAATTTGGCGCGCATGCTTGAGAGGAAAACGACAGGACACGTTTTGAGATATAAAATAGTCTAGTATACAGTCAAACTACACTTTAGCGGGGTGAGGGGTGAGACGAGACGCGTAGTTATATGACGGGCGATGAACGACGGTTGCCTTGGATAACCCTGGCCCTGCTACGGTGCGCATGAGCTTCCTGATATACCCAGACGATTCTACACCAATGGACGAGAATAAGAGACAAAGTTAAATATTGGTTCGTGTTAGACGAAGATACATTTTTATATACGTTATTGTTTCGAATTTTCACGCCGTAACTGATGAATATGTGACGAACCTCTCAAAATATATATTTTTTTGTTTATACAATTCTTTATTGACTCCATCATGAACATACAATTTTATATTGCCAAAGCATGTATGATTTCTCCATTGTTTCTTCTTGTTAATGTTACAAAGAATTGAATATTAAATACGCTTTAGTTTGAACCCTACAATGTTCAAAATTACAATTTCTGCATAGCATAAGGTACAATCGCACCAATGTATATTCTCAAAATGTTTCTATAATTTTAAAAGTTGATTTATAAAGTTATTTATAAATCTGCGAAAATTCAGTACCTACTTATTAAGTAAGTTTGCTAAATATTATTTGCTATCCATTAGTAAATAAATAATTACTGTTTTATAATATTAAAATTGATTAAGAAATGTTTATTTCTGTTCAATATTATAAATAATAATAATACGTTTTATTTATTTTTATTTATATATTTATGTTTATTTATTTTGGCCGATTTTATTGGTAAACTATATTAATACAAATTTAAGAACATTTGCGAAACAATTCCTAACATAAATTTGCTTCGCCGTCGGATCATAATTTCGTTCCGAATGCTAGGGCAGCATTTTAGTGGAGAAAACGACTTCGTTAGTGGACGTGAACACTCGGCGCGCTCGGCCTCCCGGTCGTCTTTTATATACATCGATGGTTTTGGTTTACTGATTGTGAGTATGGACGGTTCGTGTCTTCGGTAATACAAATTAAAACTTTCAATTCGCATTATAACGTATGCAACATACGCGCACAAGCGTATGAAATGCGCATACAGTACGAAAAATTACACACAAAATGCAGTCCAGGACCGCGACCTTAAAGGCCTAACCGAAAACTGACGGCAGTCAGTATCATATATGCACCCATTGTCAATCTAGGTTTCAACTTGCGCAAATGTTTGATTACAATCTCGTCATCTTTTTTAAAATTATCAATAAAATCATAAGTGTTATTAGGTATCGTGGTAATGGCATTTCTGTTAATGTAGACTTCACTAAAGTAATCGGCGAAGGCGTTGGAGATGGATAAAGGGGACTCGAGGACTTCTTCTCCATGTAGCATGCGTCCCGGTATCATAGAATTACGCCGTATTTTGTTGACGTGCAACCAAAATTCCCGAGGTTCTGCGGCAATATTTTTTTCAATTCTTAGGAAATGTAAGTGTATTTAGTATAAAAAAATCAATAAAGGTTAAATGAAATTTGACATTATCCTGTTAATCATCCATTTAAGTTATCCTCAATGGATTCCAAGAGCTACAAATATAGAGTTATTTCAGTATTAGGTGGTATGTATACACACGATTATCAAAAATGTATATTGGAAGAATACTCCTATAGCCAATAAGTCAATAAGAGATATATTCCACGGTAAATTGATCTCCTCGCATTTGTAATGTTCATTGACAGCAATAAGAACACGTCTTTAGTATTAAGTCTATAACGTCGAAAGATATACTTTTCACGAAAAAGTTCACTGCTTAGTACACTATCTGTAACCCACGTTTCAGTTAAAGTTATGTCATAATCATAGGCTAGTGTGTTCAAAAATATCTTATTTATTTTGGTATTTAGTCCCCAAATGTTTTAGTGATATATTGAAATTATACTCCGCTGGACAATTAGTTTGCGGGAGATTTTAGGTATACCGTTTGTATATCTCATGGTTAAATAGTGTTCTCCATTCTTGGTTCTACGACTTAGTTCCTCTCGTAGTTCTTTAAATCGCTGCAGTGGAGTAAGTTCAGCAGTGATTTTCACATATTTTGTCAGTTTTTTTACCTAAAGGAATTTTTATTACAGAAAAAAGGATGTCCTCAGCAGCTACTCTCTTTCTGGTAATTGTACTATTATTCTCTGGAATATTATAGATGATAACGATTTTTGAACGATTTCTTTAATTCCGAATATTAGAGCTGATTTCTAGTTGTTAGGTACAGATTGCGTATAACTTCCTGATTTTATTGATTCAAGTTCAGATTGAATAATCATATTCTTAGTTTCTATTTCGGAGATACGATCTTTTAAAGTTTGCATTTCGGTGTGAATAGCATTTAAAATATGAAGTTTAAGTGCAGCAAATTGTTTTTGAATTGAGTCTTCTATCAAAGATATTAATAAATAGGGAATAGTATTCTGAAGTTGATTAACTGTAGAACATTTTATTAAAATCGATTTGTCGCCTTTAGTTTTATTAACTTTTTTTAAACTATATTCGAAACACGGTCCACTATTTCGGGAGTACGTTAAATGTGTCCAAGATTCATAAATTTTGCACAGTAAACCAGTTACTCGGTTGATTTAAACTATGAAAAGGATTTGTAAATAAACAGGGTCACATGCTTCGCACCACAGTGCCCGTTGTTATGACTTAATTAATTTTTATAAACAAGGAAAAAACAAAGGGTAATAAAAAAATAAAGAAAACAAATGATAGAGGGGAGGGATTTAATTTAATTAGACTCGCATTCGTATGAAATACACCACCCATTAAAAATTAGAGTACAATTTTGAAATTTCGGTTTGTATAGTTTTTGCAAAGTTATATTTTTTTTATAAATCTATCTTCGATATAACTCAAAAGCTAAAAATGATAAGTAAAATATAATAAAATATTCGAAGTCAGAATAAAATGTTGCTTTGAGAAAGTGTTAATTATATTTTTAATCTAGAATAATACTTTCTTATGAATATAATTTCATGCGTACCTTTTTACATACACGTGACATCGAAAATTAAACCAAACTTTTAATTAACCAAATTTAAAAGAAACTAAATAAACCCTAGCATAATTAACAAATGTATTTAATAAATTTTCGGAAATAAGACGATTGAACGACGCTCTAAAAAGGGGCAAATAAGGGAAACTCCCTGCTATTCTAACCGATGGAGTCGTAAATTAAAACATCAACACCCCATAAATTGTGGTTTCTTTTTTTCCGTTATCCTTCACCGCTTGTAGAGGGTGTCTCTCTTTAAACATTTCGAGTTTGGCCATTCTCATAAGGCCCTCGTACAATCTACAGCAATCGACCTTGTTGTTTGTAATCGATTCTTGCTAGCAATTCGCTCTTCACGTGCGTTGCTTCTTCGAGCGTGTGTTCCAGCAGGACAGCGCCTCTGAATACTATCTTTGGACTACAAGTACCAAATCCGAGCAACTGAAGTATGGCTCTGATTCAACTTCCTCCCAATTTCTCGGAATGAGAGACCTTCCTTCTTCATATCCATAATTCGGCCTATATATAAGTCATTGAATTTCGACGATGTCGTACTGGGGATATTATAAGGCCTCTATTTGACAGTTTACTTAACACAATCTAATAATTAAAATTTTGTGGACAGAAATTCACTAATTATTAGAAACAAAATATTGAAAGTTTGAGATAAAAATGGTACAGGAAACCTATTTGAGTTTTTTCGGTGGAAACTAAAACATTATTTTACCAAAGATTCAATATTGAAGCTTGAATTTCAGTGAGCGGTGGATTTCATATTAATTATTTTATTATTTATTTATTTTATTTATATTTATATTTACATTAAAAGAAATTGTGTAATTATCGCTGTGTAAAGATAATATTGGAAATAGTTTGTAAAACAAATATTTATCAAATTCTAAATCTATTCTTAACAATTATATTCTCGTTTTTGTCATTCGATGTTATGCGTATAGTATTATCTTAACAAGTACACATTGGCCTTGTGCGTTTAGTATATATTAATAACTTAACACTAAATTGAGTTTTTCTTGTTTTGGGAAGGACATTTCTATTTCCTCAGTTGAACAAGACAGTCAATTCTAAAACTCTCTATAAATTATAAATAATGTATGTTTCAAAGTGTAAATTAATTTATTAAGTATCAAATTAAATATCAAATAATGCGTATAATTTTGATTCTCTGTGATTAGGCCCAAGTTGTCTAAATCGCGTTTTTGACAGCAATAAAGATTTTTATATGTTGAATTTTGCTTTCGACACGTTAAAAAACACTTACTTTGAATAAATTAAATAAAAATGTTTTGAAAATGGTTGATAAATTATTTCCACATTTAGCTTTGTGTCATTTTTACTCACGTTACGTAAAATAAATTAATTCAACTACTCAGTCAAATCAAATTGTTATCAGTATTCAACCGTGAATACCGAATTGTATTACTCAGCGTAATTTAGCTACATCATAATTAAATCGGGCGTAATTTCTTTCAGATAATCCATTCTCGGAACAACGGACCCCATTTCATTTCGCGTACCTATTTCTTAACCTTTTTATGACACAAAATTCCCTTCGTAATCCGTATTCCAAATGCGTTAAGTTTGATGGAAAGAATAATCTTAAGGAATTATAAAAATTCCCGCGATTATTTTTGTAAATAGAATGTTATTCAATTATTTATGCAAAACCCCAACAGCCACATAAACATGGAACAATACTTGTTGTCTCGAACCCGTAATAAACCGCGTTCAGGTACGACCTCCGGATTAGGCGACCCATGGGTCAGTACAGCCTAAAAAAGTTATGCACTAATTGATTTTCTCCCGGGAGTTGCAACCCCGAGGACAGAAAGAGATCATTCGAAAATCAGTCGCGACACAGTCAACAAGTATTGTTTTGGTGTTAGATATTTTTTACATTTTTTTCTTTAAGTTCAATTTTTCAATTCCTCGTATTTTTGTACATTGGTTTATTTGTACCATAATTGTAAAATCAACGAATACATAGTTTAGTTAAATCACGGTAGTTTTCCTTTACAACATTAAAACCTATTAATCACGATAAAAAGCGCAGAGTCAGTGTTAGTGTAAGCGGTACGAAAAAGTTCCAGACCGAGAAGAGCCGAGGCGAAATTGCAGCAGAAACAATTAAAAAAAAAAGAAATTGAGCTACTCGATAGTTGCGTGGTCGGTTGCCAACAAAGCAACCCCGTAACAAAATGAATTATGTTAATTTCAAATTAAACTAAATTAATTCAATCTAAATCAAAACCAAATAAAATTGAACGAAACGTTGTTATTGCAAAGTCACAAAAACTCTCCTCGGCTTATTTTTGAATATACGCCTCGCTGGTTATTAATATATATAGAAAAGAGGATTTATTCACTTGGACACAGTTATTTAATAAAGTAAATAAAAATGATTTGAAAATAAAAAAATGTTGCATGTTGCAATGTTTTATTGATATGCATCAGCATGTATATATTAGGTAGTTCAATGTTCAGTGGGGTATTTGCACGGGAAGTAGTTGTTTTAATATGCATTTGTTTAAAGTACTTACATTACGTAAGTAAAAATGCAGAGAGCTAAATGTGGAAATAATTTATTAATTATTTTCAAATAATTTTTATTTAATATATTTGAATAACCGTGATCAAGTGAATTAATATACTTTTCTTGTTTTGAATATTCAAAGGTGTGAATATGTAATAAATTTAGTACATAATAACGATAAGTCCGAAATTTTAGATGCTACTAAAAGTATATTGTTAGGTGAGGAAGATTTTTAGCAGAGAAATAGATTCTTGGGAAGAACTGAAAACATTTTTAAGGGACCATTTTTCGCAAATATTTATGTTTTCAGAAATAATGATACCGTCAATGAATATGTACCCGAATTGAATATTGTCGTTTAAATTATCTTAGGACTTTAGTAAATTTAACAGCTATTGCTCGTGAAGCTCAAACTAGTTAACCATAATGTTTTTTATTTTGACCTAAAAAGCCTTTAAATAATGTAATAAAATCTATGAAATGTTAGACATTAGTTGAGGCGATTTTAATGGCAGTACGTGAGGTACCATATTTCTTTAAAAATAAAATTTTAATAATTCTAAATTTAGCAACATTTGTAAAAGATATTCACACTCCACGTTGGTTGCAAATGTAATTTGATTAATAAGGAAAATATTTCAATCAATAAAATAAACATGTTATTTCATGTACGTATTGCAAACATTTGGTGCACTCTATAGATAATAGCATTAAAAGACAATATGCTAACAAAAAGCCAGCTTATTATAATAAAATAATAAAGCAAATTATTATAATTCGCAAATAAAATTAATCTATCACTTATTATTTCGAATGAATACAATAAAATGTCATCTTTTGAAAATATTTCTAATCCAATTCAAGCAAGTGTTAGTTAATTCCGAATAAAATAAACTAATAGAAATAATTAAAATTGATCAAAATGAAAACCATTTAGAAATCGTGAAACACAATCCATATTTAATGGAAATTACTAAATTGAAATATAATTCACAAATTGAATCGTACTTGTAACGATAATGTCAAACAAAAAAAGATATATAGTTAGTTATAAAGATTATTATATAAGTCTTCAATTGAAACCTAATTACCCAGTCCCACAAGGTAAATTTATATCTAAACAAAAAGTAATGACGGAGAAATTAATGACAATCAATCTGAAATAATTAATAATCGTCCACGTGGCAAATCAAAACATAGAAATTTAGACTATAGACTTAATGGAAATAGAGACAAAATATTAATTCTAGATTTAAAAGAAACATTTCATTTTATTGACATGTTTTATTAAATAAATTGATGTTCCCTTTAAATTATATGTATATCTATGAATTGTAGAAATTTCAGTGAACAACACTGAGATATAATTTATATTAATTAAATATAAGTGGAAAAGAAACATCTCTGATGGGGACATGGGTTCAAATCTCATCAGAGATGTTTCTTTTCCATTTATATTTAATTAATTGCAACTGTTGGATCCAGGATCCAAGGTTATGTTTATTAACTAATTTAAATACATACTCGGATTCTTAATTTTCCCGCGTGAGCTCAGACGAAAATGTATCCGTCAATCCGCGAACCAAATCCGATCTCCCACCCCACCCCTAACACTTATCAGAAGAAGTCAAGCCGTTGTGCGAGCCGCGTGTGAAGAAAATGCAATCAATGTAACGAGACCAGAAACAAGTGCCCGTGGTTTTTCCCAGTGCCGAAAGTTAAAAGTCTAAGGTGAGTCCAATATCCCTATGCATTTATTGTCCGGGTGCGGTATAAGTGTCCGAGTATTTCAACTTTGCTAATGCAAACAGATCGGGCGAACGCCAAAACCACCGCTCAAGTTTAATTTTGAATACAGTCCATTATTTTAAATTCTTTTGTTCCGCTAGCGCTCGAGTGTGAACAAAAAGTGGTCCTCCGAACCGCATATAGTGATTCATATTTGCTATATACGCATAATTGAGCCGTTAGAGCGTTTTTTTGTTGTGATTTGAGCGTTGGTGCGTTTTTTGTGCGATCTGTTTGTTTGTGGGAATTTTTTGATATTAAATCGAAATAATTTAATTAAACGCTGGCTTGGATTACTTAAATTCATTTATTTCTAATTGGTAAATTACGCAATTTAGCTTATTCTTTTCGGTTAAAATTATTGTGCGGGGGTTTGCTCCCATGTGCCGAGTGACGTAGTTCGCGATTATTGGTTACATTCGTGACGTATATCCTACCGCCATATTGGTTACTGAATTGGATTTGTTTTGATTAACGTAGTGATTTTAATTTGTAAAGTCGATTTATTTGTCAATTTTCATTAATCATGTCAACTTCTGAATCGAGCAAAGACGAGACTGTTCCCACCGAAGTTTCAAATCAGTGGAAAATTTCCCGAAATAGGTTAGAACGGTATTGGTTGCGTATTCAGAATTGTTATGATTTAATTGCTAAACTTCCAACTTCCAAAGTGGTTTTTCATGCTAGATGTGAATTTATTAAACCAACCTACAAGGATATGATGAAATTGATTGATACCCTGAGTTAGAATCTAATTTAACTAAAACTTCAAGCGCGTTAGATGATATGTATTATGCTATCATTGAAAAAAGTGAAGAGTTGTGGCCTTCTAGTGGGGGGTCAGATGTGAGTTGTGAGAGACCTTCGAATGCGTGTTTCCCTAAAATAGCCATTCCGTCTTTCAGTGGCGCACTAGATGAATTTCCAGGTTTTATTGCTCTTTACGATGCATTAATTCATAATTCCAAACAACTAACTAATATAGAAAAATTCTCGTATTTAGTCTCAAGTTTGAAAGGCGGCGCTTATAAATCGGTTCAAACTATTCCGTTTGCTCCCAATAATTACATTGTTGCTTATAACATGATTAAGGAATGTTACACTGATGACAGATTAATGGCGTGTTTTCATTTAAATAATATTTTTAATTTGAAACCCCTTAATGATAATTCTCCTGGAACCTTGAAAGAATTTATGGAATTCATGAAAACTAATATCACATGTTTACAAACTTTGAAAATTCCTGATTTAGGAGATTTTATGTTGTTGTTTTGGTCTCTTAGATTACTCGATGAAGATACGAGAACACGATTTGAGGAGGCTGCCTTGAAAGATAATGGTCAAAAATCATTTCCGGCTTTTGATAATTTCATTACATTTCTTAAAAGTAAGATAACTGTAAATGCATATTCAGGGGCTCACGCTAAATCTAATTCTAAACAAAAGTTTGTTAAAAAAGAATATAAAAAGGCATTTGTTGCAACACCTCACCTTGCAAAGCAACAAGAATGCAAACTTTGCAAAGGAAATCATAAATTATATAAATGTCCTGAGTTTCTAAATAAATCTCATAATGAACGATTAGATTTGGTGAATAAACTGAATGTGTGTTTCGGTTGCTTGAATGATCATTATCTCTCAAATTGCCCTTCCTCGGGTGTTTGTAAATATTGTAAGATAAAACATCATTACTTATTGCATAATCACGGAGAACAATTTGTTTCAACTCAACAGCATAATAATTCTAATGTTTTGAATGAGAATAAGAATTCGTACTTGCCTACTTTATCTGCTTTATCAAATCAATCTTCACCTTCTTTGCTTGGTACTGCTCAAGTTCATATTAAGTGTGGGGATGGTTCGTGGAGGTTAGCTCGTGCCATTATTGATTGTGGAAGCACTCTTAATTTTGTTACGAATGCACTTGCATCAAAGTTGATGTTGCAGAGAAAGAGATGCCCATTTGAGGTGTCAGGCATTGGTGAGTCATCACATGTTACTCAAAAAGGTATGCTAGTTACAAGTATTCGGCCTCATTCTTCCTATGAGCCTATATTCTCGATGGATTTTATTGTAGTGCCTAAAATTACTTCACTGCTGCCAACCTCAAATGTAACACGATATGTTGATCCTTCTCTTATGAACTTAGAATTAGCTGATCCATCTTTTCATCTTTCAGGTAGAATTGACTTGTTATTAGGTGTTCAAACTTATCTTGATATCATGAGGTATGATTGTGCTCCCATTGTCGGGAGGCCTTCTGCCATTCCCACTAAGTTAGGGTGGGTTATTATGGGTTCTATCCCTCTTGAAGTGGCTTCAGAGTCTTATCCGGTGTTGTTGTCTTCAGTGAACAATGTGGTTCCAAAATTAGAAACAACCCTTAGACAGTTTTGGGAGAGAGAAGAAGTGGACTTTGAGGTTCCTCTTTCTCCTGACGATCAGTATTGTGAAGATTTTTTCCGAAATACTGTATCACGTGAGGTAGATGGTAGATATCAGGTGAGGCTGCCTTTTAAAAATGGTATACCTCCCATATTTTCATCCACCTTCGGCCAAGCTCATAAAAGACTATGTGTTCTTGAAAATAAGTTTAAGCGAGATTCTGAATATGAAGCTTTGTATCGTGAAAACTTAAATGATTATATTCAGCAGAGTCACATGCAGCTCGCAAGTAGGCGAGGCTCTTACATTATGCCTCATCATGGTGTTGTTAAGATTTGTTCATCTAAACGTAAACTTCGAGTTGTGTTTTCCCCAAATGAGAAAGATAAAAATGGTTTATCTCTTAATGATTCTTTACTTCCCGGTCCAAAGTTGCAAAGAGATGTTGGACAAGTTATTACCACATTTCGTAAGCACAAAATTGCCTTAGTTTGTGACATTAAGCAAATGTATCGTGAAATAAAATTACATCCCGATGATTCATTTTTCCAACACATCTTGTGGCGAGAGAATAGTTCAGAACCTGTTAAAGAATTTGAAATAACCCGTGTTTGTTTTGGGGTGACCAGCAGCCCTTACCTTGCACAACGCACTTTGCAGCAACTAGTTCAAGATGAGGGAAGCAAATACCCTCTTGCTGCCGCTGTTATTACAGAAGCTAGCTTTGTGGATGATATTTTAGGAGGCGCACCTAGTTTGTCTGAAGCTCAGCAACTTAAAAATGAACTTATTCTTCTTTTACGCTCTGGAGGTTTTGATTTGGGAAAATGGTCAAGTTCAATACCTGAATTAATTTCATCTGATCTTCATGAGATGTTTGATATGTCAGTTTCATTCACCTTGGGTGATGTTAAAGTTTTAGGTTTATGGTGGGACTCGAGAAAAGATATTTTTAAATATAAAGTGGATTCATCTCTCGGTGGAAACACTAAACGCTGTTTACTTTCGAAAATTGCAAGAATTTATGATTATAATGGTTATTTGGCTCCGGTCACATTTTATATGAAATGCCTGCTACAAGAAGTATGGTTAAGTGGGTGTGACTGGGACAGTCCTGTGCCTCAAAAGATTTTTGCAAAGTGGACAAATGTGCTTGCTGAATTATCACTTTTAGAATTAATTGAAATTCCAAGATGGATTTTATCTGATTGTGTTCAACGGTTAGATATTGTGGGTTTTTGTGATGCTTCATCCTTAGGAATGGCTGCAGTAGTCTATCTAAGGGTGGAAACAGCTGGTGAGGTTTTTCTCCGTCTGTTAAAAGCAAAAACGCGTGTCGCTCCGCTCAAGACGTGGACAATTCCTCGACTAGAGTTGGGCGCAGCCCTATTATTATCTACCGTTGTGAAGTCGTTATTACCGCTTCCACACTTAGATATTTCTTCTATTCTGTTGTTATCAGATTCCATTACAGCTTTGTCGTGGATGCATACAGCTCCACACAAGTTAAAAATATTTGAATCTAATCGAGTTGTTCAAATTACTGATAATTGTCCGACGGCTCAGTGGTTTCATGTGCCTGGCAAATTTAATCCAGCTCTCAATTGTGCAATGAAGTATCCTGGTGGAATGGTCCAGCCTTTGTGATACAGCCCTTTGAGTAGTGGCCAGTGACTCAGTATGAACTTAAAGATGATGAAGTAAAAGTTGAAGCTTTTCACATCTCTCAGGGTGAGGGTAGTTTATTTTCACAATTGGTGAATACTTGCTCTTCCTTTTTAAAAGTTCAAAGAATAACTACTTATGTGATTAGATTTGTTTATAATTTGAAAGTTTCTCTCCTCAAGAGAAAGTATATGAAAATCAGTGGACCTGTCCAAGTGTCTGAGTACCGAGAGAGTTTGAGTCTACTGATAAGTAGTGTACAAAATGATCACTTTTATGTTGATCTTAAAAACTTGAAGAATAATCGCCCATGTAGTGGTGTGTTACGATCTCTTGATCCATTTGTTTGTCCCCAAGGCTTTCTCAGGGTGGGGGGAAGATTGAATCATTCCCTCTTGCCGTATTCTGCAAGAAATCCGGTTTTAATCCCGCATAAGTCTAACTTAGCTGTTTTGATTTGTGACTATTTTCATCTAATCTCTGGCCATGGCGGTCCTAGAATAATGCAATCCTTGATCAGACGTGAGTATTGGATTCCTTCACTGCGACAACTTATCCGTCAGCGTATCTTTAAATGTTTGACCTGCTATAAGCATAAGGCAAAACCAGTAAGTCCTAAAATGGCGGATTTGCCCGTGTATAGAATCAGACCATCTCGTGTTTTTTCGCATGTTGGGGTTGATTTAGCTGGCCCTTTCTTGGTTAAACCGGGGTTAATAAGATCTACCAAGGTGATTAAGGCTTATATGTCTTTGTTTGTATGTATGTCAACGAAGGCTATTCACTTAGAGCCTGTGTCTGATTTAAGCACACACGCATTTCTTGCTTGTCTTGATAGGTTTATAAGTCGTCGAGGGCTTCCAGCTCACATTTACTCTGATCAGGGTAAAAATTTTCAAGGTGCTGCTAGAGAATTGTCAGAGATTGAGACCTTTCTTGAAAATGCAAAGGTTGATGTTTCATCATCTCTTGCTTCTCGTCACATAACGTGGCATTTTAATCCACCCTATTCTCCTGACTTTGGCGGTCTGTGGGAAGCCGGGATCAAGTCGGTGAAGTCACATTTCAAACGCATTGTTGGTAGTCATGTGCTCTCGTGGGAGGAATTTACCACTGTTCTCGCTAAGATAGAGGCCATTGTGAATTCTCGCCCACTATGTGCCTTGTCAAACAGTCCAAGTGATGGCACGGAGTATTTAAGCCCGGGTCATTTTCTCATTGGCGCCCCTCTGCTAGATAGGCCACAGCAGGATTTGTTAGATCTTCATGAAAACAGATTAGATCGCTGGGAATTAACCCAGAAAATGGGACAAGCATTTTGGAAGGTATGGAGTCAAGATTACCTGAATACTTTAATTCAGAGATCTAAGTGGAGTGGAAATACTGCTGATTTGAAAATCGGCGATGTAGTGCTTTATTTTCGCCCAGGTCTTGTGCCGACAGAATGGCCTCTGGGACGAATATCGCATGTTTTGCCGGGAAAAGATGGTATAGTTCGTGTGGTAAAAATTCGTTGCTCATCTGGTGATGAAGTTATACGATCTGCTCGAAAAATTATCCCTCTTCCGATTCAGTAACCATTATGGCAGTATTTACTTCTTTATTTGTTTGTGTTTGTTTTTATTTTTTTTCTCACAGTAGAGTCATTATTTCTTTTTAACTATTAAATTTATGAATTTATAGTTTATAGCTCATGTAGCGCTTCAATAGTTATATCTAAGTTAATGTATCTTGATATAATTATTTAATTGGTTTTGTCCAAGTAATTTAAGCCAGTGTTACAAAACAAGGTTTTGTGGTGGGGGGTATGTTGGATCCAGGATCCAAGGTTATGTTTATTAACTAATTTAAATACATACTCGGATTCTTAATTTTCCCGCGTGAGCTCAGACGAAAATGTATCCGTCAATCCGCGAACCAAATCCGATCTCCCACCCCACCCCTAACACTTATCAGAAGAAGTCAAGCCGTTGTGCGAGCCGCGTGTGAAGAAAATGCAATCAATGTAACGAGACCAGAAACAAGTGCCCGTGGTTTTTCCCAGTGCCGAAAGTTAAAAGTCTAAGGTGAGTCCAATATCCCTATGCATTTATTGTCCGGGTGCGGTATAAGTGTCCGAGTATTTCAACTTTGCTAATGCAAACAGATCGGGCGAACGCCAAAACCACCGCTCAAGTTTAATTTTGAATACAGTCCATTATTTTAAATTCTTTTGTTCCGCTAGCGCTCGAGTGTGAACAGCAACTATATATCTCAGTGTTATACACAGGAATATCTTGAACATTTTTTTATAATTATTAGTATTCACTATTTTGTATATATTTTTGTATTTAATTATTTTTTTTGGTAATAAGCAAACACTTAATTTTGATATTTTAACTTACATTAATTTAAAAATATTCCTTATGGTAAAAATTCAATATACATTTTCTCTTGTATCTCAGTCGCGTTTTTATTGTGAAAATGAATTGTGCAGTTTTATAATTTTTGAATCACCAATTTTAACGAATATGCGTGTTTACAGGTCCCCTGAGTCCACTCCATCGAGTTATGAAAAAACTCATTAAATGCAATTTTACTCTTAGCGATTTTTAATTATTTAATTTGTATAGAAAAATGTTTCAAATAAAACTTGTAGTTGTAAATAAATATTTTTTCTTATAAAACTTTTATTGTAAAACCTTCAGTTTTCAATTTATAAGCGGAAGAATTTCGTTAAACTAATAAATTCCCTTAGAAATAAATAATTATTTTTATAATCTGTTTTATGTTGGCCGTGCAGCCTTTAATTATTTAAATAATTATTTTAATGACAAATAAATTGTTAAAATGATTTCGTTTTTCAATAACACTGAATATGTTGCGCCAAATAATAAAAATGGTAAAGAAATTATATACAATGAATGGAATGTTATCAATCCATTGTAAGGTAAGAAATAGCAAACAACAATCTTTTTTTTTTCAATTAATATTTTTTCCTTTACTATTAAATGATCATTTAAAAAAAGAAAAAAAAGGAAATAATGTTTTTTTCTTTCTATAAGAGGAGTGTAATCTACCTCTAACTTATGTAATCTGCATATAATTGTCACTATTGTGTAATTATCGCTTTATAATGATAATATTGGAAATAGCAAATAATTCATAAAACAAATATTTATCACATTTGAAATCTATTCCTAGCAATTATAATTATCACTAAAGAAGTTGTGTTGTTTTGTATTGGGGATGACACCCTAATTTCATCAGTTGACAGTCAATTCTAAATATAAACTTTGAAATAAATCATGTATGTTTCAATTGTAAATTAATTTATGAAGAGTCAAATTAAAAATCAAACAAATCGTTTAAGTTTGAATCTCTCTGATTGGACCAACGTTGGCCAAATCGCGTTTTCGACAACAAATAAAGTTTTTAAATTAAATAAAAGAATCGTAACGACATACAACATCATCGTACGTTACATTAATTCTACTCAAAAAAGAAAACAACCACTTTCACATCAAAAGTTAATAATTAACACAATATAGATAATCACTTTAGTTGATTTAACCTAAATTATTATTAATTTTTAAAACGTACTTATCGCATTCTGGGACACATTTAATAATAATTATTTTAATCCCGTTAAACCCGTGTTAATCGAAAACAATATTTTTAATAGATTACCTCCTTCCTAACGATAAATTAGGTAGAGTTTATCGATGGCAATATTGATTAACTGTACGAAAGTATTGAACTGGATCCTGGAGCATCTTGCGTAAGCGATAGATGTTTTACGGTCAGTTAGGGCTGTAATCATTTTTTTGATTAATATTGCCAGTGCGTTGCATAAGAATTGATGAGCACGGCGCGAACAAAACTGGTCTTGGTCGTGAAATTCTCGAGATCGAAAATCTCTTGATGGTGCACTCGACCATGGTTTTGTTTATTGTTTTCAGTTGGCTCGCTCATAGGAAAACAAATAAATACCTCGGGTCGCTGCATAGAGTGGCCCAGATGAAATATGATGCTGATATAAGGGGATATTAATTATAGGTACGGATGTATGGTGTGTGTATGTTGTTTGAAATATGGGACGAATTTTTACCAGTAAGGAAATAATGTTTTTCACTTATAACATTTTTTGAGGCGTGTTTTTTCATTAATTTAGTAATAAATTCTTTTAAAAAATTGTATGTATAATAAATCCATTAAATAAATATGCATTCGCGTTTTGTACACTTCTGTGCAATAAAATTAAGCGCACAAAATATGTTATAGTTTAAGAAGGACATGATAAGTTTCCTAATTACGAAAATAAATATGTAAATATGTCAATTTCTTTAATTTAATTATATCATTTATTGAAACTACTACTAGGCAATTTAAACAGACCCGAATTACACAACTAGAATATTGCGAAAAATGTTATTAGACTTGTGCTTAATTTTATTACACAGAAGTGTACTATCTGCTTTTGGAAATTATAATTTAAAATTAATAATAATGTAGAAATATGTGAAATTAAAAGTAAACTAATTTTAAAGGTCTAACCGTCAATCGCTGCGTAATTAAATATAAAAGATATCTTTAATGGTTTTAATATTAAAATTAATTTTTTTTTTGATATATTGATTTTTTTATTAAAATAAAATTAAAATAAATATATATATATATATCCATTAATGTTAATATCTATAGAAATTGTAATAAAACAAAATTTAAATTTTCTTGAAAATGGGCTAATAACCCGAAACTAGTCGAGAATTTAGTTATTCAATCTAATCTGTGTTTTATTGGTTGATTTTTAATAATTTATTTATATTTATTTCATAAAAGATATCTTATTCTAATAGAGATAACTAACCTTGTTTCACGACACAGGATGACTAACCTTTCGTAAATTTTACCATTCAATCTTTTAAGCCTTGTAATTTTATGAATTTTAAAAATTTAACAAAAAACCCACCATTTTCAATCAAAATTAACTTTATTTAACCGCTGTAATACATACTATACATTTTTGTAAACAATGATAACATTCGAGGCAATTATTCGCGCGATGTTCTGCGCAGATTGGGCGTTTGCATACCCCTCAATAACTTTTTTGTCATTTTTCTTTTTTTTTTATGGACGGGTTTGGCCAGTCGTTCTGTTTAAAGGATCCTGAATAGCCCTCTTCAATAGCAAATCTGAGCGAGCGCTGCAAAGTTGGTATATTTAGCCGGTATTTCAGCCAAGGAAATTTTAGTTGTCGACTTGAGAATCATGGGTACCCGGTATTTATGAAAAAACACGCAAATCTCGTTTAATAGTGCATATATATGTTAAATCCTTTTTTACGTATTGTCTAAAATTAATTTACTGAGCGATTGGTCGTTAGACATTTTATTTAATTTTGTTTATAACTAAAATAAAACAAAAATAATCTAATTTCAAAAGTCTAACCGTCAATCGCTGCGTAATTAAATATAAAAGATATCTTATTCTAATAAATTTTATCAATATTACTATTAACTGAGATGTTTAAATTATAAGATTTTAGACAATTTTTATTTTATAAGTCACCACCAAACTGTGAAAACGACGGAAACACAGGAACGTTGAACGTACAAACCAAACGGGCGTATCTTTTTTCTGATACATAAACAACAACACGTCTTCTTTAATTATAGTTTACCAATGAGACTTCAATATTGAATATAATTGATTTCTATTAATGTTTTACATCGCGTCTGGGGTGCAGCCGATTGTTGATTGTAACTAACAACCGCAACAACAAAAGCCGCTGCAATTATTACGTCGCCCCAATAATATATGATTTCATAAGTTGTTTTGTTATGAAATGGCATAATTCTAAAAAAAATACATGTTATAATGTATTTAAATTACCTGTAGCTTCCAAAATCACCCACTGTACGCAACTTTGAGGTCTCGTTTATAAATAACTAGCAAGATGTTTTTAAAGTTGTTCGATTTAGACAAGGAATTTATGAATTTACAACAATAAAGTCCTGTCCGTATTCCGAAAAAATGGTGATATGTCCATCATGGTACTTTCCCCGGTGAAAACGCTCAAATAAGTTTCTGATTGAAAATTTAATAGGAAAGCAAAATGTTTTTCAAAGTTAAAACCGAGTATTTAGAAGAATATTAGGCTTAAATTTAGAAGATCCCATCACGATTTCTAAGATTTTTATTGCGGAATCAAGGGTAACCGCGCGTGGGAAGACCAAATCTGAAATCCGTTTTTGTCGGAAACTTACCGTTAAGTCACAAATCTTAAATATGTTTAAGATTTTCGAAGTTAAATATGTGCGAATATGTGAGTTACCAGGACTATTGCGAATAAAATTAGGCGCATAATTATATTTTCTTACAGTTTATGACGATATTAAACTAATTTGACGAACCATTATGTGATTTAAAGCAGAAATTGAAATATTTTTTCGATTAAATACTGTCATTTTTGATGTTTACACAGGAGGTAACAAATACAAATAACGATAGTTGTATACTGTAACTAAATGTTTCAAACCTAGGTGGCGCCAGCACGATTACACTTTATTATCGGCTTTATAATTCAAATGTTCTTTATATTTATTATTTCTAACAAACAATTTTTTGTTTATATTTGTGAGTTGTGGTTCTCCTACTTCCTTTTTATTCTTCGTGTTTCTTTGAAAAATTATTACTATCAGTACTTTTCAGTGCTAATTAAGTATTTTATTTCTGCCAGAGGTAAGTATAATAAAAATATAAATATTGTTTATTTATATATAACTAAAAAAATTTACAGCTATGTGGAATAGAATGAAGGTTTGTGATGAGTTTGGCACTCATGAAAAAGCCTTCACGTGGTGCAGGGAAAATGGCATATTACCTACGATGAAGTTATGCCCGAAGCATAGAAGTCGAATGAACTTCAACGCTTCAAGGGGAGGAGTGTTGGGAGCATTTACATGCAATAAGGCACGACATAATTATGAAGTGTCAATCGCAAAGGGTACGTGGCTGGAAAATGTAAAATTGCTTTTGAATAAAGTTTTTGGGTACGTATATTTTAAATTTAAATAAAACTTTCACTCATTAATATATATATTTATTTTTTAGCATTATGTATTCATTTGCAGTTGATGAGTCATATTTAAAATGCAAAACGGAAGTGTCATTTCCAGGAGACAACACTACTTTATCGGACAGTACTATCTGTGATTGGTAATATTAATTAAATTATTTTCTTCGACAAATCACTGTTGTATTTCAATTTTAAGGTATAACTTCTGTCGTGAAGTGGTTATTGACGATTTTTTAATTCGTCAAGAAATTAATGGGAAGATTGGTGGGCCAGGAAAAATTATACAAATTGACGAAAGTAAGTTTGGCAAGAGGAAGTTTAATAGGGGTCGAAGAGTTGAAGGACATTGGGTTCTTGGAATGATATAGGACGGTGCTCAAGATTTTCGGATGGTGGTGTGTCCAGAAAACCTTCGAGATAGCGACACTCTCATTCCGATTATTAATGCACATGTGGCTGAAGGATCAGAAATTCATACAGATATGTGGAAAGGATATAATAAACTTGGGGAGCATGGCTATGTACATCGAGTCTTAAACCACAGCAACCAAAAAAATCCATTTGTCTCTATTGATGGAGTACATACCCAGAGAATAGAGGCAAATTGGAGACCCGCTAAAGAGTGGTTCAAATCTAGGCATGTTCCCTAAGAAAATTTTATTGGTGCTGGTGGAGTATCAGTGGCGGAGAGAGTGTCGCAAGAAGAACTCTGACCCTTTCGATACCCTCTTAAATGCTATTCGTTTAGGATTTCCTGTGTGGTTAGTATAATTCATAAAATATATATGTTTTAAAAAATATTATTCATATTTAAACAGAAAAATTAATTATATTTAATATATTTTGAAAAAAATATAAATGTTTTTAAAATTATATGCATTAATAAGTCGTATTTATAATTTTCAGATAATTTTCCTCGGCCACCTTTCTTAACCGCTATCCAATCCAAAACGCTTTCTTATAATTTTAGTTTTAGTTGACAGTGAAATTTATAATTTATTTAAAAATTAAAAATTTATTTAACATTGTTTTGTATTAATTATATAGCTCAAATAAAAATGTCTGTATATTATTAAATAAACAATTAATTTTATTTTTTTGTTAAACCAATGGGGTTTTAAAATAAAAACTACAAATTTATTAAAGTAGATTTAGAAAAAAGCCGATTTAATTGTACCATTAACTGTCTTGACTTTTTTTACATTAATTAGAGAATTAACTTAAATTAATTGGCTGACGGCTTTCCATTTCAATTTAAACTGATGCAACACTAGACAATGATTCTAAAATTGATTTAGTTGTCTATTGACAGTCTTGACCTTTTTAACATTAAAAAGAAAATGAATTTAATTTAACTGGCTGATGGCTTTACTTTTAAATATCAAATCAAAACATACCAATGGGATTTTCAAATAAAAAAAGGTTTCAGATAAAAGGCGATTTAGGTTAGTCTAAGTAAGGTTTTTCAAGATAGAAAGCGTTAGTAAGAGTTTGTTTTTAGACTGTTAACATTTTTTCACATTAAGCAAAATATTAATTTAAATTAATTGGCTGACGGCTATACGTTTTAATTAAAACTGACACAACATTAAATAACGATTCTAAATTGATTTAATTGTTCCATTGACTGTCTTGATCTTTTTAACATTAAGCCGAGAATTAACTTAAATTAATCAGCTGACGGCTTCGCCTTTCAATTTAAACTGATGCAACACTAGACAACGATTCCTAAAGTGATTTAGTTGTAAACAGACAATATTGACTTTTACTTACATTTTAATTTAAAATATCATAACACTAAACAATGATTTTTAAATTGATTTTATTATTTCATAGAGTGCATTGACACTATAATATTAAACAGAGGTTTAGTTTTAATCAATTAGCTGGCAACATCATATTAAAACATACTTTTCGATTTTTAAATAAAAACTACTTATTAAAGTAGGTTTTAGAAAATAAAACGATTTACGTTAGCCAACTTCGAGATTTTTCAAGATAGAAAACGTCAAATAAAAAATTCTTTTATCAAAACAGACAATTTTATCAATCGATAGTTATAAGCACAGTGTATGTATACGTATACTGTGGTTAAGAGTAATCTGTGTGTGGTTATAAGTTAATGATAGAAATGAGAAAGTGAGGTTAGTTCGGTGGCCGCTGGCTCGCGTGTTCAGCGAACTTAAATTTCCCGCATTATTTTGACATCATTTGTATAAATACCCTAGCGCCGTCTATTTTATTTTCATGGAATAAAAACAATTAAATTTTAAATAAATCTTTAAATATGTACTAAAAATAGAGTTTTTTAGTATTGATTTTTGTTAGTAAATGTCAAGAGACGTCAAAATTTTATTTATAATTATATTTATTTAAAAAGCTTTCATCATTCCATTGTTATATAAAGCTTAGATATAAAGTTTGGGCTTAATCCATTTAGCCGTTTAGGCGCTATCGCGGAAACACACAGACACACACACACAGACATTTTTCAAAACTCGATGGAATGGACTCAGGGGACCTCAAAACGTGCATATTTGTTGAAATTGGCGGTTAGAAAATTTTCACCATCACAACACTTTCCCTTGGACAGAGGTCCGGGGAAAGCAAAATTGATGAAATTTATGCAGATATGGACGGACAGAAAAGCCGAGCAGTGGACGAAAGCGCCGAAAAAAACGTGGTGTCCACATGTTAAAAATATACCTATCCGACCGAATGAGAAATTTTCCACAAGTAATTTTTAACCTATCATCAAAGCAAAACATTGTATTTTCAATGAAGTTTTAAATTATTACTTTTCAAAATGTTTGGTTATTTAAATATGGAAAATAAAACATGTACAAAAAATAAACACAGATAGATCTGAGTCTGAAGCCAATACCAATATTGCAGTTCCATACATTATCATCCATTATGCCTTGCAGTGATGTGGTGAGAGTCTTTACATAGTGCTGTGCTAATGGCATATTATTAGTTTTTTTTTACCCAGGTAAAGAGATGCGTCTATCATGAATTTTGTTCCAGCGTCGCAAACTGTGACAAATTTCAATCCATATTGTAATGGCTAAGACCCTACCTATCTCTGACAGAAATTCATGTTGTGTTGTATAGTAATCTTTAAAAATAAGACAGATAATTAATTAGCTTACGCGAATGTCTATTTTTATGTTTCGACTTTCCTAAACCAGGTAAAAAAGGATGGTAAAATATAATTAAAACACCAAAATATGACATCAAGGTGGTGATTTATTGTTCTATTATTTGCACAATATACACTTGATATCAACAAGAGAAAAATATATTTTGGGGAAGATGCGACTCAGCTCTTCTTCATATTGGGATGATAAAAAAACTCTTAAAAAAAACTCATCCCGACTGCTACTAACACTTGACATACAACAATTCACTAAAATTGTCTGTATACCAAGCCCCGGCAGAATTTACAATAAATTGATACAATAAATAGAATAGGAAATGGATGCCAACGTAAAAACTAAGAAAAAAAAATACAAAAAAACAATTAAGTGCGATACTTGCGCTGTCAATACCAACCGAATTTCCACACCGCATTTCCTACCTTGGACCAAACGGAGTCCCGTCGCAAAAAAATCCCGCCTGTTCGTCGTGGTAGCGCTCCATTCTGAAACCGATTTTCCTCTTGTCGTCGCGGACTCCCAGACCTGATTACTGTCTTCGCATTCACTTTGTGGTACATCTTAAATACACTTGTAAATAAAACACTTTTTACTTCGTTTAACCACTGTATTTTACACTTAATTATGTGACTATCTAGTAGTCATTCTGATGGACACTTCGACTGCATTGTAAGGTTTACTACATATTATAGTTTCAAATAATTTTGCAAAGTTATTTAAAATCTCAATGGGGTGATAATTCTTTATGTTATATTTATTGTCGGATTTAAGAATGGGTGTTATTTTCGAAATTTTCCATAATTTGGGAAACTTAAAATTAGGTTCAATATATGTAGCAAAGTAGATATACTGATATAAGTTATCAATAGTTTCATGTATATTACAGTTTCAGCGAAGTGAGTAAACAGAAGAGAAATAGTTAGCAAAGGCATTTACAATATCATTAGGATTGTCTAAGGTATCTAAGAGCATAGAGCCCGATATACGAGATTGGCATTTTTAGATGAGAGATAACTCCAAAATGTTTTAGGATAAGAGTGAATTGAATTTTCGACAGAATTGATAAATCTAAAATGATCATGTCAATGTACCAATATTATTACACAAACTTAAATAACTTGGGTCACTTGGGGTTCATGAAACTGTTTGTAAATGGATTAAACAAAATAGGGCGCAATCAATGTGTCAAGGTAAAGAATTATTTTTAAATAATTATTAATGTTACCTCTGGTGTTTCAGATTTATTCCTTACTTATATTAATGACGTATCGCTATTTATAAAGCATTCGCAATATTTGTTATTTGCAGACGACCTCAAATTGTTTAAAGAAATTAAGTCCTCGCACGATTGCTTATTACTTCAAAAAGACATTGATTCTGTCTACAATAGGTACATTTTTTTTCTGTAATCCACTTTTGATAATGCCGTAAAAAGCGAAGGTAGTCAAGTAAAGAGAAAACAATAGTGAAACAAACAAAGTGTTTAATGTATTCTTTAAATATTACTGATTTTAAAGTAAATCGCCACAAACCATTATTTAGGATAATTTTCTCCAGAACCAGCACCGGTTTTTATAACAGCATTATGTATGCGGTATACAAATTGTCTTTCTGATTATTCAGATATTAACTTATTTTTTATATCAGAAAAACGAATTATACACTAATGGTAGACTATATATTGTTCAAAAATAACTATAATATTTTAAACTGATCATCTATTAACATTTTAGAAATTATTAAAAATTAATTAAAAATTTTATTAATAATCTTTGTTTATCTATTTATTTAATTCTAAACATATATGAATTTTGTAGTTTTTCTGTAAAATAAACAGGAAAGCAGGAATTTCCAAAATTTTAATTTAAAATTTACATTATATTCTACTTACTTTATACATAACATAACTATTGTTTAATTACAACGATTTTAGATTTTTATTATTATTTTGTGTATCTCGGCGGCTCTTTAAAACGGTTTAAATGAGAGGCATTTCGGAATTAAATAACGATTAAGTAGTACCGCAAGAATGCAAAAAGTGTCTTCAGGAAACGTTCGTGTTTATTTCAAAATTCGAATTAAGATTTTGCAGCGCACCGTAATAATAAGTTTTGAGTCCGGGAAAAAGTAATTGCCTTTAGTTATGGATGAGGCAGTTCCATTCAAACCCGATGAAAGTTATTATGTTCAAGTTACGGTAATTATCACCATAATATATGTATGATTGTGTATAAAGTGGAATGATTAGTTCACTTTAAACATAATCCTTCCAGCTTCAATAACAAATTGAAAATATATTATTGAAAAGAGAGCACTAACATCTTTTGCCTTATTTTATAAGTGTTATCGTCAACAATTCGTATCTATAAGGTGGTCGGATCGTTGTTTCGACCACTAAAGCGTCTGAAAATGTCTATCGATCCTCGATCTTTCTACTATAAAAATGTACTGTATAAATCACAAACAAATGCTTTGATTAAAAAATGTATATTGTATAAACAAAACCTGTTGACAACAATAGTACTATCGCCCTTTTATTTCACATCATCACGTATAAGGTAAATTATCTTATATTCACTCATACAATGATTTCGAATCAAGAAAATTATTAGATATAGGTAAAGCGAATAGCTGCAATGAGGAAATTATTAAAATAAATAAAAAATAAATATATGCAAACCTTTTTATTTTGCCTCAAAGAAAATTACAAAGCTACATTTATTTAACATAAAACTTAAACACTACCTTCTAATCTATAACTAATATATATGTACAACTTGTATCCTACACATTTCCCCCTCCCCCTTACATATGCATGAACCAGATCTATACACTTCTGTCCACGTATTCAATATTTGCTTGCACATATTAATCCCATTACCGCTTTTACACAGACATATTTTCCATTTTCTCCTCTCCTCCATATTTATGCTTTTTCTCATTACACAAAAGCCTATTCCATGCTCTCATTCATCCTTAATTACTTTACAATACACACACCTCTCCCATCCATATCTGTCCTGTCTCTCAACTTATTTGTGCTAACAAGCATACCTCTTCCTTTGTCAGTCCTCTCGTAAGATAGGTAGTAGCCTACCATGTACTAAAAGTGACTTATATTAGGGGCGCAACTAAGTTCTCGCTGCTTTTGATGAAATTGCAACTTTATTATAAAAACATGGTTATCAACGATTCATTCATCGCTAGCAACAATTTTTTCCCATCTTTCTGGTAGAGCTCGAATACCGTCACAGTTGAAGTATTTGTCTTTCGAGGCCATCCACGAATCAAGCCATTTTGAGATGTTTTCATATGAGCAGAACTGCTTATTAACTAGACCATGTGCCATCGAACGGAATAAGTAATAATCGGACAATATGATGGGTGGGGTAGGACTTCCCACTTGAGCGTTTCCAAGTAGGTTTTGTCGGGTTTGGCAACGTGAGGCCGAGTGTTATCATGTTATAGAATCACTATTTCGCATGCAATCACTTAGAAATAGCTTGGCGGGTAACTCCTAATGCTGAAGTAAGCTCTTTTTGCGTTTGGCACGGATGCCCATCGAGCAATGCCTTCAATTCAGAGTCTACGAAGTTTTTTTTTACGCGAACGGTCGTCAGCATCGAAATCACCATCTTTTCATATAGGGCAGCATCTCCGTAACCTTTTTGAAGTTATTGTTGCGAATGGAGAGAAGAAAAGCAACACTTGTCACAAATGACGATTATTTGGCACAAAATCAGACATTTTTACACAACCAAAAGTATATGACGCAACAATAAAATCCTAATGTATCAAAGCGGTTTGTTTGCCCCATATCTAAACTTAATTCATGATGTTTTAGTTATGTCACAATCGACCAGCACTTACGTCTGGAGAGCCGTCTCTTTAAAAACAGCCTGAATATAGTTGCGCACCTAATATCTCCCATAATAAGAACTATTATTAATTCTCCCTAGTCTCGTTTGAAACTCGATGTTTTCGAGTCTATTAGTCACTTCTAGTTCTACCTTTATTCCTTGTTTGATTTTCTTCTCCAGGGTGCTTCCCGCTATCCCCACTCTGTTGTAGAAGGTATGCTCACTCAATCATCCACTTTCCTTGCATACCTATCTCTCAGTCTTTGTTATTAGATTTAAGACATGTATATATCTACTTAAATGGACATCCGTTAAATAAATAAATAAATAAATTTATTTGCCACATTTCTTTCTACAATCTGTCATTCTCTAACTCTTCTACTTTTCTTTAAATGGCACTGCCCTTCGTCATGCATTTTGGCATTCTGTTTAAACTCTTGCAATACTGTGTATTCTGGCATTGTGACACCTAAATTCAGCATACGATTCAGGTATTGCAGCTTAATTTTCTCCACACTTTCATACTCCATATTTTTACTTCATACATAATTATACTTCTTATACACGCATCCCACTAAGCCATGTGCATAGGTGTTTTATTTCCATTCCACATTTCTCTCAGTCGACCCATCGCCATTCTTGCCCACATACATAATATGATGATTTATGCTCCCATTATTTGAGAAGTTATTATCCAGATATTTAATGTCATTCACACATTCCACTACTTTTCCCTTTCATGCCATACTTTCCTCTCTTTTTCTTCCACACCATCCACTTTGTTTTCGTCACATTTAAAATTAACTTTCGCTTCGATATGTATTTTTCTAGCGTACACTTCATCTCTGTCAATTATTTCATCATACTTGCTAGTACGACCACATCATCCGCATACGCTCGGCTCCACACTTTCATTCTTCCTACAACCATTCCTCTGGCCTGGCCCAGCTCCAAAACCCGTTCCATATCTGTCATGTATAAATGTTTTAAAGTTTTTACTTTAAACCTTGCACTTAGTCTCTCTGTGCATTTCATTTACCCAATTTAGATTCTGCTCTGATATACCCTTCTGTCTTAAGCTTGTATTAAACGACACTATTTTCTTATACAAAAATATTGTACAAGAAATTATGATTGAATTGGGTAATATGCGTATATTTTCTGTATTTACACGATCATATTTTTGTGCAAGAAAATAGTTGACAATCATGCGCAGAAGTTGGTACTTGCGATTTATGATTGAAGTAATGGCGGGATATATAAAATAATATATATATGTGTGTGTGCGCGCGTGAAAGTTTACCATGAACAAAAACGTAAATAAATTATTATGGATGATTGCTGCAGTTCCCGCTATTGCCACATTAATGAAATGCATAAAAAAGAAAAATGCAAGACATAGGTAGATTGAATGGGCTGTCAAAAAGAAATGAACACATTGCGCATGCCCGCATACTAGAAAATGTACAAAATAGAACAGGTCGTATTTCCATCATAGAAAATTCTACAAGATTCGCGTTTCGTCATATTTTGTGTATTACACCATGGTACAAAATAGTATGCTATTTTCTTGTACAAATACAAGCTTTAAACACTCCACAAAACGATTCCTATTTAAAGAGTCATATGCTTCCTTTAAAACAATAAATATTAAGTATACTTTTTTGTTCCCTAATGCTTTGTCTGCTATTTAGTTTAGTTTACGATCTGGTCCGTCGTTGATCTATCTCTTATGAAATCCCCTCCGGTAGAAGATGCATATTCAAAACTTCTTCTTTTAGTCTTTCCTTGACCAACATGCTCATGATCTTATATACTGCATTCATAATGATTAGGACCCCAGTAATTGTTTAGGTCTTCTGTGCCCCCAACTTTATATGTTGGAAAAATTGTACTCTATCTCTATTCTTCGAGAAATTGCTTGTCTCCTCTCCATATCCTATTTAGCAGCCATAGCACTTCTTTATTTATGGTAGAGTCTTTTGACTTTCTTTTGCACCGTTTCCTGCCGTCTCTGTCTACACTTCTTATCTTTATCTTTTATTTACGGCCCTTAATATATGTTTCAATTTATTTTGACTGTATAATATCAGAACATATCTCTCCCCCCTACATATTCTTTCCACAGCATATTTTTCAATAATTTTAGGATTATCTATTCCTTCTATCCCTGTTCTGGTCCCTGTTTAAATCCCTACTTTTTCTTTCCGTTGTTGCACCCTTAAATTTCTTTAATTCCTTCCCAATCCTAATCTTTCACCCACGTTTCGACTAGTCAAAATATATCTTTGTCTACTATACATCCTTTCAATTCAGTAAGTAGCTGAGAATCTTCTACTACAGTTCTAAACCTGTAATTAAGGACCTCCTCCATATTTTTCATACTATTTCTTCCGCTCTCAAGATTCTCAGTTTTGCATTTTCGCAACAATTATTCCACTTTTAACTTCATATGCCTCAATTACACTAGCTCTGACATTAACTTTCGTATCCATCAACTCTTCGACTTGTTTCACTAAATCATTTTCCTTTACCTGGGAATTCATTACCATGATATTTTTTCTTCTGCTTGACTTCTGCTGTTCCGCTCTTTTTTTCATATATGGAATTTTATCTTTTAGTTATTGTGTATCTGTTTGCCATGTATTCTATTTTTCTTTCATCTCCACCTTAATTTGCTTAAGCTCCGTTGTTGTGCTTTCAATAATCATTTTATAATTTTTCAATTTACTATACACTTCTATCAAACCTCCTCTCTCATATCCTGTGTAGTTTTAAGTATTTCTTCCATCCTAATATTTTTATTATTGCGGCTATTGGAGACATTGCTTTGACTTTGCTTTTATGAAACATTGAACCTTCGCCCCTTTAAGAAGCTTGAATCTAGTATTTTTAACTTACTCTCCCTCATCAATCTAATTAAACTATACCTACGTTGCTACTAATCTGTTGCTAATTTGTGTTTCTTACAGTTATGTATCCAACTATTTTTATTTATACATCATATACAATTATTTTACCGATTATATTATTATTTATTTATTACACTTTAACAAACATTAATGGAGATCCTCTCCATAAACTGGGGCACTTTTTACACTCAGGTGCCTATCAGAATGAGTAACAAGACGAACCGTAAGCCTCGGAATTACAAATCTTCTTAGATATCGAAGAGGTCTTTTACTTTTTGTAAAATTACAAACTTCATTTCGAAAAAAAGTCAATGGGGATGTAGCCCACATTTTACATAATTTATTTTTAATAAACTCGAAAGAATTCAAAATATAATTGCTAGATTCATAACTTAAACTTTGTAAATGGGTTGTGTCATAAAATTACAGACCTATGTTTTTATTACAAAAGTTTACACGCTATTCAATTTCCAAACTCTACTATTAATTTAAATCTGTATGGCTCTCTCATTTGTAGTACATGCTCGTTTCATCCGATTTTTCAACGAAGCAATTAACAATTCAACTTTATTATTTTTTCGAGTTTAACATAAATTTTAACTAATGCAATACTTTTAAAGCAATTATTACATCAAAATGTCTTTAAGGTTTACTGTAATTTCATGATTTGTTTTTAGTTGCAATTGACAGCCCAACAACATTTCAGCTGGTAAAGCCGATAAATGAAACTATTACATTAACCCAAAAAAAAAAACTATATATAGCTACGTTTTCTACAACGGTCGAACGTCAACTGTATTTTGTATACATGAGACACTTGCGCGTTATCAATTATAAAAAAAAACGGTGATTTAGTTTTCTAAACACGAATACGTTGAATATAATTTATTTATTTAGTCTTATATAACATCGTTATATGTACATCTCTACTTCTCAGTGTGAGGTGACGTTATATATAAATAAACAATAAATAATTCCATATACCACAACAATATTTAAATATTTGGTCTACTTCACTATCATTAATATAAGAATTGAATATTACATAATAATAATAAATATAATGTGTGTTGTATTACAATTTTATTATATCATATTTGTTAAATAAAGTCAACAAAATATAATTAATATCGTCTTATGCTTTTATATATTATTATTAGGTATAAACGGCGGTGAGTTTAAATTAAATAGTTAACATAATAATAAAGTAAAGAATTTAATTTCAATATGAACAAGAATACATTTTAAAATTAATTTCCATTCTTTATCATTTAGTATTCATTTTATTTTATACCTTTCTTCAATACGTAAACGTAAACAACTGTAAAAAATGCTCATACATGTCCTTTTTTACGTAACGGTGTGCACTGACGAAAGTGCCGCGCCGAAGGTACCAGTGGAATACCGAAGGAGCAGAAGAACACGAAATTGGCGAGTGTGGCGTAATTGAATGCAAGTAATGCAGATAAACTTGCAGGTGTGATAATTCCTGCTTCTTTCTCGTGGAAAGGTGGGCGCGGTTCAACGACACCCATGTGGACGATGTCAAGGTTTCACATGGTCACATCCCGAAGAATCCATCCGTTCCCGGTGATAAGAAAAACGGGTGGAACCGATTCCCTCGACGACACTACCAGCACGGAGTCTTGTGGAAAGTATATTTTATTGCTATAATTTTATTTAATGTAATAACAGCTTCTTCTTAGAGTTCAAATATATACAAAAGTGAACGGAATAAACCAAATAAGTTTAAAATTACGATAACTATATAAATTAAAATAAATTGAAAGGTTTCAAAAATGTATACCAAGTATCAATTTTAATATTTCTTGAAAACCTATCTCATTTATCACTGGGTGACATTTATTAAACCATTAATGATTATAGTGCTATTACTAAATTGAGATTGTAAACATTTTGTAATCGATTGTTTCAACGGATATAATCGTTTTGAGATCACCGGAGTTCGTTACGATTTTTCGTAACCCGTGTGCGTGTGTGTTTCCTCTGTGAAGCAAAATGGCTCTATGAATTAAATTTAAACTTTATATCTTGACATGTCGTAATGTGAAAAACAAATTCACTCGGTTTTTAGTTCTTTCATGGTATTGAAAATATTTGAATAGAAAGTTGTAGATTTTAAAAAACGAAATATTTTTCGTAATATAAGTATTTATTATTGCACCTTTTTCAATTGTATTTTGATAAAACATAGATATATTTATACACTGACCGGCAAAAAAACCGGCCATCAAGAAAAAAACCACAAAATAACTAATATAAGTCTTATTTTAATTTAATAATGATTTTGATCAAAAGGAATATTCATTGCTGAATAGAAATTAACCGAAAAAATAATGGAAATTAACGCAAGATGAAAATTAATTTAGAAAAGTATGAAATGGTGAAAAATAGATTTTAATATTCATTAAAAATTTCAAACTTGGTATTTTAACCGACAATCTAATGATGTCCTCGTATTTTATTAATTAAAGTTGTTAAAAAATATTGAGGTATTGCATGGAATTCTTCTTGGAATGCCAATTTTAGGTCTTGGATGGTCTCTGGCAAAGCTGGGCTATTACGAATACGTCTTTGGAGTTGATCCTAATAGTGTTTAATTGGATTGAGATTTGACTGATCTAACGTTTGAAAACCAATCTCATTTAAGTAGCGTATCATCACACCTGCCACATGTGGTATAGCATTGTCGTGTAATAAAACAAACTCATCTCCAATAAAATGGGAATAGGGGGCAATGGCTTCACGCAGAATATTTTCCACGTAACCATGTGCATCTAAGGCATCATTTTCTACAAAAATAAGGTCGGTATGTGCTTTTGAAGAAACACCTGCCCACACCATAAGAGAGAGAACCTCCCTTATAAGGTCGCCGTTTGCAAATGGTGCAGTTTGCGTATCGTTCATTTTGTTATCTGCGTTCGCCTGATATTCACGATAGGGTGTGTAATTATCAGGCGAACGCAGACAAAATAGAAACTCATCAGAGAAGAGAACTTGACTCGACTGACGAAAGGTTCGATTTATATACGGTCGTGCAAATTGCAAACGTGATATCCGTTGTCTCGGTAATAATTCAAGACCAGGGACAGGCCTCCTTGAAGTTAAGCTACCTTCCTGAAATCTTCATCCAATTGTTTTCTCACTTACTTAAATCCCTAATAGTGTTAAGGCAATGTTGATGCTGGATAGTGGTATTTCTCCGGTCTCTAAATGCACTGAGCATAACAAAATGATCATCAACCGCATTTGTTCCAGACCCTTCTCGCCTAGCATATCTGCGGCTATTTTCAATTAACGTAACAATTTGAGACAATTCCGTAACAATTAGCTGCATTCTGTTTTTTTTTTTTATTGTGAGATTTATTAACTGTATAACTACTGTCAAACAATGCACATGAGCCCATTTTATGTTGCTACACATAAATGATAAAATAAGAGGTATAATCTGTTAATGCGTAAATGACAAAAACTTCTAAATCTGGTTAGTTAATACATTTTATTCTTTAAAAAGAAAGGAGGGAATAAAGAAATTTAACAAACTATGATTCTCATATAAATCCATTTGCATGCTATTATACTAGGTTTTAAAAAGATGTTATGGTGACGGGTTTTTTATGCCGGTCAGTGTATATAATCTTATATTCTTCTATCAAATATTTCTTTTGGATTAGCTATAGGAATGTTCAATCTTCTATAAATTTCTTACATTGCTTTCTATCCTTCGCTTATTTCCTTGCCATATATAAGTATAGGTCTGTATATACTTTTGAAGACCTTGATTTTTTTCTTTGGATATTTCTACTCTGTTTATAAATGATTCCCTCATGAGTATAATTTAACAGTTTTATTTATTCTTTCTTGTATTTCTATATACTATTTTCCTTGATGGTCAATGGTTACTCCTATGTACTTTATGGCAGTTACTTTTTTATTTTCTCCATTTCCTAATGTCATACTTAGTTCGCCCTGTTCTTCGCCTATAGCCATAATTTTTGCTTTCTTTTTGTTCATCGTCAATTCATATGATTCTAACGTGTTGTTCTGTACTTCCATTTTTTTTAATTTCGTTTTTGTTCGATGCAAATATATATATATATATATACAATCATATTTATTGTGGTATTTACATATATATTATACAAAATGTTTGATCTAAACTTATAAATGGCTATCGACCTTAGGTCTTTCAGCCACGATGCAAATATTAAAACGTAATCTGCAAATGCTGCTTCAGATACTTATATTCTTTTCATGTTTGTGTACCTTCCTGCTATTTTACTGCACTTTTTTTAAAACATTTCATACATAAATATTATGAACAGGAAGGGACTCAATCCTCCGCATTGTCTTAAAACGATTTCCGTTGTAAATGCTTGTGATAATTTGTTTATCACTATTACTGCATTTTCGTTGTGGGAATATATGTATTTCACCATTTTAATTATTTTGTTGTTATTAATATTTTATTGTATATTGTATTTTCCATAATTTATTACGCGGTACTTTATAAAATGCTTTCTCCAAGTCTACCGCAGTAAGGAAGATACTCTTTCTCTCACAGATTGCTTTTTGAACCAATTATTTTAGTGTAAACATGTGGTCTTGGACGCTCTTTCTTCTTCTAAATCCACTTTGCGATTCACATAACGTGCTCTTTTCTTTTTGTCAATATGTTTTTCGGAAAATTTCATTGCTGTGCTTATTAATGTTGTTTACAATTTAGTCTATCGCCTCTTTTGTGCATTGAAGTTATTGATGCCATACTCCAATCCTTTGGTATTTTCTCCTCTTTAGCAGATGTTGTATGAGTTTACAAGGATTTCTATTCCTTCTTATTTTAAATTTTTTAGCATCTCTGTCATTATTTTGTCATAGCTGAGTGATTTTCCATTTTTAAGTGTTTGTATAATTTCCTGTGACTCAGTTATACTGGCTAAATTTCCATATTCTACTTTACTTGTCAAAATGTCGGTTTATGTCTCTTTCGATTTGTTGTTTACTTCTAATAACTCTTAGAAATACTCTCCTAATAACTCTTGGAAATATTCGCCATCTATCCATTATATATTTTCCTTCTTCCGTTTTGTTTTTAACATGGAAGGAGTTGTTTGTTTTGTCCGTTCTTAGTGATTTCAGTACCTTGTAGAAAAGTTTCTGGTTGCTTCTACTGTCCTATTCAATTTTTACACCGACCTCCTTCCATTTGTTTGCCTTTCAGTTTTTCATTAGTTGTTTCGCTCTTTTTCTTTCTACTTTATGGTAAATCTAAATCTAATTTATCTTGTTATTTATGTACATTTGCCAATCTGCTTTGTTTGTTTTACTCTGAGTTTTTATTTGTAGTGTCTACAATTCCGTCCGTTTTTTTTTAATTTCTTTAATTTTTTAATTATTTCACATACTTCCTTGGCCGTTTTTAACATTATATTTTTTTAATTTCCCAAATTTCTTCTACAATTTTACTTCCTTCTGTAATTCTGAGAAGTTTCACATTTTCTCTAATTTGTATTTTTCAGCTAATTTATTATTTCGTAATTTATATAATTTTATTGTTCTAACTGATTTTCCGTTTTGTACTATTGTTTTGTTGATTCTGTCTGCCATAACCGTTTCTTTAATTTTGCTCACAAGCATAAAATGGTCGCTATTTCTGGTCCGTTCACTTTTAACTTTTTTGTCTTGTATTATATTTCTGTTGTTTCTGTCCACTAGTATGTAATCTATAATACTTCACTGATTAACTTATGTATATAGTTATTTTAGAAGAATGTAAGTAGATTATTAATTACGTAAATATCGGGCATTATTTTCCCATTGTCGTTTCTGTGAGGTTCTCGATGTGATGATATATTCTTTGTCATTTTTCCTTACCCTGCTGTTGAAATTAGTTCGTACCAGAATTTGTTTTTATTAACAGCTTTTTTTTTTTCGATTGTGTCATATGCTAACGCTTTATCGTCCTCGTTTATTTATTCCATTTTTTTTTTTTTTCGTTTTGCGATATTTTTATGTGTTCATATTTGCATCTTTTTAATACGATGCTCACTGTATTTTCCTTTTCTCTTTCTTCCTTGGCAATGTTCATAATTTCACTTTGCGTTTTATTTCTTATAATATCATGTCGTTGTCAATGTAAATATTTGTATTTTAAATTGCTTTACATTTAGCTCTCATGATTTCCACTATATTTTCTTTTGTTTCCGTTTTAGCTACAATAATAAAACGTGATATTATTTACTTATAATAGTTTGTAACTGTGGTTTATAATATATATATATATATATATTTATTATTACACAATTTAGTTTTAGGTTGCATATTGATAGTTACTGTATAGCAAAAGAATAATTAAAAAACAATTCAGAATAATTTCTCTCATACGTTCAGCAAAATAAGTAATAAATAGAAAACAAGTAGTTGTTTTAATGTGCATTTGTTTAACGTACTTACGTAAGTAAGTCAATAGTCACAGAGCTAAATGTGGAAATAATTTATTAATTATTTTCAAATCATTTTTATTTAATAAAATAAGTAATTATTGGCGTCTTTAAAATTGAAGCCAAATTTTCTAAATGAATGTTACAATTAATTTTGTAATTCATCACCATCTACGAGTTTTCTAAAATATTCCAAATACATCATTACTCATTACCATAATATATTTAAAATATTTTGACGCCGATGTTTCTGAAATATTTTGTGATATTTTTAGAAAACGCCTTTTTCTCACTGAAAATTTGCTACAATGAACAGTTATAACATTTAGTTCGTAAAAATCTAAAAATTGTATTTAAATTAGTTTTCAATTGGAAGAACATAACGAAACACAGCGAGGTAGTAAAACTTGAAAATTAAAAATATTACCGCAAAAACTTACATAATAGAAATTACTCACCCCATTTTATCTCAATCTATAATTACGGATATTTCCCAAATCGCTTTCTCTGAATATTCTTATAACCAATTATCAAAAAGCTGGAAGGCAAAAAGTTTGCCACAGCCTTCTTCGATATAGCCTTTAGCTTCGATTTCATTTGATATCGCATATCCTCATCATTATCCAAAACTTCCTTCTTAACCACCAACTTCTAGTCCGTATTGGAAAAATATTATGTTCAATATTCTATCTTGAACAATATGTACCTTAAGGCTCCGCTTTTATACAATGTTTGTTGCGACGATTTATATAAATGCCACTATATATACATTCTAAATTGATGCGGGTGATTTTCAGAAAAAATAAGAAGGGTCTTTCATACTTTTTTTATTCAAAACACTTTCCCTCCAAGTTACAGCTTCCTAAATTTAAGGAAAAAATGTTTTTATTTCATATATATACTATGGAAAAATTTAGAAGAATGAAATTTGACATTTCTCATAAAATGGCACTTTTTGACGATTTTATAACCCTAAATATTATTACAAGGGAGTAAAAAAATCAACCACCATAATAGTTCATATTGTTTTTAATTCGTATGCTTATTCATTTTAATACTACTCAAATGAAGAGACCAAAAATATAGACACATTGGAAATGATTTTTTTCCAAATTCGGTGCAGTAAATATTGCACGTGTGAATCGTACAGGAACAACTCGATTGTGCAAAAATTTTGTGAAGAAATAAATTTCGAAATTACTCAAAAACTACTTGCTCCAGATATTGGGATGCATAATACTTTTATGTTTGAAATTGTCGAGCACAACGTCCTATGAGATAAAATATTGGTCATTCCATTTAAATAAAATAGAGTTATGATATTTTTAAGAGGGCAGTGAAATGTTGACACTTTATCTACTGTCAAAATTGACAGATGTTAATTTTATTCATTCTAGATGGATCTACTAATAATACAAGATGTCGCTGGTCTGTCTATCTTGCACTTTAGGAGTTATAGACAAATTTGATAGATAAACGGTAAGAGTTATGTAGACATAAATCCATGTTGGCAATTGGACGGGAAAACAAAAAAAAAAATATAGGGTGTTCGGTTTAAAATAACAAAGTTGGTAGCCATTTTCGGTACAACCAGAATTGAAAAAAAGTCAAAATATTTTCCATGAGATGATCGCATTTAACCGTGCAATGTGGATTTTTTTCAACTTTTTCTTCGGTTAGAAATCCCGAAAACATTTAATGGCCGTTATTCGTGGCCCACCCTGTTTATACATAATATTGATTTCCCAAATTAACAACATTAATTTTATAATATTTGATTAGGTATCATTGATCATCCTTACACTATGAAATTATGAATTTAATTTTATAGTACCACGCAAACCGTAATTACTATTTCTACTAATTCCAGATCCAGACATAAAATTCGAGCACTTCATCTAGAACCATCTCACCTATATAATCTCATATTCATGTCTTCATTAGGCACTTTATTATACAATTCGCTGGATGTGACCCAGAGTATGGAATCTGGCGATTAACCACCCACGGTGGTTGAAAATTGTACGGTTGGCGAAGGATGGGTTAGGTCGTCCCCTACTCAGGAGTAAACACCGAGCCGAAGAAGAAGTCTAGTGTGGCCGCGCAGAGCCGCGAGACCAAGTTGCCTTCCTTCCACTTTTAAAAAGGCCCCACGCAAATCACAACCCGACAGTCCATCAATGACCGTCACGTAAATTGTTGCTGAAGAGGAACGAGCGTAAATTGTTTCAGTTTTTTTGAGTTGTGTCGGTTTTGTTTAAAAATTTTGTTGAAGAAGGAGAGATGAAGTTAGCAGAGACATGTTTCATTTTGGTAAGTTGGAAGTATAAATTTAATATAAATACGATAGTTTATTTATAAATTAAAAGAAATATATTTATGTATTAATTGTATAATAATATAATTTAATATTATACGCAAAAAATATAATATCAGAAAATTGGGCAAATAATTTATAGAACTTTTATAAATTTTTAAAACTGATTATTATTATGTGACCAAGTGAATAAATACTCTTAAGTTGTTAAGTTCAAAAAAGTAAATTCAAACAAATTTGTTCTTAGGAAAATAATTATTTTTTACTTAGCTTTCACTTTCCTTATCCCTCAGTTTTTTATTTATTATTAAAAGTATTTAAATAAAAATGTTTGTTGTTACTGCTATTTTTATTTTATTTTATTGAACTATGTATATATTAAGGAAACATAGTTTCCCGTATTTTGCGGAAAATATTTCCAAATATATCCAGATCAATAAAAATAAATAAATAAGTAGGTGAAAGAACAACCGTTTTTATTTAAATAATTAAAATCTACACAACCAACATAAAGAAGATTGCTATTAAATGTTCATTTGAAAGCGTATTTGACCGAATTCATCGGGGAAAGTTGAATAAATCATTATCAAAATTCGTGTCCTATTTTTATTTATTTTAAATCATTGATGAAAAAATCCTTTATTTAAAAAATCGATAAAGCGAAATAATCATTGTTTACGGATTAATTACAAAGAAGTTACATTTATATATGTATATATTTACGTATATAAACTTAAATTAAAATTAAGAATATTCTGCATAGCCGATAGCCAGGGCTTTCAGTCTTTCCGCCTGGATTTTTAATGATTATAACGCTCGATTAATTTGTATTCCTGAGAAATTTTTTGCTAATGATTAAAACTGTCTATTAATTCATGGTGAATGATGAAATGAATTAAGGTATATTTTTGAAAAATTTTAAAAATTATCAAAGTATAATTTGAAAACGGCTTAATTAGTATTAGAAAAATGGTAGTCATGACAATACACTAATTAACCATGCATCTTAACTTCATGTAAATAAACACATGTATCGGGTGTCCTAATATGAAAGGTCACCGGCTATATCTTAGGAACTATGAGAACTTTAAAAAATATTAATGAAATTGGTAATGAGAAAATGCTGGAAATAATAAATAAATTTTTTGGCTCTTATTAATCACTTTATGAAACAGGATAACATTATTAATAGATTGAAAAATATACTTGATTTGTTTCACTACTTAATTTATATCCTCCGACTAGTTTCGATTCTCGTCATTCTCACAGAGTCTACAGAAAATTATTTTTATATGGAAATATATACTATATATACTATAATATTATTATTGCTAAGGTAATAAGGGATTTAAGCATTGGTGAGTTTCAGATGTCATCAAACTCGTTTACTAGGTACTTTTCCGGGATTATTGCCTTACTGATTTCCAGGCCTTCTCTTAAATTAAAGTCTTGTCCTTTATTTCAAAATCTCCCGGGTTGAAAAAATGATTGCATTCCATACAATGTTTCGCAAACCCCGCTGTTTTTTTATACATTATAGATTTTTTATGTTCTTTGATCCGTTTTTCAAAAGTTCGACCAGTTTGTCCAATATACATGCATCTTAATCCCCACATTTTATCTTATAAACACCGCATTTTTGTTTTTATTAATTGTTCATTACTTATGCTTGCATTGAAGCGAAGGGTGTACATTTTGAACAATTTTTTAGTCTTAAATTTTGGGATTTTCATTTAAGTGACATTTTTATTGTTAATTGTTAATAAAGGTTTATTGTCATTGCAACTGTCATTTTTTATTTTGAGCCTTGTGATTGAAGCTGGTTAACTGGAAAAAATATGATTCTTTAAATGCTAGTAACTTTTAAACAAAAACTAATCGGACCTCTGTTCATTAACAATATATATATATATATATATATATATATATATATATATATATAATTATGAGAGCTATCATCTGGCAAAGACTGTCATGGAACTTGTAGAACACCCTGTATAGTTTGCTTCATAAGTAAGATTCTAGCGACGAATCCGACGCCAGCAATTTATCAAATTTTGATAAAATCTCAAACAATTATTTAAAAAATAGTGTTAACCCATTAACAATCAAACGCCTAAGATCAGCAAATTATTTTACACTTAAAATATTTATTTTCAGTAAATTAATTCAGTAAGAATTCAATGAAATATGTATAATTTTCAACGTGACAAAAGCCATTGTCGGACGCTGTCGATTTTTGATTTTATTGGCCACAAATGTTTATTAAGGCTTTGTTAATAATATTAAATAATAAAAAATGATACATGTTTTGTTTTTGTTTAAACAATTTTTTTGTCGGACACTAATTGCATAATCAAAATGCAGGTTTATTAAGCATATATGTTTTAGAATGTTTTATTAATAAGATTAAAATATAAAAAATTCGAAAATGTGTCATTTTTTTTAAATAAGGTACCCTTAGCAAAATATCGATCCTGCGGGGGCGTTTTTGCGATTGATTAGAAATATGAATTATTTTAAAAAATTACTTATAAAAAACATTTTTCGAATCAAAATACCACATAGACTCATGAACATTAAACACATATTTTTCATGCATTAAAACAGTAAAAATATTGTAAGGGTGGTAAAATAAAATTTTTATTTTTCGGAATGAGGGTACGATTAAAAAAATATTTAAACAAAAAAAGACATGTGGCATTTTTTATTGTTTAATATCATTAACAAAACCCTATTAAACATTTGTGGCTAATAAAATAAAAAATCGACAGCGCCCAACAACGATTTATGCCACTTTGAATATTATACCAAATTCATTCTTAATGAAAATAAATGTTTTTAAATTTATTAGGGGATCTAAGGCGTTTGACTATTAATGGGTTAAAACTATTTTGTAAATAATTGTTTTATATAATATCAAAATTTGATGTTTAAGTCAGATAATGGAGGCGCCGGATTTATAGCTAGTAATTCGTGGCTAACTTCTCATCGGTAAAATCTAAACGCTTGGGAAATCGTGGTGGTCAAAGAAACAAGCAGCTCCATCAATTCAGCTATCAGAATAAAATTCAACTATTATTCAAATAATTTCGCATGCCATAAAAATACGTCTCCTAGTGGTGACAAAATAATTCAATTTTGTTATGTTTCTTATAAATTTTATTAATCTCAAAAAGTTTTCAAATGGCATTTAAAATTATTATTTTGAAATATTATTTTATTTATGATAGAATTAAACGATTGACTTGCGGTTTTCACAATATTTAAAACATTTTAACCCTCTTTCTATTTAGACTAAGAAAATATATTTTCATTTTTAAAGAATAAAATAAGAAAATTATCTACCTTTTTAACTATTGAATTGCTTACTTTTATGGTTATTATCAATACGTTTAATCAGTATGATAAGTTCTTTTATTTGACATTAAAATCATTAAGATCATTTAAAAAACAAAAGTGTTGTTTGACAATTGCTTCTTAAAAATCAGATCATCTTCTTATTCCAAGAGTTAGATAAAAATCTGTAAGATCATTATGATTTAAAAAAGTATAGTTTTAGATAATCGCAATATTATATTTTCGACTATTTATTACTTCCTATACCGGAAGACTCACGTATTTATTAGTTATATTCTATTAACATTTATTTAAATATTGGTATGCAACAGCAGGTGTACATTATGTAATTCAATGTCCGGCGGGATATTTGCCTGGGAAGTAGTTGTTTTACGTAACGTAAGTCAAAATGTCACAGAGCTAAATGTCGAAATAATTTATTAATTATTTCCAAATCATTTTTATTTAAAATTTTTTACTTGAAAGTAAAGTATATAATGTTTAAAAACACATTATATATATAATGTTTAACAATATAACAATATAAATAATTACAATACATTTAGGTGTTAGTCGGTCTCCGCTATCGACGAGAGGTCTTTCTGCCCTGTCGTGAATTTATGATGAAATTAAAGAAAAATCTATGCTAGCTATCTGAACTGTCCTGATGATTTTCGCAAATAAATTCATAGATTGTGATTATAAGATGTTTGTATTTAGGAAGGATATTAGGGTTACGGGGAATACAGTATCTTGTCAGTAGAGCTTTTCAGAGTATTTTCTTAAAAAATGTGACCGTATAAAAAAATAATTGTCGACCAACTATTTTCTTTATATTTTGCATGTGCCATAAAATATCGAGTGTCATTTGAATATACTTTTAGGTTAAGAAAGAACTAAATATGGTTTTAAATGTCAGAAAACAATTATTAATTTCATTTTTTCCAGTCACAGCCTACTTAAATTATAGTTTATAAGCGAAACTTCCAATTTTCTACTTTGGATTGAAATTTGAAACAAACGGTAACAGATAGAGGTAGAGTATACCATAAAAAAATTAAGAAAAACCTATTTTCTATCGAAATAGCATATTGTTTCACCCTGTATACAATTTTTGCTTTAAGATTATTAAGCATTTTTCCGATTAAATTACGTTAATGGAATTTACTTCAACATTCAATTGTTCCTTTTCATCAAAAAGGATTGATTTTAAGCTTAGAATCTAATATCGTCTTATGTTTGATACGTCATGAGATAATTGGACGCCCCGTATATATGAAACTAATTTAAAATGTGAATATTAATAGTAGCTACAAATTGTGTAAGTAATATGTTTCCGTATTTTTTCGAATGGATTTCACGGGAATCTTGCGCTACCCTGTATATTTTCTTTATCATAAATTTAGCAATGCTACGTTGTTAAATTCAAGAATGTAACACTATTTAAATACGAGGTTCACAATCACTTAGTATAAGAGAAGAAGGCTGGCTTTAAATTTGACACATTTTCAGAATTAAATGCTTGTGAACCTCACGCCAAGATAACAGAAACAGTTTCTACTAAACCACACTTTTAATTAATTCAAAATATTCAATTATTTTTTATTATAACAATGTCAATGTTATATTCCTACGTAGAGTTTAATTATTTTATATTGATTTATTATTTAGTTTTTTGTTTGTATTATAAATAACATAAAAGTACACATGTCATTATAAAAGTCATAAATTTACGACTTATGGCCGCATCTCCTTTAAAAAATAATTAACGGCTACTGTTTGTTGTACCAAGGACTCGGTCTTTTGTCACAAGAGTTTATGGGCATTCGCAATAAACAAGTTTTAAACGCATTGTGATCGTTTCAAGTAAGGGAATTAAATTCAGCTCAGATAAATATTCTCTTCACGTATTTTTTCTTCTTCTTGATTCAGTAAGTCTTACATGTTTGTGTATAATTTTATATTCATTTTATTTATATTTATAAATTTCTCTGTGTAACACAATAAAAAAAAACTTAACCTTATTAAATTATTAACTTTATGTCGGACTGATTTGTATGTTTTTTTTTTTTTGGTGTAATTATTTTTTTTTTAGTTACGAAATATATTCATTTGCTTTTTTTATTTTAAAAAAGTTACAAAATACATACTGCAGATTTTATTCCTTTAAATTGTTAATTAAACCTATAGCAACACTCAAGTAAAAAAAAACAGTATCTAAATAGTGAAACACCTTTGTTTTCTAGTTAGAAAATATCTTTCTCTACGAAATCCGTGGGTGGAAGTTATTTCTTCTAAGTTACGAAATACATAATCCTGATAGTGTAATGAACGATAACTATTTACAATTAACAGAGATATTTGTTGTAATAATTTTTGTATAATTGAATTTTTATTAACTGTTAATCAATTTTAAAATATGTAAATTACCAGACACATTTCTTGTCGTACAGGCGCGACAAAACCTTTGCCTGAAAATCAGAAGTTAACTTCACATCGATATTGTTTTCAATATTTAATTGTGAACAAACAATTTGCAAATTTGGTACTTAATTACTCACTAATTGGTTTATTCGTTCACGTTTATTGTTACTATCTGTGAAAAAAGAAAAAAAAAACTTCGGATATTTTAGACGTTTTATGAAAATGTCAATGAACTCTTTGAACAAATGGTAGGTGTTGAAATTTTAGCGGAAGTCAGTATATTAACCATACTAATTTATTTCTTTATTAACAACAATTTGCTTTTAGAATAAATGCAATTTCGTCTTAAAGTAGATTCGTACTTTGTCTGAATAATTGTTAACGGATAATTGTCCATTTATTGTACCAAACATCCTATAATTAAATAAATGATGTTGGTATTGGAGATAAAAACATGCTTCACACTTTCTTTTCCTTTCGGTACTATTATACGAAATATTTTTCGTTCGCTTCGCCTCAAAAAATGTTACGTTAGAATTACACAAATTTCCGTATATATTATCTTTGAATGGCTTTCAAACACCCTAACAGGGGTTGGTTGCCTTCTTCGCTCTTTACGATCATTTTTACAATTGCAATTGTTTAAATGGAATGAAAGAAGCTGTTTGTGTAAAATTAATGAAATTTTATTTTTATTTCAAAGGCCTATGTATGCCATTTTAAATGGTATATGACATCGTTCAAATGTCCACTGCGGCTTATCATGCTGGCATGGATTCATTAAGTCAAATTTTCAATGATTCTGCCGCATAGATCCGGCTGAATTTGAGCTATGGCCTGTTAAATTTGAGGTCATTGGTAGATTGTGTCTAATTAGCATAGATCTGCGACTTCCAAAAATCCCACAAGAAAAAGTGTGGCGAAGTCAAATCACATGAGCTTGGTGGCCAATTCAAGTCACCTATATGAGAGATAACCCTAAAATCGTTCATGCGAAATGTCTATCGTGGCGTTTGTTGTGTGGCATGAAATGCTGAAGCCACATGTCGTGAACATCAATATCTTTCAACTCGAGCTGAAAGAAATTGATTGTCATCGATCTGTAGCGCTCTCCGCTAATCGTGATGGCCTCATCAAAGTCGTTTTTTTTTTAAAGTACGGCCCAAAATCCGTACCAAACCGTCACGTTTTTTGGATGGATTACAATCAAGTGAAACTCGTGTGGCAAATTGTTTTTCTTAACATAACCATTCATTCAAAAATACGTCTCGTCGCTAAAGATGATTTTGCTCCCAAAATTGGGTCTTCTCTTCAAAACGATTCAAATCCTAGTAAGCGACAAAATGACCTTGTCTATAGACATTAACTTTTAGCAATATGATCTGTAAGATTTTGTACGGATACAGGCCCAAGTCCTGATGCAAAACTCGTCAAGTTGAAGTCTACCGAGACCGAGTTCATGTGCACAATGACGAATTGACTGATTCAGATTCTCCTACACGCTTTTTTGGAGAGCGGCGATATTATCGGGCAATCTGGCGTTTTTTTTTTCTTTTTGGAATACGGGAATTGGCTGATTATTTACCGAACCGGTTGTTTCGATTTTAGCCACCAAACGGCATATGTGACTGAATAATATAAAATATTATGGTAGAAAGACCTCAGGTCGATAGCCTATGAAAGGACAACCTCAAATTATATATTATATTATACTATACAATACTGTACTCAATATAATGTAAAAGTCCCTTGAATAAAGATATTTGTATATAATATAAAATAGATTTGGTTTACCCCGTCAAAACATAGCCGCTACAGCCTGTGAACATCAACCTGTCCTTATTGGAAAACCCTATAGATATAGTATTTATTATGGGCTACATGCTGCACTTAAGTTATGGTTAAATTATGTTAAGTCTGGCGATTATGCTAGTCCGATAAAATGTTTGATGATATTCATATACTCACACATTTTAACAATCGCGTATCACATAATGAAGTGTATTGTCATACATAAATAATCGATATCAAGAAAGTATATACATAACTTTTAGAAATCTTGAAATAAACACATTGAAATGATTAATGATCTGTTATTAAAAAAACCCTCAAATTAAATGTATAACAAGTGAAACCTCTTTAGCTTTAACAATTACTCCATTACTTCACAAGGAGTTAGAAAAATTCTTTCTTAGCAGTGTAGTGGCTCCTTGTACGTTCGTATTTACCATAACCATGACAGCCCTCAACCGTCTTCCCGGAGAGGAACACGGCCATTTTTGTATGCTAACAAATTGGGGTCACATATAAAATCAGTTAAGCAGTTTCGCTTTTCGCGAAGTGTTTCGCGTGACGCTGAGATATCTCTCAAAAATTATACACCATTAAAAAACGAGCGGTTCTTATAATAAATTTGGATAAAAAAACTTACAATTGCTAACTATACTCCTCGCTAATTCAAATGAGATAATGAAGTTATTTTTAAATAATGTAAACAACGCACACAATTGTTACAAATACTACCGCAAGAAAGAGCACTAGTTTCATATATTGAAACCCTTGCATCGAATGGCCCAACCTTGGTTAATTGAAATGTATAAATGAGGTTATTTTTCTATGGTATAAAAAATCTCTAAGAGGTAAGTTGCACTTAATCAGTTTTGAGATTTTTTCAAAACTCGATGGAATGGACTCAAGGGGCCACAAATCGTACATATTTGTTGAACTTTGAGATTCGAAAATGTTTATAATCACGATACTTACCTTTGGACGGAAGTCCTGGGAAAGTAAAAAAATGAGAAAAACGATCTCAAATAGCACTATTGTAAGTCACTTATTAATATTCATTTTATCGAAAAACTTCTCAAATAATAGTTACGATGAACCCAAGAAGCCTAATTTGATATGGTTTGTCCAAATTACAAAAAAAAAAACGATGAGATCTGTAGTATTCTATTTGCATGCTCCTTCGAGCAATTTGTGTAAATATTTAAATAATAAATATTTTTTTAATTAAAATCTATATGCGGTATTCAAAATTTTACAGAATACTTGAAAAAATAAATGGTTTATAAATCCCACCAAATTTAAAAATTTCACCATGAAATTTACAAACTAATAAATGGGTTTCATTTCACTACAGAAATGCAATACGACAATAGCATCAATTTTAAAAACTTAATTATTTGTAAAACACATTCAAACCATTTAGAATTTAATATGTATATGAAATACAGCTTCATAGATACAATAATCATTTACTATTCAAATACTATTAAATAAAATACAGCACATTTATGAATTGAAGAAAATTTTAATATTAATTAAATGTATGTGGAAAAGAAACATCTCTTATGGGATTTTGAACCTATGTCCCTCGATTTCTAGCCGAGTGCGTTACCAAATACACAGAGACATGTGATATCAATCTCTACTTAGTGCTTCTAGTTCACTTATATTAAATTTATACATATATTCGTGAAGATCCCAAAGACGATAACAGCACATTTAATTCAATAATCCATTGACTTATTCATATACCTTTAAATGAAGTGAATTTAAAAAAAAAATAATGCTTCATATCATAAAACGATTGCTTATAATTAAGGCTGCGAAGTCAATATAATAAACATCCTAGTCTATAAAACACAATTTAAATGAATGGAAAATTAAATAAAAACAATTTTTAAATAATTATATTACTGAATTGAATAATTAATGAATTATTTTCGCTTTAGATACTGTGATAGAAAATTATATTTTGTGTTCACAATGATAAAAAGACGTTTTAACGGTTAAACGGTTTTAACTAAACACATATTAACCACAATATTTTTTTATTATTAATAGAAAATCCTCGACGGGATTTCAGCAACATTATTTAGATAATAACTATTTCTTTAAAGTTAATAATTTCAAAATTTTAAATGTAGGTAAAACGAACGGCATTAAGATTTTTTAAAGAGGGATTTGAAGTGCAGAAAACATCAAGTAGTTAATAATAATGAGTTGTAGAAAAAAAATTCCTTAGTAGAAATTATCTCTTGTAGCAATGTTGACTCGTTATTGAATTTCAATTCTACAATATTGTAGCAATAATGGGATGTTAACACGACACTAGGTTCACACAATATTTAAAGACAACTTGAAAATAAATATTTATACAAGATTGACTCATTATTGTGCTAAGTTGATATAATATTGTGTAATGTTGATACAATCTTGTATTTCAAGCTTCATTCAATTTGATACAGTAATGTTTCAATATTGATCTACAAGTTATACTTCAAACAATATTCAATTCCTACTAGGGTATATTATACAAATAATGTTAATTATATTTACAGGTTGCCTGAATTGATAAACTGTACAAGAAAACTAGACTATGTACTACGTTACACATATTCTAGTGCAGTTCATTCAGACAAACCTGTCACAAATTATTACAAAAAAATACTTTACCTGGGAGATTATTTCCCAACTGTGGATTATAACTCGTGTACTCGAAAAATGTAATTACACAAAACCAAAACACAACATTAAAACAAACACTAGACACGCACAAATTATTACATATTAATCTTGAAAAATGTAACCGTATCCCACAAATTCCTCCGGCGCCTATTTTCCACTTAGAATACGGAATGGAATGGTTTGGTTAAACTCTGCTATGAGGGCTGATTTTCCCCGGAGACTGGTAGTCTCTTAAAGGTATCAATCCACGCCTGTCGTAGGCTGATGGTGAATGGCATTCAATAGCACACATTCATTATTGCTGATTTTAAATTGCAGCAGAGTGTAATCTGAAAAATGATTGAATTTTGAGGTTATGGTAGACCGTCATCGCTATTTTACACGATTATCTTATTATTGTAACTAATTAAACTAATTATATACAAGCACACAATTATATCTATATTTGTATAAGTACTTACCTCAGAAATAAGCAAACTATTCAATTGATCACATATAACGACACCAACGAAAATCGGGAGTTAGGTCTGTCATTAAGAATCAACGAGTTCCTATCAAAAATGCACAGTCTATTGTTATTCAGGCCATAAACAATATTGTGTCTATAATTATCATAAATAATATGTCAATATTTACATTATATATTATGTCTGTATTGTATACAGTTTCAATATTCATTAATTTTATTTATTATTTTATTGTGTCTATATTGAATTTTATTATTGTATCATTCTTGGCAGTCAATATTGTGTCTATATTGTATGCACTTTAAATAACGGTTTCAATTTACATACAAGTTATAAATATTGATACAATTTTGCCACAAAATACATTTCTAATAGGGGTTATGGTACAAAAATATTTGCTTTTTCAATATTTATAACATGTATTTTAAGTGTCAATAAAATAAACATTAATGCAATTACTGAATTTATACGCTACTTAATTTCCTTACTCTATGTGGTAAATACATAAATTAACATAATTTTATTTATTATTTGTGATTGGCTTATTAGTATTATTATTTCGTATGTGCCGTAATAATATTAAAAAAATATATTTAAAACAATCGCACTAAGAAATATAATTATTCCACATGTTAATTACCGAAAAAAATCAACCTGCCACTTTAAACCATTCACGCGCTGTTAAACTAAACCAAAATAATCGCGTGTCAAATTATGTCAAATTAAAAATTTAGTATAAACAGCTTTTTAAGTTCATCTGAGAGCAATTAAGAAAGGTGTTTCCGCCGGAGGCTTCGAGAGTGGCGACGTTCCTCGAAATTACATGTTATTAACTATAAATGTTGATAGTCCGGCACGTGATGGAATAGAAAATCATTTGCATGTCTGGACCAAATATCTCATCAATTTGTTGGAAACGGTCCTCGCGTTAATGTTTTCATTTGAAATTCAAAGCGTTCTTGGATTTGGTTTATAGCCTTACGCAATTTTGTGAAGATTATTTATGCTTGTTAAACGAAGATATTTGATAAATAATAATATATGCACACATTTGACAAAACTAGAATTAAGGATAACAAATTTAGTCTTAAATAATTTTAAATAATATGATGGCTTAAAAATAATTGCAGTCATAAACTTAAATGAGTAACAGTAAATTTATCAAAAAAATTCTTAAAAAATAATTCATTTATATTTGAGGTTTAGTAGAAAGACAAAGCAATACGGGAATATTATAATAATGAATTAAAAAAGTCAATTCCTATAATATAATAATATGAAAATATTACTACATTTTCGTATGTCATTTAAAAATATGTCGTATATGTTATTTAACTAGTTCTTAGTAAAGAAAATTGTGATGTTTAATAATATTAATAGATAATACATTTGAAATTATATGAACGTAGAATTTAGTTAATTCATAAAAATATTTATTTCAATTTCACTTTATCAATCGAATATCCATTTCCAAATTACATTTATAATTACATATTAAAAATTAACAAGAAAAGTGTGACACACTAAAAACATTACAAAAATATATATAGCTCACCTTTTTTCTTAAAAAAAATACAGATTAAAAGAAATCACAAAGATGACCAGTTTTCGTTGTTTTTCGGAAATATAGTTTATTAAAATCAGTTTTTAATTAATATTACGAAATTACTCTATCTTTAATGTGTTATACAATATTTAAAGATATTGTTTCAAACATGCAATTCTGTATATGGAATGTTAAGTTTAACATGAACGTTATTAATTTACTTGGTATTCTATGTATATCCGGGTGTTGACGCTATTTGATATACATAGGGATTTTACATGTAAAAACATTTTTTTGCAAATTCCTGCTTCCCGTTTAATCTTAAAGAAAAACTGAAAGAATTAAAACAATGTGTTTAGAATTTCAAAATCTGTCTGAAATGATACTTTGCCCAATTTTAGAATTCATGTATAATTAATAAATAATAAATGAAATTGTTATTAAATTTGAAAATTATCGCATAATTAAATTGCATTAGCTATAACTTTCATATAACAGAACCAATTTAATTGACGTTACTTTTGACATATTCCTGTAATTGCAATTTAACAAGAATTTTTGTCATAACTAAGGCGATTTAAACAATCTAATTTAGTATTGTCTTTTATAGCTTTTTAAATTCTGAACATATTTCTATTTTTTTCAGTTTTTCTATAAAATGAACAGCAAAGCAGGAATTTGTATAAAAAATGTTTATACGTGTAAAATCCCCGTGTATACCTGATCGCGTATATCTATTACAAAAGCTGCTTAGACTGCGATGATAAAAAAATAATGTAAACATCAAACTTAACATTTTCCTTTCGTAATAGTTCCCATTGTTTGACATTTTTGCAATGCTTAAACACTTAAGTTAAATGAGAAATTTATCCAAGAATTACAATATTAACAACTAATCAGGACATGAATGTTATACGATTGTCATTAGTAAATAGCTATCTCATTCCACTAAACCGCATTCATAAAAATAAATTTATGACTTCTTAAAACATAAATTAATATTAGTAATTGTAATGTAATAAATCACTGCGGTTTTGAAAGTATCACAAATTAATAAATGCACAATTATTTGAAATTAAAACTAAATTATTTATTTCATGCAAAAATAAATTAAAGTAGTGCCCTTTTTTATCTTCATTTTTCTCATTATTAAAAACTTGTTAAAAGTTACTTTAAACATCAGACTTTTTCTTTTAAATTTGAATCTGTTCGTTCCTTAGAAATTTCAGTCTTTCTTCGTCCTTGACATTGACACGTTCCAGTTTGAGCGGAACGTGATCCTGAGCGGCATTTTTTTTATCGGTTGAAAAATTACCGATGAAAACATGAAGGTGTGCCCTCGTTAAATTAATACCATATACTTGTAGTTGTTTGAGAGAGATTTATTTTAATTTAAATCTTCTAAATTCTTAAGTTAAGTTAATTAAATGTGATTTTGATACGGCGAGTAAAGCACTGTTTATTTACGCTAAATTAATAAACATATTTACAAAGATACTGAATTATTTTTTTTTAATAAATAACTCAAATTATTTCGACAAACTTAATCTATCTGTACTCACTAATGAGAATGTCTACTTTGTGACCGAAATGTAATTAAATCTGGCATTAATAAAATAAGATATTTTTTTCACGTATATTTGCATTTAGAAATATTCGACTTATAACTTATAAAAAATGTCAATGGTTTAGTAACATACAAAACAACTGGAATACCTCAATAATTTTTAAAATGTAAGAAATAAAAAAATCAAAAAATCCAATTAAAGTTTATTTTTCGTATAAACAAGCTGTCATTCAAATATATATTTTTAAAATACAGAGTATATAATTTTGTAAATATTCAAATGGAATGTCCTGTATATTTTCACACTTTTCAAAGCTAAGATTAAGTGAAAGAATATTTTGTAGGAATATTTGTTTTTAATTGCATAATGTATAAGCTATAAAATAAAGAAAAAAATTAAAGGATTTTCAGAATTAAAATTCGCACCAAGCACACCTAAAATCAATGCCCCCCGCATCTTGGGTTACACATAAAAAAAAACGTTAATATGTGCCTGAAATCTCCTAATAATACACATATCAAAAGAATGCGAGACTTATCTGTTAGAAATTATTGCCATAATCAAAGTTGACCTCTAAAAAGCTGCAGCATTTTACGATTTATTTTACAGCGTCGAGTGGGACCGATCTTTCCCAAAATCGATCGTTGACATGGGCTCAAATAAAATAATAATGAGTAAACATCATAAAAAATGTTTCGATTTAACTATATTTATTTGAAACATACTATAATAGATGGTCTTTATTATTTCTCCATAAAATAATTCAAATTAACAATACAAATGATAACTGATGGGACCCGAGCTCAGTTATCTTTTTTAGATAGTTTTGTAAACTTTGGTTTTTCAAATGGAAGACTTTATATATTTTCTTATTTTTGAATTTATGATTAATTCTATAAAAAAATGGAAGATATTTTTTTTTTTTTTTCTATAAAATTGCGGATAACTTTAAAAAATCTCCATAAGACAGTTTTAGTCATAAAATGAAGTTGCTTGACATCTTGAATATATGAAAAGACAGTGTCTTTACAATTTTATGTGATAATTTGTTTTCTCACACCGGACCGGAGACAACAACGTGTCGATGATTCAGAGCGGTATTTGCTCACCGTCATCGTCCAGTTGAAAATCCAAAACACGCAGGCCATCATCTATGTTGTCCCATCAGTCGCTCTGTTGATCATCAAGGCCCTTAAAGAACCTCCACGTCACAGAAAGAAGCAAAAGAACGTTAAACACAGTGGTAACATCTCTTTGGATGATATTATTAGCATTGCGAAACAGATGAGACCACGTTCCATCGCCAAAGCCCTCTCCGGCACCGTGAAGGAGGTTTTGGGAACTGCTCAATCTGTCGGCTGTACCATTAACGGTAGGCCACCGCATGACATTATCGATGACATCAACAGCGGAAGCATAGAGGTTCCAGATTAACAATTAATAAAACAAAAAACCGGCAGGCGAGATTATGACATTCTTATTTTGGGACTCTTATAGAATTTTGATCATTGTCCATCTTGAGAAAGGCATTATTGTATCAATTACGTTCAGAAATCGGGAAAAAACGGTGTCAGATACTAAAAAAGTGCTTTTTAACCTGGACAATGCGTCATACCACAAGTCTATAAATTTGGCTTCAAATCAGCATTTGCTTGTTGCAAACTTAAGACAGGAATAGAAATTAGGCTCAAATTTTGCCGAAAGTCAGGTTTATTTTTAAAGCAAAGAAAAATCGTTTTAGATAAAGAGCATTGAAAAGTTAGAGAAGCGTTGGAAGGACGCTTAAGGCGGGAATATGTTGATGAATAAAGTCGAATTTACAAAAAAATGTATTACTTGGTTAAATTGGAGACCTATTCAGTGATATTTTAAATGTCATAAAAATATAATACACTTATTATTTTTAATGTATATTTTTAAATTAATGATTTTAATAATAATAAAAAAACATTGGTCGGTAATACTTTTATTATTAATAATTTATATTAATATTGATACATATAGTTTAGGTAGTTTTGTTTCATCCATATTATGTGCACTAGTTGAACTTCGGCGTTGCTTGTTTTTATTTATTACTTACACCTAAGAATAATAATTTCACCATTATCGTTTTTCGTGAAGCCCCAACTTTTTATATGTATATAAAGAATATATATATTCCATAAATTGTTATCAAGGGTACCTCAAATCCAAAATCCTTAATTTCCAAAAAAAAAAAAATACTTTTATTAAGAATGAAATCAGTCTACAAAAATCATTGGCAAGGGCCTTTTTAGAAAATGAAATAATTATGTCAGAAATTGAAACATTAAATTCAGGAAATTAAGGTGTAGTTTCGGGAAATGAATTTCGTGGTTTAGTTTTCGTGGTAATGCATGGGCATCTCGCTTATTTAAAGAATTAGAGAGTAGGTTTAATGACGGTAAATATATGAATTTTAGAGCACAATAATAATCCAAAAACAAATTTAAAACATCTGTTTTAGTTTTCGAGATATTGCCAAAAAAAAAAACATTTTTTTCTAATTTCGTCGTTCAAAAACTATTGGATATAGGAATTTTAAACTTTTATATCTGGAATTTTAATCAGGCATTTAGAAGTATACTTATATTTAAAATAATTTTAATATTTGTCTTGGAACTATATCCATATTGAATTGTCAAATTTTTGGAAAGAACTTTTTTCCTGAAGTAAACGGTATACCATACTTATATTTTAATTTGCGTTTCATGTGAAACATTGCAACCTTTTGTTATTTGTAAAGAGTGCCTTGGAAACAGTTGCACATTTTTTTAAGCCTACAACTATATTTTTTTAGGGAAGGACCTACAGCGGAATATTCACTCTACTGCTGGATGAGATTATTCGTAAATGTAAAATAATAATAAACAAATTAAGTAAATATCTTTATGAACTGAAAATGTCACGAACTTAAAGTAAGTGTTTGAATACGTCACGATTTACCTCCAAAAAAATCTTCTTCTTAAATGCTGAATGGTAACCAATATAATTCTTCGTAAGTCGTCTTTGTCCTCAAGAATAGTTTTTGAAACTTTTTCTTTTATAGCTGTTGTGACGTGGTGCACCATCTTGTTATAACTATACATTTTTTTTACTTATATAAGGGGATATTATTGTCTAAGTAATCACTTAAAAGTGTTCCTAAAAAGTAGTCATATATCTGTGAATTTAATGTCTCTTCATAAATGTATGGACCTACAATATAGATAATATTGTAGGTCGTAATTCCGTATAAATAATCCTAGACAACATGAAGAAAGTCGACGACAAGTGAGATTCGGACTAAATGTATGGGTATTTAGTCCGAATCTCACTTGTTGTCATCTTTCCTCATGTTGTCTTGGATTATTTATACTCCACACATGTTCATTATGCCTATTGAATATTCCTTTGTCGGTAAAACGGCATTCGTCAGACCATATTACAATTAATAAAACTAGGATTTTCATTTAATGCTCCCAATAAAATACGACAAAAGTCTATTCTTCGTCCAGTATCTCGAGGATGGAGAGCTTCAATAATTTTAAGTTTGAATGGCCGAGAATTATGTTTTCCACAATTCTCCATACGTATTAAAACGTTACACCAAACTGATTCGCAAGTTCTCTCGTCGCGGAAGAAGGATTGTCTTGAATCTTTGGGAATAAATATTATCTTATTGTGATTAAAATGAAATGATTTTACTGATTGTAAAATTTGGTTTTCATTTTCATGTGGATCATCGCCCACATATCTTTGTCGTGTCTTTACGAATGAACCATATTCTAATAAATTTCTATGTAAGTTTATGAAGTAACTTTCAATTGGCTATTGCCTTTCTGAATAGCGCTATAGATCGATGTAATATATACATTTTTGTTTGAAGAACAATATAATTCTACCATATATCGTTTTTCTTGGTTCAAAAATCTTATCTTATTGACACATTAAATTGTTTCCAAGGCACTCTACAGAAAATAAAAGGTTATATTCTTTCAAAAATATGAAAATCCAATATGGAGCCCATAGGAAAAACAAAAGTTGCTATAAATCTGGGACAAATATTAAAGTCATTTTAAATTTGAGTACACAACTAAATTCCTGATTAAAAGGTGCCTATATAATGTAAAAGTTGCAAATTCCTAGATCCAAGAGATTTTGAATAAAAAATAAAAATAAAATTTTAACCAACTCTCTAATTCTTCAAATAACCGAGATCCCTGTGCATTTCCATGAAATTCGGACACCCTGTATATATATTGGATTTGTTTATATACATTGCACAAACCAAATCGTTTTATATTTTAAATTAAAATTGTCATTTCAATTAATACCGATCACATTATTTTTTTTAAACATTCTGAGAAGTAAATCTATACTTTCAATAGAAATTGTATTTATTATATTCTAGCCTGTCGTGTCTAACAAAGCATTATTTCTTTTCAGACAATTGGTTGAGCCTTCTTCATTCGTTATTGATTCTGAATAATATTTGGTGTTATGACGATTCAATTCAAAAAATACATTTATGAAGCATCCTCATTTTTAGATTATTACACCATTACAGGGCTATATATTAAAACAAATAATATAGACAATGGAATAAGCCGTCAAATGAGAATAATTTTGAATGCCCTCACCATTTAATGTCGAGTTTAGTCATAAAAAAATTGAAAATGCAGCCTCGAAAACGCTTTTATTAAATATGCAAATTTATAAAAATGAATAATAATAATTTCCTAATACTCAGTGAAAATAAACACAAATAAATAGTGAATAAATTGTAGTGGAAAATACATAAAGTTTTATTCACTTAATAAATTTATCTTCTCTATATTGGTATGCATATTGCTATCACCTACTAAAATCAGTAATGTGTGTTCATTGGCGAACATTAAGTGAACCGTTGTTTATGAATATTTAGTAGGGAAATTAGAAAATATTTAATTATTTTAACTTCCCATTAAAATATTTTGTAATCAAAGTATTTACATATTATAGATATTGAAATATATTTTAATTAATATTTTTATCACTTTTTTCACAAAACATATATATTTGTGATGCTTTTTGTTGACAAAACTATATTTTCCATTATATATGTTATACAATTATATTTCTTGAAATTTTGAAAGAAAATATAACCTTATAATTGAATAAAGCTTACAAGTTAATGATCGTATGAATGTAATCATGAGTACCGTTATTAAGAGTTCGGTATCAAGGTCAGATTCATGATTTTTAGAATTACTAGTTTCTTTGTTATACATTGTAATTCAATTTCAATAAATGAAACACTTTTTTACTTCGTTTGTAAAACATTATCGAGTCATTTTCAAAATAAAATTATTTTAAATATTACAATTACAGGTATTTAAATACATTTGGAATAAATATTACATAATTACGTAATTAACGACCAGCTTAATCTAATATATTCTCCCATCTTTAAAGCAATATATAACAAATTTTATTAACACTTAAATTCACAAAAACATATCAGTAATTGTTTAAATTAGTCACACAAAACTTAATTAATTGTTAAATGGCTATCTTTCTGCCACTATGTTTATTTATATGAGTAAAAATGTTTAGTTAGTTAGGAATGATTTTCCTATTTAGAGAGATTTTCATTAAATAATTTTATGATTAAGTATATGTAATAATTAAACTCAATACAGCGTGTAATTAAAAAAAACAACAACAAATAAATCCGATTAAATATTATATCATTTCATGATAAGTATAAAAATTATGAGTGAGCAAAAAAAGTCCATAAACCGAAACTAGTTAAGTGTGATTAATTAATAGTATGTTTCTTTCTAATTGCTCTTTGGTATTCCAGCGGCGCAATTAGCAAAAACACCAAACAGACAAACCGTTACTCGTAACCATTACAAATAAATCACACTAAACACATTCAAGACTGGTATCGTTACGAAAAGGAAAAAATGCCGTAATGTAATACAAGCGTTAAAGTGCGCAATTCGTAATTGAGTTGAGTAAACACGGCTCTATGGCGTCTACGATCATGGGATTGTCTGGTTTATGGCGCTGTTAAAAACCGTGCTTGTTTAGGCCAAACATTATCATCTCCATTATCAATTTTTACGTTTCTGCGAATATTCAAGGCGTTATTTTTATGGTCTGCGGATGGGAAATGGTATGTAGGAATTTAAATTGGATTTTTTATTTAATCGTTTTATTAGGAAAATAAAGATATATAGAAACCATATATTTTCATCTTCGAATTCAAGAAAGAGAACATGTTCTCACATTCGTTTTATTTAGGCTGAGGAGTTCTATGTTCAATTAATTCAGAAATTAAATAAAATAAAATATATTTTATAGTATAATTTATTTAAGCAGTTGTAATTATTCAAAATATCATTTTTATCAATTTTAGTAAAAAACCTTGCATTCAATAAATTCTCTTCTAAAATTTGTATGCTATAATTTGTAATTGGTAGTCCTAAGTTATCCTGCAATAAGATCTTGTAATCTGTTGGATAATAATAAATAAGTAAAAAAATAAATACATAAATAAATAAAACAGGCCCGTTTCACCGACATTAAAAACTAACCCTGGAGGATAATTTCCTCGTTCAATTATTGCTTTTAAGAGCATAGGGGAGCGTCGAAGAAAATGAATTTAATCTTGCGCATGAGTTCTCTATCATACATATACGCATGATTAAACGTTGTCAGTTAAATCAATAGTGTTAAAGCGCTCCAGACGGATTTTTAATTAATGCGTACGGTCGTCTTATATGAAGTGACGACTGATTTATTTATTTTGGGATTTCAGCCGCCGCTTTTTTATTTACACATGCCCTTTCTCCTACAATATGTAAGTTATGCAGATTTTTTTGGTGTTTCAATCTATTAAACCAGTCCCGACTAGTAACAACATTTTAAGTTGTGTCACCTGTTTCAATCTGAATGTGATGAACAATTCCATTAAGCTTGGCTTAATGATGCGTTACGTTAAATATTATCATCAATCCATATAAATAGTCAATTAGAACGAGAAATTCTCCTTGCAGAGGTTGTTGTGGCTGTAGTGCTAATGACACTATATTTTCTTTATTTTGAAGAATTGTCCTTAATGTTGAAGTTGACAAGTTAAACGCAATACCGACATTAGATTGATGTTTGCCAGTATCAAATTTCCTGAGCACTTAGTATCCAACGAAATATAAATTAAAAATTAAAAAATCTATAACTATATCAATAATTACATTATATGCAGTTATACTTACGATAACGGCAACCAATGTTTGAAACAATAAAAATGCGTCTGTGCAACACCGCAGGGAAGAAGCAGTGCATATAAATTACTTTGGATTTCGAGGAAGTCCAATGCTGCGTGCAATTTTCGGGGAATCCTACTATTTCGATAAAACTGCGTTAAGCCGAAATAGCGTTAAGTGGGTTATTACTGTACATAGAAAGCAGTGAAACTAACATACTAGTGGATTTAAATGAACAACGTCAAATAAGCCAAGTATACTCAATAAATTGTACATTGTATGTTTCGATACACGATAAACCTACGATAACAGTCATAAGAATGTATATCCATTGCAATTACAATAATATTGTCGGCTCGATAATAAATAAAATATTTTTTGTAGAATCTGTCGAAGTGATGTTACCCATTGATTCAGCCACAGACTTGTGTGCCCAGCGCATCCACCATGGCGGAAGCGCCGGGAAATTTTATATTTTAACAAACATAGTAAAGAATTTTGCCACTTGTCACACTGATATTCTAAGTAGAAATTTAAAAACTCGAGAGAACAAATTAAGAAACTTTCCGGATGACTGATATTTCTTATTGTGATCGAAACAAAATTGAATCGCCAATTTCAACGGATATACACGTTTTGAGGTCTGTTGAGTCCATTTCATCGAGTTTTGATAAAGGTCTGTGTGTGTCTAGGTATATGGTTTTCTGTCTGTGTGCCATGTAGCCGTTTATTTGCTATCGTAGATGCACACAGTCACACGCATAGACATTTTTCAAAACTCGGTGGAATGGTCTCAGGGGATCTTGAAATATTCCATTTTATTACAGGGATGCTGGGAAAGTAAAAATGTTTCAAATAAATTTTTCTCAGAATTTAATTTCGAATCACACATTGAGGTCGTCCATCAATATACACATCTACGTCGCATTTTTTACACTGTAAAACGTTTATTATTTCGTACATATTTAAATATTTAACTCGACTGTCTTTACCAGCTAGACGAATAAGTAGAGATATTTTGGGAATTTAAGGAGTCTTCTAGATGACTTTGATAGATGCTAAAATGTTAGCATGTATGTCTGTACAATTCCTCTTCTGAGCATTAATTGAGAAGTATCTGGTTTATAAATCCTGCAGATCACCCAATCGTATTGGATAACAGTATCTAACAAACAGGTTCAAATTGACCACCATTATTTTACCTCATATTGAAATCCTTTGAACATTAACATTTGCGTCCATCTGGTCTGTACCTCTCATAAAATCGTTATAATGTTGCTGAATATAGCTGTGCACAGAGGTTAATAAAATTTACCACATTTTGGTTATTTCATTACCTTGATCTCAGTTATTGGACTATTTTGAGCAAACCTATCTTCCCTAATCGTGGCAGTACAATTATACCCCATTCTTCAAATATTCTAAAAACTACACAGAGTTAAATAAATTGTCAAAATAAAACTAATGTGGTAAGGATTTTACATTGTTTGGCATCTCATCAATTAATTGAATTAGTAGTGCAGTCGCTTTTCCAATGTTGGCTTTGGAATTTGGTATTGCTACTTTATAAATTTCAATTCCCGAATGAATTGTGTTTTAAGAAAATACTTTCAATTTGTTGACTTCATTTCTATCCTTCAAATCTAGTAGCAGCAGTATTTCTGAGATGTTCTACAGAATCCAAATAGCTTTCCTTCGATGTTTTTGTGTCGTATCCTAATAATATTACTATATAGTCAAATAGCATTCATTCTCGATTGTAGTATATTTATTGCTATCTTATGATAAAACAAAACATTAACTATTAAATATTAACTGTCCTTATTTGTTATCCATTTACATGCTGGACATTCTTTGATGTTGATACAATAGTTGATAACGGTACGTCATTAGGAATATTTTCCTTGTCATTCATCAAGCAAAAAAAATCCTACTCTTGTACCATTAGTCATAATTATTTCAGCATTCCTTGTTTTCCACATACATTATAAAACAGGCCACCAGAATCTCTCTATTATAATGCTTCCACGCCATCATTAGGATCAAAATCACCCCAAAACTGATTACTATTAAATCTGCTATCTGCTGAGCAGAAAACAAATCCAGCATTATAATACATGACAAAAAAACATTAAATTTAACAATTAACAAATATTTATATTATGTTTGATTACACTCAAGTACAATAAACAAGATATAAATCATACCAAACAATGGTTATTTGCAGCAGACGCTTAAAAAAAATGTATACATATTTACTTTTCTCGGTTCGACAGTTTATAAAAACAACGCAGCAACTATGAGCTGCTAGTGATTCAGTTAAGTGACTAGACTTCGCAGGGGTATGAGTAGTAGTATGAAAAATCAGTGACATAAATTCTAGACTTTAGAGCTAAATTCTGAAAAAAAAAATTGTAAACCCCAGAAAGCCACGAAAATTCTAAGCCTACCTTTATAAGTCATCATTAAAATACCTCGTTAAAAAATAAAAAAGTGGGAAATTTATTAGACTTCTATTATTTTTATGATTCAAACTGATTTTACTGCGTAAAATGACAAGTAAAAATTAAAACGTGTATTAGATTGTTTTAAAGAATTAAAAGAGTTTAAATTTTTGAAAAAAAAAAAATACATTGTAATCACATTTCATTTAAATATTTTTAGTTAAATCGACATTTACATCAACATTTTTTTCTTTCAGATATTCTTGATTAATGCAGCGAGAAGCAGACCGCAGTCCGACTACTACCATCCAGAACCCTCCATACAGTAAGTCTTAGCAAAAACACACACAAATAACACAACCCAAAAAACAAAACCAAAAAAAAAAAAAAACAATATATATATATACCGCACTGTATTAAAATCACTTAACACATAACACGCATGCGACCGGAAACGCACGTATTTTAAGCACACTAAACAACAACAAAAAAGCGCGCGACAAATTTTCAAGTCCCCCGTAGCGTTGGTTTCTTCCGTAAAATAAAAGTTGTTCTATGGTGTTTGTGTATGGTGGTGTTTTTAGTAGAAGCAACTCTTCCTTTTGCTGGGGTAAGTTGGACTAACTTTACTAACAAAATGTTGTAATTGCGATGAGCGGTTATTTTTTTTAATTGTGGTGTGTTTTTAGGGTTGAGAAGCAGGAGTTGGTAGAGGCGAGGGATTTTGAGACGACGGATGAGATTTTGAGGAAGATCGATGAGGTTAACAGGAGGTTTAAGAAGAAGGAAAATGTGACGGATATGAAGTTTTATAAAGAGGAGGACGTTAGGAAGAATGTTGGAATTGATAAAAATCAGGAGAGGATTATTTTGGAGAAAATTGCGGAGATTAATAAGAATCACCAGAAATTGATATTGGAGAAGCGTATTGGTGGGAATAACGAAGAAGAATTTGATGATAAAAAACAGAATAAAAATCCGAGTGGAAATCACGAAAATCACAAAACTGATTCGAATGAAGACGCAATTAAATTAATTTTGGATAAAACAAATTTGAATAGTCGACAACTGGGAATTAAATCCTTGAAATTTTTCCATATTAATGGATATAATTACAACAGCAGAAGAGATGAGACTCCATCGGAAAAGTTTAATATAGATAATCCCATATTAGTAACAACAACTGAAGTGAAAAACAACGATGACACAAATCGGAAAGTATTAAATCTACTTAACAAAGGAGTTGAAGCATATAAAAATATTGAAGATTTAAAATATTCAAACAACGAAAAAAAATTAAGAAACAAAGATCAATTTTCGTCTATTAAAAATGAGGAACAAATGAATGCAAATAGTGAAAAAACAATTTTGAGGAATTCAAACGAGGAATTTGCTTTAATCAATGAGCAAGAAAAGCAAAAAGGAAAGCTTGAGTTCCTCAAAAGTTTAGGTGTGGATGTTAACAAACTCAACATAGATGTGCTGCGAAAAATTCTTGGATTGACGAAAACTAATGATCAACAAAATAAAAATGAGAATTTTTTTCATTCCACACCGGCTTCACTAATCCATGACTCTCTACCTTTACAAACACACCAAAATAACAAAGTAGGCTACCCTTTACATCGTCAATTCTATGGTAATCAAGGAGCACATATTGATTCTGATAATGTTTTGGGTGATATAGCTCCAGAAGATGACATCCCGGAGAAGATCATTAGCGGGGAAATTGTTCAACCAACGCCGGTTTACTACATACCAGCGATGATTCCTGCTATGTACTACCCATTTGGATACTACCAGCAGGTTCCTGTTTTCTATAACATTATGGAACCCGTCATGGAACCGCCTAGGACTGCGAAGCTACTCAGCGAGAGTAAGAACAAAACGAAATTTTTCAGACCACCCCAGTGGATGACCAATAAATTTCAAAATCAACACGACGCGGCGAAAAACTCTACAATCTCCGACGACGATACAGAAGAATCTGAGTTGGAAAATTTGGATATGGATGTGGAAAAAGGAATATTTCGACCGACTACAACAAAAGGAGGCCAATTGAGTAATGATAACGTGGGAAGCGGAATTTTCATACATAAATTGAAGGTGAAGAAAGGTGGAGTGGCCATAGCAGGACCTGGAGGAATCGCCACTGCGGGCAGCGGTGGAACTGCTATAGTAGGACCAAACGGCTACGCCTTCACCCATCCCGATAGCCTAGCAATTGCAGGCTCCGGCACTAAAGTCGTTGCAGTCGACCCCAGTATCAATCTCCGAGATTTGATCAGCAATAACTACAACAGAACACGCAGCGACGGTTCTTCCCCGCGCGTCGGAAAAATTGTCGCGACCGGCCCAGTAATTTATTACAATAAAGGCAACACGTGATTGAATTAAAATTAAAAGCAAATTTAATTTTAAAAATAGTATTTATTTAACTCACAACCCGCATGCGCGTTGCATGGTAACTTGCATGAACTTGTTGTTGCTTTCTATTTTTAATACAAAAATAAGGTTTATTTCTCCAGATTTCAGCTTCTCCTCAACGAAGACGCTTTAATCGAAACCTACTTAACGCAAACCATGAAACACTACTGGAACAATAAAATCGAACCTATTTATAAAAAACCCAAACAAGAGCTATATCCTTTCAACACCGGTTGGTTGTTTAACATCAGGAATCCCGGTGGGGATAAAACGACCACCTTGATATTGAAGCCCATGGCCAAGGCGATTGCCGGGCAAGAGGGGCGGGCGATCGCGACGCCACAGTCTAAGGCTATTCTGCGGAAGGGGATGAACGTGGATATTCTCTTCGAGCCGGATGCAGTTGCGGTCGCCGGACCTGGCGGGATTGCTCATGCAGAAAGTGATTTGGAAATTGTTTATGATGATTAGTTTGTGGTGGTAGTCTTGTTTTTTATCATTGAGATGTACAAATTTTTAGTCATTTTCGTAAATAATTTAGAAATGATTTTCTGCAGCTTTAATTTTATATATTTTTTTATTTGTAAGAAAGGTATATTATTATACACTATTTTTAAGTATAAAATTGTAAATATGTAAATAAATATTTTATTTTTAGAAACATTTGTTGTATTTATTTATTTAATTTTTTATATAGAAAATCTTATATATGAGAATTACATTAATTTACCTGACAATTTTTATTATTGGATTTATGTAATGTTCAATTTATTGTAATTGCAAATTAATAAATACAAGCACTAAAGATTATTTTATTGTTTCAATAATAATCCATATGATATTATATTAAATTTATTGCAGTAAATTCTAACATCATCGAGTATCACGACAACTATTTTGTTTTTAATTATACCAAAGTATGATCTCTTCTACAGCAGTAGAAATGAGATTCATCAGAAGAGTGTATGGTGTCACATTAATGGATAAAATAAGAAATAAAACAAAAAGAGAGGAACTTGAAATCAAGAGCATTGAAGAATACATAGAAGAAAGACAACTAGGATGGTGGGGTCATTTACAAAGGATGAACATAGATATACAAGTTAAGCAAGTATGGGAAACTAAAGTTCAGGGTAAGAGGAGACCTGATCGTCCCAAAAAGACATGGGAGGAAGTAATCAATGAGGCTTTACAGAAAAGAAGTATAACAAGAAGAGACGCAACTATAATGGCACGAGATAGGAAAATATGGAAACAATTTATAGAGAACTAGTTTAGAAAGATACCCTACACCCATGTGGGTAGAAATGGGTCATTGAATATATATATATATGATGTCTTTGGTACCAAATATAAAGAGGTGCAATCAAAATGGGATCGTTTTGTGCGCTTACTTTCGATAATAAATATATCTATTCCGCCTATTTTCTCTCTCATTCGTTTTCTGCTATTGCTGCGAAGCCATTCAAGAAATAAATGTGATAAAAAGATGTCGTTGCATTAACACAGGGAAGCACTGTTTTACCTATGAAGTGTTATCGTATTTCACTTATTAACATGTTTACAAAAAATCGTTACAGAAATTATTCATTAAATATTTTGCTAATAAAATATATATTTTTAATATGTTTTTCGAAATATTAAATTAATTATATAATATTGAACAGAAATTTCTAACAAAATAAATAAAATGCTAGGATTGATGCACTCGACAGAAGATTCGATACTGACTGACGCTTTTCTAATAGCAGAAAATTTTTCTGAACAGTTACTGGAGACATTTAAACCAATACACAACAAAGACTTATAAACATAATTATTGAAAGAGATTAAATTAATATTACCAATTTCTCACAGTCAATTTGTTTCAAATATGATTTTCCAAAAAGCTAGAATAATTAATATTTGTATAATGCTATAAATACTTTAACATTATAATTTTTTGTAAATCATTTCTGATATTTTAATTAGTAATTATAATTTTAGTTTTCTTTAACTATGTTACGCTAAAATCCTTACTACGGTTTGTCTCTATTTATTCCTTGCTCTATGGCAGAACTAAAAGCTAAAATATAGAAAATATTCTCAAATGATTGTTAGGTTATAATTGCAAAGGTAGTATCTTGTTTGCCAGTTGTGTGAGATTTTTTTGTACTTTAGCTTTTAATTGTAGCATAGAATAAGGAATACATAGAGAGGCAATCTTTCCATTGATGTGATTCATATGAGTGTTTATAAAAAGGGTACAACATCCATTCAACTATCTTCATCAAGGTATTGCTCATGGATCTCACTGGTCTGACTTTGTCCGAAATGATCATCACCACTTATCAATGCGCTAGATGAATGAAATATTTTACTTAAGTGTGAGGTTATTAAAAATGTGGACAATTACTACACGAAATTGGTTTGATTAAGAAGTCATAAGAAACTAGATTGAATACCGTGATAACAATCAAATATAGATTTTACACTTGTGTGTTTATTTGTTCATTTATTAGGCAATATGGCATAATATATACGCACTACAAGAAATATCTTCTGAGCGTATTTACTTAAAATTTAAAAAATAGCCAATAAATACAAAGATTGGACTACGAATAACGTCCATTAAAAGTTTACAGAATTCCTGATAGAAAAAAATGAAAAACATCTACGTTGCACGGTTAAATGCGATCTCCTCTTGCAAAATATTTCGACTTTCTATCACTTGCGGTTGTACCGAAAACGGTAACAACTTTGTTATTTTAAATGGAACACCCCATATATTTTTTTTTCCAGATTCCCCGTTCAAATGCCTACACCCATATATGGATTTATATCTACACTGGTACAGTTTCTGAGTTAAAATTTGATTTGTCAAATATTGACCTCAAATAAACGAGATCGCATTCAATCGTGCAATGAGAATTTTTTAAATTTGTTTTACTGTCAGAAATCCCGTAAACTTTTAACGGAGGTTATTCGTGACCCAGTGACAGTGTGTCCATTTGAAAAAACATGACCCCATATATATAAAAAAAACAGTTTTTATTTCGAATTTATTTTTAAATAAATTATTATTAAACGAAAAGAAATTTTAAAGTAATCAATTTACCCAATTTAACAATTAATCACTTCCTCTTTCTCTGCAACTTTTTGACTAATATAAAGTAAGTCAACATCCATTGAGACAGCTAATTTTCGGGCAAAGGTTTAATCTATATTTTCTCTTCATTTTAAGCCAAATTTCTGGTAGAAGATGAATAAATATGCATTTTTAAATACCAATAAGGCTATGAAAAGCATGAGGAATTATTGTGCAGAATTGAAGCAATTGGTTCAAGGGAAACTATATTCGTTTTTAAACTCTGGGATACTTGTGTTTAGCCTGTTCTATAGTGCGAAGTTGAAACATGGAAATGAAAGGGTCTGATTCTTGCGAGGGAGAATAATGGAGTCAAATAAGGAGGGTTTTTGCTTCAAGAAGCGAATTTATGGTGAGGCTGTGAAAAGAGAGATACGATGTGAAATGAAGTTGTGTGGTTTGGAGAATGAGAGGCTTGTAAAAGAGGTATGGAAAATTAATGTGGGAGTATAGAAGAGTGAGTAGAAGACCGTATAAGGATGTTTGAAAAAGTGTGATTGTCGGAGAGCATAACAAATAGGTGGCTGGAGAGGGGAGTGAAAATGTCTGTATGGGTAAGAGAAAAATCAAAAGAGGTAGAAGAGCATGAAAGGCAAGTATGTATAGGGAAAATGAGTACAATCCAACGTGTGAAAGGTAGCAATTATGTGGGAGTTTGCCATGGAACCTAAACTCAAGGAGTCTATCGATGGAGAAAAAGATATACTTGAAAAGAGCTATTATTTGAATTGCATTTTTGGTATTTAAGTCTACCACAATTCAATTACGGAATAATTAGCACATCAACTAGTACCATTTCATTGAGAAATTTTCTCTTCTGGAGTACTTTTATTTTTTTAATAAAAAAATATATTGAGAATAAAAGTAATCACACACTATAAGTTATGTTTTTTTACAAATTGAATAACAATAGCAACAGGAGTGATCACTAAAAATCTGTATAATAATTTATAATTGCTAAACATACCAAAGTATACCTACATTGAATTGCAAAAGGCAGTAATACTCATCACTTGTTGCATAGTTAGGAAGTTCTTGGGGAATGATAAAACAACGCTAAACCAACAGTCACACACAATGACCACTGAATCAAAATATGATCTATTCAATGGATAGTTTCGGCATATACCTTGAAAATACAAATAATAATAATAATAATAATTGATGTTGCGAATACGGACTACAGACACATTACTATTGCCACAATTATATACCAAAGATTTATAAATATTGTTATATTATAAATATCATCCATCGTAAATTTTAGAAACCGACACACATACACACTCATACATATTGCGACACACACAACTGACAGACATGACAATAACGGAAAACCGACCACATACCAATATTAATTGACAAAATTTTCAAATTTACGTGTATTATAGAAACTTCAGTACCAATACAATATTTTGAAAAAATATAAATTAATAATTGACAAATACCCTGTATTTGAAATTAAACGCATATGGAAACAAGAAAAAGTTATAATAGTACCTTTCATCATTTCGGTTACCGGCATTACACCAAAAACATTCCACGAAAATGTAAAATTATTAAATTTGCCCATTCAAATACACAACACTATCTACAGTCAGAAGATTTTTACGATAATTAAGATTAACCTGTAAAAATACTGTTAATTCTCAAAAAAGTGTATAAACTAAAAATTAAATAATAATAATGAATTCTATTATAACAGCATGTACACTTACAGTAAGTAGAGCTTAAAGGAACTGTTCAAAATGTTCTCCTTTATTATTTGAATAACTCCACTCTGCGTTTCATATTGTCAAACGCACTCACTAAATGTTTCGGGGTTGAATTGCAAACATTTCCTACGTTTCGATTTGCTCTTATGTTTGCGATATTTTAAGTCGTCCTTTTCGTTGGTCTGTCAACACCAGGTCTTCTATTTACAGCTCCTGTTTCACTAAATATTAAAACACAAATGCAGCAAGGAATTCGTGATCTTTTCTCTTTGCCCAATTTCTGAAATAGCTTTTGACAAGGAATACTTTATGTTGGGTATTAAACATGTTTACTAATTTGATAAATAATGGCACATGTGATGATTTATTTGTTATTATTAATTGGTGCCAACAAAATGTAATATAAAGAAAAAAACCTAGAAATAATTTGTCATCTTTTTAATTGCACATCGATTTTAGATAAGAAATTTAGGTGTAGATGGGATGATGTAGCAGGCTATAGACTTTTCAAGGAAACCCTTCGGTATCCAAATGAACGATCAGACAATCAATACCTGCGGCTCTCCATGGAAAATTTAAAATGTATTACGGCCATTCTGATTGGACATTGCAGACTTAGAGCACAACCACACAGATTGGAGCATATCCTTGGATATTGCCCATACTGGTTGGGGATTCGCCAGATATCGCAAAAATTAGGGATCTACCTGTCTGTCTTGATGAGTTAGGCTGGGTGTGCTAATACATGGTCTCAGACACCCTATAGGGAGGAATCAATAGAAACTTAAGAAAGCCAATGTGTGCCTACCTAAATTTCTAACACATTTCAATTGTTGTAGTTTTTCTCTAAAATTAACAGAAATCGCAAAAAATACATATAAAATTTAATTTTTAGTAAAAAATGTTACCGTGTGCAAGGTGTTTCTACTTTTGTGGTAATATAAAAAATATAGTTGATAATTTCCCTCGGAAATGAAACATTGGATTAAAAATTTGAATACGCCAATTTGTAAAGCTTAAAAGTGAATAAGTGCAATTCGTTTTCTAGTATGTTAAAAAAATGGAAAAATCAACAATCCAAAAAATGCATTTTATTGGAAAATTTGCAAAACGACAAACAATTATTATTTATAATACATACGTATAACAATATCGCGAAATGACTATTAATCACAGATGTTTCAGCCTATAACAACGTTATAAATTTGTATTTCTTAATTTGTCCAAATATGATATGATGATTCCCAAAGAATACATACATATTTAATTTAAAATACAATACATGAAACTATTTAAAACAAATATATATTTCTAAAAGAAACTGCTATCGACCGGAGGTCTTTCGGCCTGTCTTTGTCTAATTCATGTCGTTGATTAAACCGATTGCTAACTGTCTATGTCTCGTTAAGCTAAATTTGATGATATGTATTGATGAATGGTTAGTACTGTATGTTTATTTTTTGGAGTTATGTTTGAGTCTCGAGGGGTACATAAGTATTAGATGATGGGGTCAATGTGGGAATTAGTGGCAAATTTTAGGGAGAGGATTTCTAGTCTTTCTTCAATGGTTGGGATTTGGCAAGTTTCGTACAGAAGGGTATTGGGTGGATTATAAAGTGAGTTGTTCGGGTATCTGATTTTTCTTAAAACTCTAAGTGTTCTCAGGACATTAGGACGTAGATTGTAAAACAGGATAGGCGCGTAATCAAGCAGGGGTCGACAGATCATTCTATAAATATGTATAGCAGTGGCTGTCGAGATACCTTGATTCTTGTACGTTAATGCTCTAAAGTATCTCGCCCTGCTCTTTATACTAGTTTTCAGGTTTAGGGAGTGTTTAATGAAAGTAAGTTTGGGATCTAGAGTTACACCTTGGTATTTGCAGGTGGGAAAGGGAGATATGGGGTAGTTATTAATTGTAATTTGGAATGGGAAATTATTGTGCCCATGGAAAGGAATAAGTAGTTGGGTTTTATTGGGATTGATTGAGATTCTCCATTTGGCGAACCAGGTTTGTCATCTATCAGCCCCTGCAGAGTGTTAATAGGTTTTAATATGGTTGGAGCGTGGGCAATGAGAGCAGCGGATATACAGAGGGATTAAAATAGTGAGGGTTAGGATTATATAGGTCATGAACAATTTTTTTGTAAAATAATGAAGATAGGGGTAAACCTTGAGGCAAACCTTGTTTGAGATTGAAGATGTAGGAGAAGTTGTTATGGATTATGACACTGATGGAACAACTCAAAAGGAAACTGTCGAGGATTTTGATCAGATGCGATGGGATTCCTAAGGAGTGGCATTTGAAAAGCACACCTCAATGCCATACTGAATCATATGCTTTATGGCTGATTTTTTGGCTTCGAGGTGTGCCGTTTGGCAGTTAGACGTTAGTATTGATAAGGGAAGGGCAGTGGAATGATGTTCTATGAACCCGAGCTGGTTGAGAGGGGTTTTGTGTTGAACGTGGGTATACATTATTCTCTGGAAAATGGATTGAAAAACAACTTTCCAAGTACTGGGAGAAGAGTGATAGGTCTGTAGTTTGCTACAGATTCCGGGTCGTTTCTCGGTTTCTGTATACAGGCCCCCTCTTCCATTCCTCGGGAAGTTGGTGAGAAGAGTAAACAGAATTAAATAAGAGGCTAATTTAATTGTGTATGGACTCGGAAAGGGACTTTAGAATGGACCTGGGAATGTTATCATAACCGGGCGAAGTGTTTTTACCATTGTGCAAAAGGTCATAAAAATCTTCCTCTTCTATAACGTTGGTAGTTTTGATTAGGATTTTCTTAAATGAATGGTACGAGGTATTAATTGTTTGTAAGAAATCTTTATCCTAACTGTCTTTGTCGAAAATAATTGATTAAAATAGCTGGCAAAAATATCCGCTTTTTTTGGTTTCTGTTATTGTTTCATTTGTTCTCAGATCTTGTATTTGTTGCATGTAAGCTGTTTTTCTGTACTTGATATTTTTTTAATATCGTTCTGGAACTTCTTACCTCGCAGACATTAATTTTCGGACAGCTTTTTATCCAATGATCCTATTTATATTCATTTGTTAATTGTTGTATGTCTTCGTTGAGTCTTTTAAATTTTATAACTAATATTATTGTTGTTTTATTTACAAGTATTACCATCAATAATTTTAATTTACGAGGGATTCGATAAAATTGTAATTAATTTACTGTTTTTTTTTTTTCGATTGTTTGAATTTTTAAAGTTACAGTTTCCAGTGTGTAAAATTTGAAAGGTAAGAAGCTGAATATTCTCTAATTATAATTTGAAAATAAAGACGATGATTTTTTTAAATATATTCTCTACATCTATTTAGATTTTTTCGTTATTTTCGAGAAGCACTGTATTTGGTTTATATTCTTCTGTTCAGGGAATATTAATGTAATTTTATGTTTGTATTATTTCAATGTTTCAATTGAGCGGCTACAATATATAAACCGGTAATTTAATTATTTTACAAGAGCTATGTATAAATAATCCCTGCCTATTCTTTTTGTATTTTCATCTATTGCGTTTGTTCATACTTATTCTTAATTTTAATTTTAATGTTTCAAAATTTATAGGGATCCAAAAACTCCAGTGAAGATAACCCTACTTCCGTTTTACGGAGGCGCGAAGGGCCAAACCTTACAAATCACCGAAACCGCAGACGGCACCGTCACCACCAGCATCATTCAAGCCACACTGAGCAACGTAAATACAGAAGAATCCATCTTCGAATTAGAACACCCGGAGCTGCCCTCGCGCCCCGCAGAAAGCGACTACGGCCAAAATATCAAAAGCATCCATCAAGCCGCTCTCAGTATCCTGAAACTACAAGAAGCCGCGAAGAAAGCCGCGCTTAGCGAGCAAGAAGAAGTCGATTACAAAGAGCAAGTTGAGTCACTGAATCAGTCCGCGAATAATTTATCGAAATTGTATGGAGGGGATGAGGAGGACGATGAAAACACCGGGTTAGCGCCGTGGTTCGCCAGGAAGAAGGCGGCGGTTATTAAGAAGGATAAGAAGAAGGAAGAGGAGGAAAAAAAGAAGAAGGAAGAAGATAGGAAGAAGGAGGAGGAGAGGAAAAGGAAAGAGGAGGAGTTGAAGAAAAAGAAGGAAAAAGAGAAGGAGAAGGAAAAGGAGAAAGAAGGGGAAAAGGAGGAACTTCTTGCTGATGATGATGCTGTTTCTGTTAGTCTTCCTCCAGATGATGCTTCTGTTGCTGAAGCAAAACCTGTTGGGTTAGCCGTAGCCGGTATGTATTAGAACTATACTAATTTTACCTTAATGTTTTATATGTAATTATACAGGGTTATTATAAATGATGGATCCATTTTTAAAAATGCGTATTTGTTAAAGTACAAATCCAAAATTAACAATCTTTCTAGCCACGAAAAGAGGAAGTGCAACGTTTTTTTAAGTATCAGTTGTCAGTGGGATGGCTTATGTACTGCACACAGTTTACTGCGTGCTTTAGTTCGCAAAAAGTGAGTCGCAAATTGTAGTGGGCATTTCGCTCCAAATTCGTTATTGAACCACCAACTAGAAAATCCATTAGGACAGGCCGACCGTGTGTTTTTGAGAATGATGTCAAACGTATTGAAGAAAGTTTTGTTCGCAGTTCAAGTAAGTCTACGAGTAGAGCTAGTAGAAAACTTGTAATACCCCAATCAACTGTATGGAAAGCACTTCACTGTACGAGGCTTTTTGAATGAATTCTTTCATCATCGCTGGGGAAATCCACCGAGACCTCCTTATCTTACCCCATGTGACCCTTCTTTATGGAGTTATGTTAAGGAAGCTGTTTACTTCCCGCCTCTATCAACAACTCTGAACGATCTGTGGAACCATATCACTGCTGTCGTGCATCAAACGGTATACATATTGAACATTTATTATGTGTTTAAAAAACCTTTGAAATTTCCTATTTTTGTAGCTACAAAGTTTGTTAATTTTGGATTTCTACTTTAATAAATACGAATTTATCAAAATATATACAACATTTATAATAACCCTCTATAAATTTTAATGTGTATATTTATTTTCATAATATTAATGTTAAATAATTTTAATGATGTTAACATAAATGTTCTTCAGAGCCTATTAAAATCATGTCGGAAATTATTCTATTTATATGATTTAATTGCATACAACAAAGTAAAAGTTGAACCAGTTGGTTACAATATGTTATACAATTTTTCAACAATGATTACAAATTTCCATAAATTACATTTGGGTAATTATTTCATGAGATGATTTAATTTATCTTATTATAATAATATAGTGATATATTACCAAAATGTTCTGTTAAAAAAAATATGCCTACTTCATATATTTATATGCTAGGTAATATAAAAGTGTATAATTATTAACTCTTCCTAATTGGTTTAAGATAAAAAAGTTTTATGAGTTTTCTGCAAATTTATTTTTTTACATACCTTTATTTGTTTAAAAATGGAATAGTAAATGCACAATACAAATATGACGTATACTTATTTGTGTCAAATTTTTCATGATATTTAATATTATCGATTTTAAAAAGTACTGATAATTTAAATAAATAAATACACATATACAATTCTGTTGATCAATAACCATTAAAATATATTTATTTAAAATCTTATTCGTGGATTCGTTTGAGAATACAATGGAAATTACAGTTATACGGCAAAAAGTATAATTGATGAGAATGTAGCGAGAGTGTGGGTTAAGAGCAAATCGTCCGAAAAGTTAAATAATGCGTCGATCGATTATGTATACATATTTTCTTAATATTATTGTAAAAATTTGGAGTGCTTATCGTTCTACGGAACGTCGCAAATGTACGCGGCAAAGCTTTTTATGAAATTCTGGTCCATTTTGGTAATATTTTTTTATTTGTCTTAAGTATTCTGACATAATTGTAGGCGGGTTTGTTTTGAGATCGTCGGCCAATTCATATTTTACACCTCGCTGCCAGTGCTGAATCACACGCAATGTTTGAAAACAGGGGCATTGAGGGCGCACTGGTTTGCCCTAATTCTGTGTAAAGAGAAAACACTTTTACACTGACAGTGTCTTAAAATACCGTTAATAACTACCTATTCATTTTTATTTTTTTTTTAATTGTTGTCCCTTTTCTTACAAATAATGATGAGCGGGATTACTTGGTTAGCTGGTTCGGTCGGTGATGACACTGGATGTACTGGAAGTAACAGTTTTCGTTGGTTGTAAGGCATTGGAGAATTTAACTTAGTTGAATGGAGAAACTGCACTCTGAGTTTTCTAGGCTCTTCGTAAGGTACAAGTGAATCGTCACAGAGTTGGTGAATTAGGCTGTTTTTATTTTTTATTTTTAAGGAAAATTGCACTTTGGGGTTTTTAGGCTCTGCGTGAGATACAAGTAGCTCGTAGTGAAAATTGGTTAACTTTGATATATTTTATGAATTTTACACTATTTATATACAATTCTTATTTACATACACACCTAATCTACATGTTATCTACGAAAGAGACAATGTGATGCCGCTGATAAATCACGTCCGGTGAGTGCGTCTTTGGACGATTGATAACGCGTATCTGTCGTACGCCAAGCTGCTTGTGTTACTAAGCGCCTCTGTTAAATTAGACATGTCCGGGGCCTTGGGGTTAAGTTGCCACAAATTCGATGACGGGAAGCTTCCATTGGGTGCGATGGTTTTTCAGATACCAAGTTCTACAAGTCAAAACTAACAATGTGAGAAGGATAACGGTTATCATCAGGATGTAATTCCTTGTTTTATGGTGGTACATGGTGCGCCATCCTGTTGTCTGGTTGGATCCAAACTGAGTTTCCCGGCCAATAATCTGGCTGACCGAATGTGATGAGACATACACCGTTTCTTATGGGTTTATTATTGATATCCATTTCCATTATAGCGACTGGTCCCTTGCATCGTTGTCCTCCTGTTTTGGGTTTAAAGTAGTCGATGCTTTTTAGTGTCAACTGAAAATTGGTCTGTGATCAGTAATAATCCAGTATTATTTAGTAGTATTTTCGTTCTCTCATCTGAACAGATGACGGCCACTGTCTTGCTTTCGTTTTTTTTATTATAAATATCCATGTGTTATATGTTAACATTTGCTTCCAGATAATAATGCTCAAAGGGTGTAAACATAGTTCCATGTTTTAGTGAACAATCTCTAGGGCACAATTCGTTTTGGCATCTAGCTATTGAATGTGCGATGGGTTGCATCTTTGGGTATTTTCCGTAATGTAAAAGCACTCTTTTAAATATATTAATCCCAACTGCGCTAATAGAATTCCATTCTGAACTTGTCTCAATCTGAAAAATGCCTTTGTAGGGGTAATTGGTCCTAAGAGTAGTAGCATTATCCAATGTATTGCAACTGGTAACTTAGCACTTGACTTCTTCACTGATGTGGAAGTGTTAGTTATTAGGTGCGATGTTATATAAAAAGAATTTGAAAATAATTAATTAATAAACTATTTTCCCTTTATCTACTGTCACATAAGTATTTTAACAAATGTCTAATAAGACACATTTGCTGTTGCATAAAAATAACATATTGTATAATGCAACAATTTTTGAATAAAATAGAATAGAATAGAATAGAATAGAATAGAATAGAATAGAATAGAATAGAATAGAATAGAATAGAATAGAATAGAATAGAATAGAATAGAATAGAATAGAATAGAATAGAATAGAATAGAATAGAATAGAATAGAATAGAATAGAATAGAATAGAATAGAATAGAATAGAATAGAATAGAATAGAATAGAATAGAATAGAATAGAATAGAATAGAATAGAATAGAATAGAATAGAATAGAATAGAATAGAATAGAATAGAATAGAATAGAATAGAATAGAATAGAATAGAATAGAATAGAATAGAATAGAATAGAATAGAATAGAATAGAATAGAATAGAATAGAATAGAATAGAATAGAATAGAATAGAATAGAATAGAATAGAATAGAATAGAATAGAATAGAATAGAATAGAATAGAATAGAATAGAATAGAATAGAATAGAATAGAATAGAATAGAATAGAATAGAATAGAATAGAATAGAATAGAATAGAATAGAATAGAATAGAATAGAATAGAATAGAATAGAATAGAATAGAATAGAATAGAATAGAATAGAATAGAATAGAATAGAATAGAATAGAATAGAATAGAATAGAATAGAATAGAATAGAATAGAATAGAATAGAATAGAATAGAATAGAATAGAATAGAATAGAATAGAATAGAATAGAATAGAATAGAATAGAATAGAATAGAATAGAATAGAATAGAATAGAATAGAATAGAATAGAATAGAATAGAATAGAATAGAATAGAATAGAATAGAATAGAATAGAATAGAATAGAATAGAATAGAATAGAATAGAATAGAATAGAATAGAATAGAATAGAATAGAATAGAATAGAATAGAATAGAATAGAATAGAATAGAATAGAATAGAATAGAATAGAATAGAATAGAATAGAATAGAATAGAATAGAATAGAATAGAATAGAATAGAATAGTATAGAATGAAAAAAAAACAGATTATCCCATATCGCATTATGCTTTTAAAATTAGCAATGTTTTTAGAATGCTTTTGTCCAGATATTTTGACAGTTCTCTTAAGCCATAAATTACCGAGTTTACCTTCTTTACGGTTTTGTGTATGTGCTCACGCTAGCTGACTTTATCATCAATCTCAGCGCCAGAGAATTTAACAGAATATGATAGTTCAACAGAAGCGCCGTTAAGATGAATTGATTTTGGTATTTCTATTTTATTGTTTCTATTGAATACCAGAACATTCGTTTTTTGATTATTAATTATTAATTTATTTCTGTTGAGCCAGTCATTAATGTTAATGAATAAATAATTAGCATCTGTTTCCAGTTGTTGCATATTATTGCCAGAGATTAGTACGTTTGTGTCATCTGCATAATTGATTATATTTTGTTTGTTGTTATTTATGACTGAAATAAGATCGTTAATGAAAAGTATAAAGAGGGTAGGTGCGGTCAAGCTTCCTTGGGGTAAACCGGTGGTTATCACAGATGTTTGTGATTGGGCATGTTCTCCGTTTTTTTTTTCTATTACACCCGCTGGGTACGGTTGCTTAGATAAGATTTAAACCAGTTGTAAGCGGTACTTCTTATTCCATTTTTCTCTAATTTTGCCAATAAGATGTTATGGTCAATGCAATCATATGCCTTTGTTAAGTCTATGAATATACCTATATACCTATATTTTGTAGAATATCTTGTATAAAATCATAAATGGCGGTAACTGTAGATTTTCCTTTTCGATATCCATGTTGCATTTTATTTATTATGTTAAATATATTAGAGAAATTGTTTAGTCTGTCGATAATAATGTTCTCAATTATTTTAGAAAAAACAGACAATAGACTAATTGGTCAATAATTTTCAATTATAAAGGTGTTGTCTTTTTTGTGGACGGGCTTTATTATTGTAGTTTCGAGTTTAGTAGGGAATATACCATGAGACAGTGAATTATTAACTATGTGCGTTAGCGGTGTTATTATTTCTGTGGCATAAGTTTTAACAACATTGCTAGGTACGTTATTATAGCCACAAGCTAATCTATTTTTTTAGTTTGCTGATTGTGTTTAGGCAAAAAATAAAATAAAAGTTACGTAATATGAGGGATTTGATCCCTCGTCAATATCGCCTTATATAATTGAAAAATTGTAAATTAAATTAATTAAAAATTAAACCTCTGAGATCCTCGACTGAAATGAACCCAGAGGTCGTATCTGGACAGGCAGGTCGCAACATTGTTCGATAAATTGTTTTGTGCAAAAAATCATTTCAACTCGGATTTTAATAAAGCTTCGCTGGCTATTAATAATAATAGAAAAATAATAATTGTTGTATCGATTAAATTTATTGGTTCAACGTAGGCTTGTCGGATCAAAAAACTGTGCTGGTGTTAACGCCATTACACCCCCTGGATTATTGCCGAGACCACATAATGGTCGTGAATTTGGGCATTCTTCTATTTGGTATAGTAGCGTGCTTATTTCCTGGAAAGTTATTGTTGTGGATCCAATAACTTTTTTAAGATGATGATGTCCTTGGATTACTGAGCGACGTTCTTCTTGGGGCTAGACATGGCTGGATGACGGTAGATGATCTGGTCCACCAAAGTGTGTTGAAAGTGCTGGTATGAAACTCCGGGTTGTTTCTTGTTAATTGATATTTTCTTGCAATTCCTCCGAGTTTTCAAAATCCTTGATTTCCTGCCGAAAATATTTTGCTGCTTTAACAAAGTTTGTGCCATTGTTGCTAAACATTTTATGTGGTCGACCACGTCTGGCCGTAAATCGGTGGAATACTGTTATGAAGTCATCATGTCACTGACAACCTCTATGTGTACAGCTTTCGTTACGAGGCAAACAAGCAATGTGATGTATCCTTTATACGACTTATCCGCACGACCTTTTTTGTTCTAATATCTATTGGTCCTGCGTAGTCAAGCCCTGTGTGTATAAACGCTCTTGTATGCGCTACTTGAAAGTTGTGCAATTAATTGAGCGAAACCTTAGCATTGTATCGTATACACGTTAGACTAGATGATGTGTTTCCCTGCGTTATTTTTTTATATTAGGAGTCTAAAATTTCCTTCGAATGTATGCTGTAGTAGCTTCAATTCCTCCATGTGGTGTATTTTTATGTGCGTCTTGGACAATCAGCGTTGTGAGGTAGTGTTTTGTTGATAATATTATTGGATGTTTTTCCTCATAAGGAAGTTATGCTTTTGCCAGCCGCCCGCCAACTCTAAGAAGTCCATGTTCATTCAGATGTTCAACGTTTTTATATAGCTAGTATTTTTCACTTATTGCCCTTAATCCATGTGAGAGAAATAGTAGAATCTGACCACGCATGTGAGGCTGTGGTTGCAACTCATTGCAAATCTATTTTAGTAATTTGGCAAGCAATTGTGCGGCATGAAGTTCAAAACGGGGAAGGGTAACCTTTATTTGATTGGACCTTTGATTTTTTTTAGAAGTGTGATATTTGTTTGTCCGTTTCAAATGGTTCTGTCATACACCACAACATAGGCTTTTTCAGATGCATCGCTTAATCTATGTAGTTCCATTCTATATGTTTAATGTCTTCTTGAGATTTTCAGTTGTTCGATACCCGAAGTTGATTTGTTAATGGTTGCCATTCTTTCTTGTGTGGGACCGAAACATCTGTATCTCAATCTATGCCAGTTATTCAGAGTTTTCAAATAAGTAATTTTACTTTGATGTTGATTGGAGCGAGCCATTTCAATGGTTAACAGATTTTGGGGATGAATTACTCTCTTGGGGATTGTGATTGTCCACTGCATATACGTTACTTCTGTTCTGGTATTGAAGATGTTTAGATTGTTATGGGTTATTCATCGCTTCAAGCTAAAGATGTGAGGTCGGTACCAACTACAATTGAGTGTGATGATAACCATGTCAAATCTTGCAAAGATACAGTGATGTGCACTGCTTATAATTGTAGTATGATACACAATTCTAGCATATTCCTTGGTCTTTGGCGATTAGATTATTTTTATGTGGAGTCTTAGAGGCGAATTTGGAATAGCAACTCAGTTCATGTTGATGATTTCACTCTTATTGAGAAATTCATGTATTTTTTTCATGGGAGGTTTCCAAGAATTCGTAAAAGATTATGTTGGTCTTTTCATCCCATTTGCGAATAACTAATCTTCCTACGATTCCATCCCAGGTTGATGTGTCGTAATCTATATTAGAAAGGATTTGTAGGCAATCTTTACTTACATCATGTAGTTTTTTTAGTTTTCAATGGTGCGTTTTGTTTACTCTTTTTTATCCACTAATTTATCTATTACTTGAGCGACAAGTAGACGTTAATTATTATAATGTCTTTCCAATGTTTTCCAAGCAATTTTCATGGAAATATGAATAATTCATTGAGCGGCTTCTCTACGTAGATACCCTTTGAAGTACACTTTTTTTTTCAATATTAGATAATGTGTTGTTTTGGTGAATAATTGTCTAATATAATGTACTGAAGTTAGCCCATTTTTGTAACTACCATCATATGTGGGAATTCATTTTTGTGGCATTTGCATTAATGGACGATTATGTTATGAATTGTTCTCTTAACATTCTTAAAGATCAGCACACATTTTCTAAATAAACAATGCTTCATAGTCTTCATTATTGATGGACTCGTTATTGCTGGCTAACCCAAGCAGTAAATTGTCCACTTACAACCATATGCTTTTGATATTGGCCATCCACGAGTTAAGTTTAGCTTTGTTAACGGATGTTTTACAAACTTGATCGAGGAGAGTATTTAGTATATTCATTATCATAGTTAATCCTGTCGTTCTTGTATCTTGTGTAGGTGTGTCTCGCTGTGGCGTAGGTATCGAGCCTCCTAGAGTATCGCTATTAGCACTAGCCAATACTACTTCAAATTTTTTGCTTAGAATATCTTAGTAGTTGTCTCAAAATATGGATGAGTCGGTTGAGCTATCCTCATGCATTCGGTGTGGAGATTTTTAATTTGAGCAAAGTATGAGTTCAAGTTTTCTACCAGAATTTTGCGACGATTTCTAGTAGTTGTTGTTTTTGTTAATTCTTAATGCATTGCTTTCATTTGCTGTTCCAATGTCTCATGTTTTGCTAGCTGACTTAAATTATCCATGTTGGCGGTAATATTGCTTGTCTTGTTAAGCTTCTCCTGTGGAAGCTTTATTTCGATGTATTTGTAGAAGTTGCTTGGTATTTAAGCTTTTCGTCAAACTGTATATTTGAATCGTGTCGTTGAACCTGATGTAGCTCGTGTCCGATGTGTTGTAGAAATTGCTTGTTCTTTAATCTCTCGAACGGAAGCTGTATTTCGATGTAATGTGGAAGTTACTTCTTGTTTAAGACTTTGTTGAGAGGTGAATCTTCTTACACAGGTTATAATGCCGTGTGGCGATGAACATTGTACTCAGTTCAGCCATTCATGAATGTGAACGAAGCTTGGTGGCAAACTGCGTTGAAATAATTCGGGGCGTAAATCCGAACTACCAATTTACTGAGAGGATGATGTTCACTTTCTGATGAAAAGAAAAATTAATTAACTCCCTAGAGTATCATAAATTTCATATCTGGTTCGAAGGACGTTTACACATGGTCCTTCGCTTCGTTGATGAGCGGGATTACTCACAGTGAACTGGTGTGAACCAGGTTTTAAGTTAGCAGAGAGTTTACTTATTTTAAAGAAGAATTATACTCTGAGGTTTTTAGACTCTTGATGAGATACAAGTAGCTCACAGTGAAAGATGGTTATCTCTAATTTATTTCCTAAATATTACACTATTTATAAACAATTCTTGTTTGCATAAACGCTTAATCTACATGTTATCTAAGAAAGAGACAATGCGCTGCCGCTGGCTAGCTCCGTTGCCGATTGTGAGTCACGTCCGGTGAGTGTGCCTCTGGACGCTCGATAACGCCGAGCTGCTTGCATTGCTAAGCGCTTCTGTTCGATATGAATTGGACAATACCAAATAAATGATTGTGTTCGAAAAGGTGGCCGAATAAGAAACGAATTTGAGATAGATCTTCAAATTTTATTAAATCATGAAAGAAAGCCAACTTTATTTTTTATACAGCACGAGTATGAAAACTACTCATTTGACAGTATATTATTTTGTACATTTGATAGTGAAGTTATTTATATAAAAATATTGCTCTATAAAAGCTAATACCGACGAATAGTTGATGACGGATTTCCAGCCACGGATTTTGGTATCCAGCGTTTTCACCAATTACAACGAAACTGTTATTAATGAGATATTAATCCACAATGACTACTCTATTTAAGACGTCTATGAATAAATGATGCTTCGGTAGGCATAATAGATGAGAATATATTATAGAAATGGGACCTTCTATAAAAAATAACCTGATTATATATTTGTTCCTCAGAATGCTTAAAAGACAAAAATGATTTTATTAACATTACTCCCAATTAAATTGAATATTTCTTCTAGGTATTGGTGGAGTAGCAGCCAGCAAACCTATAGCGACAGCAGTCGTGGGCCCGGGAGGTTTAGCCATCGCCAGACCAGTCGGTACCGCTATAGCAGGTGTATCTCCTGACCAAGCTCTAGTACCAATATACGCAGAAGGGTATATAGTTCCTACGAAGAAAGATCCGAAGAAAACTACTCATGGAACTGATTATATCAACAAAATTATTAGTAAATATCATCAAATTTAAAGGTTTTTTTATTATTTTATAAAAAAATAGCTGTTATTACTGTTGAAATTGTAATGAATTTATTTATTTAATTTATTTCATTAATAAGACACATCTTTTATATTTATTGCCATTTTTTATAATGCCATAAAACAATATTTGCCATTTTATTTTTTTAATAAATACACACCATTTAATTGTTGCATTGAATTTTATTTCCTTATCAAGAGTATATTTTTTATTTTATGTATCTCAGGGAGAAAAATATTTTTCTTCATCATGTAATGAAATAATTTAATACACTTAATTCGTCTTATTAGTGACTTCTATACCAACTTTGCAAATTAACGTTATAATAAATGAAGTTGAACCAAATATTGCTACATTGATTATTGTTATTCAGAATGATTATTACTGTTATGCAATATTTAGATAATAAATTATAATATTTGTATGCCACCCTTTACTTGATTACGCCGCCATTGCTTACCATCCCTACCCAGTCACCCTTAAAAACATGCAAGTCAGTGAAAGAGCGGTCCTATCAGATTCTGGAGTATCATCGAATTGTGTTCAATTTGTTGGGACAACAATTCAATTCGATCTCTTTTCAATATTATTAAGATTTAGAAAGCATAAATAGATAATTTCAGTCGGCATTTATTGAATGTACCGATAATTTCTGATAAATCCTACAGAAAAGTCTTTACAAAGAATTCTATGGATAGATTCTCTAAATAAGCCATTACAGTGTTTTGAGTTAAATACTGTACATACGGCACAGCTTCCGCTTCTTTTCTGGCTACTCGTTGCGTAAAACAACTGGCCATTGAGAATCGAGTGGCAAATCCTATCGCAACATCGATCATAGAAGATGATCATTATGTGGATGACCTCTCAACAGGAACTGATATAATTGAAGAAGCAATCACAATCAAAGCTGACATTACGTTAGTGCTCAACTCGGTGGGCTTCCCTTTGCGAAAATAGCCGTCAAACGACAACTCGATTTTAAAGAATTTGTCTTCCAATCAAACCAACCTTGTTGATCTATGCAATACTGACAAAATAAAAACTCTTGGAGTTGTGTGGAATTGCGAAACTATTAACTTTCATTATTTAATTTTAGAGTTCTCAAACACATGGGTTGCAAAAAGATTCATAATATCCAGTATATCACAAATATATGACCCCCTCGGTTTATTGGCTCCTATAATAGTAGTTCCAAAAATTGTAATGAAACAATTATTTCAAACTAAATTAAATTATTATGAATCCACGTCTGATCTGCATACAAAATGGTTATATTTTCTTACAGATTTAAACCATCTTCATCGTATCAACTATGAAACGTGCGTATGCGAGTATCTACAAGATCGCTTACATTACATATTTGTATATTGAATCAATTGACAGATATGGGAGGATTCACATGCATTTACTTTGTGCTAAATCAAAAGTTGCCCCCCTTCATAAAATACTTATCATGATAGCACAAAATAATTGCTTCTTAATGAAAAAAATATGAAAAGGCTAACCAAAAATTCTCTGCTCTCATTAAATCCGATACTTGATGATGAGGGAATATTTCGTGGAGGGGGTCGATTAAATAACAGCTCATTTGACTTCAATCATTTACATCGAATTATATTACCACCCAAGCATAAATTAAAATTCTTTACTGAAACATTTACATATGAATAATATGCATTGCGGTCCCGAAATACTACTAACACTAGAAAGGAATCATTATTGTCCATTAAATGGTAGAAACGCATGTACAAAAATAGTCCACAATTGCCTTAAGTGCTTTCGAACAAGGCCCACTCAAATATGTCATAAAATGGGAGGGTGACACCATGCCCTACATTCGACATATGTGAAGAAAACTACATTGGCCCAATTTTAATCAAAAACAAAAAAGGGTAGAGGTGCAAAAACTGTAAAATCTTACATACAGTTAATAGGAGACTTAACCACAGATGTATTCATAGCAGCATTGCGTAGATTTGCAGCGAGACATAATCTGATAATAGTAAAAATGTCGTTGGTACTAAGTCACAATTGCCTGACTTAATTTCAAAATGAAATTATTTCAGCCATGAGGGAGAATAAAATACACTGGCATTTCTTACCACCGCGTTCCCTCATTTTGGTGGTTTATGGGAGGCGGGTGTTAGATCTGTTATAACTCATCTTCGTCGTACTATTGGTGATGTGTTGTTAATATATGAGGAGTTATTGACTTGTTTAATACAAATAGATGCCGTCCTCAACTCATGTCATTTGACTCCTCTTTCAAACAATACCAACGATTTAGAGCCCCTGGACATTTCCTGGTTGGACGACCGTTAAATGGCTTTCAGCATCCTGATGTGAGCCATATACACGAGAACAGATTTGACGTTGTCAATTAATGCAACGAGTTCCCCAACTTTTTTAGTCCCGATGATTCTGAGAATATTTGTCTAGTATTCAATGCCGATTGAAGGGGAAAGGGGATACACAGGATAGCATCAATGTCGGAAACATGGTTCTCATTCGAGACGACAACCTGCCACCCCTTCAATAGATATTTGGCCGAATCGTCCACGCGCATCCAGGGGAAGATGGAGTAGTTCGTGTTGCATCCTTTAAAACTATTATCGGAATTAAAAGACGCTTAAAGAAGTGTTTGTGCTTCTTACCCATATGCCAAAATCAATTTATACATTGACTGTGTATTTTACATCTTTGCATATATATATTTTTCTTATTTATTCTTCTTATTCCACCATAAGCCTTTTTTTAAATAATGACTTAATGTGACATGCATTATAAGAAGAACTGTGGGGTAATACTTTGTGATTTATGTTTGGTGATAACTTTCTATGAATTGAAGTTTTGATAGGATATTATAATTGGTTAAGGGACGATTTCTTGGGAAGGTTGTGGATTCTATCGGTGATAGAGGTTGTATTGATACGGTCGTTCAAAAGGGCGTTTGAGGGATAATTGAGTGGGTTGAGTGGGTGATGAATTTTGGTAATGAATTAAAAATGTCGAACACTTCACGTTTTGCGTGTCATATTTGCATAGGGGCCATGGTACTCTTTTCTGAATCATTTCAATGTTAGTATATGGATGTAATTTTAGTATAATTTGAAAATCACGATTATAAATGAGTCCTGATTTTGAAAATTAAAGGCACAATAGGAATATGTATTAAAATCACGACTGAGGAGAAATTGATACTTGTTTAAAATAATTACATATTTCTCTTCAATAGAATCATACAATGAAACCTCTTAATGATTGTTCCTTTAAATATATAATCAGTTGTTTTACTTTATTTAGGAGATTTCATGGACAAAGACCTTTTGGTCTTTTGGTATTGTACTAGTATACATTTTTGAATCTAATATATTCGCTCTGAGGTTGCCCGAGTCCAATGCAATATTAGTATATTTAAAAAAATTCTGTGTGAGTTTCATCACTTGAGCAAACAGCCAGTGAGAAGTTGCCCGCGGATTTTCCAGTCTCGTATAAGTCCAGCGCCTTCACGATGTTTTTTTTAATTAATAGTTTATTGAAGTTATAATTAACTAAATATAATTAAGTAACTATTGGATATAGGGAATTGCAACTTTAACATTATACATGCACTTTTTAATCATGAACTTAATAGTGTACTTACATTTAAAATAACTATGATGTTTGTCCTGAAACCATAGCCAACTTTTGTTTTTCTTATATCTGAATTCAACGGTATATCACACTTATAATTTACATATGCAAAACATTGCAACCGTTTTTTTTTGTAGAGAGTGAAATGGTTTCAAAAGTGACACATTTAGCATTATTTTTAAAACACCCTGAATAAAAATGTTTCACGTTTAAAATTATCGTTGCATAGATTTTTTTAAGAAATGACCACCTTCTATATCCACTGCCTCTGATCTCATGTAGAGAGGGTGCCAATAAATCTCCACTAGTTACCTCCTCCAATCCTGGAAGTAGGGCAACAAGTGGAGCTGTCGCAATGAGCTCAGTATCACGGCTACCGGCTAAAGTGTGTGTTGTGTCCCGGCAGGTTGGGATTAACTTTAAGTTGTTCAGGAATGAGCCGTTTATGCCGCCTAGAGCACTGACTATCAATTTGACAGTGTGGCCTAGGTATAACCTGCTCATATCGTACGAAATGTCATGATAGTTAGTCCGTGTTTCCTTCTCTTTCAAAAGTTTGTTGTAGGTATAAATAGAAAACAGTATTCATTCACTTGGTCACAGTTATTTAAATATATTAAATAAAAATGATTTGAAAATAATTAATAAATTATTTCCACATTTAGCTCTGTGACTATTGACTTACCTACGTAAGTACGTTAAACAAATGCACATTAAAACAACTACTTTCCGGGCAAATACCCATGCCGGACATTGAATTACATAATGTACACCTGCTGTTGCACATCAATAAAATATTGTATAATGCAACAAATTTTGATCCGCGCACGGCAGGTGAGGGTCGCCCTTTTTAATTAATTTGATTTAATTCTTTTTGTTTAATTTTATTTGGTTTTGATTTATATTGAATTAATTTGGTTTAATTTAATTTAAATTGATTTAGTTTAATTTGATTTAATATAACTGATTTAATTTTGCTGATTGTATTTGAATTAATTTAATTGATTTATTTTAACATCTATAAATTATGTAAGGAATAGCTGTGCTGACGAGCATTATACAATATTTTATTGATGTGCAACAACAGGTGTACCTTATGTAATTTAATGTCCGGCGTGGGTATTTGCCCGGGAAGTAGTTGTTTTAATGTGCATTTGTTTAATGTACTTACGTAGGTAAGTCAATAGTCACAGAGCTAAATGTGAAAATAATTTATTAATTATTTTCAAATCATTTTTATTTTATATATTTGTTATAGGGGTTTTTAGTTGGGATTTTTTTATCCCAACCTTGTGCATATCTGCTTAGCTCACTAAAGCTCTCTATTGTTTATTTTATTGCTGGGGTCATAAATTTTACGTATCGGGTTGTAAACTGAAACTTTCTCCTAATCCGGGAAAATTTAGTAATTGGTGCAAACCTGGTACTTTCACGGCTTAAGGGGTATTTTTGTGTTTACAACCCAGGTAATCCGTAAGGAGAAAATTTCGAGTGTGTGATTTAATTAATTACTTAATTAAATGAATCAAATCACGATCATACAAGCCGCTGCATATATTTATTTATAAGTGTATTTATTTTGTTACGAAAATGTAATTATGACCCCACGCAATTAAGATGTAACAGACAATAAGAGACCACACAAAAGTAATTTCAATTCGCTTTCGATTTTATTTTCTCTCTCTTTTTCTTTTTCTTTTGCTATTTCTGTTTGGCATTATTTTGCATCAAATGCACAACTTTTGCTTTGTGTAACTATAATTTAATAATATTTAATTATGTATAAATAATACACACTTGAATCAACCCTCTCAAGTAAAGGAGAAGAACACTCATTGTTCATTTCTAACCCGCGAATATATGTATACATTATATTACATTAATTTCGAAATATTAAATATTTATATTTTATTACTTTTATTAATATTTTATGTACGCGGGTTGGCGTCCGGCGCAAACTGCTACCTTATGGTGTGAGAGGTTGTGACAATACGCCTGCGCAAACCTCTTACGTCCAGTGACGAACCAATCAGAGGGCAGGGGCTTAACCACCACCAACCCCAAATGGAAGGGGTTTTCGGTGGTTAATAAAACCTATGGGGTTTGAGGGAGACAACAGTTAGTTTTGTTTTCTGGAATTTCTATAACAGTGGGTTAAAGTGAAAGTAGTGCGGAAATAAGTAATCGCGAACGGTTATTATAAGTTTTACTTACATTTGAGTGGTTGACTTGAATATGTTGTTTTTTTTTGTAATGTGTTTATTTTGTTTGTATATTTTGTTAGTAAACTTTGTTATTGTTTTCTGGAATCAAAGTTTTCCTTATTACACTCATTCAGTCCCATAAGAAATATATATATATATATATATATATATATATGTATATATGTCATAATTGCAAATTGGAAAATCCAGGTGAGTACTTTTTTACAAAGTGATTCATCTGCCGATGAATTAGCAGGTAACCAACAGGGTCCAATTCCGAAACGGGGCAGTTAATTTGTTGATCAAATTAATGCCTTAATACGGTTGCCGAAAATTCTAACACAAACATCGTTTTTAGTTGATGCTTGCGGAGGACTAGGTCAGGCTTGTTCGCTCGTATTCGCCTGAGCGTTGGGAATGAGAAGTTCCAATAAATACGGTAACTCTCATCTCAACCACGGACTCAATATCTCAATATCATCCGGAGCGTAAGGCTGTACTGGTGTTTCGTCGATACCGTACGAGTGCCTAAGATGGTGGTATAGCACTCGTAACGCCGCGTTATGTCTAAGGATGGAGTCCGAAGACGCATATGCTCTTCACGAAGATTGTAGATACATTATTGTCTCCGGTGCTCCGTGACACGTTCTACAGCGTATACAGCCATTATGTAGCTATTATGTTGTGCACACTGTCTTAGCAGACCATGTGAAGCCCTCAATTTCTGACTTCAGTCCAGCTGCTCGCAGAAAACCGAATGTAAGCTGCTTGGACAAGCTAAGATCTTCTATGTTCTTATAGAAGACAGAATGCATTGACTTGTCCATGTGGCGTTGAAGCGGTTTTCATCTCTCTCTTACTGGTCAGGGCTAATCGTAGTGATTTCTCTCTGACCATTTTAAAAGTCTAAGCCGAGGTCTTCTGCTGCCTTGAATATAAATGCTCTGGCCCCTGTTTGTTCATTATCTCGTACCACCGCAACTACTATGTCATATTGATGTATAGATAATTTAAAGTGGAATCAAATAAAAATATAATATATAGGGTAATAAATTTATAATAGCAAAGTTGATATAATTTCCGAAAAAATAGGACACTAGGTATATAGGAAAATAATTTTACATTATGCCTCTTTACTAGTCAAGCAAGTTTTATTAATAAACTAGTGTTGAATTTCTAACGACAGGGGAGATATCGAAGACGGGCACTTTGGTGTCCCACCCTGTATTTTTAAGTTCCATATTTTTTTAATCATTAATTATCAACAATCCAATATGAAAATAAGTAGCTGAATCGCCATAAAAACGTATATTTTGGACTATACAGGGCGTATAGATAGTAGCGAGTTGGTAAAATAATTAAAAAACAGAAAATATCTATTTAAATAAAAATGGTTGTCCTTTATATCCACACGTCAATGGCGCGATTGTGTTATTTTTTTAAATTTATTCCCATGTAGGCATTGGGTTATTGCTATAAATTGTATGTAACAATTAAAGATTATTTATATTCTCATTTAGATGGTTTCTTTATTCGTCATAATTGCCGCCCGGTTGATAGATTATGAAATTTAAACGATCAAAGATTTACCTCGCTCAATCATGCGATTTGATTTAGATTTATTTCTAAGAGGTTATTTGAAGTGATTGCAAAATTCATTGCTCGACAAAGTAAATTATATAAAAACTACATTATTGTAATAATGTAATAGAATTTTTCGAAAAATGAAAAAAAAAAGCTGCATTTTGATTTAAATATAAATGAATTCCAAAAAATCGGATAAATAATACATACGGTATGGTTTTATCGGGACTATATCATTTAATTAAACTAATAAAGATAAAAATTCATTTAATTATAGTATAGTCATTAAAAATTGAGCTATTTGAGCTTCAAATTTACAGTGCTCAATATATTCTTTTATTTTCTATAAATAAGCATTTCTTTACTTCATAATTATTTCAAGGTGCTATATTAGTTATTTTTTAATAATTTAATTAAGTTCACATGGGAATAACCATAACCGAATCAATGTAACAATACTATACAATTAATTTAATATTGATGTTATATGTTACTTTGTAAAATTATTGCAATTAAAGGTCATCGATATTAAATAAATAAAAATACAATTTTAAATAATCTACTCCTTTATTTATTGAATAAAAAATGCCGTATACGATTACAGAGAAGAGTTAAAGTATAATAATTTATTTATTCTTTTACGTTTGTAAAAAAATGTACGTGATTGGATTAACTTACAATCTAGTTCCATTTTCAAGCATCGTCGTCGCTATTATCTGATCGAATAAACCAATCCCCTCACGTAAGGCTCATGATTTTTATGTTACGACTTAGAATCCTTGATTAAATTAATAGCAAATAAATATTTTGTGAAAAAGTAAACACTGTTACGTGATTGGGATTTTTAGTTTTCACCGGCAATGAACAAATTGGTAATTTATAATCATTAACATAAAATAACTGAAGCAACGAAAAAGATTCTTTATTTAATTGAAAGAAATGTACAAATGCTGACTAAGTATATAAATAAATAATATTTAATATATATATATATATATTTTAAAAAAGGACTGTTAATATATGTATGATTTATTTATAAATGCGTTTATTAATACAATACAGAAACATTTTACGGATCTTTATAAGTGTAGCGAAATCGTCAATTGTTTTCCAGCTTTCCCAGGAAATCTATTTAAAAAAAAACCTGCATTACCTCCATATTGATTTTATTTTCATAAAATTACAAAATGGAGAAGAAATATATAGAACCAAATATATAGGGTTATTATAAATGTTGGGCCCATTTTTAAAAATTTGTATTTATTAAAGTACAAGTAAAAATTAACAATCTTTGTATCCATGAAAAGAGGAAGTTACAAAGTTGTTTTTTAATACATTATAAATGTTAAATCTGTCCACCATTTGATGTACGACAAATATCTACGTGGTAGCCAATCTCGTCCTACACATGAAAAAGTAATAAGGTTCGGCAGATTTTTCAGTTGTTGGTAAATGCGGGACGTAAACAGCTTTTTTACTATAATCCCATAAGAAATAGTCATATGGGATGAGATCGGAAGATCTCGATGGTCAGAAGTGCAGAATCAGGTCTAGAGCTGAGGAAAGAATTAACTCAAAAAGCCTGACATGGCTAGGTGGCAAATGGGCGAAACTCTTTGGTTGGTAAATGAAGTCGTGTGAATCTTCCATGACTTAAAGTGACAGTCATTGTTCCAACAAGTCCCGGTACGCTATTCTAGTTGCAGTTGTTTCCACAAAAAAGATATATAAACTTTTGAACGGGAAAAGGTATAAAACACGTGTATCTTCGATGAATCTCTCATGTAATGTTGAATGAGGATTTTGCAAACCTCATGCAAACATTAGGTCTGTTGACTTTTCCAGTAAGATTGAAACTTGCTTCATCGCTAAAAATTATACGCTGTAGAAACTCACCATCCTCGGCTGGGGTATTCCAAATTATCTACTAGCTTTATCGGTTGACATACTTCGACTGAGAACAAAATTTTCTTCAATACATCTGACATCATCTTAAGGCACATGCAGTCGGCCTATGTTTTTTTTTTTCATTTACACACACTTCTAGTTAAAATCGCTTAAACAAACTGATAATGGATTTTCTAGTTTTTAGAGTTGTTTACTTGGGAATTACCGGCGCTCTTCGACGTCTTTGGCAATTGGCGCTCAAGCGGAGGACATAATGAACATTTTTGATGTATCAAAAAAACTTTGAAACTTCCTCTATTTATAACTATTAAGATTGTTAATTTTGGATTTAAACTTTTGAGAAATACGTATTTTTGAAGATAGGTCCATCATTTATAATAACCCTGTATATTCTAAAACATTAAAATCGCATATTTTTTTTATTTTCACTTTACTCAAAACCAGATTTCGAAACAACCAAGAAAACGATGAAATCGTAGGTGAAATAAATAACAAAACATTTTGATTTTGATAGTTACAGAATTAAGAGAAGAGCGATAGACATTAGAAAGATATAGATGCACGGCAGGCTTAGTTATAAAGGAAAAATGTACCCAGAAAATAATAGATCTGCACCCCACACTTCACCACAGTGACGATTGAGGATGGATCGCAACGAAAATAAATGAAAAAAGTTTTGTCACATAGAAAATATTATTGAAGTTAAATATATGAGCAATAACTTATTTCCATTCTTTCGTCAATTAATAACTTTTAAAGATCCTTAAATAAATTTGTCATATCAGAACGTTGCATTTCTAAAAATCGCAATATTAATCCAAAATTCCGAAATTACCCACAAACACAAGTTGTTCATCTAACATTTCACCGTCTATTAAACTAAAATGCAATTTATTGAACCCTAGTTGAAATGCTTCTGGCCGCTAGTCGATTACTGTTTTATTTGGTTTCAAAATCCATATTTGAAATTGTTATTATGTTATTGATTAAATATTGTAAAAAAGCAGTAATAAAGATGTTAAATATGAAATATATGAATTTGTTATTATTATTGTATTATATACAGTAAACAAAGAAAAATAACGTGTAATTTTAATTACTACTCTGATTTAGTTTATATTGTAAAAAAATCATCAGTAATTCACAACAAATGTAACGCTATATGACAAATTATCTAATTTAACATGAAGCTTTGTATGCACAAAATCTATTAACCATAAATTAAAAAAAAAAATCAAATTTATAAAATGTAACCATAAACTAGTACAAGGTGTGCAAAATGTATAAATAAAGATAAATGATAAAACAAGTAAAAAAAAATTATCTAGGAATTACCATGAAAAAAAAAAAAAAAAATGAGACGGGACAAACATATAAATAATGTGACAAGACATAACGGTAAAATAATATTAGTACTGCATAACATAAAACACTTCTAACCAACGTACATAGCAGATTATAAATTAAAAATCAATTAAAAAATCATAATTAAATGAATAATAATAGGACGGAATTGGGGAATTGGCAAATAAGATTAATATTTCATCCATTTTAAATTAATATGCCGTATCTGCGTATTTATCAATCTACCATTTTTATATTGTGCTATTAGTTAGTGTAATCTAATCGTACATATTTTTATGTGACCCCTATCATGCATTTAAAAGTGACGGTATGTGGTAAATATTAATAGCTCCTATCTTTGCTTATATATTAATATATTGCATATTTTTATTATATTTATCTTCATAGTAAAGTTTAATTTAATAACAAACAAAAAATAGTAGTAAATTGTTATTGAGACAGAAGCAATATACCCTGGTGTTATACAAACAAAGTATTATTGTATGTATGAAATATTTTTTTTATAGAAAATAGCCATATTAAGGACACATAAAATGTGTAAATAATAATTTAAAACATGTCTTATTTGCTATAATCAGTTTATAATGATATTGTTTTCTATGGTTCGTCATCAGTGAACGTTTAAAGTCATACTATTAAAGAAATTCAATACTAGTAGAAACGCTATTTTAAAGTGATGGCTGATTATTATTATAATTAACTAAAATGTACCAGCCCTGAATTAAATAATTTTTATTTGCTAAATTCCCGAGGGAACGATCCAAACCAAAAGCTGAGCAAACGCGGCGCAAAAACAAATAATTAATTGCCAAAGCTCAAACAAAGAAATAAAAAGCATTTTTATATAAAAATTCCAAATAAACAAGAAAAGAGAAGAAATGTAGAGGCGAAATATTTAAAAACATCAAAAGCACACTAAGATCATAGACCAAAAGTGAATAGAAGAAGAATAAGAAGAAAAAAAAAACAGGCAAACATCGCAAAACAAAAATATAGGAGACGAAAGACAAAAAAGAAATTGGGAAAATTAGGAATCTATTGCAGGAAATGGTCGCAAAATAAAAAAAGAGAAATTAAAAACAAAAAAGATAATTCGCGCCCAGACCCCAGCCTATACTAGCATTAAGCCAAACAATTGCCAATAATCTTGATAACATATCCCTTCTTACTAAATTCTGTATTCCCCGTAATCCTATAAAACCTTCCTAAACACGAACAATCTCCAATCACCATTCATAAATTCATTTGTGCGAATCATCATGACAGTTCAGCTAGCTAGCAATTACAATTACATTACGAAAATGTATCCAAATATAATCACTCGTTCTTGGTGATTATATTTATATTGCACTTAGTATATATAATTTTCCGGCTTAAAAGTGAAGTTGATATTAACGAAATCATAAATAATTGTTAAGTTTTGTGTCTGGGTATAGCATCTTTGAGAGAAAGACTTTTTTCGGTATATTTTTCCTATTATTGATCACCGTCACCCTACCCAATTTTGTTGTGTCATTCCCTTATTACTTATAACACGATGTATAAATGAAAATATTTTATGATATAGCTCTTCAAATTAATAAATTGATAAATAAACTTATTTTTTGTCTTCATTAAATACTGAAATATTATTCAACAACACGTGTAATATGTTAAATTGTTTCGCGCCTATATTAATTGCGCACCTTCACGCGCAATCAAATGTACGCGACGACACCTCGCGTCCATAAGTCGGCTCAGCAAAGGCGCACCCCCCGAAGAGCCGGCGTGAAATCCAACACTGGTTTTGCGGTAAGCAAACATAAACAGGTCACAAATCTGTAAATAAACCAAATACGACGAATCATTTTTTGTAATAAAAATGTTATAATTGACCATTACGAAGAAATTGTAAATAAGGAAGTTTTCGGCATTTTAATATTCTATTTTTCAAAAACCGAAATTTTTAACAATACTTCCTAGTATCCATGAATCTAAATTTACTTGTTAAGAAAATATGCGACGCTTTATAATTAATAAAAATATAATATATTTTGAATTTCATCACGAATACAACAGTTTTAGGAGTTGCAATCTGAGAGTTTGATAACCTCGTAGGTTGTAACTGCATTTATAAAGTAATAAAAAAATCTCTATTGTAATTTAAAGAAAATATGTTAAGTAAATAAACACTTGTACACCTAATGAGAAGTAAAATATTTAGGATATACTTACTGCTACATAATTCACTTTGAATATGAATAGGTTATTAAAAATCTAACAATAAAATAAATAAAATACAGATTGAGCTGAATAAGTCTCTACTACTTTTGGGTTATCGGCTCATTTGCAAGAGAATTAAAAATTGAATATATTTAGATTTCTATGGTTCGAGTATATAGATTTCCTATAGTTGGATTGTAATGATTTTTTTTGCTGTTGATGTAAAAAGGTATGTTCTTTTTAATGAAAATATTTTGAAAATTCTGCTACTTCCGGTTATACCGGATTCAAAACTTTGCTATTTTAAATGGAACCCTATACTTTTTACTTCAAATTTGGATTATACGTATGTTTTATTACAAAATTCTGAACCTAACTGTTTATGAGATCTTTCAAAATTTATATAACTTTATATTTCTATGACTTCAGTCTACTTTGTGAAATAATATTTGAAATTGATGTATAAAAAATTAATAAGTTATATAAATATTGAAAGATCTCATAAACAGTTAGGTTTAGAATTTTGTAATAAAAACATATGACGTATAATCCAAATTTGAAGTAAAAAGTATAGGGTTCCATTTAAAATAGTTTTGAATCCGGTATAACCGGAAGTGGCAGAATTTTGAAAATATTTTGATTAAAAGAACATACCTTATTACATCAACTGCAAAATTCATATTCATATTCAAAGTGAATTATGTAGCAGTAAGTATTTCCTAAATATTTTACTTCCTATTAGGTGTACAATTGTTAATTTACTTAACATATTTTTTTTTAAATTGCAATAGAGATTTTTTATTACTTTATAAATGCAGTTACAATCTAAGAGGTTATCAAACTCTCAGATTGAAACTCCCCAAACTATTGTATTCGTGGCGAAATGCAAAATATAATAAATTTTTTATTAAGTATACTGCGTCGCATATTTTCTTAAGAAGTAGATTTAGATTTATGGATAATAGGAAGTTTTGTTGAAAATTTCGGTATTTGAAAAATAGAATATTAAAATGCCAAAAACTTCCTTATTTACGATTTCTTCGTAATGGTCTATTATAACATTTTTATTGCAAATACCTTTTTCTATCAAATACTGATAAAATACATAGGGTGCTCCATTAAAAAAATGCTTGTTAATAACTAGAAAATGCGATGTTCTTTTGTTTTTCTGATTTCTGATTGGTCGTATTTGATTTATTTACAGAAATACATTTTATCGAAATTTAAAATATATTTAGCCATTGAAATAAACAATATAATTTGTGAAACATTTAAGTTATCATTTTTAAAAACAATTTTAGAAAATTGTTTTTCTTTCATAGTCATTTATTTTCCTGTTATCCTGTAGTTCTGTACATAAACCAAATACGACCAATCTTCATGTAACATTTTTTCTTAAAATTAAGTCCCAAACACAATTTCAAAGTATTGTACACCTAATATAAATCACTAATTTCGTAACTCTAAATATAAATTTATTTGTTATTTAAAAAAATTGAATACGTAATAATAATTAGTATCCTTCATTTTTTCATTGCTATTCTTAAAATTCTGTCAACAATATTCTTCTAATTTAATATTATCAGGTGTTATTTTGTTATATACATAAAAAAAGAGAATGATAATCGTTTGAAAGTAAATATGAGATATCTATAAAATACTCAGGAAAGGGTAATGAATGAGTTTTGAGAGTTTTTATTTACTAATTTTCACTACTTTCTAACCCTGAAACAATATTCAAGAAAAGATGCATTTCATAAGAATATTTAATTTTATAAGTTGAATAAACACTCACGTTGAATCTTTGTTGTTTTCAATTGACTTACTTTTCATAACATCTACGATTTAGAGATTTTAATTTTTTACATTCTTCTTCAATTCAGTCATATTTTTTAAGCCATAATTAAAAAAAAATATCATTGATTAGGAGATCGTAATTTTGTTTTTGATAATTCAAGTCGAATAGAAGAGATAAAAAATAAAATTGAACTTTATAGTTATTTCACTATAATCTGTGAAAAATGGCATAAGAAATATTAATTTGAAAATATTTTTTATTTCGCTACTTAGGCCCTAGACCTAATAAACTGGCCACGAAGAAATGACGGAACCCCAAATGAGCCGATTAGTTGCAATCGCTGTCGTTTGATGAATTAGTGGAAAATTAATAAAAATTTCCGTAGCCATGAAGCGGTGTTTGTGAAAGATTTAAATTTTACAAACCGAGATAGCATACTGAAGAATCTCTAAAAGATTAGGCAGCTCGAGTAAAAGCGCTAGCTGTGCTTTGCCGATTTGACAACCAGCTCAACGTAGTTTTGAGAGATATTTTTATAATGGAGTTGTCGAGCCAACATATTTTAGAGAGACTGTTTAAAGAAAAACTGGATAAAACACTGGAAACCGCTATTCGCCTGGCCAATATAAAAGAAGTCTCGTGGCAACAGAAGACGGAAATAGAAGAAACGCCATATTGTTGAGCAAAAGAAGAAAGGATGCACACGTGAGTTCATCTCCACGAGAGGGAACGACGTCACATACACCTCATTATTCTAGGAACTATACATATAATTTATTTTTATTCAAAATAAATATCATATTTTATAATTTTAAGAAATTAAAAATAAGCTTAAAAAAATGTAGTTATTTTAAGGTAAGAAATAAAGAAGTAACTTGAAAAACTTTTCTGAAAACATTTCTTAAACTTTTAAAGACAACAATCTATATTTTCATTAATTCATTCACTAAATTTTTATTCAAAACCTTGTTTGGCCAAAATCGCCGTGTAAAATACCACGAACATAATACGATGTTATGATGGTGAAACATTGTCCATTGTTCATACATGACAACATTTTCATGGATAATCTATAAAACAAGTATTGAAAAAAATAAGATTGCCTTAATGCATGGTACAATATCTAGTGAACCGACGATCAATATGACAAAAATTAGTGACTATCAAAAACTGTTTAATTATAACTTATATCTTTCAAATAGACAAATATAATTATCACCATAAAGGTAATTCCGTCTATAACTGTTAATAACACCATATTTTATTTTCTAAGAAATACAGGGTGTTTCATTTAATTTGAGACTGCTAAATATCAGGAGAATAAAGCATTATATCAAAAAATGGGTAGCAGTCAACTTTAAAATTTTAAATAGAAACCCCTACTTTTTATTTTTTATTTGGATTGTACATCAAAAATAAATAACTTTTATCCGAAAAACTTTTTTCGAATCGTGGCAGATGGCGCTGTAATTAAAGATCATATTTTATTTCTATAACCTTAAAAAATAACTATTACACTGATATTAAATTATTTTTAAATGATTATCAGAAATACAGACGTTACTCTGAGAATTTGAGAACACATCACAATTAATTTATAGTAAATGCTCGAAATGACGACCTCCAACTTCGATGCATTTAATAATGTGTATTTCAAATGTCTGCATACAACTTAAATGTGTATTTCCATCAATTTGTGCACAAGCATTTCTCATGTGGTAGTCTTTAAATTTGCGTACACTTTGTTTCTGAGATAACCCCACAAAAACATTTCTGGTGACGTAAGGTCTGATGATCTAATGGGCTGGAAAACCATTATGCTGAAACCACATGTTCTGCTGCAGTTCTAACTTTAGATCTTCCATCAGTATCGGTAGCTCATCCTCCAAAAAAATCACGATATTTGTATCCATTCAACATACAATCAATAAATGCGGGCCAATTATTTTGTTACCTATTATTCCGCACCAAACATTGACAGCCAATGTACGCAGATAATCAACTTCACGTAGCCAGTGTGGATTTTCCATAGTCCAGTAGTGGTGCATATTGTGTCGATTGGTGAAAGTAGACTCATAAGAAAACATTACTCATCGAAAGATATGCGGGTCTATTTTTTTACCACATGCCTAATTACAAAACGTCACCCGATTATTAAAATCATTTCCATGAAGTTCTTGGTGCATGGGGACATGATATGGATGAAACTTGTGATGTTTTAAGAAGCTCTAAATACAAGAATGAGAAATGCCAGTATTATGAGATATCTTTCCAGTGCTTGCGTAAGGATTTTGAGACACTACAGCTAGCACATATTTATTTCAATCAATATTTTCATCAGAAATATTTGATTTTTGCATTTTACACTTCCCTTCCGAAAAAAGTGGCACGAGACCGTGGCTTATGGGCAAAATACTGACCATAAAGAGCGACGGCATTCTTGACGTTCCTGCGAGTCTCGAAAATTAATATCATTTGAATCTTCTCTTGTTCAGATTCCATTATGAAGATTCTTATTGACAATAAAAATACTATTATCTGAACTAGCAGAGAAATATCTATGCTTTTTAAATTTGCAGTAAACAGTTGTCAATTCTGGCGAATGTAGCGCCATCTAGCGAGGTACGAAAACCATGCTTGGTTATTCCATTACGATTGACAATCGAATTAATCTAAAATTCTCGGAATACCGTCTGTAAGGCTAATATTCATTTAAAAATTATTTAAGATCCACAACTTTATCTTTAATTACAGCGCCATCTGTCACAATTCGAAAAAACTTTTTCAGACAAAAGTTATTTATCTTCTTATGTACAATCTAAATCGAAAATAAAAAGAAGGGGTTTCCATTTTAAATTTCAAAGTTCACTCCTACCCAGCCGCCCAGAGGGATGGGTGGGCAAAAATTATTATAACAGGATAATTTGCCCCTGGAAAATATTGTGGGTTTACTTAAAACATTTTTTCGATATAATGCTTTATTCTCCTGATACTTAGCAGTCCGAAGTTAAACACCCTCTATAACACAATTTAGAACTTATATTCAAATAAAGATTTTACTGAAATATTAGTGAAATTTCTAACTCAAATGAAAATTCATAATTCAAATTATGACAATGCGTTTGGTTGAGTTTGTTGTTTACCGAGTTAATTTTTATGCATCCCACTATACCACCCATACATAATGTTATTATTTTAGAAACGCTGCCTTGTCCGATTTGACACAGGACCATAAATTAATCCAGTCACTCCATTCGAGCAGACGACGAAAATATTTATGTAGGATGAAACGCGCTCGCAGCATTTACATAAAATGGAACTGAATTGTTGGATGAGTAATTGTATTCATGGTAGACGTTTGAAATTGAGAAATTCAGTACGTTAATATATGTCAGTGTAAAATATTAATGAAAACATATAGTGTGTTACCACGTAGAACTGCACAAATCGACATATAAAAATCATTATTTAAGATATTTTTCTTAAAAAAAAAACAGATATAGATAAATGATGAAAATTATGTGAAAAGTTGATTAGAGCAATTTATTTAAAATTCAATATGGTACAATATTCAGTAATACCGGAACTAGCTGTTTTCTTATTTAAACTATTAGTTATTTGGAATTATGGAAGTAAATAATCGTTAAAAAGGAATTACATTTGTGAAAATTCGTTACAGTTTCAATAGATTGAAATTTTTAATTAACACTATTATACGATTGAATAATTGATTACCTTTTATTTAGCTACTGCTACTTCTGACTTATAAAACGTGATCGATTAAATAAGATCAATTGAAACCATTACATATGAATTACTTTCAAAATGTCTTTTTATTTAATTTAAAGAGCTGCGACCAAGTGAATAAATATTTTTATTATATTATTAGCACTATCACATAACATTTTTACACTACTTGTCTAAATATAGAAAACAAATTATTCACTTGGTAACAGTTATATTAGTAAATTAAATAAAAATAATTAATAAATCACTTCCTCTTTAGCTACTGCGACATTTTGACATACCTAAGCACTTTAATATATATAAAATTAATGATTTTTATTATTTTTTTTTAATATAATATGCATCGAATGCGACTATATAGATATATAGGTTTAAAGATAAATAAAAAATAAATATATACATTTTTTTAATTTTGTTTGGAATATTGAAAACAAATATCTAAATTAAATAAAAATGATTTCAAATTATTTAAATAAATTATTATCGCATTTAGCTCTGTTACTTTCGGTTTACGTTACGTAATTGCGTCCATTAAAACAACTACTTCTCGGGCACATTTACCGCCAGATATTGGATAACCAAGTGGACACTTGATTTTGCATATTCCATAATGCAACAATTTTTAATTGGAGAATATTTAATGTATGGAGCAAAGAAATCTATCAATACAGCTCTACCTTACACAATTTAAAGATGTTAAATCGAGTAAATTAAACTAAACTTATTAGTTCGTTTTAATTTCTTAGAACTCATTTGGTATTGCTTTTGGCGAAAGATTCTCTTCAAATACCACTTTTATTTAAAATAAACCCATAATTTCCAGTCTATTTGTCTGGTTCGTCGAATTTGTGGAATTAACAAGAAAAAGTTTTCATGAAAATAATCGGTATTTTTAAAAGCATTAGTGTTATATTCCCTATAAATATGTTTGTATACAGGGTGTCTCAGCGTGCGCGCCGAGTAGCTTTACGACTAAATGGTTTATTTTTTTCAAAATCGGCTTTAGCAGGCGTATATAGGTCTATTAGGACCACATTTTAAAATTAGTTTCAAATATACAGGGTGTCCCATAAAAGCATGGCGTATCATAGTTATATTTTTTCTAATGGAATGACCTATATTTTATATTTTTATCAGATTCTACATTAAAAATTAAGTTAACTTTTACAATATATTTATATGCCTAAAGCTAACAATTTTTGAAATATTTAAATATTTTTGGAAAAATTGACGTTTGGAAAAAAAAATCATAACTCTCAAATGGATGAATGAAAACAGATGAAATTTTGTACCAGTATATTAGACTAATGGATAAATATTTTAGGCTATTTACAGAAATTTAAAATCTTAAGATGTTTTGATAATTTAACGTAACTCCAGAAACACATTCAAGGTCAAATTTCATGCTTATTTTAAATGGCACACCCTATATCTAATAGCCCTATCTTGTAGGAAATTGTATTGTCTTTCAAAAAGTATAAAGATATTTTTTACCTAAATCTAATAGTTTTCAAGATATATGCATTTTCGTTAACTTTTGACATAATATTTATTATTCATAACATGGAAAGTCGATACAAAGCGCAAATCTATTGTTCAATATAATATTTATTATTATTCCATAAAGGCAAGAGTTTAGTTATTGTTTATAAATAAAGTCAGTTGACCCAACAAATGATTTTCGAGATATTTCCTAAATTAATACACTAATTTTATTAATTGTGAATTTATAATTGCATTATTTATTTACACATGTGTAAATTATTTGATAAAAACTTGTAAAACAAATATAACGAAATACATCAAATAAATTGACGAAATAGAATTAAAAGTAATTTATAATAAATTTTAAAAAATACTACCATCGAATACATAATTCAATTTTATTTTAAATGATATTTTAACATTTCTCAGCATATTAGGTGTAATTGATCTAAATGTATTATTAATTCTGCTTTCCATGTATTCTTCCAATTTATTGCTTATTAAACCACCTTTTTTGACGAATATTCAATGGAATTAAACTTGTAATTGTGTCTCCTCATTATTAGTTACTGTATTCAAGGTAGTTTTGTTTTTTCAAATACTTCATACTGCCAACAGTTTTGAATGTATTTAAAACTTCCTCTACAGTCTTCTTATTACGATGTCTTCCATCAGAGAACATTTTGTACACTAAGAGACAATCTTAATAACATTACATTATTATTAGAATCATGTTAATTCTTTCATTTAAAGGAACATTATTTTTTCAATTGTTAGTAATAATACGAATGTGTCAATTAAATTTGCTTATAAACAAAAGCCTATTAGAATAATTGACAATAATAATTATTAAATTAAGCAATAGATGGCGCTTTATGTTATATTGTCATATTAAAATAATAATGATAATGACGAAAATTAACAAAAATTGATATATCTTGAAAACTATTAGGTTTAGGTGTAGAATACCTTTATACTTTCTGAAAGACAATACAATTTCCTACAAGATAGGCCTATTAGATATAGGGTGTGCTATTTAAAATAAGCACGAAATTTAACCTTGAATGTGCTTCTGGAGATATGTTCAATTATCAAAACATCTTAAGATTTTAAATTCCTCTTAATAGTCTGAAATATTCACCCATTAGTCAGATATACTGACACAAAATTTCATTTGTTTTCATTCATCCGTTTGAAAGTTATGATTTTTTTTCGAAACGTCAATTTTTCCAAAAATATTTAAATATTTCAAAAGTTATTAGGTTTAGGCATATGAACATATTATGAAAGTTAACTTTATTTTTGATGTAGAATCTGAAAAAAATATAAAATATGGGTCGCTCCATTAGAAAAAATATAACTATGATACGCCATGCTTTTATGGGACACCCTGTATATTTGATACTAATTTTAAAATGTGGTCCCAATTGACCTACATACGCCTGCGAAAGCCGATTTTGAAAAAAATAAACCATTTAGCCGTAAAGCTACTCGGCGCGCACGCTGAGACACCCTGTATATTAGAAACGTACTTCTTTACAAAATATTGCAAATATAAAATAAACATTCATAAGAAATTAATTTAAGAATTCGTTACTATTTTACATACAAATACATACTTTTTTAATATTATTTAAAAAAGTTTGTATTTATTATGTATTAACAATTAATTTAGTTAATCCATAATATTTATATAAATAGAAAAGAGTATTCATTCACTTGGTCACAGTTATTTAAATAAATTAAATGTCCGGGAAGTAATTGTTTTAATGGACGCAATTACGTAACGTAAGCCGAAAGTCACAGAACTAAATGTGATAATAATTTATTTAATTAATTTGAAATCATTTTTATTTAATTTAGATATTTGTTTTCAATATTTTAAACAAAATTTAAAAAAATATATATTTATTTTTTATTTATCTTTACACCTATACATCTATATAGTCGCATTCGATCTATATTAAATTAAAAAAATAAATAAAAATCATTAACTTTATATATATACTTATCTAAGAATGAAATTCGTCTAAATGAATAAGATAGCAAACAAGACATTTCATATCTTATAATTTATTGTCCATATAGAAAATTCCACGGTCCTTAAAATATAAACCTCACCTTTAAAATTTCACTCGGTACCAATTAACCTCATTTGGTGGCGATTTTTACATTTGATGGTGCGGTAACAATACAGTAAGCCTGGCGTCTGTGTCACGGCCAACAAATTATTCTTCTTGCGAAAAATATTCACAAGTTTCGAAAAAAAAAAAAAAAAAGAAACACTTGCAACGAAAACGAAAGGTACGAATAAATAATAGATGTTTCCTATGTTAAATATAATATGCTAATCTAATATAATTGCAGCGGATGATAAACATCTTCGATTAAAGTTAATCAACTTCTGTAATTATATATACTGGTATAATTATTATTGCTTTATTGTTACTTTCAAAGTGTTGCAACCAGAGCAATTTATAAGAGTAATCATTGGAAATGTAAAACTAGTTCAAATATTATGTGCATTAAGAGTTTAATTTAAAATCGTTGATTAATGAGGCACTTATTTTTTTAATCTATGATTATTTTTAGGAAAAATAAATTACACTGGAGCTCAAAAGTAATGCAACACCCTTTATTTGTGATTTAATCCAATAACAAATACGCACGTTTTATTCACCATTTTTTTTAATTTTTTTTATTATTCAAGAAAAAAGCGATAACGTTTTTACTACTTTACCTAATTTTTTCTGTACGATTTTTCACTTATCAAAGAAATAAATCAAATTTAATAATGTGAATAATCAGATACCTATTATACTCTGATCCTTTCTGTAATTTTCAGTATATTGAAAAATCTTGCTAAAATGCCTAAAATTCGTGCATGTCGTCGATTATATTAAATAATTTTCAAAAAGGTCGCATTGTTGGTATAAATGAGGTAGGCTTCAGTTTTAGGAAAATAGCCCGAATATTCAAAAAACACCATCAACTGTAAAGCAAGTATGGAGACGATGAGCTGAAAATAAAATGACAATGAATGACAGTGACGTTCTGGTAGGCCTAGGATTATACAGGGTGGTCAAGAACGGCACCCAAGACTACTTCCGATACGTAATCGTCACGACACTGCGGCAAGTTCGAAATACCTTTGTTGCTGCAACAAGAAATGTTTCTAGACAAAAAGGTAATCGAATAGTTCTTGCCATGGGCTTTTATTGACATGTTACGTCCGTGCCACTGATGACTCCGCTTCACGAAGCTTGTCATTTGGAATGGGGTCAAGCCAGATTCAACTGGGATGTAGAGTGGAACTTCATTTGCTTCAGTGGTTAGTCCAGATTCTGCTTAGGAGCCCTTGATAGATATAGACGTATCTGTCGATTTCGCGATTAAAAGCAAAATATATTTGCTTAGAACGTCACACAGCCAATGCCGCTGGCATGATGGTATGGGGCGCTATATGTCACGGATGTATGCCTCCCTGGTGTTTATTAGGGCTAGTCTTACATCACAACGATACGTCACTAAAGTTCTACATTCTGTTGCAATACCATACATTGTAACTATTCCTAACGATCAAACTAAGGGCTTTATACAAAATATTGGTGTAGAGGTTTTAGATTAGCCTCAACAGCCTCCTATTTATCGCCAATATGTATGGGATAGCATTGGAACAATACTTCAGCGATTACTACAGGCCTGGGCTCGTTTACCACATCGATCATTTAATTCGGTCTATGTCTCGCCGAGTTAGGGAGAGTTATAGCACATAAAGCGGAGGCGGGCTAACATATTATTGAATTTTTGTCAGTATATTTGGTTCAACATGCATCAAATTGTAATCATTTATTCTGACCTGAAAACTGAACATACATTTAAAACAAAAACATTTAACCAGAAAGATAACCGTTCGTAAATTTAACGAACGTCATTAAAAATCGTCTGAGCAGTTTTAGTGCGCATGCCCCATAATGCCATGTATTGCATTAATTTCATCATTTGCAATTAGTATCCGGTTAACAGTGTTGTGCAGAGTTGTAGACGTCTAGTTTTTTCGTGAGCTGGTATCCAATTCGTAATTTGTACGAGAGGTTGGTCCTCGCGTAACTTTTGAATTGCAGGCAATATTATCGAATAATTATATTTTCTGGGTTATATTGTTATAATTTATTTTCAAAATGGACGAACAAGAAAACAAACAATGTTTTATTTTTATTTTTTACACAAAAAACATCTGCATGTGGATCCCAACCAGCGTATTAGGACAAGATGTGAATCTGCATTACTTAGAAAATTCTTCGCAACGAAATAATTTCTTCACAAATTCATCAACCACGGGGTTCCCAAGTATTCTTTCAAGGCTGGTCAGCAGTGGCTACAAAACTTAAAGAATACCAATTAAAAATAAACTACAAAAATTCAAGGACCAAAGAGAAACAAGGGCTTCCTCAAATCCTCTTAGCGCTTTCCCGTTATTCATAACAGATATAATCTTTGATAAGATTGTTATTCATATTGTAAAATCAAATAACTAAACTCAGGAGAAAACAACTACATCTTTAACAACTGCTATAGAAATGAAAGCACTTATCGGAATATTAATATTTTCAGCAGCACTAAAAGATAATCATCTAAGTACCCAGGAGCTGTTTGATGGAAGTTTGTGTCGAACAACTTACAAGGCTACAATTCAAATTCTTTATAAATTGCCTCCGTTTTGATGATAAAACCACATGGACGACTAGAAAAATTACAGATCCTTTCGCTGCAATAAGGAATATATGAGACCAGTTAATTACGAATTGCTTTTCGTGACCGCTGTCCATTTCGTAGGTATATACCTAATAAACACTTCTTAATATGGATTGAAAATTTTTATTATTTGCGACGCTGGAACAAAATTTATGATAGACGCATCGAAACTCAGGTAAGGATATTTAACATAACAGATAATATGCCATTAGTGGAGCACTATGTAAAGATTCAGAAGGCGAAAACAGGAACATACTTATGGATAATTGGTTTTTATTAGTTAAGCTTACCTATGATCAATCTCCATATAAATTTACCATGGTAGGCACCCTCAAAAAAAAAAAAATAACGTTAAATACCATCGCAAATGCTTACAACCACAAATCGTGCAGCTGGTCGATGAGGAGAAGACTTTGATGTCGTATGCACCCAAAAAGAATAAGAACGTCATACTTTTAAGTATAATGCATTCAGTAAGTACGCTCATGTCTGAAACCACCTGAATACCGGATATAATTGACTTCAACAATGGCACAAAAGGTAGAGTTGATACTTTCGATAAGATCTGTTCACATCACGAAAAACAAAAAGATGGCTTTCGTGAATGTTTTATGGAATTCTCAAAATTGCAGCCAGAAATGCCTATTTAATTTATGCGAGCAATATGTATAAATTAAAATAAATTCCCGTTAATGGAAAGCATTTCATGATTTAATTAAGCCAATAACCTACATTTCTTTGGTTCAAATACTGGCTAAGCATACCAACTTTGCAGGGCTCGCTCAGATCTGCTATTGAAGAAATTATCAATGTATGCGAAAATATTTAAAAAATGGTGATGTGTCCATCATGGTACTTTCCCCGGCGAATTCGGTAAAATAAGTTTTTGATTCAAAATTTAGTAGGAAAGAAAAAATTAAAATTTAAAAATGTATTTTTCATTTTTTGAAGCTGTAAGCGTTTACGAATAATGTATTAAATATGACAGTACTTTGACGTTTTATTTGACATAAAAACATAAAGTGGATTATAATAATTATTTATCGCCAATCTTAAAAATAAATGAAAAAGTATAGGATTTTTTATTTAAATTAAAATACAGTATCCTTGTCTTCTATATCACCAACTTTAAGATTTACTAATTCATTATTACGGCAGGCTCCAGCAACGCCAAAAATAACACAAATCTAAAATAATATCTACATTAATAACAAATATGCTTCGATAATTGATTACTATCTTACCTTCATCATTAAATATATTTCATTTGGTGCATTCAATAGAAACTGTATTATTTCTTCTTGTGTGAGAACTTTCGATTTTTTTGGCGTATAATTTTTTGATTTCTGTTTTAAAAACGCCGTAAGTTTCTTATATTGGCTTATATCAACGTCGTTTTTTACCGAAAGAGATGCTTTTAACATAGAATAATATGACCATAATGTTGCTGCTTTATATTCCTTGGATTTTTCAGAAAAATATGTCAAGAGAACGTTTTCGCTAATTTTTTTAATGTTATTTCTGTCACACCAACTTGTGAATAAATCGTGTTGACAATTATAAATATGTCTAGACTTATTTGGAAGAATTTCGAGCGTTGTTTCTATCGCTCTTTCGCGTATTTCTGGTGGAGTACATGGTATTTCAAACTCTTCACTACTCATGTTTTTTTTTTGACAACTAAACTGACAGGATTCGACCTCCTTAGATTTTGTTAGTATTGTCCCATAATGTTACTTGTTGAAAGTAGTAAAATAATGGGACGGTTTAGTGCCGCAAATGGCGATAATAATAGATGTATTTAGTGCCGATTGGCGATAAAAATAATTGTTTATTTCTAAGGGAATTTATCAGGTAGATTAAATTCCGCTTATAAAATAAAAACTAAAGGTCCTACAAAAAAAGTTTTATAACATTTTTTTTTCTTTCTTCAACATCTACAAATTTTGTTTGAAACATTTTTCTATCCGAATTAAAAAATGAAAAATCGTTTAGAGTAAAGGTGCACACAATCAGTTTTTATTCTAACCAAAAGTTTTTCACATAATTCCACTGTTATAAAAAGCTTAGATATAAAGTTTGGGTTCAATCCATTGAACCGTTTATGCTCTATCGCGGAAACACACAGACACACAACACACACATAGACATTTTTAAAAACTCGATGGAATGGACTCACGTGACCTCAAAACGTGCATATTTGTTAAAATTGACGATTTGAATATTTTTACGATTACAATATTTTTCCTTCAACAGTATTCCAGGGAAAGTAAAAGTGTATAGTATGTATTACAGCGTTTTAATAAAGTTAATTATGATTGAAAATGTTTTCGTTAAATTTTAAAAATTCAGAAAATTACAAGACGTAAAAGTCTCAACTGTAAAATTTGTGTCGCGATTGTCATGCGCGATCTCGATAAATTATTTTCAGCAAAAATTCTTTTCGACTCGGATTTTATAAAGCCTAGCTGGCTGTTAATAATAAAAAAGAGGATTTATTTACTTAGTTACAGTATTTTAATTAGGTAAAGCTACTGTGACATTATGACTTACGTTACATAAGTACTTTTATCAAATGTCTAATAATCAAATCCCGAAACTTGTGTCTACAGATAACCTTATATTACGTAACTTTTATTTTAATGTTTTATTTTTTTGTTTTTCGCATTAAATATTTTCGATTCTAAAAATGTTGCATTATACAATATGCTATTGTTTTGCAATAGCTAATTAGACATTTGTTAAAGTACTTATTTAACATAAGTCATTATGTCACAGTAGCTAAAAGGAAAATAATTTATTATTTAATTATTTTCAAATTCTTTTTATTTAATTTATATCTATCTAGAATAAAAAAATAACATGTGTCAATTTTGACTGTACATATTTCAAAAGAGTCAACATTTCAGTGTCTTCATAAAAACAAATTTTAATTACCGTTATTCGTGGCCCACTCTGTATAGAGTGTATGATCCTTACATTGTTGATACATTGGGAGTGGTTTTTTAACTTGATTCGGAATACATGGACTTCTCCATGACATTCAACACTGTGGATCATAGAATCTTCTTGGCCGAATTAGCACATGTTGGAATTTCTTTCTAATATTTTGTCTTGGATTGAATCATATCTTAACTGCCGTATGCAGTTTATTAAAATAGGTCAATATTCTCTGAGAGTCATAAATGTCACATCAGGGGTACCTCGGGTCTCTCACCTTAGGACTCTGTCATTTAATAAATTTATTAATGATGTTATTAATTGTTTCTCATATGCTCGCTCTTTATTATTCGCGCATCACATGAAGATATTTTTATCTATAAAATAATTAGATGATGCAAATAATTTTCAGGTGAAAATATATTTATCTAAATATGGATAAATGTAAAGCCATAACATTTTCAAAACATGCTACTTCAATGAATACTTCATCCACTTTAAATATCATTAAAGTAGAGAGAGTAATTTCCATAAAAGATCTTGGATTTATAGTAAGAAGCAGTTGCATTTTTTTTTATATTTAGGAAATTGTTTCTAAAGCATATCAATTAATTGGTTTCATTAAATTAAGAGCAAGAATTACTCTAATAGAAAGAATATGTTGCTGCTATATAATTCCTTAGTATATCGACATTTAGAGTACTGCTCCTGTCTGTGGTCACCTTACACTCATCTATTGCATGAATTTTGGACTTAAAAGCTTGTTGCAGAGGCGCATTGACACAGATGTACTCCTGGTTTTACGCGGGCTTATAGATTGTCCGGATTTACTTGACAATATTGCCATTCGTGTTTCAACTAGTATGCTGCGCAATGAAAACACGTTTCGTGTACTCTTCAGTAGTGCGGATTATGGGAAAAATTCGGCGTCGGTGAGTATTCTAATAATATGGTCAACTTTGTTTTGTTTGCAGAGAAGTATGCATCGCTCAAAGTTGTTATAAATTAGTATATACATTACAAAATAAAAGTAAACAACACACTAAATGAGAAAATAATTAAGTGTTTGATAAAACAAACTATTAATGATTAAAAAAGAATTGTATCACTTACATAGATAAGATCATGTAATATATAAAGTAACGTTTAATGACAAACTGGAGCGTTAAATACCCATAAACATTATATTGCTGAAAATGAAACGCTTCAAATGATGCACCTGAAAAAAAAAGCTTGTTGAAAATTTAACAACCAATAGATTTAAAACCGCAGATGCGCTTCTTGAACACAAAGAGTCAACACTTGCGTAATTACATAATTTCCTTGAGTAGAGCAAACCGATGGTTATAATAATCAGCGGTCGGTTTATTACTCCAGGTGTCCCATTCACTTTCATGTCGAGATTTGAAAATTGAAGCAATTATACGTCCAGAGTGCAATTTTGCAGTCTCCGGTGCGCGGAAGAAAAACTGCGGAAAAACTGGTTTGGCCATTAGAGGCGAGGTCGTTACAGTTCTTTTCCCTTTTCAGGCAAATCGGCCAAATCGATCGGCCAGAACGACGAACTCGGCCTCCGGTTCAAGTTCAAGGCTGCTCCTGTTTGCCGTGCGAGTAAAATATGCCGTTTCGTAAAAAAGTGGCGATTATTAAAAAATGTCAATCTTTAATATTAATATAAAAATTTATTTAATTGGATTTTGAAAATAATTAATAATTAATTGCACTTAAGACATATTGGTCTGATGTGATCTGAAATAACCCTTATCGGTTATCCAAACGCTATATGTTGATGGTTGAACTAAATTAAATAAATGGAGAATACATGCCATATTTTACAAAACATATAATAAAAAAATTAGTAAATATAATATTAATAATAATAATAATTATGTACTTAATAGACATAATCAAATTACAAAAGAAATTAAAGTAAATTAATATAAGAATTTTACAAATATAAACAATAAAACAATCGAATGAAAATTCGTTCAGTAACTAAGTTAAGACAAATACAGACACATTAGCAGATTGTGCACAAAGTCAGTTCTATTATTGTTGTAGATATCTAGGCCATATTGTATGTCACAGTATATTTTTATCGTATTCAATATGGGAGATTCAGAGTGGTGAACTGTGTTTGGCTTAGCGCAATAGAAGCGTCGGTTACCTCTAAAAGAAATACGTGGAATATTAATATTAAGCAGACTCATGAGGTGGGCATTATCACATTCGTAATGGATTAGTATATACAATTTTTTAAATGTAATGAATATATTATGGTCGTAAATACGCGGATAATTTAATTCAATTAGAAGATCCTTATGTCTGATATCAATTGATGTATATCGACAATATTTACAAAAAATATAAATAACATATGAAAAGTTTATAATTTTTTCACGCATTTCGATATATAGTTTGGATTGAGATGACCAAACACAAACACAGTAATTAATTTTACTAAGAAATAGGGTATCAAACAATATTTTCACTGTTTTGTCAGGTCTAAAATATTTGCAATTACGAGGGATGATTCCCAGTAGACCTGAGTATTCTTTGGCGATAGTCTCAATATTATGGTTACATTTCAGCTGATCATCAATTAAAATCTAGCTCATAATTAAATATTGCCCGATTGCGTATTCTACTGCAACTCAAAACACGGCAGTTGGAGGCATTGATTGACAAACCGTTGGTTGAGCACCATAAAGCGAGGCTGTACGTTATCTTGAAGCAGTATGCAACCTAATTCATTGTGAGGCACAGTGATTACCTCGTTAATAAATATTATAAATAGTAGCGACCCAAGGTATAAACCCTGAGGCATACCACTAGTTGCAACAAAGGTGTAATCGATTGATGACCCATATAAGATATTTATTGATGCCTACCTTTTAAAAAAGAATATATAACAGAAACAATTGCTCTGACTAACATATTACATGAGTTTAACATGCAGCATATGATCGAAAGCCTTGCTTAAATTTGTGTAAAAACATCGATCTGCTGACCAAGGTCCAAATAATTTGAAACAAATTGTGTCAAATGAATAGCAAACCTGAGTAATCTTTCAAAATGTGAGTCGGAACACTATTAGGGCCCATTGGTATTTTTTTAATATTCCTCAATGCATCACATATTGCAACTTCAGTCAACAAAAGGTATCGAAATAATCATAACAGGATGCTTTATTAGGCAAGGAGTTGGTCAAATCGGTTTTCTAAACATTCATAAATATTTTTTTTTTTTTTTAATTTGATTAATTGTGTTACGTGAAGATCAAATTAAATTGATAAATAAAGCACTAATAACCTTTCTTCATACTTCCACTTCTGCTTATTATTTAAATTCTAGAATTCGGCAAGTTCTAGGGAACACATTTAACAAACCAGATGATCTTGACAAATCTGGTATTTATTTTATTAATTGTGCTTATTATGACAAAGTTTATATGGGTCAAACGTAGAGAAACCTTGACATCAGATTAAAAGAACACTTTGCACATGCCAAACATCTATACTACAAAAAATCCGCAGTAGCTAGCCATTTATTGGAAACCGGACACAAAATAACAATCAAAAATTGTAAATTACTAAAATAATCTTCAAATTATTAATTAAACATAGCCATTCAAATGAAACCAAAAAGCGAAGTTAATCTTATGAATTTCGATTTAAGTCCGCGTCACAACACCCTGTTAGATTTAATTATATTACTTTAATTTATGTTTTTTTCCCTAATCCTCTCTTAACCTGATTTGTACCGCAACCCTCATCCCTTTGGTCCTTCCTTAATTCACGTTTTTTCCGTATTTTTACTCCCACTGCCGTTATATTATTATCCGCCTGTCTATATAACATGATGTTTTTCTCTAAAGAAATGTTATTTTTTGCATTTTTTTATAAAAGTATTATAAGCGGCATTATCTTGCTTTTTCAAACATTCTCCTAATTTCCTAATTATGTCATACTCATTGTTAATCAAAAGACTCGCTGAGTTATTTCATCTGTTGTGTGTTTTGTTCATCGCATATAGTAAGTGTGGTAAGTATCTGTCGAACCATATTGGATAACGATATATTTTTTTTTTTTTCGTTTTAGGACATATTTATCAGAAATTCTTTAAAACAGACTGGACCAAAAGTAGGTATACATCAATACATTTATTATTTATTGTTTTTTTTTTAATTTTAATTAATTATATATTTATTTGCGAAGGTGCTCAAAATGTCCACCGCCAAAGAATAATGCGGTGGAGTCCCGTCCTGTTGAAAGAACAATTCTGCAAAGTGGGGCCGTTATTTTTCGATAAACATGTCCCCCTGGCCATCAACGGTTCCATCAAAAACGACAGGACCTACGATACCATAGCAGGATATGCCACCCCACACTGTAACTCCTGACAGATTTAATTGCCTACTCATTATGACAAGTAAGCTTTCTTTGGCCCAGTACACTGAGTTATGCCTGTTCACATAATTAGACAATTTAAAACAGGATTCATCTCTCTACACGATTTTCGAAAACAGGGCTGGTTGTTCAGTCAGTTCATTGCGCATTATCTCACTGAACCGTAATCTGCAGTCAGGATCGTCCTCAAGAAGGCCAAGAAATTGTCTGGGGCGTTTCGGCTTAAGGTTCAGCTGGTGCATCACATATGATTACAAATGTCCTCGGGATACCCAGCTCCCGAGACGCTTGTCGTGTGGACTTTTTAGGACTGTTTACGAATGTAAGAGCTACATGATAATGATTTTTATGCTCCCTTTTTACAGCTCCATTACCTTTATTTTTAACTTGCCTATATGGATCTCAACATTTCCGCACAAACTAAAAATTGCATAAATTTGTCCCATACCCAAAGCTTAAAATAATCAGGACGATGTTACAAAGTATCGTCCAATTGCCATACTATCCCATATTGCAAAATATTTGATATTTGAAAGAATTATATTATATCAGTATATCAGTATTTATCATGCCGTTGCTGTGATTTCGTTCCAAATCGATCCACCGTGACTAACTTGTGTATTATCACACATGAAATAATTTATACAGATAGGTTGAAGGCTTTTGACAGAGTTATCATGGACTGTTTCTGGCTAAATTAAATACCTTTGGTTTTGGTAAAAGTGCATTCACACCTATTGGTTCCGCAAATCATATGTCATTCTAAATGGTTTCAAATCCGATTCGTATTTTCCAAGTTCTGATGTACAGGCTCCATCTTGGGTCCTTGCTTTTTATTCGCCTATAAACGATCTTTTCAAATCGTTGACATATAAACATCTATTATATGCTGACGATATAATTTATTCAACAATTGGTAGCATTTATAATTGCCCCCCATAACACTGGATGTTATCTCGAATTTGTGCATTGTTAATAAACATAACTTAAATAGTGAAAATGTAAATTCATGTCCTTCGCCAAAAAGTCCAACCCCATTGCATTTTCATATTTAATTAGTAATAAAACGCTTGAGCAAGTCAAAGTCTGTAAAGATTTAGGTGTTATCTTTTATTATAATTTCACATTTAATTTTCATGTACAGTCCCTTACTAAGAGCGCATTTAAATCCCTAGGATTTATACATCGGAACTGTGCCAACTTACGTAATTATAGTGCTCTCAAGGCACTGTTCAACGTATACGTACGATCCAAGATGGAATATGCATCCTCAGCATGGTTTCTACAGAATAAACAACAAAATAAACTTGTTGAAAGTATTCAACGAAAACTTCTCAAATTTTTCTACTTTAAAAGTGAAGGTTGCTACCTTTATCACGCACCTTCTGAACATCCTGCTGGTTTTTATTTTAGGAATCCCTGGCCGACTTACCCAGTGAAGATGGTAGTGGGTTTTCAATTTTGTTTTAATTTTAAATTATTTGATTTCATTAAAAATCTTGGGCGCCACGTGATTTTATGACAGGGATCCCCACAGGGTTATATTAACAAAAAAATAATAACGAAAATTACCCTCCCCAGATATATAACACGTAAATGTAAAAAATGTAATATTTCAAGTATACGTCAAAAATGATAAATTAAAGTAAATTTTTGATTTGATAACCATTCGTTTAGTTGTAATATAAGTTATTATGCCTTTTTTTCTTAGTTCCTAAACAAAAACACTTTTATTAAATTTATGGCAGTAAAAGTGAACTTACAATTTATTTTAAGTATACCACTTATTTTAATTTGTATCTAGAAGATTATAAAAGTATAAAATTAACTAATTTTACCTAAAGATTGTTACACCTTGTATACCGATATAGGCTAATTACCTTGTAAATAGCCTAAATAGTTTTAGGCTATTTACAGGAATTTCAAATCATCATAAATTTTCATAATTTAACGTAAATTCAGAAACACATTCAAGGTAAAAATTCGTGCTTATTTTAAATAGTATACCCTATATCTAATAGGCGTATCTTGTAAGACATTATATTGTCTTTTAGAAAGTATAAAAGTATGGCACATCTAATCCTAATAGCTTTCAATATATATCATTTTTTGTTAATTTTCGTCATAATAGCTATTATTTTAATATGAGAAAGTAATATAAAGCGCCATCTATTGCCTAATTTAACTATTAACTATTGTGTTTGTTTATAACCAAATGGACACATTCATATTATTAATAATAATTGGAATCGCTCGATAGTGCGTCACCTAATTTTTCATTGACTGTTCGCCAGTATTTAAATTTAATATTTAATAGGCGATAGATTGAAAGAGGAGGTCACGTACCCCATTAGAAAAAATATAATTATGATTATAATAGATGGCGCTTTGGATCCCCTTTGCAATCTTGAAAACTATTAGATTTAGGTGTAAAATACCTTTATGCTTCTTGAAAGAAAAGAATATTTCCTAGAAGATAGGGCTATTAGATATAAGGTATACCATTTAAAATAAGCACGAAATTCGAATTTGAATGTGTTTCTGGAATTACTTTAAATTATGAAAAATCTTAAAATTTTAAATTCCTGTAACTAGCCTAAAATATTCACCCATTAGTCTTATATACAGATACAAAATTTCATTTGTTTACATTCACCTCTTTGAAAGTTATGATTTTTTTTTTCAAAACGTATTTTTTAAAAAAATATTAGGTTTGGGCATATGAACATATTATGAAAGACAACTTTATTTTTGATGCAGAATATGAAAAAGATATACTCTATATTTTGGGTAATCCATTAGAAAAAATATAACTATGATGTGACACGCTTTTATGGGACACCATGTATGTTTGAAACTAATTTTATAATGAAGTCCTAATATTTTTTTTAATGAACATTTAGCCGTTTATATATAAATGCATGAAAATTGCGTATATTTAAAATTAATCGTTAAATGTGGTGTAACATAAGGATGTTTCGCATATCCTGGACACAAATGAATGCAAACGTAGAAGTATTGCAAGGAATAGGCAACGAATACGAAGTAATAAACATCACAAAGATAAGAAAGCTACGATATCTGCTACATGTAATGACAGACAGAGGTTTGAGATGCTCAGAATAATCATATAGGGTATTGGTGGATGTAGAATTTCGTGGTTGTGAAATTCGAGGGACTGATCTAAATGGTAATCCAATCTCCGGTAGGAAACCACACCAAAAGAAGAATTACTGAATGCAATGATTCCAATTTTTCAAAAAATTATGTTTGTAAAAAACCTACAGCGTAACTAATTTTTTCAGCATTGAAATATGAACATTTTTGAATTTTAGTGATAATATTTCATTGTTTAATATGAATTTAAAGAACTGCAAAAGTGAGAATCATTTCCGTTTTTATTAGCGTAAATTTATTGTTCATTGTTACACCTAAATTTTTTTTTATTACTACTACCTAATTTAAGTCATAAATAATATTCAATTAACTATTTAAATATTTTATAACCCACTGATCCTTCGTAAAATATTCTAGGACAAACATAACTGTACCAGAAATTAATTCCGATTTTAATGGATTAATTAATGGAATATTAAGCAGGGTCAAGTTTTTTTTCCATTCTAATGGCGCCATCGCCAAATGCAGAATTAGTTTGACCCATTATTAAACCACATATAACGGCATTATTCAATTGTCATAAAATATCCGGTTTGTTGATTTCAATTAACTAATCCTATGCGCTTATGTCGGCTGCATTTTCGGACTGCGCCCAAAATGTTCGATTTGCATTTACAAATTGGAAAAACCTTTTGTGTTTAGGAATCAGAAAGAGATGTAGTCACTTAAGATAAGATGGTAACAAATAATATTAAAATATAATACATTTCTTTTTATTATATTAAGTTTTATTATTTCTTAGCATAATTATTAATACAATAAAAAATATAAATATGTTATAAGGTGCAAGTACGCATAACATAAAATAAAATTACATGTTTTTTTTTATTTTATTTTATTGTCTGCAATATGTTTTAAGAATTTTAATTTTATGTACATATATGTTAGAACCTTGTGATTTATTTAATATACTGCTGGCAACGGTTATTTTACAATGTAATGTAAAAGTCCCTGAATAAAGATATTTATAATATATACAATGAAATGCTCAACACACCTTTCTTTATTATTCGAATCAAAATTAATTTATTATACAATATGTTATTATTACAGACCCGAGAAGTAGTTGTTTTAATGTATATTTGTTTTAAAGTACTTACGTAACCTAAGTTAAAATGTCACAGTAGCTAAGTAGAGAATATTTTTTTAAATATTTTTATTCTCTTTTTATTTAGTTAAAAAAATAAACATTGGTATACTGGAAGGAAGTATTTTAGACTCCTTTCTTCTCGTCATCTATGTAAATGACCTTCCCAAAAATATCATACAAATGGAAGCGGATATTACATTCTATGCAGATGATTCTAATATATTAATTTACCAACAACAAAAATACTTATCTAATCCATAATACAAATTAAGTTTTTAGCGTTTCCAAAAAACGGAGAACATACTATCATTCTACGGTATTTATGCACAAGAACTATTGTTATTCAATTAAATAAAAAAATATAATATTTATTTCTAATCCAGACCCAACATATTTTATCCCTTCACGATACTTTCTCCTCTTCGCTGATGATACAGCACTAATTTCCCATGTTGCTACCCTAAAAATGCCCAAATATCCCTCCAAAATGGTGCTCAAAGTGGCGAATCAAAATACACCCATTAAAATCTCAACTATATTTTCTCTACGACAAAATTACTCCCAGATCACCATATGTGTCCCTTAACAACATTCTATTCGATTCAAAATTATCCTTTAAACCCCACATACTCTCAATAAAAACCAAAATAAAAACAAGGGCGAGACATTTCAGACGACTAACATACAAAAATAAAGGTATTTCTATTAAAACTGCAGTTCATATATACACATGGATTTGTCGCCCTTTGTTGAATTATGGATACATCCTCTTCAATCAGATCTGGAGGAACGGATCTGATTGTATCATATCCATGTAGCCGAGAGCTCACCAAACTAAGACATCCCAACAATCCTCTACATAACCCTTACAACGAACTCGTTTACGAAACCACAAAAGTATCCCCAATAGATCAGCGTATACTTAACCTAAGCAGCAAATTCTCCACCAACCTTAAGGTTCACCAATTCATTAGCTCGTTTCATCCAGACAGTTAAAGAACCTATTGATTTCTTTTTTGCTTTTTAAATAACAGTTAGTAATTTCAGACATGACAGAAAGACCGTTGGTCGATAGCCCAGACAGACTGACGAAAATAATTATATAGCTTGTCTGAATAAAGATGTTCTATATATATATATATATATATATATAGAGAGAGAGAGAGAGAGAGGGTGTCCCAGCGTATGCGCCTAGTAGCTTTACGGCTAAATGGTTTATTTTTTTCAAAATTGGCTTCCGCAAGCGTATGTATGTCTATTAGGACCATATTTTAAAATTAGTTTGAAATATACAGGGTGTCCCATAAATATTTTGAGAAACATTGACGTTTCGAAATAAATAATCATAACTTTCAAATGGGTGAATGTAAACAAATGAAATTTTGTATCAGTATATTTAACTAATAGGTAAATATTTTAGACAATTAAGGGAAATTTAAAATCTTAAGATGTCTTGTTAATTCAACGTATATCCAGAAGTACATTCAAGGTCAAATTTCGTGCTTATTTTAAATGTGGGTACGCTTCCAGTCAGCACTTGACTAGAAGGAGTCCTATACTCTGTCCATAAGTGGATGTTTTGAAAGAGTCGGGGCGGGGGGTCCAGGAATTTAGATCAACTGGAAACTCAATAATTTTAATTTAAATAATAAATATAATTTTAGCCATTTTTTAATTGTGTTTTACTAGCAAAATTTCTCGACAGTTCGCCACCCACGTCCCTTTATAAATTGAAACAAATGTCAGTGCTCACCAGTCGGTCTGTACTCATGCAATTTCGTTGACGTTTTTCACCTATAAAAGAAGCTACAAAACTAAAACACACCTAATTTATTTGAAAAATATTAAAAACAATGGTCACAGTAAGTGAAGTCCAGTGGAAGGAAATTAGCCAATTTCCGGGGCTGCCCTTAAATTATATAGTCAAATTCTAAAATTACGTCAACTGGGAGGCAATCAGCGAATTTCAAAAATTAAATGAAGACTTTATAAGTATGTTTATAAACTCTTTTGACTGGAATAGCATATCTAAACATCAAGCTATGTCTGAAAATGTTCTCAGAGATTTCAAGAATTATATCATCTGGGAAAAAGTCTCTAATTATCAGAAACTTTCAGAGGATTTCTTTCATGATTTTAGAGAGAAAGTTCTGCAACAGCAACAGCATCAAAGCTATTTAACCCCTAATCCAGAAATACAACAAAAGAACAAATGAGATAATAATACATACATTTTTAACAATTGTAATTGCCTTTTATTCCTTAAATACACCAACCAAATAATTCAAAGATTAGTCAAAAGTTGGAAATATGTTGAGAGGGTTAAAAAAATTAATGTCGATAATGATCTTGATCCGCCGGTGAGAAATGGTGCGGCGGGCACGCCCATTGACCTTGATTGGGAAAGTCCGACGTGGTCCAGGAAATCTTCCTTCCAATGTCGTTTATCGTGAAAACGAAAATAATACAAATCTGTGGATAAAATGTTAGTCACGGAGTTAAATCTGGGGTGACGCCAGAACCGACTGAACTATACTACTTACCTTACAGGGAGGAACCTAACGAGGGCCATTTATGCCTGCCTAGCTTGTGCATCACCCACAAAATGTTAAACCGTAAAACCTTAAGCACCCATCTGACCGGCAGCATCTGTGATTTAATACTGACCATGTTCATATTTTTAAACGGAGTCATATTTACAATGTCAATGAAATGTATTTTAAAGCAACCTTGAATGTTTATTCATTAAAATGGCTATTGAAATAATCGAGAAAACAAGTTTTTTGCAAATAACATTTAATCTATTAGGCTTTGAGGTAAGGTTGATGGCAAGAAAAGTGTTTATTTTATAATTCTGCATAGAATGATATAAAAATATAGAGCAACTTCAATTTAAAATAAGAAAAATTATGTACATTCAAGTTTGAAAAATTTGACATTAAATTATGGACACCCTATATAATTCATATAAATAAATTTTGACTATTAGTATTATTAGATGTTATTTAATAAATAATGAATAAAATGTATATCAAGCAATTTAAAAAATATATCATCATGTCGTAACTCGTTTTCGGGACATCCTGTATAATCAAAACTATTTTCCTGAAGTACGTCCTAAGACTCAAGTAAAGTTTCCAAAATTTCCTGACTTAATTAGTAGCTGAGCCATCGAAGACGGGAGCTGTGATGCTGAACTATGTATATCATAACACAACAGTTCGCAGAAATAACAAGCTAAATTTAGTCATATTTAATAATAATAATAATATTGAAAATACTCCTATACTACTAAAGTCTTAGATATATTTATATTCTATTAATAATATTAATGATTATGATCATTAAATTATAAAATCTGCTTTAATGATCAGATGTAAATATATCTAACACTCTAATGGTGGAGTTTTCACAAGAAGCATTTATACTGGGTTATTCACGCTATATGAAACGGAGCATTGCAGCCAAAGGACTCTAGGGCTACTTTCTAAAATTATTTTCATGTATAACATGATCATATTTTGCGTGTCAAAAATAAAATAAAAATATTATTTTATTATTATTATTATTTTTAGATTCTACGTTTAAAATATTCGAAATAATTAGAATATTGTTAAAATCCAAGCTAATTTTCAAAAGTTAACCATTTGAGAAGAATTTAGGTCATGTATATAAAATTTTCATATTTAGCAATAGATCATATTTTATTTTTCAATTACAAAACCTCTAAATTGATACAGAGTGGTCCAAGAAATTAAACTAAATGAGTTAGTTTTTATCATTCTATTAAATACATATTATAATTATTTTTCGAAAGTTTCCTATACTTCTAACCTCTAAATCGACCGAAAAAAATAATTTTAAAAAATCTTATTTTCGCATTATTTGTTTTTTTTTTATAAATTTATATTTCACAGGAAATTCCCCATAAATAATCTAAATACTTCTCAAATTGAAATTTGAAAATTAGGTTGGATTTTACCAAAATTGCAATTATTTCAAAAACCGTTAAGTTTAAGTACTAATAACCTTTTTTGTACGTAGAATCTAAAAGTATAACAATATATAGGATGTTCTATTAAAAAAAACACAATTATGATACTTTTATGGTATATAGGACACCCTATATAATATAAAAATAATTTTAAAAAGTAGCCCTCATACATACATACCACTGAAACCAGCGTTTTAAAATGTGGTCTACTTAGTCCACAATACTACATTTCGTATAGCGTGAATAACCCGGTATGTTATCAGTGCACACATATGTGTGATATAATATATCCGCCTTAATCGTCGAAAACGCCGGTATAATGCAGTATATACGTCTTCTTTTAAATTACTTTAACACAGTGACATCACAATAAATCTCTTTATACATGGAATGTTTACATACAGACCTAGCTTAATGTTACTTATTAAGCAGTGTCACGAACTCAAAATACAAAAAAATATCTGTACTTAATTCTGCGGAATCCCGTTCAATTTATTAGCACGATTAGTCCCGCAATTTACATGCCGCATACTGGTATTTCGGGATCTAAGTAACCTGGCATTGCATTCTCTGCATTTGCAATAACTCATTGGATCGGGTCATTACTATTCAAAAGAAATTTCTTATACGACTTTCCTCTAACATTACTAAAGATGTAAACTTACATATACATAAATACCTAATGAAAATACAATTCCTTTATTCGCACATAATATAAGGCACCTGAACCACATTTATCGGTTTCTAATTAAATAGAAAACGAAATCGAACAATCAATATAATTCCCGATTATTATCCGTCCTGTTTGATATTAAAGAAAAACAGCACTATGACCTCCATTTCCAGAATACATTTTCCTAAATCAGAGTTGTGATATAGAGCAATGAACTATTGTTATACTAAAACAATTGAACAACGAACCAGACATATCTTCTGAAGTCAGTTTCCGTTTTAATTTCCTTCTGTATGCGATTGTATTTCTGTAGTGCTAGAAATGATAAACACACCCCAAAAATTAAAAAAAATCAAATAACTAAAATCAAAATCTGTAAAACTTTGCATCAGAACTTTTAAATGACAACTTAAAACTTCGCCTCATTGAATTTCGTATTCTTTCAAATAATCCTCGTGTATTCCTAATGGTTTCTATCCATTCAATTAGCACGACCATATCGTGCCTGTCTGTCATTTCAGCATTTGTGCAGTTTGCCATTTTATTTACATAAGTAATAAATTGTCTTTAGTTCACGAGAGAGTATGAAATAACACCGACAAAATCACAATAATGAAGATATTTGTTATTATGACAAATGAGTCAATATATTGTTTTATTTTTTGTAATAAAAATTAATTCTCCTGAAAATATCAAGAGGTAGAAATGTTGCAGATTGAATCCCTCCATTTAAATCAATTGAAATAAAAAAATATAGACGCATTAAAAAATTCTGACGTAAACCATTATATTATAGAGGTTGGCCCCCTTGTAATAATATTTTAGGGTTAGGAAAATCTTTAAAAACTGCCATTTTATAAGGAACATTTGTTAAATTTCATTCTTATAAATTGTTCCATGGTAGATTTATGAAATAAAAACATTTTTTCCTAAATTTTAGAGAGTTGTAACTTGTAGAGGAAGTGGTTTTGAAGAAAAAAAATATATGAAAGACCCGCCTTAAATTTTTCTGAAAAATCTTCCTTTAAAATATTTCGCATCTATTGAGAAACACCCTGTATGTACCGGGTACCAAATGAGAAAGGTCACTGGCTATATCTCAGAATCTAAGATTCCTAGAGCTCTCAAATAAAAAATATGTTAATAAAAGTACCATGAGATGGAATGTTGCAAATAAATTTCAAGTTGGTATCTCTTCCAGTAGGGTGGCAACGAACAGTTGAAAAATAATACTGCGATTATCTCAAAAAGAGATCAAATTAAGGCATGATGGAACTACACTTTTTGAAGTTTATGAAAGAAAAATGTTACTGACATTTCTCTCTTGCTCTTGAAATAAAGGGCGCTGGAATGCCCGATTTTATAAAGAGCAAATATCAAATAACTCTGTTTTTCAACCGATCCTATTGATTTTAATTTCATACGAAATAACTTATATTGATTAAAATAATTAATAAAAATCACAAAAATAATAATTCAGTTGCCGCTAGGTGGCGACAAGTTAAAAAGAATAAAATTTTCACATTTTTCTTATAAATTTCAAACGTAATGATATATTTTTCTTAGTATTAATAGAAATAACGTAAAAATGTAAGTAATTTAGTGAAAACCGCATCTCAATACATTTATTTTATCAGAAGTTATAAATAAAAGAAAATTTCAAATTACAAATTTCAAATGTCTGGAAAACTTTTTGAGATTATAAAATTTATGGCAAAAACAACAAAATTGAATTAGTTTGCCACCACCAGGGACATTTTCTAAAGCGTAATAAATTATTTGGACATACTCTTTCTTGAGAGGTGAATGGATGGATATGCTTATTATTTTGGTCACCATGATTTGCCGAACGTTCAGATTTTTATATTTGGGGCAAATTAAGAGATATTTTTTATCACGAGGAGGAAAAACATAATGTTTGGATCTGAAATGCAAAAACTTCAGCAATAGATATACTGCTATTACTAGAGTGGATGTCTGTTTATTTAATTGTATAAAAATATATAAATTGTATAAAATATGAAGGTGAACTCATTGGAAAATTTGAAAGACAACATTTTGATATAAATTTGGCGTTTAAAATGTTTTTCCTTTTGGTTTTAATACTGTTTCCTCCTTTATTATAAGAAATATTTCTTTATTTAAAATAATGAGAAAATCAATATTAAAATTAAAAGGCGCCCCTACCGGTGACAAAATAATTTAATTTTGTTATTTTAGTTATGATTTAATTTATTTTAAATTAACACTTAAAATTTTAAAATTTACATTAACAATTTTTAATTCTAAAAATTGTTTTGATTATAAGTTGTTATAGGATTTAGATTTAAACTTCAGGTTTTTAATAAATTTATTACTTTTTAATCCTTTTTCAACTAACACTAAGAAAAATATTACATTCCGTTTGAAATTTTTCAGAAGAATGTAAAAATTATCTATACTTTAAGTTGGCGCTACCTAGCGGCGATAAAGTTAGACATTTTTCTGATTGTTGCCAATAATTTTAATCAGTATGATAAGTTCTTTCGTATGACATTAAAATCATTAAGATCGATTAAAAAAAGAGTTATTTTATATTTGCTCGTTACAAATTCCGACCTTCCCCCGCCCTCTATTTCAAGAGTAAGACAAAAAAGTTTTTGATAAATTAAAGACGACGCAAGCGCCATCTTATGCTTAATTTCAAGTGGCATCGTCAACGATTTGTGAAAAAAGTTTTTGTTTCATGAACTTATCATAATTTCAAAAATTGTAGTTTTATGAAGTTTTTATTAAACGTTTTTTTGGGGTAATCGCAATATTACTTTTCGACAGTTCATTGCGCTCCCTACCGGAAGAGTTACGAACTTAAAATTTATTTCTAGTATTTTCTCATGATCCCTTTTGTTAATATTTTTTTTTTATTTGAAAGCTCTTGCTCTAATAGTTTTTCAGAATTAGCCTTTCTTATTTGGATACCCGGCAAATTTCAAGTGCTAAGCACTTATTATTAATAACAACTAGTTGTTTTTGTACTTAGCACTTGAAATGTGTACATACAAAGTGGCCAGAAAAGATGTTATAATCTTCAAGTAGTGTGATTCGTTGATTAATCTTGAATAAAAAAATCTAAAGAAAAAAATTGTATTCTTCCTCTGACATCTCATGAGGCCGTTAAAATATTAAATATTTGTCTAAAAATTAGTATTATTCTCTAAAAATTTGGAAAACAATCAATAGAATTTACAATCAATTACAGATTTGTCAGATTTAAATGACATAGGTGATAAATTAATTGGAAACTTAAAAAAATAATAACCTCTTCTGAAGCACTTTTAAAATAAAAATGGAAGTGATATACTATGTATATTCATATGTAAACTTATTAAATTTCACTTCACTTTGACATATACTTGTCATATTTTTTATGTGTAAGTTTGTGTAAGTCCATCATACTTTCTGAAGATGCATACATTCAACGAGTAATCAGAAATCCACATGATATATGGATTCTGTAATAATAATGCTATATTGCCAAAGATGATACCCAAATCGCCAACAACCCTTCGTAAATACGTTTAGAAAATTAGACAAAAAGCTACGTACATTTCGGTCGTTCGCTTATATTAACGTAGACCTTGAGAACGTCGCACTGTTCACCTAGAAGTACAGATATTGAATGCTGTTCAAAAGAAGATCGTAATAGTAGTAAGACACAAATAGCCCAATAGTTAAATATCCCCAGTAAAACAACAGTCCATGTAGTATTGAAAGAAAATCTTTTACGTCCATTTCAAGCTAGAATAGTTTAATCACTGTATGAAAATTATAATGAGCGTAAAAGTATGTTTCGTGTCCTCGGGCGGTTAGAAAAATGGGACATCAAAGGAACTTTTCAGTTAACGTCTCGTTTGGTATATTAAATTTACATGTAATTGGGCCTTTTTTTATTCATCGAAGATTAAGTGCCTTAAATTAAGTAAATATTTTGGAAGAAGTTTTGAAGAATATTCCACTAAATTTAGCAAGAAACATGTTGTACATTCATGATCGAGCACCACTTCACGCAGCAAGAATTTCAAGAGAAAGGTTAGACGAACATTTTCAAAATAGATGGATTGAGCTTAATGGACCCATACTATGGCCGGCAAGGTCGCCGGATAATACACTTGTTTTTCTTTCTTTCAGGGATTTATAAAAGAAAAGGTTTATGCAACAAATCCAGTGGACAATATACACGTCATAAATAGAATACGTATTGCAGTGGAATTAATTACTGAAGAGATGTTGTTCCGATATTAATTATATTCCACGACGATTCCAGATCTGCTTAGAAACGAATGCTAAAACATCATTTTTCTCTCTTTACTTTCTCACTCTAGCCTCTTCAGGATCTTTACGCCAGCTCCATCCTCTCTCATCGACTCATCAACTTTCTTGCTTCCCAACAACCATTCTTCGCACACTTCTTCACACTCCACGTCAAAATGCTTCCTTGTATCTGTACCACCCTCACAAAACACAATTTTCCCCCAGCCATACCTTCCATCCTCTCTCATTTAATCCACACCTAGTTCTTGCCAAGATTACCTTTTCCTTCACCGATTGACTTGTTGAGCTTAGGTTCCTTGTCTAACTCCCATGTTTTAGCCATGTTTCACAGGTTGCATAGTACCCAAATTTCCCTATACATACATGAACTTCTACCTTTTTCCACTTTTTCCTTAGTCATGCAGATATATTGATTCCCATATCCAACCATTCTGTTCTCCGATGGCCCGCCCTCCACTCACTCTTCTCAATTACTATACTTATGTGTATAGTAAAAGTGTTTACCAGCCTATAATTGTCCAAATCATAATACTTCATTTCATTTCGTATCATTCTTTCCACAGCCTCACCATGCCTACTCTAGCTATTCGCTTAATGAAGCAAATTTTGCTTCAGAAAGCTTCGGGTCTTGGGTTTAATTATTTGCTTCATGAACTTCCACTATTCACAAGAATCATACACTTTCATTCCCCATGTTTTAACTCTTTACAATAGAATTGACTGCATACAAGCATTAGATTCTTTGCAAGCCATGATTATTTTTCTCTTGAACCAAATGCCTTGCCAAATAGCTTGCATGTATTTGACATACTCGCTATTACATCGAGTGCATTTAGAAATGAAGCCCAATTATTTAAACACTTTCACTGTCTCTTACACTTCAATTCACTCACCCTTCCTACATTTTCTCTATTCCTACATTTTATCCATTTCGTCTTTCTCACATTCAGATACAACTCTCTATTATTCATAGACCTATCCATTTCCATTTGTCTTAAACCTATTCACTCCTACCCCAAGCCCTTTTTTCTATAGCCACTGTGTCATTATTAATGTAAAAACCAAAACTCCATATTCAAATTCCTACAAACACTACCCCAAATAATTAAATAACACACCACACAAAACTTCCATACCACCTCCCCAAATATACTCAAAACCACAATAAAAAGAATTCCACTGAAGCAAGTAATAATAATAATAAACTGAACAAGGATATATGAATTAATTTCTCATTTGGCACTTAGTGAAACATTATACTATAACTGCCAAGTAACACGCTTAACGGCGTCCGATATTATCTATTTACTTATTGTTTCATTCCGTTTGGCACCGAGGTCTGCTGTGTAAAATTAATTTGGTGCCAAATTAAAAAGTATATAATTTTCTTAGGAATTTTAAATGTAATGATATATTTTTCGTATTCTCAAAAGAAATAGGGTTAAATTGTAAGAAATTTAGTGAAAACCGCAAGTTAATAACTTAATTTTATTACTAGTTTTAAATAAAAGAATATTTCAAATTAATAATTTCAAATGTCATTTGAAAACTTTTTAGGGTAAATATAAATTATAACAAAAACTACAAAATTGTATTTTTTTGTCACCACTAGGGGGCGTTTTCTATAGCGTGGGATACAGTCTTTCCTGAGACGTGAATACATGGGGATGGTTATTTATGGTAAATTAAAACAATCTAGTTTTTATCAAGCCTGGTCAACAACAAAGAAAGACATAATCTAATGGACATGAAATGCAGAAGCTTCTGCAATAGATGGTATAATTATTCGACGCCATCTGTTTCCGACGCTGCCCAGGTTTGACGCTGCCCATTACCGCCTCCGTCTAGCATCGGCCTCAACGACGCCGGCAACCACCGAAACTGCCAAACTTTGTTGCTGCCATCCGATTTGTAACTCTCGTTTTCTTCTTTTTTTTTGTTTTTCTTTATTTAATATACATGTTAAATCTGCATTTGTGGTTTTAAAAGTTAGTTATTCTTGCTTTCCATATTAAAATAAAATACTGAGCTAACATCACTCTGGAATGTTCGACAGAGCTCGCGACAGTAAACGCGGCGTCATCGAAAGTTCCGGAAAGTTCGGGAAACAAGCACGCAATATAAGCGCGCGCGCTAGCGGCGCTGCGGTCAGTCAGTCCGCGTCAGTCTATCACGAACGTTCGAGTACTCAACATCGCGTGATAAATAAATATGGACAGTGTATTGTAAATAAAAGTGTTAAATGTACTGTTAATAAATAAATAAACATTGTTTTACTTATTTCCGAGTCTCATTAAACCCGACTTCGTAACAATATTCAAAAATATATGTTGATCGAGGATTAACGAAAAGAAGCCCGTAAAATAATAGAAGACTCGTCTCAAGTTTTACCCAGAGGAAGACATCAATACCATTACCCCAGTGAAACGCACCTATCTTAACCGGCGGTAGATAAACTAATTATACCATGAAAGGGAGGAGGGAAATTACAAAATGGTTTGTCACCGTTTGTTGGAATACGTTGGAATCCTATTCCAGAATCCTACAAATATCCAGGTGGCTGAAAGATTCACCTTAAGAGTTCTAACAAAATAGAACATCTCAAATACGTCCCATTTAAAACAGTCTCCACATGCTTTTATAAAATCGTTTTGTGTTTGTCAATAGAGGTTATTATATATACATGGTATCCCGCTAATGTTGGGAAATGGCTTAACCTCATGTCCCTGAGACCAGAATAAGGATTATTTTAGGGAATATTGCCAAGGTTACACTTGGTTTGTTTTACACGTAAACCTTGTATTTATATTAAACTAGTTTCGGCAATTTGCCATTATCAAGAATGAATGTACAAGATGTTTACAGTTGCTTATATAACCCAGTTGTTGTATTTCACGTAATAAGGGCGTTAATTATCGGAGAGTTCCACAGACCATCCATGACATTCAATTCAGCCTTAATCCCATATTACCTGAATATAAAATGTAACATTTTGAATTTACTCCTATTAAAGGAATTATTTACTGATATGTTTCAAGAATACAGTAGTTATTTTTATTAAAAATTTCCTTTTTATATTCATTAAGTCTAATTTCAAATGACATACCATTTTGGCAATATAAATCATACAATCTTCACATTCTAATTCTTTTATTCCGCTTTATTTTATATTATTATTATCATTTTTTTAGTGTTCATCAATTTCTTTCCTTAATCTGGACAGATTAATATTCGTATTTGTTTCAAATTCGAGTCTCACCATGGGGATCTAACCTCTATCTCTTATAATGGCTAGGTTTAAATTTGGCACTTTTACAGAATTTCGTACTGATTAATATTCCGCTGAGAAAACTGGGCGAAGTTTCTTTTTTTAAGAAAAGTAAAAAAAAAACTCGAAAATGCGATGTTCTATTTTTATTTATATCTTTGTTATTTGAAGCAATATTTCAATGCAAAGAAGACATTCTTATAGCACTTTTCTTTTATATAATGGATGGCGTACTCATTTTACTAATAGCATGTTTCGTTTCTTCTGGACCATCATCAACTTTCTTATTTCTTATGGGCACCATATTGGTTTTTTATCATACTAAAATGCTCTATTTTTTCTGATTAAAATTATATAACATATGAAATCTATATTCTGATACTAATTCAATGGGAATTATTGTATCGGTATTTGTTTATTAACGATCTATCAAACTTATTAAATTTTAAATATTTATTATATGCAGATGATTTGATAATCTACTCAAGCAATTGTATACTTGCAATGCCAACTAGATATAATTTCGAACTGGTGTAATATTAACAAGCTTAATATTAATCTTGATAAGTGCAAATTTATGACATTCACCAAGAAAACCAACTGCGTCATATCAAATTACACAATCAACAATGGTAGCATTGAATCGATAAAATCTTTTAAAAAGTTAGGTGTGTGGTTTGACGTCAAACTTATATTTAACTAAACTTTAATTTAATTAACTGCCATGAAAATATTTAATAAATTATTTCCTCTTTAGCTATTGTGACATTTTCACTTACATTTCGTAAGTACTTTAAAACAAATGCACATGTAAACAAGAACGTTTCTAACTAGCCAAGGAGGAAATAATTTATTAATTATTTACCATATTTATTTCATTTAATTTATTTAAATATCTGCAACTAAGTAAATTGTTTCATTTTTATATATGATAATTTAAAACCAAATTTATTGTTTCGATATTTTCAAACAGATAAATTTTCACACTCCATCTTTCAGTAGAACAATGTCGGGCTTTAAATCACCATCATCATCAAACTGCGATTTATTTTTTATAACATTTCGTCAATTATCGCTTAGTGTTAATTTTTATGTATATTCTATTTTTTATTACTATTATGATAATTTATTTATTTATTTATTTAAAACAGGATTTTCTAAAGTAAAATAAGTGCAAAATACTTTATGAAAATCAATTAATTATAATAATTAAATAAATTTAAATAAATTAAAGCAAAAGAGAAAATAATTTATTAATTAATTATTTTTTTTTATTTTCAATTAATTTAATTAACAACTTTGCAATTATGTAAGGTACAGCTGTACTGACGAGGAATCAAATCCCGAAACACCTGTCTGCAGATAGCCTTATATTACGTAACTTTTATTTAAAAAAATGTTATTTTTTGTTTTTCAACAAATATGCACGTTTTGAGGTCCCCTGAGTCCATTCCATCGAGTTTTGAAAAATGTCTGTGTGTGTGCTGTTTGTTTCCGCGATAGCACATAAACGGCTAAGCGGATTGAACGCAAACTTTATATCTAAACTTTTTATTACAGTGGAATGATATGAAAGGCTTTTGGTTTAAGTGCAACTGTAGTCTTAGCGATTTTTAATTATTTAATACGGATAGAAAAAAATTTCAAATAAAAGTTGAAGATCTTCAAAAACTAATTAATAGTTTTTCCTTTCCTATTAAATTTTCAATCAAAACCGAATTCACCGGGAAAGTACAATGATGGACACATCACCATTTTTATAGTACAAAACGATTTTCTTGTTAACCACAGCGTAGTTGTGTATGAAGGATTATAATTTTAAATTGCATTCTATTACAAAAAAAAAAAATGGTGATGTGTCCATCATGGCACTTTCCCCGGTGAATACGGTCAAATAACTTTCTAATAGAAAATTTAATAGGGAAGCAAAATGATTAATAGAAAAAATTGATTGTTATCTTTTAAAGTTAAACCCGAGTATTTAGAAGAATATTGTAATTATGTGTGTTATTTCTTACCTTACAATAGGTTAAAATTATTCCTCCACACTCTTCTTCATTTGTGCAAACTGGAGGCGTTTGCGAATGATAAGTTGAATTTGACAGCACTTTGACGTTTTATTTGTCATTAAAATAATTATTTCAATAATTAAAATCTCTAAGGGAATTTATCAGATAAATGCTTATAAAATGAAAACCGGAGGTCCTACAATAAAAGTTTTATAACAGAAATTATTTATTTTCCAAGATCTAAAACTTTTATTTGAAACATTTTTCTATCCAAATTAAAAAATGAAAAATTGCTAAGAGTAAAGTTGCACTTAATGAGTTTTGATTCTAACCAAAAGCTTTTCAGATCATTCCACTGTTATATAAAGCTTAGATATAAAGTTTGGTCTTAATCCATTTAGCCGTTTAGGCTCTATCGCGGAAACACACAGACACACAGACACACAGACACACAGACACACAGACACACACACAGACACACACACAGACATTTTTCAAAACTCGATGGAATGGACTCAGGGGACCTCAAAACGTGCATATTTGTTGAAATTGGCGGTTCGAAAATTTTCACGATCACAATACTTTCCCTTGGACAGGGGTCCGGGGAAAGTAAAAAACAATGTTGAAGTTAACTTTCAGCAGACAGAAAGTGGCAGCCACATTGAAAATTGTTTAGATTGATAACTTGTGAATATGTTTATAGCTATTAACTATATTTTTGTAGAAACATGTGGGGAGGCCAAATATTTTTTAACGAACCAGTTGTATGCAGCACTCTCTTTAATAATTAATAAGAAAAAATATTAGAAACTATTATGCTATTCATAAACAAGACACCTGAATTTATAATTACATTTTCTGTTTTTCCTGCTATTATCGTATATTGATTTTTTAGTGTTAATCCGGAATCGATGGATAATTACTATTTTACCGTATTTATTGGATAATTTACGATTAGTTCGTGTCTAATCGAAATAATGGGCGAGAAAATAATAGAACGCCCCCCAAGTTTTCTTTAATCAAATAATTGATTATACCATTGTCCTCCACAACAACAATCGAGTATGTCTAATTACCTCTCATGAGAGTTCCGTCATTTTGTATCGTAATATTATTTTTATTATTTGAAAAACGCTATGTTACTTAACGTGAATAATAAATTATTCTCTTGCATGATCATTTTTTTATAATCGAATAAATAATAAAACATTAAATGCAAGTTTTCGTTTACATATATTTTCAGCCTTCATTTGTGAATATGAGGAAAATATTCCAGAATGCAGAAAATCAATACAAAAAATGGTTAAGTGTCCATCGTGGTACTCTCGCCTGTGAATTCAGTCAAATTAGTTTTCGATTAAATAATTAATAGTAAATGAACAGTTATTAGATAATATTCTACCGCTTATAAAATAAAAACTAATAAAAACAATAACAGTTTTATATGAAGAAATTATTTATATATATAACATCTCTATTTCTGCAGACAATTTTATATACCATAAATTAACAATATAATTCTTATAATATGTTATACGTTGTCCTTAGAAAACGGCTATCGACCATCGGTCTTTCTGCCTGAAATTATTTATTATTTCAAGATCCACAACTTTTATTTTACACATTTTTCTATCCGAATTAAAAAAATGGTGATGTGTCCATCATGGTACTTTCCCCAGTGAATTCGGTCAATAGGTTTTTGATTGAAAATTTAATAGGAAAGGAAAATTATTAATTCTAAAATGGATTGTTGTCTTTTAAAGTTGAAGCCAAGTATTTTGAAGAATATTACAAAAAGTAAGATATTAGATCTTAGATCTTACCTTACAATGGATTCAAAATATACCTCCACACTTTTCATTTTTTGAAGCTAGAGGCTATTGCACATAATGTGTTAACTATGACGGCACTTTGACGTTTTATTTGTCAAAAATAATTATTTCATTAATTAAAATCTCCTCGGCCAAGACATAAGGAAGATGCCCGGACCGGGGAAAATTAAAATGAAAAATCGCTAAGAGTAAAATTACTTAAGTGTAACTTTCCTCTTAGCAAAAACTATTTCTTTTTTAAGATCTACAACTTTTGTTTCAAACATTTTTCATCGGAATTAAAAAAAAAAAATGAAAAATCGGTTAGAGTAAAGGTGCACTTGATGAGTTTTGATTCTAACCAAAATCTTTTCAAAATGCTTAGATATAAAGTTTGGGTTTAATCCATTCAGCCGTTTATGCGCTATCGCGTGAGTGTGTGTGTTTCACACACACTCCCGCAGACATTTTTCAAAACTCATTGGAATTGACTCAGGGGAACTCAAAACATGCATATTTGTGGAAAATGGCGATTCGATTTTTTTACGATCACAATACTTTATCTTGGAGAGGTTGAGGGAAAGTAGAAGAGTTATTTTTTAACGTGACAAAACCCTTGACACCTCCCGCAACTGTAATCAATTTTCGCATTTTTAATGGGAGTTATATAATTTGGACTATAACTTTAAAAATAAACAATTTTTTATAGAAATAATTGTTTTAATATGTAATATTTAAAGATTGAATTGAAAATCCAAATCGCCCGAAAACCTATAATAATAGTAATAAAATATCTTTATTTTATACAAATATAGAATACAAAAAGGATTAAGTGAAACCAATTTTTTTACCATCGCTGGAACCTTCTTTAAACTCAAGCTCAAGCTCAAAATGTAGCTTAGTAATTGCGCCAAATGCCTGGAGATCCACCGGAATAGGAATTTTACTTTTCAAGCGCACGTTAGGAACAGAGCTGCAATGGCAAAACTCGGGCCAACCAGCTGTCCGCCTTTTACGCTCTTTTCGCCAATAAACACTTAAGTGTTGTGCTTAGGAAGATTTATTACAATCCCGAGATCCATGTACAAGGGAATGTTTTTTCAACACATATATCCATTTTGAGATTCTCCCTATGTCCATTCCATAGATTTTTTAAACATTTCTGAGTGTTTGCTTGTTTCCGCGATTTACCAAATGGATTGAACCTAGACACTACGTCTGAAAATTTTTAGTCAGAATCAAAATTCATTAAGTGCAACGTAATTTTTAGCGTTTTCATATATCCCAGAATTGTTAGACAAATGCTGTTCGCGTCGAAGAATGTTACATCTTAAAGGAATAAGTATTATTTCTTATTATTTTTGTTGTATCATCTTCAGGTTATATTAGTTTGATAAAATGGCGGATTTATGAGTAAAAAAGTGCATTTTCGGGTCTAAAAATCTTTCTTTCATCGGCTGTAAAATATATATATAATAAATAGTAGGCGAAATCCGAAAGATCAACGACTAGAGAAAATGGTTTAGAATACGATACAGCCGTTGTCATATTGAATATGTGGTTTCAAGATTTTGACCTTTAAAGGTTTGAGATGTGTTTCTTGGGGTCTCAACTAACTTTCCATAAACTCGCATAACTTCGTCAATTTGTCTCGAATTAATATCAAACATTTTAGCAAATAATCTTAAACTTATCAATTCCATGATAAAATATAAAACGATTTTTTTTTAAAACTATGCAGGTAGGTATCGTCCCTTAATTAATTATTTTCAAATGTCTTTTTAAATTCAAACTTTCAAAAATCCATCAAAGTTCCGTTACTTCATTTTTTATTATTTATAAGGGGGTGTAACTCAGTGGTAGAGTGTCTGCTTCGCATGCAGAAAGTCCTGGGTTCAAATCCCAGCTCCTCCAAAATAACTATTTTGAATAAAAAAGTGTATTGACTGAGTTGTTGACTTATATTCATTGATTTATTTTAACATCTTTAAATTATGTAACGCAGAGTTGTACTGACGAGAGTAGATCCCGAAACACGTATCTGCATATGGCCTAATATTAACTAGCGTTGTTTTATGTTTTTTACATTGGATTTTTTTCAGATAAAAAAGTGTTACATGATGCAATATTTTATTGATATGCAACAGCAGGTGTTCATTATGTAGTTCAATGTCCGACGGGGTATTTGCCCGAGAAGTAGTTGTTTTAATGTGCATTTGTTTGGGGTACGTTACGTAAATCAAAGTATCACAGAGCTAATTGTGGAAATAATTTATTAATTATTTTCAAATAATTTTTATTTAATAACTATTGGATTGGCAATTAAGTACTTTCAGTTTTGTAGTATAAAATTAAACACTATTATTTAACAAATATTATTTTTTAATCAATTATAAATTTTCTATTTTGCTCAATAAATTTTCGCCATTTTTTTTTCAGCTGCATGATTACGCGCTCATAAAAGTTCTGCTCCTTATCAGCAAAAAACTCAACCAGGTGCGAGTGAAAGTCATCGTCATTTGTGAAAGTTTTACCATTCAAAGAATTCTGAAAACTTCGAAATAAATGGTAATCAGATGGTGCCAGATCAGGGCTGTATGGGGCATGTGGCATCACTTCCCAGCCAAGCTCCAATGGATTTCTACGAGTTGCCAAATATGTGTGAGGCCTTGCATTACCATGGTGGAACAGTACACCTTTCCGATTTGAAAATTCTGGCCGTTTTTCTTTTATTGCTTCATCAGTTTCATTAATTGTTGACAGTAAAAATCAGCTGTGATTGTATGGTTCCTTGGAAGCAGCTTAAAAAAAAACACAATACCTTTGTAATCCTACCAAACTGATTGCATGATCTTTTTTGGATACAAAGTTTTCGATGTGGTTTGTGCAAGTTCATCGTGCTTGCTCCATGATCTTTTTCGAACCATGTCACTGTGCAGGACCCATTTTTCATCACCAGTGATGATTATTTTTAAGAAAGGGTTGGTTTCATTTCGTTTAAGATGCATATTGCAAAAGTTGATTCTTTCTGTTAAATGAATTTCTTTCAATTCGTGAGGTACCCAAATATCAAGCTTCTTAACTAGCCCAAGACATTTTAAATGTTTTTCAATTGTTGTGTGCGATACATGTAGCCTCTTCGCAACCTTTCGAACAGTTATATGACGATCCTCTTCAATTATGACTTTGATTTAGTCAACATCAACTTTAGTAGGCCGACCAGAACGTTGCTCATCTTTGAGGGAAAAATCTCCAGAATGGAATTTTTTACACCAATTCTGACATGTGCGCTCAGTTAAACAATCAGCATCATAAACTTCACATATCTTTTTGTGAGTCTCAGCTGCTTTCTTTTATTTACGGAATTAAAAAGAGTATAATATGTCAAAAATGTTTCTGCACTCTATTTAAAATTAATTCACAAATAATAGCTTTAATAAAAATCACGCACTACTTGCTTTTAAAGTTACGTGAATGTGACCAGTATCACGTGCCAAACGGCAAAGTATAGCACTAACATAAGTTATATAAAAAATAAAGCAGCGCTCTCTATAATTAAAAAGCGAAAGTACTTAGTTGCCAACCCAATATTTTGAACTTCTAAAATTTAAGATTGAATAAAATCTTTAAAAACAAAATATTTTTGAATATGTAAAAATGGAAGTGAATATTTTATTAATTGCTATAGTCACATAATAGACTTACAGTCAAAAGCTGCATAAAGGAAATCTGTAATCACTAAAATACAGATGAGCATCTAACAACTCTGATACGTCCATCATAGTACTTGACTCGATCAGTTCACTGAAATTAGCTCTTGAATAGAAATTTAACAATAAATGAACTATTATAAAAGGAAAAAAGGAAGTGGCTTTTGCAATTAAAGTCAAGATTTAAGAAGAGTGTTTCAATTAATTTGAAAGAGTTTTCCGGAACATACGTGTTTCTTTTGACTGACTAGTCTGAACACAAACTCTATTTTCATTTTTTTAATGCTGGTCCAAACCAGCGACTAACAAAATATTTCCAAACTTATAATAAATTAACGATAAATTTTGCAATACTTCTAACACTCTGCTTTATGAAATATCGTAATTTCATCCCATTAAAAACCGTCTCCACAAATTCTCAGAGAAATTTGCCCTCGAACCCCTTTAACTGTGACCCACACAAAATCTTAAGATCCTCAATCTTAACATCACTTCCCTACCAAAAACATCGACATCACCTCTATTCCACTACATTTCATTACTACATAAGAGTGACGATTAATAAATGTTAAACTGCACGTTTATGTCATTTTTTTAAAGGAATAATTTAATTAAAAAGTAAAATATTGAAGTCTGCCTGTAAGTCAGATGTGCGCGTTGCGAACATTACGATTGTAAACCACCAGTCGCATTTTCTGCGAACTGAGAAGTATCGCGAAGGTTTCCCAAAATAATAACCAAATGTTTCGAATTAACGCTAACTGGATGGGTTCAAATTTAAACATTATAAATTAGTTAATTTAAATTATGTTAATTATCGTTAAAGCATAAAACTAGCGTATACAGTTAGTAGTTTTCGGTAGAAAATATTATGTCATTTAATTATGTGTTTAATAACTACTTATCATTCGAACGATACTCTAGGTGCCTAAGGCTCCTTCTTTGGATATCGTGCTCGTGTCTAATAATGTTATATGAAATATTACATAATATTGTGATTTTTTAAATGTAAATCATAGTTGGCCATGATTTAAATATCTTTTTTAAAAGGTTTTAAAATAGCCTTATTTTTTGTATATTTTAATTAAATCATTGTACTGACAATTAAATCTTCGCGCTTTATCATAACGGAAATACATTTTTGATTCGTGTCGAATTGTGAATGCAATTTTTTATCCATTTTATTACAATTGAGTGGATCTCTAAATGCAAATTTTGTCCTTGATATATAAAAAATACACAATACCCCGTGAAAATTCAAGCTCATGTATCAAATTAAATAAATACACATATTATAAATTATTTTACACCTAACGGTAGAAAGGAAAAAGATTAAAAAAAAAAATACAAATATTATAAATTATCATAATTCTTGAATCTTTGAGGCGTTTACTTCATGTTACATTTTCTATATTAGGATAAAGAAAGCACTTAGTAACAATATGCACGGGTTAACCAGTATATTCCGCATTTAGATATTTTACTTATTGGTGTTTTGGCAGTAAATATGAGATTACATGTTTTTACACTTTATGTAAAGACTATTTCTACCTTTCGTTTATAAAGATATTTTTTATTTTATTCCTTACTGCTTTTATAAGGGACTGACAGACAAATTAACAATTTTTTAACTTTCCTTAAAATTCCATACACCCATCTATTAAGTTCACTGTTGAAATAGAATAGAATAACAAAATAAACTAATATTCGATATATACAGGGTGTCCCGTTAATTTTGGAAAAACCGTTAAGCCGAAATTACTATCGTCTAATATGATAATATAAAACGTCATCTGAGTTAATATGAGTACCATCACTTAATAGTAACTGTGAAATATAACATAACCTATAAATAAATACCTAAATATCTTTTTAGTTACAAAAGCAAAAATATTTTTAAAAATATTATTTGAATGAATGGTTGATTTGGAGTATTTGGTAAAATGCGAATCTAGTTAATCCTAAAACGTAAATAAACGTGACTTATTAGTTATTAATGAAATTATCACATTAAATATTTGCTATAAATTTAGTTATTGAATTATTACTTCTTTATTAACATGTTAATTTTAAATTTTATTCTCTTAGAAAATAAATGTGCCCAGAATGCTTTCGGTAAATAAGTAATGATTCAAAAACTAAATTTATAGTAAATTTGTAATGTAATAATAACATTAATTACTGATAAGTCACATTTTTTACGTTTACCGGGTAACTAGATTCGCATTTTACCAAATAAATAGAAGGGATTCATTTGAATTTTATTTTTTTTTACGATTAAACTGTGCAAATTATCGAAATTTATAAAGAGATAAAAAACACTGCAAATTGAACATTCATTCAAGAGATATTCTTAAAGATATTATTACTCGTCTTAATAAAACGATATTTAAGTATTTATTTATAGGTTATATTATATTTTACACTTACCATCAAGTGATGGTACTCACATTACTCAATTGTTATTAATAAAACAAATAATATTTTGTTTAAGTTTGAAGATGAATTCCGGCTTAACGGTTAACTTATATATATAGATGAATTCGGTTGAATAGTCATATTTTGGTCTCAGGAACCTGAGATTAAGCCATTTCCCAACATTAACGAGAGATCCTGTATATATACAGGGTGGGCCACGAATAACACACTGTTAAAAGTGTTCGGGGTTCCTGACCGAAAATTTTGAAAAAATTGTAGATTACTCAACCGTGTAATCTAGAATGGTAAATATTTTAACTTTCTTTGACTTCCCGTTGTACCTGAAATGGCTACCAACTTTGTTATTTTAAATGGAACAGAACACCCTATATTTTTTTTCCGGTTTCTCCGTTCAAATGCCTAACCACGCAAATAGATTTATATCTACATGACTCTTACAGTTTTTGAGATAAAAAATTATTTGTCAAATTTTAACCTCAAATTGACGTTTCGAAAAATGCCTATAACTTCTAGTAGGAACAAGATAGACAGACTAGCGATATTATGAATTGTTAGTAATAGATCCATCTAGAATAAAAAATAACATCTGTCAATTTTGACAGTAGGGATTTCAAAAGTGTCAATATTTCAGTGCCTTCTTAAAGAAATCATAACTCAATTTTTTCAAATGAAATGACCAATATTTTATCTCATTAGGCGATTGACAAGACAATTTGCAACATAAAAGTATTATGCATCCTAATATTTAGAGCAAGCAGTTTTTGAGTTATTTAGAAATTTCTTTTCTGCCAAAATGATTGGACAATTGAGTAATTCCTGCAATATTAATTCGTATTCCATGGTATGCTACTGTCAATATTCACTAAACCGAATGTGTCAATATTTTCATACCCTTCGTTTGAGTAGTATTAATATGAATACGCATACGAATCATACATAATTTATTTTGACAATTACAGAGTATTAATTAAAATATATTAAAATAGATTAAACAGTATTTTAAATCGCTTCTGCTGTAGGGGCGGGCTGTCGGTATTGAAGGATACATGCTTGGTTCTCTTGAATTAGTTTCTTTATTTTATTTCGTTGTTAATAAGGTTGTTTTTTATTTTGAGTTTAAAAGGAACTAATTTCATTGATGTTATATGTGTAGGCAAATTGTTGTATTGGTTTATTATGTCCGTTATCAGGTGTTGCGTGTATTTTCTGGTGTTATATTTGTTAATTCGGAGGCCTAATTTTCTAATTGTGTACTTGTTTGTTTGTTTTGAATTTAATTCGTGTTCTGATTAAGTTGTGTTGTATTTTATATGCTAGCCGTATGTTGTCATATATTATTATTTTTTTCTATATCAAGTTCACGTGTGTATTCGTATGGATATTTAGCGTTCATCTTTTTATTGAGTATGTATTGTATTTTTAATATTTCATTTTTTATCTTTGTAGTTTTCCTTTATTTAGCTTGGTAGTGTTTCCCCATATATCAGATAGATAATTTATTTAATTTTTCGTCATATATTAAAAAAAAAGTAATCCCATTTGGTCAATTGAAAATCTATATACAAAGCGTGTACATAAATACTAACACAAATTTAGTTTCAACGTATTTTGCACGCATGTTACTTTTTATCTGTACGACGAAAGATTAAATAGTGGAATCATTTCGAGGAATTGTTAAAATTAAACTTCTTGTGTTCAGTTATTCCTATCAAATTACTTTATTTCAATATTCTTGCTTTTCTTTTTAAGTCGTAAGTAAAAACAAACCATTCTGTCCCACTGGCTGATTGGTACACTGACTCATTTTAATATTACTCGAACGAAGGGTTCAAAAATATTAACACGTTGGAAATGACTTTTTCTACATTCGGTTTCGTGAATATTGACAGTGACATACTATAGGATACGTATTAATAGTGCAGGAATTACTCAATTGTGCAAACATTTTGAGAAAAAAGAAATTTCGAAATAACTCAAAAACTACATACTCTAGATATGGACATTTTATGTTGTAAATTGTCTTGTCAATTGCCCTATCAGACGAAATATTGGATTTTATGAGGTTACTGAGATATTGGCACTTTTGAAATACCTACTGTCACAATTGAGAGATCCCAATTTTTGCTTCCAGATGGATCTATTGCTAACACTTCAAGGTGTCACTGGTCTTCCTATCTTGTTCCTACTAGCAGTTATAGGTATTTTACGAAACGTCAATTTGAGGTTAAAATTTGACAAATAATTTTTTTCTCTCAAAAACTATAAGAGTTATGTAAACATAAATCCATAAAGTTGGTAGCCATTTCCGGTTTAAGCGGAAGTGAAAGAAAGTCAAAACCAATTAGTAAAATAAAAATAAATTATAACAAATGCTCAAAATGCTGACCGTTATTGGCCAAATACAATTGACAGTGTTTTATAACACTGCCAGTTACTTTTCTCAATGCGTTGCGATTAACGCCGTTTGTTGCCTCTGTCACTGCTTCTCGAAGTTCATCCACATTGTTATACCTGAAGTTACTTCCATAAACTTTGTCTTTTAAAGTGCCCCAGAAATAAAAGAGGCGTCAAGTCTGCAGATCTAGCATTGTGTGCAGGAGCGCCATCTTGCTGGTACCATATTTGCATATTTTGTGCCAAAGGTAAATCATCCAAAAAATCTTCTAAGGTTGTTTGAAGAATTTCCAAATAACGTTGTGCAGTTAGGGTTCCATGAGAAACAATAGGACCAAGTAAACGATTTCCCATTATGCCACAAAAAACATTAAAGCCAAACCGTACTTGGTTTCGCCGTGGAATAACTATGTGTGGATTTTCTTGAGCCCAATAGTGCTCGTTATGACGAATAAATAATCCACAATTAGAAGAGTATGATTCGTCAGTCTATAAAATTGTATTTATAAAATCACTATTTTCCCTATTTTTGTTGATTAACCACCTGCAAAATGTTAATCTACGGATGTTGTCATTTGGTTGTAAAGTCTGAGATAGGTGCAATTTATGAAACTTGTGCTTTTTTAAAATTGTTGACGATCTAGACTTAGATACATTAACATTATTTTCTATGAAGTTATGTCTACTTAGGTGTGTAAAAATCAAATATGGTGGCCATTTGAAATAAGAAAGTTGGTATTAATATCGCTAAAACCGCCTTCTTGAATTTTATTTTGACTTGATTTTTATATTTACCTAATTAAACCAAGTAACATTTATTTGAAACTTTTTTCGCATCTTTAATAATTATTGAGATATTTGATTTTTTAGAAAAACACGTTTTTCATTTTTTTAAAAATAATTTCTGAACTGTTCAAAATTTTGAAAATTTCTCAACATAATCTGAACCTGCATAGAAAGCTGCACAACATTGCCCATTTAACCAAATCTCTAACTTTAAGAATAAGAAAGATACCCATGCAATCCTACTCTATTTCCTGCATAGAGAAAACTTAAACAGTTTCAAATTCAGAAAATTTTAAAATAATAACTGATCCAACAAATCAATTCCAACTATGATCAACCTTACGAAAGATTTAAATTTATAACAATGAATCATAGAGCTCCTTCTTTGTATGGATTAGTAAAACTCCACAAAACAGATGAACTCATGAGACCCGTTGTTTCATACATATATGCATATAAATTATGCAAATTCATAAATGAATTGTTTCCGAAATTTACTAAATTTAAGTCAAAATTTGCAATTGGTAATACAATAGATCTAGTCACGAAGTTAAAAATAATAGAAACACAGTTTAATTCAAAATTTAAATCGTTTGTTATAAAAAGCTTGTTTACATCAATATTCACAATTAAATTATAAGACATTTTACAAGAAATTATCAACAACAATAATTATCCCGACACTTCCAAAACAGAACTTATGAAATATGAAATTAATAGACCTTTGTCTAAAACAGAAATATTTTGAATTTAATAATAATATATATACACAAATTAAAGGTTTGCCGGTGAGCTCTCCACCATTACCACTATTAGAAAAAAAATATATGGCACATTGGCACATTTAGAAAACAAATTTTCAATAATTGCAACTCTTCAAGGGTTTTATTTTGGCAAGGTATACTTATGATATTTTATATATTTGGAATGGTACAACAAGATAATTAAATTCATTTGAACGTTACCATAACTCAATTGATCCAAATATTTAATTCACGTCCGAGGTCGAACAAAACAATAGCTTATTTTTTTAGAATTAAACTTAGAAAAACAAAAAAACAACAACAAGGTAACATTTAAAATTTACAGAAAAGTCACATTTACAGATACAATAATTCCCAACGACTCCAATCATCCGAATCAAATAAAGCGTAGTGCGTTAAACTCTTTCACCAATAAATTAATTACCATCCCAATGCACAATAATTACATATCATAAATACAATTGCTGCAAATTATGGATGTAGTGATAAAATTGTAGACAACATCAAAAAATAAAAACAGCTATTTAAATATTTTTACGCACACGTTACAGAAAATAAAGTCTCGTACAAAATTAACTATGTTAAAGATTTGTCGTACACAATTATTAGCTGTTTCAAATGGATGAAATTTAACATTATTTGCATTAGCCCCACAAGTTTAGGAAAACTTTTATTAAATAAAAATCAAAAATAGAAAAAAAAGATTATTTTTTAAATTATATACCCGTAGATGTTAGTTTGTGAAGTCATAAGCAACACTGAATCAATTCTTTGAACCGTTTGGGAATGCACTTATCTTACTTATTAATTATTAATAGTTTAGGAATACTTACCTGATTATATACAAATATGTAAATTATTGTATAATGTAATCAATTATAATGGAGAATTCCGTAAAATAAAGTTAAAGTTAAATAAAAAGAATTTGAAAATAATGAATACATTATTTTCTTCTTAGCTCTGTGACATTATTACTTATGTTACATAATTTAACAAAAATCCCAGAAACATATTGTAGAATGCAACAATTTTTTGAATCGAAGAATATTTAATGCAACAAACAAAACAAAAATAATGTAATATAAGGCTATCTACAGACACGTGTTTCGGGATTTTATCCCTCATCGGTACAGCTGTGCCCTTTATAATTACAAATTAATTAATTGTTAATTAAATTAATTAAAAACGCACCGTCACGTCTGGGATCTCCGGTGGAAGTGATCGTAAAGGATCTTTTTTGAATATATCACGCCATTTTCTTGCGTAATCTCGATAAATTATTTTCTGCAAAAAATCTTTTTTACTCGGATTTTAATAAAGCCTCGCTGTCTATTATTAATAATAGAAAAAGGATTTATTGATTTGCTCACAATTTTGTTTTAATAAATTAAATAAAAAGATTTTAAAAAATTAATAATTATTTTTTTTAACATTTCATTTTATTATTTTTAAAAGTTTCGAAAGAATTTTCGAAAGAAATGCAAATTGCAACCAAATATAAAACAAAATCAATCATAACGCATAGCATAAACAAACGCAATATTGCGGGATGAGAATGAAGGTATGAATGTCAACAGCTCTAGCTGTTTAATATTTTTCGCACTCATCGGCGCATCATCTTTTTCTTTTGTATGGCATTGTGTTTGTTTGCTAATTGGTGTTCTTGTTCCCTCGACATAGAAACTCCGTTTGGCGTCGAAGGCGAAACACAGACCAGAAATGGCAATAAGCTAAGTGGTCGGTAGGTGTGAAGAGCAGCATGTAAATCAGACGAGCGGCCATAAAGGCTCCAGAATTTCTTAAGTGTTCCACAAATTGTTCCCATGCAAAGACAAATATTGGTATAGGAAAATGTAAATTTGTTTTGAAATTAAGAAAAAAAATAGTTTGAAAAATTTAAATTTATATATTTGAAGCTAAATGAAAAGTATGTTTAAAATGAACTCTTCATTAAACATTTTCTAACAAAGAATTAATAACTTACAAAAACAATATTATAATATTTTTAGTCATTGTAATGGGAATAATAAATATTAGCCTGAGAGTACCAAAATCAAATATGACATCCATTGGAAATAAAAAAGTTGGCATTTCATTAAAATGAATAGATTAATAAAAAAATATACGAATACAAAAAAATTAAAAGAGATAATAAACTGTTTAACTATAAATTCTCGACTAGTTCCGATTATTATCATTTTATAAAGAGAATTTAAAATAAAATTTAATCCATTAAACAGATAATCATCTTTATTTTGATATTTATAGTTACATTAAGTTTACAAAACATTATTTTTTTATATTTATAAGGTGGCTATCGACCAGTTATCTTCCAGCTATTAATTTATTATTATTATTATTAACCATATTTTATTTTTGGTTCAGTTTTAGATGAATCCTAATCCTATATGAACAGTTTTACAGTAAAAAAAAAGAGGAATTACTTGAAATAACAAAGACAACGAGAAACTATTTTAGTTTTCTTATAAACAAAAATATAGTAAGATGTTTTTATAAGATATTAAACAAAATTCTACAATTGTGCCAAATTTAAATTTTAAAATAAGCGATATTGCAGTCTAATTTGGAATGTACATAATTTATGGCATTTCCTCAATTAAATTAGGAGTACAATTAAATGATTGATCTGATTTTGGTATTAATAATATATATATTTTTTTCATTAATTCTGTCCATATTATTTTTATTTGTGGCGTATAATTTAATTCTGAAAATACCTTCTTATTATTAGCAGAATTAGTTACTTTTTCTAATTTGGGAGATTTTATAGAATAGTTTATCAGGTGATTGGAGGTGTTTATATTGAATTTTAGGTTACTGGTAATCAAGCGTATAAAATTAAATTCTTCGGCACTGTTTTAATTGCTCTATTTGGTATGCCGTTAAATGCTGCTATTTTATGGTTCATATGTTAAAATGATTCTGATTAATGTTTTGTGAATTTTTTTTTTTTCGACATATACAGAACATTTTCATAAAACCATAATCAAGATAATTTTCATATTTGAACCATAAAATAACATTCCTTAACGGCTTGTTTAGTAAGAAGTATGATAATTAAAATGTCTTGCTATTTGAGAGCATTGAAAGAAAATTAAATACTATTATATTAATGATTTAGTTTCCAAGTTCCGAAAAAGTTATCGACGAGACGTTGGTCATGGATGTCTGCGTTTCCACCCACACTCGAATTTAAAAAAATAAACAATAAACTTTATAATATAAATCTTATCATTGCGCTCCTGCCACCATTTGCCTAATTTCAAGTGGCATCATCAATAATTTGGGTCTAGAAGGTAGACGACAAAGTATTGCTGTTTTTTCCACTAAAGGAATGCGAACTTATCCTGTTTATTGGAAATGAATTTAATGAAATAGTTAGCCATCAAGCATCTAGTATGGTGGTTAAATATTTCATTAAAACTTTACAATATATATTCATTGCTAAAAGACAGATACCTAATAATAATATGAAAAAAAAAAACTAGCCAAAAAGTACTTCAACTACAAAAGCAGAATTTTCATAAACTAAATAAAAAAGATACCAACAGAAGAGAAATGTCAATGAACAAATGAATTAAACCTAAAAGACTGTTCACACTAAATAAATATTATTATACAAAAGAAAAAAGAAATACATAAAATCGAACATAAAATTGATAATAAATAAACTAATATATTACATAGCCACCATACAAGAACAATATCAAGGCTAAGAACTGAAAAATATGGGATACGATAAAACAAATACAATACACTCCCAATTTATATATAAAAAATTACACTTGCTTCCACATCATTAAATAAACCAACAGAACACCCCCCAGTATCATTAGCACTGGCGGAAATTTATCTAGGATTATCTAGGATCTGAAGGTGAAGAGAGTGAGATGAAACCACTGTACATATTCGTATATATTTTATATGTAATAAATCTATTTGTATTATTTTATTCCGATACATATAAAATGTGGATAAAAACTCATAAACTATCTCTACGATAACAGCATACGTTTCTTATGGCAAAAGCTCATAGAATCTACAATTAAATGTTTAAACCACTACTCCTGGAAAGAATATATGAGACGATAAATTGCACACACTGATGAGGAGCTTCTTACATTCCACCTCAGTATAAGCAACATTCTTGACTGGAGTGACTGGGAGAAGGTCGATCTCCTGGTGCACAATACTGCGGAGTTGGCGAAGGAGAGAACAACCAAAAGAAGAAGTTCGCGAGCTACTCTAGACGTGAGGGAGGCTACCTCGACACTGGATACAGCAAAGACTGTGGTGAACATGTCTTCACACGTACTCACCGAAGATGAGACAAAAGTACTGGCCAAGGGACCTTGCCGATCGAAGACATTGTGGAAAATGTGGATGCAGCGATCAAGGATCTTCACCAGGAATATGGAGAGGAAATACGCAGAGAATGCAAAACCATCCAAGAGCAATATGAATTCGAATAAATGCTTAGCACCGATAAAGACAACGCTACAGTGGTAATGGATACAACCGATTATGCCCATAAAATGTTGACACTTCTAGACCAAAAACAGATTGTCTTTCGCATCCGCGACATTACTAATATCGATGCTTTAATGAGCTGGAAGAGTGTTGTTATTATTTTATTCAGCACGTTTTTTTAAATTGACGGTCAGTAAATGGTCACGGTTAAAGACAAGTGACCAGGGGCTATAGAGGGAGGTTGAGGTGTGAACAAACTATTGCAGTGGTGTTTAGTATAACAGACTTTTGAAACTGAATATAGGTATGTGGAGGCAGCTTAAGTTTAGTAGGCTGTCGTGTAGTTTCTTCGGTATTACTCGTGTTGATGATATTACAGCTGGTAGGATAGATACCTCTTTCTGTTTCCACATATTCCTAATTTCCTCTGCCAGCGATCTGTACTTGTTTTTTTTCTGTCAGGTAGCTTGCATGTTTGAGTATTTGGAATGGCGATATCTATAAGGTATGTTATATCTGTCTGTTTAACTGATTGAGTGATGTCTGGTCCATTGAAAGGTATTGTCTGTTATTAAGCGTCGGTTCCAATTAACTTATGTGTGTCATTTTCAAGGACGTAAGCAGGTATTCATAATATGGAGTTTTATCATTATTTAATGAGTGTAATGCAGCTAGTTTTTGATGTATTATCCCAGTAACCTGGTCTTCTCTTTTTAGGTAACTTGTAGGTGCCAATATTGCACATGCAGTAGTAATGTGTTGGATGGTTTCTGATGCTTTGTGGCATCGCCTGCAGCTGTCTACAATATTTACCTCATTTAGTATAATTTTGCGGTAGTTCTTGGAAGATATAACTTCATCTTGGAGCGTGATCATAAAGCCCTCCGTTTCAATGAACATATCCGCCTTAGTCAGCCATTTGTTCGACGCTTTCTGATCGGCAAAGTCATGGCTGACGATTTCGTAGGTTTTTGAACACGGAATCACTTTGCTGTGATCGCATGTCTGTGAATTTTCAAGTTCTATCCTTGAGTTTTCTAGACAATTCTGAAGAAAGTCGTAGTGTTTCTCTGTATACCTTTTCTGCTGTTGTTGCTTTGATATTTTCTTTACAATTTGTTCGGATATGTAGCGCATGGTTCGTCGTTGTGGCACATAAGCGCCGATATCCGAGAGAAATCTAAAATTTCCTCTAGTTGCTTGAATAACTGATTTTCGAAATTGACGTCCTTGATTTGTTCTTAGTTTGTGTGGTGCGCCGAATCTGGCTACCCAATGTGTAACAATTAACTTTGCTTCAATATTTTCCACTAGAATAGGTTCGGGCCATCTGGTGAATCGGTTGATACATGTTAAGATATTTTTTCTTTCGTTCGCCTCTTTCAATAGTCCGAATTTATCAATGTTTACGTCGTCAAAATTTTCCGATGGTAGTCAGAATTTTTCAGCGGGTGGTACGTTGTGTCGTGTAATTTTTGTCCATTGGCATGTAGGGCACTGTTTGCTCCATTTATTGCAGTCGGCTCGAACATTAGGCCTCTGTTATGTGTTCGGTTAAGCTCTTGCCTCCATGTGTAAAGGTGGTGTAGACTGTTGAAAACTTGTTTTCTGAATTTGCTCGTTATAAATGGCCGAACTACGGCCATGATATCACGGTTGCGAGCGCTTTTCCTCGTTCGGACTAATGTGCGCTATTGACGAAAACTTTAAAGTAAATAAACTGAAGCAAAAGTCATGTTCATTCATAGTTGACAAATCGTCACATAGATGTTAGATACACCGAGCACCATAGATCTTGGCTAACTCCACACAGGTTCAAATACATTTTTGGCCATAGAGCATTAAACACAATTAAATTAAACTTCTAACGAATTACATTAAGATAGAAAACTTAATTAAAATCGCAATTAATTATACCTTTTTAGGTTACCGGTCCTGCAAATCACAATGCAAAGGGATAATGTAGAAAAGTCCCTTCCATTTACAATATTTGCAATAGGTTGTTCAGAATGATTTTTTTTTCAACGGTGGTATTAATTGTATTTTCTTCAAAACCAACTGGACACTTAAGAAGTAAAATCATATGTATTTTGACAACTGACAGAGCAACTCTTTTTTTAGAAAATAAAATATGGAAAGTGAAAGAGCGGCTCTTTAGCCATAATAATCCTTTATTGGCGAAGGCCATTAAAAACAATAAATTAATATATAAAAATTTAAAACTAGTATAGAAGAGACTTTATGTAAAACATGAAGCTTAAAAGAATGATAAACAAATAACGAAATACAATTAAAATCAATATCACTGTTTGGGAGCTCGCCGCAAGCGGTTTTACTCTTTTTACTATGAAAAACTAATAATGCTGTACAAGCAAGAAAGAAAGTATACGACGTGAATGGAGAAAATGTGTTAAGTGCTAAAACTGCTTTGCAAAATTTCGATCCTGCAATTTTCACCCCGAAGCTAAAAATATGCACGACGTTATTGAAGACCAGTTGGAATTAATGAAGGCAGTATGAACAATAATTTGTGCAAATCGGCAAATAAGAACTCGTGAGAAAGCCAATACTCACCAATAAAAGGTTGCGCTGTCTGGTGGGTTTTCAAAGGAATCGTTTGTTTTTAGCTTCTACCGAGCAACGCAACGATCAATTTTTAAATTAAATGAATCATTTAAAGAAAGAGGCCGTAATTGGTCAATGGGAAAGATGTAGAGTTCCAACAGGACAACGCAAAACCACATACAAAATTGACCACTCGGCAAAGGCATCTATAGATCTAGACCTGGCACACTTTCGGATTATCATTTGTTCTGGTCTTTACAAAAATTTTTAACCGTTCAAACGTTTAATTCAAATGAGGTGGACAAAAGTCACTTCGATATTTTTTTGTTAGGAAATAACAAAAATGTAAAATGTAATGAGCGTGCTTGGCAAGGGTTATTGCATCAAAATATTTACTTTAATAAAATATTAATGGCAGAAAGCCATTGGCCGATAGCCAATTAACAGATATAAAATATACATTTGATTTTGTAATATTTTAATATTTATTTAGTATTTTTTGCTGTATATATATCTGTAAATAAAGATTATTATTATTATTAAAATATTAATTATCTATAAGAAAATAGTCTTTTGTAGTAATAAAAAAACGAAATTATTCAGATTGTTTTCAGCATTCTTAATAGCATTCTTCTCATTTATTGCGATTTACTGCAAATTTTTAGTCGAAAACTGAAATATATGTTTCAGTTTAGAAATAAGATTTTTACTAAATTAATAATCTTATTTAAAAAAACACTTCACAATTTACTTTCAAATGCTATCAAGTTTGTTTACATATTACTAAATTTACATTCATGTTGTACAAGATGTGTTACTAAAGTTGGATTTCGTTTATTATTTTCATACGACCGCTGCCTTTCGTATGATGCGGACCAGTTTCCTGCAATGTGATTGCACGTTTTGTAGAATAATTTCATTCGGGAATACCGAATTGCAGTCGTAGTCGACCTATGCACATATTTCAATTTATTTTTTATAGATTTCTGGTTACTGTTTTAATACGTAGATACTATTTCATTAGATAGAAATAACCATTATTTAAATAAAAATACTTGTCCTTTCTCCTACTCATTTTTTATTTTACTAGATATATTTCGGAAACTATGTTTCCATCTTCAGTAATTGAAGTTTTATAAATATAAATATGTTGTTATGGTATACAAATAAAATTAAAATATTAAAAAAATCCTGTTAACTGTAAACTAATCTAAATATAATTATATATAATGTGCTAAAATTTATGAATTAATAAGACCCTAAAAGGGGATTATTTAATGAACTAGTATCGAAATTTAAAAGATTACCTATGTGTTTTTTCATTTCAATAGACTCCAACATGTTTAATTTTGATTCACCTGAAAATTTAAGAAGTTGAACATTTTCAATCGAATTTATATCCCGTATTTATTGAATGAAAAGCTACAGCAGATTTTTCAGAATTAAAGTTTTTAATATGGTAATTATGTTCTTTAAATCTAGTTAAAACACTTCTAGTAGTTTGACCTACATATAATTTTGTACAATTGCCACATTTTATTGAATAAATACCAGAATTTTCTAAAGGATTATTTTTCAAAAAGTTGTTGCCTAATAACATTTTTAATTTTGTGTTTGAATATGGTGCAGGTATTAAATTGAATTTTTTAAAAATATTATTTAATTTGAAATTTATACATGGATTATATAATAATTGCATAATTTTTACTTGAATTTTGTTCATAAAGTGGTGTTAAAGTTTTAGTATTTTTGATTAAAAATTTGTTTTTAAATTTATTAATTATTTTTGTTATTATTTCTGATTCAAAATTTAATTTTTTGGCTATATTATATATTAAATTAATTTCTGCTTTTTTATTTTCTTCTGTGATTGGATAAAAATTGGCTCGATAAATCATTGAATTAAATGCTGCTAATTTATGCTTATAATGTGTGTTAGAATCTGAATCAATGTAATTAAAAGTGTGAGTTGGTTTTCTGTATATGTTAAATTCTAATTTAGAATAATTTCTTATAATTAAAAATTCTAGAAAGGGTAATTTTCCATGCATTTCAAGTTCGTACGTAAAATTGAAATTCTTATTAATATTATTAATTTCTTGAATAAATTGTTCAATTTTGAAATTCTTGTTAATTATAGTGAAAATATCGTCCACGTATCTGTACTATATTCTTGGGAAATTAACAATTTTTGATTTTGCTAAATTTTCTAAATTATTCATAAATAAATTTGCAGAAAAAGGAGACAAAGGATTTCCCATAGCTGTTCCGAATGTTTGTTTAAAAAATTTGCCATTAAATTTGAAGGTGTTACATTCCATAACTAATTTAGTCAAATCTACGTAAATTTTGATTTTATTTTCAGGGACTAAATTTTCGATTAAAAATGTTTCTAAAAATATTAAAGTTTCATCAATTGGTATGCTCGGAAATAGTGATTGAACGTCAAAAGAAATAATTTTTTCATCAGAATTTAAAGTGATCTTTGAAAGTTTATTTATTAAATCGAAAGAATTTTTAATTGAAAAATCATTTGTAATTTTGAAATTTTGAAATTCTTTAACTAAGAATTTGGCAATTTTGTAAGTTGGTGAAATAATATTTGAAACTATTGGTCGGAAGGTATTACCTGGTTTATGAATTTTTGGTAAACCATATAATTTTCGAAGCCTTGGATTAATGACTTTGATTTTGTCAATTAATTTTTTATCAGTCAAACATCTTGAAGTTTTCAAAAAATTATTAGTTTTAGCAGAGTATAATTTTATTGGATTCTTCCTTTGTGTTCCACATATGGTCCATTTTTTAACATCTCTTCAATTTGTTCAAAATAATTGATATTATTTTCAAATATTTATGTCATTTTCATATTTTAATGAATGAACTAATTTTAAATAATTAGTTTGTAATTTTATTGTTTTCTTTTACTATTAAAATATTCTTTGTATTTAAAAGATGAAAAACACATAAACTACCAACTTGGCACAGAATTTAGTAATGTTTTATCAACATGAAGATAAGATTTAATGTTACAGCGTTGTTAAACGTTATTTTTTTATCAGTCATTTAAATTTCGACGGGGGTGGGGTGGTGAGTAATAACTGCCCCCCTATCTACGCCACTGTACAGGGTATATACAAGGTCCCGGGACAGTTAAATAATTCGAGAAATACACATCTCGAATTATTTGACCGTCAACTAATTTGAGAATTAACTATATTTTAATATGTATTATCTCTCTCTCTTCTTTCACTCAAAACTTAAACAAGAATATTTTTTCAATTTCACTTCGGAATGGATATAAATTGAAATTAAACTGATAGAACTGTTTATATACATACCTAAACACTTATCGCATTGTTTTAGAATCTGAAATTAAACGAAAGTGAATAAAGATGCTTATAATAGACAATAATATTCCCATTCGTAAGTTAATTGACATTTTTAAAGCTTCCACAAATGGTAAAAAAAATCTTTTCCCGAAAATCAATTTATCTTGAAAAAATATTCCACACATCTCTCCGATGATTTATTGCGGTTTCATCGTTTTTTTTTATTACCGTCAACACCACATTTTGTGGAATGGGTGCGCTCCTTGACGGCTCATCAGGATCTCCGCCTCCCACTCCCAGCGATTCGAATTCGGCAGGAGTGTTGTTGATACTTTTTTTTTCTCGTATATTTATGTTTATGGTCGCGTGTGTATAAATGTATAAAATAATGTCGAACGACGGTTGAGTATATTAGTATCGGCCGTGCTGCTGTTCCGACCAACTGTATAAGTCCCCACCTGGTCACCTGGTGCTGTGTAAAGGCAAAGCTGAGGTCGTTGCGCCTACGAAGAAGCTACTCACCGGCTCACTCATTCGCTATTCTTGCCGACTGTAGGCGCCAGCGCAAAAAATTGTATTCGTAAAGGTGAGTTTGAAATTATTTTTTTATAAGATTAAATGTTTTATACGGAACCGTTTTGTTGTTTGTTTTTTATTTTCTTGGACATGTCAATTAACTTGAATGAAATCAATTTAAATTTCCTCATTGTTAAGGCTTTTAATTTTTTAAGTTCATACTAGTTATAATTAAAAAATATATATTTGAAAATAATTAATAAATTATTCCCTCTTCTGCTACTATGACATTTTTTACTTACGTTGTAAATACTTTTAAAGAAATGCACAATAATAAAAATTTTTCAGATTATTTTTTATATTTACTTAACAAGAATAAATATTTCGTTAGTCTGTCCGGGCTATCGACCAGGGGTCTTTTTGCCCTACCTTTTTTCTATTATTTTAAATTAAACACACTTTTAAGATATAAATTTATATTTTATTCGCGACAATTATTTCACAAGCTTTTCAGACCTAAATAAGAACAGAATTATAACAAGGAAATGGTTTAATTGAATGGCAGAAAAATTGACGTTCGATAACCATATTCTGAGGTTTAACAATTTATAAATGATTGAAATAATATAGATATTAAAATGTAATTTAATTTAATTTAATTTAATTTTGTATTTTCTATACATATTTAATTGTATATGATTACTATTTCTAATATTATTAGTAGATATAGCTGAAGTCGATCTCTTAAACTTTTTTATTTTTACTTAAGTAAGTTTGCAATAATTAACTTAAAGTTATTTATTTTAATAGTATTAGTAATAATGCCGTATTTATTTATTTACACAAATGTATTGTTATTTCTCTACTTAAAATGTCTCTTTTTAAAATACTCGAGTACTAAAAGTAGTCAAATTTCCCAACACTAATATTTCATTGATAAAGTTTTAATAATTTATTCATATTTGATTATGATGTTCATTGTTCATGTTAACAACAATTGTGAATAAATTATTGAAAATCAATCAAAATAAAAATACACATTAATTTCAATAACTTTAAATCATCATAAAGGTTGTTTGTAACCTTATTTATGTTGATTGTGAATACTTTAATAATTTAAATAAATAATACTTATTTAGTTCAATAAAAATACGCATGAGAAAGGACAACCATTTTTCTTTAAATAATCAGTTTGTTTGTATTGGTAGATTTTTATAATTTATTCCTATTAATTATCATCTATATTTATACATAATGTTTATTATAATACACAATATAATATCTACTTAAAATATTAAAATATATATTGTAAAGATCTGCGAATTGGCTATCGGCCAATATTATTTCCGCCTTAATTATTATAATTTGTATTTCAGTTTTAATAAATAATATAAAATATGATGTTTATTACAATAAACACGAAATAATTATTTATATTAACAAAACAAGTAATGACGAAACAACGGAGCATATCCTTGGAGATTGCCCAGCGCTTAAGTCCGACAGAAAAGCCATACTGGGTGAGAAATGGACAGAAATGGCGAAAATCAGGGATCTATCTATCTCGGCTATCACTGCTAGCCTATCTTGTTGAGGTAGGTTGGCTGTGCTGATACATGGTTCGGAGAATTTCTCAAAATTTACAATGATTTTTCAATACAAAAATATTAATATATATATACAGGGTGGCGCAAGATTACGATGAAGTCCAATATGTCAGTTATAAAGAAATATACAAAAAAATGTTACTTACATTATTAGTAGCTACTGTCAAAATTCACATTTTAAAATTAGTTTCATATATACAAGGTGTCCAATAATCACGTAACGTATCAAACATATGTTTTTTTAAATGGAATGATATATTTTTTATGAAGATTTTCGATTCTACGTTTAAAAATAATCATTTTTTATATAAGATTTAATAGGTCAATTTTTCATAGTTTAAAAGTTATAAACAAATGAATGTTGAAATCGATAGATGTTTAGAGCCTAATATTTCAATAATGAAAAATGAAATAAACATTCTGTCAACGCCATACAAATGCAAAAATACTTAATAACAAAAGAAATACTCTTTTTTCTCTTAAAACAAATTTTTATATACAAGGTGAAGCAATACGCAAAATGATTTTTTTCTCTTTTTACTTAAATGGGACACCCTATATTTTTTATGCTATTTTAATAGAAAATTAATCACTCTTCATTTTTTATATAACATATTAAATAGCTACCGTTTACCGTTTTTGAGATATTTAATCTCAAATACAAATTTGGTATAGAATTTTTAATCAAAGTAGGCCGTGCCAGAACAACTAATTTATTTAGTTGTGAAAGTTACGCGAACACAAATATAAAATAATTTAGTGAAACGAATAATCAAGTGTATTAATTAAAATACATCATAATTCATACATATTTTTTTTTACAACGGAATAAATGAGAATTTAATAAAAAAAAGTAAATAAATATTAAGCTGTAATTATTTTAATACGCGATAATATTGAAAATACAACAATTTAAATAGGTATGTTCTTGGCTGTGCGCCAGGATCCAGGTACAACGAATCTTCTTATCTCAGGAATGTGTTCTCGGAGTGAGTCGTCGATCGTTTTTTTTTCTTCTTGATTTGCGATAATTGCGCTCTTGTATTTCGATTCAGTCGTCCGAAAACGCGCAGTGCTCACTATTCCGGTTTAATTTTTAACGTTAGAAATTATTAATAATTAAAAACGCGATTTATTTTTGTTTATGAACAAGTGGTAATTAGTGAGTGGTGGAGGTGAGTTGGTTTTCGATTCATCAGGAATGGGTTGGAAGTTATTTTTTCTATTAAGGTATGTTAATATTAATAATTTATTTTTAAACAGATTTTACGATTCCTATTATTATCATCAATTTATTCTCCAAAATTGCATTTGATTAAATAATTTGGTATAGAATTTTTAACCAAAGTAGGCCGCGCCAGAAAAACTAATTTATTTAGTAACTTTCAACGCTTAATATTATAATTAGTAAGTAAAGTACATTTTACGTTATATTTTGTAACACTGGTACAGTTAAACATACTTCTTCAATAAATGATTAGTTTAATTGTTAAAAACTAACAACAACTATATTTTTTGGTTATTATTCGAAAAATATTTAAAATATTCCTATATGCTTATTAAATTGATTTATTTAAACAATTCATGTTGACTGAAAAACCGAAAATAGATACTAAGTAAAATAATAAAATATTTATATCATTATATTTTGTTAACATTTTTATGTATTTATTTCACACATTCACATTTTTTTTAATTCAATAGCATTCAAACATTTTACAATTTTTTCTTAAAAAAAATAATCGTTGAGCAACTATTTTCTTTATATTTTGCATGCGCCTTTAAATATCGATTGTCATTTGAATATCCTTTTAGGTTAGGGAGTAAGTATGTTATTAAATACCAGAAAACGATTATGAATTGCATTCGTTTTAATTATAGCCTACTTAAATTATAAGCGAAACTTATAATTTTGTACTTTGAATTGAAATTGTTAAAAAATGGTAACAGATAGGGGTATAGTTTATTATACAAAAATTAAAGAACAATCAATTTTCTATCGAAATAGTGTAAAAAATATAGGGTGTTCCATTTAAGTGAAAAAAGAAAAAAATCATTTTGCGTATTGTTTCACCCTGTACACAACATTTGCTTTATGGTAACAAACGATTATTCCTTATATTATTAAGCATTTTTTCAATTAAATTGCGTTAACAGAAAGTTTACATCGTTTTTCATTTTTGAAAAATAAGGCCCCAATCTTCCATTGATTTCAACCTTAAATTGTTTATAACTTTTAAAATATTAAAAACTGACCTAATAAACCTTATGTCAAAAATGATTAATTTTAAGCGTATAATCTAAAATCGACATAAAAAATATAGCATTCCATTTAAAAAATCATATGTTTGATACGTCACGTGATTATTGGACACCCTGTATATATGAAACCAATTTTAAAATGTGAAGTTTTACAATAGCTACAAATTATGTCAGTAATATCTTTTTGTAAATTTCTAAATAACTGAGATATTGGACTTCATCGGAATCTTGCGCCACCCTGTATATATGTATTAATTAATCTCATTTTACTTTTATTCCTGTAAATGAAACACTTATCATTTTATTAAATATGCTTAAAGAAAATAATAAAAGTAAGAGACAAAATTAACTTTATGTTATTTTGACATAATTTAAATCCATTATTATTAATATTAATAACAATAAATGTTATTAAAAAATGGGAATTATTTTTATGAACTATATAGAAAATGTTGCTTAATGTATTTTTTATTTAATGTAATTTTTGTCATTTTTAAAAATAATATTAATATTTAACTAAATAAATTATTTAATTATATTAATTTTACACATGAAACTGCAAACCGATAACTTCGGTCTTGAATTTGTATACTTTTGAGTCTTTTAAATATAAAAATAGAATACGACAACATAAACAACGAAGACGACGATATAAAAATAACTAAAAATTACATTATTTTATATTTAAGCTTTTTTTGTAATTTAATACAATCACCTCAAAATTTAAAGATTCAATGAAATGTTTAATATTAAATGAGGATTTTTGATTATATATCAGACGTATATGTAATGGGATTGGATTGTAAGACAACACTAGTATCGGTTATATATATTGTATATATTTAGTTATAATTTACATTCACTCAAATCTTTTAGTATATTTTTTTCGTTATAATAGATTAAGTGAAACAGTAGTTTATGTTGGTCTCAACTAACTGAACTTCAACTGTTCTGTAATGTAATTTAAATTGTAACAATATATTTTTTAATAAAGAGAATTTATTATTATTATTTAAATTTTTAATAGTATGACTTTTCGAATAATAAATTTATCAATTAAAAATGTATAATCTTTTAATAGCCGAAATACGCCGATACACCGTCTGTGAATGGATTTTCCGCTCCAACAAGGAAAAAAAACTTTAAATTACCCATCATATAATTTGGTTTCGATATAAATTCCAGTAAACTTTCAAATTTTGACTTAACTTCTTTAGATAATAATCTAATAAAATGAATTAAAATCATTCTAATAATTTGTTTATCGGATTTCAAGTCAATCAATCCTGCATAATTATTTTAGTAATTATTATCATATATCATTATGCTTATATTATTTGTTGATTTATCAATTTTATCGAAAAAAGTCAATCAAGTAAAAGCAAGCAAGTCTATCGCTCTAAATGTAAACAGGGGAGTCACGAATTGCCCTTCTTTGATATCTCCCTTACCGTTAGAAATTCGGCATTAAATTATTACTAAAACTTTCTTGAATTCTGAAGACGCATAGTTTTAAATTATTTTCATATATCTTGTATATATGAAAATAATTTAAAATTAATCGTCATCATCCCCTTTTACGGAATTGATATCAACGTTTAAATGGAATGGAATGTATTATATTTTTATTCAACTCGCCTACAAATTTCTTTTACAGCAATATAAAATAGTGGTTTTGACTAGCCATTAGTGCAGAAATAAATATTTTCTAAAAAAATTACAGTTGCAGAAGTGTACTAAAAAATATTACTTTTTTTGTTATTCGGGATAGAGAAATTAATTTTTGTATGCATACTAAGATAATACTATTCTATGCAATGAAAATCTTAAATTTGAAATAGTTTCATACAGAGTGTTTGAAAAATAATGTTAAAAGTATGACTTTTAAAACCGGTGTAATTTTATTTTTTAAAATGACACCTTACACTTTTTTCTTAACTTTTCAGAAGAATAGGAACATTTTTATATAGCATGCTATATGTTTATCTTTCGTAGTTTTCAAATATTTCTCACTTAATCCTGCTTTTAAGACATTTTAAGAATTAATTAAATGATTGGCCATGGAAACAATAAAATGACAGTAAAGAAACAAACAACAATGTTCTATATAATTGTGACAATTAAAATTTTCTTTACTTTTGACGCTTGATTACTGTCATTTCTATTGTTTTTCATGTCTAACTCTTCAATTCCTTGCTAACATGTCATACAGATACTAAAAATATAAAATATTTCGAGAACTTCATAAGATGGGCTTAATGAAATATTTGTATCTTTTTATGATAATTTAAGAATAAAATAGAAAAGTATAGCGTACCATTAAAAAAATTAAATTACGTCCGTTTGAAAAATCACACATTTAAAATTATTTTTTGAATACCTTGTATAACATTATTTCATATTTAAACGTATTATTGAATAGAATGGCATTACCTTAGTATGCATAAAAAAATAATTTCACTATCTTAAAACACAAAAAAGTAATGATTTTTTTTAGTATAGCACTGCAACTGTCAAAATTTTAAGAAAACATTAATGTTCTGCAATAACGGCTACTCAAAACTACTAACAAGTCATATTGATGTAAAGATAATTAAAAGGGGAATCGAATAAAAAAATAACATATAGGGTATTCTATTTGAAATAATAAAGTTCATATGAATTCCGGGAAAATGGGGCACCTTGTATATAGTACAAATCAAAGAACTGAAGAAAGGAATCTACAATAAAAATAATACATCAATAAATATCCAATTAAATTAGTAATTCTAAGAGTACATAATAAGCAATTAAGTATAAGCATTCATTCAAAATACATATAAACAGCAACAAAAATGATGTGCAAAGAACAAAAAAAAATCGTTATGTATTATAAGGCCAGCTGCAGACACGCTTTTCAGGATTTACCCCATCGCTAATACAGATCTGCATGATAGAGTTCTAATGTTATTAAATTTACCGTCCCGGTTGCGATCTCAGAAGTAATGATTCAGTTTTGTTAATTATTTTTATTTCATTTAAATAACCGTGGCCAAGTGAATAAACATTCTTTTATGTTATTATTGTTATGCTGGCTATCAATAATAACATAAAAGTTTTTATTCTATTTTTAAAGTACTCATGTTAAGTATGTCAAAAAAGTCAAAGTGGCAATAGAGAAAATAATTTATTTTATTAAATAAAACACTTTTTAACTTTTTTGGATATCTTGTTATTTTATTTTAGTGACTATAGTTTCGAAGCATAGAGCTTCATTGTCAAACTAAAAGTAATTTTCATTAACAATTGAAGCGTATTATATAAGCGGTATAAAAGCTTTGAAAAGGGGGGTGTATATTAGGTCAAGCTGGTCATTGATTTCCAAGTACTCCGGAGGTCCATCTTCTTACACTTTTCGGCAAAATATATTATCGAAAGTACATCCTTCCCAAAAGTATGTTTTGATTCTATTAAGTGTTTTGCGAAGGATGACTTTTCAATTAAACCTTGCCGAAAATAACGGATATGTTCCTGGAGTTTTATATTAAAACTACGACCAGTTTGCCCTATATACACTCCCTTACAATCATTACAAGTAAGTTTATATATTCCTGATCTGTTAGTATGGCACGTTTTTGTTTTTGCATTAAAAATATTATTTTTTATATTTAAATATGGTATAAAAGCACCTTTTATGTTTTGTTTTTCTAAAATGCTTATTGTTTTTTAATTTTGTGAGGCTAAGCCCAGGTAACTCAGTGGCTTGTAAATTATCTGTTTTTCAGTTATACTATTGCCGTCATATATGTATTTTTTTATCGATTGATTTTGTTATTATTTTTTAATTTATCTATTATGGTGGTGTTATAGCCATTTGCTATCGCTATTGTTTTTATTGTATTAATTTCTTTAGTTAAGGTTAGTTCAGAGAGGGGAATATTTAGGGCGCGGTGTATCATAGAATTAAATGCAGTCATTTTGTCTTTATGAGGGTGATTGGAAGAGTTTGGGATTACACGGTCTGTATGGTTGGGTTTACGATATATTTCAAAGGTTAATGTAGTTATTTTATGTTATGGATAAATATAAAAATTGAATGTTATTATTACTTTCTCTTTCTACGGTGAAATTTATATTTGGGTGGAGGTTGTTTATAAATTCTAAGAATTGAGTTAGTTGTCTGTTAGTACGAACAAAAGAAGCTAGAATATCGTCGAAGTATCTAAACCACTTTTCTGCCGAGAGGGGAGTCTAATATTATTTTTGTTAAATTACTCATGAAGATTTCGGCTCAACGGTGAACCCATTGCTAGACCTTCTTTTTACTGATACAATTTATTTTCAAAAGATAAGAAATTATTATTTAGAATTAATTCCAGAATATTCAAAAATTATATTTTTATTGCACTGTTAATGTTTCATTTATCGAATAAAGTTTTTGCTAGTTCAATGCAATCTGAGGATGGGATTTTCACGAACATATTAGATACGTCGAAACAAACTAATTAATAGTTAGGAGGAAACTGTATGGATGTTAATTTATTTGTTAATTTTTTTGAGTTTTTTTCTAAAGTTGGTTCTTTGAAGTTAGTTCTCGGATTAAATTGTTAAGTTGCCATGCTATTTTATGTGCAGGGAAGTGAATAAAGGATACCACTGGTCTGATAGGTACATTAGTTTTGTGAATTTACAACATGCCGTTATAATCTGAGACATATGGGATTCATTGGGAATAAGGAGGAAGTATTAATAATATTGTGAATTGAATGGGAATCGTTTACAAGGGATTTCAATGATTTTTGGATTTTTTTTTTGTGGGATCTGCATTTAATTCTATGACATCGGAATTCTGCAGGAAGTCTGTAATTTTGTTTATATAAGCTGGTTTGTTTAATACAACCACTGAGTTACATTTAACAGCTTTTGTGATGATTAGGCCAATAACCTAATTGATGATGTTTTTGGCTGATTTAATTATTGTATTATCTGTATTACTAAATTGTGATTTTTTAATAATTTCGGTGATTTTTTTTGTTTACTATAGACAGTCGGGAATATTTCTTAGCGCTGATTCTATCTCTTATGTTTCTTTCATTTGTTTGTTAACATAATAAGGAGAGTAATTGGGATCTAAACTTAAAAACGCTTCCTTGTTCTCATTAAACTGTACACTGCTGTGGTCCACAAAAGTTGCATAGAATGGCTGCGTCGGAATGGCTTTCGTTCGGGATTTCTTCTCATCCAGTTCTTGTTTTCTTCTACGTAGTGCTTTAATTTTCTTTTTTGTGTTTGTTGTTTAATAAAAGATATCAGGCTTACTTTTTCTCTGACGTAGTCGTCCAACAGATCGGATAATAAAAAAAATATTGAGATCGAATTCCACTTGCTGCAAGTCATGAGTTAATTCACAGTGAATTTTTGAATTTTTACGTATGTTAATAATGTTTCTCATTTCTGGAATAATGTTCTTAATTATTCTTTCAGCCAGCATGTTTCTGCGATTTTAATTGCTGTTCTTGAGTCTCTCGTTTTAACATTCGTTTTTAACTGTACAAAGTTTGTTATCATACTTAGTTTTATAAACTGTTGTAAAAACTTGATGTTTAGAGATACCTTCTTTGTCTTCAATTGTAATTTAAAATACTCTTGAGCCTTGAGCATTAGCAATTATTAATTTGTTAATTATTAAGGCTTTCACTTGGTTATAAATTTTGAGTTTATTAAATAAAACACTTTTTAACTTTGTCTGTATAACTTGTTATTTTGTTCTAGTGACTATAGTTTCGAAGCATAGAGATTCATTGTCAAATTAAAAGTAATTTTCATTAACAGTTCAAGCCTATATAATCCGCTTCAAAAAGCTCCCAGTCGAAATCCATCAATTTATTATTAAAATATTCAGTTAATGTTACTCACATCCTCTTATTTTAAGCCATTCCTGTATTCCTTACTTTTCTCTGACGACACAGCCCTCATCAGCCATGACCCCACTCTTAAAGCTGTCCAACGATCACTACAAACTTCCATCGACTCTGCACAAGCCTGATACTCAAAAAGGCGCATTAAAATTAATCCTATTAAATCGAAACTCTTTATCTTATTCCACAAAATTACCCTACAATACCCACAATTCCCATCAATAAAACGCTAGTTTCTCCTTCCAACACCTGCAAATACCTAGGCATATAAAATCAAAATTTAAAACAGGGCCCGACATTTCAGATCTTTTACGTACAAGCAACAAGGTATATCCATTAAAACTACACGCATTCGGTGCTCTACTCTTAACTCATTTATCACCTCCAAGTCTCCAAAAGATCCTCCATAAAAATCCTTCCCAAACTCAAATACCCCAACAAACCACTCAACAATTCTTCCAACGAATACCTTTATGAATCACACCCGTATCCCAGGGTATATTAGCTTTAAGTAAAATATTTGCTGATAATTCTAATAAACTACCCCTTATTACAAAATTATGTATTCTCCTTTCTAAATACAAACATCCTACCATCACAATTCATTAATTCATTTTCGCAAAGCATCAGGACAGTTCAGCTGGCTAGCATAGATTTTTCTTTAACTTTATCATAAATTCATGACAGGCCACAAAGACCTTTGGTCGATTGCGCAGACAGACTAACACTTATACGTATTGTAATAATTTATGTTATATTGTTAAAATTATCTCTATAGTTTGAATAACGATGTGTGTATATATGTAATACTAATTTCCAAAGATATATTTAATATTTTAACGGCTTCGTGAGATGTTACGATGAAGAATACAATATTTTTTTATTTAGATTTTTTTTATACAATCCTGTGAACCAGAAAAAAATGGTGAATTACTTTACATCGGTAAAATATAAAAGGTATTTAATTATAATAATACAATAATTACACATTAAATTAATAAAGCCTTACAATATATTTTAAATGATTTAGAATAGCAGCAAGCTCCAAAATATGATTAATAAAAATCTGATAGTTTTAAGTACAATTTGCTAAGCATTGTTTCTCACCAAAACTATGATCAATATTTTACATTTTCTAAATTGATGCGAAAGATTTTAAAGGGGTGTTTTCATATAATTTGTTCTTCAATACCCCTTCTTCTCCAAGATACAGTCTACTAGAGAAAAATCAATTCATCAAAAATATGCTTTTATTTCATATATCTTTTATGGAACAATTTCGAACAATGAAATTTAGCACACAACTGTTCCTCATAAAATGAATCTTTTTGACGATTTTTGACGATTTTTGTAACGCTAAAATATTATTATAAGGAGTTGCTTTTTTTAGCTATATAAAGAATATATATATATATATATATATTTAAGTCTCCATTTTACTTTTGCTGAAAAATCAAAGTAAAGACACCCGGTATAGTTACAGTAAAATATTAATATTATTAATAAAAATATTTTACTAGGTGGTCAATAATCAGTAAATAGTTAACAAAATAAAATATATTTGCAATAATTTCAAACACTAAGTTTGTAACTGAATGTATACATGAACAAACATCATTATTCAGAAATATACACAATAAAATGAAAGTGAAAGTGTATTGATCACACATTGTTCATTTTAATGTATCATTAATACATCGAATTTTATTTTAACATTTTGATTTCGATCATAAACCATTAATCGGAATGACATAAATCAAAATTTAGTTATTGAAGTAGATGATAAAAATTGTAATTTACAAAATAAAAATGATATTTATATCCAATATATTTCTATCTTTATTACAACACCAACTAGTGAATAATTTCAAATAATTGCACTAAATTAACTACAAGATCGCACTCCAGCACGTTTACATTGAAACCAGTACTAATTGTAAACAAATAAACATCGAGTACACCAACAAACAACTTAAGTAAAGACATTTTTTATATGAATAAAATTGAATTTCTAGCTATAAATGTATTTAATTTAAAAATGTTATAAAACTAGTATAATTTATTATTCACATTTTATATTATGTTAAAATACAAACTTACTATAAAATATCAAAGGACTGATTGATATTTGAGGTTATTCAGTACGTGAAATATTTAATTTAACGTTTTCATATTTTGAACGTCACAATCTAAATACACATATGTACTATAAAAGTCGATTTTTCATTTTCTAATTCGGATAAAAAAATGTTCCAAATAGAAGTTGTAGATTTTGAAAAAAATAAATAAATTATGTTATAAATATTTTATTGTAGGACCTTCAGTTTTCACTTTATAAGCGGAAGAATATCATGTACCTGATAAATTCGCTTACAAATAAACAATTATTTTTATATTCTTCTTAATGTTGGCTGTGGAGACTTTAATTATTGAAATAATTATTTTTATATCAAATAAAACGTCAAAATGCCGTCATATAAGTGAATACATTTTTTTTGTGAATGACTACAACAATATTCTAAACATTTTATATACCGGGTTTATCATTTAACCTGAAAAGTTTATAGAAACATTATTTTTGTTTATTTCAGATGGCTATGTAATCGCAAAAATTAAATTTAAAATAAATATTAGGTTAGTGGCTTTTTACTCATTATTTTCATCGGTTGGACACTTCCGTTATTAGAAAATTGATTAATAACTCTAACGAACGAAAAACATGATCTTACTTTTTCAAAAAACGCTCAGCGTACAAATTGATAGCATCGTCGAATTTTGTCCTACATTCGCTATAAATAAAAATCATTTTATTATATTCTCAGCGTTTTTTTTAAGTAAAATCAGTTCTTCATTCGTTAGGGTTGGTAAACAATTTTCTACTGACGGAAGTGCACAAACGAAGAAAATAATGCGTAAAAAGCAACAAACCTTTTATTTATTTTAAATTTAAATATAAACAATGTTTCAATAAAATCCTATGTATTTTTATCGATAGAATCAGATTCTTCAATAAAAAAATGGGTGTTCTTATTTGATATTTCAAAGTTGCTTCGCGCCCCGTCCACATAGGGGATGCTGGGGTCAGAATTTAGAACAGGATGATGTCCCCTTAGGAAAGATTAATTTTTGATCTAGTAACATTTTTTCGTACAACGCGTATTTTTCGAATTATTTTTATTTGTCAGGTTAAGGTAAGAAATAACAAAATAACTAGTAACATTCTTCTAAATATTTGGCTTTAACTTTAAAGGACAACAATTCATATTTTCATTTATTATTAAATATTCATTCAAAAGGTTATTTGATCGAAGTCACTAGTGAAAGTACCATGATGGACACATCACTATTTTTTATGATAAATTTACAAGATTTTCGAAATGAATGATTTTTTGCTATAGCGCTCATAATCATCATAACAACTATATATTACAATCTATACTACTAATAATAATATTTAATAAATAATTCTCACATTTAGCTCTGTGATTTTTGACTTACGTTACGCAAGTACGTTAAACAAATGCACATTAAAACAACTACTTCCCGGGCAAATACCTACGCGGGACATTGAATTACATAATGTACACCTGCTGTTGCATATAAATAAAATATTGCATAATGCAACCATTTTTTTGATCCGAGAAGAATTTAATGCAAAAACAACAAAAAGAACGTTATTTAATATAAGGCCATCTGCAGACACGTGTTTTAAGTTTGTAACTTTCATCATTCATTTTGTATATTTTGTTGTATTACTGCGTCACAACACAAAACAGAAGGAAGATTTTGCCTGTGCGAACGATTATGCTACAAACATGGAATGCAATTATGAAAATGAACTATTAAATTAATGAAATTACGTAGTGGCCGTTGTCTGCAAGTATCAAACAATTAAAATCGGAAACATCCGCGTTCGGGGTATGAACGCCGATAACAATGTTTCACGACTCTACTGTTCTGTAATAGAAATTGTTTGTTTCGTATAATATATGTTAATAATAAGTTATCGTATAAGTTATCGTTTTAAATATTTACATTTTAAATAATATAAACTATGTTTTATTTCTAATGTTATAATCGCTGAAAAAAATATTGCAGGATTTCTAATTTGCATTTACGAAGATAACTAGATTATAGATAGATAGATCCTGGAATATTTTGTAATTTTTTAAAATAATTTAGTAGGTCAAATCGTGAACTATTAATTCAAATATAGCTAAGTTCACCAATTAGGAAGAGGAAACGTTTGCTTTTATTTAGAATGTGGCCAGAATATGATGGCTATCGTTGGCATCGCTTCATAACGGCACACGAAAAGGCCATTTGTATGCTTTGAATACAGAAGCACCGGATATTAATATTCACGCCGTATTCCGTCTTATCGTGCACGATACCTTCGCTATTCCAGAAATGATACAATGAATAAGAAAACGAAAGTAGTAAATAAAAATTGAGAGTAATACTTATGATTGATATAAATGATTAATAATTATCATTGTTTTTTTTTGTATTACTATTTCCCAAATTAAAAACATAATACATATTACAAAATAAGATGAATAAAACATTTAAGTGATTAATTTGCTTGAGGATGGGTTAATAACCCGAAAATTGTCGAGAATTTAAATTTATTAAATTCAAACTAATATAAATTTGAACAAATTAGAAACTGGTTTCAAGAATATTACTTTGGTTTTAAACAACAATATACAAAACAATTAGTGTTTAGTTATTCGCACCTATTATTTCAATTATATATAAAAAAAATTAACGAAACGGTGTTAATTTATTTTATATATTATTGAAATATTTATAGGTGCAAATAACTAAGCACTAATTGCTTCGATTATACACTTTCAAAATAATTCAAAAACTACTTGCTTTAAATATAGCGATGCATAATACTTTTATGTTGCAAATTGTCTAGCCAATCGCCCAAAGAGATAAAATATTGGCCAATCTATTAAAAAAAATGAATTATGATGTTTTTAAGTAAGCTCTGAAATATTGACACTTTTGAAATACCTTTTGTCAAAATTTACAGATGTTAATTTTTAATACTAGAGGGATTTATTAATAAAAAAAATTCAAGATGCTGCTCGTCTGTCTATCTTGTTCTTACTAGAAGTTATAAATATTTTACAAAACTTCTATTACTATTTGACAAATTAATATTTAACTCAAATATTGTAAGTTGATAGCCATTTCCGGTACAACCGGAAGCGATAGAAAGTGAAAATATTTTCCATGGGGAGATCGCATTAAACCGTGTGATGAAGATTATTTTTTTCAAATTTTTTCTCGCTCAGGAACCCCGTAGACTTTAACGGCCGTTGTTCGTGGACCACCCTGTATAATAATGCATTGTAATATATGTATATATTGCGTACCGTATATTATTACGAAAATATATACTCCCATCTCAGGTATGGATATATTATATAATTTGGGTTAATCTGTAAACTAAAAGAAAAACTTATCATTTAACAGAATCGAGGAGAATTTTCATTAAATATACATTTAATCAAAATTGCAGTGGATAATTTAAAAAGGCAGGTATGCTAATCATATATAGTGTTAAATTCTAATAATTTTAAGTATATAATGGTTTCGATCGTTATAATTTTACTGTAAGTACTTCACATTCGTATATTTAATTTTGTTTACATTTCTTTGTCAATTTTATAAAGAATAGAATGTTGATAAAGAGCACAATGTACTCAAAAGGCACATTTAGTAAACTCAGGAACCGAACGGACCGGTATTCCTTCCACTTTCAAGTAATAACGAATACTTAAAATGTACACACTTACGTTTATTATTATTAAAGAATTATTCTATAATTTTTTTTGCTCATTGTAAAATATAACTTTGTTATGATATTTTGTACTATTCTCTGTAGAAAACGATGTTTTACACTAAGTTATTCTTTAAGGTCACGTTATATAACGGTTAGGTATTCTTTATTGCTCTAAATCGTTATCTCAGTTAACATTCGGCTCCATGTTATCACCTGTTATCACTTTTTTAGGTTATTTTCTAATCAGTCTTCTAGAGGCGGTTAAAATGTTTTTTGTGGTTTAATAAATATTCTTATTTTTGCAATTGTTCTTTTGTGCAATTAAATTTAAACTATATTCAATTTTCCCACAATTCGCAGTACGTATTTTTCTACAAAGACGTAATTTTTATTGGATTTTTTAATGATAACACTGTAAAGGTTCCAATAATAGAATGATTGCCGTTTTAGGTAATACAATGTAGAAATCTAGAAAAAGTCAAACTTCTTTACTAATGATGTGAATTGTGAAATTTACAAATCAAAACAGCCTAACAGTACAATGAAACATTATTACAATTTAATATAGTCATATATTTTTTACCAACGTTGAATCAGAGAAAACCAAAGCACAATATTGATTTTTTATGATCGTTTTATGAACATTTCGAGTCTACACGGAGGAACAAGTAATTTGTATTTTAGAATCGCTTCGAGTCCGTTTTACAATGAGGAAGACAATCAAACCATTTCGACTTTTTGTGGAACATTGTGTTGTTTTATTCGATTGTACAGTTAACACACATCTTTTAAAATGTCAGGTTTCAACAACTTTTCGGAGAGCATAACGTTGTATTACTAATTGAGATATAATAAAATATCCATTTCTACCGACCTATCAAAATTAAATTATTTTAGCATTGGAAGAATAACATGTGACTCGATGGAATACGAAATTATCCATAAACGTCACGACACCCGCTATCTTAACATAACCACCAACCCTTAAGTTTAACTATGAATTGTAGAAATTTTGAGGCATTATTTAAATTTAATTAAATATAAAGTGGAGAGGAAACATCTCTGAAGGGATTTGAACCCAAGTCCACCGATTGCCGGTTGAGTACACGAGACCGGTAATCATGGGTTCAAATCTCATCAGAGATTTTTCTTTTCCACTTTATATTTAATTAAATTTAAATTATACCTGAATGTTGTACACTGAAAATTCATAAAATTCATAGATAATTTAAAAGGAATATTAATTTAATTTATTTAAATTTAAGGTTTATTATAGGGATTATTGATTGGATTGTTTTAATGGTTCCCTAATTTTACTACTATTCTAATATTTTCCCTAGTTTCCTTTCTGACTTAACTCCTTATTAATCAAATAATAACACTTCGCATATTTAAGGCAAAAAAAACTGCTAAAATTATTTCCATGCACAGGACAATTATCAGGCTGATGCAGTAAAAAATTTAGGAATACATAAAAGTTGAGTAACCACAATATAATGAACAATAGTACGACAAATTATAAAGTAATAAAAAAAACTAGAAATTAAAGAGTGGAGGATTATTAAAATCTATTTGCCCTTTTACAACACCGTTCTTAAATAATAAATTTAAATGTATAGTTAGTTGTTCTAGCATGTTAAGCTTAAAATTAATATTTAATTACAATCACCGCAATTTATAGTATTAATGACGTCCCATTAATGTTTGTAAATGGCTTAACCTCAAGTTCTTGGTAGCAAAATATGATGAATCAACCGAACTTATTTATACACAAAAATTAGCCATTAAGCCAGAAATCATCTTTAAAGAAAATACAAAAATATTCATTGTTGTATGAATAACAATGGAATGCTTGAATTCATATTTATTTATGTTTTGTGAGTAACTAGGTTCGCTTTTTACCAAGTAAATATTACGAATTTATTTTAATTTATTTTTTCCAACGAAACTGTGCAAATTATCGAAATTTATAAAGAGGCAGAAACTACTCGAAATTGAAAATTCATTCATGTAATATATATTTTTTTAAATATTATTGCTTGTCCAAATAAAACGATATTTAGGTATTTATTTATGATATATTTTACATTTACCACCAAGCGATGGTACTCATATTAACAATATGTTATATTATCATCGTATACATTTTTATTCTAATCGAATGAAGCATTCAATTATTATTAATAAAATATATATTGTTCCGAAATCAGGTTTAATCATACTCGGAAATAAGTAAAAACAACGTTTATTTATTTATCTACAATAGACTTAACACATTTTATAAGAACACACTGTCACTATTTATTTATAACGAGATGTTGAGCACTCGAAGGTGATAGACAGACTGCCTAGCGCCACTAGCGCGCGTTTATATAGCGTGCTTGTTTCTCGAACTTTCCGGAACTTTCTGACGCCACGTTTACCGTCGCGCGCTCTGTAGAACAATCTAGAGTGATTTTTCCAGTTTCTTCTTTCACTTTCGTTACAATATTATTTTGTTTAAGTTTGAGGAAGAATTTCGGCTTAACGGTTAACTTTTGTATATAGATAAGTTCGATTGAATCATCGTATGTTATTTTGGTCTCTAGAACTGTTGATAACTTAATTTAAGCTTGGCCAATAAATTATTAAGTGAGTATTTCTTTAATAGTCAGAACTCGTACTTGTATTGGTTTATTAATAGAATAGGAAAACAATTGGCTATAATATACGTATTTTGTATTAATTTTGTATGGGATTTTCATACAATGATCCGATAAATATTAAGTAAATAACCCTTGCTCTGCAGGTCGATGTTCTAATAAGTTATTTACAAATATATACAAACAAATTATTATGTGTTCAGAATAATAAATATTTACACAAATAAATGGGTATTATACAAACTAAAAGAAAACAAATTATAGAACAATTTATCAAGAAATATCATTTTAAACCATAATTTAATGTAACTTAAACCAAACAATATTTTCAGTCAGTTGTGTTGATAAATTTAATTTACGTGTTTAGAAAAGGGTTCCTCTTTTCTAAAGGAAATATTTTTTATTGAAAAATTGGATTTTTGTCTTTTAATAAATTAAATAAAAAGAATTTGAAAATAATTAATAAATTATTTCCTCTTTAGTTTCTGTGACAATTTGACATATGTTATATAAGTACTTTAACAAATGTTCAATAATGTACATTTGCTACTGCATAACAATAACATATTGTATAATGCAACAATTTTTGAATCGAAAATATTTAATGCAAAAAGCAAATAAAATAAAAGTTACGCAATAAAAGGCAATCTGCAGACACGTGTTTCGGGATTTCATTCCTCATCAGTAGAGCTGTGCCTTGTATAATTGCAAAGTTGTTAATTAAATTAATTAAAATTAATTAAAACGCACCGTCAACTCTGAGATCCCCAATTTAAATTCTTTATTTAATTTAGTATGTAGTTTCAAATTATTGTGTTTGTTTTGTTTATGCTTGTATGTAAAAATGTGCACATGAGTATTTATATTTTAATGTGTTTTTAATTTGTAAAATGGTTTATCAGTCAAATAAATAAATAGCTGCTATTTTGTAAAATTTGTACCAATTAGAATGTGATTAAGTATAGAGCGAATTTCATTTAGTTTGTAATACTCATTTCATCTTTTGTATCAGACTAACTGAATTTATAGCCATTGAAAAGCGCGGTAAATAAATTATTTATTAACATATCGCAATTACTGGACTATTCGTATGGCTCCCAATGTTTCAAGATAAAAAATACTACTAAATTATCTTTACTCGAAGAAAAAAAAAAACTGTTAGACAACTTGTATAAGAAATAAAATATTTACCAATTTCCAGAAACGTTTAAAACTATAAACAATAATTAATTCAAACCGAACCGAAGAAAAAAGAAACACACACACGCTAATAATTTCTTAATTGGATTTAGCAATCAACAGAAATCCCGACATTAATGGACCAACCGGAGTTATTCACTCGTAACCATACCTTCGATCATTAAATCTCAGTTTATTTACCTCAAAATTTGCAAAAGAAAAGAAAAAACACACAGAAGAAATCATCGACCCGTTTTAACCAAATCATTAAAATTTGCATAAAACTGTAACGTTCGGAAACATTATTAACATAACGGTCCGTCTGAATTAATAGAGTTTGGTTGACTATTTTTTTCTCCTGTGAGAAATAACGGAACGTAAGAAATTCATGTAAATAATTACACACATATATAAAAATTATATATATTGTGGGAATACAAAAAAAAAGATGTATCATTTATAAGGTGATTCGAAGGATGAGTGTTATTTTTCGGAGAGATAATAATGTGTTGTTTTTTTTGTAGCAAGTGTTTTGTAATTACACGTAATTCATTTATAATAGTAATAGTTATGAAGTGTTTTATTTTTCACTATAAAAATACAGACTTATTTTCCGAATGCATAAATTGAGTTTTAAGCAAATAAAAAATGTATTTTTATATTTCAATTAATATTTTTAACATTACTATGGTTGATAGTCCTGTATAAGACAGATTAATATTGTTTATTTTGTGTATAATATTTTTTTTGTATACTAATAAAAGCAATTTAATTTTATTATTATTATTATAACAACTACCAATGTTTACACTTATGTTTTTTTATTATAATAATAAATGTCTAAAAAAACATTATAATCCACCAATTAAATACAAATGTTCTACTACTTTCGGACTATTAGCCGAATCTAAGGAGAATTCAACATTCTAAATTATCAATAAGAATTTAAGAACAGAAAATGTTGACGGTAATCTAAAGAAAGCATTGATATTGTTAGAGCAAGAACTAGACGAAAACCTCGTACAATTATATATTGACTTTACTTAATTATTTTTAGTGTAAATTGTTTTTGAAGTTTTTAAACTCACAATACATCATAATGTCTGCTTAATTATGAATTTATAATCACTTTGCCAATAATTTTATCATAAATTTAGTTTAAGTCACTTTACGTAATTTTTCTGTTAGAAATTGGCTTTAAAGTAACTGTATGCCGCAACTATTAACTAATAATGACTTTAAAGTCACTTAACGTCGCCATTTATACCACAAATTGACTGTGAAGCAATTATGTACCATTGAATTCGACAGAAATTTAAATACAAATCACTAATTTCTCTCGAAATTGCCTTTACAGTCATTATTACATTCCTATTATTGCTATTACCATTATATTTAATGTAAATTGTCTTTAATGTAGACCAAAAGTATCCATAAAAATTAACTTTGAACTAACTGTAAATCAGTACGTCACTATGTTTACTACTAATTTTACCATATTTTTTTTAAAGTAAAAGAATTTTAAAAGTTAAAATGTTTACCAGAAATAGACTTTAAAGTAACTGTATATTATCTAGACTTTTAAATATTTTTTGGGGTATACCGAGTGAATGACATTGAAACAGCAGACCTCGACGCCATACAGAGTCCTTCGAGGTGTGTTGTTTAAGTGTTGGAAGTAAGGAAGAATAGCGGGAGGGAGGAATTTTGTCATTTATTAGAGAGAGAACTTTGGAATATGGATTCTAGGAGATTACCAAGAAGTGTGATGGTAAAGTTACTAGTATTTCGAGAAACTGACTTTAAATTAACCGGACGTACGACTTTAAAACTGTCAATTAATTAAGTAAATGAATATTTCAAATATTTTAACAAAATTAGCAGATAATTGATCAATTTATGAATGATAAGGAAAATGGTGCTTTATTTGCTCTTCTTTATTCCCTTCATAATGAATCGATTAAATCGTCCGTAAAAGTATTTTTTTGCCGTCAGTGTTGCGATTAAATGTTGACCATTTTTATTATGAAATGTAGTTTCGCAACATTTTGACTTTTAACAAAACATAATGATAATTATTGATAAGATTTCGTATGACATTATTTATTTTGTTTTCAGCGCTAACTAAATCCGACATTAATGATATATACCGATATGTATCACCAGCATAAAGGTGATAAGAAGAATTACTGATTGAGTTATTTAAAATTAAAATAAACATGGCAGGATCACCTTTGGTCGATAGCCCAGGACAGACAAATAATTTCATTCTATTATGTGTACTTAATGTTTCCAAAAAATGTGTAATTGTCTAAATATGGTAAATATATTTCTATATAAAATAACATTAAAACCACAGTACAACATTTCACAAAATATAATGTCTGTAATAATCCCATTATTATTGAAGTAACTAAACGAGGTGCACATGCGTTAATTTGCTTAACCGTTATTTTCATTAAAAACATTACGTTTTTGCACAATCATTGTATAACGCCGCTTATATCTTGCACAACGGATGACCTTAATGCTAGAAAATTGGATCTAACAAACCGTTGAAAACTTGGTTTTCGTCACCAGAAGTGAGCGCCGAAGATGGTACACATAATTACGACCGCTTTAAGGACATTGGTAATTGTTAATTGGAAGCAGGAAAACGGAGAATTGTTAAAAAAAGATTAAACACTATTATTTTATTTATGTTTTTTTTTTTTTCGAAAGGAAATAGTTTCACCTTCAATTGGTGGATATTGTTACACGCATCATTGAAAGAGTATTTATGTGTTAACATAAACAGACTTTAATTTAATATATTTAATGCAGAATAAAATCAAAATTGTTGAATTTTCAAATTCTCCTTGTTCATATGTAACACAAAATAACAAGTATTAGATGAGCCTAACTCTATACCATTTAATCTGGCAAATCAAAATATCTCGAAAAATACGCATCGTACAAAAAAAAAATTGCGATACCAAAAATTATTTCATAAGGAGACATCATTGTGTACTAAATTAAGTCCTATGTTGCACCTTAAATGGTTGGGGCGGGCGTCAACTTTAAAATTTCAAATTGGAACCCCCAATTTGTTTTCAAGAATCGGATTTTAGGGAAAAAAATACATAACATTTTATTGAAACATTATTTTTTTTGGTAGGCGTTTTTTTTAATATCACTAAGCCACGCAAAATGACTAAGTAGGCCTTACCGAAATTTTGTAACTTAGGAAATGTTTCTTTCCATTTCACCAAATAGAAAATATTTAGAAAATATAATAGAAACGAAAAATATCAAGAAGTATTCCATCCTTTACTATAATTCTTGCCCATTCACTTTGCGTAACTTGGATTAGTGCTTTGAATACTCACGAAAATCCGATAAAAACAATCCTTTACAAAAATTCGCTAATACTCTTTTTTGTCAAAAAAAAAATATACACCTATGAGGGCTTGAATTACTCTCTTTTAAGTTTTCCACAAATCCACATATATCCCACTTAATCAAATACTTCTTTATCTTATAAAATCCCCAAAATTCTAGTTTCGGTCTTAGAACATTATCAGGGATATTCCATACTAACAGTGTTAAATTTAACTTATAAGTTCTTAATAAGCTCACAATCTAAGTATGCACATGAATTATAAATCTTTCTTAGAATAATAAATGATAAAATAACGTGTACATTAACTATAACACATCTCTTTCACAATAATGATTATAACGATTAGATAGACAACGATAAACAGGCTGATAAAGAGGAATAGATAGGCACATCTAGGCATTTTCGTCGATAGACGATTCACGTTTCGATTACAGAATCTAATTGTAATTGCAAATATGTTTATTAGCATGAATAAAGATGTTTAGTTAATTAGTAATTAAGAAGTATGAATAATGAAACTAAATTACCAAAGATTTTTCTTTTTTGATTAATTTTTATTGCAAATTCGGAAAATACACTAAAAATTATTTAAGTTTTATTTGAAGATTTTTTTGATATCGACTACTACGCCTACTGTGGGCGTAGTAGTCGCAAAAATAAAAAAAGTTAAATCTAAACAAAGAGCCTACCTACCCAGTTTTTGGATCGATGAACTTGGCCTCTTACTTTGATTTTTTTATTTTTCTTTATTGCCCGGATTGCGCCAAGCTAGCACCAGCAAGTGCCACAAATTTTAAAGCTAGCGCTTATAGGGGTAGAAATTTAAAGGGCCATGTTAATGCTAGCCATCTACTTTTGATTTATTTCAAAATCTTTCAAGATTCTGGTTCCTTAGAGCTCAAGTCACCCTTTTAACCCCTAAAATGTGCAAATTATTTTTTTCTTCAAAATTTCACACTTTCAACTTATTAAGTTATTCTTTTATTAAAAATGTAGCTAGAATATGACGTCCGTTAAATAAATGAATATAATTTTACTTTGGTATAATTTTAATAAAAACACATAAAAGTGGAGTTAAAAAGATTATTTATTTACTATTAAATTTTCAACTCCCAAAAATTATTAATTTGTAATATACTCAAACATTAAATTATCTTGTGAATTTTAATACTTCTTTTAAAATGATTCGGTTCGCCACTAAAAACTGGACAGATGCATACAACTAGCGCCAGAAAGCACCAAATTTTAATCTACATGAAAGTTTTAATTTAACCACTGATTTCGGCACATCTTCATTTTAATTAAACGGATTTAAAATTTAGTCACTTACCTCAAACATAAAGAAAATACATATTGAAAATAATCACAAATTAATTACCCTGTAAAATTTACATAACCTTATAAACAGCAAAAAAAAAAAAAACAATACAAATCGACTGTTTATAAACTCGTGAATCAGAAAATCCTTACCAGCTTTTCTAACAGATGTCGCATGCATTAGATTGGAATATAACGTTTTAATTTTTTCAGAAAGTATAAAATTTAACAATTTATTACATTACTGATTGTATGTTACCACGAGCGTTTGTGTATCGATTAATATTATGAATTCACAAAGTAATTATTTGGACGCCTACAGTAAAGTAATAATGTTCGGCTACTGTGCCACCATAAAATCTTATTTACTGTCAAGTCTTTAATACAATTTTTATATCTGTAAGAAATTTTAAAATCGGTGCAAATTTTGGTAAATTCTGAAAGAAAGATTTTTCTGGGGTTTATAAATTATTAAGTACACCTCTGTTTTTACAGTTAATTTTAGAAAAATATAATATTGTCTTTTCGTGGATAAAAATTGAAAAATATGCTACGTCACTAAATTTCTAGCGCTGGTCTATTTATTTAGTTATTAGTGGAGAATCGAAATCCGTCAGAAAATTTGAAATCGGACTTGATTTCGCAAAGTTATAAGTGATTGTTTTTTATGGGGTTTAAAATTGAATAACTTGTTACGCCACTGTCTTTCAGTAATAGGTGGCGATTGTAGGCGCTAACTCTAAAGAACTAGAATCTTAAAAGAAATCGAAACAAATCAAAAGTGGGGGGCTAGCATCAACTTGGCCCCCACATTTGTAACCCTTACATATCCATCCCTATAAGCGCTGGCTTTAAAATTTGTTGTGCTTGCTGGCGCTAGCTTCGCGCAATCCGGCGCAACAAAGAAAAAAATAATAAAAAGTGGGGGACCAAGTCGATGGATCTCCTATTTTCTCATTTTTAAGGAGCCACCGTATTCTTTGGACGCCTTTTGTTTAGATTTATTTTTTTCATTTTTGCGACAACTACGCCATCTGTCACAATTTTAAATAAAATATTCAGATAAAATCTTTACAATTCTTGGTGTAGTATACGAATCTGCAATAAACAAAATGGGTTTCTATTTAAGATTTGAAAGTTGACTACCTCCCCTGTTCCTGGGGGTAGCAAAGTAATTTTTGTACAGGATCGGATGTACTCCTCAGAACTATTAAACTTTTGTCCGAAACATTTTTTGTACGATACATATTTTACACTCTATGAACGCCATTTGTTTGGATTTACATACAGCACCAACTAAAAAAAGAAAAATGAAAAAATTGAAAAATGCGATTTTATTTTTTAATTTACATCTTCGTTATTTGAAGCAATATTTCAATACAATGAAAAAAAATCGTATAGCACTTTTTTATTATTTAATTGATGGCATACTCATTTTACCAATGGTATGTTTCGTTCCTTCTGGACCATCATAAACTTTTTTATTTCTTATGGACGCCGTATTATTTTTTTTAAACTTATGACACACTTGATAATAAAAATTGAATGATTTAAATATTTAATGAATAGTAATATTTAATTATAAATTTTGAAAATGCAGGCTGACATCCTTCTAGTTCCTATAAATGTGTGCTTCTTTAGTGTTAATTAATAAAATTATAAAAAAGAACATAACTAATTACAATAAAGGTATGATATATTATATTTAGGGCCTCTTCTCTTCAATCTTTTCATTAACGACCTCTCGAGTGTAATTAATTGTAAACAATATGCTGACGACCTAAAAATCTATTTGTTTATTAGTACGCCTGAAGATTGTATACACTTACAAAATAAGCTTAATATTGTTTCAGACTGGTGTGTATTTAATAATTTAAATAATTACATAATTGATTTAATTCATCATAAAAATTAAATATCAAACCAAAATTTTGTAATAAATTTTCGGCGAATAATTAATGTTTTCTTCGAATAATAAATAAAAAATTGGCAAACTTCGTTTTTAAGTGGAACACCCTGTGTATTTTATCACATTTTGAATTATTTATAGTTTTATAATTTCTAAGTATTAACTTACAAAGATTTTTTAACTTAACAATATTGTCTCAATTCTGTACCCCCCTAAAAAATGAACAAAATTAAATATCAAGGAAAAATTATTAAACAGAATTAAAAAATACATTTTATTATTATAAGAATTGAAAAATGTAAAAATATGTACGGTGTTCTATTTAAAAAACGAAAGTTTATCTAATCAACTTCTCTTCCACTTAGATAGGAAGAGAAGTTGGATCCGATTGGATCAACTAAACTTCTCCTATATTTTGTATTTTATATTGTACTTTTATTTTAATTTATTAGTATAGATATTTATTATTAAATGGAACAGCAAAAAGCTTTTATTTGAAACTTTTTAAACAATTCTTACGGTTGGAGAATTATTTAGGTATTTCCGGTAAATTTAATACTGTATTTTATATGTAGTAACAAAAAATGAACCATTTTATAAGTAAGGAAAAATAAAAAAGAATAGTATAAAGAGCTACCAAAAGAATTGAAATTACGATATTTAGAAATCCATGATTTTATTGTTCGAACATCCTGTATAAAAATTGTTCATATTTAATATTATAACAATCACGATGCTACTCAACTTTTGGCCAATAGCATAAAATTCGCTTTTATGTTCATAATGCACATTTTTAAGAAGTCCAGTCTTGTGAAATATATTGGGTTAAATTATAATTGTCATTCCCTATTCCCTACATAGAAAACAGGATAATTTTCGCCGTTAAATTTTAATATATTGCAGACACTCAGTATTTTAACAGTAAATTGAGAATTTATGAGCGCACTGTTTAATTGTAAACCGCTAGAATAAGAGACATCCGTTCCCATTGATAAAGTTTCACTGGTACACCATTATATGCAGGAAATAATAGCTTATTACATGATTTAATACACATTAGAATACAAAACATGTCGTCGCATGTATGCACAGATCTTCAAAGACAATTGATTTCACTCGCAATATTCCTTTATGCAGAGAAAGTTTTCAACAAAACAAACATCTATGTAATTTAATACAAATGCCAAAATTTATTATTACCGATGAAAGAAAAAAAAAAAAGAAATCTTTCACAAACAAAAAATAAAGAATATTCTCTAACAATGAATAACGGTATTTACGTGACATGAAAGGAGTTGTTTTGATTTGTAATGTGTTTTTAATCAGGTAATAAGCTATGATTGCTTTGTACATATAAAGACATGTTAAGTAAATAATAACATATAAAAAAAGAACAAAACTTTTTAAAGTATTTGTGTTATTTTCAATGCAGAATTTATTTATACCTAAATAATACAAATATAAAGAAAAATTAAAAAAAAAACACAACAAAAATACTTCTCGGTCGTCTACCTTGTAGACCTAAATTGCTGACGATGGCAATTACAAATTAGACAAAAGATGGTGGATTTTGCCATCTTTCCAAAAGAACACAAACATTTTTATAGTTTTGATGATTATTACTTATCAGCCTAATGAAATCACTGTGAAAATGGTGAAATAACTGTAGCAGTGTTTCCATAATAATAAAAAACAGTTAAACTAAAAAAAAAACTGTTGTGATTTTATTTAATTTGTGAATATGCAGATTGAAATATAAATCTTTTAGAAATAAATTAAAACTTATCAAGCCTATAAACCTAATCAAGATACAGTATTTGTCTTTTTAATCTATTTTCACGAATATCTCGAAAATATTAAAATATAACACCCTTAATTGACATCTTATTACTCTTCCTGGTCGTTAATAATTCTTCTTTATAATTTAAATATCGATTCTTCTAACTTGTATATACAATTATTAAATTATTGTAATCGAAAAAGTAATTATTTTTGAGACAAATTAATAAAAAAATCGTTGTTTTTGATAATAATTAATTGTTTTTATTTAACAGTATACCTCACAAATAGTGTATGAGGCAATCGAAGTTCAATTAATCCGACTTTAATTGCTGTTACAGTTAACCTGCTAAAAAATGAATGAAACTAAAATCCAAATGAAAGTACATAAATCTTATATTATTTAATATTGCACACTAAACAATGACTTAAATTATTCATAAAAAATTAAATATTGTATTTAAATGTAGGATGTCAGGTAGCTCTTCTAAACCTCAGATATATTGTGAACATATGACTCATACGCTGTCTTGTTAGAGATAGCGTGGAGTACACTTCTCAACAATTTTCTTATAAAGCAAACAGCAATGTAACATTCTATGCTGAGCCATATTAAGCCAGTTCAGCTCTTCAAGTGTATTCGAAATATATTTAAATGTATGTATGTTGGGCCCTTTGTATGCGAAGCGTTGTTATAAAGTTTATACAATAATTATATACAGCTTCATAAGATTCGCTTAGAGTTTACACTTAATATTGTAATAAATCATTTTAAGACTAGAGCAGATTTGAGAAATGCATTTCTTAATATGTAATTTTAATAGTAGTTTGTAGTCATTTTTTAAACCCAAATTGCGAGTCCACAAACGGGAGTACTATGTTACATTCATTATCCACTTTGATTTTTAGTTGCGATTTTGTAATTTCAACTATTTTTAAAGTATGGCTGATGATTTTTAAAGTTTCATTATTGCAATGAAATTGAACAAGGAAAATATCTGGCAATGATCAATAAAATTCTATTAATCCCCTTTTTCAACTGCAAAAAATACTTACTCTGTAAGTTTTAGAAACATCTATTGAAACAACTACTTCCGGAGCATTTACCCCGCCGGCCATTGAATTACACAATAAATATTTGTTTGTTGCATAGCAGTACTATTACGAATTACAACAGTTTAATTCCCAATTATTTAATTAAATGAAAACACAAATAATAGTTACAAGGCTATCTGTAGACACGTGTTTCGGGATTTCATTCCTCATCACTACAGCTCTGCCCTGTAAGCTATTAATTATTAAACAATTTTTAATTAATTTTTACGTACCGTCTTCAACGAGATCGCATATGAAAGTGATCGCGGATAACAAAAATATAATCGACTCGGCAGTGTACGCAACTTTTTGACATTTTAGGGCGCTTCGACAACATTGGTCATTTGCAGTTCTTAAAGAGGAATTTTATTGATCATTGCCAGAAATTTTCCTATTTAATTTCATTATAATTTAAATAATTGCAAATGTGTTAATTATCTTTGTTTCATTTTATTTAATTTAATTGAAAACAATACAGTTTCATTATTATTATTTTTTTATTATAAATAGATAAAACATGTTCATCTATAATCAAGATAATCTCTTTTATTTTTAGATAATCATATGAAAATGATTTTGGCTTTGATTTGCCTTTCCGTCTTGCCATGCGTCTTTGGTCAAGCACCGCAAACGAAAGAAAAACAAATATTGGGACCACAAGGAAGGCAAATTCCATTTTATCCTGGCATATCTCCATATGCATCAGCGGTACCATATGATCCATATTTAAACCCGCAGCTACAATACCCAGGCTATTACCCACCAGTAGCAAGCAATCAAGGGTAAGTATTAAATCACAATGAAATGTTCATTTAAAAATTAATTAAAAGTGTAATTGCGATATTTTACTGTAAGTATAATTGTAATATTTTTTAAACAATAATCGAATACCAAAATAAATTTAAACTCATTAAACTTGTTAATTAGTTGAATATATATTGATTTTGTAGAAATTGTAAGGTATTTTACAAATTCTTATAAAAACGGTATTACAAAAATGTGCATTTGTTTTAAATTGTCCAAATCTACAATATAAATAACGGCCGTTAAATTGGAAAAGCATCTTCAAATCAAATGAATTACAGTTATCTTTCAACTTTCACATAACTTTCGACGCAACGATAAAGAAAATGAGAGAAATTATACTTTTTTACTTTCCCCGGACCCCTGTCCAAGGGAAAGTATTGTGATCGTGAAAATTTTCGAACCGCACGTTTTGAGGTCCCCTGAGTTCATTCCATCGAGTTTTGAAAAATGTCTGTGTGTTTCCGCGATAGCACAAAACCAGCTGAATGGATTGAACCCAAACTTTATATCTAAGCTTTATATAACAGTGGATAATGTTTGATAATGTCCATACACATACAAATAGTGAGCTAACGAAGTATAGGAAACATCATACTAGATCATGTAGAGAACCCATGACATTAGACAGGATAGAAGGGGACAGGGGCATGTTAAAATTCCACATTCTCTACGCAAAACAAGTAGAAACACTTAGGAAGTACTTCTGCAGCAAAACAACACAATTGCATAAAAATCGCCAATACACACTCAAAAACAAACACAATTTTTAAATTTTATTTAATTTCTCTGCATATATCGCGCTGAAAAAATACTACCCAAAAAAAAAGTTGTACATCAGTAAAAAATAATGACAGCCACAACAAACAGGGCCCAAACATCAGACTATTGATTCAGCATTATTTAATATTTCTTGTCTATAAAGTGCTGCTGCTGAACATATGTGGCTGTTTCATTAAGTACTTGCTACTTACCTCATATCGCAGTGTATTTTGCATATTATTTTGAGCAATAATTTAGGCAGCAAAACCATTTAAAAGCACTCTTTTGTATGAAATACGCCACACATTAAAAATTAGAATTTTTAAACTTTTTAAACGATTAGAGTTTAATTAAAAAAAAATATTTTTTTTTTAACAATAAGCTAGCAGTGGGTTGTATCCTCACGCGCAACTTTACATGCATTAACTTCTATCCATACTTTCTATTAAGTGGTCGATCTCTTGGGGTATCTCGTTCCATGCAACCTCTAGATATCGAAGTTCATCCAGATTCTCAGGAGGCTGTTTGATTTTCTTAGACGCCGAGCAATCATTTCCAAAACATGATGAAGTCCGGTGACCCTGTAAGGCAGGACATAATCTGCAAACCAACCTACTCTACTTATCTTCTTGTAACCACAGCAATTTGGAGTCTTGCAAAGTGGCATACTGCAACATCTACATGAAAGGTACTAATATCGGTTCCAGATGTTGTCGATGTAACGACGTGCATTTAATGTTCCTGGGGGGACCGTTGTCCAACACATATCGCCCCCCAAACCATAATTCCAGGTGTTAAGGCTGTGCGTCGTCTTTGAACGAACTCCAAATTCCCTCTTTTCCCTCAATATCGCTACACTTTTCTACGACCATCATTGAGCCTTAAACAAAACCTTGATTCATTGTCTTCAGCAATGTAATTCCATTGATGAATCCACCCTCGCCGTTCTTGAAACCATGCATGTCTGGCTACTTTATGTGGAAAGAAAGAAATTATTTTGTAAATAGATGCCATCCAATCCACAGCAATTGGCCTTGTTGTTTAAAATCGATCCCTGGTAGCCATCTCTCTAAGATGAATGGCTCTTCAGGTGTGTTGCTTCTTCAGGCGAGTCTTCCAGAACGACGGCGTCTCTGAATTCCTTGTTCGGACCATAAACGTGATGTAGTCCCGATTCAGCCTTTTCCTAATCTCTCGGGATGAGATACCCAGAAACCCGTCTATTTCAATCGGCGATGTTGATTGTCAAACTGTCACGTACGTGGACAGTTTGACAATCAAATAAACTAACATTTTGTAGACAGAAATTCATTAATTGCTAAGAAAAAAATATTGAAATTTAGAGATAACAATGGTAGAGGAAACATAACAGTTGAGTTTTTGAGACAGAAACTTTCACCGTTTCTTATTATCATTTATAATAAAACATTATTTTACCGAAGTTTCAATATTGTGCCTTTAAATTTAGTGGGTATGAAGTGAGTGTACATGCGTGTGTGTGTCAGTAGAAACGGTTGAAGCTATTCACATTTTCTATAATTCAAAAGCTTTTGGTTGAAATTCGCAAACATTAAGTTACATTTAACGGATTTTCATTAAGGGTGCGATTTTGATGAAAGAGTTAGCTATATAAATATTGGCAATCACTAATTCGAGTTAGATTGCTGTTGTGATCAATGAACAATATTGAATTATATATTAAAGTAATCTTAAAACAAGCAGGAATTTCATCAGATGAATTAAAAATTATTTTAATGTTTAGTTTGTGTGAAAATCAATTATGAAAAACAATGAAAATTGATCTAATTTATAGCAAATTTCAAATTATATTTTTGCTAATAATAATTTGTGTAATGAAAATTTAAAGGATATCACTAAATTCTGCATTCAAATAACTTTGCAGACATGACCTATTAATTTCATTATATCTTACAACTTTCTTTTCTAACATGAACTAGTAAATTGATGTATTGCACGAAAATTAACGATTTATTTTTTATTTAGACTGATACTTTATACTTGGTAGATAAAAAATGTAAATACATATTCATATTAGTAAATCCAAAAGAATGGCTCTTCTTTTCTAACGATTATTTCCATTTTACTATATAGCTATCTCTTTCTACTAAACCGCAACCTTAAATACTTATTTTATCAAAAACATTTCAAATAAATGCTTTAGATATTAAAAACACGTTTTTATGATACTATTTTCTCTTGGCTATTACACAATTTTGCACATCACCATTTTTAGATTACACAATATATATAATCTTCAGGTAATGTGTTTAATTTTGGATAAATGATTTAAATGAAAATTGTTGAAATTTTAAATGTGTCTGGAAAAATTGTACACCGATGTGAAGTTACCCACGATATCCAGTTATGGATTTGCCTCGATCAGGACTTATACATAACAGATTCAAAGTACAAAATGAAGGTATTAGTCATCATTCAGATACTTCTTTTCTTACTTGATAGTTGTGAAAGGTACAATTAACGATTTAAGATAATAAATTCAGGGGTACGTGTTTCGAAACTTTTTAAAACGATTTGTAACGCTCAGCAGGGTTTCTGTACAGTGAGATGAAATTTTTTAACTTAAAAACGAAGTTGTTTGTCACTACTCAGGTACTTGTTTTTCGTCTTAAATTATTGCTAAAGATCCAATTAATGATCTAAAACAATAAAAACAGAGGTTCGTATTTCGTAACCTTTACAAACTTTTTCTTCTTAAATTAAATAAAAATATTTTGAAAATAATTATTGAATTATTTCCACATTTATCTCAGTTTTATTTTTAATGTTTTATACGGATTCCATATAGAAAGACGAAATTTTCTAATTCCGAAACGAAGGTGTTTGACACTATTCACATATTTTTTTTTCCTTGTCAGATTTTGTTAAAGATGTAATTAACAATTCAAAACAATAAAATCAGTATATTCTGTAGCTTTTTAAATCTTATTGTACGAAATCCGTAGCTAAGAATTTAAATTAGTTTAACAAAGTTACAGAATTCACACCGCTAATTTTATTGCTTTAAATCGTTAACTAGACATTTAGCAAAAATCTAGTTAAAAAATAATTATCTGAATATTAACAAACACCTTTGTTTTGATCTTTGAAAATTTCGTCTCTATATCCAAAATCTGCGCTGAGCTTTAAAATTTGTTTAAAAAAGTTACAAAACACATACCCCAGATTTTATTGTTTTAAATCGTCAATTGAACTTTTAGCAGTAATCTAGTAAGAAAATTAAGTAACTGAATTGTGACAAACACATTTATTTTCGACTATGAATCAACATATATATATATATATATATATATATATATATATATTATCCTCCAATATTGGACGAGCGGTAGCTTCACATTGGAAAATAGTTTATTTTTGTTGTCATCAAAATTTACAACATATTATTATGTCCATTTATTAAAATCTCAAGTAAATCATATGGTTCAATTATTTTGAAATGTAGCTAAATAAGTGTTATCCGACACAAATTGTTGAATAATAATATTAATAATTTAATGCACGCAGATCACATATCCATACTTTCTGAAATCAAAGTCTAAGAAAATACATTTATTTTGTTCGAAGTCGTTATAATCGCTATCGCTCACAAACTTGAGACTAGGCTTTACCAGTCCATTACTCTTATTAAGTTCTATATCGGTCGTAAACTTGAATTTTGAATTGTGTCAGTCATGAGCTCCAATAAAGCTTGCTGTCGCTCGCAAAGATGACACTTAGCTTTGCCTGTCCAGAGCTCTTATTACGCTCGCTATCGTTTGCAACTGACATAGCTTAGTTCATAAGCTTTATTAAGATCACTATCGCTCGCAAACATGACACTAAGCTTTACAAGTCCAAGACCCTTATTACGCTCGCCTTCGTTCGCAAATTTCGCACTAAGCCCTGCCAGTTCACAAGTCTTATTAAGATCACTATCACTTGAAAACTTAATACTGATCTTTGCGAGTTGATGGTCCTTATAAAGCTCAAACATAATACTAAACTTTGCCAGTATATAACTCATATTAATTTCGCTTTCGTTCGTAACCTAGGCACTGAATTTTTTAAGCCCTGAGCTCCTATAAATGTCGCAATTGCTTATTTGTGAGACTAATCTTTCCCAGTTCAGAGCCCCTATTACGCTCGCTATTACTTGCAAATTTGACACTAAGCTTTGTCAATCCATAACCCGTATTAAGCTTGCTGTCGCTTGCAAACTTGATACTGAGCTTTGTCAGACCAGTGCCCCTATAATACTCGTTATCGCTCGCAATAATCATACTAAGATTTGCCTATCTATAGTATTTATTACGTTCGTTATCATAAACAGAATCATTCCATCGATATTCGTACAATAGGAACAAATGAAATCTTCCTTATTAAAATAATACTTTCCTCGTTTAGTCAACAGCCCACTAAACAAATCTTCTTTGTTTGTTTAAAGAGTTCTAAATACAATTCACCAAATAACCGAAAACAATAATTAGAATAAAATTAAAGTTGACAGGATATCGAAACATTGCATCAAAAGAAAGCACTTTAAAAAAGCCGTTTTAAGGAAATAAAAGCAAATAAGACAAACAAATTCCAGGTGTAAGTAGGAAGATAGTTAAAGAATTAACCAAATAAAACATTTGAGTAATACAAGTCAATTAAGTAAATTTAAGTAAACATTTAGTTGATTAGCTGACAATAAAATAGATACAAAAGACCCATTAGCAAAAATCGATTTCAACTTAATAAATTGTGAAAATTGCAATGGAAAATACTTATGGCAAACAAGGAAATATTTCAACAAAAATCACAAGAGCTCGGGAAAATAATTATCGAAACATTGCATCTCAGCGGAATATCGATTTGCGGACATCAAACTGATTCACTTCGCATAAAAAAAAAATTGGAAATTAAATCACCTTGAAGGTTTTGAGATTATGAGAGCAATAATCCCCATAATAATAATACAAATTATTAACAAGTTAGAATCTCTTAATCTTTAAAGTTTCTTGTAATTAACTCCGTAATATAAATAATATTGACCTTTTATTTTAATTATTTATTGTTGTAATTCTCCCAAGAATGTTCTGTATTGATCGAAACATATTTCAGAAAAATGAATATATTTAATAGTATGATATCAAACACGTTCTCAGATTTTCAGATATACTTTCAATTGATATGTTTTATTTAAAAAAAAAACAGTATTATTGTTTCTTGCTTGTTTCGACTGAACAACTTTACAATATTCATATAGAGAGATCGGTAGACAGACAAATGCTACATTTACTTAGTAATTGACATTCCAAAACAATGAAAAAGATTAGGAAGAAAGAAAATTATTATTAGAAAGAGAAAATAAATAATTGATTTTATTTGTAATATGCGTTACCTAAAACAAATTTCAATAATAAATCAATACTTAATATTTTAAAACAAAAATAACAATAATTTTCAAATTATCAGAAAACTATTGGCTTTGAAAATTGAGGCAGATTAACAAATAATATAAATTTTATTTCTTTTATTCTTAGTTGGATATTAATCACGCAATTTACTAAATATTTTATTAACAATTTTTTAACTCTTTTCTTTGCTATTTCAATAAGAACAGTGTATTTATGAATAATAAGTAACCTAACTTCCATCGATAAACGCAAAATACCTATCCAAAAATATTCTCCCAAAACGAACTCCACTTCGAAATTCTCTACCAATTCTGCATCCCCCGAAATGACACCGTTAACCTCAAATTCATAAATCCCCCATAAATTCTGTTCGAACTGATCACCCTCTATAACCAGCACTAATTGTCATCTCAAACACATATTTTCTTCTTTTCTCATCTATAAATCACCATCATGTCACAATATGTCCATCGACCTTGGCAGAAAGGATTCTGGCCGATAGCCATTTTTCAAAATAAAAATGTACTACGTAATGTATTATTTTAAACTATTGTACAAACGCACGATAATAAAGATATTTACTATTATTATGTAACCTAAATTAAATAGGAAAGGGTTTTAAAAATAATCAATAAATTTATTATTACTAACCTATGCAGCTGTAATTTTAATATTTATTAAAAAAAATCCATTATATATATATATATATATATATATATATATATATTCTTTGTTGACAAACGTAATAGAAAATCTACATATTAAATGAAATCTTACAACGTATTTTGTAAAAATCTGCCAATTGTCTTTCGATCAATGCTCTTTCCGTCTATATCCATTTATTACTTATGTAACATAAATCATAATGTCACAGTAGCTAAAGGGAAAATAATGTATTAATTAGTTATTTTCAAATTCTTTTTATTTAATTTAAAATCCACTTTAATTTATATAAATAACTACAATCAAGCGAATACTTTTTTATCATATCCCGTTATACTGAATATTTTGAATTGTGACTGATGAAACCAAGCTTTTTTAAATTACTTGAATATACCGATTTTGTATAAATTGTAAGTTATCTTACAAATTCTTATATAAACGGCATTACAAGAATGTACATTTATTTTAAATTGTTCAAATTTACATTACAAATCATTCCACTTGTGACATAACGAACGACCAGCAAATTGTAAAAGCATCTTCAAGACAAATGAATTACAGTTATCGTCCAACTTTCACGTGACTTTCGACACAACGACAAAGAAAATGAACAGCGCTTTTCACGTTATCGGAGTAATTGGGCCTTACGCCCAACCGAACACATTCTATTTCGCATTTTGCAATTAATAGACCCCCGGCGACATTTCGCGGACGACTGAACCAGAAAAGACACATTTTCCGTAATTATCGATATTTAGCCATTACATAAATCTTTTGCGGCACGAACTGCGGACCGTGTATTTACCTTACTTTCGTTTGAATCAATACTTGTCTTTACGAGAATCGAAAGAGGTTCTGAAGTGTTTGACGAAAAATTAGGAAATTAGAGGTTTTCGTTTTATATAACACAATATGTAACATTATTTAACATAGTTATGGATACAATAAAAAAATGATCGTTTAATATTGCAAAAAGACTAATGGTCGATTGTCCATTACAGATAACTCTTTAAAAGCACTGTAATTTTATACAAGTATATGTTTATAAGACTCTGATAAGTATGGCAATACAGATATTTCTCTCTTTATCCTTTACTGTGCTATAGAGAATTTATTTTGTTCCCCTTAAGAAAATATTCAACTTGATGAAAAACAAATTAATTAACTTAATCAAAGGAAATAAAATAGCTCATACTAGGTATAAGCAGTTAGGTTTATACAAGGTGTACAGAAAATGAGTGAAAACCTTCAGGTAACTCAATTCATTAATTAATTTTTAATAGAAAATCCAAATAAAAAAATGTATGGTTCTTCATTGAGGCTCACGAGGTCTTCGGAATTTTAAATATGTGACTATAAATTAGTATTGTTTTTTAAATATTTTGTAAAAAATCAATAGCCTTAACAATCAATTAGACACGTGTATAATTCCATTGATGTAAATGATTAATAAATCGGATATTTTTACAATTTTATAACTTCATCAGAAGCATTCTTTTAATGAAAATAGATCTGGCTCGTTTGTAAAAGAAAAGTTGTATGCAACACCTCCAGCGGATGATGTAGCAGTTATAAACAGGATAAATGCACACTTGTTTGATCCAGCGTTGCCAAATGTATAGTTCTTTTAAGTGGCCCGTGAGGCTTAAGGAAGGACCGTGTGACTTATTTTCGTTAATATTTTTATCTAAAAATTAGTCAAAGAGTCACGCTACCTAAAGCTTTTCACTCATTTTCTGTACACCTTGTATAGTGATTGTATTATATTTTAGTATGAGAGAAAAGTGCAAGGTTCTCTCAAAAAATGCCATAATGAATACTGAGAAAAAGTAGGCTCATCTTTAAATAATAATAAAGTGGAAATAATTAAGTTATATTTAAAGTTTTCATAAACAGGACAAGTTCGCCTTCCTTTAGTGGATGAAGCAATGATTCTCGGTCGTCTATTTTGTAGACCCAAATCGTCGATGATGCCACTTGAAATTAGGCAAAAGGTGGCGCTTGCGTCGTCTTTAATTTATTATAAATAAGTTAATATGTATTCATTATTAAAATTACATTCAAATACAAAAATTAAACATTATTTTCTAGCTTTGGTTAAGTGTTTTTTATTAAAAATTTATTAAATGAAAATAAATAGATATTTATTTTTATTTTTTTATATTCCGAAAAACAATTAACGAGACATTATTTTATTATTAAAAAAATATCCCAATATATTACAGAAATAACTATCTACAAGTATTATTCTAACCATAGACATAATCATTTGTTTATTGCTGCTATTAATAAAATAGTTTTATTTAACACCGAATATTCGTATAACATAAATATTACTATTAATTTTCTAAATATTTATTATCTCAATATATTTATTTTAGGCTTCCACTCCAGCCACAATTGGTGTATTATTCCGCTGGTCCAGGACAGCCGTTTTTAGTAAACCCAGCGGCCCCTCCGCCAGGAAACTTTTTAATTCCTCAGCCCCAACCACAACCGTCTCCAGCATTCGATCCTAATTTGTTCAGATTGCAACCCTTCCCACCAAGGCCGGTGTTCGTTGCGGGTTATCCGAAACCAGCTCATGTGCCGCCAACTGAAAAAGATGCCGAGGAAATCCCGACAGATCCGAAAGCTGTACCGACGCAGAAACCTGCCGCTGGTAAGTTAAAAAGAAAATAGAATAAAAAAAATGTCAATCATTTTGTTTTCTTCAATTTAAAAATATTATAGATCAAATTCGTATAGAATTTTTAGAATTAATTGAGAATTTATTTGTAGCAAGTAGTATCGAAGAGCGTGTGTGCTCATTTATTTCTGCCATCGGTGAAAATGTTGCGACAAATTTACGATCATTGTATTGTATTATTTTAGCAATATTAATAAAAATTAGTGATAAATATGGAAACACTTATAGTAGAATTTTCGGTTAAATTCTTCATATGTTCTCCATTAAAAAAAAAAACGATTAATTGTTCATGCAAAGTACATAAATGAGACGAAAATATCCATTGCAAATATTCTATTTCGGGCCCTAAATTTTATTATTTTACTACTTATGTAAGTATTTTTTTAATCAAATTTTGCCCAATCTGACGATGTCCGAAAGATCGAGTAGTCCATACGTCAGATCAGAGCCTAATAAAGAGACAAGCCAACATGTTAGAGTGGGGAAATTTAAATGTGTGTGTGCTTCACAAACATGAAATTTAAAACCTCTGAGACTAGTGACTTCGAATTCGCGTAAATTCAGTTGCCAGCACACCGTATTTTGAATAATTAATAAATAAATGTTATAGTTAATATTTTTCATTTTATAAAACATTGATTTTTTGTAATTCATTTGTATAATATATATATTATAAAATAAATATTTATCATTACAACCGCATCTGAACACTGAACCCGCTTGCATTAGTCGCCGCGAGACAAGTAAACGCTCCAAGGTCAGCCATACATATGCATCTGGGAGTCCTCCCCACTGCGACGTTCCGGCCTGTCCCTTTCAGTAGGCTCTGGCGGTTGAACATTCATTTCATTAAATGATATATAATAACTTAAAAATTACAAATAACTGAATTACATTTAATGGCGCCGGATTAGTAGAAAGAAATAGCTATATAATGATCACCCATACAATTTTTCAACATTTCTTTGTTTTCTGGCGCAGTCTCTTCGTTTGGCCTTCCAGAGCATTCTGTATTTTCGGTGGTCATACGACAATGTTTAAAATCAGCATACCATCGGCAAATGGTTTGTTTTCAACGGAGAATTTTCCCGGTAACATTTTTCAAGCCATTCCTGGGCTGTACGGTATTTTTACCTATTAAATAGCATTGTTTTATTAAGACACGAAACTCGTCTTGATCCATTGTTTATAAATTCACAAAAGTAGTGTCACTTCAACCTAAATATCTCGTTAACCACTCAACGAAATGTCATGAAATTTTGACAAGTTTCTTTTGCAGGTCTGTGCTATCTAAAATAATAGCGCATTGTTTAGTCCTGGGATTTCTGACTCATGTGTTAATTATTGACAGTTACCAATTTGTGTTGTATTAATGTCCTGGTCAATGGACACTATTTTTTTAAATAATTATGAAAAACAATGAAATTGAGGCAATATGAAAATTTCAAGAATTTCACTAAATTCCACATTAAAATAACTCCATATTCATTATCACTTAATTCCATTCTAACTTACAATTTTTCTTTATAAGAAGAGTGTTCTAATGAGTTGCTGTAATGCGCAATAATTTGCCACTCTATTTTATATAGATCAATATTTTTTTTACAGGAGATATATTTTATACATTTCTTACGCAGAATTGTAAATAATTTATTACAAAGAACAATTTATATTAAATTACAACATTATTTATAATATATACAGGGATTTCGGGGTGAAAATATTTTGACTTTATTTTACTTCCAGTTATACAGGAAATAGCCATCTACTTTGTTATTTTAAATGGAACATCCTATATTTTAATGTTTTCTGGATTCCCTGTTCAATTGCCTACCTACCCATATGGATTTATGTCAACATAACTCTTATCAAAATTTTAACCTCAAATTGATGTTACAAAAAATGCATATAACTTCTAGTAGGAAAAAAATGGACAAACCAGTGAAATCTTGAATTATTAGTAATCCATCCAGAAAAAATTAACATTCATCAATTTTGACATTAGGTATTTAAAAAGCGTCAACGTTTTAGTAACCTTTTAGAAACATCATCACTCATTTTTTTTTGAATGACCAATATTATATCTCAAAGGGAGATTCGCAAGACAATTTGCAACATAAAAGTATTATGAATCCCAATATCTAGAGCCAGTCGTTTTTGTATTATTTCGATATTTCTTTCCTCCCAAAATGTTTGCACAATAGAGTACTTCCTGTACTATTCACAAGTGTACCATAGTAAGCTACTGTTAATATTCACTGCACCGAATCTGGAAAAAGTTATTTCTAATGTGTCAATATTTTTAAACTTTTTGTTTGAGCAATATTAAAAGGAATAAGCATACCAATGAAAAAATGAGTTATGATGTTTTTAAGACGGCACTGAAATGTTGACACTTTTGATGAAAATACTGTCAAAATTGACAGATGTTATTCTTTTTTTGTTTCTGGATGGATCTATTACTAACAATTCAAGATATCATCCAATACAACCGAAAGTGAAAGAAAGTCAAAATATTTTCGAAGAGTTGGTCGCATTCAGCCGTGCAATGTTTTTTTTTTTTGAAATATTTCAACGGTCAGGAACCCTGAAAACTTCTAATATCCGTTATTCGTGGCCCACCCTGTATATTTACGTTAAACTGAAGATGAACTAACTTATGAATAATAATTTAATAATCACTAGTGGCTTCCATAGCTTTAAGATAATATATATATGCGGTTTTAAAATATTTTAGAGTTAGATTTTTAGAGCGGGAAAAGTAAAAGATTATTTAAATAAAGTATACAATTAATAATATATTTATGATTCCATCTTAATCAAGCTTTATGCTATAAGGTGATTATTCAATTTTACACTCTGTTTCTAATGAGATTGCATTTTATATCATGAACACTATCTGATATTTAAAAGGCTCGGAATTCGTTATCATTAAAATGATTATTTAATTGTTTTGTACCACAATGGAATTGCTTCCCTGGTTTTCCTTTCACTTGTACGTGAAATTGTGTGCACTGTTCAATCTATTGTCTTTTTTATATTACTTGAATTAACTGACATTGTTATGCAATTGAATATAAGATTAATTGAATCAAAAAAGAATAATAAAGAAAATATTCTTTCTTGTTGTTACAAGTATAATTTAAATAACGCAGATAACATTTTAAAATTTTAACTGCGTTATATAAAACTATTGATGTTTAATCGAAAAATATATTTTTTGTTGCGGTTTTTGAAGTATCTAAATTATAAGTCTAAAAGATTTTGTTTCTGAAAATTCTAATTGGTTTTTATATGAAATTAACTTTTAAGGGCAGGAATAACCGGAATAAATATCAAAATTCTTTCTAAAAACGACTATAATAAATAATTATATAAGAAATTATTGCTCAAAATGTAATGTTTTATTATTTTGTTTAACACTGATCAGAAATTACTTTGTTCGTAAAATTTAAAATATTACTAATCCTTTTTACGATTATCTATAATTATCCGGCCAATTCCGTTGGATCTCGATAACAGAAGTGGGAGGCCCCACTAAAGCCCCTCATACGTTGCGATCCATTGGCGCTATTATTAAAGGTAATCGAAAAAATTGATTGGTGAGATTTTCAATTCTACAAACAAAGTAATTTCACTAAAATTAGTGAACCGGTTTGGAAGAACTTACCAAAGTCATCTTCTTCTAAGCGTCGTTTTTTTAATCATTCGAAACTCAGACATTTTCCCAGCACAAAGAGTTTAGTTAAAATTTGTATATGTTTGGCCTAGACTTGAATACTGTAGCAACATTTCGAAATCTTTTTGTTAAATATACAATCATCTTTACTCTGATATTTATACAACTATAGGGTAAAATGCAATACAGTTTTTTTATTAATACAAGAAATGGCTTATATATCATATCCTCTTTTGGTCTATGAGAGATGAATGCATACATAGTGGATTCATAATAGCGGGATTTTAAAGGCACAATTTATACAATTGTTTTTGTCCCACCAATACTGTAACTAAAAGTATAAACAAGGATAATAAACAATAATATCAGGTGTATGTCTTTTGTAACTTTTTTAAATAGTTTTTTTAACATCAGCCATAAATCCCACGGATATGTATCTCAGATTCAAAGTTCAAATGACGCTGTTTGGTAGAATTTAAACAATTGTTCCTTCTATATTGTATTTTTTTAAATATTTTTTAAACATGAATCTCACAGAAATGTGTGTGAAAATGTAAAGTTATCCACAGATTTCCCCGAAGCACCATCATGGTGGAGGTGATAAGCGTTTTAACTATAACTTCGTCATTTTTTTTTTTTTTTTCGATAATTGGGTCTTTGGGATTATTCTAGTTTGGTCGTATAGAAGTGTGATGGATGGGTTATGTAATAAATTGTTTGGGTGGCGAATTTTGGTGCGGAAACGAAGGTATATTGATCTACAAGTTGTAATTCAAATAATATTCTATTTCTACTAGGGATTTTTTATGAAAATAACGTTAATTATATTTACAGGTTACCTGGTAAACTGTACAAGAAAAACAGGACTGTGTACTACATTACACATATTTACCAGCGCAGTTCATTCAGACGAATCTGATAAATACAATGTAACATTGTTTCTATTTAAAGTTACTACCTAATTATTTATAATAAAACAAAAACAACATTATCATAATAATATTTTATTATATTAAATTAAGCAATTATTTGTAACCATCTTCATCATTTTTACTCATTTATACAAAACTCCACGTAACCACAAAATAACAAACGTAAGGAAAGTAAATCAATCTAAACTGGGAAACTATTTCCCAGCTGTGAATTATAATTAATTTGAAATCAGGGTTCTACAAACCATAAATTTTTGCACGAGTGTAATTACACAAAACCAAAACACAACATTAAAACAAACACTAGACACGCACAAATCATTACAGACTAATCTTGAAAAATTTAACCGTGTCCCACAAATTTCTCCACTGACTATTTTCCACTTAGAAGACAGAATGAAATTTCCGTGTGTGTTTCGTCCAACTATTTATTTTGCTATGTTTGGTTAAACTCGGCTGTGGGGCTGATTTTTCCTGGAGACTGGGAGTCTGTTAAAGGTGTCAGTCCGCGCCTGTCGTAGGATGATAATGAAAGGCATTCAATAACACACATTCAATATATCTGATTTTAAATGGCAGCAGAGTGTAATCTGAAAAATGTTTGAATTTTGAGGTTATGGTAGACCGTCATCGCTATTTTACACGATTATCTTATTATTCTACTTAATAAAACTAATTACATACAAGCACACAATTATATTTATATTTTATAAGTACTCACCTCAGAAATAAGCAAACTATCCAATTGATCACACATAACAACACTTGTGAACGAAAATAGGAAAATCGGGCGTTCGGTCTGTCATTAAGAATCAACGAGTTCCCATCACAAATGCACCAACTATTGTTATTCAGGGTATAAAAAAATATTGTGTCTATAATTATTATAAATAATGTGTCAATATTTACAATATATATTGTGTCTATATTGTACACAGTTTGAATATTCATTACATTTATTCTGGATTTCGATATTGTTGTGTCTAGATTGAATTTTATTATTGTATCATTCTTGACATTCAATATTGTGTCTATATTGTATGCACTTTAAATAACAGTTTCAATGTATATACAATATTGCTACAAGATTCATTTATACTAGGGTATATATGCAGGGCGACGCAAGATTCCGATGAAGTCCAATATCTCAGTTATTAAGAAATATACAAAAAAAGTAACTTACATTATTAGTAGCTACTATCAAACTTAACATTTTTAAATTAGTTTCATATGTATATCATGTACATATATGTTCAATAACCACGTGACGTATCAAACATATTTTTTTTAATAGAATGACATATTTTTTAAGAAGATTTTGGATTCTACGCTTAAAAATAATAATTTTTTATATAAGATTTAATATGTCAATTTTTCATATTTTAAAATTTATAAACAAACGAATGTTGAAATCGTTAGATGTTTAGAGACTAATATTTCAATAATGAAAAATGAAATAAACATTCTGCCAACGCCATATAATAGCAAAAATACTTAGTAATAAAAGAAATGCTCTTTTTTTTTTCTCTTAAATCAAATTTTTATATACAAGGTGAAGCAATACGCATAATTATTTGTTTCTCTTTTTACTTAAATGGGACACCCTATATTTTTTATACTATTTTAATAGAAAATTGATACTTATACATTTTTTATAAAACATATTAAATAGCTAACGTTTACCGTTTTAAGATATTTAATCTCAAATACAAATTTGGTATAGAATTTTTAACCAAAGTAGGCTGCGCCCAAACAACTAATTTATTTAGTTTTAAAAGTTACGCTTAATATGATATTTAGTACGTAAAATAAATTTAACGTTATATTTTGTAACACTGGTGCAGTTAAACATAATTCTTCGATAAATGATTAATTTAATGATTAAAAAGTAACAACAACTATATTTTTTTATTATTCGAAAATTTTTTTAAATATTCCTATATGCTTGTTAAACTGATTTATTTAAACAAATTATGTTGACCTAAAAACCGAAAATAGATACTAAGTGAATATCATTATATTGTGTTAGTATTAACATTTTTATGTATTTATTTCAGGCATTCACATATTTCTTTTTAATTCAATAGCATTAAAACATTTTACAATTTTTTTTTCTTAAAAAATTGTCCCAATAACCATTATAACTGGCTGGTCGAACAACTATTTTCTTTATATTTTGCATGCGCCTTTCAATATAGATTATCATTTGAATATCCTTTTAGGTTAGGAAGTAAGTATGTTATTAAATGTCAGAAAACTATTATGAATTGCATTTGTTTTAATTATAGTCTACTTAAATTATGGATTATAAGCGAAACATAATTGTGTACTTTGAATTTAAATTGTTAAAATACGGTAATAGATATGGGAATAGTTTATTATACAAAAATTAAAGAACAACCAATTTTCTATCGAAATAGTGTAAAAAATATAGGGTGTTCCATTTAAGTGAAAAAAGAAACAAATCATTTTGCGTATTGTTTCACCCTGTACACTATATTTGTTTTATGGCAATAAACGATTATTCCTAATATTATGAAGCATTTTTTCAATTAAATTGCGTTAACAGAAAGTTTACATGGTTTTTCAATTTTGAAAAATAAGACGCTAAACTTCCATCGATTGACCTAATAATCAAAAATGATTAATTTTAAGCGTAGAATCTAAAAACGATATAAAAATATAGCATTCTATTTAAAAAATCATATGTTTGATACGTCACATGATTATTGGACACCCTGTATATATGAAACTAATTTTAAAATGTGTAGTTTTACAGTAGCTACAAATTATGTCATTAATATTTTTTCTGAATTTCTAAATAACTGAGATATTGGACTTCATCTGAATCTTGCGCCACCCGGGTTATTCATGGTATACGAAACGGAGTATTGTGGCCAAAGCACACAACTTTTAAAACTTTTGATTTCAGGGGTGTATATGAGGCTATAAGGGCTACTGTCTTTCGTTTTCATTAAGATCATTGGTACCTAAACCTAAAGGTTTTTGAAATAATTGGAATTTTCCTAAAATCTGACCTAATTTTCAAATTTCAATTATTTGAAAAGTATTTAGGTTATGTGCGGGAAATTTCCAGTGAAGTTAACCAATGGATCATGTTTTATTTTTCAATTAATAAAATCGTAAAATATTTACAGGGTGGCCCAAAAAAATAAAATTATTGAACAACGACTTTAAGTGGCCCAAACTTGAATTTTTCAAATGGAATGCCATATTTTTTAACATGCTATCAATTGAACGTTTTAATTATCTATCAAAAGTTTCCTATAACTCGAAGCTCTTAGAAATTTAGTTTTTACAAAAAAAAGCGTAAAAACAATTTTAATAAGTGTAGTTGGCTATTGATTTTAGAAATGTTTTGTTGATCCGTCACTTTAGCTTACAAATTCACTTCATGACATTTTGTGCCTTTGTGGAAATATAAATCGAATAAACCACATCACTCAATAATTTATTTTGATTACTAATTAACATTTCTATCAGAATAATATTAAATGTTCTGTATATTCACAATACTGTTCTTATAAAGTGACAGATTTTTTAATAAACGAGTTTTTATAACTAACATCCACTTTTTTATAAATCGATTTAATAGTCTCTTTAAAATGGTCGATTTAGAATTATTTCTTTAGCAAAAAGTATATGTATTATATCAGTTAGTTAATAATGTCTCTTGATAATATTGTCCAAACATTACAAATATATCAATACCCTTCAATTTTGAAAAATATTTTATGTAAGTATAACAGTACCTACATTCAAATAATAATCATATAAATATTCATAAAAATTGAAAATAATACTATGACAGCAAATAACGCATTTTGAAAATTGAGTGAAAGTTTAGATAAATTATTTGACATTTTGTAAATCTACAGCCAGCTAGAAATATAATAGACTAAAAAAAAACAAATGATTCGAAGATACGATTTTTTGCATTTTCTACAAAAACACCTCGATTTAGAGGTTAGACGTATAGGAAACTTTTAATAGATAATTATAATGTGCATTTGATAGAATGTTAAAAAATATTGCATTCCATTTGAAAAAATTAAGTTTTCCCAACTTAAAGTTCTTATTTAGTAAGTTTTATTTTTTGGGCCACTCTGCACAAATTTATATGTTTTTGTAATTTAGAAATGAAATATGATCTATTGCTCAACACACATAAGATAAATACTTCTCAAATGGTCGACATTTGAAAATTAGGTTAGATTTTAACAAAATTCCAATTATTTCAAAAACCGTTAGGTATAGGTACTAACAACCTTAATAAAAATAATAGTTATTTTCAACGTAGAATCTAAAAAAATAATAATATATATGGTGTTTCATTAAAAAAAATAAACTTTGATATTTTTATGGTATTTGGGACACCCTGTATAATATGAAAATAATATTAGAAAGTAACCCTTACAGGCCCCCATACATCCCTGAAATCAAAATTTTTAAAATTGGTGTACTTTGGCCACAATACTTCGTTTCGTATAGCGTGAATAACCCGGTATATATATATAAAGAAAAGATTTCCTATTTATTCGTTTTAATCGATTATATTGAGTACTGTTAATAATTAAAAATAGCTATGGCATAATCTAATTTGGAAGCATTTTTTTACATCAACAATTTTTTTCTCACAAATAATTTTCAAAAAGTCAAAACTCAAATATGCCTGAAAAGAGATTACGCCGTGGCTTTCTCTAAAAAAATCTTATTTTTTCTTACAAAATATAAAATAATAAGATTTGAATTCAGTATCAAAAATACGTTTTTTCGGTTTCCAATAATAGCAAATAATTTTTATATCGAAATATTTAAAAATCACAATTAAAATTTGCCTTAACCGATTAATCCATTTTTATTAATTTGATTTAATTGTTTATATTAAGCATTGTTAATTTAATAAACAATAGCCGAAGCACGCACAATCTCTTTTGGAAATATTTTTCCACGCGACCGATTATTTTTATCGGAACATTTTCAACATTAAATTGCATTGTTAACAATAATAAGTAAAGCGACGGTGTAATCTCATTTGGAAATACTTTATACATCGACAAGAAATTTTCTTAAAGTCATAACTCAAATTTGCCTCAATGGATTTTCAATTCCTCCCTGGCCATCGTTTATTTTTATTAACATTGCTCAATTTAAACGATTAAAAAAACGAATTAGTGGCTGAAATAATATACAATTAATATGCTATTATTCATAAACAAAGATATTTGTGTACATAAAAGTAATCGAAAATCCATTCAATAAAATTTTATTTTGAAAATTTTCCGAAAAAAAAATCTATAGCGTTCAAAAATATTTCCAAAAGAGATTATGCACTGACTTTTGTTTATTATAATTAAAATTGCTTAATATAAACTTAACATAAAAAGATTTTTTTAATATAAAAAATCTTTGCTAATAATGGAAGTCGAACAAAAATACTTTAGATACCTTATTTGAATTTTACAGATTTCATATTTTGTAAGAAAAAAAAAATAGATTTTCTTAGAGAAATCTCTATTCGGGCATAATTGAATTATGACTTTTTGAAAAATATTCGCAAGAAAAAAATTGTTTCCAAATTAGATTACGCCATGGCTGCTTCTTATTATTAATAGTACTTACTATAAACAATGAAATTGATGATCTGGTAAGACAAATTATAGTTATCATTTTATTTTTTAAATTTCTATAACTCAAAAAATGATCTTGGAAATTTTGAATAAAATCACTCTCATTGATGTTAGTGATACAGCGGAATATTTTATTTTAATATTTAGTTTTCATTTTTCATTTTTTGTGTACATGTTTTACAGGGATTAAGTTATTAAATCATCATAGTCTTAAGTCAAATCTAAAATTTATGCAAAAACCTAATTAACATCTAACGAATTTCTTATAATTCATTCTTTTGCAGTTATTTCATGTCATATTTAAAATTATACACACTATATATTTTTTAATTAATGAAATTAATACGAAAATTTGCTGAAAATCTTTAAATTTGCATTGCACACGTTTTTTGTTTATAATTTTCCTTGTTTTTCATAATTGTTTTCAGTATTAAAATTACTTTTAATTAAATGACGACGTTTTCGCGCGTTCTAAGACTACTTTAATATTCAATAGAATATATAACAATGTAGTATACATTAGCGATTGCCAATAACGATAGAGATGTTTCATTCTATTAAACAGCGCTCTTTACAGTAAATTAATGAGATTTGTATTATCTAGTCCAGTTATATTATATTTCTTTCTTTACTATAATAAATTTTGCAGTTAATGTTCATGGTTATTATGTGATTTTTTTAATATCTTCAATTTTTGTTTTTATAATTAACATTCTAAATTAAAATAAGTACATAGTATTTTAAATACGTCTAGAGTTAATATTTAATATCTAAATAAATGGTCTGTTATCATTTTTACGAAAAATAAATATATATATATTAAAGAATACATGTTCGTGTCGACGTAATGCCGAATTCAAAAGGTAAAATAAATGAAAATAGTGTTATTTTTGGATGATTCACCGAAAAATTCCTTGGATTGGTAATATGAAATACAAACGCAATTATAATAAAACGGCATTACGCACGCATCGAATTGTTTGTTTACCTCTGCATTAGGCAATGACCCAATAACCCATACAGCATACAAATTAATAAAAAAGCGATACACCACTAATTACTAACAAGGTTATATCTCATTACAGACAGCAAACCGGAAAAGCTCGAACTGGACGAAACCGAACCAGAAGTACCACAGCAGAAGCCCGTGAAACCTAAGAAACCCTCGAAAAACTTCAACCTGCAACCCGGGCAGCGATTTTTCATCCTCAACGGCCAGCAATTATTCTCAAACTATCCTCTTTCGCCTTTCCCAAACCCGGAAAGATTAGGCCAGTACGATCCGTTATTCGTCCGTAACGTTCAGCCGTATAAACCACAAAACAAAGTCCCACTCCAGGATTTGTTTTTGCGTAATTCCGTAACCGGGCAAATCTCCAATGTAAAACCACAAGACGCTCAAAAGCAATACGTACCTGATTACCAAGCCGTTCCAAAGGACTACGTTCCGGAACTGCAGAAGCAATACGTTCCGGATTTTCAAAAACCGTACATTCCAGAATTTCAAAAACCCTACGAATCGGAATTACCGAAACATTACATTTCCGATAAATCCGGTGTGCTCTTAAGAGACGCCCTCCCCCTGCGGTTACACAATCAAGTCGTCGATAAGAATTTGGTGCCGGTTGTATTAAGATCGCAATTGCCAACCTCCGAGGAGTCTCTGCAGTCGCGTTATTACGAGAAGGGATTACCATTCGCCGAGCAAGCTGAGGATGCTCCGCTTCCCGTTTATGAAGGAAACGTGAATCCGGGCATTGCTTTTGATTACTACAAATATGCTCCACAAGCTGATGATAGTGATAGTATTGTAATTGATGCTAAACTGCAAGAGTCTAGTCAGGATGAAGCTGAATCAGAAGGTAATTCAAGATTTCAACATAGTTTGTAGTAAAACAGGTTTCTGACTAATATATGTTTTGGAAATTTTGAATCATTTAGATCATTTGGAAAGTTTTAAACAAAAAAATATTCCAAAAAATAATTACTATCCTTATTTAATTTTCTAATAATAAAGTTTAGAAAATTGTATTAATAATTGTATCTAGCAATAGTATATATTTTATGTATGCATTTGCCATTCAATTAGCCGTTATTTATCTTTTAATTATTATAAATATTACGGTCGCGGAGTGAGCAATAAATGCAAGGAAATAGAAATAATTACGGTTTTAAGATATAAGAGAGAAGTTTGCATTAAGATATTAAGATATAATTCATTCAATAGAATTTTAATCTATCACCCCCAAATTTCAGCTCCTAAATTTATAATCCTTGTCCCGTACTCTTTGAAATTCTATTAAATCAATGAAATAATTTAATTCAATATTTGTTATATCTTAAAAGCTATAATTATTTTCCCTTCATAAAGTTGGAAACTGTATTGTTCTCAAAATTAAAAATAAATAACATAATTTAGGACTAACTTTTACCTAAAAAAACATAATTGATATCCGGAGAATTCTCCTTTTTTTTAAGTGGGACCGCAATCCAACTTTCACTAATCACATTATTTTATTGTTCATTTTTTTCCGAAAAATGTTTTTGTTTATTGCAAAATTAATTCATTATTAAATATCATTATGCGATATGGTAAGTTGCCCGCGAAATTTAAAAAGTCACCTTACTTTTTGAACGCTCCACGTATTGCCGATAAAAATAACTACGCTATAATCATGACAAAAAAAATAATTTTTAAAAAAAGAAAGAGAAATACTCATTAAATCAATATTTCCTATTACAGAAACAAACGAAACAGATAGATATGGGTCGATTAAAAAAATAAGCCAAAATATCAACACACATTTGAAAAACTCTAAATATATAAGTAGGTTCTAAAACTTATATCACATTAGGTGTGTTTTTGAAAAAAAAAATCTATAAAGATAAAACAAAAAGGGTTCAAAACTGTGGGGTTTAAGAGCCGAATTTTAAAAACTGACCTAAGAAATATAAAGGTCAAATTGAAAGATGTTTCAAAGAGGGGATTAAAAAACATTACTAATCCTACATAAAAAGGATATCTCAACTTACTCAAATCACCTGCTAGAAGAAGGATTACAAAGTGCTTCATGTGTTCAATAAAGGAACAAAACTAAACGTCCTAGAAAGTTTAAATATTAACAAAAACTTGTACACGGGAATTTGTTAAATGAACAAATCAAACTCTCAAATTCCCCTCTCCTCGAAATAAATACCTACCCACTAAGCTTACTTCCTAAAATATTATATTTATATTGTTATTTTTATTTCTTCGCATGAAGAAGCTACTGTGTAGCGAAACAATTATCGCGAACAATAAGTTAAAGTGAAAATCAAAAACATAATACTTTCATTCAAAGATAATGTTATTTATAATATTACCTGTCAAACAAAAAACAAACAAAAAAAATGGATATGTTCAATATTTAAGTTATCGTTACTTATAACTAAAGTCTTATGTAATTTAAAATGTATTGTAAATCCTGATATATTATTTAAAAATTTTCAGCAATCGAAACAAAACCTGAGAAACCAGACGAATCCAGCGTAGCTCAAGCCCAACCGGGCGCGATTGCTCTTGCAGGACCCGGCGGTGTCGCCGCCGCTGGACCCCGAGGAACAGCTTTGGCCGGAGAAGGAGGTCTTGCCGTGTCAAGTCCGCACGCGACAGCCATCGCCGGGCCCAAAAAAGACGAAGATGCGAAACCCCAACAACCGAAAGATAAGAAGAAACAGTGATCCACAAGACTTTGTAGATGATATACTTAGATAGGTCCATAGTCATAAGTAATTTAATGAAGCAGTTTCGAAGTAATTATATGTAAACAATGAAGGTTCTTCTGATTATTTAGAAAGAGTGATATTTTAAAGAACAATGTGTTTAGATTTTTTATAAAAAATATACAAATTTTAATAAATTCTACAATTAGTTTGTTTTTGCTAAAATCCAACCATTTTAATAATTTTGATGTATATTAATTAAGACACTTGGTTATTCGTTTTACTAATATAATATTTAAACTAGTTTCAAGGAGTGGTCATTTTAAGGAACTAACTAAAAGTTTTACATAGAAAATAATCATTTTTTCAATAATAATTACACGAAAATATTGTACAGAGATAACAAGGGTCTAGATTTAAATCTAAGCGAAGGCAAAAAATAAATAGAGCTATTAAACAAGGAAAAATGATACTTAACAACATTAAAGAAATTTGGATTACCCTCATCACAACCATCTTTATGATCTGACACTATATCTCACATCAAGCGTCTTAATTAAAATATATCCTAATTATTATTATAAAAATGTTTTCCCACGGGATAAGTAAGGATTTAATTCAAAGTATATTAACTGTTTTATATTAAAATTCTAAAATACAATAAATCCTACACCGTCTTGTGCACTTAAAATCATTAATATTCGAAATGATTAATGAACAGAAACCCAGGCAGTTGCACCTTCGGATAGCTCCCTTCCTCTTAATCCAAGATATATTCCTACATATGCTCAAATTTTTAATAAAATTCTTTCATTTTTATGGGTTTGATAAAATTGTGACCCTCGCCCCCTTTAGTGAGTTCGAATAATTTCACACAGTGAAAAAAAATCTCATTTTGTGGTCAACGTTTTATCAAACCAATAAAAATCAATAAACTTCAATGATAACTGAAATTATTTTTTTTATCCATGCTTACTCTAGTAAATGAATAATTAAACTATTTTAGATTTTCAACAATTTTGTATTTACTTTCACTAAAATTGTTTAGCTACTCTTCAGCTTCTTCAGGTGTAGAACTTTAATGATAATATTTACAGAGAAAAGATGGAGTTAACGTTGTTAAAGTTTCATAAAAGGCTTTAAAAGATTCTCTCGTTTTTTCTGATGCTATGGCCTTTTCAGTTTCTATATAATAATATGTTGTGCCAAATTGATAATACCTTTTCATAGCTTTTTCCTACCTATTTTAAAATCATATTATTCTAAATCCCATCAAGGGCAAGGAGATTTATAATTTGAATTATGAGGGTACGATGGTATCCATTGATCTGCTGAGTAATTAACTATATTAATAAATTCTGAATATGGTGAAGAATCACCTGATCTCAATGTTGACTTATATTTCTCTAAAAGGTAAATATAATAATATATTTAATACTGGAATAATTCCCAATAAATGAAGAAAAACAACAAATTATATGCCCTAAACTTAATCAACCTCCTAATATTCCATCAACTTTTCGTGCTATTGCCTCAACTTCCTGTAATAGGAAAACATTTGAAAAAAAAATATAAATAAATATATGCAGATTAGATTGATGGACAGAAATGTTAGGAAGAGTGAATAGGTCTTCTCAGCGGCGAATTAATTTGTGCCTAAATGAAAATGGAAAACATTTTGAACATTTACTGTAGTATCGTTTCTCTTTTGTATTAATAATTTTGAAGTATTATCTGTATTTATTCATCTCACATTGACTTTTACTTACATTTTGACAGTTGTTTCGTCGCAGCATGGCCTACTACAGTGCATAGAAATCTAATTAAATGGATCATTTTGTGAAAAATATCGAATATATCAACAACTATGGAGTTTAGACATAAGTTATGCCCCATCAAATTGAAGAAAAGCAAAAGACCTATCGAATAATGACATAAAATAGGGAGCATTCCATAAAAAAATGGATTATACCGCTTTAAAATTTACAAAGTTTGGCATGTTTCTCTGAACACCCTGTACTACTAAATTTAAATTGCTCATTAATAAAACGATGCTTATTAACTACACTCAGATATTTGCTAAAAGTTATTCTTACCTTCAAAAAAAAAAAAAAACGAGGTCGCTACGATTTTTAATGTTGAGCTTGCTTATGCATGATACTTGGAGAAAAAGATTGTAAATTGGCAACACTGTAACATAATAAAAAAACTAAATGGACAGCAGGGTTCCATTAAAAAAACAAATATTTTTGGTTATACCGCAAAATTGGGACACCCTGTATGTTTGAAAATAATTTTACGCCATAAAGATTTTGAAATCAATAACTTTTTGTACGAAACATGTTTTTTGTTTTTTTCACGGGAAAGGCGCTAGGAAAGCCCGACGCACTGTTGCTGGACCCTGTATACAGCGTGAGTTTTTTTCGATGTTCTCTATGAGGATCTCGGAAACTATAAGAGATAGAAAAACGGTTAAATGGGGAAAGAAGTGTAGTTTTATAAGACGAATAAAATGACACTTTCAAAATAATTGAAAAAGTCAAGGGTAACTAGATATTTTGAAAAAAAGTAATATGTGTCAATTTTTTGAAAACAATATACCTCTATTATTATCATAGATAGAAAGAACTTGTAAAGGACAAAGTTGTAGAAAATTTTACACAGATTGATAACAAAAAATAAAAAAAAATCGCCCATATTTTGGGAGATATGACACAAACTTACCTTTTTTTAAATGGATACAATAGTTGGCTATGACTTTATTAAAAGGGCTATTTTTCTCCCTTTAATCCGATATAACATATGCCATAGTTATTTTTAAAATAAAATAAGTTACAGTCGTTTTTAATTTTACCATACACCAAAAAAATAGTTAGCCCTGAAAAAGACAAAAGTAAAACAATTGCGGTTGTTTATAGTAACGAAATCAATATTTAATTTATTATCTTTCTTTAGATTTGTCAAAAGCAACATAAAGTAAAATAATTCCGAAATTATCAAAATAATAATAGAAGAAAATTTTAAATATTACATAAGATGCTCAAAAAGTCCACCATTATTATTATGGCATAAAGTACATCTTTTTAAAATCGAATTTGTGGCTTTTTTGACTTTTCTTCTGTCAATAGAATAAAATGTTTCAAGTACAACTAGTATAAGATCCTCCATGGATTGATATGATTGTTGATACACTTTGTTCTTCACATAACCCCAAAGAAAAAAGTCTAAAACGGATAGGTCGGGTGTTCTAGGTGGCCATAGGATTAGTCCATTTCTTCCCACCCATGAATTAGGAAAAGCATCATTTAAATAGTTTCGCACAGCCAACGTGCCATGAGGTGGAGCTCCGTCCTGTTGAAACCACTTCAATCTTGCCCGTACTGATAAATTTAAATGATCGAGCATATCTTCAAATGTTTCTTGAAGAAAACGAAGGTAATTATTTCCATTCAATGTGTTATCAAAAATGTATGGGCCGAGAATTCTCGATCCGAACACACCGCACCATACATTAAATCCAAATCTAATTTGTGGTCTATGTTGTGCAACTTCTCGTGGATTCTCCTGACTCCAAACATGTTCATTGTGCCGGTTAAGAATCTCACAATTAGTAAATCGCGTTTCATCTGTCCAAATTATTTTTGTAGGGAACGTATTATCCTCTTGACACATGTTTTTGTACCACATACAGAAGACCATTCTTTTATTGGTATCACCGTCATGTAATTTTTGTGAAATTGTTACCTTATATGGGTGATATTTATGTTTTTAAAAAAAAAAAACTCGTACTACAGTTCGTTGAGATATGCTTGCTTCTGTTGCAATTTGTCTGGTCGATGTGAATGGATCTATCATCGCCAATGCTAATACGTTTATTTCAGAAACATCATTAATTTCGTTATTTTTTAAGTTTCGGCTTTGTAAAGGATCCGTACACACCCAAATTGCGGTAAATTCTTCTGAATGTTGATAGAGATGGCTGCCGACGATCGATATATTGATTATAATATTGTTCTGCAGCATCCGCAGCGTTTTTATTACACTGAATGTATCAAACAAGCATATCACGCTTTTCTTCGTTGGAAAAATTCATTATCACTTTAAAAAACTTACAACACAAAAAAAATAAAAAAAATAAAACAAACTTATCGAAACAAACCAAATATAGAAATGAATTAATGTGTCTTTAGAATAAACAACTGCAATTGTTTTACTTTTGTCTTTTTCATGGCTAACTATTTTTTGGTGTATGGTAAAATTAAAAACGACTGTAACTTATTTTATTTTAAAAAGAACTATGGCATATGTTATATCGGATTAAAGGGAAAAAAATAGCCCTTTTAATAAAGTCATAGCCAACTATTGTTTTCATTTAAAAAAAGGTAAGTGTGTGTTATATCTCCCGAAATATGGGCGATTTTTTTATTTTTTGTTATTAATCTGTGTAAAATTTTTTACAACTTTGTCCTTTACAGTTTTTTTCCCATCTATGATAATAATAGAGTAATATTGATTTCAAAAAATGTTACACATTTTACTTTTTTTCAGAATTTCTAGTTACCCTTGACTTTTTCAAATATTTTGAAAGTGTCATTTTATTCGTGTTTTAAAACTACACTTCTTTCCCCATTTAACCGTTTTTCTATCTCTTATAGTTTTCGAGATCCCCATAGAGAACATCGAAAAAAAAAAAACTCACACTGTATATTTAATTTTTACAGCGGAAATCTATGCCATAAAAGTATGTTTATTTCTGTTGTTACACAATAAAATTTATACAGCAGTAATATTGTCGGACTCAAAAAATGCCTTAGAATTGTTGAATAATATTACACCCTCATAATGTTTATCTTTAATAGAAGGTAAAATTAGATATTTGTATTATATATTGTCAAATAAACTAAAAGCAAAAATAATTTTATGTTGGATACCAAGTCTAAAAATGAAGTGGCATATTTGATTTTTACTCAAATATTCCTGTTCCTTATAAAGATTATAATAAAGTGTTTAATGATAGTATGAAAGCAAAATGACAATCTCAACAGTATCAAATTCATCTCATAAAATATTATAATATTCAATCTATTATACCAATTAGAATTTGATAAGGTGTTAGGTAGAAGATTCATTACTTCAATTCTAAGAATTAGATTAGGACATTATTCTGCTCCATCATATTTATATCGCATTCAACAAATTCCTTCTTCTTTATCTGATTATGGAAATGAGGGAGATCCATATGATATATTTTTTGAATGTAATAAATATTATGCTAAATGTATGAGATTCTATTTCTCCAACTCCATCTAAATCCTCACATAGTATTTCCTCTGTTATATCATTCATCTCAATTGAAATATTCCTAATCTTGTATAAATTTATGTCAGAAAATAATATACTCTTTTTAGTATATATTATATGTTATGATTAAACTCATAGACATACAGAGGTTGGTCAAAGAGGCTCGATATCCAAGGTCGTTAATCAATAATAAGAAGAAGAAACGTTTTACTAATAAAATAAACAAACAAAAGAAAACAATCGTTCGCCTGGACCTTAATTTTTCATCGGTAATTCGACCTCTAGCATGGATATTCACCCATTTGTGGTACAAGTCCACACTACTACGCAGCCCAAAAACGCATGACGTTAATTTACCCTCCATTGCCACTCTTGGTATATTTGATTAAATAATATGTATATCACACAATGAGGCGAATATTTTTCCCATTATTATGAATCAGATACAACAACATATTTACAGATAATCGTAATAAATGTTTTTATAAGAGGGGTAAAACCATTGCGTGACTGAAATGTAATTAACCAGGAAGCGCTTATTATAATTAAAATATTTATTATATAAAACATCACAATGAACTTAAAAAGTAATTTACATTCGACAATCTAAAAATAAATACACTACGCTGTTTTACTTGGACATTTCGTTCTTCTTTTTATTCGTTAATTTCAAGGACTGTCTTAATTAGTAATGGCCGGAGGAAGAATGCGACGATGACGAAGCACTGGCAAAACCTAAAACAAATAAAAATAAATGATTCATTACCACATTAGAGGAGGTTTTATATTTATTTGGGACCATTCCATACGGAATAACTTAAACGTATACATTATTAATTAATTTCACATTGTATATATTTCTATTACAAAAGCTTCTTAGGCTATAATGATAAAAAATAACTTGTACATTTACACAAAAGTATGTCTCCAGGTTTTTATAATATAAATATGTAACATATATTTTTTGTAATGTACAAAATATCGGTTCAAACTAAAAAAATATTAATTATTGATTATTACGACATATCTTTTTTTCATAAAAGAAAATTTTATAACATAATGAATATAATAGCTAATGAATAAGAAGTTATTTGTATGCAGACATTTGTGAAATTATTAAAAATTTCATTGAACGTATTTTTGTTATCAAAAATGTACATTAAAAAATTACTAAAAAATGACATATTTTCATTATTTGTCTTAATTGAAAATCTAATTATTAAAATGATATTTAATTCATCTCATGAATTTACTGCATATTTTAAGTAATCTTATATAGCCAAATATAAGATTGTGCATTCACAATTTAACACGAATTAATGACTGCCAATAATTGTTTGGTATCTCTTTTTTTTTATTAATAATAAGTTTTATTATCCAACAGACCAAAAAGCCCAATTATAGAGCGACTTAAGGGTGCTAATTACTCTTAAATTACTACGTACTTGGGCTTTTTTTGTCTCTTAGGTAATAAAGCTTATTATTAATATTAATGAACGAACAATATATCTGAAGGTAATAATACAACAATATAATTAATTAATTTAATATTTGAATTTTACTTACTACTGGCAAATGCATTTGATTGAGCGTGACTTCCGGAATAACTTCCCGATCGTGCTAAAGAAGCAATAAGTGTGGATGGATCGTCTTTTCCGGCAAAGTGAATTCCAGAACCGGCTCCCGCTGATGCCGTTGCTGATGCTCCAGCGGATGCACCCGCTCCACCACATCCACCTGAGCCACAACCTCCGCTTCCTCCCTTAGTTCCAGAATAAGCTCCGCTGCTGGCTCCAGCAAAAGCACCACTACTAGCTCCCGAATGCGCTCCACCACAAGTTTTGCAACCACCACTGGAACCTCCTTTAACTCCAGAATGTGCCCCGCTGTCTGATCCAGTACCACATGCACCAGATGCGCACCCGCTTCCAGAAACATCCTTAACACCCGAAAAAGCCCCACTGTTTGATCCAGCATGAGCCGATCCACCGTAGCTTCCATGGCTGGATGGTGAAGAAGGAAGCGTCGAACCGAATCCTCCACCGGATGCTCCAGTATTAGATCCACCGAAACTTCCGAAACCCAACACTCCGGGACCTGAAGAAGCCGGCGAGCTGCTGCTGCCGTAATTTCCTAAACCTGAAGTTGCATGCCCAGTGCTTGGTGTTCCCGAAGGTAAGGTACTTCCGAAACCTGTCGAACCGGTAGTACCATAACTTCCTAGCCCTGCCCCAGAAGCGCCAGCGGAATTCCCACCGCATGAACCGGAGGCACAACCTTGTGAAGTTGGCTGGAAGCCTGGAGGAATTCCACTGGGTGCTGGTCCGTAACTGCTACCGGCTTTTTTACAATCTGGAGTATTGCAACCTTCCGAACCACTTATTCCAGGAGTATGTGGTGGCAACTGGGTTTCAGAAGGCAATTCCGGTAAACACCCTCCAGGTATCGGACATGGAGGCACCTGTTTGGCGTTTTGATGTCCTGGAATATTTTGCTTCGGCGCGCAACCAGTTCCAACGCAACCACTTGCAGGTGCGTATGCTCCCGGAGGGGGTTTTCCAGTACATCCCGCATCAGTACATCCTGTGGATGGAGATGGTGGCTTAGGAGCGCATCCAAAGCCGGATATGCAAGGAGCGTTAGGAACAAGGGTTTCAGGCGTTTCGGTGACTGGTTTCGTGCATCCTGCTTGATTTCCCGAGCAAGCGGGTTTAGGGTACAATGGACCCAAATGGCCTCCAGGACCTCCAGGGTATTTATTGCCTTTAGCGCTTCCAACTGGTTGGTAGTCGTGGATGCTTCCACTTGGGCCTGGGAAAGGACCGGTGTAGTGGAACACTTGGGAATTAGCGCCGGCACTCGCGAACGCGTTTGCTGATGATGATGCAATTGAATTTCCTGAAACTAAAAGGTGAAATATTAAAGCAAATAAAGTGTATTTCATAATAAAAATATTAATTTAGACTTTATGATTTTATTTAAATTCTCAAATAATTTAAATACCTGGTGTGGCGGGTGCAGGTATACTAGAATGGATGCTTCCTGCTGGTCCTGGGAATGTGCTGGTATGCAAACCTTGACCCGGTTTAACTAAATAAAATAAAAAATAGAGAAAAATTATATTAATAAGACATCCTAGAGCAGAAAGACTAAACTCTAGTCCATAACCCAGACTAAAGTCGTAAAAACAAGTCAAGTGGCTGAAATTCTGAATGGTGTTTATGGATCTGATACTATTATAGCTTTTAGTTTCATCGATTCCATTCAGATTTTTTTAAAGATACATCCCACACAGGCAGATCAATAAGAAATTGACATCAAGAGAAGATTGTGAAAATTAGTTACTAGAACTTTTCACCAAGAATATACCCAGAATATTTTAAGTTTAAGCACAAAATGTTGTATTCTTGAAAACCTAGACACCCTTTTTAATACAATCACCTTCGTTCGCAATTAATTAATGCGAACATTGACAGTACAGCTTGCTAGCATAAATATTTTCTTTTGCATCACCATAAATATAAGGCAAAGCAGAAAGAGTTTATTCAGATCGATAACCCATACAACCTAATGTCATGAGTTATTGAGGTTTTGGTGGCGGTCTAGATACGAGGCGATCAACATAAAGGTATTTTATGGTTGCGTACTTTATTATCAGTATCAGAAAATCCAAAGAAATAATTCTCAAATCATAGCGCAATTACACAGATTAAGGAGTTCTATATAAGAACGAAACACATAGAAATTGGGTATCAATTCATAAAAAAAGTCAATTACTTATTGAATATATATCCTTAGATTTACAATTTCCAGACATTTGAACTAAAGTGCTGGATGAACCCATTTTTTAATTCACGCGAACACAGTGTGAGAAACTTGAGTTTCAGTTTTACTACTTCATTTACCTGGTGCTGGAGCCGGTACACTGTCATAAATGCTTCCGCTTGGTCCTGGGAATGATCCAGGAGCAATTGGGAATCCTGATCCATGTGTTGATCCTATATGTACAAAATATTATAATAATTTTATCCATTCTTGTACATTTCAGTAAGATATACAACCGATTTTACTGAGATCTAACAAATAAATCTCACAAGATATAATTCAAATAATTATGATAAAAATAAGGAATACATTAAATTAAACTAATGAACTAGAAGAATCTTATCATATATTAAATATAATTTTACATTAAATAAAAAGACAAAAAACGTTACGTAATACGTAAAATTCTCCACAGACACTGATGATTTATCGCTCATCAGTACAGCTGTGCTTAATATAATTTTGAAGTTGTTAAATTTAATTAACTAAGCGTCCCTATCGAGCTCGGCGATGGACGCGAACAATGCGCGGGTTTTATTGTTCTCAACAAAAAATATTCTCGACTCAGATTTGAATAAAAATTCAATTGGACACAGTTATTTAAATAATTTATAAATTAAACTTAGTTTGGAACAATAGTTATTATAACTAATTTGACATCTACTTAGTTGAGTCTTAGTTTTTAAATAAAAATATGCCAAACAATTTAAAAATTATGTTTTTATTTTATTAAAATATATTTGCTAAATATATGTCTACCGGAAAGTTCTGTCCATTTTAATGACAACAATTTTCGATACGTAAGTACATTTTTAGTTGGTGTATTTTTGGTTCCTTATTTTTATCACTTAATGTACGATGTACGTATACATACTTACGTAGCAAATTAACTATAACAAAGTTGATTCACATTAGTCTAAAGTGTGAAGCGATAGTGTACCCATGGCAATTGATAGTTCATTTACGCCAATGTATTTTATATGAATTTCAATAAGAATGAAATGCTACAGAAACAGCTGTAGAAGTTTATTGAAAGTGTTTGGTGAAGGTACAGTTTCTGACAGAACATGCGTAAAATGTTATGAACAAATTGAAACAGGTGATTTCGACAATTCTTACAAACCAAGTTTTGGGTGAATATCTTTGATCGACGATGATGTTGTTAAGGTTATGTTGAACCAAGAACATTTTCTGACAACATCGGAGATCGCAGAAAGAATTTTACTCTGAATAAGAGAATGTATATGGTGGGTCATTCGAAGACCAATATATTATGAGTTTTTTAAATTGAACCTAAAGCTCAATTTGGAGAAGTATTGTTAACAACGGGATAATTTACAGACTGCAGTAAAAAAAGGAAGAATGTAATATTCAATGGTACATCATAATGCATAATGGGGACTCGTAAAAAAATTGCAGAACTAGGCTGGGAAATTCTGTTGCATCCACCACATTCCCTAGGTATAGTACCCTCCGACTATCATTTGTTTTTGTCATTGCAAAATTTTTAGACGTGCAAAAAAATTTAAAATGGAAAATATAAGTTGTCCTCGCACTGGTAAGAAGCCATTATTAATAATTGCAATTATATTGTTTAATAAACACACACTGTGAAGCGTATATATATATATATGTTGCTTTATTCCAAAATAGGACAGAAATTTACAGTAGACCTTATATATCTCCAGTGTCATCATTTTTTACATGAATACAACTATCAATAGTTTCACATACCAGGTGTTACTGAAGCAGGAGCTGGTGCAGGTTTGCTGTCATGGATACTTCCCTGTGGTCCTGGGAATGTTCCAGTGATAGATCCTTGTCCCGTTGGTTTATGAACTGATGGGTAAATTCCTGGAAGGCTTCCTTGATTTGGTGCGGAAGGAGAAACGGCTGGGTGCGTTGGTACCAAAGGCACTGAAATAATATAATTATTAGTTATTATTTCTACATTTATTAACTAAGACAGTTATTACCTGGAGCTGGTACTGGTGCTGGTTTACTATCATGAATACTTCCTTGGGGTCCAGGGAATGTGCCAGTAATTGATCCCTGGCCAGTTGGTTTGTATGCAGGTGTAGATGGGAAACCGGTTCCAGGAGCGGGGTGCGGTTGAGCTACGATATAATTCATTAATAGAAAATTACACAGAGCAATTATTGGGGACCTAAAGGGGAGCATGCATGCACATTACGCACATCTTCATAAAAACCTTAAAGAAAATTCTCAAGAAAAAAGTCAATGAGAACAGACATAGATTAAGAAAATTACTCCTAACTTTACGGAACAGTGAAAAAATCTCAATCATAGTACAATATTCGTATCCTCTAATAAAGAATTCACTGAATTAAAATTTAATTCGAAAAAATATTAAAATAAAATTGGTCTGAAGTTACAAAATGAGTATGTTAGTGAATTGGTATTTTGCTATATAAATCATAACGATGTGTTTAACCTTAATTTAAATATTGATTAATTTTAACATGTTGAGGGCCATGGCGGACACCAGTATACGCTGGCGGATCTTCCCTATGAGCCGCTATGGTCGCCGGTGTCCGCTCGAAATCTCGATGCACATCAACCTGGCAGGGCCATGCGTATTAAAATATATCGATTCTATAATGCTTATTTCTTTGCTACTGTCTCACACATTACTGGTACTAGGCTACTGATAACTCTTTTTAAACTTATAAAAAAATAGTGTTTTTTTTGAAGACATTTTTATTGGACACCGATGTACGCCGCCGTTTTTATGGTATTTGTTCATATGAACATATAAATTGTAATTTACCTTATTGGACCAAACATAGACTTCTAATTGAAGTTTCTGTTTTTTTTTATTGATTCAGTTTCTTTTTGTGAATTGAACGAAATTTACAGTTGTCATCTAATTTATTTACCTGGGATCGGAGATGGAATTGGTGCTGGCTTGCTATCGTAAATGCTGCCTTGAGGTCCAGGGAAGGTAGTGGAACCCTGACCTGTGGGTTTGTATGCTGGTACAGCAGGGAAGCCGGCTCCAGGTGTAGGGTGTGGTTGAGCTAAATTAGAATATTAAAATAAAAAAAAATAGTTAATTAGTTCAGTTTAAATTAATTAGTTCAGTTTAATTTAATTGGATTGATTAACCAGCTAAACTAGCGAGGGATAGATTCTGAAACACGTATCTACAGATGGCCTCATATTACATAGTTTTGTTGCTCTTTACATTAAATATTTTCGAATCAAAAAGTGTTGCGTTATTCAATATGTTATTCATATGAAACAGCAAGTGTGTATTTTGTAATTCAATATTTGTTCGAGAAGTCGTTGTTTTAATGTACATTTGTTTTAAAGTACTTACTTAAAGTAAGTCAGAAATGTCAAATGCAAAAGAGGAAATAATTTATTAATTATTTTCAAATAATCTTTATTTAATGTATTTAAATAACTGAGACCAAGTGTATGAATGCTCTTTTCTATTATAACCTCAAGTAACGTTGCACTTGATTCTTTTTCATTCGGTAAGCTACATCAACTTTTATTCCGCGAAAACATTACTTACGCCTTATTTGCCGATTGTAAAATTTGGCTTAAATTGAATAAATTTAAATTATCGACCAGTTGATAACCCGTTATCACCCCATTTTCAAACCCGAAACTAGTTGAAAATTTTAAATTACTTAATTTAGTCTGTGAATTATTTATTTTGTTGGCGGATTTTTAATAAACTATTTATTTTTTATTATAAATCAAATTATTTCCACAATAACGTTAGTAAAGTTAAATTATAAAATTTACCGTGGTTGTAAGTTGGATTCAAAAACAAAAATTTTTTAGGACCCCTCCCAAAAAAAAAAAAAAAAATGCTTACACAATTACTTTATAAAAATATTTTAGAAACTTGAAATCTGAGGGTTAAAATATTAATTTATAAAGGTATTTTAGAATATTAAATGAAAACGCTCGTGCAATGAATTCATAAACTAAAGCAACGGCGATTTTTAAAAGAAATATATTTCATGAAATATGTTTTGATGCTTAATATTTAATTTACCTGGGAGAGGAGCTGGAACTGGTGCCGGTTTGCTATCATGGATACTGCCCTGAGGTCCAGGGAATGAGCCAGTATAAGATCCTTGTCCTGTGGGTTTGTATGCTGGTGCAGCAGGTGAACCGGTTCCTGGTGCAGGATGTGGTTGAGCTAAAGTAATTTATATTAAATAATTGTTTTCGGATTTTCATTAAAATAAATAACAATTAGTTATACAAATAATAATCTCTAAGGAAATGCATTCTTAAGCTACAAGGAACTGTGCTGAAACTGATTTTCATTCACATTTTTCACGAGGCTGAAAATACAAATGATTTTAAAATAATGTATTTATTTTAAAACTTATTAAAACACACATCAGGCTCCCAACTGACTTATTGCCTTTACAGATTCTTCAATAACAATTTAAGCTTGAAATTTGAAACAAAAACTAAAACGCTGAGAGTGAAAATCGAATACAAAATAATTAATTTAAATAAAAATAAATTAAATTTCAATATTAACGCTCAATGAATCTATAGTGCATAATTAATCAATACAATTAATTCAAGCTTAAAATTGAAGTAATAGATTTAAAGATACATAATGAGCAAATATAGCTTGAAAATTGAAAGATAGATAAAAACGTGGGAATTATTAGTGATAAATTAATTCTAAAAGAAAAAGTAAATGTAACCTTCAAATTTAACATAATAATAAATATGAATAGATTATTAAAAATCTACCAATAAAATAAATAAAACTCAGATTATATTGAATAACTTTAAATTCTCGACTAATTTCTGGGGTTTTCTTTATTTTAATGGTAGATTTTTAATAATCTATTCATTTTTATTATTACAATATAAACTACCAATGTTTAAATGTTAAAACTATTCATTTCAATTTTAATGCTTTTAAAACAATAAAAAAGATGTTCATTTTGAATACTATGTGTCCATTAATACCGTTAAACAACATTTAAACATTAGCCCTTGCTGACTAACTGTTGATAATTGTTAATCAATTATTGATAATATATTTTAATGTATATGATTATTGAATTATGTGAAGATTATATTGATAATAAAATGCTGTTATCAATAGTTAGTTAGTTAGTTAATTATTGACAATGGACACATATAGTTCGAAATGTACATCCAGTGCTTAAATAAAAACAGTGAAGAAAAAAATTTAACCGCTTTTCATTATTAGTAATATCTTCACATAACTATACACACAAAACTTAATGCAGGTACAAATATCTCTAAATCATTTTACTGAACCCTATTCAGCGTTAACTCGCTCAAAAATTAATGTAAAACCTATTATTAACCGTGAATATTTCAATGTGTGAAAAAATATCAATTTTTAAGTTTTAAAGCCTAATAAAATAATAAATAGAGTTTAAGTTCAGCTAAAATTTACTTAATTAATTGCTTTAAATATTACTTATGAAAACTTAAAAGAAATGTAATTCCATGCAAAAATTAAATAAATGAAATAAATAATTTAATCGTTGAGGCTGTTAAGTCGTGAAATTCCTTTTTAATACTTTTGTAATTAAAACAGTTTTCAACTTTAATGTGTACATTCAGTCATACACACCCCTCCCTCTTATTATTAATTAAGCGTTTAACTCCATCACACTCTCCTACGTCAATTTTATTTAAGTTTGTAAAATACATTATTCATCTGTCTGATGAAGCCACTGCAATAAATGTTGCAGTGTCAACCAATAAAAAGTAAAATCTTAACTAAGTGTTAAAATCAATTTAATTTCAATTTTTAACCCTTAATAAACCAAGACGAGCTTAAAACAATCTTAATAGATTTGCAGATCCTGCAAGAGCAACTTAAGCTTGAAATTTTAAAAAGGGAATCAACGCTAAACGATAATATTGAGCGTTTTATTAATTTCAAGTTTAATGTAACAAAACTCAATTAAAGTTTAAAATTGACTTAACAGCTTATACTGACTTGAGCTTGAGAATTTAAATAAAATCCAAACGCCAATCATTAATATATTATACATTGAAAGCGAAGAAGTAAATAAATGTTTCAGTTTTAACGTTCAATAGAACAAAAAGAAGAAATCAAATCAAATTTAAAATTAACTTAATAGCATTCCAGCGATCAATTTAAGCTTTGAAATCTAAACAAAATCCAAACTCTATGCATTAAAATTATGTTATTTATTGACTGCTAACGAAAAATTGAGTTCCAACTTTAACAAATGTTTTAAGAGGAACATAAGCTTTGGGCTTGGGAATGTAACCAAAATCCCTACGTTAACCGTTAATATTAAGCGATTTATTAATTCCATACAAAAAGAACAATAATTTTTTTGTACGGAATTAAAAAGAAGAATTTTTAGTTTTAACGCTTAGTAGATAGATTAAGTTAATCTCGAGTAAAGTTGAAAGCGAACTATACAAGAGAATTAAATTCTAATACAAAAAGTAATTAGAATTAAATTAATTTCAAAAATTAAGCTATAACAAATAAAACTCATTTCTAGTTGAAAATTGATTTATGATAAAATGATTCCAGTAGGACATTTGAATAAATTATGCAAAAAAAAACAATACTATCAAAATAAAACAAAAAAACGGAGTTGATACTTTTTTACAAACAAATTAATTTTCAAGTTTAACGCATAATACACTAATTTGTTTATTGACAAAAGTCAAGTTTAAAACGAACTGAATTACTTTAAAGGTTCTTTGAGGAAGTTTTTTTTTAAAAAAAAAACAGTGAATATGTTCACTATACATACGGAGAGGATTTTTTATTTTTTTTTTTCACTAAAGGTGTATAAATATCAGAACGTTAAACTTTGCAGAAGTTAAATTGAAAATATTTTATTAATTTGTTGATTGTCGAGGTTTCTACTTTGTTATATATCATAATTCACAATAATAAAGCATTTTTACTTTCTTTGTACAAGTGAAAATATTATATAGTCACAAATAAAATATCATTTATACAACCGAAGTAATAGTATTTTAGTATTGTCAATTGATTAATTTTTCAATTGTTAAAATTAATTTTAAACTTCCGTTTTATTTAATTTAATTAAATTGTTATACCTTTTAAATTATATTTATATCTATGAATTGCAGAAATTTCATAGTACAATATTAATATATAGTTTAAATTAATTAAATTGTTTCTTTTCCACTTAGAAACATCTCTCATGGGATTTGAACTTGTGTCTCTCGAATTCTAGCCGATTGTGTTACATTACTAATTACATCACAGAGACAGATATCAAATCTCCATTTAGTGCTTCAAGTTCACTTACATTCAATTTATATAAGCATTTATGTTTATAATATTAATTATTTAATATTTCATCGATTGATGACAATTTTGTGACAGGAAATTTTCACCTATAGGCTGTAAAAAAGAAAAAATATTCACCTGGGAAAGGTGCTGGCTTGTAATCATTAATGCTTCCTGCGGATCCTGGGAATGTTCCAGCGAAAGCTCCACCTGGAGTTTTAGATGGAACTACCGGCGCTGCAGAGCCGTGACTTCCGGGACTAGCTGGAGCTGGTTTACTCTCATAAATACTTCCAGATGGTCCGGGTAACGGTCCGTTGTATTTTCCTCCACTTGTAGATCCCGCAGAAGCACCAGCCGCTGCGGAAGCCGACGCTCCAGAATGTGAGAAAGAACCACAACCTGCTCCACTGCAGCCTGGTTGGCTAAGAGGGAATCCGCAAGATGATCCTGTGCATCCTGAACTAGGCTGAGCGGATGTACCGCATGCAGTACCAACGCAACCTGGTTTGTATTGGGAAACTGGCTGACCAGAGGGAGATCCGCAAGATGGTCCTGTGCAACCTGAACTTGGCTGAGTAGATGCACCACAAGCTGTACCGACGCAACCTGGTTTATATTGGGAAACTGGTTGACCGGAGGGAGTACCACATGATGTTCCTGTGCAACCAGAAGTTGGTGGACTTGATGGGAAATTGCAAGCCGATCCAGTGCAGCCTGCAACTGGTTTTCCCGATCCACTTGGATAACTGGAGCCAAATCCGCTTCCTGCATGTGAGCCACTACCTGATACTCCATAACTTCCGTATGATCCTGGTTTATAACTTCCATCATGTTTTTCAGCAGTGTCGCCGTATTTATTCGGATTGTAACTTCCATCGTTGTCGTCATCATTTTCATCATACTTCCCGGGTTTGTAGCTACCATCATCGTGATCATCTTGTCCAGCTACCGAGCCGCATAATCCACCAATACATCCAGGTCCAGAATTGTGTTCATTTAAACCTCCAGCGTGGTGTTTGTTGATATGATCCCAACTATTAAAGCTGTCGCATTCGCTTCCTTTGCATCCTGTATAATGCCCACTTCCCGCATTTCCTGTGGATGATGCTCCACTTCCCGCTGAGCCAGTTGAGCCACTTGTTCCGTGGCTTCCTGAAGTACCACATGAACCACCTGCACATCCAGATCCACTTCCAGGGGAACCATAACTTCCATGTCCGCCGCTTCCTGCACCGCTAATACTAGAACTTCCCACTCCGCTTGTCGAACCAGATCCACCACATGCATTTCCTGTACATCCAGAACCCCCAGGCAGACTATGCCCGAAGCTTCCCGATCCACTTGTGCTTCCGCTTGTGGCTCCGGAGCCTCCACAGGCGCTTCCCACGCAGCCGGTTCCTCCGTGTCCGAAACTGCCTGCGCTGCTTGAAGCACCGGCGATGGCTGAACTTCCAGCAAAGGCTCCCGCATTGGCAACGGCACCGGCACTGGCACCGGCACCGGCGTGGTTAAAAACTCCATTTGAAATATCGTTTATTGAGTTGTGGCCTTTAACTCCGGAATAACTTCCCGAACTGGAGAACGAGCTTGAGCTCGCACTGCTGAACGCTGAAATTTAGAAAACAGAAATGAATTAATTTATTTTGAACGCTGTGTAAATGAATTTTATATGGTGTATATGTTACACTCAACATCGAAAACGCTCACTGAGTGAAATAAACGGTCGTAACGCCACTGCCCTTTAGTGAAGTTCCATCTATGCTGTTATTCACCACCAAATATTATTAGCTAAAAATAACATGAAATAGTCGTTTAATAAAAATATCGTTGATAAAAACAATAATTGAAGTGAATATTCTACGAAATTGCAGTATGAAGAGATCGTTCGAGAGGTGAAAGAAGCGAAAGATACTAAAATGTCGTTCTTGTACAAACAATGTAGAAGACTTAAGAGCTACGATATCATAACAATTAGGGAATATTAAAAGTTAATTACAAAGACCAGGGGAACAGAAGACGAAAGTTTATTATTGTAAAACGGAGGATCTTCTTGGCATCATTGAAGCTGCTCTCATGGCAAATGGACACAAACGAACAAAAGGTATCGAGTGAAAATATTTGTGCTAATCTAACATACATTTATTTTAATAAAATAGCTTTATATTATTGCATTTAGATTGTTTGACCCTTTTTTTCGGTTTCAGCAACTAAACGATTATATTTGGAGCCAAATGGGTTTCACATTCCTATTTATATTTTTTTTATTTATTTTTTAGCTAATAACTTTTTTGTTTGATTTTAGTTAAGAGGGCTGAAATCAACTAACACAATTGCAATGTTACCAGAACTACCAAGACCATCTTAAAGAGTCGTTCAAAAAATTTTATTAAATCTTCAGCTCTTTCGTCTGGATGGAAACAAGGATTTGTCATGTATCATTTCAAGTGTTATTGCAATCCAAAAAGTGAAACTGCAAGACAAACAATAAAGTTTATCAAATGTTTATTTATTTTCTCTGTTATTCTAGTTAAAGATTTAAAGCACGATTACTTTGTGAGCTATCTATATGATCCAGAATGCGTCGTGGCTGTTATGAGATTGTCCGCAACGAGTTGTGGCCATTTATTTGGCGTTTTCGCGTTTTCAATGTTTGACTGTCTTATAAATATACATCTTTATTTGTGTAATTTTACGTATTATTATTTACAATACATATATGTAAGGATTTTTTGCGAAATAGCTATCGACCAGAGGTCTTTTAGATTGTAATTGTCTTGTGCTTGCCATTCTTTACTTACTTCTATGGTAAACGAGGTGTTAAAAAATAAGACATCATAATTATGAAGTAAAAAGTTACACACCTATTTTTGCCTGGTGGCAATTTTTGTGTTCCTTAATAACCTAACATTAGTATGTTTCATAACAGTTAACATCAAATCTAATTTATCTCGCGAGAAAGACAGTCAATTTTCACTTTTAAATTGATCATACTCCCAATATGACTTAAATATTTGTTAAAAACAATAAATAAAAATAGCGCCTTTCCTGATATTGTTTTCAATTATCGCTAGTGCAACTATTTTTAATGGAGCGGTTTATTCAATTTGATGACAATTATTGTTGACTCCCTCGAGTATATCCATCGTTAATTTAAGAGAGAGAGAGAGTTGTTTTTTATTTAAGGCAATAAAATAAAAAGTACAATAAAAAATAATATTTACAGTGATTTATTTTCATGAGACAATCAAAATTATAATATTTAATTTTTTAAAATATTTTTTTAAGACTAAAAATTTATGAATTGAATTGTACATTACCAGAAGTTGAGAAGTTATTTAGATTCTCGAATATCGTAATCTGGAACGTACTTTCACTTTCGAAAACTGTACTTAATTGATTTTCGGATCATCGCTACTTCCATGCCTTTGCTCAATTTTCAAGGTGCATTTGAGCTCACTTTTACTGGACTTAACTTCACTTAAATTTCAATTGTTATTCCGATGCTATTTCGCGCTTCTTCATTTTTGGGTTTCGGTTAAATTTTTGACTGCTTAACATTGTTCCATCGATAATAAAAAAAATAAAAATATCAAAGAGATATTTCGTATAAAGATTTTACATTTTAAATGTTTGATTTGTTTTAGAAATGAATTATTGTCGAATTTGAATTATAGAATAAAAAAAAAACATTGCTCGTGTTTTGGAATTTTTGTTTTTGGAAGTTTAATTGATGCCGTCGAAACATTTTTGCAATTTCGGATTCGTTTCTGAATAATCGGCCTTTTGTTCAATGTTGGTAAGTCGGCAAGCAGATGTTTTTTTTTTTTGTGGGGAGGAAGAACTTCGTAATCCGTTGACCCAAATCTTTATTGTGTTCCGAAAATATACCGATGTTTTATGGCTGAAGGATTTACAATCACAACAGATTTTCAAATAATATGAAATATTTACTTTTATATCGAAACACAATAAGATGCAAAGAAAACAAACCATTGTTGAAGTGAATAGTGAATTAATTCAACTAGTACTAGTACTATTAAGAACCAGTAAAAAATGGCAGTGTTAAATTTGCAGTTTAACGAAAGTCATTTTAAAACTGTAAATTTAAGATACAAACTATAATTCGTAATTATATCTTTACTTCCTGTTTATTCAACAAATATCATTTGAATTTTATGATTACATAAACGTTTGCTTTATTATATTCTATTCCCAAATAAAACTGGTGGTTCGCTTAACGATTGATTTTTTTACAAACCCTAACTCATTTGAATCCTAATCGTTAGAAAATATAGCTCGCCTTTCGGACTCGTCGTATTTTCATCAACGGGATTAAAATTCGTTGGATTTGTGAAAATATATGGATAATAAGCGAACTACTAGTTATTTTATCTCTGATAATACAACACATCATTTGAGTTAATATGAATACCACTTGATGGTGAGTCTAAAATATAATATAACCTATAAATAAATAGCCAAATACCTTTTTGTTTAATATTTTTAAAAATATTACTTGAATAAACGTTAAATTTGGAGTATTTTTGTCTCGTTATAATTTTCAATAATTGTCACAGTTTGGTCCCAAGAAAATAGAATTTACTAAAGATAAATTAACAAAATTAGAAATAAATTTGAGTCGTAGCATTTAATAAGGACAATAAATATTTATTAAAATTCATTCTGTTAATCCAAATATCGTGAATAAATGTTAGAAATATTTTATATCTCATTTCGCAAATTATAAACATATATAATTACCGGAAGATCCCGACGAACTGTATGAATGATGATATCCATATTGCTCACCTGAAACAGTCATAACACAACTAAATACACATCTTATTTCAGACTGTACAAATAAAATTAAACAATACACCATAAATATTTACAATAGATGCAGGCATTATTCAATCATAAACACACAAATTTATTAAAATTAAAATAAAGCATATTCATTAAATAAATAACTAACGCGACGACATCCTCAACAAGTTAAGCAATTTCCCGGTGTTCGATGTTATTAGCCTTTGTCAATGATCGATTAGTCGGATTCAACCAACCAAAGCGTATATTTACCTTATCCATTAGCAATTTTTTTTTCCTGATTATCTTTAGAAACCAGTTTATAATTCATCCGAAGATACTGCAAATTTTTACAGTTAGGCGCGTCGAAACTGGTTGTTTGATTTTTTTATGCGAAGCTGTTGATAGAAAAATGCGTGCGTTCAGGTTTAAAGAGAGAAGAAACAAAAAGAATCGTTATTTCCGAGCAAATGGAACCTGTTTGTTTGTCGTTTTTTATTAATGAGGAATAAATTGTATTTGTTGAAGAACAGGAATAAATACAGGGTGTCCCACGACGAACGGCGGCTATCGATATCTCGAAGAGTAGCAATTAAAATGTTCTCAAATTTTGGTGGGTCTTTGGGTGTGGCCAATTCAACTAATGTATTTTCAAGATGGTCGTACTTCCGATTGTACCGGAAGTCGATGTATTAAAATTATATATTTTATAATACATATTATATATTAAGTATATTTTATAAATAATATCGTTTATCTAACTGCTAGGTACAGGATTTTATTAATAATATAAACTTAATATATTATATGTACATATTTCTTACATTAAGGAATAAATTTATTTTTTAATGTAAGAAATAACATTTTCAAACCCTAAAGAAATTATCAGATTTTCGTATAAGCAAGCGTTTTTTTTTTTAATAATATTTTGTAGAATTATCTATTGACATAAGCCCGTTTTATAGAATTTTGATATATTTTGTCAATCATTAATATAGAGTGTGCCAAAAATTCATTAAATATAGGTCTATAAAGAGTGCTTTTTTTAATGGAACACCACATTCTTTTTTAGAAAATTATTTTATTTAGCAATAAAAATAAAGGTTTGTATATGGCTGCGGATTCTGATTTTTTTTACTTTTCCCGAACAGGGTGTCCAAGGGAAAGTATTGTGATCGTTTGAGGTCCCCTGAGTCCAATCCATCGAGTTTTGAAAAATCGGCATTTTGACATTTTTTATTTCAAAGAAATGTTCTAAACATTTTATATAGAATGGAAAAATTTGAAGTCATTTTAAGGTAAGGAATAACAAAATAATTTCTAAATATTTGGCTTTAACTTTAAAAGGCAACAATTAAAATATTCATTTAATAACTTTTCATTTACTATTAAATGTTCATTCAAAAACTCATTCCACCGAATTCACCGGGGAAAGTACCACATATATTTTTTTTAGTTTAGAAATATTTCCAATTTAATGATTTTATATGAAAATTTGTACGAGGGTATCATTTAAAAAAATAACTTTTTCACTTTTTTAACTTATTGTCAGCAAAAATTCTATAAAATGAAATCTTTTCTAATAAAAACCTCTACACAATGTTAATGAAAAACATTTACTTCTAGGAAAATCTGATTCTTTCACGGTGTCTTAGGTATTGGACATTATACACAAAAAAAATTATAATTTTACGCAGATTCCAAAAATATAATAATATATAACAATAATTTCCGGTATAACTGGAAGTGTCACCATCTTAAAAATATTTTAGCTGAAATAGTCTCATCAATTAAAATTTTTAAAATTTTATAATGTCTGCTTTTCTGGATTTTCATAGCCGCTCTTCACCGTGGAACAACTTGTGTATACGGACTATAAACCACTCGCGTATTCAGCTCTGCACTGTATCGAGCTCTTCGTTTGGGAGACAAGGTCATAGGAGAATTGACATTTTTTTATTTATTTTATCATTACGACAGAAATATTCAACGTTAAAAATCTTTGAAAATATCGACATTGGAAGGTATGGCAAACTTCAACCTTTTCTGACAACAGAAAGGAGAAGGCCACATCCTTAAAAAGCGAATACTTTTTTTCTCCCAATATTGTTAACAATTTTATTGCCAATGCGCCCGATAATACAAAAAAAAACACGAAAAACCTTACGTAATACAATGCTTTCTGAAGACACGGGATATAATTTCAAAGTTCATAATTAAATAGTTCACAATTAAGTCTGAAATTCGCTTGCACTAAGACTTAATCATGATTAGGATAACCTAAACACATCAAAAATTTAATCAACCGATTAACTCATATATATACAACTGCATATAGATTTACGGTAATCGTGAAGTTGTGTACAGTTGATAGATATTATAAAAGAGATAGTTAGATAGAGATCTGACGGAAATAACAAATAGTGGATTTAGAATTGCCGACATTGATAATTTAGAAGTAAATCATCCAATTAATTTTGATTTACCTTAGTTTAAAAACGTGAAGAAAAAAACGTGCTTCGGCTGATTCTAACTTAGGGAAGTCAAAATTACCAAAAATCCCCCAAAAACAGAAATAAAAATCCCTAGAAAAACTCTCTCATTAGTCGACACACGGTGCAAGCAAAATCCGCCAGTTAACGTTAATCATGATTAACTAATCAGAGAATTTAATCGGAGTCGCTGTAAGTGGGCATAAATCAATTAAGCGTACCATCCCTGCTGCGGTTTCAGGTGTAAATGATCGAGCTCGGCGACAGACACGAACGATGCGCGCCGTTAATCGTTCACAACAAAAAGCATTCTTGACTCAAATTTGAATAAAAACATCGCTGGCTATTAGTAACAATAGAAAAGAGTATTCATTTACTTGGGCACAGTTATTTAAATATATTAAATAAAAAAATGAAAATAATTAATTATTTTGAAATTAATTTTATTTAGTTTATTTAAAAATCTATGACCAAGTGAATGAATACTCTTTTTTTTCTGTTGTTATTAAAGTATACGTTATTAAATGTAACTTTATATGGAATATCCTCGAATACGTATTATTAAGAGTAACAGAAGAGTTTTTTTTTTATACAGGGTTAGTTAAAATTAGCGGAAAAAAGTTACATAGATATAAACAAGCTATCATTTTAATATATTTTGAATATATAAGGTGTTCAATTTACGTAGATAATTGGATAAACCTTCATTTATTAAATGAAATACATTATATAGTTTTACATGTTACATTTCTAAGAATATTTTGCAGGATTATTTGTTTCATTAAATGTACAATTTTTAAGTCATAACATAAAAAAATAATTAATTTTCATAATTAAATATCTAAAGCAATTTCTGCAACAAAATGCTGGAAAGTTATGAGGAAATAATGTTTTGTGAAATACATAATTTTTAAGTTATAATTGTTCAGATTTATTTAGATTTATTTATTCATAATATTGTTTCACTTACAAACAGATTAGTAGAATATGCGTAATCACGGCTAACTTAATTAAATTTGTTACCATAGAAAAGCACAAGGAAAATAATTTGTTAATATAAATTAGTGAACCTTGACAGTTTTGTAATCACTGTCAAGGTTCACTAATTTCCAACTAAGTTAATTAACAACCATTGATTACGACCCTTTTGTGATAGAAATACGTATCGGAAGTTAATAAACAAGTGAAGAAAAATGTATACGTTTTTTTTTTAATATGTGAAAATAATATATGAACATTTCGAATGGAATGTGCATAAACAAAATTAAATATACAAATATAAAGTATAAAGATGATGTTAATGTTTCAAATTGCAGTTTAATTAAATTAAAAGAGCAAAAAATAAAATAATTAATTATTTAATTATTTTCTTTTTAGTTGCTCTGCAATTAAATACTTACAAAGTAAGTATACAAAAATATCTATCGAAACAACTACTTCCCGGACAAAAAATATAATATATTTGAAAATTAAATAAAGGTAAATTATTAAAACAACAAATCAAATGAACTATTTTTTTTTAAATTTCGTGTCATATATACTAACCAATATAATTAGGAAGGTTACTAATTAATAACAAATACCCGTAGACTAATAAAAAAATGTGAAGTTTATAAACTTAAGTGCAGTGATACATTATATATCGAACAATATATCTATGGTTTTATAGAAGACCTGAAGAACATAAAAAATGAATATTAAACAACATACAGTCAACACTTATAACACTAATAATTTTAAAATTCTATATTCATATAATAAAGGACTCAATTTGAATGTCAGGGAAGGCCTAGAAATAAACAGTGTAATAACAGCTGAAAACACCAGGCCGACGACAACGAGGAGATTTGGAATTCCCCGATCTTAAAATCCCTTATTACTAATAATTAATTACTATTGATAATGATTTAAAAAGTGATACTAGTCGAGTAAATAGACAAAGTTTGTGAAACAAACCAATTGGTATTTAATTTAAACCTTCGACAGTAACAAATCAAATATTTTTTAACAAGGGATTTAAATCGAAATTTAAAAGTTTACTAAAACTTTTGTATATGTCAGTTGTCGAGAATTTGACATTTTTAAAATTATAAAATTGATTAAAGAAAATGTATGTATAAATGTGATTAAATGCTTGGCAAATTCAGATTTTTTCCATTGTTTATTTTTAATACCAATGTTCTTTGAATCTAGTTTTCTAGTTTATTTTTGTTTGTTTAATGAATAATTTTCACAATTACAGCATTGTATTTAATAAATGCCACTTTTTTTTCTAAATCATTAATTGTGTTAAATATATTTGCCAATAAAAAATTAGTTTTGTCTTAGAATAAAATGCTGGCATTAGGTTATTTTTAATAATTTAATTAATCTATTATTTTTATTTAGTTTCATGAATAATTTTTAGTTTGTATTTAATTAGTTGTTTTTTTTTTCAATTTAGTAGTTTGATTAATTAGATATATTCTAGTTTGCTTGTTAATTATTTTCTTAAGAATTGAAAGGTCAAAGTTAAAAAATTTTGCAATGTGTTTTTCAAAAATTTAAAGGATACCCTGTGGATACTACAAATTGGATATTCAAGTTGTTCAATTTAAAATAAAAAATGTTAAGCGGAACACCCTGTGTATTATCACATTCTTTCTTTAATTCTTGGAACTTTTATTTAGATGTTTTGTAGAATTCATCATTTTTAATTAATACAGATTCTTGAATTTAAGAATAATTTCCAATTACATACAAATAGATTTATTTCAACAAAACGGTTAAAAAAATGAACAAAATCAAAAATAAATGACAAAATAGTCAAATAGAATTAAAGTTAATGATAAAGCAAAAGTAATGTAATGCCTTTATGATTTACCTATTAATTAAATGCAATACATTTTACAGAAAAAGAAATAAGAATTAATCTTAGAATTAAAAAATATAAAAATATATAGAGTGTTCCATGTAAAAAACCGGAATTTTACTTAATTATTAGGTAAACTTCCGTTTAAACATTCTGTATATTCAAAATGTATTAGATAGATATTTTAAGTATTTTATATAGTTTGTTTATGTCCAAGAAACTTTTATGTGAAACTTAAAAAAATCTGTACGTTTGGAAAATTATTTAGGTGATTTGGTAATTTTAATTAATTCTGTATACATAGTGTATCTTGTTTATATTTTTTCGCATTTACTTACGTACAAAATAAAAATTAAATGAACGCGACTTTTCTTTAAATTAATTAACTCACACGAAATACAAAAACATTACATAAAATTAAATAACTTTTAATTGATCCACAAACACATGCAGCACAAATTATCATCTCAATACGAACTTACTTGCAGCGGCAAGCAGCAACACCGCACAACAAACAATTCTGGCGTCCATGGCCGGTAAACCAATCACACTGAACAACAACAGGATCCTCTTGAACCTTTATATGTTGCTGGTTTCTCCCGTTTCCACTGATGTCAAATTGTATACGCGAATATACGAATACCGAAGGATAAAGAGCGATGCGAGACGAGGCGAAAAAATTCTAGAAGACCGGTATTTGTGGTCTTCCCAGAGTTTCATCTAATGCGTTTTTTTGTGTGGTGTAAATGTTCGATTTGGTTGATTTAGAATTGATATCAGATAATTTCCGATTATTAAGTTGTTGATTATGGTGATTTGTAATTTTTTGTAGAATGGTTTGAGTAGAGCATGAACTGTTAATTTGCTTCATTAAATTCAGTTTGTTAAATGTGGATATCTGCAAAAAATATATATTAGTTTTAAATATATTATTATATCTTTCTATTTAGTAATAGTATGAATTACTGCGAAAGTCTGAATCACCTCATTTCAATTGATACAATCTGTATCAAAACTATAAAAACACTTACAATTTTGTATATATTTTTTGTCTTTAATTAGACAATTAATTATTAAATCATAAAATTCACAGCTTTCTTTAATTTATGAAGTAATGGTTTATTATGATTTTAAATATATAATTTTAATTACCAAATTCTATTAACTAATCTCTATGCTATTATTGTTATTTAACAGTAATAAAGTTTATTAACGGAAATTCACCATTTAATAAAATAATATATAAATTTTGAATCGTGTGTATAGATAACAGTAAAAAATTTTACATAATACATCTAAAAATGTATATAAATAAATTAGCAGGAGGAAATATAAATAAATTTCAATTTATTATTTATTTAATAATAAAACTAGGTTAATAATATAACTTAAAAGTGGTTGTAGATCTGATATCACTAATTACAGAGGTATTTGTATACAGTCCGCGATACCGCAATTGCTACATTATATAATTTCACAACAAATTATCTGATAAAAACATTTTTATCAACGAACAACACGGTTTACTTCCAAATTAAATTTTAACAAACATCTTAATAATATTTGCAACTCTGCTTTAAGAATGTTAGGTTTTGTTTGTAGATTTTCTAATGGCTTCAGTGTTGCGACAGTGAAATTGTTATATCTGTCTTTAGTTAGACCTCATTTGGAATATGCCTCTGTAGTATGGTCTCCTTATACAGCAAATGCCATACAGCGGCTTGAGTTGGTACAAAGTCGGTTTCTAAGATTTATTCACTGTATATTAGGAGGGTCGTACTTTAGCTTTAGTCGCAGTTCTATGCTTGATCAGTTAGATTTAAGATCGTTACAATACAGAAGAGTGCTGCTTGATTTATGTTTTCTGTAGTTGTCAATGGTATTATTGATTGTCCTCTATTACTCAACTTACTCAATTTTAATATTCCTCGCGGTATTAATTCTAGGCATACTCCCCTTTTTAGATTGTCTTTTCATCACACGAACTATGGCATCTATAATCCCATTGATCGACTTATGCGTCTTGCGAAAGCATTGCATGATAAGTCTAGTTTTAATTTGTTTTCGAATTGTTATTTGTTGTCATATTTGTATTTTTTTTCCTATTACTTTATTTTTGTATTTTATACAATTTATATTTTTCTGCTTTTGTAAAAAGGTTATATCCGTAAATAAGAATTAATAAATAAATATAAATATAAATATAAATATAAATATAAATATAAATATAAATATAAATATAAATATAAATATAAATATAAATATAAATATAAATATAAATATAAATATAAATATAAATATAAATATAAATATAAATATAAATATAAATATAAATATAAATATAAATATAAATATAAATATAAATATAAATATAAATATAAATATAAATATAAATATAAATATAAATATAAATATAAATATAAATATAAATATAAATATAAATATAAATATAAATATAAATATAAATATAAATATAAATATAAATATAAATATAAATATAAATATAAATATAAATATAAATATAAATATAAATATAAATATAAATATAAATATAAATACGATAACAAGTCCAATTGTTGAAACTAATTGAATTTAAATAAATTATTTATTTTTTCATTTACATATATAGAAAATTAAATACAATTAGTAATAATAATCGCACTTAGGAACTAAAATATACCTTACTTATAATAAACTGAGTGATTATACAATAAATAACAACTTATATGTAGTTATGACAAACTAAGTGAATTTACCAAAAATAAAGATTGAAGTTTTACAATAACCTAAAAATTGTATCTAGATTAATCACTGCCAAAGCTCTCAGAAATGACAACAAATTAATAGCAAAAAAGTCAAAATTGGGTGAAGAAAGTAAGCAATTTGCTGAGTGCATTTTTTTCTAGAGACGGGGTTATTACTACAGTAAACTGTCCTGTAGACTTTCTGTCTAAAAATAACTTTTGATCTAGTTAGAGAGCTATTACAAGAAAACCAAAAGTCTAGATCTCCCAAAATGCATGGGCAGCTAATAAATCCGTTTAGAATCTTATATAGGAAGCACATATCAAACAAATTCCTGCGAAATAATAATGTTTCGATATCTAAATTAACTCCCAATACTTTATAATCAATATCCGATGTTCTCTGTAGTTTAAACGCTATTATTCGCAAGAACCTATTTTGTACCCTTTCTACTGTGTTAATCAAAAATTGTTGGTAAGGATATCATACAACAGACGCATGCTCTAGTTGCGAACGGATAATTGATAAATATAGTTTTCAAAAGGTGTCAATTGTAAAATCTGGAGTTAATTTGCAAATAAAACCTAACGTTTTAAAGGCCTTATTGCAAATATGGGTTATATGCGATTTAAGTAAGGAAGACTGTACAAAAAATACTCCCAGATCCCAAATGCCCGTGACCCGCTCCAGAATTGTGTTATGCAAACAATAATTATTGTGCAATGTATTCCTTCCCTTGCTAAACGTTATAATGTTTTAAGAACACCATTCGGCTAAACGATTTATGTTATCTTGGATTTTATGAACGTCTGATACTGAGAATACACTACGAAATAACTTTAAGTCATCCGCGTAAAGTAAATATTTACAAGGCTGTAACACCTGTGACAGGTCATTTATGAATATATTGAATAATATTGGACCAACATGGGTACCCAGAGGCACGACCGACGACACTTCTATTGGGGTTGATACGCAGTTTCACAACTTGGGTTCTATCATTACGAAAGCTATTTAACCAATTTAATACAGCATCAGAGAAACCTAGATACTGTAGTTTGGTAACTAGAATTTTGTGACACACCTTATCAAAGGCCTTAGAAAAGTCGGTGTAGATAGCATCAACCTGACACCGACCCTCCAAGGCCTTCAATATATAATTTATCATGTTAGTCATAACAAACTCACCTCGAGAAACCCCATGCTGCTCCTCTATAACAACATTCCTGAGTGACCACGTCAGTTGTTTACTTACTATACAATCTAATAATTTTGGAATGGTTGATTGGATGCAAACTCCACGATAGTTAGTTAAATCAGCACGATTGCTACTTTTAAAAATTGGAGTAATGTAGCCCTTTTTCAAAATTATTGGAACGCATTGTTGAGTTAAAGATAAGTTATAAAGCATAGTAACGGGAAGACATAACGTATACTCACATTTCTTAAGTAAAACATTAGGGACATCGTCAAGATAAGTAAGCGATGGTTTTAAGTTCGATAATTCAGTAAATATACTTGAGAAATTTACGGTTAATGAAAACAAGGAATCAACACACTGAGTAATTTTGCAGTTATTATTAAAAATATTTTTTTTTTTACTAAAAACAGAGGAAAAGTGATTCGCAAAGAGATTAACAGAGTTCTGTAAATTATTACGTTTTAGATCACCTAGAGTCATAGTCAAAGGAATCGCTTTAGCATCTTTGTGCTCCATCTTTGTGCTCATTAATAAATGTCCAGAAGTATTTACTATTCCCTCTTATCTTACATTCCGTGTTTTTAACGTAATTAGAATATAACAGCTTACTCAACAAATTATGATTTGATTGTTTGTACCTGACATGCGCAGCTTTTTTCTTTTTAATTAATAAAATTATGTCGTTGTTTAACCATATTGGATATTTTCCTCCGAAGTGAGCCTTCTTTTTTGAACAAACAAGTCAATTGCAATATACAATAGTGAGTAAAAAACATCAACAGCAGAGGTAACAGTGTGTCGTATGAAGCAATCAACCCATGTAACAGAATATATAAAATTGTTAATCTCTGTATAATCCGCATTGTTAAAGTCATAGTAAAAGAGATCAGAATAGGCAAAATTATTAATTTTCTCAAAAATTACTGATAAAGTGTAACCAATATGGTGACTCCTATTTTTACTAAGTAGATCCGTGGCCGCTTCAACCGAAATTTAACTATTGTTACTAAAAATCAGATCAAGAAATACATTGTTTTCGTTTGGAATATTATTAATTTGTTAGAGGTTTAGAAACGCAAAAGAATCAATAAGAACTTGAGCTTCAACACTTGATCGTATTTACAATTTCATCCAAGGCGTTACAATGATATTCGTACTTGTCAATTCAAGAGCACGGGGGGATTTACACAGCACCCACTATATAATTTTTATTATTAATGTTTAAGTTTACAAAAACATGATCGACACTTATTACCGATACTGGGATTAAAGAACATTTAAATATTTTTTAATTAACTAATGACTTGGTGTGTAAATCCTAACGCTGAAGCATGCTCTTTTTATATTTGGCAAGGATCCTCATCCAATAATGCTTCCAATTCAGCGTCTTCGAAGGTTTTTGGCCTTCCTTCACGCGAACGGTCATCAATATCGGCACGTTGTTTCACTTAGAGCAGCATCTCTATGAACTGTTTGGAGTTCCTGACGCATTTTCACTCAACCAAAAGTTGTGTATACTAAAACACTTGCGACCTTGCGTTTTTTTTATTTTGTCTATAAACTATTCGAGTAAAAAATTCTTGTTTAACTTATATGGTCATATATCCCTTTCAAAATGGCGATTGGAGGGGGCCATGTCTGGCGTCTAAGCTTGTGTGATAGGAAAGGTATCGGCATTTTCCGTAATCTTAAACATAGAATTAAGTATTTATAAAGAATCTACATTAAATACTACGGAAACTGAAGTTTTGATTTTTGCCTACGTTCGAAAAAAAAAACAATTTATAATATTTTGCAACGAAAATGGTTCAGTTTTGAGTTGAAAAGTGTGAAGAACAAAATACTAAAAGCGCAAATTGATTCGTTGTGATTCGTTCGATAGAAAAAACCTTTCCGGTCAGCGGGCAAAAAGTGCTTTTGAGAAAAACGTGTTTAAAGTTTCGAGACAAGTTTAAACCGTATTTTCAAATTTAGTCTGCGATACCAGCTCAGTAGAGGATTCCTTCCTATTTTTCAAAGAAATCATGCTGCACATGCAGGTCATAATGTCGTTCCATCCTGCTTCAGTGCTTCTGAAGTTTTGCGTAATTCGCACGTTCTGTGTTGAACCTCACCAAGTACCCCTTCGCTTTCAAGCCGATTTCGATCGCCAGGATTTCCATTACTTTCAAAATAGAGGCGAATCCTTCATTTAATAAAGAATGGCGAGGAAAATTGATATGCTCATTGTTTTTGCTTTGCAATTGAGGTGCGCAAGCATTGAAGCTTCGTTTGAATTTTGGGTATTACCACCTACTAAAAAGGTCTCCTTTTGATAAGGCCTTACCCATTATGGACTCTTCCAAGAAATTACATTCGTCGGTAAGTCAATTTTCGGTGCACTGCACTGATGGCTTTCACGAGCGAAAAACCGACCAACGAATTCGCCAAAAGTAGTTTGGAGTATTAAACTACACATTATAAAGTATCGAAAAAATTAGAAATTAAAAAATCGATATTTTGGATCCTCGGAACCCTTTACCAGAAATGCAGTACATTTTCTGGAAACAATAGAAGAAAATATAAAATATGACCCTAGATCTTTTTGATCTCATTTTAATTCCTTAAAATAAAACAAAAATTAAATTTCAGGAATTTTTACAAGTAAGTGAAATAATGACGCCATCAATGCAGCTAATACTATTGTGAATCATTTGTTTGCCTAACAGCAAGATTAAAGATAGCAGAAACGTATAATATTGCTTCAGAAATAACTACATATTATTAGGAGAATACATAAATCCCAAACGTATTACACTTCACGAATTAATTGTATTACTTCACCACATTAACGACAGTTAAATTACAAACATATCCGACTATGACTTTTGATATAGACAGTTAATAATAATCATACCTTTTTCACGGCAAGGACATAAGTACAAAAATAGTCTATCTTCACTAGTAATGAACCATACTCCAAATGTGAGCGTACAAGCTATATACAAGGTGGCCAAAAAAGGTGTGATAATGTTCAAGTAAAGTGGTTCATTGATTAATTTCAAGAAGAAAATTTAAACAAAAATACATTGTATTGTGGCTTATAAACTCACGACCCAATTTAAAAGAATGTAAATTGGACAACAGTGGATCAAACAAGTGTTTAATTTAATAATAATCATAAATGTTACAAATGTAAAAAATCATATTTTAAGTATACATCAAAAATGAAAGAATAAAGTAAATGTTCAGAATGATAACAATCAAATGTCGAGGATAAAATAAACTTATATTCCAATGTATTATCAGCCAAACCTCACACTTTTGGCATTAACATAGATCCTGGGATGCAAAACATGCCCTAATCAGACTTACATTTGTGTTATTGAAAATTGTGATAACATATTCATTTAACACTTGGAGAAAGTCTAAGGTTGGATATAAATTTCAAATTGTCATTTGATAAAAGAATGTTTACATATGGAAGTGTAAAATTTTAAACAAAATACTGTTTACTAAACATTTTATTAAAATTCTTATATACATGCACAATTATTAGTTAATGTGAAATTTCTGAAAATCTTCTATTTCATCGTCGGTGCTAATATGAAAGCAATAAATTAAAAATTTGAGTTATATGTATTATATACTATGTTTTCAATGTTTCTAGAAGCTGCGCTTTTGTGTAGTTGTCCTCGTAAAATAAATATTTTTTGTATAAATAATCAGATGTTTCTGATTTTTTTTACTGGACGTAGTCGATGCCTTATCAAATCGACTATGGAATGATGCATTGTACGGACTTTTTCGCCAAATTCGAAATAAATTTATTTTCGAACCAATTTTCAAATAAAACAGCAGTCATTACGTCATGATAATCGAGGTGGCATTAAGAGATCTACTTTCCCGATAGAAATAAACAATCGCTTACCCATCCGTTTTCTTTGCAGCAATGTAAAATTGTTATTCGTTTTCCTCTAGATGGAGGAACTTTCATGATACTATTATCTGTTCGGTCTGACCACATTTTTTCTTTTTGAAGTATCATGTGTATTTTTTTAAAATGTTCTATAAACAATCTTATCGCCATTTTTTTTTAATTTTCCCATTCCATTAGATACTTCCTTTTATATATAGTGGTTAATCTAAATCCATTTCCATTCCTCTCAAAATATTATTAATAATTTTTAATGTAGGTATTCTTTTAGCATTTATTACTTCATAAGTAATTTTTCTAATTTTGTTGAATACTTTAGGAATAGTTTAGAAGATTTGTTATTTGGTCGGTAGGATTTTTTATGTTGCTAATTAATCTTGCAGAAACATTAGTTAAAAGTTCTGCTATTTTCAAAAAATTCGTCACTGGTAGAACATCTTTAAAACCTCAATATATGTCCCTTATAATGTGATTCACGTCGGGTGAAAAATTATTATGTTTTTCCTAGTTATTTCGTTTACGAGGTTTTTATAACCGTAATAAAAACTTTTATGAGATCAAGATCCTATAATTAAAATTCTAAAGCATTGTTCAGAGATAGCTAGTCAAGAGTGCATTATTTAAACCATTTAAACATTCCCATTTTTTATCTTCAACAATTGAAAACAATGTATTCATGAAAATTATTCAATTTTTTGGTAAATATAATCACTGCTTTAACGACAATATTCGTTTTGGCATCTCTATAATTGATTAAAACCTTTTTTTTAATTTGGCTGGGGAAAACAATTAGAGATATCGGCATTAAAATTATTATATTTGTATGTGCTAAAAATATTTTGGTGAAAACTGAAAGAAAAAAGCATATAGAAAACAATAAAACGAGAAATAGGCATATAAAAGGCATTAAATTAGAAAAAATTATAACACTTTTTAGTAGTGCTTATCAATATTTTTTTAAATTTAAATTCTACAAATAACATATTTTCTTTACGTGATATTTATGTAAGGAGTAGCATATTTCAAAATATTTTCTTTATTTTATACATTTCAAAATAACTACAATTTATTCATCAAAATTTTTGAGCACTAAATGTTAGTCTAAACCTGTGTTTACCAACCGTTTTATTATCCACTTTAAATATTTAAATTAAACAGAAACATAATTCAAATGGTTCACGATGCAGTAGGAATTTTAAAATACGTATTGGTGATTATTATGATCGATGATAATATATTTTTGAACAAAATTGAAGTTGGAAATTCATTTCGACATTTTCAGTTGGTAAACTCCTATTCGCTTGCCAACTACCATACATCCAGGTTATACTCACTGATGTCTATTCACACTTCGCTTTCCTGTTTTTCCACCTCTCTTAGTCTTGCAGTCTCATCCACGCAGCTACATTTACTCCATATCCCAACCACTCGTTTGCCAAGTCTGTGCCGCTCTATCACACATTTTATTTCGATCCATTCTTCATTCATTCTTCTTCCCCTCCATCAACGTTGTTCATATCTCCTTAACTAATATCTAAGCCTCAACACAACAATACAACATAATTTCATACTTAATTACTTTTTCCACAGCCTCTTCATACATCTTCCATATATTTGTTTTCTATAGCAGGATGTCGACCGTTCCAATAATTGCTTCAGGACTCTACCCTGTTCTTTCTCGCTCCATTAATTCTCGTTCATTCCCCAAACTTCCACACTATACATCAAAAAGGGCTTCACACACGCATCCCATATTTTGTGTGCGAAATAGAAATGCTAAACCATTTACCCCACTTCTCTCTCACATTAGGTGTGTTTTGTATAACCCGTGTTTTTGAAAATGAAGTCCAAGTACTTGAAACCTTCCACTTCTCCCTTCCATCACAATTCACACACTTTCTCTTCCGAAAATGTATCCACGTTGTCCTCTTCGCGTTCATACACAATCCGCGTTTTTTCCATATACATTTCCACTCTCAGCAACATCTCTTTCATTCCTCCCTCATCTCTTACCACTACTTTACTTTTCCCGCACACTACGCCACCCGTTTGCTCTTTTTTCTGTATCTCATCCATTTCAATATACACAATAAAGGGGGATAAGCGGGCATCACTTTCTTACTCCCATCCAAAAAAAGTTCAGAGACTTTTTATATATTTTTCTCATACAACTTTCTCACCAATTCCAGCGTTTTATTGCTCACACCTCTCCTCTATAAGCACTTAATCAATCATTTTCTCGGAACTCTATCATACGCCGCTTTGAAGTCAAGAAACACCGCATACATACTACCCTTCTCACCTAACACTCTCTCAACCATTTTAACTAACGTAAATATCTGCTCTTTTGTTTCCCTCCCTTTCGTAAATCCGTCTCTGGTAGAAGCCTGTTCTCCTCTACTTCATTTCCTAAACGGTTTTTTTTTTACTGCGGTCATCTTTTTTTACCATCTTTCCAATTCTCCTCTCCACATCTTATTGAAAACCTCTCTAAACCTCTTTCCTTCTTTTCCTATCATCTACGACATTTTCCCCTTTGATTCAATCTTCTCCTCACCTGTAAAGTCCTTAACTTCCGCCACATTTTCTCGTTCTTTCACTCCTGAAGATTCTCTACTCCTTTCTTAAAATTTTCCCGTCCATTCTTTTCAAGCAACATATATATGCTCCATCGAATCCCCTTTCTTTAAGAAAGCCTACATTTCCGTTTCATTATTACTGCTTCTCATATCTCCGCATTATATATCTTGTTCTCGCCAATGATACTGTTCAACTGTTATCTTTTGAAATTATTAAAATACCTACAAAGCTCCAATCGGATTACCAAAAGCGATTAACAGCCAGTCCGTTTCGCGAGAAAGGATAATCTTTTCTTTATCGTTTCTCGTGAAACTCAAGTGCCGAAATTTTGGTAATCCGAAAGGTGCAAATCGGTAATCGTGCAACAAAGTACAGCTTCCATCCCCTGTGAAGAAATCAGAAAATAAAGTAGGAGGAATGAACCTCCAGAATCAGAGAGCAATCACCATCTGGTCTACCTGCCTCTCCGTTAACGTCGTTCACCTGGACTGTTATTGTTTTCACCACAATTGTTTTTGTTTTTGTTTTTAAACGTACACATATTTTTATTTATTTACTTTTTTGTAAATATATTGTGTATAAAGTGGGCCGGTTGTTGCTCAGCTAGGTTCTATTAAAGGAGTACCTTCGCTCCTTTAACAAGAGAAAACCGGCTCCATGAAATGAGTTTATCCCAGAAGATGAGCTGTGGAGTTCTCGATAAGCCTGTGTTTCGGTTTATTATTTTAAAATATATATATATATATATATATATATATATATATATATTATTTAATAAAAAAAATGAAAATTTTATTTTTGTGGTCGGCGAACATTTAGCCGGTAACAACACGGTACTCTCTTCTCCCCTGCCTTCTATTCACCATCTAACCGTCTTTTTAACTTCCCTCTTCGCAACATCAAATCACATATAACACGTTTCATCCTTCCTTCTCACTTTACTTCCGTACCCCACAATGACGTCTTCCAACAATTCCATAGTTCCCACTTCATTACAGTTTTTCTTCTCCAAGCGATTGCCCTTTATATCCTTTCTGTTCGACATAGTTATTTTTTTTTCTAATAATCCCTGTTGTCCCAGGTATGTTTTATTTCTTCGAATTTATCCAATATTGGCCAATTGTATTGATAGATGAATTATTATAAGTAGTAGTAATAGTAAACGAGTAAAAAAAATCTATTTTAAACGATGCGCGCAAATCTTCTTCAGTATTCGCACTTAATAGGTAATTCAAACAATAAATTACTCCACTTTGCAAAACTTTTTTATAATTATACTTCGTCATAATTAAATTCTCCACATTAAACAAATTCAAACAAAAAAATCATTAATCATTCATCTAATATTAGCATTCATTTAAATGTTTTTTCTCTTCGTGTAATTAGCAATCCATTCATACGATTCTTGGATAATTGAGCGCCGGCTGTGATTGAAATGCGGGGCCACGGCGAGGCTCTTAACCCACGCTCGCACTTTGTTGTTGTTTTTAGAAACCAGTGATCTCACCGTAACGCCAATAATTTCATATTTAAATTACGACACGGCGCGTGTACGAACAGAAATGTCAAAAAGTCAAAAGAACAAATGTATATTTTATTATTTTTCTCAGAAAATCGTGATTAATGCAAATCTGTATTTATTAAATTAAAGATTATAAATAGAATATAATTTAATAATAATATTTTAGATGTTAGACTTGCATCTAAAATTAATAAAAAGGAATTTTATTAAAAATATAAAAAATAGAAGCAAAGTGTTTCTTTCAGAATTAAGAAGGTCATATGAAAATGACAATTAAATTACTAATTAGTGTTAATTTTATTTGGAATGGAAATTCGCCATTAATTCATTTTTTGTGTGATTATAAAAATATTTGTTTCTTAGTTGTTTAGAATGAATGCGAATTCATTTTTGGTTTTAATAATTATTCTTAATCTAAATGCCAAACTATATACAGTTTATAAATCTGCTTTAAGAGTTCAGCTAATCTTATTTTCATAACTAGAACTTTCTTGATAATCAACTCATTTCGAGATTTATAAAAAGTGGTTTGTCCAAATTCATTTTCATTTCTTGTAAATATTTTGAGTATGGATAAGATTGATTAACACCAGCATGGTTTGTATTTACAAATTGCTTGGCAGTATAAGTAATATTAAATTATATAATGTATTCAATATTTTACATTTTATAATAACAATAGTTTGAAATTATTGGATTAATCATTAAGTTCTGTAAATAATGTTTTCCATAAATTTACACAATAGAAAGATTATGTAGACATACAATAAAATATACAAAAAGCATTAACGTAAAAAAAACATTGATAATATTCGCAGTTAAATCTGCATGCAGAAATTATAATATATACAGTTTACTATTAGTTTAAGTAAAATAGAGAAAATAAATAAGTATTTAAAACCTATTATTAAATGAAAAAATCTTACTCATTAAAACAGTTGTAATTTCTAGTAATATGTGATTTAATATGAATATTTTATTGGAGATACGTATTCCAATTTTAACATTTTGATTGTTGAAGAAGCGGTAGTACTGACATGACAGGAAAAAACTAGACTATGAGTTGAACAGTACTCCTATATTTAATTATATCAGATATGCCAATTGAAGATCCTTAAATAGACGGTTTGCAATAATTTTAATGAAAATATTATTATATTATGCGTTACTACTCTTCCAAATGTTTCAATTTCATGTGCTATTTATAATTCTTCCTATTGCGATTTAATACTTGTAGAAGGCCTAAACAGATTTTATTATGACATTTTTATAAATCATTTTATTGTTTGTCAAACTTGTGACACCATGCTTTCGTTTGGCTAATTTTTTTTTTTTTTTTTGAACAACCATTCATATTATTATGCTATTGCTTATTATCCATCCATATCCGCAGGCTCGAAGAAATCAAATAAATGTACTACGTTACTATAATTCTAAGTTCATCAAATTCATTAGTTTACACGGATTATATACCCTTTTTTATTTTCAAATAAACAAAACAAAAATATAAAAAAAATGACATATCATAATTTGTTTCTTGTAATTTGTTCCGTCAATGTCCATTATAGCACACCAACAGTAATCTCCAAACATACCTTTGTTCTAAAAACCTTGCCGTTAAAAAAAACGTCAGATCCTCATGGAAACGCTCACCCTGCTCGTTCCTTATGCTGCCTAGGTTTTCAGAGAAAAGTTCAAACGCAAGTGAAGGAAATGTATTTTAAGAAATATATTTACGCATTTTTTAATAATTTTAATTTTAATTTTTTTTTAATTAATATATTTTTTTAAATTTTTTTCAATTACATAATGGAAATTTACTGTTGCATAGCATTAACATACTGTATAACGGAACTTTTTTATTGAAAAAAAAAAAAAAAATGCTACGAACAAAACCTGCAACTTTAATATAATCGATAAGTTTAACTTTTAAACATTATTAGTTAATATTACAATATTTATTATGAATCTACCAATAGAATGAATAAAAACTCAGATGAAAATGAAGAACTTTAAATTTTTTCAGCTCCCGTCTTAGATAGCTTAGTTAGGACTTTGAAATTTTAGAGACTACTCGGATCCTAGGTCGTACTTTAAGAAAATATTTTTGATTATATAGGGTGTTCCAAAACAGAGTTTTTTTTAATTGCTTGATATACATTTTATTATTTTTTCCGTATGATTATCTTCACATCCCTAATTTTATTGAGGTCATATGTGTGAATAATCTTTGTTTTATTTTATTTAATTAAACTGTATATTTGTTAGATATAATAAATGAAAGACGTCGTCTTTCATTTATTATGATTAATATCATATCATATTAATATAATATGATATATAGCCACAATACAAGATCCCTTCAGCCGCCTTCATCAAGGCATTATACATGGAACACATTAATCTGATGAGGCTCGAAAAACCTAAATGGCTATCGTTAGTTATCCATACGCTAGATGTTGGCTGAACATTTTATTAAGGCGTTAGATACTTATGAGAATTGTTATTTTAAAATGATTACAAAATTATTGGTTTTTATTTTTAATGGTATTGAATACATAATAAGGTAAACATTACAAAAACCATTTAAATATATTATAATAATTTGAAAAAGTATAATTGTTGGACATATTTTATAGTAGCTGGATATATTATATGATGGCAATTGGACATTATATAACTTTAATATTTTAATTTTTGTATTTCAATTTTTATACATATTATATAGAAATTTCCAGTTTTTCTCTGTTTCTACGTGGAAAGTATTCATTACCTCATCTATTTCTACATTATGCCTACCAATATTACTCGAGTTTCGTGGTAACAGTTAAACAAAGAAATCTATCATTATCTTCTGGTATATGTGGTATGTATGATAGGGTCAGGCATCTGGAATAGTAATATTTCTTGCATATATCGCAACATATGCAAATATAACATTTTATCTTGGTCTGCTCATTTTTTTTAAGTTAATCGGCGTTTTATTTGTATTTACACCATACAGTATAGTTTATAGCATTTTTTATTTTATCCGTAATTTGACAGCATATATTTCCTGAAATTTATTATTTGTTATTGCGTATGATAATTTCTCGATATTCCTTATTTCCTTGCGTTTTGGAGAATCTGACAAAAAAGAATATTGGAAATAGGAACAGTATGTATAGTGTGGCAGAAAACCCATCGACCTCAACTCGAACCAGCCTGCGGAAAATACTACACAAACTTAATAATGACGACGATTTAGACGAAAAATCATCTTTTCGGATTAAGCGCATGTCCACATCGGCAGATATGTAAACAAGCGGAACTGCCGGATTTAAGGCATATTGCCATATGCAATAGTAAAGAGACCAATGCATCCATCAAGAGTCACAAGTTGGTGTGGATTTTCGAGTGGCCGCATAATTGGCCCATTTTTCTTCAAAAATAATGTTGGAAAAGCCGTCACCGTCCATGGCGATCGCTACAGTGCCATGTTGACCAACTTTTTGTGACCTCAAATCAACGCTATGGATGTGAACGACCTTTGGTTTCAACAATATGGCGCCACATGCCATACAAACTGACTTACGATCGAACTTTTGCGCACCAAGCTCGATAAGCGCATAATCAGCCGTTTTAGAGACGTCAATTGGCCGCCGCGCAGCTGCAATTTGACACCGTTGGACTTATTTCTTTGGTGTGCCGGTAAAGATCAATGTTATGCTGATAATCTAGAGACAATTCCAGCTTTGAAATACAACATTACAACTGCTTTGAGTGAGATAGGAGCCGGGGTGATGGAAAATGTCATTAATAATTTTGCCGTACGATGCTATCCTTTCGGCAAAATATAAGGCCAGCGGAGGAAGCCACTTGAACTAAATCGTTTTCCAGTCATAAATGGGACAGTTTCAACTTCACAATGTAAAAAAACAAATAAAAAACATCATCGCGAACTCATTTTATCTCATTTTCAAAATCGTACTAATCAATGGTTCACCTTTTAGTTCCAAAACTAATTAAATTATTTTTTTTAAATTTCGATTATTTTTTTTACTATTTCAATAAACCAATAAGTAAACAAAATCCTATAACTGTTTACATTTGTTTCATTTATTTCACGGCAATCTATGATTGTTATATAAAATTATTTATAATTTTGTGAAAACTAATATTTTTGAAATATACGATAAAAATGGACCCAATTATGTCAGTTTTGACTGTAGTTGTAATTAAAAAAATCGAAGTTTGAGGTTATAACTATGAAAATAAAAATGACAAATAAACTGTAATAATGTATACTATATCAGCATAAAATATTGCTTTGAGAAAGCCTTTATTATACTTTTCTATCTTTAATAACAATAAAGTTACAGGCTCCATCGAAAAATGACTCGTCGTCAACTTCCGGTTATAACCCCAAAACGGTTAAAGATAGATTTTCTTTCTTCGTCATTGTTTTTATCATTAAAAATTGGTCTGGGACCGCGGAAACGATTTTTTGATATCTCCTAAAATAAAAAGAAGTTGTCCATATGTGGCACTACCAAAATATACCACCCTGTATACATGTGATGTCAATTTTTCTGAACTAGTGTGTACCGAATTGTTTGCTTCTACAAGTTTTAGTAGAATCCCTAGCTTGAGACTCAAATATTTCATCATTAGCATCCCTTCTCAAATAAATATTGTCTTCAATTTCAATATTCTGATCTACAATTATTACGTTTGGATTATCTATTTCATCTTCTAACTATGATGACTATTTAGAATATGATTTTTGATTAATAGTAATTTTAGATTTGATTAGAATTTGATCTTGGCCATCCACTGTACTAGATTACTACTAGAACTCTTTGCTTAAATTGTCTTCCACAAACTGCGCTATTTTTGGGTTCCATGCTATATTATAAAATATCTGAAAATTTATCGCTGTGTTTTCTAACTCCCGTGTGTATATTTATTTTATTTATTTATTATTATTATTATTATTATTATTATTATTATTATTATTATTATTATTATTATTATTATTATTTTCGTATTTAGTTCCTAAACATTTGGAGTAGTCTGCAACATTCGGATCACAAGGGAATAGACCACAAACCTTGAATCCGTTCACCAAAATGTTCGGCCTTTAATAACATATTTTCTAATAAAGGTGCTTCGCTGACTAATACTGTCACTTCCTTATCGATGTTTGTACTGCTGCCTTTATAGGCTGAAAGACCTCTACATCGGCAGGCCACAGCACTCGAGTGCTATTTGGATAAAATGTTTAACTTCGATTTATAGTTTGTTGCAGAGTAGACTCAATTATTATATAAGATATGATTTATGTCCATCAACGACTAATGTTATTGGTAAAGTTATATTTTCCTTTATTAAATATGGGTGAAATACAACATGTAGAACGAGAAGCAGAAAACGTAAACATTGCTGTAACAGTCTTTTTTTGGTGAACCCTAATCTATTGTATACACATTTTTTTATTCCTTTTTAGTGCTAAAACTTTGCTGGTTGTTGCACATATTTGAAATCCATTCTCAACTCAGTTAAATACTATAGATGAATTTTCTATAACTTCCTCATAAATGTGTCGTTAAAAACATCTGTACACTCGAACACAAAAGCTTGGAACCGCCAAGCTGCGGAGTATACCTTGTCTAAAAGGGGCAATTACCAAAGTCGGAATTATAAGCCTTCCCGAGGAACCCCCTTGTCCCTATCTTGGATAGGGCTAACTGCATGCGACCCTGCTGCTTGTTGTCATTAAATGAGTAGTCGGGGTGGATCCTTAAAAACCCAATTGGGTCTATTCGCCCTTCGCGTCCACACGTGGGCTGGCCTCCGGCGGAAAGCGGTTTTCGACGATATGATGTCGATGCTGCACATAAGCGGTACTCTGCATGGTCGACACCGGAAGGTATATGACCTAATGCTAGGTAATGCTCGCGTGCGTTCGAAATAATGTCTTCCTTCTTTCTTGTAAATCCTTTTCTAGCCAAAGTCTCGATTCAATTAACTAAAGACATTTCTTCTGTTGATGTCAACATTGGAGACGAGCCTAGAATTTGCTTTTGATCAAGGTTTTTACAATGAGCCAATTTTGGCACACCATATTTTTTTGCACTGAAAGGAAGTGAGCTTATACCTTTCTTAAATTCTAAAATTGCCTTGATCATTATAGCATTATCATAATCTCTAATTTTTGGCATGATGAAATCTGTAATTATACTATAACTGTCTTTATTGGACTAATACCAACTTTAAATATAGAAACACAATTGAAGGCCTTTTCATTAAGGCACAAAATTATAGCTGACCTGTCTTTCACATCTTGTCCAATAACTGAAAATGAAGAAATATATATGTATATATATATACATGTATAGTTATTGGCCGTAATTTGTTTATTCAGTATATACGATTTAAAGATGAAAATTAGAGTGGAATGTATCTATAAAGCCTTTATAAGCGATTGTATTTTAGTATTGGTTACATTTCGATAAAATTAATATTATATGTTGTCACTTACCTAAATAATTTCAATAGAATTCTCTTTACACACTGTAGCACACCGCACCGCACAATTTATGCTAAGAAAAATAAATTCTAAGAAAAAATGCATCAGTACATGCCCTCTATGCACAGTGAATAATCGATGTTTCCCCGTTGGTTTAAAAAAAATAGGATCATATGAAGATAATTATTAAATAAGGCCTAAAATTCCCAACAATCATATTTTATGGATACATTAAATTGTGTACACTGTATAATTCATATCAATAACATTTGATTATTGGGAATGTTTGACCTTATTTCATAAGACATTATTTCATTTTTTATTTATTTTTAGACCAATAGCGGAAAACCGATGTTTTTTTTTTGTGGTATTACCGAACCGATTTTTATTAAAATGTTATTGTTATATAGAGGGTCATAAAGGCTCATTTTTTTGTGAAATCCTTTGCAATCAAAAATATTTTTCTGAAGTACATCCAAGGATCCAAGCAAAATTTCAAATATGTAATTAGTAACTGAACTATCGAAGACGGAAACTGGAACGCAGGACCATGTATACTACAAAAAAGAATATTAAATTTACAGCATTAATTTACATAGTAATGCTGTTCTATACGAGTATAATTATTCTAGCAATAAAGCTAATCAAAATACAGTTATTTCTATTTCCTGTTTATAATTTCTTCAGTCTGCTACGCTGTTTTCGAAAAACTTGAAATTGTAACAAAAAATATCCATGTGGAATTTTAATATATTTTTCGAGACAATTTATATGGATATTGAAAATATTTCTTCTCAGGTTTGGGGCGTAGCACTAAAATCGGGAATAAAGAACTTAATTAACAATTATTAAATAAAATACATATGCGGTATTCCTCAAATTGTTTCGATTATAAAAACATTCCATTAGCAGTAATTCTAATTCTACAATTTCGGTCTACTATCAGAATATAAGAAAATTAAGAATCAAGTTAAAATTTATATATTAGCAATATATATATTATTATTTCATCCTGAAATAATGGACGAGGAATTTTTTTATCGTCGCTATACAGTTTATCGTTTTATCGTGTAGATAGATTCCATTATAAAGGCAATAGATATATCGGGGGTGGTGTATCAATTAACATTAAGAATAATATGCTTTTATTCCAATTAACTACAGATAATCATTTGGAATTATAGCAGTTGAATTCACAGTTTATAGGAAAAACTATATTGTTTGGTGCTGTTGCATTCCTCCAAATTCCAACTCTGATATCTATGTTCTACACGTGAAGGCTATTGCGAGTCCACTCAGTGAAGTCATCATTGTAGGGGCTCTAACCTAACACATATCAAATGGATACCTGATGAAAAATGTATTGGTGTCCTTACAATAAACATCACGCAAGTTTCAGAAAAATCATTCATAGATGGTTTAAGTGCTCCGGGTTAACATCAACTTAAATTAATATGTAATCAATTTAATATTGTACCTGTGTATTGTATCTGTCGTTACTAGCACTAAAAACATATCAATATCAAAGTGTACCCGAATAATACCAAGCGATGTTTATCATCCTCCTTTTCTTATTGTAATATAAGTAACTAGTCTTAAAATCATTGACGTTATCGGTAATTTCAAGTATGATTTTAAACGTACGGATTACTGTAAAATTAATGCCTTTTTCTAGTCAGTATTAACTGATCAGTTATTTAATCCTAAATTGATGTAAATGATATATATATTGCCCATATTTTACTATATAATCTATTTTGCCATAGGTATGTATATACCTAAAATAGCTTTATAGAGTTCATCGCTTCCATTATGGTTCTCAAAAAATATTATCCAGGTTATACATAAAAAAAGTCTGCGCATAAAAAATGTAAAAATATGTTGCAATTAGATGATTACTATATATTAGCTAACATCGGATCAAAATGTAAGTCAGAAATCTTATCTCGTAATAAAACTTATATCAACAAAGTAGAAGTAATAAAATGAAATCGTTTTGCCACTTTTTACCACTTTTTGCCACTTTGTTAATAACAAAAACAAGTCTGATAACATTCCGACATCTATGGTTTATGATAATAAATCATTAATTACCGACAATGATGTTGCTAACTCATCCTCCTTCTATTTTACGACAGTATACAAACCATCGTCAATTCGTAACATTTCATGTAACTTTAACAGTCTTTTACAATTAAAAAAAAATGCAACCATCTCACATGTTGATATACAAAGCACAACTTTATCAATGAATCCACACTGTGGCGCAGGTCCTGACCGAGTTACAGCTTTATTTTTACAAAAATGCTGTGATGTCCTAGTTGCCCCTTTGTATTACATATTTTCTCTGTCGTCGAATACAGGCCTGTTTCCGGATATGTGGGAGGAATACGTGATACCTATTATTAAATCTAGATGTAAATCAAACGTTGAAAATTATAGTCCTATATACATCAACAATGGCGAAATTATTTGAAAACTTTATCTATACGCCACTTTTTGACAATATTAAATCTATCAATGTGGAACACCAGCATGTTTTTTTACAAGCAGGTCAACTCTAACAATGCTGAGGTTCGTGCCATGCAAAATAATGCTATACAAAATAATTTTGTTCAGTTTACGTAATTTAAATTAAGTAAAGTTGGCATGCATTTGTCACTGCAGGAAACAATGATATACCTAGGTTTTCATTACTTTACAAAAATCAAGTTGACTTAATACAATTAAGATTAATAAAATATCATGTATCACATGCGATGTAAATTATCCGATGGTGAAGTTTATCTACATAATACATCATTAAGTTTCCTAAAGAGGTGTCTAAAGGAGATGTAACTTTTTTGGCAATTGCAATTGTTATTTTGATAGTAATTTTGTTATGCATATTTCACGTCTTCGTTTTTTATATTTCATTATTTGTACTTTTTTGTAAAAAGAAATTCTCGTTAATTTCAAGGATGACCGTAATCCCTGTGCTTTCGTTGCACACTGCATTTTAATTTTCGAGGAACATAAAATTGAGGTGGAAAATATTTTCTTTTTTCGAAGTTTGAGGTAGAGCATTATAATCAGGAATAACGCATTTAATTTAAACATAATGAGCCCTAAATTCTTATGAAATTTTGTTGTAGTTTGCTCTATTAAAAAATAATATACTGGAATTACAATTTTATTAAACTAATTCGTAAGCACGATATATATTTACTATACTCATAATGCTTCACCAACTGCATCGTTATTTCTTTTTTATTGTCCTTGAAAGAATGCTTTCCTTTTACATTATAATGGCGCAATTATTGAATATTTAAAACAAGAAATACATAAGTATACCGAAAGGAATGGAAGCCATTCAAATCATTATCACGAATCGAAATTTGAAAAAAGCATGAATCATTCTCATTAACAAAAAAAAAACGAACAATAAAAAAAAATAGGCGTGATCTACAAATCAATCCACTAGATACATATCCTGTATGACTGCGCCGACCCATACAAACGATTTTAAATTCCACACTAGAATCAAACTGGTCCACCGTTCTGAGTCACTAGATCTGGAAAATCCGCGAAGGTCGATCCGGCTTCATACAGGGTGTGCGCATTCGCACCATCTTTGGCGCGTTCGAAGGAAAACAGCTCCGGGAAATATATCTCATTTCCGAATGCTCGTGTCTGCTCTTTCTTCTTTTATTTATTTTTGCAATTCTCTTGCGCACAAAAAATAACAACACGTCTCCGCGTTTGATTTACAAATGGTCATTGTATGATAATGAGGCGCTGGCGACTTATTCGTGTTCATTTCGCACGAGACGATCCCGGGTTTTCATACAAATATGGTTCCTGCGGTTTTTGTTTTTAATTGTTGCATAACGAATATTTATAGATTTTTAAGTGTGGATCAATTTGTCGCTGGCTTGTTGAACGTTATTGACTGCATGATTATAAATATTGATGGGTTGTTTGGCATTCGGAAATATTGATTGTATCCGGGGCGCCGCAAGGTGCAATAGTAAAAGTTATTATAAACAACCAATTAATCGAAATAAGTTATTATGAAACATCCATAGGTAAAATTGTCATAAAACTATACTTAGAATATTTTATTGAATACTTATTTCTTTCATTTGAAATGTTTTATAAAATAAGTATTAACAATTTAAAATTCAAATTGAATTCAGTCTATCGGAGGGTGTAGTTTTCTTTTTATTTAGCTAGTGTTGCTTTCCCTTAAGTTAGTAGTTATTTTTTTCCCATTAATTGCATAGTATGCAAGTGGGTTCATCTGTTACAATTCACATTTCTAATAGGTGTTTCCTAAGATGACAGTTTCCCATTATGAGTCTAGTAACCAGTTACATATTGTTTTCTACTGAGTAAAATTGCGTTAGTTTATGGAAAACTTACGAAGAGGTTATAATACGCACTGGTTAGTCGCAAACATTTTGACTTGCTCTACCTTAACCATTTTCTCCAATAAAACTCTAATGCTACAATTTGGGCTTACGTGATGAAAGCCCGTTCCAGCTTCGTTTTTCCTACATTAACCGTCTGTATACTAGATTAAAGTTCCAGGTGAGTGTCTGTTCTTCCACATTTTTTTTTTTTTCGTAATTAATTGCATATGGTTTGGCTAAAGATTCGTATCCAGTTATTTGGTCACCTTAGGTTCCATTTTTCAATGTGTATCTTATGGTCTCCAAGTCCCAAATATACGTAATCAATATGCGCCAAGTCTAACCTCTCTCTTGATTAGCAGATAAAGTGGTTGGAGGTAAGGTTTCCATCGCTGTAGTTGGAGTGGTATTCATAGCCCCAGTTATGCATAAACAAGCTAGTCGCTGTATTCTTGATAGAATTTCTTGTGCACCATGTCGTGTTTCTTCTTCTTTAGTACAACCGAGGCAACTTGCCATTATTGTTTTACCTTAGCTACTCCTCCTTGGCCTTAGCCGCACTAACATAGTTGTTGTATTGATGTCTTTATTATTCGCATTAATATTTTTTGTTCGTAAATTCTTTCAAATCCCTCACGACCGACATCACCATAAACAGGGTTCTCACATAGCTTTCCCACATTCACAGAATCTACATCTCATATACTCATTTCCCATCCACACTGTCCTACTTCTTTCCTCATTGCCACATCTGAATCGAGATAAGAGTCGTGCATCTTCTCGGGTTAAAACTGCGATATAACATAGAAATCCGCTGAGTAAATATATATCAACTAGATGCTTCTGAAGTTCCACTTCAAGACTTCTCTTGCCCTACTCTACTTTTATCGCTTTCAACCTTACCAACTAAGAAGTACGACCCAATTTTGTGATATAATTACCCGCATTAATTCATTTCCTTTCCTCTTATCCAATCTTAATAATCACATCAAATCAAATCATTTATTTGTGCCAAATAGTACATACATATATACTTTACACACGTCAGAAGAAAATACACAATGTGAAATGAGCAAGACAAAACACAACGCATTAAAATGAGTAAAAAATAAATAAAATATACAAAACAAAGTATAACACATTAAAATCGGTAGGTATACAGAACAATATACAACAAATAATAATAAAATTTGTATAAGGGACAATTTACAACAATTAATAATAGAATTGATATATAGGATACAATACAACAAATTATAATAAGTTAAACTGTAAAAGGGTAATCAAGAAAATCATTAAAGCTGTAGGGTACTATTTTCACGAGGAATGATTTTATGTGCACCCTGTATTCCATGTATGGCTTAGCTTTAGTTGTTAAGCTTAACTTATTATAAAATAATGGACCAAAATAGTTGTGACCATTTTCAGTTATTTTTAGCCTGAGTGGGGTTAAATTAATATCATCCTTGTTTCTAGTTGTGTATGCATGAGAATGGGTGGGATATTCAGTGATATTTTTTTTGACATGGAGTAAACACTCTAGAATATACAGTGCTGGTAATGTTAGAACTCTTAAAGTTTTATAGCTATCTCTGCAATCATCACGGAATTTTAGACCTGCGACTATTCTGATAGCTTTTCTTTGCAGTGCGAAAATTTTGTGCCTGGAAGCAGAGTGCCCCCATATCAAAATATAGCATAGATGACTTCGACGTAGCGCAAAATAAGCCATAAGTAGTACATGCAACGAGACTGAATTGTTCAAGTTGCGAAGGCAATAGATATTTTTTGATAATTTATTTGCCATGTTGTCACCATGCGTATCCCATTTTAAGGAGCTATTTAGATATAATCCAAGGAATTTTGTGGATGGTTCTAAATGAACATTGTGTCTATTTAATGTAAATAACATGGTCACCGTTTTAGCTTTATTGAGAGACAGTAAGTTACTTGCAAACCAATCGGATGCCTTCTTGTCGGCTAAGTTGTGAAATAACATGGCTTCGTTAAGACTACCGGAGTAATTTATGTGGGTAGTGTCATCCGCAAATAGTACCGTTTGGCAGGGTCCTAAATATCGTGGAAGATCGTTAATGTAAAGTAAAAACAGCCGAGGATGGAACTTTGTGGTACACCATATCGAAATAGGCAAGTAATTTGACTCATGCACATGCATACAAACTTTTTGTTTTCTATTATTAAGATACGATTGCATGAGTTTACAACTAAATTCGCTGAAATGGTATTTTGCCAGTTTCGCTATCAATAGATGATTTGGGACACAATCGAATGCTTTACTAAGGTCTATAAATGTAGCTAATCCGAATTTGCCACCTTTAAAGCATTCAACAGTTTTACTTACAAAACTTTGAATGGCAGCAGTTGTTGAGAGAGAACATTTTATTAATATTTAAGTATTCAGTTATTTGGTTCTTTATTATTATTTCAATAACTTTGGAAACTATAATATAATTATAACAAGCACACCACATTTCTTTTATTATTTTTTCCTGCCCTAACATATACATCTTTCTATCATATACCACTAATCTCTTCGTTGCCTCCCACTTAACATATATTCTTTGGCATTCCTGCAGTACCATATAAATCGGTACTGTTTTTTTTTTGGGGGGGGAGGGGGGATGTTCTGTGGAAGGGGAAGTCCAGTTACGGACAGAGTGTAGGACTCCTTCCAATCAGATATTAACTGGAAGCCTACCCACTAAAACCCCTTCCAATTTACCGACTTCGTGTGCTAAAGTCATTAGCCCGTCTCAAGTTTGAAACTATGCTCTCACTTATTTTCTTGTGTGAAACCCATTTATGGTTGTTACACTATAAACAGCACAATTACATAAATCCTAAACATAAATAAATAAGAAAAAGCTATAAATTAATAAAATAAAACTTAAAACCTAAACTGGATTAATTAAAACTTAAACCTACAACAAATTAAAACCTAAACCTAATATCGCAAAAGAGACGGCACACTCTTCATTTATTTTTTTTTTTCATATCTTTTTGTGTGTAAAATAATCAATTAATTTCTTTCATGACCACCCCCCCCCCCCTTCCTTCTCTACAATCGCAAGTCGCTTTCATTGATTATTTCCTTGCCACCTGACAGTGGCTATCAAACCTGTTTTTTTTTTTCTCGCGCCTCCACACCTCGTTTTCTTTCTCACTATCGCCTTTTTAATCGGCGCCCTTATGTGTTTTATTGTCTTTATCGGTTTAAAATTAACCCGTCTATATTATTATCGTACTTTTCATTTTCTCAATCTGCTCAACACCAGTACTGCTTTTTTTGACTCGCTTGTTTTCTATCTCCTGCCTCCCTACCCTAACTGGAATCGATCAGTGATCTAATCACTCCAACATTCCATTTTGAATAGCCCCTCATCCTTTATTTCTTCTCAAACCAATACGTAGTTAATTACTAAGCTGGTCCGATATATTCCAACTCTGTCCCTAATCCCCTTCTGTATAACCATTTAGAATTTTCGAACCCATCTCATCTGCCCATTTTCGTTTTTATTTTATCTTTAGATTGCCTATATTTTACCACTATTCCTTCATCATTAATATGTTTTATTTTCAAAATTCCCGTTCTGACGATCCAATTCCCACCCGCTGGGATTTTCATCCTTGTTCGGTTTTGCAGCATTAATCAGCAACTTAACAGGCAAAGTCATTGATTTTGCAATGAAAAAGTCTACGTGTACTTTTTGGAAAAGTAAGAAAAATGCCCAAAATTTTCAATATTTTCTCGAAGAACATTCAAAAGACTGTCAGCTACACTGGCTCAGCTGGCACACTGCAGGTGAAGGCGATGACTGAAATTTATTCCCAGGCTGAAGTACAATTCGGCGTGAAATAAGGTACTTATATTGGTGACGAAGATACGAAGACCCTCAAAGTCATTCTTGATTGAAGAATTACAAGTATCCCCCCGATTGCAGGTGGGATGCGCTACCACATACACATCAAATCTCATACAGTGCTTCAAATCTACCTATATTCAATTTATACAGACATTTGTGACGTCGTGGGTTCAAATCCCATCAGAGATGTTTCTTTTCCACTTTATGTTCAATTAAATTTAAATTATACCTCAATGTTGTACATTGAAAATGTCTACAATTCATAGATATAAATATAATTTAAAAGTAATAACAATTTAGTTTAAATAATTAGATTTATAAGACCCTTCGGCTACTATCCACCAATTCATTAACTCATGCATACATAACAGTTCATCTAGCTAGCATAGTTTTAATTTGCAAATCACCATAAATTCATACAGGGCAGAAAGACCTATGGCCAATAGCTCATGACAGACTAGTAACACAATTGTACATATTGTTATAATAAAGTTTGTAAAATTTTGTTGTCATATTGTGTGAATAAAGATGTTTGTATATATTTATTGATTTATATTGCATGGGGAGATAGTGGTGAGAGGGGTAAGGTATGAAATGAAGATGTGTGATTTAAAGGAAGGATATTATTAAAATGAATATGGGAAATATGTAGGGTGAAAGTAAGTGGTTATAGGGCGTTAGAACTGAAAAGAACACATGAAATAATTGATTTATCTTAAAGGTTTATGAAGAGATGGTTGCACATGGGAATAAATGTCGCAAAATGGAGTAGAATGAAATGGGTGAAAAAAAGGAGATAAACGTAAGAGAGGGATTAATTAAAAGGAGTGATTATAATAGCATGTTTGTGCGTTGGAAAATGGATGGAAGGTTGCCAAGATACCTAACCGACTGGAGGTATAGCAAGGAAGAAAATGGTATCTTAAAAGAGCCTGATGAGGTTCAGAAGACAGAAAAAAAAAGTATGGATAAGAGAAAGTAATATTATGTGTTTTCTGTATGAATGTGGGAAAATAAGTGGTGACATCTTGGAGAGAGTTTGTAGTTGAATAATTGGTGGATGGGAATAACAGAGTGTAAAAAAATAAAAGAGGTGTAAAAATTGTAATGCGTTTAGCGTGGAAAATGAAGTGGTAAGGGGGGGGGGTTTGTTTTCTATATAAAATGTAATGTTGAAAATGTATGTATTATGCCTATTATTTATGTTTGTTCACATTGAGTTTATTTAATTTTTTAGAAATTTGACCCCCTTAGTTGCAGAATTTGTCCAAAGAAAGCAGGCGATAACTGATATTTTTATAGGGAAAATTAGAAGAAAAGATCAACAAATTGTAATGTTTAAAATATTGAATTAAAATTCAATAAACAGTATGATTATATATTTATTAAAACTAAGAACATTCTCTTCATAATAGATTTACCTATTACTGACTTTGATTGCCTGTGACACATATACTGATAAATTTTATATCATATATCTTAAATGGACTGTTCAAAGAGAACATAAGTCGTAAATTTCTCTAACACTAGTGACTAATTAATTACATAAAAACATGAAAAATAATATTGCACATACCCAAGAGCCCTAGCAGAAACGTATCTTGTAACAATATTTTGTCAATATTTATATCTTGTATATACATTGAAACTGTTATTCAAACTGTATACAATATAGACACAATATTGAATGTCAAGAATGATAAAATAATAAAATTCAATCTAGACACAATAATGTCGAAATCTAGAATAAAATTAATGAATATTCAAACTGTGTACAATATAGACACAATATATTTTAAATATTGACACATTATTTATAATAATTATAGACACAATATTGTTTATGCCCTGAATAATAATAGTTTGTTCATTTGTAATAGGAACTCGTTGATTCTTAATGACAGATCGCACGCGCGATTTTCGTAACAAGTGTGGTTATGTGTGATAAATTGGATAGTTTGCTTATTTCTGAGGTGAGTATTTAAAAAATATAAATATAATTATGTGCTTGAATGTAATTAGTTTTATTAGTTAGAATAATAAGATAATGTAAAATAGCGATGACGGTCTACCATAACCTCAAAATTCAACCAATATTCAGATTATACTCTGCTATAATTTAAAATCAGCTATAACCGGTAAATAGGCGTTCAAGACTAATATGTAATAATTTGTATGTGTCTAGCGTTTGTTTTAATGTTGTGTTTTGGTTTTGTGTAAATACATTTTTTGAGTACACGAGTAAATCATGGTTTGTAGAACCCTGATTTCAAATTAATTATTAATATCAATATTAAGTTTATATTGACTTATTACTTTCCTTACTTTTGTTATTTTATGGTTACGTGCATTTTTGTTTAAATGAGTGAATAAAAAAAAACTGATCGATGGTGATCGAAGACTGATCAGTTTATGCAGACCCAAACCTGTGAGAACAAATTCATGAAAATGGTTACAAATAATTGCTTAATTTAATATAATAAAATATTTATTATGATAATATTGTTTTAGTTTTATTATAAATAATTAGGTAGTTACATTAAATAGAAATTATATTACATTATATTTATCAGGTAATTTAATACACAGTCCAGTTTTTCTTCTACAGTTTATCAATTCAGGCAACCTATAAATATAATTAACATTATTTTTATAAAAATCCCTAATATAAATTGAATATTGTTTGAATTACAAGTTGTAGATCAATATTGAAACATTATTGTACCAATTTGAATCAAGCTTGAAATACAAGATTGTTTCAATCTAGAAATTCGTTATTGAGTCAAGATTGTATCAACTTGACACAATCTCGAAATTTATCATTGAGTCAAGATTGTGTCTACAATATTGTATCAACTTGTCACAATATTGTATCAACTTGACACAATAATATGTCAATCTTGTATAAATATTTATTTTCAAGTTGTATTTAAATATTGTATCAACCTAGTGTCGTGTTCACATCCCAATATTGATACAAGATTGTAGAATTAAAATTCAATAATGTGTCAACATTGCTACAAGATGTAATTTCTACTAGGGATGTATCTATAAATATATATATATATATATAAACAATAAAAAGAGCTATATGTAATAAGTCAAATTTGCAAAAACAAATGATTGGTCAAAACACATCGCGTGTTATGGTCGAATAAAAAATTGGCAACTAACAATAAAGAAGGAAAGCAATATCATTATTATATATATGATTATGATGATGGATGTAAGAATTAATTGATCTAAAACCTATAGCAAATCTATTTAATATTTACGTTATTACATTAGTAAACCAAAATAAACAATTTATAAAAATAATAAAAATAGATGAAACTAAAACATAATACTACCAAAATGCTTTGATTTATTTTCATCTATTTTTATAAATTGTTTATTTTGCTTTACTAATGTAATAACGTATATATTAAATCGATTTGCAATAGGTTTTAGATCAATTAATTCTTACATAATATCATCATCATCATATATAAAATAATGATATTGCTTTCCTTCTTTATTGTTTGTTACCAATTTTTTATTCGACTACAACACGCGATGTGTATTTTGACCAATAATTTATTTTTGCAAATTTAATCATGGGGTCCATAGCATAAGTATTTAATTATTAAACCATTTTTAATTAATAATAACAGTCCATTTTATTTTAACAATTGATTTCGGGGGTATGTGGCCACTTATAATGGCTACAAATTATATTCATAATATACATGTCCTAAATACCACTAAAGTAACAAAGTTTAATTTTTTAAAGTTATTGGTATTAATCGGAAGAGTTTTTGAAATAATTTAAATTTTGTTAAAATATAACCTAATTCTGAAAATTCATTTTATTATGTTACACTGTAATATTAAAATTATGATATATGTCTCAATATGAGCGAAATTTTGAAACATTATCAGTAATTTTCCCCTTTTTCAACGCTGCAAAAAATACTTATATTCTTTGAAAAATATTAATTGAAACAACTACTTCCCGGGCCTATTTATATTCATTAATAAATAAAGCTTGACAGCACAGCTGTATTGATGAGAGATTGATCCACGTGTCTACAAATAAACTAATAATTACGATTTGCAGTATGTATTTGTAGTGGCATGCATTAACAGGCATGTATTGTTTAGTCCAATGTCTGGCGGGGTATAGGCTCATTAAGTAGTTGTACCAATAGATTTTTATTACACTTACAGAGTAAGTAATTTTTGCAGCGTCAAAAGGATAAGATCGAATCTTAGTGAACATTGCCAGAATATTTTTCTTATTTAATTTAAATTTAAATAGCTGTAAAAGTTAGAATCATCTCTTTTTTGATTTTTATTTTAAAATAATTTTTGGTTTTAATTTTAACGTATCTATTTAGTCCTATTATTCGTATAATATTCTTCCTAAATACTTAAAAATGACCCAGGTAATTTTCATATAAGATTTTTGTCTAATTAGTAACAATATATATATATATATATATATATATTATCGATGTATGATAATTTATTATTGTGTAATAACAGCAACACTTTAATTATTTCAGTAACGATTTCATTGAAACTAAATAATCATGATGAATAAATGTATTGGCGTGATATACAGTTATTTAAAAATAAACAACAACAATAAACCACCGTTTTAAGGCAACTGACATTTCATTAATAACAATAATCGTAAACGTATACACCGCGTGCGATCATTATGGAGATAATGACTGCATTGTTATTTATTAATTGATGTATACTTTATAGCCGACTTATTAATAAACTCGATAATTAATTGCTCGTTGCGGCAAATGTATCGTCCAGTTTTGAAAACGTGACTTCGTCAACCTCAGACGATTTGACTCACCGATAAACTTTTATAAGAAATTCTAATAAAAATTCACGCCGCTTCGTGCCTTTCTTTTGATTCTTGGAAATAATGCGTTCGTTCCTCCCAAGGATTTTTGGTGAAAAATATTTCGTAATTTTAAAAGGATACGTATATATAATAATAAATAATCTATTAATGTTGACGAGGTTACATTAATATAAAAATAATGGTGCTGGTGTATTCATCATAGTACTTTCCCCATTAACTTCATATGCGGATGTTATTTTCAATAATATGGGAAAACTGTGATTTGGCCACAATGCAAATAAATGTGTTTTTTTTTTTCAATATCTACTTTTATTTGGAATATTTTTCGATTAAATGAATATTAACGAACAAAAAAAAACATTAAAATAAATCGCGAAATACATGTTTGCAGATGACACGTGATTACGGAACGGCTTTTGGTCTTTGGATTGAATATTCTCGAATAAAAAATTGTTACATTATGGAATCTTTTATCGTTCAACGGCAAATATCCATTGTTTAGACCGATGTAATCCCAGGCCAAATTTCATTTGATATTTGTTCTTTTTTAAATGCATATTTTATGAACGTCAAAAGTTACAGTCGTCAAATAATTATTTTTTTTTTTATATTTTTATAAAATTTTTATAAATTAATTATTTTAAATGTAACCAAGAATATAAATTCGTTTTCTATTCGTTTAATTTAATTTTAGATTTTTTCTATCTTCTGTAATTGTTAAGAAGTACCATTAGTTGTTTCCATTATAGAGCGCACCTACATAGACATTTTTAAGAAATAGTCTAATTTGCTACCAGACCAGTTTATTTTACTTAAATTTCACGTTGGTCACTTTTCGCTCAGGAGTCTAAGAGTAGGAAAATGTTGTAAGGAAATTGTACCTGCGGCCACTAAACAATTTTTATTATTTATGTAATATTCAATATATTACATAAAACCTATTATATTTAAAGATACAATATTAAAATACTGCGTGTATTAGTACAAAATAAATCAGTACATTATTACTACGTAGCAGATTATGAACATATATATAATAAGAGCATATTATAATAGAGAATAACATAACATCTATATCAAAATAATGTGTGGAATATATAGGTTGTTCTAAATGAAGTGCACAAAGTTGCTAACTTTATTATTAGTTGAACTATAGAGTAGGTTAAAACAAAAGAACATCGAGTTTTCAAGATATTAAAAAATAAATAAATAAATTAAATGAAATATTTAAGGCAAATGTACATCCAAATGTAAAACAAATTGATGACATATAATTGCGATTCACATTAACACTTTCCTGAATTACTTCACAAAAGATTTGTCTCGGTTCCTGGTGAAATGGCATTGAAATTTATAAGGACGAAAACCGTACTCGATTTGCCATATTCCAAAGTAAGAAATCTTATACTTAGACGAGGATTGGCATTAGTATCTGCCAACAATAACTTTGATATTCGATATTAGTATTGTCCCGCTTATTGCTTTTTATGTTGCGATGTTCTAATAACAACCATAATGAAATCATTTTAAAACTATTATTAGAAATATTATTATTTGCCTGAATTTAAGTAACAAGGATTTACAAATTGAAAAACTATTTGCTGTATTGTCGAAACGGACGGAATGGAGCTCACTTTAAACCTAACATACATCTTTTCCTCGATGGAATACATTTTAGAAGGAATTTAATGACAGTTATCAAAATCTGAACATTTATTTATGTCAGGAAATGGCCAGCTGTGATTTTTTAATCATATTTTAAATCAAATAAATCTGAATTTTAAATAAAATAATAACATAATTTAATTAAAATTCTTTTTATATTTACTATGTTATTATAAACCCTCTACGTTGAAATTAGGAGCTACAATCTGCAAAAACTGTTTTTCCATTTTAATTGCTTATGTTCGGCATAAAAGTATTCACCCGGTATATATCGGGTAAATCTAATATGTTATTTTACATGCGTACCGTACAGTAATAGTCTAATTCCGACTCTCATATCCTAGAAGCCTCATGGAGAGGTGGTGAACCCCGGGAACCTAAGCAACCCAGCTTAAGAAGCGGTAGTCAACCCGTATGGACCTGACCCAGTCAAGGCTAACAAAGGCGAGGGTAATGGAGGAGGGGGTTTAACATAGAGCATAGTAAGAAAATACTCGTCAAATCAGCTACACAATGACCTCATAATCGGCTGACGAAACAGGGACAAGAGAACGGAAGTGCATTTAAAAATGAGTACATGGAATGTACGCACAATGCTCAAACCAGGAAAAATTCTGGAAATTGCAGAACAACTGGCCAAATACAAAATAGGTATCACAGCAATACAGCAGTTAAGATTGAAAGAAGAATAATGTATAGACAATTGATCTGACACAATATATTACAGTGGAAGCCCGGATAGACAAGGAGAAAAGAAGTGGGTTTTATTAGAAGTAGAGAAGCAAATAAAGCAGTACTAGGATTTACAGTAGCAAACGAAAGAATATGCATGATACGGCTAAAAGGAAAATTCCACATCACTGTAATATGCGCTTACCGAGGATGGAGAGGTAGATGAAAAAGAAAACTACAAAGGATCAGTGAAGGAGTATCAGAACATGACGCAATAATGGAAACGGGCGATTTTAACACTAAAATTGGATGGGAGGATGAGTACAGAAGTGTAGCGGGAGCGCACTCCTTACATGAACATATGGGCGAAAATGGCAAAAGGCTATGCCGATTGGCAGCTGCGCTTTAAATATCAGTAGCACATATTTCTCACACAAAAAGATTTATAAGGACACCTAAGTGATGCCAGGAAATATTGCTATTAACCGGATAGATCATGTGCTGGTCAATAAAGGAAGGGAAATAATGATCAATAATGATATTCAATTTCCAAACAAAATGAATATTTTTCTTGTAAATTAGAGGTGATAGAATAATAATTTTGTTTTTTTGTGTCATTTACTGGCCCTAATTGTTGTTAATTAATTAGTAATAGAATAGAATTTAAAAAAAATACTAGAAAAAATAAATAAACTATACAATACCTGAATTTTATAAGCATTTGATTTTGTCCGAATATATAGTTATTAGGGCTCGTAGACTCAAAACTTTCCTAAAAATAAACAATGAGTTTTAACTATTTAAGATGCTATGCTCTTTTATTATATTTATTACGTCATCTAAAGTAAAATATTCTAATAAGTTCACTGCGAAGTGTTTATTTCTATAATTGAAAGTTATATCGTATACGGCTTAGTAATATAGCGTGTTGTTGACACCATCTTTGCATTTGAGTTTCGGGATCTTAATAATAAGTAATGGCTTCCTTGTGTTACAGAGATGATTATCAATCCGCCTTTATTAAATTAGGAATATTTACCATGCCATGTTTATATGCAACGTAGTTCCTCGCATATGTGTACGATAACAAATACCTTTATTAGGCAAATAAAGAGTACCATTCATATGGCACAAGAGTTGGTAATAATATCCGTTTAACTTATAAACAACTAAGGTCTACTTTTTTAAAGCTAGTTATTTTTCAGCCTGGTATAAACTTTCATTAATGCTCGTGTAGTTATCTGGGGCGTTTCACTCGGTTGGCAATACTATTTGCTAGTGTGCCCGCGTGTTAAATTCTCACCATCTTGTTGACAGCCAAACATTCACCGAGTTTGTGTTAGAAAGGTTATTTAGATATGTAATTGTATACTTCCTTGACATTAATTATTTTAAAGTTTTAAATTAATTTTAACGGTTTGTTTTCTTTTATATACATTACACTTTAATATGTTTATGTAATTTTCCACTTTTAATTTGTTTGTGCGCCTCTCAACTTTTAACTTGTTTATATATTTTTGATACACAAATATGTTTTGTCTCGGTTGTTTAATGTTATTGATTATTATTGTTATTATTTTAACTAAATTCGACAAACCTCTTCTATTTTTGCTAGCCTTGTTAATCCTCTTCATACATGGCTTATATTTGAAATAAATATTGGATCTGTATAAAAATATTACGTTAATATGTAATATTTTTATTTTGCCAATAAATAATAATAATTATTATTATAATTATTAAAACATATTTAATTGTGTAAATTAATTATTTTCAAATATAAAATTTTATTTACTTTCAGATTCGTCGAGGTTGATTTACCCCTATGCTGTTTCAAACTAATATAATTACTAAAATGAAAGAAAATAGAGTTATATAATATTATTTTAAAAACGTTTGCAAAATTTAAAGTTATGCTTTTAAAGTTAAGTCTGTAACTTCACAAACTGTTGACAGCTTTGGGTTTACGTATCGGTGTAATTTTTGATATCTAATAATCGAAATACCGTACTATTTATCAAAAACAGTATCAACAGTTTTATAAGTTTTCAAAGTTACATGTTATCAATATTTGGAAAATTATGTGAGTAGTCTATGAGACTTTTACTAGATGATTCTAGTTGATGATGCTACAATGTTAGCGAAACAATTGTAGCAGTTTCTGTACAATTTTTTTATGAAAAAAAGATATTTTATATACACATAGTATATTGTGTGGTTAATTATTATTATTATTATTTTTATCTTTATTTACGGAATTTACCTATTTTACAAATATAAGAAAACACAATTAATTAAACATAAACATATGTAGCTCATGCTCATTAAATTACTAAATAGAACACAAATTAAGGCATTAAACAACATAATATGAGAATGGGATAATCTGAATTTGAAACAGTATCCCCTTACGGTTCAATATCTGAGGTTAAATTAATGTTGCTTATCTCTTATATCGGAATGCATACATAAATGGAATAAATATTATACATAGACAATGGTGTTTTAATAAACATTATATAATCAGAAGAATATTGCATCTTGGGTGTAAATAAAAATATCATAGTTATTATTAATAAGCACAAGTACAAAAATCTCAGTTGAAACTGAAATATCACTCCTAATTAAATAATATAGCATTTGTAAATAAACAACGATTTTCAACAAAGCAGAGTGATAGGTATTCTCTTTAACTCACTGTGCTAGGACTCATTTTCTGTGTTCTCGTTGTTGGGGACCAATAAAAAAATATGCACCTAGTGTTTCCACACTGTAGCCTAATCACTTAGTGTCTCCAGATAGAGGAAACGTCCTGGAACCTGAAGTATGCTGCTGAAAATTTATATTATATGCATATCCATCTTTGAGAATTATATTTTAATGAATTTCTACATTTTTTTATGGTTAAGTATATTAATTCTGGCTTCAAAGAGTTAATGAGTGAAAATTCGCTGCGTTGAACAAAATATTTAATATCTTTAGAACAAATAATTCCAATGTTTTACTAAACATATTTTTAATTCGTTCATTTTAATTGCTAAATTGCAGTTTATAAACTTCGATATAACATTAGATTTTATATACTGAGAACTAGAAAAATTGGGGACATTAAAATAACAAACAATTATAAACTCTATATAAAAAATTACTTGTTTTCGAATTCATTAAATACATATTCGTAGGCATAATGGTGTACTTTGTCGACGTATATGGGCAAGTTGTACATTTTCCCCATAATTAAGCTTTAATTATCGTAATGCACAGATAACATAAAAAATAATAAATATTTTCCAATGACATAGTTTTACGCGTTTCAAATTTAATATCAATTAAATATCAATTATTACCAAAGTAAACATTGTGTTTGTAACTCTAGGTTATAAATTCATTTGGTCCATCATTAAATCTTCTGGCGTCAAATGACGACCATGTTTAAATTTAATTAAACACTAAATTAAGCCAAGTTCAACGTGAGGTTTATTTGATTGCAACCAAGTCGACGAAATTGCGTATCCATAAACAAATCCAGGAAATCTAAATGCGAACCGTAACGTAACTACAATAAGCTGGAAATAAAATTAATTAATTTTCCTGTTCCTGTCTGCTCTTTAATTTATTTTATTTATTTAATTCATTAACAAAAAAATCTTTAATACATTATTAGTTTCCTGTTAATTGGCATTGTTGCGAATCGACCTTGAAGCTCTATTATGTGATTATTATAAATGCGAGTGTTAACTGAATTTATTAGTGGAGATAATGAGCTATTTTTTGCAAATTCTTTAGACATAATTCGACATGTATTTATTACGCTTAAAATAACAAATCATTTATAAACGCATAAGCAGTCACTTAGTATCTCGAAATTCGATTTTTAGTAAACGCACCAAGTTCATTTACTTTCATTGAAGTATATACACATAGTATAATTTAACAAGTGACAATCTAACCTGCGCACAGGTAATACCCATTTTGGAAGGTAAAGCGATTTTTGTTTTTTTTTTTGAAAAAGAAATTATATAAAATCCAATTAAACCAGTTTATTTGCATTTATCATCAATTTTTAATTTCGACTTCTCAAGCGTACTGACGGCCCGTGACACAGCATTTACGAGGACGGTTCCTGGCATTTGAAATAAAAAATCCAATTGCGTTAAGAATGAGTAAATGCTGTTATTGATCGTTAGAAAAAAAGCTTAAAAAGTACATTTTTGGTCTAAAAATCTGACTATGATCAGCTGTAAAAAATATATAATAGGCGAAATGCAAACGATCACCGATTTTAAAAATGTGGTTTCGAGAAAATCCAATCAATATGATTTTTTAAGAAATAATCTTAAATATTTTATTTTATTTTATTTTATTTTATTTTATTTTATTTTATTTTATTTTATTTTATTTTATTTTATTTTATTTTATTTTATTTTATTTTATTTTATTTTATTTTATTTTATTTTATTTTATTTTATTTTATTTTATTTTATTTTATTTTATTTTATTTTATTTTATTTTATTTTATTTTATTTTATTTTATTTTATTTTATTTTATTTTATTTTATTTTATTTTATTTTATTTTATTTTATTTTATTTTATTTTATTTTATTTTATTTTATTTTATTTTATTTTATTTTATTTTATTTTATTTTATTTTATTTTATTTTATTTTATTTTATTGTATTTTATTTTATTTTATTTTATTTTATTTTATTTTATTTTATTTTATTTTATTTTATTTTATTTTATTTTATTTTATTTTATTTTATTTTAGATGGCAAACCATATAATTTAATAAAATATTAATTAAGTATAAGAAAGTAGTCTTTAATATATATATATATATATCTTTATTCAGACTATATAGATAATTTTAACAATATAACAAAATAAATAATAACAATACATATAGGTGTTAGTCTGTCTGGGCTATCGACCAGAGGTCTTTCTGCCCTGTCGTGAATTTATGATGAAGTTAAAGAAAAATCTATGCTAGCTAGCTGAACTGTCCTGATGATTTGCGCAAATGAATTGATGAATGGTGATTGTAGGATGTTTGTATTTAGGAAGGATATTAGGGTTACGGGGAATACAGAATTTTGTAAGAAGGGGTAGATTATCAGAATTATTGGCAAATTTTTTACTTAAGGCTAATATACGCTGGGATATGGGTGGGATTTGGGTGGATTCATAAAGGTATTCATTGGAGGGATTGTGAAGTGGGTTGTTGGGATGCCTGAGTTTGGTAAGGATTCTTAGGGAGGATCTTTCGGCGACTTGGAGGTGATACATAGTGGAAGGAATGAGTTGAGTGAAGAGGATAGCACCGTAATCAAGCAGGGGCCGGCATATAGCTTTGTATATATGAGTGGCGGTTTTAATGGATATACCTTGTTGCTTGTACGTAAGAGATCTGAAATGCCGGGCCCTGTTTTGAATTTTAATTTTAGATGAAAGGATATGAGGTTTAAAGGAGAGTTTGGAGTCGAATAGAATGCCTAGGTATTTGCAGGTGTTTGAAGGAGAGACTAAGGTATTATTGATAGAAATTGTGGGAGACTGCGGTGTAATTTTGTGGAATGGGATAAAGAGTTTCGATTTAGCAGGATTAATTTTAATGCGCCATTTTGAGCACCAGGCTTGTATCGAGTCGAATGAAGTTTGTAGTGATCGTTGTGCTGCTTGTAGAGTGGGAGCATGAGTTATGAGAGCTGTGTCATCAGCGAAAAGTAAAGAATACTGGGATGGGTTAAAATATGTGGGGTCTGGATTGTATATATCATGGCAAAATATGTTATATAGGAGTGGGGATAAAGGAGAACCTTGAGGGACACCTTGTAAGATTGGAAATGAATGGGAGAGAGTTTATCGTATTCTTACTTGGCAGGATCTGTTGGAAAGGAAGTTATGTATAAGAATAATTAAGTGGCGCGGAATGTGTAGAAGGAAGCATTTGTAAAGGAGTCCAATATGCCAAACTGTATCAAACGCTTTTTGTACATCCAAAAATAGTACGGCTGATTGTTGACCTTCCAAATGTTTAGTTTGCATATTAGAAGTAAGGATGGATAAGGGAATTATTGTGGATCTTTTGGGAAGGAAGCCGAATTGGTATTCTGGGATATAATCAATCGAACACTTGAGGAGTTTTTGTTTAATGAGGGATTCAAAAAGTTTTCCGATGACAGGAAGAAGGGTAATAGGACGGTAGTTGGTCACTAGTGTGGGATCATTATCGGATTTCGGGATGCAAACAATTATTCCCTTTTTCCATTGGGGAGGGAAGTATTGGTGGAGTAGTCTTTAATTTTTATAAAAAAATGAAATTACTTTGCAAACAACCTAATGGATTACATTATAAGAATACAAATAATACTCATTAAAAGTCACATTTGAATTAAAGGTGTAATATAATAATAATATCTCAAATATAACCAACAAGGCATCAAGAATTTACACTTTGTGTGTCGTATACTAAAAATGGATGTAGATTATTTATGAACCTTGCATTTTTCTCTTATAAAATGTATCTGTTGCCCCGTTTATAAACTTTATCTTGGAACGCTTACAATCTGCCAAAAAAAGATTTTAAGGGTCATGGGTTATTAATTAAAAAGTGAGCATTTTTGTGTTAAATAAAGAACTATAATTAATACTTTGAATAAATCTTGTTTAGAAAGTCTCACAACTATTAGATATTTGTGCATTCCCCATGGGAAAACCGGGAAAATTAATTTTCAGGCCATTCTTGACGTCATTTCACACCATGTTCTAAATAAATATACGCGTAATATGTTATTTTATTAACTTTCATATAGTACTATTTTTGCGAATGAGAAATCCGTTACACGATTTGATATTGTCAATGTGTCTTAGGATTAAATAATATATATACAGGGTGTCTCAGCGTGCGCGCCGAGTGGCTTAACGGCTAAATGGTTTATTTTTTTCAAAATCGGCTTCCGCCGAAACCATATTTTAAAATTAGTTTCAAATACACAGGGTGTCCCATAAAAGCATGACGTATCATAGTTATATTTTTTTCTAATGGAATGGCCCATATTTTATATTTTTTCAGATACTACATCAATAATAAAGTTAACTTTCATCCTTTGTTCATATGCCTAAACCTAATAATTTTTGAAATATTTAAATATTTTTGGAAAAATTGACGTTTCGAAAAAAAATCATAACTTTCAAATGGGTGAATGAAAACAAAATAATTATCAAACTAAGTTTGATATTGATTACCGTGTAATTGAAACTAGTCACTAAAGTAAAATAAAAGTAGTATAAAAAAGTTTTATACTAAAAACTGTTTTCTTTATATAAAAATTGAAAATGTACTACGAAGTGAACGCCTCCAAGATCCAAGAAATGAAATTTTGTATCAGTATATTAGACTAATGGGTTAATATTTCAGACTATTAAAAGGAATTTAAAATCTTAAGATGTTTTGATAATTCAACGTATCTCCAGAAGCACGTTCAAGGTAAAATTTCGTGCTTATTTTAAATGGCATACCCTATATCTGATAAGTCTATGTTGTAGGAAATTTCACTGTCTTTCAGAAAGTATCAAGATATTATACACCTAAACCTAATAGTTTTCAAGATATATCCATTTTTGTTAATTTTTGTCATAATCATTATTATTTTAATATCGCAAGGTAACATAAAGCGCCATCTATTGCCCAATTTAATAATTATTATTGCCAGTTATTCTAATAGCCTTTTGTTTATAAGCAAATTTAATTGACACATTCGTAATATTAGTAACAATTGCAAAAAATGATTTTTCCCTTAGATGAAAGAATTAACATGATACTAATAATAACGGAACGTTATGAAAATGGTCTCTTAGTGTACAAAATAAAATGTATGATAGAAGGCATTCTAATAAGGAGATTGAGAGGAAGTTTTAAATATATTCAAAACTGTAGGCAGTGTGAAATATCTGAAAAAAACTAACTTGAATACAGTAACTTATAATAAGGAGACACAATTACAAGTTTAATTCCATTAAATATTTGTCAAAACAGGTGGTTGCAGCTCGATGGTGCGCCACCTAATTTTCCATTGACTCTTTGTCAATATTTCAATTGAATATTTAATAGGTGATAGATTGGAAGAGGAGGCCACTAAGCTTGGTCACCTAGATCCTCTGATTGGATCCCCATAGATTTATTTCTGTCAAATCAAATATACAGCACTCCTCCCACAACAATTGAAAACATGAAAGTCAGAATTAAGAATGCATTTAGATCAATTACATCTAATATGCTGAGAAATGTTAAAATATCATTTAAAATAAAATTGAATTATGCATTCGATGGTAGTATTTTTGAAAATTTATTATGAATTACTTTTAATACTATTTTATTGACTTATTTGTTGTTTTTCGTTATATTTGTTTTACAATTCTAACAAGTTTTTATCAAATAATTTACACATGTGTAAATAAATAATGCAATTAGTGTATTCACAATCAATTAGGTTAGTTTATTAATTTAGGAAGTATCTCGAAAATCATTTATTGGGTCAACTGACTTTATTTATAAATAATAACTAAACACTTGCCTTTTGGAATAATTGGCAATAATAAATATTAAATTGAACAATAGATGGCGCATTGTATCACCTTTCCATATTATGAATAATAAATATTATAATCTTCTTTATGTTGGTTGTTGGTTGTGGAGACTTAAATTATTTAAATAAAAATACAGAAAACCAATTCACACTTTTAATTACATTGATTGAGACTCTATCACATATTATAAGCATAAATTAGCAGCATTTAATTCAATGATTTATCGAGCCATTTTTTATCCAATCACAGAAGAAAATAAAAAAGCAGAAATTAATTTAATATATAATATAGCCAAAAAATTAAATTTTGAATCAGAAATAATAACAAAAATAATTAATAAATTTAAAAACAATTTTTTAATCAAAAATACTACAACTTTAACACCACTTTATGAACAGAATTCAAGTAAAAATTATTCAAATTAAATAATATTTTTAAAAAAATCAATTTAATACCTGCACCATATTCAAACACAAAATTAAAAATGTTATTAGGCAACACCTTTTTTAAAAATAATCCTTTAGAAAATTCTGGTATTTATTCAATAAAATGTAGCAATTGTACAAAATTATATGTTGGTCAAACTACTAGAAGTGTTTTAACTAGATTTAAAGAACATAATTACCATACTAAAAACTTTAATTCTGAAAAATCTGCTGTAGCTTTTCATTCAATAAATACGGGACATAAATTTTCGATTGAAAATGTTAAACTTCTTAAATTTTCACGTGAATCAAAATTATACATGTTGGATTCTATTGAAATGAAAAACACATAGATAATCTTTTAAATTTCGATACTAGTTCATTAAATAATCCACTTTTAGATCTTATTAATTCAAATATTAAATCTTTTAACTTTAAGAAAGCTGATTTTCCCAGAATGTACGATTTAATTTGTAATATAGATTGGCATAACTTATTACTTTGTACCGATGTTGACGCAGCATGCGAAATGTTTTATGGGGAACTCAATGGGATATTTAACTTATGTGTACCATTGACTCGTAAAGCATGTATTAGGTATCCTGTTTGGTTCTCACAAAATCTTAAATCCAAATTGAAAGAGAAAAAAAGGTACAAAAGATTAGCGCACAAGCATCCGTTGTCTCAATTTTACAAAAGACATCTCACGTTCCTACAAAATCAAGTTAGATCGCTGTCAAGACGAGATTTTGCAATTTACATTCAAAATAGTGAAAAATGTATTCGATCCACACCTAAACAGTTTTGGAGTTTTGTCAAAACATTGAAAAATAACTCTGCAGCACCGAAAATTATGAACTTTGATGGTCAAGTTTTAACAACAGGACAAGACATCGTCAATTCGTTTGCTACGTACTTCTCCAAGTCTTTTGTGAATAATTCTCAACCTAACACTAACAATATACTCACCGAGTCTTTACACAACTATTCTTTAAATATTCAAAACTTTGAGCAACATACCATTGAAACAGCGCTCTGTAGGCTAGGTAATAAATTAAACTCGGGTCCAGATGGCTTGCCAGCTCTCGTATTAAAAGACTGTCGACTCATATTGTCTGCGCCGCTAACACACATCTTCAATTTGTGCTTAAAATTTAACTACTTCCCAATTATTTGGAAAAAAACCCGTATTGTACCCGTCCATAAATCTGGCGACCGAAACTCAATTGGCAACTATCGGCCCATCGCCATTATCTCCAACCTGTCAAAATGCTTCGAATTTGCTTTAAACGACCACTTAACTAGCTTCATCAATCTCCATTTAGCTGACAATCAACATGGATTTAGGCCTAAGCGTTCTATGCTCACAAATCTGACATCTTTTACACAAAGTATATCTACTTGTCTTGATCGTCAAATGCAGGTCGATGTTATATATACAGATTTCTCTAAAGCTTTTGACAGGTTGAATCACAGTATATTACTTTCTAAGCTTTCCACTTTTGGGTTCTCCGCATCTTTATGTAACCTAATGAAAAGTTATCTGACTGAGAGGGAGTTATATGTTGAATTCAGTGGATTTAGGTCAAACGTCTTTTGCGCAACCTCGGGGGTCCCTCGGGGATCTGTTCTAGGTCCCTGTCTTTTTAATATATTCATAAATGATGTTACTCACATCATCCAAACAAGCTGTTTATTATTTGCAGATGACTTAAAAATTATCCATCCGATAAACTCTATAAATGATTGCATGTGTCTGCAAAATAATCTTAACAATTTATATTCTTGGTGTTCCACAAATCGTTTAGAGCTCAATATAAACAAATGCAAAATTATGTCATTTTCAAGGAAAAAATCTCTTATTTCATACGATTACGACATTAACAGTGTTGTTCTGGCAAGGGTTAGTCAATTTAAAGATCTGGGAATACTATTTGATAGCGCTTTAACATTTAAACCGCATATTGATAGTTTGGTTGCATCAGCTAACCGCAGCTTAGGGTTTATCTTTCGAAATACAAAGCTCTTTACATGTTCAAACGCCATTTTTTCGTTATATTATGCCTATGTTCGGTCTCGTCTTGAATATTGCTGTTGTATTTGGCATCCTATTTACTGCTCCTACTCCAATCAAATTGAAGCCATTCAAAAAAAGTTTATTAAATTCGTTTATTTTAAGGAGACAGGTACTTACCCTGATAACTCTGTAACTTATGCTCAACTACTTGATTTCTTTGGATTACAATCGTTGGAACATCGTCGGAAGGCTCACCTAATTACATATTTATTCAAAATCTTAAACAATATGGCGGATTGCAGCGAGATTCTAGCCTTAATAAAATTCCAAGTTCCACATTCAACTAGACAAACACGTCTTTTTCACTTAAGTATCCCCAACACAAACGTCTCGTTAAAATCGCCAATTTTCGCCATGTGTAATTTGCTTAACAATTTATTAACGGTTGACCCTATGTTTGATATTTTTAATATAATTACCCCAAAAAAGTGCTTTCATTACATTCTACAACTACTGCACGACTCCTAGCCTGTTAACAATAATGTTTTATTTATATTTGTTTACTATAATATATCTATGTCTACGCTAATTTTAAGTTTTTGTAATTTATGTACAATCAATAAACGTGTATGATGATTGTATTAAATAAATAAATAAATAAATAAATTTTAGCACATTATATATAATTATATTTAGATTAGTTTATAGTTAACATGATTTTTTAAATATTTTAATTTTATCAATATTGCGTTGTATACAATAACAACATATTTATATTTATAAAACTTCAACTACATAAGATGGAAACATAGTTTCCGAAATATATCTAGTGAAATAAAAAATAAGTAGGAGAAAGGACAAGTATTTTTATTTAAATAATAAATATTATGTCAAAAGTTAACGAAAATGGATATATCTTGAAAACTATTAGGTTTAGGTGTAAAATACTTTTATACTTTTTGAAAGACAATAAAATTCCCTACAAGACAGAGCTACTGCATATAGGCTGTGCCATTTAAAATAAGCACGAAATTCGACCTTGAATGTTATTCTGGAGTTACGTTAAATTATAAAAATATCTTAAGATTTTAAATTCCTGTAAATAGCCTAAAATATTTACCCTTTAATCTGATACAAAATTTCATTTGTTTTCATTCACCCAATTGAAAGTTATGATTTTTTTCGAAACGTCATTTTTTCCAAAAATATTTAAATATTTCAAAAATTATTAGGTTTCGACATATAAACATATTATGAAAGTTAACTTATTTTTAATGCAGAATCTGAAAAAAATATAAAATATGGGGTATGGTTTTATGGGACACCCTGTATATTTGAAACTAGTTTTAAAATATGGCCCTAATAGACCTACATACGTCTGCGAAAGCCGATTTTGAAAAAAATAAACCATTTAGTCGTAAAGCCACTCGGCGCGCACGCTGAGACACCCTGCATATATAATAACAATAATAATATTCCTTATTTTCCTTAATAAAAAAAATGCAATATATTTTAAGATAAACATTATTAATTGTATATTGCAAATCAATGGGCGATGTACAGTAAAACTGCTTGCTTTTACAATGAGGAGTAACTGTTTATAGCACAATCCAACTTAAAATAAATATTCATATTAAGATCATAAGTGGACCATAAAAAAATATTATATTAAGTAATAATTATTTGTTTGTGATGTTATGTTTAAGTTTTAATCTGTTTTAGGTTTAGGTTTTTTTTATTTGCTTTAGGATTAAGTTTTATTTTTAATGTTTATAATTTATGTATTAATTTTAGTTTAGGTTTTGTGTAATAGTGCTCTTTGTAGGACTCCAGTGTAGTGTTATTTAAAGCCCGTGGACCGTCTCTATTGTAATTTTAGCATTAAGAACCTATGGACAATGCGTGAGATCGGAAAATTATAACACTGAGAGGATACCTTCAACTTCTACTGCAACTTCAATAAATTCGCCAACAACAACATCAGCTGCAAGTGCTTTGCCGGCACTGCCAACAATAACTAAGGCTTGATTCCTTTGACAATGAATGACATGGACACCTGAGATGAACAGGAATGTCATGAATTCTTACTACACAGCCACAAAATTAGAAAAAAATATCAAACGGTTATAAAATGTATGTATGTACATATACTTTATGTGATTCGATATCCACACTTACCCGATACAGTTAGAGAATAACCCCAGATAGCAGACTCACGTCATCACAACGTCATATTTTGGTCATAAAACTGACCAATATGACAAATTGAATAACGTCATTTAACTCTTTAATAAACGTGGATAAGGCACATCTAAAATGACGTCAGTTGGCAACGTTTAAATGACGTTGCATAATGACCATTTATTAACATTATTTGAAGGTCAGTTTGTATAACGTCATAGCAATTTACTTAGTATGAAAGGTTTTCACTCACGTTTATATGAAGGTCATTAATGACACATTTCTGTCCATAATATGACATAGCTTTCAAATTGGGGTATGTGTACAATAAAAAGCCTTATTAATTAAACCTTATTATTAAAAGCCTTATAAAAATAAAAAAAATACGTTATTCAAAAAATGAACAAAATAAACGCTAATTAATAATAAAAATCTTACAAAAACGCGTGTACAGTTATAGTAGCAATAAATATTAAAAATAAACAATTATTAATATTAAAACGACTAGGTATTATTGGTATTAACGATTTAAATTACGAAGTAGTGTAAATGACAGAAATTTGTTGGAATATTTGATATAATCATATAAATATTTTAAATTGAGATAACTTATGGACTATAGTAATTTGTAAGTCATTTCATTCAAAAGGATATGTATATAAAGGTATATAATTGATAAATTATCAAGTCATTTATTATTTCATTTCAAACTTTTTTTGCAATTCGTTCATAAATCTGTCGATTTCCCATTACTTCTTTATATTCAATGATATGTGGTATATTGCAAAGTATTATATAAATGAGTATATGGCATGATTGTGAGAATAAAGTCTGAGATTGTACTCAATTTAGTAACAATACAAATAATTTAATTTAGAAAATTACATCATCCCACCAATAATCAGATGCTCTGAAATTCGGCCTATACCATGTTGTCTATGTGTTATTGATATCAAACAAGAAACCGTACTAATTTGCATCTATATTTTCACTTTTTTACTTTTTGAACGTTGCGGAACTTGCTACAACCAAATTTTAATTGCTGCAACTTCCGTAGAAGTGAACCCACATGATAGGTTTACAGATTCTTTTTGTCACAATTGTAGGCGCTGAGAAGCTATTGGTGCAAATTGGAAAACCGGAAGTTGTATTTATTCTTGGTATATTCACTTTTTGTCATAGCACTCTTAGTTTTTGTGATATTTGAGAAATGTTTTTTTTTTATCAGTAGGTTGTTTGCTAGATTTCGGCAAGTATTGAGAATATATAGAAATATTTTAATAAAACAAAATTTACGGGAGGAGAGTACTGTGGTCACGTGTCCAATATTTTTATTACTAGCAACATCTCTATCGCCAACATTTCTTTTTTTTTAGTTTTGATCTAGTTTAAAACATATTTTTAGATCCTTCTATAAAAATTGAAAGATGCCACTGCATTATCTACAATTTCCTTTAGAATCCTATCTGTTTTAGTAGCTGTAGCAATGTTATTTGTTCCACCTAATCCCAAATAATAAGTGATTTAGGCTGAACGATCAATGGTTGATAGCGATTTTATAACTAATAAAATAAATTGCATTGTATTTGACAATGTATAAATATCTCAATAAAGATGATTGTATATACAGGATGTCTCAGCATGCGCGCCGAATAGCTTTACAGCTAAATGTTTTTTTTTTAAATGGGCTTCCGCAGACCCACATTTTTTTTAATCTTTTTTCCTTTCTACCGTTATATTTCAAAATTAGTTTCAAGTATATATGGTGTCCCATAAAAGCATGTCGTATCATAGTTATATTTTTTTCTAATGGAATACCTCATATTTTATATATTTTTTTTTTCAGATTCCACATCAAAAATAAAATAAACTTTTCTAATATATTCATTTGCCTTAACCTAATAATTTTTGAAATATTTAAATATTTTTGGAAAAAAATGACGTTTCGAAAAAATCATAACTTTCAAATTGGTGAATGACAAATGAAATTTTGTATCAGAGTATTAAATTAATAGGTGAATAGTTTAGGTTATTTACAGGAATTTAAAATCTTAAGATGTTTTGATAATTCAACGTAACACCAGATACACATTCAAGATCGAATTTCGAGCTTATTTTAAATGGCACACCCTATATCTAATAACCCTAGGAAATGTTATTGTCTTTTTAAAAGTATAAAGGTATTTTACACGTAAACCTAATAGTTTTCAAGATATATCAATGTTTGTTAATTTTCGTCATAATATTTATTATTCATAATATGGAACGGTGATACAAAGCGCCATCAGTTGTTCAATTTAATATTTATTATTTACAATTATTCCAATAGACAAGTGTTTAACTTTTCTTAATAAATAAAGTCAGTTGATCCAACAAATGATTTTCGAGATATTTCCTAATTTAATACACTAATGTTATTGATGGTGAATATATTATTTGCATTAGTTATTTACACATATGTAATTTATTTGATAAAAACTTGTTAGAATTGTAAAACAAATATAACGAAAAACAAAAGATAAATTGGAATTAAAATTAAAGCATAATAAATTCAATTTTGATTTTAAATGATATATTAAAATTTCTCATTGTATTAGATGTAATTGATCTAAATGCATTCTTAATTATGTCTTTCATGTCTTCAATTGTTGTGGGAGAAGTGCCGTATATTTTATTTGGCAGAAGGAAATCCATGGGGATAAAAACAGAGGATCTATGCGACCAAGCTACGCGGCCTCCTCTTCCAATCTATCGCCTATTAAATATTCTATTTAAATATTGACGAACGGTCAATGAAAACTTAGATACTGAATCATCGAGCTGTGACCACCTGTTTTGGCGAATACTCAATGGAATTAAACTTGTAAATGTGTGTCATTATTAGTTACTGTATTTTTTTCTCAAATACTTCACACTGCCTACAGTTTTAAATGTATTTAAAACTTCCACTGCAGTCTTATTATTAGGATGTCTTGTATTAGAGAACGTTTTTTACACTAAAAGACCATTTTAATAACGTTCCATTATTATTATAATCATGATAATTCTTTTATTTAAGGAAAAAATATTTTTGCAATTGTTAGTAATAATACGAATGTGTCAATTACATTTTGTTTATAAACAAGAGCCTATTGGTATAACTGTCAATTATAGTTATTAAAATAGGCAATGACAATGTTACCTTGTCATTTTAAAGTAATAATGATTATGACAAAAATTAACAAAAATGGATATATCTTGTAATATTGTAATATATTATGTAAGTTAAAATAAGCACGAAATTTTAACATGAATGTGTTTTTGGGCATACGTTGAATTATGAAAACATCTTAAGTTTTAAAATTCCTCTTAATTGTCTAAAATATTTACCCATTAGTCAAATATACTGATACAAAATTTCATTTGTTTCATTCGCCCATTTGAAAGTTATGTTTTTTTGTCGAAACGTCCATTTTTCCAAAAATATTTAAATATTTCAAAAATTATTAGGTTTAGGCCTATGAACATATGCTGAAAGTAAACCTTAATTTTGATGTAGAATCTGAAAAAAAAAAAAATATTGGGTATTCCATTAGAAAAAATATAACTATGATACGCCATGCTTTTATGGGACACCCTGTATATTTGAAATTAATTTTAAAATATGGTTCTAATAGACTCACATACGCCTGCGAAAGGGCTTTTCTCTGAGTTAACAGAGAGTTGCCATTCGTTGGCCCATTCCTCGAAATTGTCGAGGGCTGTTTGGATTTTGGCTGTCAGTGACCGGAAGGTCGTAAACGAATATATCATAAAGCAAAGGGGGCAACACGGAACCTCGTGGTACACCCGCAGTCATTTTGCGAGGTGCAGATAGGGAAGATGCGTAGCGTACAGAGAACGTGCAGTTGCTGATAAAACTTTTAATCAGAATGATTACATAATGGGAAAAGTTAAGGCAGGCGAGATTAGTACTTCATGCCATACTCTGTTAAATGCTTCCGCAATATCGAGAAATACGGCCAGAGTGATGTGACCACGATCGAACCCGGTGATTATAAAATCAGTGGTTTGGTTAGTTGGTGGGTGGAGGTCAGGCCTTTGATAAAGCCGTGCTGGTGGTTAGGGATAATTCGGCGGTCATTTGTCCATTCACTAAGGCGGCAAGAATTATTTTCTCGAATAGTTTTCCGAGTGTGCAAAGGAGAGATATCGGCCTGTGATTCATTCGGCTGGAAAATAACCTGTAATATCATCAACGCCTACCTTGAGCGTTGATGATATTGCACAAGAAACTATTGCTTTCGAGGGGAGGTTTTTTAATCAAGTGTAGATTAAATTATCGTGGCCAGGCGCTAATCTCGCGTGGAGATGTAGATTTGAGGGAAAGGGGAAGTGGGCGTTCTAGTCGCTCCATTGCTTCCTCAACTTTGTCGAGAAGTTCGTCGCTTGTTGTAAGCGGATTCGGAGCAAACTATTGTTCTAGGCTTTCCGCGAACGCCTCGCCCTTGTCCTCCGAAAGGAAGACAAGTCCGTTGCGGCCGTGAATACCGGATCGATCGATCGTTTTTTGGAAAATCGCTTTGTGAGTTTTCAGATTTGGGGATGGTATTGGGAAGCTTCGTCGATTAGACGTATCAATTGGGCGTTTCTAAAAACGCGGACTTCTTCCTTAATTTCGTTTTGTAGGCGGTTTTTGGTGGCAGGACAGCGAGTTTGCTGCCATAATCAGAGGGTAGATACTGCTTTTTTTAGGCACAACTGGGGTTTTAGAAGCGCCGGTAAGAGCAGTTTGGATGGTGTGAGTGAGGAAATTAATTCCCTCATTTATTTGCTCTACGTTCCCAATTTTGGGAATTTTATCGAGCGAATCGAGCACGTTTTTGAAAAAATGTTGCCAGTTAGTGTTAGTAATTGTGCGGCCTTGTTTTGTTAGATCAGCACAAATATCCAGAAAAACGGGGTTGTGATCAAACTCGGAAATCGACCAAATCTCGAGATTGTTCTCAATCCTGTTGATAAGGAAGAAGTCGATAATGTCGGGGCGAGCACCATTAGAGTAGTAAAATGTTGGGGCAGTTTGACTTACTGCTCTGATGTTGGACGATAAAATTGTTTTTTTACGGCCTTTTCTGGTTGTGAGACGACTGTGCCAACTGGGATGCTTAGCATTAAAGTTACCTCCGATTACAGTGGGTACATCTTCGGGAAAGATGTTCTTGTAATTGTCGACTATTAGTTGTTTAGAAGGTGACTGGTACAAGCTCGTTACGCTAATTTTTTTCTTGAAAGGCGAATGATAATCGAAGTGTGTTCCAGATTCGTAGAATCTGGATTTGGACGGACAGAATGATCAATGCTATCCCGCACGTGGATAGCAGTACCTCGTAGAGTAGGGCTGTTTATAAACAGGCCACGACTGTCAGTAATGAGAGTTTAGCTTTTCTTTGTTACCGTTTTGCACTTCTCGGATAACTAAAATACAGGCTAATGAGTTTTACGGGAAACGATAAAGAAAAGATTATCCTATCTTTAGAAACGGATCGTCCCTTAATGGCTTTTGATAATCCGATTGGGGCTTTTCAGGTACAGTCGGTAAACGTGTGTTTAGGATAAACTCATTTTAATTATTAAAAAAATAAAATTTAACATTTTTTGTTGTGACCGGCAATAAAATGTTCACCGGCAATACTACCTTACCAAGCATAAAAGCAATACCCAAACTCGTGCAAGGAATAGTTACCAACTAAGCGCCAAAATGAGGTAGAGGGATGATAAATATTCATCAACTTCACAATAACAAATTACAAATACTGAGGCAATATTTCCGGCTAAAAAATACTTAGCTACATAAAACTGTAATAAAAGCAGACAACCACCTTACATCATTAAATGTAATATGCAAAACACCATATAATACTGATACATACATATTACAGTTAAATTAGATCCAAACCTCAACATCCAAAGTAAGTTTCCCGCGGCAGATTTATCCGAGATGCCATTAACGCCAGTTCCCACCCCTACAGATCTCGAGGTTTATGATTGATATAAATTGTCGCAAACCGTTTCTCCTTTCAATTTGGGGTGCAATAAAACTTAACTAAAATATGTTACCTTAATTGAATTCCGCTAACTTGACTAATTTGAAATTAAATTTCAAAGAAGTCGATTATTTAATTTTATAAATTACTATTGTTCAAAATAACTCTGAAACAAATAAAAATCGGACTTGATTATATGAGCTTATTCTGCTTATTTTAATTTCATACCGAATCACCGTGTATAATGAATGTGTACCTTCCATGATAAGTGCTTGTCCATTACAAGTCCTATGTATTTATGTTTATCTATCAGAATCATTTCTATGGAAGGGCATTGTGTGATTTATGAATCGTCATGTAGGCATTCAATTATGTGAAATGTTACACTTCCGGTCCAATGTTTATTTTCAGTGTTGTCATGTGCAATACATACGTCTTACTATATTAATTATTAGTACATTTATATTTTCATTAAACTTTTTGTAAAAATAAATTAAATTTTATATTACTAGCCCAGCAATAAATAATTTAAATAATTCTCATTGTTAACAAATATTTGTCCGCATTGTTTTTGTATGAATATATATATCCATACGTTTTTTTTTTCAAACTCTTGCAAATTAGCGCTATTATGTCTATTTCTAACGAAGCCAATTAATTAATCAAAATGCAAATAAATTACAAGAAGACAGGATTTTGATTTACATAAAGTAATAAATTACCATAACTATTCGCATTATTCCGAAGGATGTGGGATTTCCTACTTCATCCTGATATCTTTTTTTTTCGATAGGAAAGCCCGTGTTTTCTCCATGTTTGTGTTTTGATCGTGATACAAACGTTAATATTAATGATCTGTCGTGATAAAGTAATGTTAAATAAATGATTCGATTAACTGTTGATATTTTCTTTTAGTTTGTACACATGCAATATTTAATATGTCATTAGCCACCCATAATTTGTTTACACTTAAAATTAATTTAAAATAGATAAAGCTGTATTGAAACAGAGACATACAATTTATCAGATTTTACATATTTATTTTAATTTTACAAAATGTACATTTCCTTTATATACAAATAATTTTAGCATTGTTACTGAATTTAGCAATTATTAAAAAATATAAACATATTCGCAATAAAAATCACAATCATCATTTATTTACATATTTATGCACTGTATATCAATTCATAGTGGAAAGAAGTACTCACGCGATTCAAAACCTCGTTCTCATTATTTTACGTGAACCTCAATACTTTCTTTAATATGATTTGGAGTGTCCGATTTGGATCAAATATGCTCCTCTTTATTCTATAATTTGTAGCAATTTTAAGAGTAGCTTCATAATGCCTCTCTCATAAAAGTATTGTCGACTATTGTCAAAAAACTATAATCATTTATGAAATAAAACACAATTTGTTTTTAATAAGTTTCACAACTTTATTGTAGTAACACCGCTACAATTGTTTCGGTACCGATTGCCATCATCAGGTAAAATTAAACTAGCGCGTACAATATATATTACAGAAATTAGTGGGGGTTTAGGTTAACAATAATGGTTAATTACACAAAAAGTACAGTTAAGTGAAAAATACAAAAAAAATATAAGTTTAAATGAAGAGAATTATTTGCTTCAGTTTGATCATTTAATAGAACATTTTTTTTAGAAAAGATTTTTTATGTTCTTAAATTCTAATTTTAAAACTCCTACCAGTATGACCGACGTACACCATATCCTTACATGTAAGAGCAGTCAGTTTTGTTCTTTAAATTATTAATAAAATTGCCCATTCTAGTGGATGTTTTGAACGCTATAGGATATTTAAGTTTGAGAGTTGTTTAGATAAACGGACAGAAGGTTTACCTGTGAACCTAAAAAAGGAAAATTGTTGTTTCTCACCCTTCAAGTTTTTGTTTGGTGGATATATAGACGAGAGAGTTTTTTTTTTGTTTACGTTTATTTATATAAAATACGTCGGTCAAACTGGTAGGAGTTTTAAAATTAGGATGAAAGAACATAAAAATCTTTTCTAAAAAAAAGTTAGTTCGAGGTATAGTGAACATCTGATCGATTTAAATCACCAATTTAATTATATTAAATAAAAATGATTTGAAAATAATTAATAAATTATTTTCACATTTAGCTCTGTGACTTCTGACTTACGTTACGTAAATACGTTAAACAAATGCACATTGAAACAACTACTTCCCGGGCAAATATCTACGCCGGACATTGAATTACATAATGTACACCTGCTGTTGCACATCAATAAAATATTGCATAATGCAACAAATTTTGATCCGAGAATTTGATTTAATATAATTGATTTAATTTTGCTGATGGTATTTGAATTAATTTAATTAATTTATTTTAACATCTTTAAATTATGTAAGGCACAGCTGTACTGACGAGGAATAGATCCCGAAACACGTGTCTGCAGATGGCTTTAAATTAAGTAACGTTCCTTTTGTTGTTTTCGCATTAGAGAAATTTTCTCGGATCAAAATTTGTTGCATTATGCCATATTTTATTGATGTGCAACAGCAGGTGTACATTATGTAATTCAATGTCCAGCGTGGGTATTTGCCCGGGAAGTAGTTGTTTTAATGTGCATTTGTTTAACGTACTTACGTAACGTAAGTCAGAAGTCACAGAGCTAAATGTGAAATAATTTATTAATTATTTTCAAATCATTTTTATTTAATATATTTAAATAACTGTGACCAAGTGAATGAATAATACTCTTTTCTATTTACACCAATTTAATGATGAATATAAAACACTCCATACCTGCGGAAAAAGCAAATAACTAAATCTTTTAGAACAAAATAAATTAAATAAATTTAGAAGAAAAATGTTCTATTAAATGATCAAATTAAAGTAAATAATTTTCCTCTTTTAATCGTATAACTTTTATTTGTATTTTTTTGCATAACTGCAATTTTTGTCTAATTAAACATTAGTGTTTACCTGAATTAATTTCTCTAATATATATTGTATTTGTATTATTTTTATCTATTTTTCTTCCGGTTGATGATGGCACTATCTACCGAAACAATTGTAGCGATGTTTCTAAAATAAAGTTGTAAAACTTATTAAAAACAAAATGTGTTTTATTTCATAAATGTTTAAAATGGAGTTTCGCCAAATAACAGCCTCCTCAATCGAATTAAAACAAAACTATAATAACTAAATTTCTAATCTTCCCGAGATGCTAATTCCTTATCACTCAGAAAGTTTTGCAATTCAGAAAAATAGGTGGCAATTCCTTGTTAGGTTCGGACTGCTAGGTGGATGTATCAAAACTTTCCAACCAAACTCCAGAGTTTCTGGTAAATCGCCGGCTACACACGGTCCAGTTGTTGATAGTGGAGATACGAATTTAATGTTTGGTTATATGGTAGCAACTTATAATAAATTATTCCTTTCTAGTCTCATAAAATGCATAACAGAACCCTCATGGCCTTTAGTCCTGGTTTAGTCACCGTTTGAGCTGCTTCATCGTGCTTTCAACAAGATCGTTTCCATACAATGTTGTCATATGTGACCCATTTCCCACCCCTAGTCATTATCCATTTAAGAAATAGGTCGATCTCCATATAGCCAAGTTTTCGAAGATGGAAATTCTATCTATTATGTTTTTTTGTGTGTCGCCCAAATAGCATACTTCTTTTTGAATCCAGTTTTGTGTAAATGGTTTAAAACTATTTTATGGCTACTTCCATTATCTCTGTGGTTTATGGATATATTTGACAACACTGCCTATGCGGGGTGCATATTTAACATCAAAAATACCTGAACGGAACCAAAACTGAAACACAATTTTAGCTGCATTTTTGACTTTATAAAAAAAACTGTACATCGTAGTAAACTTCGTGATTGTTAATTTACAACTAAGAAGTTAATCGATACTTGATATCACGCAAAATATAGCCATCTACAGCCATCTGTCGAAAAATATTTTTATATTTGCTTTAGGAGTAAGGAAGTAAAATGATTGATGAAAAACATGTGTTTTGTAGCGATTTATTATTATTATTATTTTATTATTATATTATAAATCTAAATTAATTGTCAAAATATTATTTTTGGTTTTCTTTAATGATCTAATTTAAGATTAATTTTTAATTAAAATAAAACGGTTTGTGTTATTAATAAAACAAAAAAGTACAGCTATTAATTAAAATGGTGTCTCAATTATTTATAATATTTTAAAGGGTGTTTAAAATGATTCATACAGTGATTCATTGTAAAAATACGCAATTATCAAGTGGTTGATAATGGCAAGTGAATTTATTAAATGTGCAGCCGTATAAATAATTATTCAATCGTATAAAAATGGTGATTCATTTCAAATATCCTTCAACATGTATAACGCAGTAAAAGTATAAATTATTACAAATATAATGCTTTTATCTTAATAAAAGAAAGGAATTTTATATATTTTTTTATTTCTGAGAGGAGTTACATTAAACTACATCACAATGTTTACATTATTACAATCATTTACTAGTTAAGCCTTCGGTTAATAGCCATGACCGAAGGTCTTTCTGTCTGTCTCTGTCCAATTCTTGTCTTTTATTTAATTGTTATTGAGTTTGCTAATGTCGCTGTCAAATTTCTCCGAATTTCATGAGTTTAGGATTCATGTTAGGATAACGAGGGATACATTGGTGTTTTATAGGATATGTGGGGATTGATGGCGAATTTTAAGGAAAGGGTTTCAAGTATGTGTTTGATAGTAGGAATTTTGCATGTTTCGTAGAGGATGGTATTAGACGGGTTGTGATGAAGATTATTAGCGTATCTATTTTTGAAGCACTCTAGGAGCTGAGCGCCCATCTTATATATGTGTACTTCTGTTTTCATATAAATTCCTTGATTTTTGTAAATGAGTGATCGAAAATGACAAACCCTGCTCTTCAGACCTTGGCAACTCCATAAAATTGTCAAAGTTCACATATTTGGTTCGCCAAACCAGGGTGCAAAAGTCGGAGTTTTAAATTTCCCGCAATTACGAACATTTGATGCACAAAAAATCAAGTTTGAGTACAGTTAGGTTATCCTTCTGTCTACCGTACCCCGAAATTCGTACGAAATTGTTAAAAAAAATCACCCCGGAGCAGTCAGTGTTGGTGAAAATCGCGCCCGTGAATGTTTTCCGTCCGTGAAAAGTTCCATGGTGTCGTCTTTTCATGCATTAAAAGTGTTATATAAAAATCAATTTTTGTATTGGAGAATTCCTGTTTAATATTTCTTGTCGGTGAGTAAAAGAAATTCGTTTTTTTCTCTCTCTTATAATATGAATTCTTAGTAGAAATATATTGTTTAGTTTTCAGCATAAATAATTTTATGTTATTAATTTGTTATATGTTTGCAGGCAAAAGAATAAACTGTTTTTTTTTAAATATTAGTAGAATGTTTAAATGTTATTATATTACTTTTGCGCGGTGTATTATTTCTATGGATTTCTTTATTTATTTATTTATTTTTGTAAATTAATATTGGTTTGTGAGTTAATTAATGTATTAATTGAGATACATCGTGCAAGATTAATTTTGTTAGTAATGTTGATTGAGATTAAGTCATAAATATGTTTGCTAGGTGTAAGTCTGTTTAGATTATATAGCAACTTTAATTTAATTTAGTAAATATTATGTAATTACTAAATATTCATATTAAATTTATAAGAGCGAATGCTTCATTATTCTCCAAATGAAGCATTCGTGGACAAAGTTCTGCGAAACCTAATTGTAGTATTTTTTTTAATTGCGTTGTAAATAAACTCCTGGACTAAATTAACGCTCCACTTTAATTAATCTAAATATATATAAAAATAAAACTAAGTAACATTGAAATACCTAACTTACAAATTAGTCGGACACGACCTTAATTTGCCTAATTTTTTCTTTAAAAAATATTTTTGCTGGAAATTCTTAAGAGATATTAACATCATTTAGGTAGCGAATAACCTGTCTGGCCACGAGGGGACGAACGTTGTCCTTCATGACTCAGCAAATGGAGCAAAAGGCATTACATGTTCGACAATAATGTTGTCTAAGTAATATTGAGTATTCATAGATCTCGTGCGTGTAGGGACCAACTCCGTAGGAGCATCGAAGTAAATTCCTCCACAAAATATTTTAAATACACCACCAAAAGGTACTTTAGGAGAGATATTACAGCTGGCAAACCTTCCTCTTCGCTTTCATTAGACACGCTCACGTCCATCTGGAGCTTTAAGGCTAACTCTAGTTTCATCGGAGAACAAAAACCCTTTCCAATCATTGGTGGTCCAATTCTGATGTAGTTTTGCAAAATGTAAACTCTGAACTCTGTAAGCAATGGTTTTTTGTCTGATCAATCCTGCTTCATGTAAACGTATTCTAACCGTTTGAGACGATATAACGATATTTCTGCTAATTTGATTTTAGCACGTTGTCTCAAAAAACTATCATTAATTTGATTAGTGCAACGTTGTCGCTCTTGTCCTGGTCATCAATGGTACGAGCCCGTTTCATTATGTCGTCTCACTATGCAACTGATGCTCGAATTATGTCTTCCTAACAAACCGGCAACATATCACATTGAAAATCCTTCATCCAGGAGAGTCGATGCTCGCACTGTTTCTCCCATTGAAAAATTTCTTTGGCGTTTCATTTTTCTTACTTGATTTACTCGCAAATGAACTTTCAAACATGCATGTGATCGCTTCTCAGAGAAATGTTGCTTTAATCAGCACTTTTTAAGAAAAACATAGTTACATAGTTTTAGTCTAACACGAGGTTTAATATCTGTCAAAACAAGTTATTACTAGTCTTACTAGTCGTACAGTACGTTATCAATAAATAAAGATTATCGAGAAAATTATGATTATATATTTTGTACTTAAATTATGTCCCGCATATAGTATAATCCCCTACACCGCACGTCCCGCACTGTGAGAACCCTTCTCCAATCAACACCTCCATTTAACTACCCCCCCCCCCCCCATTCAACAAAGAATTTTAAAAAACAATGCAGCATAATGCACTCGTTATGCACTCCTTATCACCGCAAGAAACTTTATTGCACCCCTTTAGTTTAGCGACACAAACAAATTTTTAATGGGGCTGGGAGCACGGATAGCCATAATAAAATGTTATAATAATACACCCACTATCCACTATCGAAAAACGTTACAAGCAATTTTCACAGTCGTCTCCTACTCGAAAAATAACATTTTTTTAATTGCAACTTCTCCAAAATGAACTATCTACATAAAATTGTTAGAAAAAAAAATATTTGATTGTAGAATCGTGGTGTGGAAGTATATATATATATAAAAATACGCGAACTCAAGATGTAGATGAAGAGTCTGTAAATTCAGCAATTGACGAAATAGTATAAGGACGGTTGTCACGTGGAAATACACCATTACAACATCAACGTTAAAAAGTCGAGAGAAGAAAATTAGAGATGGCGTTAACAAACTCTCGCATACTTTTCATTCCAAATTGTTTTATTTTAGCGAAGTTTGAAAAGAAAATGTCTGTTCTTTATAATGTGGGAAAAAATCCTCAGTCATTATTCGCGACATAGCTGAAAGTATCTTATCATCGGAATAAACCGGGATGATGGACATTCTTTTTCCATGATATAGAAGACATACACACTTTATATACCAATAATGTCGTCACGATTCTCCCTGATCCTGAATCACTTTCACATTGTACAGCTAGAATGTCTAAACTTTTTATTTTTGCAATTAATTTGAATAATTTTAATGTGTAATATTTTTCTTATTAATAATTAAACAATTGGTTCTTATCAATTGTTTAACTATCTTCTTAAAGTTAAATTAACAAAAACTAATTACAAAGATCTCACATATACTGATTGTAAAGGTTAGAATTACGAATAAGTAAACTAACTGTTAAAGATTTGTATTTTTTCTACGAGAAGAATTTATGTTAACTACGAGTCAAGTTGAATATTATTAAGCTTAATGAAAGCTAGCAAGTTTAATGGACGTTTTAATTAACCTGTATGTATCTACCACATGGTGTACGAAGGTGACCCGCCTGCTGTACGAATGTACCCCATTCGTTGTGTGAGTTCGTACAAATATCTAATCCTAGAAAACTCGCTATAACTCTCCAACCTTTTAACATAATGGTTTCAGACTTTTTTTGTAATTAACAACAATATATTTATTACACTTAGATGAATAAACCAGATATATAAAATCAGTTAATCATAAATTGTGTAACTAAAATGTAAACAGTATACGAAGGGTAACCACTTTCCTCTTTGTAGTTGGTGATCAGAATGTGCAATAAAAAAAATGGGTGTTGCGAATTAAAATATCAAAGAAGTGGGGACGGGGAAGGGCCATTCGATAAGTTAAAATTTAAAGGGGCTCCACGTGAATACGAAAGTTGAGGAGCAAAGAAAAAGGAAAGTCGCGAACCTGGTTGATCGTATTAATACATATATTTAAAATAACATATATATTCAGTTTACATGTAAAACAACAACCAAGTAAATTAAGAAATATTTCATTCAGTTAAATTTATTCTAAATATAAAACAAAAGCGATAGTCTTATTGTAAGGGATGGATATCGCATGTACATATAATATAATTAATAATTGAAATTGAATAACCGTATTGTATATAAAAGTATGGTAGACAAATGGACATAGTACCTACCAATACAAAAATTATAACATTGTATACAGTTAGCTGTGATACCGGGTGTACCATTTAACCTTACAAATGAAAATAACTCGAAAAATACGCATCGTACGAAAAAAAAAAATACGAGACTTAAAATTAATGTTTCCTAAGGGAATATCATCCAGTTCTAAACTCAGCCCCCTTCTTTCAATGGGTGGAACGCGTAGCAACCTTGAAATGTCAAATTGGAACCCCCATTTTTTATTTAAAAATCGAATTCTAGCGACCAAAATACATAAGATTTTATTAAAACTAATTTTATTCATTGTAGATGGCGCTGCAATCACAAAAATTAAATTTAAAATAAATAAAAGATTAGTGGCTTTGTAGGCATTATTTTCTTCAGTTGTATACTTCCGTCAGTAGAAAACTAATTAACAACTCTAACAATGAAGAATATGATCTATTTTTTTTTTAGGAAAACGCTCAACATCAAATTGACAAAATCATCGAAATTTATCCTACATTCGTCGTAAATAAAAATAATTTCATTTTTTTGTCTTCAATGAAAAAGAAAGAAAATAACAATGGTTTATTATTATCCTGTAGTGGTAGTTTTAATATCGATTGAAGGAAATAAGGAGTTGGGTTAGCTATTTATGTTAAGTTATTTCTTTATTTTCAACGTCAAGTTCTTCGATATTATCTTCATTCTCATTTCTTTCATCTGTGTCTACTTCGACGTCATCAAAATCGTCCAGGTTGTCCTCTTCTTCAACCTCAGAAAATACCGCATTCATAGCCTCCGTAATAGTCTCTTCATTGAAATCTGGTAGCTCGGGTGGTTTGTGATCGCAGAATTTCCGACATTTTAGATTTATTTTGTCTCTTACAGCGAATATCGCCGATGGTGATAAATTGCACAACCTTACGTCGACTTTTTCCAGCGCGTTGTTCCATTCCAACATTTCCAAAATTAATTCGCCAATATCCTAAAATACAATATAACAATAATTATGAGTAAATTGTAGGAACATTACTTATCAAAATATATAGAAGAAAACGCAAAGGCCATCTATTGCCTAATTTCATGTGGCATCATCAACGATTTGGGAGAATCAGTAGTTATCCATACGCTAAATGAATGGTGGTTAAACTTTTTATTAAATTACTAATCAAATTTTGTTTAAAAAAAAAATTATAAAATATTAGATTAATTTAAATGTTTATTAACACTATTTGGTTTTAATTTAATTAGTATTTTTTATTACTATTAGTACTAATATGATGATTGGTTAATTACGATGTCAGTTATAGAAAATGAATAGGGCAATTTATTTCTTCTATGTGATGTGGTAAATATATTCATATAACACTGGTTGAAAATTTAGTATATATTTTTAAAAATGTTGGAAAATAACTTTTTTAATATTGGACTAACAGTTTTCTTCATATTATAATATATATATATATATATTATATTATATATATAAAATGTGAACTGCAGAATAGTCATGAATATCCTTTTTTTTTTCATTTTTAAATTGTCAACATGTGTTTAACTAAATAATAGAATCATTATTAAACTGAATGATTAAAACAACTATTCATAAAATTATAAAATCATTTCCAAATTTTACTGAAAGACCTAAATTTATTTTATAAGATTTTTAAAATATATTTTTTTATTTTATAAAAAAAATATATAAATTAATAATTATTAATTTATATAATATTTTTTTATATAAAAGTTAAAAATGTGAAAGACATACATTATGATTCATTTAAGAATTAAAAAACTTTATTTGGTACTGAGAATATGAATAGTGTGAACGATAATTGTTGGAACAATCAAATCTGTACGACGAACATTTTAAATCTTCCCAACCGTCCGACACATACACTGTAAATATTATGCCGGCTTATTAGTGGAGCTTAGAGCATGTTTATACAATGCGATCATAATGAAATAAACTAATTCATTAAAAATACAGCTGATTAATTTCGGGTTTTTCAAGAAATTAATAACCTGTTTATATCATTTTTATACATTTTTGTATATGTTGTCAATGGTTTACGAAATATTTTCAATTTTTAAATAATGTTAAAACAGACATTAGACTTTTATTATATAGCAATTATTCTTATGTCGTCATTTGAGTGTGACTGTAAATTACTGTTAACAATATAATATATAAAACATTATAATTATTTACTAAGCGTACCACTATTTCTTAAGAAACTATTAAATTCAATGTACCGATTACACTGCTTTAAGCAGAAGTTTTCACTCAGACACAAAAATAATTAGTTTGGATGTGAATTGTAGTAATGACTTAAATAAGTTAATCTAGATAGTAGGTGGCGCTATTATTGCCATTTCTGTTTAATGTTAGTGTTTATAAGCACGTTAATATATTTATTCAACCACCTTCACCAAGGTATACGGAACACACTGGTCTGACGAGATCCGATAGACTTAGATAGCCGATAAAATATTATATATAAAGTTGATCATTTAAGTAATTGAAATTATACTAAATACTATAAAAATATTTAAGAGAAACTGTAAAGTGGAAAAATATGGATGGTTGTCAGGTATTTTTACACAATATTGTTACGAAATCGAGTTTAATGATACTCGGAAATAAGTAACACAATGTCTATTTATTTATTTACAGTACATTTAATACATTTGTTAAGACAACACTGTCACTATTTATTTATGGCGAGATGATGAGCACTCGGACGTTTGTGATAGACTGACTGCAGCGCCACTGGCGCGCGATTATATAGCGTGCTTGTTTATAGAACTTTCCGGATGACGCCGCGTTTACTGTCGCGCGCTCTGTCGAATATTCAAGAGTAATGTTTTCTGTTTATTCTTTCAATTTCGTTACAATATTATAATAATAAATGTTATTTAATCTCCCAACAGATTTTATTTTAATAAAATTGCAAGCAAATGCAATATACGAGGTTTGTTCAAAAGTAAGGTGACTTTATATATATTTTTTAAATATTTATTTATTCATAAATATTTATATTGTCCCCTTTAAAGCAATCCCAGATACAATGCACTTGTGCTAACACGTTTGCCATTCCTCAAAGTAGTTCTCATATTTTATTTTTATTTTTGTATAGCCTTGAACTCCTCCAGCGATGATTTTACCTTGAGGCACTACGCCACGGTAATAAAAAAAAAAACAATGAGCAAAACTTTGACATTTGATCGGAATTGGCGCGTTTTTTTCGGTATTGGCTCTCCTGGGTGCTTCCATTGGACGATTGGGCTTTCGTTTCGATGTCATATCATAGCCATATACTTATGATTCTTCAAGCCATTCAAGATGCTCATGCGACGGTTCTTCTCATTAAAATTCATAAGTTTCGAAACAAACTTCGCTGACACACATCTCATGTTCAAAACACCCGAAAAAATTGAATGACACATTTGATCTCTTACACGTCACTTTTTTATGTTTGAGTTGTTTGTTCTGACTTTATTATTTACTAACATTTTTTCTGAATTTATTGGATTTGTTAGTAAATAATAAAATCAGAACAAACATCAAAGAAAGTGGCGTGTACGAGATCAAATGTGAGGACTGTGAAACTGTTTATATTTGATTGATAGAACACAAAAAAGATATTTTAAATAAATAAATAAATAAAAAGAAACCACTGGATTCACAAAACACTGTGTAGTAAATAACCATTATTTGAACAACAAGAATTTAAAAATATTATTCTCAGGTAACAAGGGATTGACGTTATATTATCGTGAAGTACAAGAGATTAGTAAGGCAATAAAAGCCAGAAAAAAAACGTATCTATTGACTAGGAAGATTTGTGCAATTCTTCGATAATTAACGCACTTGTTACCTGAATCAACAACACTTATGTATATATACAATGTGGTACCAATTATACATTTAATTTATTTTTGATAATGGCAATAGCCGAAAGTAGTTGAAACAATAAACGAAATTTTATCGTAAAACAAACCAAGTGCATTTTTATTTCTTTTTAAAAACACATATTGGTTTATTATATTTGTTCATAAGGTTAAACTTATTATTTTACAAGCGTAGTGTATATGTGTCTGTCTTTTATTGTTTTTTCTTATTTATTATTGTATTATATTAAGTAAAATGTATTAATATTGTAAAGAGGATATGTCTGTCAATAAATTATTATAACATAAATCGTATTGACGGTGAGTTCTATCCTTCCAAATCTATTTTTTCTAATCTCTGGGGTCATTCGAAACGAACGCAGAACTTTGTTTAAAATATTGTAAGTCCATCTAGATGTCCTGTTGATTTAAGGGCGTCGCTAGTGATGAGGCGGGTTGTCTGTTGTTCTGCTATATTATTATGGAAAGAATTAAGACTGCATTGCGTTTTGGAATAAATGCGTGATGTTTGTTAGAAATATAGACTTTCACACGAGTTAATATTTGATAAAAAATGTATACATTCAAATATTTTAGCCACGTGTGGAAGAACAGTAATCGGATATTAATTATTTATGGTCGAAAAATTGCGAGAACCCTTTCGCATAAAACAAATTGATGCTGTTTTTTTTTTTAATTGGAAAGTTAGATAATTTAATTTAAAGACTAAATAATATAGTTAATGCTATACATAAAAGTGAAGCACAATCCTTATGTAATAAAGCAGGCAATTATCGGAATCTGAAGTATAGTAATCGGGAAGTCTTTTTTAGGTGTTTGTAAATATCACGTTCATTCGGTGGTGTAAATAAAACAGTTGCTATGAAACTAAAATCCGGACTTATTGATTAATTACACTGTAGACTGACTAAAGAAATTACGGACACCATTAACTATTTCTATAGGACTGTCCACTTTATTATTATACGTTAAAGTAGCTGGGATATTAAAAGAATTTACTCTTCGGGAATCCACATAAGACCAAAACTTTTTTGGGTCTGCTTGAACGTAATATTTAATTGTGTTAATATGATCCTCCTTTGATCTGCTCTTTATTGATGATTCAAGCAACAAAGGATTCTTTTTCTTTTCTTAATTGTGTTTTTCTATATTAGAATTAACAATATCGGATGAAAACAATGGAGGTTATTTAACTTTATGCTTAGTTTTAGATTTACGAATATATATTATAAAAAAAAAAATATGATATCATAAAATTTATCAATTACAATAGTAAATTTTGATAACACATTGCAGTTGATATCACATGAACGTGAATAAAGCTAAGAATAGTTGCCTTCCTTAAATTTGAATTTAATATGCTTTCATTAACTAGAGCCACTACTATATCCGAATGAAATGAAAACTTTAAAGCGGGATGATACACATCTTCAGAGACTAAAGCGATACTTTCTTCTTCAACATTGCATTGCATGTTCGAGTAAATGAGATAAATGAATTTGATATCATATTGAGAGAGTTGAGAAAGTTACGAAAATTTAAGATACTAATGGCTTTTAGCGACATGCAATGTGAAGAAACAAATAATTCGGAGCAATTAAAATCAACAATTAAAATTATTGTGCAATCAGTAAATCGAAAAACAGATTAACATCTGTGGCTGGTATAATTAGTGAAACTTAAATAAGGATCAAGAATATTCAACTGGTTTTAAGCCTACATTTGCACAGTACAATGTCAACAGATGGAACTTATTGCCTAATATAGTCTGTTGCAATTAATTCAACGATATAAGAATGACTAACCGCAATTGCAACACCTCTGCCCCTCGATTTTCCAGTACGAATAGTTTCTCTATATGCTCTGAAAACATTATGTTTCATTAAATATTTCACTACTTTCTACTGTAGAATGAAGCCAGGATTTTGTTAGAAAAGTCACTTGATTTGGCATACAATTAAGATATTTTTAAATTTAAGGCGCGAACGTTTTCATAATAGGCTGTGTAATTTCCCACTGGAGCTTGATTTCATGTGGACCTCGATACGTTGTCGTTGACAACTTTTGAGAATCCTTTAATAAACTTAATAGAAAATCATTCAAATATTTTATAAGGAAGGTTGTCCTGTCCAGTCCTACCTGGATATAGTTAATATTTATATCTTTGCGTAATCTGATAAGTTTTGATACCTCTTCTTTATATTGGACGAGTAATTTTATTGGCCTTGAACGTACACCTCTTTTGCCAAATCTAGTAGTTGTTTCATTAGGTAAAGTACATCTGACGATATCATTGCTCATAAATGTCTGCTTCAGAATATTTAGATCTTCAGCTTTACCTAAATTTGGGTATGTATTTTAAGTTTCAGGTACATTAAAGAACATAACGTTAGAGGCCCTTCTACCTCTTTCTGACGCTTCTAGAATAACTAGAATTTTGAAGATTCCGTTTTCTAAGTTCACTTGAGTTTGCAGTAATGTTTAATAGGTAGCCTCAGTGCATGAATTAACTAGTTCTTTAATCTCACGAGAGAATGGTTCGAAATTATAAGTGAAAATATTATCAATTGATGTTAGTAAATTCTCCGGTACCGTCATATCAGTATTAACAAGAGGATTAATTACTGGCAGAATCCAAAACTGGAAACACACACTGTAAATCCATTTGCCATTTTTATATTTACAGCAATTGTTTATTTTATTTGGTGCGATAAATTGACTGCATGTAACGCAGTTAGCCATAATGCAAAACTTAAAACGATAATTAGATTAAAAAATCAATAAGTGAATAAATAATATTGGAATAATAGGGACACAAATCTTCACACAAACTGCGCATCTAGTAGTGACTAACAATATAGACACACAAAATAAGGCGATGGAAAAATCACATATAATACTACATGTTTTTATACTATATTTTATTTTATATATTAAACAATTATTTTCTGCATTTATTAAATGGTGATATACTGTCAATAAACATTAGTATTAAATACTATTTTAAGTTTGAAGATGATTTCTGCCTTAAGGGTTAACTTTTGTATATAAATAAGTTCGTTTGAATCACTATATTTGGGTCTCAGGAACTTGACGTTAAGCCATTTCCGAACTTTAACGGGACACTATGTATACACGCCTACTTACTTTTTCAGGTTATAAAAATAATACAAAAGAATATAAAATAAAAATGGGACGTCAGGTGTGGTAATAAATATTAAAAATACGTCTTAGTGTGTCTAGACTATCGACCAGATTTAAGAGTTTCTGTCCTGTTTCATTATTGTTTGTTCAAAGGATTTTTTTAATATGATAGTAATTAAAAAAAAATTATTTTATTGTTTTTTTGTTGTTGTTATTGTTGTTTGGTTCATTGAAGGTAACTGCTCTTTAATACAACATATAACAGTATAAAAGTTACATTATATGCAAAATTTGTAATTACTTTTATTTAAGTATTATTATTTTGAGTAGGTTATGGTTTATTGTTATTATTATTAATTAGGAAATAATTATTAATAATATGATTCATGTATGGTAATATATCCGTTATCTAATAACATGTTAACTCGTTTGTAATTTGCTTATTCCCACAAAATACCACAAAATAAACGAAAAACATTTATTTTTTCTTCACTAAATCATTTCTGTGTAAACAATTCAATTATTTCACAAAATACTTCTATTTCTCATGATGCAGCGCGCCGCACGGTTTGTCGCTCTTGACATTTAATTGTTCGCAGAAGCGCACTCACCTCACCCATCCTGTTATTACTCAAATCCAAAACCTTCAGTTTCTCATTAAACTTGAGCACCTCGACGAGCGTCGAATTGTCTCGGGTCAGACCGCATCCTGGTAGGGACAGCACTTCCAAATTGCAATTTTCTCTAATGAGAGCCGACGCGAGAAAATTCCCACCTTCCGCGTCCAACTTATTCAGATCCAAATATAGTTTTCTTATGTCGTTTCGGAAGTGGGACAGTGCGAAGGCGATGGTTTCAGCGCCAATTTTGGCTGGAATTTCCGAAAATTTGTTCGTGTCAAGGTTGGATTCGTTTTTACTTACTGATAGAGTTGTTGGTCATGTTTACGGATTTTAGACTCGGGGAATCCCTGATTAAAACACCGAGGGCTGCGATTCCATCGTCAGATATGTTGCAATGGGAAAAGTCGAGATTTTGGAGATTCGTATTTTTCAGTAGGCTTTTCGCGAGTGTTATGAATTTAGTGCAATCGATATCAGAATTAATTAAGCTAAAACAAAGACAAAATTAGTTCGATTTTTAATAATTTATATATAATCAAAACATTTTTTAACACCACATTAGTTTTATTATATCAAGTAATTATTAATATTGATAAAACACAAAGTTTTTGGCAATAAATATATTTGTGAAATATTATATTACTTTATTATATTTTGAACGTTCTATATTGCTTATAGAGTTTTTCAGTTGTATTTCCTCATTCTTCAATTGAAGTCGATATATCTCAAATATATTTCCTGCTGTCAAATATAATAATAATAATTCATTTATTTACCAATACAAAACACGGATACTTTTTAATATAAATCGTCAGAATACATCTATATATCATTATAAAACTAATCATTAACGCTTGGTTTTTCATATAATATCGTTCCAAATGAATTAAAATTGTATGCAAAATGTATTTAAATTTATTATTGTTTATATTTTTCAGATATGAAAGAAAATGAATAAAGATGTTAATACATATACCGGGTGTCCAAATAAGAAAGGTTAGCAGCTATATCTCAGGAACTATAAGTCCTAGAGCTTTCAAATAAAAAAAATATTATTCATATAGATTATGAGAAAATGCTAGGAATAATTTGCGAATTCGCAACACTTCCGGTAGAGGGCGTAATAAACTGACGAAAAAAAAAACTGAAATAATCTGAAAAAAAGTTCTAATAAAGGAATCATGAAACTACACTTTTTGAAATCAGTATAAATTCATGAAACAAACAATTTTTTCAACTTATTTGTCTTACTTTTGAAATAAAGGGCGAATTTGTAACCAGCAAATGTCAAATAACTCTTTTGTTCTTTAGCAGATGTGGATTTCCATATCATACGAAAAAACATCATACTGAGTAACATTATTGACAATAACACAAATTGGTAACTTTGTCGCCGTTAGGTGGCGCCAAGTTAAAAATTAGATAATTTTGCTATTATTCTTCAAAATTTCATATGCAATGTTATACGCTTCTTAGTCTCAACAGAAAGAGTTATAATTAAAAAAATAATAATTTTAAATTACTAATGTAATTTTTAAGAATTTAATGTGTTAATTTCATATAAAATAAATTATAACAAACATAACAAAAGTAAACCACAATCACCGATTATTTCGTGCGCTTCGCATTTTTTTATTTATTTATTTACGGGATCTCGATTTTAAAATATACATTTCATTTTTCATTACTAATTTTAAGATAATAATGCTCAACTTCCCTCATTAAACAAAAACCTCTCAATTCTTCGATTGATTCTATCCCAGAATACCAATTCGGCTTCCTTTCGAACAGACCCACAATGACTCCCCTATCCATTCTCACATCCAAAATGCAAAGTCAAAATGGGCTGTATTATTTTTGGATATAAAAAAGGCGTTCGATACAAGTTGGTATGTTAGACTCTGTTAATTCGTCAAATGTGACCGTGTCGTTCGTAACGCGACTGTTTGTTACGGCAAGAAAAAAATAATCCGGCTAAATAAAATTTCGTACTTTTTTATTTACTTAACTTTACACTTACAAAGCTGAACAACGAATGAATGAATATATACAAAAATATAAATAATGTGGTGGTTGAAGTTGGGGCGGAAGTAACGTGGTGTCTGCGCTAGCGTCGAGGGTCGAAAATTCTTCTGGTGGACCGGAGCAGGTACTTTTCGCATCATCTGGACCGCACGTTTTCCCGCCAATTTCTCTCTGTATTTTTCGGAACACGGAGAGGAATATAGGTTCCCCTAAATTCATTGTCTAAGCCGAAAAGACTCCTTTAAAATGCTTCCTATTAAATATTCCACGTCACCTAATTATTCTTATACATAACTTCCTCCCACACATATGCTGCCAAGTAAGTATATGTTAAACTCTCTCCTACTCATATCCAAACTTACAAGATGTCACTCAAGGTTCTCCTTTATTCCCACCTCTATATTACATATATTGCCATCATATATACAAACCTGACTCCATATATTTTAACCCATCCCAGTATTCCTTATTTTTCGCTGATGAAACAACCCTCATTACCATTGACTCTTCAATCTGCCCAACGATCATTAAAAACTTCATTCGACTCGGTACAAGCCCGCTGCTCAAAATGGCGAATTAAAATTAATCCTACTAAATCCAAACTCTTTATCCCGTTCCTCAAAATTAAACGACAGCCCTCCATATTTTCCATCAATAACACATTAGTCTCTCCTTCCAACACCTGCAAATATCTAGACATAATATTTGACTTCAAACTCACCTTCAAGCCACATATCCTCCCATCTAAAAAAAAATCGAAACAGGGCCCGGTATTTCAGATCTCTTACGTACAAGCAACAAATCCGTTAAAACCGCCACTCATATATACAAATCTATTTGCCGGCCCCTGTTAGATTACTATTTATCACCTCCGAATCGCTGAAAGATTCTCCCTAAGAATTCATACCTAACTCAGCTATCGCAACAATCCGCATCACAATTCTTCCAACAAATACCTTTATGAATCCACCCAAATCAGAGAGTAAACTGAAGAAAGAAAAAAAAATGCCAGTAACCCTAATAAAATAATCATAGTTATAAAGGATATAAACTTTCTTTTAGCCTCTGGTCGATAGCCCAGACAGACTAACACCTACATGTGTTGTAACTCTTTATGTTATATTGTTTTGTATTATCATTACAGTCTGAATAAAGATGTGTGTATATCAATGCTCAAGTTTACTGTTCATTACAAGAAAAACATACGTATAATCGTACAAAAAAATAATAATATTTTTCTTATTAAAAAAAAAAATGAAATATTTCATTATAGGAGTATAAAAAAATGGAAAAAACGTTTAAAATACGCAATTTATATTAAAATTCTGCCATTAAAATTGTCAGATGTGTCAATTGTCATATTTAATACAATCGCATAATATTTATACAATTAACTAAACATCAATTTTCACTTCAGCAATATAAGTATATCTATGAGAAATCCCTTAGCCTTTTATTAGCAGAAATATTCATTGACAATCTCGAAAAGAAAATATGCAAATGAAACCAATTCCAAAATTACAATTATTGGTGGAGTAATATGGATGATATACTGATATTATTCAAAGGGAATGATCGTTTGTTAGATACTTGTTTAATTGACTTCAACAAGATCCTTAAAATTATAAAATTTACAATGGATATAGTAAAAATGAATCATTTTTCTGGACTTAATAATTCGAAACGTGAGTAATAAACATAATTTTCCTATGTTTTATTAACCTACACTGACTTCAGTATAAGAAAATCATATTAATATATCATATATATCAAGAAATCATATCACCCTTTACAACATAAGCTTTCACCGTATAGATCAATGATCCATACGTTATTCTCAATTCCTATGGACAGTACACATTTTAATAAAGAATTAGACATTATTTTTCCAATGACTGCAAACAATGGGATCAAAAACAAATCATCGAAAACTTAGTTAAAAGTAAAGAAAGACAAATAATAATAAAAAAATAATCAGACCCTCAATCAATGTAAAAAATTCTAATAATTATGCCTCCCTAATAATTAATGGATATCTAAGCAATACAATTAATAAAGAAATGAAAAAAAAAAAATGACATAGCAATGGCTTTCAGAATAAGCAATAGCCTTGGAGAACTAATTAAATATAACTAAGACAAAACAAGCCGGCTCAATCGTTGTAGAGTATATGTGCTTACATGTAAAAACTGCCCAAAAATGTACATCGGACAAACAAAACGAGTCTTTGAACAAAGGATTGCAGAATACAAAAGTGCACCTGCTTTCAGAAAACTACAGCTTCAGCCAGTATTTCATGTCCTCCATACACAGAAAAAGGAAAGAAAATTAAGTCTACTGGAAAACCTGGAAATCAATACATGCAAAAAACGAACAAATCTAATAAATAATTCAATTGTTATCAATACAATAAATATTATTTTCTTTATGTTTGAAGATTAATTTCGGCTTAACGGTTGTATGCAGATAAGTAGGCTTGAATCGTTATATTTTGCTCCCAGGAACCCGAGGTTCCCAACATTAACGGGGCACCCTGTATACACGGTGACCGTATTTCGTGGAAATGCGTGGCGATCTTGGTTATTTGTAGAGTTTGAAAGTTGAGCAAATATATGAAATATGGAGAAAAATAATCCGAAAGCAAATTTTAAATATGTTTTTGTTTCGTTTTTGATATATTGCCAAACATTTTTTTTTTTTCAAATTTCGTTTTAATTTTTTATTCAAAAACTATTGGATCGAGGAATTTGCAACTCTTATATTATAGAGGCATTTTTCATCAGGAATTTAGTATTATGCTTACATTTAAAATAACTTAATATTTGTCCTGGAACCATAGCCAACTTTTTTTCTTATGAGCGCCATATTCCATTGAAAATACACCTTGAAAATCTACAATGCCGTAGTTGTTTCAATGGATGTTTGTTCTTTAAATTAATATGATATAAATAATTTCACATAATTTTACAAACACCTTCATACTTTATCCAACTATTTGGTAATTAAAACCAATGTGTTACGTAAATTTATAATATTAAATAAATACTATTATCATGTTTACCACTTTATAGCAATAAAATGGCAAAAATCATCATAGTAAGACTAATCTTTCACAACATTATATATACAGGGTGAGTTTTTTTCGATGTTCTCTATGGGGATCTCGGAAACTATAAGAGATAGAAAAAACGGTTAAATGGGGAAAGAAGTGTAGTTTTATAAGACGAATAAAATGACACTTTCAAATTATTTGAAAAAGTCAAGGGTAACTAGATATTTTATTTTTAAATCAATATATCTCTATTATTATCATAGATAGAAAAAAACTGTAAAGGACAAAGTTGTAGAAAATTTTACACAGATTAATAACAAAAAATTAAAAAAAAATTTCGCCCTTATTTTGGGAGATATGACACAAACTTACCTTTTTTTTAAATGGAAACAATAGTTGGCTATGACTTTATTAAAAGGGCTATTTTTTCCCTTTAATCCGATATAACATATGCCATAGTTATTTTTAAAATAAAATAAGTTACAGTCGTTTTTAATGTTACCATCCACCAAAAAATAGTTAGCCATGAAAAAGACAAAAGTAAAACAATTGCAGTTGTTTATTCTAAACACACATTAATTCATTTCCATATTTGGTTTGTTTCGATAAGTTTGTTTTGTATTTTTTTTTTTTTTTTTGGTGTTGTAAGTTTTTTTAAAGTGATAATGAATTTTTCCAACGAAGAAAAGCGTGATATGCTTGTTTGTTACATTCAATGTAATAAAAACGCTGCGGATGCTGCAGAACAATATTATAATCAATATATCGATCGTCGGCAGCCATCTTTACCAACATTCAGAAGAATTTACCACAATTTGGATTAGTACGGATCCTTTACAAAGCCGAAACTTGAAAAAAAAAAAAACGAAATTAATGATGTTTCGGAAATAAACGTATTAGCGATTAGCATTGGCGATGATAGATCCATCCACATCGACCAGACAAATTGCAACAGAAGCAAGCATATCTCAACGGACTGTAGTACGAGTTTTGAATAAACATAAATATCACCCATATAAGGTATCAATTTCACAAAATTTACATGACGGTGATACCAATAGGAGAATGGTCTTCTGTATGTGGTACAAAAACATGTGCCAAGAGGCAATATAATACGTTCCCTACAAAAATAATTTGGACAGATGAAACGCGATTTACTAATTGTGGGATTTTTAACCGGCACAATGAACATGTTTGGAGTCAGGAGAATCCACGAGACCACAAATTAAATTTGGATTTAATGTATGGTGCGGTGTGTTCGGATCGAGAATTCACACATTGAATGGAAATGATTACCTTCGTTTTCTTCAAGAAACATTTGAAGATATGCTCGATGATTTAAATTGATTAGTACGGGCAAGATTGAAGTGGTTTCAACATGATGGAGCTCCACCTCATAGCACGTTGGCTGTGCGAAACTATTTAAATGATGCTTTTCCTAATTCATGGGTGGGAAGAAATGGACCAATCCTATGGCCACCTAGATCACCCGACCTATCCGTTTTAGACTTTTTTCTGTGGGGTTATGTGAAGAACAAAGTGTATCAACAATCATATCAATCAAAATATGGGCGAAAAAAAATTTTTGATTTTTTGTTATTAATCTGTGTAAAATTTTCTACAACTTTGTCCTTTACAGTTTTTTTCTATCTATGATAATAATAGAGATATATAGATTTCAAAAAATTGACACATTTTACTTTTTTCAAAATATCCAGTTACCCTTGACTTTTTCAAATAATTTGAAAGTGTCATTTTATTCGTCTTATAAAACTACAGTTCTTTCCCCATTTAACCGTTTTTCTATCTCTTATAGTTTCCGAGATCCCCATAGAGAACATCGAAAAAAAACTCACCCTGTATATAATTTTTTACTTTTATAGATAAGGCTTAAAAATGGAATATGCAAATTACACTCACAAACAAGTGGCAGATTTCTTGCATATTTTTTACTGTTTCCAGTACAGTGTACCATGCTGATTTCAAATCTGAAAACCATTTTGCACATCAGATTTTGGAGATATTGACAAAATTATATTTTTCATGGAAAACTGTCCGTCAAAAACATTTATTTCGTCATGTTTATTGGGTACTATATATACTAGTGTACTATTGTGTTTGTTTCTTATTTTCAGTGATTAACTCATCTTTTCTGTGACCGGTGAAAATTATGGCATCCAGAGGTTGTATAAATTCACCTTATATGTTTTGTTAAGTTTGGGGCTACATAACACATAAATACCCATCGAAAAACGTTTGCACCGTTTTTGAAGAAAGCATACTTCGACTCAAAGGTAGATAGCGGGAAGTCGTGGGATCCACAGTTCCTCTATTTGACATATGCATGTAATAAAATGTTCAACCACCATTCATCTAGCGTATGCATAACTAACTCGAACCTCATCAGACTAATGTGTTCCATGCTTATTGTCTTGATGATGGCGCTTGCGGCGTCTTCCATTTATAATTTGAATGTAACTTACGTGGTTAAATTAGAAACTATAAGAAGAACAAATATTTTGGCATTTGGAGTTCCTATGATATGGCATGAGCCAAGCAACGTGTCACAGACAGTTATTAATGTTTTTCCAAGGTCACCAGATTCTCATACAAAATTCGTGCATATGTAAATGATCCAGACGTTCCAATATTTCTAAGCCAATTCCACTAGATCCCGTCCTTATCCATTACCACTATTACCTACGGAATACACAGTTGTTGAAAAAAAAAATGCAGTTCTCCTTCTACCAACAACTCAAACTTTGACTACTACCAACCTGGTGAATATCATCATTTGAAAACTGAACTTTGCGACCTTGTCCGAGACCTGGAACTAACAAAAGTCCAAGCTGAACTGCTTAAAAGAATATACTATCTTGCACCAGGTACAAAGACTTCACAATTTTGCCACATGCACAAAGAACTTGAGCAGTTCTTTGTAACGGCTAACGCTGTTACTGCACAAACGTTGAAGGTCCTCGAGATGGAAGATAGCATTGAAGAAAAGTCAAGATTCTTCAATGCTATCTTCATTGATTCTTTAAGGACAACTTTGAAGTCAATGTTATTAACGGTACGCACTACTGCGTCAGTACCAATAGTCTACCCTTCCAAAAGAGACGTTCGAAATCATGTCGCTTGTTCTTGAGAAAATATGCTATGAGGAATGCATACTGAGTACACCAAGTATTGCTGTTTCATCTGCAAATGGAATATGTGGCACCCGTGCCTCTCTATTTCTTTACGCCAACCCTTAATAATTAACCTGCGGACACAGACATAACTTGCGGACGCCTGACTTGTCGAGCGGTTACTAAATCAGATATTGAAGAGTTCGCCTAACTCGCAATCGTTACCTAGCTTATCGGAAGTTAAACGTAATTCTGTTCTTTACGTCGCTCTGCATCGGGTCATTTTTCAACTTGGGCGTCATTAACTTTTCACGCGAATTGTTAACATAAAATACGACCAAAGTCTTTCCTTCATCCAGTATCTCCAAGATAGAAAGCTTGAATAATTGTAATTTTAAATGGCCGGTATATATAATTTTTTACAATTCTCGATACTTTTACGTTGAAACGTCACACCAAACTGATTCGCAAGTTCTCTCGTTGAGGAAGAAGGATTTTTTTAATCTATGTGAATATTACTTTATTGTACAAAATTATTCATAAAAATTAGCTGTTAAAATATATAAAATTTTAAGTGTTTCAGTGTTTTATTTTATCGTTTTTTTTTTTCAATCGAATTTCGCTAACTGTGTACAAACTCACAGATGGTACATGTTCTTATATTGTCATGAATTATGTCATTTTGATCGTAATTTCGAACAATATCAAATTATGCAAATCATTTATTAGACAATAACTATCAACCCGCCAGATAAACTAATAAAAATACTACGCCCCGCCGATAAATGCCGAAAGCTAGACCTTCTGGAGTCTTTTGAAATTCATAGGAATAGTATTAATCCGGAATACCCGCTAGTTAATGTTGGTTATTAACTAGTGATTTTTTAATGTTTTAACCTATTTTAATATATCGTATTAAGGGTGCGGTTTAGATGAAAGAGATAGCTATATAAATATTGCCAATCACTAATTCGAGTTAGATTGCTGTTGTTATCAATGAACAATATTGTATTATACAGTAAAATAATCATAAAATAAGCAGGATTTTCATCAGATGAATTGAAAATTATTTTAATGTTTAGTTTCTGTGAAAAATAATTATGAAAAACAATGAAAATTGATCAAATTTATAGCAAATTTTAAATTAAATGTTTGCTAATAAAAACTTGTGCAATGAAAATTTAAAGGATTTCACTAAATTCTGCATTCTAATAACTTAGCATGCATGACTTATTAATTTCATTATATCTTACAATTTTCTTTTCTAACTTGAACTAGTAAATTGACGTAATACACAAAAATTAACGATTTATTTTTTATTTAGACTGATTCTTTATGCTTGGTAGATGAAATATGTAAATACATATTCATATTATTAAATCAAAAAAAAAATGGCTCTTTTTTTAAACGATTATTTTCATTTTACTATATAGCCATCTCTTTCTAATGAACCGCTACCTTAACCTGTTTCAAATTAAATAAAAATGATTTGAAAATAATTAATAAATTATTTACACATTTAGCCCTGTGACATTTTGACTTACGTTACGTAAGTACGTTAAACAAATGCACATTAAAGCAAGTACTTCCGCCGGACATTGAATTACATAATGTACACCTGCTGTTGCATATTAATAAAATATTGCCTAATGCAATAAATTTTTGATCCGAGAACAATTTTAATGCACACACAACAAAAGTAACATTACTTAACATAGAGTTATCTGCAGACATGTGTTTTGGGATCTATCCCTCTATCCGTTTACTTTACTTTATTTTTTAGACCAAAAGATGCAAATTCTGAAATAATTTTGTTTTATTATAAATACTGTAAAAATTAATATTAAAATCTCCCGTTATAATAACGTTTTTCTTTAGGTCTAGTGTAATACTAAATTTTGGATTAATGAATAATAATTCCAGTATTTCGAGTTTGACTACTTTCTGCTACGTTTTATTTAATACTGCGTCTATTGTATACACATTTCCTGCTAATTAACTATTTTCGGAATGGTGTTGCTAAGTGAATTAAGCGCACTCAGCATTATGTGTTTGCAATTTATTCCAATCTGTTGTAATAGTCCATTGAACAATAAATTGCAAACCCATCAATACTTATAACTCACCACGTTAGTTTATATAGCAATACGTTTGTAATTGCAAGAAATTCGTTAAAATCCACTATATATAAATAGTGATATAATAAACAATTTACTCTGTATGTATATTCTACTTTTCACATTTATTAATCAGACTACATTTTATTTATTTATTTATTTATTAACGGTGGTCTACCATAGAATATTACAATAAAATACAATAAAATAGTAATAATAAACACATTAAACATTTAAAACAAATGTGTATTATTTATTATTATTTATATATGGGAATAAAATAGATTAAACCTGTTTTCTAGTATATAATTTCTATGGTACAACACGAGAAAAAAAATACGGTGATGAGTCCATTATTATACATTCCCCGTAAAGGAAAAATTATTAATTGAAAAAAATGGATCGTTACCTTTTAAAGCCGAGTATTTGGAAGAATATTACAAGTAATTTTATTATTTCTTACCTTACAATGGTGTAACAGTTTAAAATAACGTTAAAATTTCTATTTATTCATGGATATTTAATATATGCAACTATATTCGCATTTTATAATTTATTTAATTTTGGAATTTTTAATTGCGAGCAGCGCATGCGTCTTTTTTTGTGGTGTTTTCACGACTTTCGCTCCTGTGAGCACGATAAGATTTATTTCCATGGTGGCTGTGGATGCACATTTATACGTATTTAAACAATTGGGGACAAGTTGTTTAAATTTCGAAATTTAATTCTGATTATCGTAAAAAATATATTCAAACTTTTGTAAGTTTTGGTGGAGTTGGTACGAATTTACATATACCTTCGTGGGATTATCAGCACCATTGGAGATAATGGATTCCATTTTCACCTAGGAATCAGAGGAAAAATCTTATTGGAAATTAACTCTATTCCAATCTAAGAACCATTCTAAGAACCGCACAAGATCTGAGGTATGTTGCGTAACTTTTTCATAATCAATTCACTTGCAATTAAAAAAGTCGATTAATTGTGTATAAAAAAAAGGAAAATGAACCCGTAAAAGTTGTTTCAAGTATCTATGACGTTATTGTTGTTTTAGGTTCTTCACTTTTGGTTATAAATTAACCCATTTTCCAATTGTTCCCTCTAATTGATAAGTACACATAATTAGAGAGGAAGATAAAAAGAAGGAAGGAAAAAAGAAAGATAGGAGGGTTCGTTATCGTTTGGAAGTTCTGGAATTCCGGATATTCGTTCTGCAATCTGAGGGTTAGGGTGTCGTAAGGTAGCTGGACAGTAGTTGGTCAGTCGCGCGGTCAGCAGCAGGGACAGTGGTAAACGGAAGCAACAACGGAACCAGATAAGCTAAAATTTATCTCAAAAAAAAAACGAAACCGTTAGCGCTAAAGGTACGTCGTAATTTCATGAAAATATTACTTTATTTTGAGATAAAGCCAAAAATGATTTCAAATTCGAGGAGCTCTATATTAGCAGTCACTAGGTTTTGTTTGTAATACAGTATTATTTGAATTAATTTATTGCATTATTATTATTATTTGCATTTATTTATGAACACTTGTATATCATATTCTGTTTACAATTTATTATTAAAACAAATTATATGTATTTTTATTTTTCTGGGAGATTAATGATTTTTTGTAAATTCTTTCGTTGTTTAAAAGTAGTTTTCATGATTTTGTTTGAAAAGTTCTGGTGATAATCGTTGTATTAAATCACGTGGCGCCAAAATAAAAAAAAACAATAATCTTGACCCACCCCAGCTTCACTGAGCGGATCGGCCGGTGATTATCAATTATCAGCAAACAGAACCATTAAGTGCGCGAACGTGACAATGGCCTTATCAAATTTCTACAAACTATTTTTCATTTATTGTATATTCCGGAGTCGTTTGCGAAAGATGTATGAAATATGACGGCACTTTAACGTTTTATTTAACATAAGAATAATTATTTAAATAATTAAAGTCTCCACAGCGAACAAACATTTTTGTTTAATAATAATTGTTTATTTCTAAAAGAATTTATCAGGTAGACGAAATTCTTCCGCTAATGAAATTTAAACTGAATATTCTACAATAAAAAATTATAACAAAAATTATTTACTTTTTTCAAGATCTAAACTTTTATTTGAATTCGTTTTATTTTTCGCTACCATTGATTCTGACCAAATGCTTTTCATATCTTTTCATTGTTATAAAATGCTTGTATTTTTATATCTTCGGAAAATATTTCTAACAATGGGCAGAAAGACCTCTGGTCGATAGCCATTTAGCAATTAATTAATTTTTGTGTGATATACATAATCAATGTTTGTTACCTTATTGTAAACTTAATTGTTAATAAATATTGTTATATATATATTTCTAATAAACGTTTTATGTACAATTGAAATTTTCGACTACATACATGTATAAACAGAGAAACAAAATATTTAATTAATTTTGAAAAAAACAAACGCATTACATTTAATTGGACCGAAATAATTGGATGTTTATTGTTAGTTTTTATGATCGGGATAAAACAATAAAGTCCGGTAATAAAGATACAGTTGAAAATATATCAATGCGGATCTTCAAGCGTATACTTGCAAAATTTATTACTACTGTTTTACGCGCTAAAATAAATAACAAAACAATATAATTAAAATTGGAATTCTTTCGTATCATTATCATGCCAGTGATTTTAATTAACTCCAGGATGGGTGGGTCATTGAAACCATCCATTTTAAATATATTCAAATATAAAGTATTTTTACCCATAAAAAGATTATTATGGATTTTTATTTTAATTTAATTTTATTTAAAATTCATAGATTATTTCTGAAGAGAATTATTTGAAAATAATTATTATTCTAATTCTTTAACTTTCGTTTAAAATATTTTTTTTTTTCGATCAATTAATAAAACATAAAAATAAGTTAGAAAATGATAGGGTTATTTTTTAATGTTCATCATTTTAAAAAATCTTTCAAAATTACCATCGTTAATCCAGATGAAAGAACTGTATTTGTATTACTTACATACAATTACTATCGATTTCTATTTTTAAAACGTTAATATTAATATTTAAAAAATTCAAATTTATAGTATTATAACATATGTTTCTAAAATAGCTGCATATCTATAAAAAATCAACAAGAAATTATATTAAAAATAAATATGGTTGGAACAGTGATAAGGAGAAACCATCAAAAACTGCGATGCAAAAAAGAAGGGAGCAGCAAATATGAGCGAAACTGTAAAAAAATGGTGATGTGTTCATCATAGAACTTTCCAAGGTGAATTCCGTAAAAATAAGTTTTTGATTTAAAATTTAATAGGAAAGGAAAAATTATTAACTATAAAATGGATTTTTATCTTTTCAAGTTAAAAACAAGTATTTTGAAGAATATTACAAGAAATAATAAATAATTTTTTGCCCTGCAATGGCTTCAAAACTTATATCCACACGCTTTTTCATGTTTTGAAGATGGAGGTGATTGCGCATAATGTGTTAACTATGACGGCACTTTGACGTTTTATTTGTCAAAAATAATTATTTCATTAACTAAAGTCTCCACAGCTAACTTAAAGAATATTACAAGGAAATGGTGATATGTTCATCATAGTACTTTTCCCGATGAATTCGGTAAAATACGTCTTTGAATTAACATTTAACAATAAATAAAAACTAAATGAAATTATGGATTGTTGTCCTTTAAATTTAAGGTCGAGTATTTGTAAGAATATTATAATTTAGTTTGTTATTTCTTCCCTTAAAATGCTTGATAAAATCTCCATACATATTTCCATAAATATTTATATTTTTAACCATTTGTATTCGTTCGAGCAACATATTCTGTGTTATTGCAATTTGAAGTCATTTTGACATTTTATTTGTCATTAAAATAATTAGTTAAATAAATAAATTATTAAAGAAGATTATAAAAATAATTGTTTATTTCTAAGGGAATTTATAAGGTAGACGAAATTATTTCGCTTATAAAATGAAAATAGTTTTTGTTTGAAACTTTTTATTGTAGGACCTTCTACAATAAAAAGTTTCGAACATAAACTATTTACTTTTTCATGATCTACAATTTTTATTCGAAGTATTTTTTAACCGAAATACAAAATGAAAAATCGCTAAGAGTAAAGTTGCACTTAATGAGTTTTTATTCTAACCAAAAGCTTTTCAGATCATTTCACAGTTATAAAAAGCTTATAAATATATAGTTATAAAGTTTGGGTTTAATCCATTCAGCCGTTAAGCGCTATCACGGAAACACACACACACACACTCAGACATTTTTCAAAACTCTATGGAATGGACTCAGGGGACCTCAAATCGTGCATATTTGTTGAAATTGGCGGTTCGAAATTTTTCACGATCACAATACTTTCCCTTGGTCCGGGGAAAGTAAAAAGAATACAAAAATAGAACTTGGAATGTCAGAGGATTAAATAGGAAAGAAACTAATAAGAGAATTTGAGATTCCAAACTTAGAGATACTAGTTATAAGTGAAACAAAGGAAGAGGAGAAATGAGAAGAAGAAAAAGTACTGGATATAACAATAGACTGAATAAATGTACAGCAGTAACTGATATCCTTATATCAATAGAAATGAAAGAATGAAGCAAAATGGAAACGAAAATTGCTGTGGTTTGTGGTCCAGACAAAAATGAAACTGTGGGCACGAATGGACAATTTCTGGGAGAAGATAGACGTAGTTGAAGAAAAGGCAAGTGGAACTATATACATCTTAAGGGATCTGAATGCGAGGGAATCAAATCATAATAAACACCTTTTTTCGAGCACAAGGACACACACAAATACACCAGAGTGCAAGAAAACATAGGCAAACGATCTGTAATAGATTATATAAGAATAAAAGGAATTATAGATCAAGATAGTAGTGAAAATGTGACGGGAAATATATAGTGACCATCACCTCGTGGTGGCAGACATCAAATTAAGCGAAGAAACTAAACAAAACCCGATTAAAAAACCAAAGCCCCCCTTAAATAATTAGAACATACAAGCTTAAAGACATAACCATTGCAAACAAGTTTTAAGAGATAGTAGAAAGAATATCACTAGAAATTAAGAGTGAAATAGATAATATTATACTAGCATCGAAACAACAAATATGGTATGAATTTGATGAAAAAATAGAAAGAAATAGTAAAGAAAATTGGATGCTATTTTATATAGTGTTAAAATATGCAAGAACGAACGAAAAATCGGGCAGAATAGCTATTACATACGAGAAAGGTGAAATACTAATAAGAGATGTAATGGAACGCTGGAAGAATTATTTTCAGAAGTTACTAGTTAGTAAAGACATTGAGCAGAAGGACTCAAACCAACAAACAGAACAGAAAGAGGGTTAGAAGAACTAAACACGGATTCAAACATGGAAAAATTAGAATAAGCAAAAAGAAGACGAAAGTTCCATACTTTAGTCGAGAATAAAATAATATCAGAGATGGTAAAAAATATAGGAAACAATTGTTACTAAAGTATGTAATGAACCATGGACAAAAGAAGTAATACCAAAGCAGTGGGAAATAAGGCTAGTAGTACCAATACTTAAAAAGAGGACAAGGCAGACTGTAACAACTACAGAGGTACAAAATTATTATGCTTATGCCTAAAACCAGTAGAGCAAATCCTAAAAAAAAGACTAAGAGAGCAAGTTGAACAATCTCTGTCAGAAAGTCAGAAGAGCTAAGTGGTTTCAGGAATGGTATATGCACTCAGGACCATGCATTCACAATCAAGGACATCATAAGCGATACGTTATCAAGACCAGAGACAGTTTACTTAGACATGGAGAAGGCATCCGACAAGGCCCCGAGAGAAAATATTTGGGAGAGTCTAAACAGGCGGAATGTGGACAAAAAACTAATCAGTGTTTGAAAAGTCCATACAAATAAATAAGAAATAATGTAATTAGTAGGAACAGTAAATTCGAAATATTTGTCACTTCAGAAGGAGTAAGAGAGGTAGGTAGCCTCAGCCCACTATTTTTTTAATAGACCACGAAATATAGGACACCGAAACTTTTTTTTTAAATAAGCTTAGCGGAGTGTGCCTTTGCAGACGAAATAGATATAATAGCGAAGAATGCCGTAGACCTAGAACACAATCTGAAAGTATGGAACGATTTACTGGAGGGACATGGAATGAAAATGAATAAGAAGAAAACAAAAATTATGGTAGCATCAACAAAGCAAAAAAAAACTAAATGTAAAGGCAGCGGGTGAGATCATAGAGCAAGTAAACTATCAATGCTTGGGAGTAACAATTGATGAAAATAAGAAGTAAAAATTTACAGAAGACTACTCAAAACAAGACTGAAAGCAAATATAAACTTACTATGCACTGAACAAGATACTATTATACGAGAAAGAAATAACAAAACAAACAAAGATGAAAGTATACAGAGCAGTATTCGGACTTATCCTTGCCTGCGGATGTGAAACATAAGTACCAACAAGCAAAGAAAAATATAAAATAAGGGCAACAAAAATGAAAGTCCTAAGAAGAGTCAAGGAACTATCACTGAGATATAAGATACGGAGTGACCGGGCAAGAGAGAAACTTGCCATTGAACCATTCGAAGAATGCATAGAAAGAAAACAGTTTAAATGGTGCGGACTCATGAACAGAATGAGAGAAACAGCACCAACTAAAAGAATGGGAATGGGAAACCAAGGCGCAAGGGAAAAGGAAAAAAGGGAGATCGCGGGTTACGTGGGATAACACAATAACAATAATGCTAGAGAAAAAGGGAGAGTCATGGAAGGAAGCAAAAGAAATGTCAATGGACAGAAAGAAGTGGAGCAATTTAATTAGGGGCCAACAAACGGCCCGACCATCCTACACTCTGAGGATAGACCTGATTAAATATATATGAAATGTTTTGTTATTTTTCTGACATACTTTATTATTTCTCCATATTTATTATTTATTTTATCCCAGAATATTATGTTTTGTGTAGCAAACAGCGATGTTTTCTTATCTTATAATTATCTCATTTACAATACCTGAATGATGTCAAGTTACAGTTCTTCAAACCCGACGCTAAATTTTTAATATCATTCGTCGTTGTTTTTATGATATGCCAATCAAAATTTTCTCCTGCGTAAGTCTAAAATAACTTCTAGTTAATAAAAAAAACACCTAAAAACGTTATTTTAAATATTTACCTGTTTGTAGCAAATTTTTAATTCTGTCAGTAGTGACAGTCCACTAATAATTGATTTTAGTGGTACACGATCTAAGCAATCCATATTAATAGTTGGTGCCAGCATTTGATTAATATTTAATGATTTTACATAATTTTGACAGAGTTCCACTAAAGACTTTATCTAAAAAAGAAAAAAAGAAGAATTAATAGAATGTGAGTAATTTGTATACACATGAAAAATAAGATTTCTTAAATAATTTTCCCTGATAAAATATATTGAACTATTTATGATTTAGATTTTAGACATTTAAGACCATTGGATACCATAGACAAAATTGTACTCTCGCTATTGCTTCACCTTACATTTCTAACCCACGCATACATTAGAATAATCAATGTCATGTAGCATTGGCGGTTTTTTTATAGCGAGACAAGGATAAACATACCTAATATCTGAACCATGCCTCCTTATGCGTGAGCATTGAAAGTTCGACCATTTGTCTGCGTGACGGCAGATTAGTATATATGATTATTTTATAGAATTTAACACATGGGTCAAAAACTCCCGGAACTAACAAATCAAAATACATTTTGTTTCGCAAAATTCTAATTTATTCTACAGAGATGCAATCACTCCAAAGCTTCTCTAACATTTCTATACCTTACTTGTAGAATGATTTATCATTGCCCTCAGAATAGGTGTTGGTTTCAATAATAACCGCTTCGTTTGAGACAAATCCCTTTCATTGGAGCATATTTTTTACATCAGCTAAGAGCCAGTAATCGCTGGGTGCCAGATCTTTTAACCGACTTGTGGATAGGTACATTATCTTGACTAAACAATGTTTTTTTTACTATATGAGATCGTTTACACTTGATCTCGTTAGCCATTCGGCTGAGTCGAGTCACTGTTAATCGTCGGCCCTTTCTTCAGATAGTCGATTCGATGAAAAATAATCCACGTGTTCCCAAAGTACAGACCATGGACCATAACCTTGCCAGCTGATTGTTGTTGTTATTTTTTTTGACGCTTTGAATGGCTTCCGCTCTCTGCTCTCCACTCACCAGATGCTCATTTCGACTCTAACGTTAAGTGGTGAATCTATTTTCATCCATAGTCACATATCGACGCAAAAAATCCTTTTTATCGCGCTTTAAAAGCTCCAAATAATTCTCAAATTTGTAAATTCGTTGTTGTTTCTGTTCTAATATGAGCAAACAAAGTACCTACTTAATTTATGGCTAAATTTTAGTGTAAAATGTTGAAAACGGTGCCTTTTTAAATCTTTAGGATATCAGCTACCTCCTGCAATTTCACTTTATAATCACCCCTAACAATTTTCAACACTATTTTTATGTTTTCTGGCATAGTTACCTCTTTTCGCCTTCCAGAGTGTTCTGCACATTCGGTGGTCGTACGACCACGTTTGAAATTAGCATAAAATGAATAAATGGTTGTTTTCGACGGTAACATTTTTTCAAACCATTTCCGGGCTCGTACAGTATTTTTATCCATTAAATTTGCAGTGTTTTATTAAGACATGAAACTCATTCTGAATCATTATTTACAAATTCACAAAAGTATTGTCACTTTAACTTCAAAATTTCGAAAACCACTGAACAAAATATCATGAAATTGTAAAACGTTTCTTTTAAATATTGGCAGTAGATGAAACAATAGCGTATTCGATATTTCTGGCGCCATCTATTGGTTTGTACTGGGAATTTTTGAAAACGTATATTCAACACCAAAGCCTTAAATATTTAGTTTATATATTTTTTAACTTATTGTAACTTATTTATATAATATTAAATATCCAAATATTGTAGGTTCTTTTTATAATCATTTCAAATACAATTGTGACAACATTTTTTTTTTCAGTATATGAAATCTCCTCCTCCTCTTAATTACATTTCGTCTGTCTCTCTTTTTTATTGTATGTACTCAATCAGTTTCGCTTTATACAGCATTATCAAGAGCGAAATTATAAATAGAAAAGTGTACTTATTCATTCACTTGGTCACAGTTATTTAAATATATTAAATAAAAATGATTTGAAAATAATTAATAAATTATTTTCACATTTAGCTCTGTGACTTTTGACTTACGTTACGTAAGTACGTTAAAAAATCTACATTAAAACAACTACTTCCCGGGCAAATACACACGCCGAACATTGAATTACATAATGTACACCTGCTGTTGCACATCAATAAAATATTGCATAATGCAGCAAAGTTTTGATCCGAGAAAAATTTAATGTAAAAACAACAAAAGGAACATTACTTAATATAAGGCCATCTACAGACACGTGTTTCGGGATCTATCCCTCGCTAAATGTAATTTATTAATTATTTTCAAATCATTTTTATTTAATATAGCGAAATTATAATTAAACATAGAATTATCGATTATATTTTTTGATCGAATTATTTCGAGCCATACTGTATTTTATTGCTATTTACAATGCGTGTACTAGTTTTATATTCACTTAACAAATTACAGACACCGATCATTATTTTATCAATATTAAAAATGCCCTCTGTTTCTTAACAATTGTGTCGACTCTTCTTTTAACTTTAATGTTGATTGTATGGACGATTTCATTGCAAATTAAAATGTGTGTTTACAGTATATCATCCCATAAGCTTACTATTTAAACTCTCCTTAGATTTACAACGCTTGTTTGGAAAACAAGTTTCAATAATTCAATTTTTAAAAATTGAGAATGAAAAAACATTACCAGATATTGCGGTATTTGAATATAATCGGCCATTTTGAAAATGTTGGATTATATTGTGAGTGTACAATTAGTATGGCAATTAAAGAATATCATTGTTGATGACCAACATGGGTTCTCCTCGGACAGATCTACAACTACTAATTTAATGGTGTATCAAAACTATCTTTTGGGTGCATTTTAGCGTTATTGTCAGGTAGATGTTATGTGTACTGATATCTGCAACGCTTTCGACAGAGTCTGTTATAATATTCTAATACATCACATATATGCTCTCAGATTCCTTCATAAAGTAGTAAAGTGGGGTAAACGTTTTCTCTCAGATAGATACCAAATGAAATTAAAGCTTCAACAGGTGAGCCTCAGTGTTCCCATGTTGGTTCTATTTTATTTAACTTTTTCAGTAATATACTGAAGAGATTGCACTTGCAAATATTTGCTATTCGCTGACGATCTTAAATTATTTCACACTGTTGCTTCTCTCAGTGATATGGAATGCAGTCAAAATGATTTGGATTTACTTCAGTAATGTGATTGTTAAATGTTACAATGAAATTAAACAAGGAAAATGATTAATAAAATTCGATCAATCCCTTTTTCCATCTGCAAAAATTACTTACACTTTAAGTATTTGACAAACATCTATTGCAACAACTACTTCCCGAGCATATACCCCGCCGGACATTGGATTACACAATAGATATTTGTTATATGCATAGCAATGCTACTGCGAATTGCAACGGTTTGAGACGAAAATATTGAATAAAAGGAAACAACAAATAATAATTACAAGGATATCTGTAGACACGTGTTTCGGGATTCATCCCTAATCAGTATAGCTCTGCTCCGTAAGCCCTTAGTTGTTAAATAATATTATGTACCGTCTTTGCCGGGATCTAGGATGAAAGTAATCGCGGTGAAGGACGCGCACATTGAGCGGATTTATTAGTTCCGAACAAAAAATATCGACTCGGTGTAAAAAAACAGCATTGTTTTCAAATAATTTAAAAAAAGTTAAACAACGATTATTCACTCATTTGCAGTTATTTAAATTATAATGAAATTAAACAAAGAAATTTCTGACAATGATTAAAAAAATAAATAATTTTTGGGAATACACGACTTAGGTGTGGACTTACAAAAAATCTGCAGTCCAAGATGCCTCGCAGGTAAGATTGCTCTTACCACACACGCAGATCTTTCAGCACGGAATAGACCTCACAAAGAGGCACCTTTCTGAGGGTGCCCAAGCCTTTAGAAATGTCCAACCAGAAGAACAATAGGACGATGTGAGGCACGCGTTTTTTTATATTGTTGCGTATCGGATCGTTGACAGTTTCTGCTTTTTATATTATAAGCGTGCTTATTGATTATTTAATTGCCTGCGATAATATACATTTTTTTTCAAAATCATAAAACTTTAATATTGTTATGAAATCGGGTTTAATCAGACTCGGAAAGAAGTAACACAATATCTATTTAACAGAAATGGAATTGGAACAATTCAATTACATTGCACTCCACCAATAGTATTATGGAAATAAAAATTGGTTGCTGGTTACAATTGTAACGGGACGTTCGAACCCGGGGTGACAATGCGTTGAAATTGGAATAAATTTTAAATTATTTCATTAAATTTTAAAACACATGTCACTGCCGTTCCGAATCCTATCACTTGCGGTTAGCTCAGATAATAATTCAAAAGACTTACCCCGTTTTCTCCTCGCTCCTTAATTTTGTTTTTACTAATTGATAGGTTGATATGTACGAGATAAGTTCTTATAAAAAAAATGTTTCGTTTTCAAAAATAACAACGTATATTTAAAAAATTTACAAATAAATAAAAGTTAACAAATATACGACAAAAGAAATAAAAAAAAAAAAGTTAATAAATGAACTTACAAAAAATTACTTATTCGTATTATATAGAATAGAGATTATCTCTGTCAAACATTTTCTTTTAAGTAAGCAACAAATATATCTCGTAAAACCTTTACCTTGAATTAAACTATTAACCACCAAAAAAATAAACTGACTGGCACTTTTACTTTCATTTAACACACACTGGTACTGGTTTAACAGCTAAACACCAACTGACTAATTCGGGTTTGTCTTTTCCTTTTATCCAGTGTTTCCGCAGGGAGTAAGTTTGGGGGTTGCAGAGCCCGCACCTCATTGGCTAAGGCGATGGTGCGGGTGCTTACTCTTACCACTGATTGGTCACCCCCAAAGCTTGGATGATCACTCTCAACCGTTATTGGTCGGACCCTTGCTCGACGCTAATTGGTCGGGCGTCATTTGGGCAATATCAGTTTTGAGAGTGATATCTCCGAAATTCATTGAAATGATAAACAGCAGATTAAAAAAAATGCCAGTTAAAGAAAATATAGAATATTACAATTTCTGTTGGTGGTTAATAGACTATGTCTTATTACAGCGTAAAAAAAAAAAAAATGTTTGTCAAGAGATTGACTAAATTAATATATATATATACAATTTGTACAGAGTCCGTATTGATTACTTAAATAAAAATAGTTGTCCTTTCTCTTACTAAAATGTTTAAAAATCATTTTAACTAGCGACTAATATAAAGATAATTATATATAATGTGCTTAAATTTATGAATCTAAGAGGGAACAATATTCTTGATTAATAATATTATTTAAATAAAAGATACATTTAAAAATTGAAGGGAAAAAAAAAATACAAACAAGTAAACATGATTCGATTCTAGATTGAATTCACTGGTACTATATCAACTTGATAAAGAATTTAATTTAGTTTTAATTGTATTATTATTATTATTATTATTTTCTCTTTTTGCAAAACTGTACAACCTAAGAAATATTTCTATGGTACCTTAATTACGGTCAGCGTATTTTCGGGACCCAACAATCACCGGGCGGTCTCGAAACGTAATCTGCCCCTTGTTCGGCTCTGAGCCGGTATCCTTTTGTTTTCGGCACGTTTCGGATTTTCATAATCCCGTTCAGGCGGATTTGGAAATTACGAAGAAATTCGGAATTTCTGAGTTCTATTTACTTATCCCGAAAATACGCTGTCGGTTTATTGTTTTATTACCCTAGGATACAAAGGAAACATTTCTTTGCGAACTTAATGGATTTTCAAATTAAGAAAATGTTTAATTTTTGAGAAGATGAAATGAAATACAATGAGGTCCGATGTTAAATTGAATCGCGAATTAAAATTAAACGTGTTACGACTTGTCAAAGTGACACGCCGGTAACAATCGGCCCCGTGAGAATCCGTGAAGTTCGTTCACATCGAGATTGATTAGTTATTATTAACTTACGTCGCTGGTATTCTTGATGACTTGTGTTGATTCGAGTACTTCAATCAGCTGCATAAAGTCGTTTAGTCGTGATAATTTTCATCTGACGTCGGTCCTTAGCTGTGGTCTTGTCCAGGTGTACTCGATAACCTGGTTTCTGATTTTTGGGCGCCACGACGAGTAAACCGCTCGTCGTCGGTTTGAGGGTATCACCCCAGGATACGCTATAGCAGTCCTTTATATCCTGTTGAGATACATCGGCGGGTTCGTGGAGATTTTTCATCACGAAATCCGGTCGGTGAAAGTCTCGTGGTTTATCACTAACTGTACACTATTTACAATAACTTATTCACTAAACGCTCGATTTCCCTTAGATCAGCCGGATTGTGATTTAAGGCGCGAGATTTTGTTGCTATATACAACACACGTGTCCTCGTTATTCACAATGGGTAGTGTCTCTAACGTGGCACTATTTCGGGACTTCCGGGGTCGTCAATATCGTCGGAATCTTCAGCATCCACCTGTTCCGGGGTCCGGGGCGGCGATGGGGATCCTCGTCGTCTGCGGGGTTGATGGGGCGGGATATCACGTCGAAGTGCTGGTCTAATGTCGTCTTGGTGAACTCGGATTGTATTACCGTCACGTTCGACCACATAGACACGTCCGTCGCATACTTCCTGGATATCGTAGGGTCCGATCCATTTAGCTGCAAACGCTGGTGGTCTATCGCCTACTCGGTGGGGGTGATTCCGGATCAGCACACGTTGTCCTTCCTCGTAGAGTGGCTCCTCGTCTACACCATCGTAACGTTGGACGTACCTCAACTGCCTTCCTCTAATTTCGTCCAGACGTTCTTGCCGGTTGTCGTGTTGGGGTGCTTCGGCTGGGTGGGCTGCTTCGATTTCGTGGTCGCCCGGGCGGGGTAACTCGTAACCCAGAAGGGCACGTCCAGGTGTAAACCCTGTGGCGGCGTTGGCACGAGATCGGAGTTGGAAAAGAATGGGTTGGATATGTTTCGCCCAATCATTTCCGGGTTGGTCCTGCATTAAAATCCTGAGGCACTTCTTAAGTTCCTGATTGCGTCGCTCAGTGGGGTTGGCTTGGGGGTGGTAAATGGGAGTGTAGAATGGAGTTGCTCCCCAACGTTGGCATTGAGTTTTCCATCTTCTTGAGATAAACTGAGGCCCGTTATCACTGATAATTGCCTTTGGGTACCCGAATCGATGAAAAACCTGCTCCTCCATCAGACGTACTAAGTTAGCAGATCGTGCTTGGCCTACAGCGAACGCTTCTACCCATTTAGTAAACAGGTCCGTGATCACTAGGACGTTTCGTTTCTTGGTCCGCGTCTCCGGAAGTGGTCCTACTAAATCGACGGCGATTGTGTGGAACGGCGCGGTAGGGATTCTCGCTTTCAGGGGGGCAGGTGCCTGGTGTTGTCCTCGTTTTGTTGCCGTACAAATCAAACAATACTTAACGTATTCGCGTACATCGGTCGAGATGGTAGGCCAATAATACTTGCTGCGAATACTTCGTATAGTTTCGTCTCGGCCGGGATGTATGGATTCATCATGTAACCCATGTAGGATTCTGTCGCGAGCTTCTTCGGGAACGAAAAGGGTACGAACTCTGTTTTCTCTTTCTTTGGAATATAAATGGCCATCGATGATTTCGAATTTCTCGTGGTAATATTGATATTCCTCGTGGTCTTCGTCCTGCATGATTTGGGCTATCTGCTGCGTTTCTTCATCTCTGTTTTGTGCATCTTTCACCGATCGAGAGAGAGGTACTTCCAACAGGTTTAGTGCGGGTGGCAGGATTTCGTCGAGATCAGCGGTGTCCGCAACAGGAGTATTATCTGGATTCCTGCTTAGAACATCAGGGAGTTCATTATCCTTTCCGGGGCAGTGGGATATTTCAAAATCGAACGATTGGAGTTGTAGAGCCCATTTCGTTAATTTTGATTTTGTGTCCTTAAATCGGTTAAGCCACGTCAAAGCTTTGGAATCGGTGCGGACTTTAAAGTGTCTGCCTTCCAGTAGGGGGCGGTAGCGTCGTAGAGCCCACACTAAAGCTAGACACTCTTGTTCATTTACGTGGTATCTTCGCTGCGTTGAATTCAATTTTGCTGAATCAAAACTAATAACACGTTTTTGTCCGTCATGCGATTCTTGGTACAACACAGCAGCAATTCCTAGTTGTGACGCATCGGTTTGTACCGTAAATGGCAATCCTTGTACGGGTCTGTGGAGCTGTAGTGGCTTATCGAGTTTCTTATTTAGGCTTTGCATCGCAGCGGTAGCTTCTGCAGTCCATTTAAAAGCTTTATTTGTTGCGGTTAACTCATTTAGAGGTGCGACGGTTTCAGCAAAGCGATCGATGTACTGTCGGATCCAATTACAAAGGCCTAAATATTTTCGAAGCTGTCTCCTGGTTTTCGGAACTGGATAATCTTTAATTTGTTGCACATGCTTTTCAAGTGGACGTGTAACATCTATGTCGACCATGTGACCGAGATATTCGAGTGTTTTCTTTCCAAACGAACATTTTTCTTTGCCGAGGCGAAGATTGTATTGGTCGAGTCGCTCCAAAACAAGTGCTAGGTGACGTAGATGTTCCTCTTCGGTTCTTGAAAAGATGATGATATCATCCAGATACACTATTGCAAACTCATGAAGCATTCCGGATAAAACTTCTTGGCTCATAAGCCGTTGAAATGTCGCAGGAGCGTTTTTCAAACCGAACGGCATAACGCGGAATTGGTAATGTCCGCCGTCCGGGGTGCTAAATGCCGTATAGCTTTTTGATTGTGCAGCCATGGGTATCTGCCAGTATCCGCTCTTCAGATCCAAGGTCGAAAAAATGCGAGCATCTCCTAGATCGCGAAGGGCCTCTTGGATAACGGGCATCGGGGTCGGTTCTGAGACAGTAGCGTCATTTAGGCGTCGATAATCTACGCAGAATCTATTGTCTCCGTCCTTTTTCTGCACAAGTACAATCGGTGATGCGTATGGGCTGGTGGAAGGTTCAATTATCCCTTGGGCTAATAATTCGGTTACCTGCTTATCAATTTCCAACTTTTTCTCGGGATTAACTCGATACGGTCGCAATCGAATCGGGTTTTGATGAGTAAGCTGGATTTTGTGCTCCGTCGAGTGCGGGAAATCGGCGAATTGATCGCGAGGTTGGAAAGTCAGTGCGAAGCGGCGTGTTAAATCCTCGAACTGCGTTTGCATGTCCCCTGTGAAACCGTGGTCCAATTCCAGTTTTGTTTCTGTATTTCTTACAGAATTTTCCGTCCAATGAATGGTTTGACGCAGGCCTGTTCCCAAATACATACATTTCTTCTTAAAATCCATGATGGCCTCGTGCTTATTGAAAAAGCTTAATCCGAGAATGCAGTCGTAACGCAAATCGGATATCACAAAAACTTCTTCGTCGTAGTTCACGTTTCCCAAAGTGAATTTAAGTCGTGTAACGCCTGTTACGTCGGCGGTGGCATCGTTTTTCGCCAGGTTAGTTTTCAGTTGTACTGGAACGATGCTTGAAGCCAAGTTTGGACGAATAAAATTCTGCGTAGCGCCGGAGTCGAGTAAACACTTGTATCGTTGCTGATTAATTATGATTGGGACCACTGCTACTGCTTCGATTTTTCGAGAAGCGGCTGCTATAATGGGCGGCGTTCCCGGAGTTTCACACGTTTGAACATTATTGTCCTGGGGAGCACTAAGAATATTGTTTAGATTGTTCATATCCTGATGCGGGCGGGGTCGTCTTCGTGATGCACGTCGTTTACGCTGTTTTTCTACGAACCGCGATTTTGGTTCGCTCCCTCCGAGTTTCCCGACTTCTGAGGACATTGACTATGCCAGTGCTTACCCTGGTGACATATGCGACAAGTAGCTGGGTATCTCCTTCTTGGGTGCGGTGGTTCGACGTTTTCTCCTTCCGGGAATTGAGTTGGGCTCGTCCGTCCTTCATTGTTTGAATGGTGTTCCGGTTGATGGTCTTGGCCTTGCTTTTTACGCGGCGAACGTGGTATATTTTCCTGAACCTCGTTATAGGTTCTGTTCTGCTGGGAAATATCGTTATTCCTGACCTCTGGACGCTCGTATGATAGTTGTCTGCGAGTATCTCGGCGTTCTTCTTCGTAACGGCGGGGAGGTTTGTTAAAATAACGTCGGCGATTATTATTCGGCGAAGAGTTTTGTTGTCGCGATGGATACGGGCCGGTGTTGTCTTTCTGCCGCGGAGATTTGTTATTATAATCTCCCCGGTTTGGTAAGGCATGCGGAACTGTTGGTATGTTATTCGATAAAGATAATCGAGCGGCTTGTATCACGAACTCCTCCACAGTTGTCGGTTTGAAGATTAGTGCAGTTTTCAACTGATCTGATGATAATCTCCACATCACCATCGTCTTATATTCTTCGGAATCATGTGGAAAGTGTCTGTTGAACAGTTGCTTTTTCCGCAGCGCAAATGCACCATGTGGACGATTTCGTTGTTTTTCCGTCAGAAGCTCAACCAATTCTTCATAACGTACTATATTCGGGTCCACTGCGCTACACAGCAATTGTTTTACGGAATCCCACGAAGAATCTTCTCGGAAATATGCTCCATATTCTTCCGCTGCTTTCGGGTCCATACGTGCCAGGGTGCGCATATTTTTCTCGCGATCTGTTAGGCCGAGGCCTCGAAATTCTTTTTCTAGCGATTCTAAGAATGGTCGTGGATTTCTTCTGTCGAATTGCTCTTGTTGTGGTCGATCGTTTCTTTGCATCGCACGGATTAATTCAAGAAAATGCTGTTCTCGAGCCTCTTCTTCACGCCGTCTGTGTTCGCGTTCTTCGCGAAGAAATTGTAATTCGCGCTCCATAAACCGATCGTAATGAAAGTTGTCAGGTTGCGGGGCATATCCTTCATATCCACGTCCACGGCTATCATACGGGCGATGATGGTCCTCATATCTTGGGTGGGCGGGGTAATCTTCTCCATACGACCTGGGTTCTATCGCAGAGCGAAACTCGCGTTGATAGACATCAGGTCGGTTTTCCTGATACCTCAGATCGGGAGCGGATTGATGATATGTGTAAGGTATTTGCCTCGATTGTTGATCCATTGTTCTGGGCGGCGGATTCATATTTGTTCGCGATGTGGTTGGCGGGGCTGATAGCTGCGAGTTTGATTGTGAGGGCGGGTTTTCAATTTCAATCGCGATTTCGTCTTGTCCTGATGTACGGCTAGGAACGTTCCTTTCGGTTTGTGCTTTAGACATTGACCGTGTATCCACCATAATTGCTTCGTTCGTTTTATCAAAATTATTAGAGAGCAAAAATGACTAATTGATTGTTTCTGCGGCCCCGTTAGCTTAACAAATGTTAGCAAAACAATCTTAATTTAATAATTATTTTCAATTAAGATATTATTTCTTGTATCAATTTTCAAAATTCGAAAAGTACTAGCGCATGTAACTTACAAAATTATTGTTATAAACTTTTTGAGAATCGATATTAATTGATTTTTAATAAAATAATATATGAAAAATATTTACAGTGGGGGCGCAATCAATTTTTCAAAACTAAAATAATTTAGAAATATGAATGAATTACAAACGAAGTATTTTCTAATGGACAGGCCCAAAAAGTATAGAAAATCGGAACGCGTATTTTCTGTAAAATATACGATTAGCCACACAAAATATATAACGCTAAATATGCCCTAAATGAAATGCAGTAAGTATGTGTTAAAGTACCAAAAATAGTTCTTATAATTTATAATAATAATAAAGTACGTTATTTCAAAGAACTGTATAAGTGAACGATTAATGAAGAAAATCAAACTGTATTCTGTTATTAATGAGATTTATCTATGGAGCTGTTAAAAAAAAAAATTGGTAGACAAAAGTACCAACATTTGACTATAAAACTCACATATATTGGGTCGCGGGTTTTCTCGAACCAAACTAGTTGGGCGCCAATTGTAACGGGACGTTCGAACCCGGGGTGACAATGCGTTGAAATTGGAATAAATTTTAAATTATTTCATTAAATTTTAAAACACATGTCACTGCCGTTCCGAATCCTATCACTTGCGGTTAGCTCAGATAATAATTCAAAAGACTTACCCCGTTTTCTCCTCGCTCCTTAATTTTGTTTTTACTAATTGATAGGTTGATATGTACGAGATAAGTTCTTATAAAAAAAATGTTTCGTTTTCAAAAATAACAACGTATATTTAAAAAATTTACAAATAAATAAAAGTTAACAAATATACGACAAAAGAAATAAAAAAAAAAAAGTTAATAAATGAATTTACAAAAAATTACTTATTCGTATTATATAGAATAGAGATTATCTCTGTCAAACATTTTCTTTTAAGTAAGCAACAAATATATCTCGTAAAACCTTTACCTTGAATTAAACTATTAACCACCAAAAAAATAAACTGACTGGCACTTTTACTTTCATTTAACACACACTGGTACTGGTTTAACAGCTAAACACCAACTGACTAATTCGGGTTTGTCTTTTCCTTTTATCCAGTGTTTCCGCAGGGAGTAAGTTTGGGGGTTGCAGAGCCCGCACCTCATTGGCTAAGGCGATGGTGCGGGTGCTTACTCTTACCACTGATTGGTCACCCCCAAAGCTTGGATGATCACTCTCAACCGTTATTGGTCGGACCCTTGCTCGACGCTAATTGGTCGGGCGTCATTTGGGCAATATCAGTTTTGAGAGTGATATCTCCGAAATTCATTGAAATGATAAACAGCAGATTAAAAAAAATGCCAGTTAAAGAAAATATAGAATATTACAATTTCTGTTGGTGGTTAATAGACTATGTCTTATTACAGCGTAAAAAAAAAAAAATGTTTGTCAAGAGATTGACTAAATTAATATATATATATACAATTTGTACAGAGTCCGTATTGATTACTTAAATAAAAATAGTTGTCCTTTCTCTTACTAAAATGTTTAAAAATCATTTTAACTAGCGACTAATATAAAGATAATTATATATAATGTGCTTAAATTTATGAATCTAAGAGGGAACAATATTCTTGATTAATAATATTATTTAAATAAAAGATACATTTAAAAATTGAAGGGAAAAAAAAAATACAAACAAGTAAACATGATTCGATTCTAGATTGAATTCACTGGTACTATATCAACTTGATAAAGAATTTAATTTAGTTTTAATTGTATTATTATTATTATTATTATTTTCTCTTTTTGCAAAACTGTACAACCTAAGAAATATTTCTATGGTACCTTAATTACGGTCAGCGTATTTTCGGGACCCAACAATCACCGGGCGGTCTCGAAACGTAATCTGCCCCTTGTTCGGCTCTGAGCCGGTATCCTTTTGTTTTCGGCACGTTTCGGATTTTCATAATCCCGTTCAGGCGGATTTGGAAATTACGAAGAAATTCGGAATTTCTGAGTTCTATTTACTTATCCCGAAAATACGCTGTCGGTTTATTGTTTTATTACCCTAGGATACAAAGGAAACATTTCTTTGCGAACTTAATGGATTTTCAAATTAAGAAAATGTTTAATTTTTGAGAAGATGAAATGAAATACAATGAGGTCCGATGTTAAATTGAATCGCGAATTAAAATTAAACGTGTTACGACGTGTCAAAGTGACACGCCGGTAACACAATATAAAAGAAACTTAATATTGAACACTGCCAAACAAACCAACTTAATTTAATGGCACCATATAGAAAAGATTAAAAAAATATATATTTCAAGAATATACCTATATATAAGGGCTGTAAGACCGCCTATAGAGTCACACTATTTATTTCGAGAAAAGATATATCGCTAATGGTTCACTTTCTAAACTAATGCGCGCCACTATTTGCCTCTTATCATTAATAATAATAAACGATTTGTTTTTTTAGCTAGCACACTACTTTTCGCTGATCGTTGGCACAAATTAAAGAAACCCTGCAAAGGAAAACAGGGTAGAAATAGAGGAAAGTAAAAAGAGACATCATACAATAATTATAGTAGGTACGACAAAAGTATACACGCAAGAGAATTTAGTAAAGAATCTAAAAGAAGAAAATGAATGGATTAAGGAGTATGCCGAATTCGAAAATTACTTAGAAATCGTCACTAAATACGATATAAGGAATAGATTTAAAAAAATGAATTCTTAGGGTAAATAAAGAGACGCGTTTAAGAGATTAGTAAGATGCGAAAAAAAATCTATTAGATCTACAGATAATTAAAGTAGAAGAGTACAATGACATCCCACTATGCTACAATTGTTGCAACTTACATCACATACTCTTGCTATGCACTAAACAAGACCACTGTTTTAGATGTGCAGGAGGATATGCAGGAAGACAATGCAAATCTAAGCGAATATAATACGCAACATGTAAACGAAGCGGTGTAGAAAATAAACTAAAACTGCATGTGGCAAGGGACCCGAAACGCCCTACAGCAACATATATAAGAGAATACCTAAGGAAAAACATAAACCATGAATAAAAAACGATAATAGAAACACCAAACGAAGACCAAAAAACTATAAGATAATACAAAATAAAGGAAAAGAGGCGGCAGAGAACTTAAAGGCCTACGGTATAGAGAAAGAAATAGCCATAATAAGCATACAGAAAATGACCAGGGTACACCAAGGCAAGCAATGAAGCCGCAAAAACACAAACCTGGATTAATAACAAAATAGAACAACGCTGTACAGAAATATCAAACTATAATATTAATACGAGGGGTCGTTTCTATATTCCCGGACTCCACCATTTTTGAATTATGATGCAATTTTCGATTATGTTGTTTTTCAATCACATATGCCTTGGTATATGTATTTTATTATCCTTCAGTTTGTAGGTGGTTCATCGAAATGACTAAAATCGATTACCGGGCTGATATAAAATTCCTAAAGAAGTAAGAAAAAACCTCAAGATTATTCGCGAAGAGATGTTGGCTATATACCGGTATGATTTCCCTTCCTTTTCAACTATTTGCGAGTGGTCAAAATTGTTTAAATATGGTCGAGAATCACTGGATGATGATTTCCATTCAGGACGCCCTGTTGACGTGAGTTTTTGGTTCTGGAGGATTTAAGACTAAAGAAGCGCTAATTGGCAGCTTCATTAGGAGTTTCAGAAACCACAGTTTTAAGAATTTTGCACGATTACCTTAAGATGACATTAATGCGACAAATGCTGTAGCTGATTGTGGCTTTTAAGATATTCTACATCCGCCTTATAGTCCAGATTTGGCACATAGCGACTATTTTTTATTCCCGAATCTCAAAAAAAAAAAACACTAAAGGGTATAATTTTTTTTCTGCAATGACGAACTTATAGCAGCTATTGAGATCCATTTTAATAATAATAATGAAGATTTATTTACTGTATTAAAGACGTTATTGAACCATATTGAAAAATAAAATTTTGTTTGCTTTTTATGCCTTGATCCGGAATATAAAAACAACTCATCGTATCACTTCATTTATCACATTTTAGACAAATCCAAAAATTTTAATAGTTAACATATATAATGAACCCGAAGGGGACACGCTAGAAAGACTAGAGGAAATACAACTTAAAAGCAGTAAATGAAACGGATCTATCATTGGAGATCTAAACGCCAAGAACCCTGGCAGAGGTGGAAAAGACAGAAATAAAAGAAGAGATTGGCTTTGGGAATAGGCAATCACCAACAAATTTACTATTACTAACGAGACCGACGATCCAGCTGAATTTTATAGCACCAGAGGGGAAAGCTGGATTGATTTGGCATTGTATAGGAACTGCGGAATCAAGTATAGAGAAGTGTCACACTAAGTGATCACATGATAATACGAAATTAATTATATGAGACACATAACGACCAAGACATTAAAAAAATATGTTCGACTTCGAGAATTCTAACTGGGAAAACATCAAAGAAAAAGCTAAATCTATATAATTGGAAGAGACCACGAACGCAAACGAAATAACCAAGGTGCTGCAATCAGAAATAAGACTGATTTGCAAAAAACACGTCAAGAATAAAATAGAGCGAACAACATAATAACATATGGTGAAAGAAAGACCTAAACCTGAAAAGGTAATAATTTGAATAGAAAAAGAGAGCCAAGCAGAAAAAGAGAAAGGCGGAAACTACGAAAAAATAAGAAGAATATACATAAGACAAGAAACGAATATAAGAAACAAATAATAAAGACTAAAGGAGATAAGTTATAGGAATACGTAGAACAAACAACAACAGAACAACGATGGCAAAAAAATTGGTGCATTCTCGACAAAGAAAGAGAATTCAAATTAAAGGTGACAAAAGTAAACAAAGGGGGAGGAAGCACAGAGAGGAAGGAGAGGCAAAAGAAAAAATAATAAGAGACATCCTTCCGACGGATCATGCATTTAACGATACGGAAACACAACGAAACATAGAATATATAAAAAGACTGAAGAGCCAGAAATAACAAGGAAAGATATATTGAGGATAATTGGCAATATTAAAATGGGAAAAGCGACCTCTGAAGACGGCGTTCCAAATTAGGTACTGGTACACCTAATAGAGTCAATAGGAAACAAGATTAAACAAACCTATAACAAATGCATGGAGAAAAGTGTATATCCGCAATATGTTTAATTAATTTTTCATTTAACCCGTGGTGAAACATTTTTGAATTAAATCATCATCATCATCATGATATTGCTCGATAAGAAGGACGGCAAATTGAGACCAATATGCATAATGCCAGCGTTAGGAAGATTGTTGGACAAAGAATAACAAAAAGGTTACACTACATAGTGAACAATAATACACTGAGTGATAATCAATACGGCTTCAGGACAATACTGGGCACGATCCAAACCATTGAAAAATGAAAAATAGGATAATAAGGAACAAGAAAAGAAAGCAACAACTAGTGATAGCTTTAGATTAAAAAAATTCGTTCAATCTGGCAGTTGACGCGCAGCTGGAGAAAATGGGGGTAAACGAGAAGCTAAGAAGGATATAAATCATAGCATAATTGTAATATAAAGATAGGCAATGATGGATTGGCTCCAAAGACAAAGCATTCTAAACAAGGAACTTAGAAATGAGAAATTCAATAGGATCCCCGAAAAACACAGGAACCAAGAGGATATAATCACAACTCAGGCATATGCTGATAACCAAACCACCGTAGTTACGGCTCGGCAGAGACCCTTTATCAGGAATATAACTGGGGCATACACAAGAGCGCACTACAGGTGCTAGGAGAGGTAATCCTACTGCACATCGTAGTAAAAGATAAAGCTATGGAAAGAAAACGCTACAGAAACAATAATGCTAAAACAGCATGGCAAAGAGCTAAAACAACCCATCCGGCTTGGGCGGGATATAAGAAAGTAGCGAAAGCGCCACGATCATAAGAGTCGATGGGGCTACAGGAACAAACCAAATGGCTGTTAACGGATGGTCGAACCAAAGAGGCTAAAATATAATAAGCGGAGGAAAAAGAGGAAATGCCAAACTAATAGAGAAATAGTGGGCGGTGACAAGATTTGCGATCGATAACAGGAATTATAATATCTAAATAGACTCTCAAGTCACGATCAAACAAATAAATAACAATCTGCTGAAAAAAAGATATGTAAAAGAAATCCGAAAATTCATGGAAAATAGATCGCTCAATAATTACCACATAGGCGTTAAATAGAGAAAGAGGCATGACAAAGGAACTGAACTAAACAAAATCGCCCATGTAGAAGCAACAAAAACCACAGGCCAAGATGGACATATAAGCGACCAGCGACGGGATTATGAGGGAATACATACACAGATTTAAACTAAATGATTAATTCGAGGCAGAATGTAGATGCAGAAAATGACTCGAGAACTCTGAGCACGAGATGCTCCTATGTATTGGGTTGGGGAATAAGTCCGTTCGGTTTTTTTCAAAGAGCTGTATTTAAATGATTTGTTTGTTGTTTGGCAAAGTGAATATATTCATTTGATAGCGTTTTTTCTGCTCTACAAGATTGTGTTTTTAGTTTTTTTCTGAAATTTTAATTTTTCATCATTTTTAAGGCTCAGAAATGGAATACCCAGGAGGCAAAAATCAGCATTTTCGACACCTACTTTTCTTCGCATTTCATCGCGGTCAAAAAGCAGCTGAAGCCGCTCCTGACATATGCAACGTGTATGGAGAAGGTGTCATAAGCGAGCGCGCAGCACAAAAATGGTTTGCGAAGTTCAAAAACGGCGATTTTGACCCCGACGACACGCCTCGCAGCGGACGACCCGCAGAATTCGATGAGGAGCATCTCAAGGCGCTTTTGAAGGAGGATGGTCGCCAAACAAGTCGTGAATTGGCCGGAAAAATGAACTGCGATCATAAGACGATCCTCAATCATCTTCATTCAATGGGATTTGCCGAAAAACTCGGAGCCTGGGTGCCTCACGAGCTTAGCGAAATCAACAAAGAAAATTGTCTTCAAATCGCTGCTCAACACCTCGCCCGCCATCGAGGAACACGTGGTCATAAACAGCGCTTGTTGTACCGAATCGTCACAGGGGATGAGAAATGATGCCTGTACGGCAATATGAAGCAACGAAAAGAGTGGGTGGCCCCAGGAGACACACAGAAGTCTAGAGTCAAGCAGGATCTCCACCCAAAAAAGGCCATGATCTGCGTTTGGTGGGACTGGGAAGGCGTTATGCACTGGGAAATGCTCGAACGAAACGCCACGGTCAACAAGGAGCTTTACGTTGCGCAGCTGCACCGCGTAAATGAGGCTATTCGACGAAAAAGACCGGATCGTCAAGGCCAGGTCATCCTGCTTCATGACAATGCCAGGCCGCATATTGCACAAGTCGTCAAAACCGCACTCCAAGAGCTCGAATGGGAGGTTCTTCAGCATCCACCGTACTCTCCAGACCTTGCGATTACCGATTACCACCGTTTCCGCTCCATGTCAAACAAAATAAGAAGTGTTACTTTCGATGGCGAAGAGAGCCTCAAAATCTGGCTCAGCAACTTCTTCGACACTAAACCGGGCGATTTTTGGCGAAACGGCATCAACAAATTGATCGAGAGGTGGGAGGAGGTCGTAAACAGTAATGGTGAATATATCATTGATTAATGCATTGTTATAATTATTGTTTTTTGTTCAAATAAAGCTCTTTGAAAAAAACCGAACGGACTTATTCCCCAACCCAATACATTAGTTCACAGAAGTACAGCCAAAAATCTGACGTTGAGATAAGAACAGGAAACAAAACAAACAATCTACACATACACTAAAATAATAATTGGTTCCTGTTCGTGACAGATCGCGAGAACTGTACGGACCTTAATATTTTGTTTCTTTGTAAATTATACAAACTTTACATTTTGTTTCTTTTGAAAGATTTACAGTTCCGTATAAATTGTTACTTAAAAACATCAAAGAAGCGCTCTGCAATTAGCTACGCCCCATGACGCGATCTTTGGGTGGTAAACCTCCCTTAATAACGACATTTCAAAAAGCCTTTGTTCATAGTTGAACGTGATTGACACAATACATCATATCATAGCGAGACGGGGGTTTATTGCCTATAAGAGATAAAATGCAGCCTCGGGAATTTGTTCATTTGTCAACTTTCTTTACGTCCTATCTTTTCTGTCTCTCTCCTTAGATTTTCGTGCCCTCTCGAAAATATTCTGTCTTTCCTTTTAGATTTTCTTACACTCTTGCAGTTTTTCAAACTCTACCCACTCTTTTCCAACCAATCATGAAATTATCAAAATTTATCTTTAAACTAACATCACTTTTCTATCGTCTCTAGTACGAGTAAGTAACCCTTCTTGTATTTGTGAAACTTGCTAAAATCGTTACTTGTCTTGACTTAATCATCATTTTCGTTTTTGTTTTGTTCACTTTTATTTTGTATATATTATTTTTTAACTTTTAGCAATTTTATATTAGTATTTAAACTTATTAGATTGTAATATTTAATTATTTAATAAATAAACTCTTATCTAAAATACACATTTACAAAGAAATTTATTCATATTTACCGTGTTATAAAATTAAAATAAAATTTGTAAATAGTCCCAATACACAATAGACCATGATGAAGAAACAGAATAGGAACACAATGGAATACAATACTAAAGTAGAATAAAAGAATTACACTAGAAATAATCAAATTATTTAATTAAAAAGAAATAAAAGAAAAAGAGAACGGTCTTTTTTCGTCGCTAATTAGGAGCTCGTTGAATTGAAGAGAAATGGAGAGATACCGACAAGGTCTAAGAACTAACGTCATACTTCATTATCGCTGGCTGTTATTAATCTCGATTGCATTTATTAATGTATTATTACTTACTATATAATACATTTGTATTTTATACATACAAACATCTTTTTCAGACAATCACATAACACAATTACAACACATGTATGAGTATGAATTTCTGGGCAATCCACCAGACATATTTTTGCTCTGTCTTGAATGTATGGTGATGTGAAATAAAAATGTCTGTGCTTGCTAGCTGAAATGTCTTAATTTTTCACAGTAATGCATTGGTGAATTGTGAGATGGAGTCGTTTATATTTAGAAGGAATGTATAGCCTTTGTGGCATACACAATTCTGAGAACAGGGTTTACATTATTGTAAATGTTATTAAGTATATTTATTATAGTTACTATTTGTAATGACAATTGACGTTAATGAAATAAATAAGTAAATCTATTAAAAAGATGATTTTTATTGAAATATTGTTAAAACATGCTTGATGTCTGCAATTTTTGATTTTAAATTAATAAAAAAAAAATATTGCAAATTTATTAATTCATATAATTTTTCGAATTCATTAATTAAAAATTCATACCCGGATGTTTTGATCAAATGACATTCTATTTTTTTTTGAAATACTAAATATAGAGTATTAAATCTGGCGTTAAATATTTTTATGGCTTATTTATTATTACCTCTTGTGGATTATAATCCTCCGGTTTTAAATTTTCTATAGCTTCCTGCATATGCATTTCTAAATAGCATCTTTTCCAAGTTCTCTGTTCTCCATTACTATTATTCACATTTGGCACAATTTCCGTTTGTAAGTTTACTCGTTCCGATGTTTCTGAATTTTCCCCATCATTCGTTTTTGTACTATAACTTGTTTCCGAGTTAGTTTTACTTAGACGTTTCTTCTTTTCTGTGATCTCGATTTTGGGTTTTGGAGTTGGAATCTTAGTGGGCCATCTGGTGCAGTAACATCTTCTCCAAAAAATCTCATCGTCTATTTTTGATATTGTCAATGCGAGCGGGAGATCTGTTGGTAGCGTATCCAGTAATAGTCTCGTGTCTTGTTCTAATATTAACTCATCCAATATGGGATTATCTGAAAATATGTATGATGCAAAATAAGTATTCGGGTGCATATTTTTCAACTTTGTTGACATTTAAGTCATAATTTATAAATGAGAGCAACGTTGAAAAATATTCACAGTGGATTCCATGGCGAGACCTCGCAGAGAACACATGCAAGCGATCGTCCAACCGCAATAAAAATATTGCAAAAAATCGTATACATATTTCAACGACATATAAATACATAAGTACAATAAAATGAGTAAATAGTGTTAATCGACGGTTATGGCCGACAACATTCGGCGTTGAAGATTCAACAATAGACTCCGGCAAAGATAACGGATAGCGCCATATAAACTGGTGAGCAAAAAAGGGGTCCACCAAAGAAAACTCACAACGAGCAAAAAAAAAAAAACAAAGTGTAATTTAAAAATTCCAAAATCAGGCACATCAATCTCACTTCAATACATTAAATGCAACACAATACAACTCAACTCCACTTACACAATACACAACTCAACTAACAACAACAAAAAAAACTTAGCACTTAAAGAATCTTCTAGACATATGCTTCACAATATTACTAAACAAATTACCCAACCACAGATACATGCTACAAAGAAAAAATATATAAAATACAGGAATACATACACTGTAAAAACTGCAGTAATTAAACTTTCACGTATTCAACTTGCTCAAATATGGGAAACTAATAAATTCGACGATAGTATTAAATTTATTAAAACGAAACTTGGATTTTTAATATAGAAGTCATTCGTATAAATTATCAGGTGTAAGTTATTGAGAATCGTCAATAGATTCTTTATCTCCAAATTCAACGAATGACAACAGATATAAAATAGAAGACTCCAAACCAATCACACTGCTGCGTTATCCGCGAGGTTGATCTGAGCTAGATGACGATACAATAAGTAATCAAGCGACAGGGTTTCTGGGACACTAGATTTTTAAGAAAAATCTACACCATAAAAGAGAGAAGCCCCTCCATCTATGCCATGTAAGAAGTGCAATAAATTCGACCACACTACTATATACCCAGACGACTATCAATATTTCAGATACATGCATTAATTTAACGATAACCAGTTCAGCAGAATTTATAGGTCCATTTATGAGCAATTATTTAGTAATTAATGCGTCTTTGGTTTTCATCAACAAAGGGGGATTCCAGGGCGGTCACAGCGATAAATATTATAGCCACTCAGAAATAGTTCAGTATTTAAGACGACTTCTTAAATCTGTTTTCATTAACAGAATTATGTCATTATTTGTGCCTGATACATTATTTTAGAACATATTTGTTTTAACGTTGAGACCTCTGACATTTTAATAGAAAAAGCATAACTCTGTTTGAGTTGACCCTAACTATTTTTTTGCAGAAATAGGTTTACGCGCCATTGTCGGTTTATTCTTAGCAAAACGAATATATAGGTTGGGAACGTTCTTTGATTTCATTTCAATAATCATATTTTGTAGCTTCTTTCTCTGCATTTCTGTCCGATCAGGCTAAACACTTATCTTTATGAGCAGTTTTTTTCTTATTATTTAAAATACCCAAACAATATTCACTATTACTAAAAACAACATTAACCTTAGGTTTTATTGATTTCTGGCCCAATCAAAAGAATTTTACCATTTCAATAACAAAATAAAAAGGTTTCAATATGTACAATATTTTCATGAGTAGTAGAGTCAGTTTTAGACGATTCTTCAATGTTGAAGATTATTAAGTTTTTTTCTATGCCTGCGATCATCAAATTCTTTCAAAGTAAAGTATCATCTGATGTAGAATTAGGACTAAATCCACTAGCTCTAATAATGTAATTTGATTAATTAACTTTGCAGAAATTCGTTCCACACGAGAAGGACCTCTACAACTCGATCTCAAAGTATTATACAAAAGAGAATCTAATCTCGCCACGGCTCAAACAACTTTTCGATTTACGTTCGATAAATTAAGTTAGCAACATTGAATTTTGAGCACTGAATAAACCGCGGCACTTCGTGGGAGATTAACACAATATCGTAATAACTTATCTGGTCTTCTAATTTACTTATTCAATCTTAAAAAATACGAACAAGAAAATAAAAAGAATGAAATATTTTCAATGCCGATTTAATAAACATATTGAAACGAGTTTATAAAATTGACGAAAATGAATTTGGACATAAATATTGACGATTCACAACAACTTACACCTGATAATCTATAGTTGAAAGAATAATTAGAATACCAAAAACAGAATAGTACGAAAAAGGAAATGTTTGCCTACGAAAGTGACAAAGTAAGGGGCAAGTTTCTAGGTTAACAATTACTCACCAACAAGTGTAGAGGCAGAGCGAACTTTTACAGCAGCTGATTATATATGCAGCTCTTTGAGTGGAGAGTATATTGGGAAATGATGCTTTGAGTAGGGTCTGCTTATTAAGATCACATTTCCTGCAATAATTCTTTTACATTTAATATTTAAAATAATAACTTACATATAAATTATGTCTATGTTTTTGTATGTATTTTTTATCGTTTTGTTCGTTAAAAATTCAGAATTGTATTGGTTTACAAATTAATTCGTTTATTTTCATTTTCCTAATCTCCAGAATTTTACTATGCATGCAAATACTTGAAAGGTAAGTAGCATAATCATTTTGTCATTTAAAATGTGTGAGAAATCAATTTCTACCAATACCGCTTCTTAGGACAAGACTTTTGCATTCGATTTGGAATTCACATTTTAAATTTCCCCGGACCCCTGTCCAAGAGAAGGTATTGTGATCGTGAAAATTTTCGAACTGCCAATTTCAACAAATATGCACGTTTTGAGGTCCCCTGAGTTCATTCCATCGACTTTTAAAAAATGTCTGTGTGTGTCTGTGTGTTTCCGCGATAGCGCATAAACGGCTAAATGGATTAAGCCCAAGGTATATATCTAAGCTTTATATAACAGTGCAATGATCTGAAAAGCTATTGGTTAGAATAAAAACTCATTAAGTGCGTCAAACGCCTCCAGTTTAAAAATATATAAATAGGAATTTTTCGTAATAGTTTATTATACCTTTAAAAAAAAAAATACCTTTTTCTACCAACATAAATATATATAAAGTATTAAAATATATAGTGTGTTCCATGTAAAAAAAAATTTGTTTTGTTAATTCATCCAGTGAAATATCTCGATAACGAGATACGATTTCAAACTTAACCACTTCCCCCGCCTCACGGGGTGGTGAACCATTAAACGTTTCCGCAAAAAAAAAATTTGTACTCTATTAATGCCATCTGTTCGATTTAACATTACAAGTACCGCGCCATCTATCAAGATTTCAAAACCAATTCTGAGATAAAATTTTTATAATTTTTGGTTAGGAATGCCTGCGTCTCCCTCTCCCCCTTGGGCGCGACAGTGATTTTTTTAAATTTTTTACAGCATTTACATCAGATGTCCCCCTCGCAACCATTAAACTTTATCAGAAATATTGTTTTGTACTATGTATACTTATCGAGGTATTCCAGTGGATGTATTAAAATGTGTTATCCTGTATATTGAAATACATATACAGGGTAACCCTGGTTCAACTAATACCAAAGATAGCAATGGTGCGCACTTAATTTAGAACAACCTGTATATACACACATCTTTATTCAGACTCTTCAAATAATATAAAACAATATAACATAAATATTTACGATACGTGTAAATGTCAGGGCTATCGACTGCCCCAATAATCATATTTACTGTCTTTATATAAAAATCTTTATATAATTTGCTATTTGCTAAAATGGTATATAAGTATTTTAATAACCGAAAATTTAAAATCTTTGTGTATTAACGTAAAATACTCCTAATTAATTCTTAACCTTTGTATCTCTCGTGTGACCTATCCATGGCCTATCGCATTCCAATTATTTGTTTTATTTATATTTTTAAGTTACTACGGCGGGCCGTGTAGTTTGAAGAATTTGTGTATTCTATATATCCAGCTCCCCTTCATCATCTTACTTTTATTATTGCATTTATTGTAATAAATTGACCTACAATGCAAAATACGTATAAATGTTGGAATAGACATACAGAAATGTATATGCTCGTAATATCTCAGACAATATATGTTTGTCTGAGGTAATATATTGCATTTATAAAAATTCATTGAAATAATTGCGTTAATATTTCGAAATCGGAAGCGCGTAAAATAAAATAAAATCAGGCGGTTTAATATGTACTTGCCCTCAATGTGCTACTCTTGGAAATGACATTAAAGGCTTAAAAGCAGCAATTGTTATGCTTCACAATGAGATGAAAATGTTAAAAAAATACATCTCCGTCTACCTCAAACTTGGCTATGGATTTTGAAACAATCGCCCAAGAAGTTGAAGAACGTGTAAAACGTCGCTGCAATGTCATTATTCATGAGTCAAAGAAACATGCACTACGATTCAAAGCAGTAAGGAAATCGATAAATTCGTAGTGAAAATCACTTAATTTTTGTATTAGTATTATTTATATATTGGTAATTTGGAGAATTAAGTTCTGTGGCACTTCTAATAATGATAAAAAAACTAAACCTTGCATTTCATTTATAGAAATGATAGATATTAATCAAGTTAATAATATTTTTAATTCATCAGGAAGGTTACTAGATTTGTTGCATACAAACATCAACTGTATTGTGGAACGTGAAGAAGAACCTATTGTACCTATCGATAATTATCATTCTGTCATATCTCATGACATATTATTTTAAAAACCAATCAATTCTAAATTTCCCATCAATAATTTAACAAAATCATTTAATTGTAGTAAAGCTATTTTCCCTGCGTTATATGATGATGATGGTATAGTACTAACTGGCTTAATGTGAGGATGTGGTCAGCCTGGGAGACGGTTTTTACAGTAAGAATGCGTGGGTGTGATGCGGCTGTGGCAAATAGCTTATACATGCAACTTAAGTAAAAACATACAAAATAGAAACTAAATATATGAGGGTTACTCACGGTCCCACAGGAAGATACGGGCTGACTTGGATATTCTTGTATAATTTTGGTGAGATTAATTCAGCTACTAATAAATTTTATACTCATATTTTTAGCAATCAGGTGCCGTCTTATACAAAAAAATTAGCAAATATCCTACATCGTACCCACCGAGCATAATTAATGACTTTAAGTGTAAAGATTATTAGAAAAACTAAAAAAGCTGAGGTGAATTTAAAAGATTACGAAAATTAATCAAAACTAATATAAAATCAGCATATGACAAACACTAAGCAATTATTTAATTATATACATTCTAAAAATTGATCTTCAAGAATTGCTAACACGATAAAAATTCAAAACCAAGTTATAAATGATACACAATGTTTTTTTAGTGCTTTTGCATACTTATTCGAAAGTACTTACACTAAAAATAAACAGTTTGCCATTTATTCTAACCGACCTCTGATAACAATATCCATACCAAAGGAGGATAATGTAATTAGATGTTTAAAAAAATAAATAAAAAAAAATGTAAAATTGCTGGAGATAATTAAATTCCAATTTATTTGACAAGAGACTGTGCCCATGCTTTTGCTCCATCTTTTACCATTTTATTTAGACTCAGTATAAAAACATCATCTTTCCCAGAGGTATGGAAAAAGAGTATAGTTTCTCCGGTTTTTAAGAATGGAGATGAAATGGCAAACGACAGACACATTACCCTTTTAAATAATTTGCTAAAGCTTTTGAGCAATTAATTTACAATGATCCAATAATGCAAAGTAATCTTCAGATATCTGAATTTCAACATGGATTTTTACCCCGCAGATTAACAGTTACTATTTTAATTCATATCACAGAGTATATTAGCAAATAAATTATGCATATTGGGATTTTTCAAAAGCGTTCGTCTCAGTTAATTATGGAATACTTATAGCTAAATTAGATTCATTTAGTCTCTCTAACAAATTAATTTCTGTCTTCCAATCATATCTTTCTTTAGGATTTCAATTTGTCTCAGGTTTAGATCTTTTCAAATTGCTCTTCTGATGTACCACAGGGTTCTAACTAATGATTTAATTGAGTCACTAGCATGTAACGTAATATGCAGAAATATTACAACAAAACTTGAATTGCATTAGTGAATGCAGTAACATGTATAGTCTTATATTGAATGAAGGTAAATGTTAAATTATGTCGTTTACCTGTAAAATTAGTCCTTCTTGATAAGTCAATTCTATATCGAAATGAAACATCTCGGTATTCTGTTTGATAAAAATTAGACGTTGTATCTCATTTTAATTCTATATCCACGCAAACAAATAGGACCTTGGGATTTATTTTACGTAATTGTAAAAAAATCGATTCGATTCGAAACCTGATGTTATCAGTAAATTTTACTACTCTATAGAAAGAACAGCTCTTGAATATGTTGCAATTATTTGGAACCCTTCTCATAATTGTCATCGATATTCCTTGGAATGTGTCCAAAGGAGATATTTTAAATAATACATTTATTTACGGAATCACCTTTTTCTAAAACATATGCTTATACAGGGTGAGTTTTTTTTCGATGTTCTCTATGGGGATTTCGGAAACTATAAGAGATAGAAAAACGGTTAAATGGGGAAAGAAGTGTAGTTTTATAAGACGAATAAAATGACACTTTCAAATTATTTGAAAAAGTCAAGGGTAACTAGATATTTTGAAAAAAGTAAAATGTGTCAATTTTTTGAAATCAATATATCTCTATTATTATTATCATAGATAGAAAAAAACTGTAAAGGACAAAGTTGTAGAAAATTTGACACAGATTAATAACAAAAAATAAAAAAAAATTTCGCCCATATTTTGGGAGATATGACACAAACTTACCTTTTTTTAAATGGAAACAATAATTGGCTATGACTTTATTAAAAGGGCTATTTTTTTCCTTTAATCCGATATAACATATGCTATAGTTATTTTTAAAATAAAATAAGTTACAGTCGTTTTTAATGTTACCATCCACCAAAAAATAGTTAGCCATGAAAAAGACAAAAGTAAAACAATTGAAGTTGTTTATTCTAAACACACATTAATTCATTTCCATATTTGGTTTGCTTCGATAAGTTTGTTTTGTATTTTTTTGGTGTTGTAAGTTTTTTTAAAGTGATAATGAATTTTTCCAACGAAGAAAAGCGTGATATGCTTGTTTGTTACATTCAATGTAATAAAAACGCTGCGGATGCTGCAGAACAATATTATAATCAATATATCGATCATCGGCAGCCATCTTTACCAACATTCAGAAGAATTTACCACAAAATGAACATGTTTGGAGTCAAGATAATCCACGAGAAGTTGCACAACGTAGACCACAAATTAAATTTGGATTTAATGTATGGTGCGGTGTGTTCGGATCGAGAATTCACACATTGAATGGAAATGATTACCTTCGTTTTCTTCAAGAAACAGTTGAAGATATGCTCGATGATTTAATGTTATGTATGCATATCTTACTAGATTACTATAGGCAACTTTGTACACAATTATACATAGGAGAACAATAAACGCTCTTCTTGTGCCAGCCGTTGATTCGTAAACATCACAGCATCATTTTATTCAAATAACCTATCACTGATACCCAACCACGTGTTGTCTCGCACAACACAACATCACATGGCGACGAGGTAAATACAAATATCAATTTAATACGATAATTAACTGCTGTTAAACGAATAACGGTGACCCGAATGGCGAAGGTGGAGATTCCAACGTGTTCCGACCGCAACCGTTAATAGGACACGTTAGAGAATTCAGAAATGGCCAAGATTTTCAGATGTATGAAGAAAAATTCACACAATATTGTATCGTCAACGATATTGAGGCATCACGACGCGTAGCGATGTTAATAAGCCTGATCTGCGACGACACATACAAAACATTAAGGGATTTATGTTACCCAACCAAACCACACGATAAATCCTACGATGAGCTGTGCAAGTTATTGAGGGACCATCATACTCCTCCGAAAAATACATACCGTGAACGTATAAATTTTTACAAAGCAAGCCAAGAAAGAGATGAAACATGTTCCGAATGGTTCGCAAGAATCAAACATTTAGCTTTAGACTGCGAGTTTATAGACATCACAGGTGTCTGACAAGTTTGTCACCGGATTACATCCAGGACCGATCCTTGACAAAGTCGTTGAAGAAAAACCCACATCGGATCTCAAAAGCACCGTCGAGTCAGCAATCGCAAAGTAAGTCGCTCTGAAGGCATCCAGTCATAACCAAGGCATGTTTTCGATCAAGAGGAAGCAAGTGAAGAGTTCGCATTCTCACCATAGGAGGGATGAACAACAACCCAGACAAACAGGGAGACCCGAAGCGGAGCACCAGCGTAAATCGAAGATGAAGAATCCCAAATGTACATGTTGTGGAAAAAAACACGGCGGCGAATGCAAATATTCCACATACGTATGCAACAGATGCAACCGAGCCGGTCATTTAGAATACGTATGTAAGGTAAGATCGTCAAAAATCTTATGTTTAAATGAAGATGACATTGTACATTCGATTAATCACATAATTAATAGTATTAATAAGCCAATCACGATAGTAATCGAGATAAAGAAATCAAATGTTGTTAGATTCAGGATCACCTATATCCGCTATTAATAAAACGACATATGAAAAATATTTTTCTAGCACGCCATTAAGTCATACCAAACAAATATTTCATGGATACCAGGGCAACGTTATCGTTCCACTTGGACAATTAAAATTATTTGTAAAATTTAGAAAGTTAAAAAAAAAACCTAACATTTTATGTAATTGAAAAGGGTGAAACAAATTTATTAGGGCGTGACTTTATGCTGTTATTTGACATCACTTTACAAGTTTCAGGATTAAACGAGATTCATACTCTTGATCATGCGAAGGAAACGTTAGCTGTGGAATTCCCGTCTGTGGTCGATGGTGGTTTAGGAAAGTTCAAACATGCACAAGTCACACTCAAGTTGAAAACTGACGCTGTTCCCTGCCACAGCAGACCGCTACCTGTTCCATTCATATTAAAGAGCAAGATCGAGGACGAGTTAGTGCGTCTCGAGAAATCCGGAATTATCACACCAGTAATATCGAGCGAATGGTCATCACAAATCGTACCAATTGTAAGAAAGAATGGCACTATTAGAATTTGTGGTAACTATATAAAACTTAATAAGCAACTCGAAAGTGTTTTCTATCCATTGCCACGCATCGAAGAAATTTATGGAAGTTTATCAGGAAATGTAAAATTTTCCAAAATAGATTTGTCCGATGCATATCTACAATTTGAATTAACTGACAAGTCAAAGAGCATAGTAACTATATCAACACATAAAGGTTTATTCACTGTAAACAGAATGCCCTTTGGTGTAAAATGTAGCAGCTTTTATTTCCAAAAGCATATCGAACAACTTTTTCAAAATTTAGAAAATGTCTTTGTTTTCCAAGATGATATTTTAGTAGGTCATAAAAATGGGGAAAATCACATGCTAATATTAAGGGAAGTGTTCAAAAGATTAGATAATGCAGGATTAAAAGTTAACATAAATAAATGTAGTTTTTTACAAAAGCAAATAAAGTATCTCGGTTTTGTATTGTCAGAAAAAGGATTATCAAAAGATGTAGCTAAAATTCAAGCAATTAAAGATACACCATATCCACAAAATTTAACTCAACTTAGATCTTTTATTGGTATGGCAAATTATTATTCAAGATTCATACCGAATATCACAGAATTGTTATCACCAATGTATAATTTGCTAAAGAAAGAAAAACGTTTTGTGTTCGATAGTAAATGTAAACAATGTTTTGATCAGCTTAAGTCAATTATCATGTCAGATCAAGTATTGACATATTTTGATCCGAAGTTACCAATTGTAGTAACATCAGATGCTAGTCAGACAGGAATATCGGGAGTGTTATCACATTTAATGCCAGATGGTTCAGAAAAACCAGTTGCGTGTGTATCACGTACATTTAATAAATCTGAATATAATTACTCGACTGTGCATCGTGAAGCACTAGCTTGTATATTCGCGGTTAAGAAATTTTCTGGTTATTTATACGGTCAAAAATTCGTATTACGAACTGATCAAAAGGCATTATTAGCAATTTTAAGTAACAAAAAAGAAATAAATCAAACTTACGCGAGTAGATTGAAACGGTATGCTTTATATTTATCAAATTTCAATTATGAAATGGAACATATTAAAGGAAGTAATAATGTTGTTGCCGATTGTTTTTCACGTTTGACAAACAATCAGGAACAGGAAAATTGCGAAGAAGTAGAAGATAATCAAGGCATGTATTTTGCTAATAATACACCCTTAAAAATCGACCAAATTCGTAAAAAACGTTAGAAGATACAATTTTAGTTGAAGTAATGAGGTATTTAAAAAGCACATGGCCTAATAAAATTAATAATCATTTAAAACCATTTTTCGATCGAAGATTCGAGTTAGAAATTAATAGTGAATGTTTATTCTTAGGGCACAGAATTGTAATTCCAACAGCATTACACAAAAAAGTAATAGAAGATTTACATTCAACGCACCTAGGGGTTGTCAAGTCTACGTCACTAGCACGATCATATTTTTGGTTCAGTGGTATAGATAAATTAATTGAGGAAACATGTAAGTCATGCGTATTTTGTGCAAAAGTAAAGAAAATACCTAATCAAATCAGTATACCATGGCCAAAGTCAAACGTAGCATTTCATACAGTTCACATTGATTATTGTGAAATCGGGAAAACAAAATTACTAATCATAATAGACTCATACAGTAGATGGTTAGAAGTTTATTTAACTCCATCAATTACATCAGAAATCACAATAATAAAATTAAGAGATTGTTTTGCACGATTTGGAATATCAAACGTAGTTGTTTCAGACAACGCTACAGTATTTAAATCACGAGATATTAATACATTTTTCGATAATAACGGAATCAAACACATTACAATTCCAGCGTACTCACCACAAAGTAATGGGCAGGCGGAAAATTATGTCAAAACCGTTAAAACTAGTTTATATACATCAATGTACGATCCTCAAAATGCTGGAATCCCAATTGAAACCTTAGTGGCACGATTTTTAATTGTTTATAGAAATACACCGCATTGCACTACAAACACCGCACCTGCAATTATGTTATTGGGCAGAAAAATTAGAACTAGATTTGATTTGCTCACTTGTCAGAATAATTCAACAACTAACAATTATAATCACAGTAAAATTAGAACATTTAATGTGGGTGATAAAGTAGTTATTAGGGATTATCATAACATAAATAAGATACAGTGGATAGAAGCCAGTATTCAAGCAAAAGTTGGCAACGTCATATTTGAATGCAAGACTGCTAACGGTGTAACGCATCGTAGACACGTGAACCAGATAAAACTAATAAATAGCTCTGCTGGGGGGCGGAACGATGTTGTCAGTGATCAACGAAACCATTTAATAAAACCAACCGATGTCACTGGACGGGGATACTTTCGCAGGACTTTGCATGATCAAGACAACCAAAATACAATAGCTAGAGATATTATCCCACAGGAAGCAAACAATTTGCAAAACGAAGTAAATGTCAATGTGCGCCCAAAACGCAATATTGTAAAGCCGCAGCGCTACAGACAATGAATGATTGTAAATATTATTATGTAATTTGTTTATTTTATGTTTCCAAATTAAGGCGGAGATATGTTATGTATGCATATCTTACTAGATTACTATGGGCAACTTTGTACACAATTATACATAGGAGAACAATAAACGCTCTTCTTGTGCCAGCCGTTGATTCGTAAACATCACAGCATCATTTTATTCACATAACCTATCACTCATACCCAACCACGTGTTGTCTCGCACAACACAACATCACATTTAAATGTATCAGTACGGGCAAGATTGAAGTGGTTTCAACATGACGGAGCTCCACCTCATAGCACGTTGGCTGTGCGAAACTATTTAAATGATGCTTTTCCTAATTCATGGGTGGGAAGAAATGGACCAATCCGATGGCCACCTAGATCACCCGACCTATCCGTTTTAGACTTTTTTCTGTGGGGTTATGTGAAGAACAAAGTTTATCAACAATCATATCAATTCGTGGAGGATCTTAGACTATCTGTACTTGAAACATTTTATTCTATTGACAGAAGAAAAGTCAAAAAAGCCACAAATTCGATTTTAAAAAGATGTACTTTATGCCATAATAATAATGGTGGACTTTTTGAGCATCTTATGTAATATTTAAAATTTTCTTCTATTATTATTTTGATAATTTCGGAATTATTTTACTTTATGTTGCTTTTGACAAATCGAAAGAAAGATAATCAATTAAATATTGATTTCATTGCTATAAACAACCGCAATTGTTTTACTTTTGTCTTTTTCATGGCTAACTATTTTTTGGTGTATGGTAAAATTAAAAACGACTGTAACTTATTTTATGTTAAAAATAACTATGGCATATGTTATGTCGGATTAAAGGGAAAAAATAGCCCTTTTAATAAAGTCATAGCCAACTATTGTTTCCATTTAAAAAAAGGTAAGTTTGAGTGATATCTCCCAAAATATAGGCGAAAAAAATTTTTGGATTTTTGTTATTAATCTGTGTAAAATTTTGTACAACTTTGTCCTTTACAGTTTTTTTCTATCTATGATAATAATAATAGAGATATATTGATTTCAAAAAATTGACACATTTTACTTTTTTCAAAATATCTAGTTACCCTTGACTTTTTCAAATATTTTGAAAGTGTCATTTTATTCGTCTTATAAAACTACACTTCTTTCCCCATTTAACCGTTTTTCTATCTCTTATAGTTTCCGAGATCCCCATAGAGAACATCGAAAAAAATTCACCCTGTATATACAGAGAATGTCATATAACACCGTACATGCTAGAATGTATTCAATGTAAATTTTCCTATGTTCGATTTGTTCAGAAAAGCATGAAAGCATTGAGTGCGATGTGATTGGCTACTATTTCTAAAAATAATATAGTCAACCCAAACTACACCCTTCCATGTCAAAAATGAAGTACACTTGTCAGTTATCGTAAGCAAGTGACATTTACTGTTCTGGTGCTTCTTTACGTATCAATAATGTATACAAAGGAGAAGATTTTAATGGCACGCATTGCGGTTATGTAAAATATCCATAATTATACATAATAGGAGACAAATATAATTTATTTTTGACGGAAATAGTGTAAATTGGGTTGACTATATTACTATTAGAAGTCGTAGCCAACCACATCGCACCCAATGCTTTGATGCGTTGCCTTGATTATAGGACAAAATGCAGTAGCACTTTGATACTAGTTACATAATAAAATTAATTCGCCATATATATTCTCCAAAATCAACTTCCACGTACATATTAATAGCTCCCGATCTTACACGCCCTTTTATAACCAGACTTTTACTTCGACAGTAACATCTAAAGCCCCAATATATCATTTAAAATGCAAACAAAATATTAACCATTAGTGATTGTGATATGTTCTCTAATTATAATTTCTTAGTAAAATATTTACGTGAGTATGAACTTTAATTCAGAATGTATTATATTATGCTTCTACGGCCATACGTTTGCTTATTGTATCATTAGTATGTTTTTTGTCACATGCTGTTCTATAAATAAATTGGTTACTTAATTAATTAGCTGTACTACAATTAATATTGTCTTGTATTAAGTTTTAATTAACTTTCTGTTGAGCAAATTAAGTTATTATTATTATTTATGCCTAATTATAACCATTTTTAACATATCTGATTGGTAATAATTCCAATCACGAATGAGGTAAAAATATAAAAAAAATAAATTAGGGCAGAGACTCCTCTAGTCAATAACCTAGACAAACGTTTTTACTTTATTGTATATACTTCATGTTAATGTTTGTAAAAATGTATGTAATTGATTGAAATGCACTTTTTTTATTAAGACTGATTTCATTGTTTATTAATTGGTAATATCTTACCTTCCCAGTTACTGACAATACTCCTCAAAGAAATTTCCGTTAGTCTATTTGGAATATGTTTTCTCCATTCATACAAATCCTCGGCATCCAATTGTCTACCAGTCGATCTACTTTTTGGAACATAAATGGCTATTGTATTTCTCGATATGGTTTCAGGAATTTGCATTTTCCTAAAATTATTATAATACAGAAAAGGTAAATATTTGTATTGAGATTGACTAAATGAATTTAAAGTTTGATCAATATTTGTATGACAACATGGAAAAACGGAGTTAAGCTAAACCACTAGTAAAATTAAAAAAATATATATTTAATATCTTTTATTGTTAAACGATAATAGCATAATGAGTAATTGAGTTGTAATTAATCAAGAATGCTTGTGTATTTGAAAATACAGGAATTTGTAAATTGAATGTAAGCTACAGATATCTGTAATTATATATTTATAGATTTTTTTTATAATATAAATTACTTTGATTTTATTTATTAATTTTGTAATTTCTTGTCATACAAATAATTAAACAAATATCTTTATTTTAATAGAAATTAATAATAATGCCTATATGTTTTGGATTAATCTTTGCACTTAGCTGTCAAGAAGTATCTGCAATGCATTAAAGTTACCTGTAATTATATTTTGTAAACAATTTATTTAGTATGACACAAAATTTTATCAATAATTTATTTATGAGCCAACATAGAAAAATAAATATTTAGTGTATGAATATAAAAAATAAAAAGTATTTTCAATAAAACTAGGTTAATAAAATTTATCACTACAGTTTTCTTTAATTTAGTATCAAAAACTATTAAAAGAAATAAGTTATTTAAATTAATAACGCCAATTACATTTTTGTATTAACTTTTATTTATTTTTACAGTGACTAGTTTTGACTCATCAGCGAGCCACTGTCGAACCAAGCCCAATATTTTTGAAATTGGTCGTACGTTACGGCGCACGAAAATCGTTTATTTAGATAGGGATTTAAACGTGAATTTGACTGTTGTGAACAACCGAAACGTGCGATTTAAGTAATAGGGGTACTATGTCTTGTGGTATTTGTAAAAATAAAAATGAATGCAAAAAGTAATTAGTGTCAATTATTTAAATGGTTAAAATGAAGAACAAAGTAACCGCCACCATAAAAATGGAAATAAATTAGTTTAAAAGTCTGAGTTGTTTTATTTCCCGATGTGATTTTTATAACTTTACCGTATAATCGTTTGAGAAAACTTAATTCTGAACTTAGTTTTCCATCATGTGGTTGACGAAATATTATAGGTTACTCTAAGCATTATTATTAAGTTAGGCATGTCACTACTAGATGTCGGAAGGAGTAAATAATAAAAATTAAAATTGGTCCCATTGTAATAATCATAATCGAAATTTGGAGCAGCATTTATCTTCTTGGACAACAGAGATGTAGAAGTGGTAGCCATAAGTACCGATTCAAAAGAAAATTACTTAAATGAGTGTTAACATTTTAGAGAATCAAATAATTCTTAAACTACATTCACTTAAAATTCACCCATTACAGATAAATATATTTAAAAAAAAAAATTTGTAAGTAGTTCTTATATTAATTATAAATAAGAACTATTTTTTAATATAAATAGAAAAGAGTATTCATTAACTTGGTCACAGTTATTTAAATATATTAAATAAAAATGATTTGAAAATAATTAATAAATTATTCTTACATTTAGCTCTGTAACTTTTGACTTACGTTACGTAAGTACGTTAAATAAATGCACATTAAAACAACTAATTGCCGGCAAATACCCACGCCGGACATTGAATTACATAATGTACACCTGCTGTTGCATATCAATAAAATATTGCATAATGCACTAAATTTTGATCCAAGAAAAAAACAAAGGGCCGTGAAGGTCTCTGATGGACGAATTAAACGGGTTTGTCTCCTACCGATAATTTCCCACACATGTTCTATTGGAAAAAGTTCTGAAGATCTTGGCGGCCGAGATAAAAGATTGATTTGCTGTCATTCAAAGTAGTCCAGTGGTGGATCTTGTCGTTCACAGTATCGCACAGTGGTCTGAAACCAACAAAAATGCGACAAAATCCTACGGTTTTTTTATATTATGTAATATATCAATTTCATCTTTGAAATTGTTATACTGCATGGAAATTAGAATTTACGAGAGATCGAAAACTTTAGTTGCACTTATGGTTTCACGGGAAGGAACATATACAGTGTGAGTTTTTTTTTGTGTTCTCGGATACTATAAGAGATAGAGAAACGTTTAAATGGACAGAAAGTGCAGAATTACGAGCTAAATGTAAATACACTTAAACATTTCTCAAAAAAGTCAAGGGTAACTATATATTTAGAAAAATGTCAAACGTATATTTTTATCGATTTTTGCCGTTTATTAAAAAAGATAGAAAAAAAAAACTCTAAGGGGCAAGGTTTTAGATAATTTTACGCTAAATAATAATATTTGATCAGATTTTTTCTGCTAATATTAGTTATTTAGATATAACACTAGAGAACACAAAAATAACGCACGTTGTATATTATATAACTGAGGCTGTTAGTTGTTGAAAATCAATAATATTACATTAATAAAACACCTAATTTGTTTAGGTTTCGTTAGAAGATATATATTCTGAAAATTTAGGTTTTATATTTTTTGCAATTTTAATAATTATGATTTTGTGATCATAATATATTTTAATTTTCTGACTATATTTTCTCATTTTGTCATATGTTAGGAAATTGAGAAAAATATATTAACATCATTCTATTCAATGAAACAATATGAAATTGTAGAATGGATTTTTTTATTAAAATTCTCATATGTAATTGCAGATTTTGAAAATTCATAATTATTACAAGAAAAATAATTTTCACGGTTTTGTAACTAAAATTCCTTAATTAACTATCCTACAACCTAAAAATAAAGACAATTGTTCATTCTAGCCACCCAGACCACTGTGAGTTGTCTTCTCACCCTTTGTCTACCATCAAAAGCAGAATTCTTCCCTAAGGACAACTGTATTCCATTTTTCGTTCCATTGCAACTGCTCTCTGCACCACTCTAGATGATTACATCGGTGTTTTTATGTCAGAGGTAGCACAAAATGTGGGCGACAAGAAAGCAGACCGAAACTTCTTATTTGATGATATACCGTACGCATATTAATGGGCCTTCCATGTTCAAACAACCACTGATTTGCAATTTTACTTGTGCTTACGAAACGGTCCTTTATGACTAGTTGTCTATGTAGTGTTTCATAGAAATGTATTTTCTCTTCAATTATATTTAAATTGTAAAAGGTGTATGCCGTAGTGAATAAATAAATTACGAAGCAAAAGCCATGATCAGTTGCGTTTGATAAGGCCGTTTCGAATTCATTTAGTTAGTCTCTTAATTCGAAAGAGCTTGAAATTGATGTAGATAAAAGCCAAGAGCAGTACATTTTATCAGGTCGTCTCGATTTTAATTAGTCAACCTGTTAACTTCGAAGAGCTTGAAATATGACGAATACAAAGGCCAAGATCATTTGCGTTTCATAGCGTTGTCACGATTTAAATTAGTTTACGAAGTGTTAAAAAACACGTAGGCAACAGCCAAGATAATTTGCGTTTCATAAATTCGTCTAGATTGTAATTAGTCAATCTATTAATTTCACAGTGCTTAAAATATGACGTACAAAATCCAATATCAGTTCGTATTTATAAAGTGATCTTGAGTTTATTTATTTAAGCTATTAATTGAAATTGCGCGTATTTATAGCTGTTTCCGAAGGCTGAATATTTTTCTAACATTCTGAGTATTTGTTTTTAAAATTCAGTAATATTCAGTAACCTGCCACTAGAAACGAGCATGTACGCAAATGTTATTAAATACTTTATTGCAGACAATAAATGATCTTTATTGAATAACCACAACTCTCTCTATAATTTATTGCACCAATGCCTGCCGAAAAAGTATGATTTTGGCTACATCTGGCGGCCGTGTTTGTATGTACTCCTGTGCTTCCCTCCCATTAAAGACAAGTTGAAAATAATAGTTAAAGGTTTGGAAAATATATACGTGTAATCTTTAATTATATGGGAGGGAATACTATCATCAACATAAACCTGTGAATTATTTAGTTTCTTTATACTAGTGTAACATCACTTTCAATAACAACTAAGATCGTTAGAAGTTCGTGATTACTAACTGTATCATTGAAATAAGTGTTCAAATTTGTGAAATATACGCTCAGAAAATGCATGATTTCCTGTCTTGTTGAAAAAGTTGCGGTCTCGTCTCGCAATTCATCATGAAGTTGATATATTTCCAGATGTCTTTACGATTTTGCTTAAGATTGTATTCAACATTTCGCAAATAATTATTATGTGCATAAGATATTGAGATTTACTAAGTTTGCGTAGTCTCGAAAAATTATTATAGAAGTGGAGTAATTTTGATATTTTCTACTTAACATGATAAGCGGATATTGCGTTTAATTTCTGCATCAAATCAAGGGGGAAAGTGCTTTTGTTGGAGGTCTTTATATTAGGAACAGAATTGCTGATTGTATCAGATAATATTTTATAAAAAGAGGAACATAAATCATTTACGTTCGAAAAGGACAAAAAAAAACTCTGATCAACTTTGGCCAAATCTTTATAAAATAAAAAAAATAATAATAACATTTCTGAAATTTAATCTTAAATTATTATTACAAGAGAATATGATTTTCTTGTCACTCATATATAATTTCAGGTTAACTAATAAGGAGGGATGGTAATGATCTTCCTGTACAACAAGCAGACTCAATCTTTGTAATAACTATTACACAATAACAAATCTAAAAGCTTATTTACAATTTCGTATCTGATTACTTTGTTCAAAATTTAATATATTCATAAAATTAATAAATACCTGGTATTTACTATTAGATGTTGGGCTATTGACATATGAAAGTATATTAAAATCGCCTAAAATTATTGCATTTCGATTAATGATGTTAACAGTAAGAGCTTAAAAAATGTATTAAATTCATCAAAGTAAAATCAGAGCAACTACATAAAAATATCTATACTCTGTTTTCCTAAGATTACAATAGCCAGAACACTTACACCATTAAAATAATTAAATCTGGTGACAAATATTCGCGCGAAATTCAATCTAGTAGAATACAACACACCGCGCGGGAAAAGAATAGAATGCATTTCAATAATTTTTCCATGCGGATTTTTAATAACTTTACTCGATTGACCCGCGTTTTTACTCATTGTATAATTATAAAATTAAAGGAACTTTCTTTCTTTCTGAATTTCTATCTTGCCTAACTACCTCATAATTTGAGGGAAAAAGTTCAGAAGAAAATATAGACTTATATAGTATAATTATTTGTTTCATTTTCTCAGTAGTTAGCTTGTTCCTGAAATAATCAGGACTCTACTTGAGTCCATAGATATAATTCTTCTAGTCTCCAATTGAAAGAATTTTTCTAATTATATGAGCAGTGACTTAGCATTTTTTTGAGCTACACTTAAGCAAATTAGATCATAATCGCAGTTACATACGTTATTAAAGAAAACTTGAGTCTTAGATCGGAGGCTAGATAACTGTTGGACTGATTCAGTTTTCCGATTGACGGGATAGTGAAACTATAGTTGATACAACTCGTTTATACTTGATTCAGCCGTTAGTTTCTCCAGAAGATAAACGTTCATGCAGTTCTTTCTCATTTCGCCATAAAAATCCATTTGTGCTCGATTCTGATCTCTGGATATCGAAATATGCTTGAATGAGTTACTATTTTTCAACACACTTTAATAGGGCGTATATTATTGACTAAGATTGTTGTATAGTATTTACCTCGTCTATGGGGGCTTGACGTTACCAACTTGTACTTTTAATAGTGTTAAAAATTTCGGAAACCATAGTAGCATCTTGGCTAATTTGTAGATTTCTCGTATTTTCGTATTTCAGGTCTCCTCTAATCGATATATAATAATATTATGCTTATGACGTTCGTGCTCTTGAATCCCCTGAAAAATACACTCAGTACTTATATGGTCAGTTGGTAACGCAAGCGCTTGCCAAGGAGCAGATTTAAATTGTTTAATTTCCTCTTGGAGAACAATTAATTCAGATTTTAATTCATTTAAGTTATCGGCAATTTTAATTCATTTGTTGCAAGTCCAAGTTAAACCGGATTTTTAATTGATATTTCGAACCTCCGCTCCCGTTTTCGATAAATTAACACAAGAAATTTTAAACATTATAATATTAAGTATAATCTTTAAATTTTTTTGGTGTTAATTTATCCAAAGCGGAGGTTTGAAAAATTTGGGAAACTATGTTTCCATCTTCAGTAAGATATTGAGTGGGAGAGAGGACAATAATTATTATTTAAATAATAAAATAATAAGATTTTTATTTCTTATTTCACTTTATATTTATATATTAGATGTACATTTGGAGTTGTCACCGATAATGGGCGCCTCATGTTTCGAAATGTACATCTAACATATAAATGAAAAGTGAAGTAAGGAGTATAACTTTTCTTATTTTATGTGGGGAAGTACAATTGCATCGTTAAATTTGAATTGGATAATTAGAAGCAATTACTGTAGTTATATACGAGGAATAAACAAAATAAAATGATTTTATACAACATATCATGTATTTAATATTTAAAATATATTGTGGTGGCATAAAATTGGTTTCAGTCATTTCTTTTATAAAATTAGTTCTTAATGATAATGATGTTTCTTTCTTTATTTTATTCTTGAGTAATACTACCATCCTCCACCGCCTCCGTTGGACCATCCGCCTCCTCCACCTCCTCCGTTGGACCATCCTCCTCCTCCTCCACCACCTCCATTTGACCACCCACCTCCGCCGCCTCCTCCGCCGTTTTTCCAGCCACCACCTCCTTTCCCATTTCCTCCAGTAGGTGCTGGTAAGATAACTTTAATGATTTTAACCACTTGTCCACCTCCACCTCCTCCTCCGCCGCCCTTTCCTCCGCTGGACCATCCTCCCCCTCCTCCGCCTCCTTTACCTCCGCTTGACCATCCCCCTCCTCCTCCGCCTCCTTTTCCATTTCCTCCTTTTGACCATCCTCCTCCACCTCCGCCGCCTTTTCCATTACCTCCGCTAGACCATCCGCCTCCGCCGCCTCCCTTTCCTCCTCCTGAAGACCAAGACCAGTCGATTCCGCCACCGCCGCCGCCTCCTCCTCCTCCCGAAGACCAGTCGTCACCTCCACTTCCGCCCCCAGCCCAATCTCCTCCTCCGCTGCCTCCTGAAGACCAATCACTGCCACCACCTCCTCCACCGCCTCCGGAATAACCGGAGGCCCAATCTGTACTGCCTCCGCCGTTGCCACCTGAAGACCATCCACCACCTCCTCCGCTAAAAGCTGGAAATTATAAATTACAGAAATAGCTAAAACTACATGATCAATAGGGCTAGGCAAATTAATTAATATTATTCAATATTTTAATTAAAAAATTGTGAATACAATATGAATTTCACAGCTCATAAGCTCTAAATCATTTACACAATTCGTCTACATAAGAATATATGCAAATAGATTGCTGAATAAAGATGGTTCGGGCTTCGTAAATTTCTTGAGAACCTTAAACATTCAAAAGCAAATACCCATGGGTACAGGCACAACCGTTGAGAAATTATAAGAATTGAATTTGAAGTTTTTAGGGCGCTTTGACAGCATTGGTCATTTGCGCTCGAGGAACTAGAATTTACGATCACAACACATGCGGTTGCAATTATAACTCAACTCTATAGTTTCTGAGACAAAGTTACAGCCGCTCAGATACAATTAAAGAATGTCAAAATAGGCTTCGATCTTCTACATCTAGATGAAGAATACAGTACTGACAAAGGAAAGAAACACACTGTTGCGTTCATCCTTAAGATTCCTATATGAGATATAAGTTTAAACAAAATTGAAAATAAATAGAGTGGATCAACAGGCATTCCATGGAAATCCTTCGGTATTCAAATGAAAGAACATCCAATCATTACCTGCGGCTGTCCAGAGAGAATTTAAAGCGAAGTACCGCCATTCTGGCTGGACGCTGCAAACTCGGGACACAATTACTGCAATCACTAGAATTGCAGAACTGCCAGATTTTAGAGGGTGTTATTTGGAGGATTTAACACCTCCGCAATGTTAATGGCGGTGAAAACTTGTGTTACCGAAACAAATGTTTCTAAATTATATTAAAAAAGGCAATATTCTATAATTAACGAGGCGATAATCGTTTTTTGTGAACTTGAGAATTTGAGAGAGAAATTACTGGTGACTACGGTTTTCAGCCACAACTTAGGAATATGATTTGTCGTGTTGCCAAAATCAAAATGTTTTCCTTTCTCAAATCTCTACCTTCTGACTTTCTATTAAAATGAACTTCCGCTTTATAGTTTGATTGACAATAAACATTATTAATATTAAGGTAAAAAAAATATTAAAACACTTAGCTTGTATCACGTACTTGATTTTTTATTCCGTAACTAGTTTCGACTTAGTACAGTCATTATCAAAAGGTGAAGTGTGTGATCCAAGCAAAGTGTTTTATTATTTTTTTTTTTTGCTTTCATAGTAATAATAAACATGCTTGGTAATGGCTTCGACAAACAATTATAATCAACATTATGTTAAATTTTGTTTAATTTTAATGTTTCAAATCAATTACAAAACAAGTTTGAGAATTTTAAAATTTCATATCTGACTCATAAAATACTCATAATAAATTTTTCACAATTGAATAATAAATAAATTTATTTTAAAGCTCGCTTTCGATTGTAAATCTGATACTAGGCTACACCAATCAAGGCGCAGTTTCTTTTATCTCTATGCTTATGTATAGAATTATGATTATTGGCCAAAACATAATACTAGCTGACCATAGTCCAGGATTAAGCTACCAGTTAAATCGAAACTTAAATTACAACCAACTGCCAAATGGCTTCACTGGGGTAGTGAATGTAGTCTCATTTTTAAATTCGTAATATTTCTAATATAAAATGTTTCAATTTTCATACCTTTGACTGCGGCCGCTAATAAGGCTAAAATGACGTAAATGGATATCTGAAACAAAAATTAATAATAATTTTCCATTTATAAAAATAAAATACAAATCATCACAGTAAATGATTTTATATTAAGAAGATTTTACCGACAGCGTTTCAAAAACGTTTTAATTTGTAAACTTAAATATAATAATAGTGTAACCAATAACCAAGTGCCTTAATTAAAAAAATACATGCTAATTATTACATAAAAATGTTCCACCAAGGGATAAGAAAGAAATTGATTAAAAAATAAAAAAAATGTTGAATTTCTGCATATAATATAATATTTAATAATAAAACTTTTCTTGACACTTGTAAACCTATAGTTTTTGTTTCATATAATTTGAGATTACGTATTTTCATTTAAATAAAAATTTAATCTTGACGAATATTTTTTTAATTTAATTAGAAAATTATAATCAATCAACAATTAACGAAAGTTCCGTCTATAAGTTTCTAATAAATTCAAAAATTTTGAATCTTATACAGTTTAAAGCCTCTGGAAATAGCACAATTGCAAATTTCCATTTATATATAACACAAAATTAGTTTCTCAATATTCACTTATATTTATAAATATAAGTTTTTTTAATCAGTTCTTATTTAATCATATTTTATATTGTTGGAAACATCTTGCAACTTATTTATAAACAATCTTCTGTAAGTTGGTTGTGGAGATTTTTAATTATTTAAATAAAAAATAACATTTTTAATCGAAAATGTAAAACTTCTTAAATTTTCAAGTGAACTACAATTAAACATGTTGCACTCTAGACAATATATTTAATTTAAATAATTAACATGATTTATTGAATTAACACGCACATATATTTAATTTTCTAAACGCATTATTCTTAAAAATGTATTACCTAATAATATTTTTAATTTATGTTTGAATATGGCACAGGTATATATTTTTTACATTATCAATATCTTGTTTATAAATTGGTGTTAAAGTTGCAGATTTTTTAATTAAACAGTTGTTTTTAAGTTTATTACTTATTTTTGTGATTATTTTATGTTTAAATTTTAATTTTTTGACACTAAATTAATTTCTGATTATCTTTTTTCTACGGTAATTGGATAAAAATGGCTCTATAAATAATTGAATTAAATGCTGCTAACTTATGTTTATAATGAGTGAGTAAAAATTTTATTTTTAATTACAGTTGTAATAATCACGATTCATAATGGTACATGTGTTCATAAGTTAAAATATTGAGTAGCACATTTACATATTCACTGTAGCTATTATCTTATCTACTGTTTTTATAAAAAAAATAGCAACACTACAACAATTATTTCTTCATTTTTTATCTACGAGTGAAATAATTGACATTGAAAAATATTAAATATTTCAAAAAAAATATTCTTACCTTCATGTTTGCTTGGGGAATGCACTGCTGTAACTGATGCTTTGAGCTTTTCACCTGCGGCCTTTTATACGATTTAAAATCACCCCAGGATGGATGCACGTTCCCCTTTCTTGCCTCCCGATGATAATAATTTGTGTGAATCAAGTGGGTCGTCGGATATCGACATCTTTAATAATCGTTGCTCACTTTACAGCGCGTGAAAAATTAATTACATCTAATTATTAAGAAAAGCTGCGGCGCGCATCTTCGGAAAGATTTCATTTAATTTAGTGACGGAAGATGTCTTGCTCTGTGCGGACTGGATAAGAATTAAACGTAAAAATGGTGAAGCAGCATCGTAACATTGTATGAAAAAACGTAAGTGTATTTATTGATAATTTAATATAAATTAACGCAGACATAAATTTTATTTACAGGATTTCATCTCGTCATTATATAAAATATAATAGAATATTAAATCATAAAATGATTTTAAGAGCATAAATATATGTCATCATTCAAATTATAGCAGAACCAAATTATCCCGAGTGGTTTAATATGATATATTACATTATTTAAAAATAAACTTCGATAGCCCAAGCAAATAAACACCAATTTGTATTGTATTTATAAATGTTGTAAATGTATCATGTATTTGTTTGAATAAAGTTAATATAATAATTATAAAAGGGAAATAAATCCTTTTAGTTCAAAATTTTTTTGCGTAATAAAAAACTTTGTTTTGTATTACTCTTTTATTTTTATATCTTAATTTTTATTCTAATTAATCTTCTATTGATAAATAAATAAATTCCACTTAGTTTGTTTTATTGCCATTTTTTGTTATAAATCTCTAGAACTATATTTGACTTCTAAAGCAGGAGAATAATGATAAGTCAAAACCAGTCGGAGAGAATAAAAATTGGAAATGAAACAAACTAAGTGTTTTTATTCAATTTTCAACACATTTTTTTGCTTAGTATTAAAAATCGAGATTTCAACTCAACTGAAATTATAAATAAACATAAAATACAAGAGAAAGTTTGAGATTATATTTTTATTATTATTTTGATATTTTGTTAGTGGCCATAGTAAATTTCATTTATAAAAAAATTAGGATTATTTTCTTTACTAATAAACAATCGTGTTTTGTATTTATGAAACAGCAAAAATGGTTTAACTTTCATTTTTCTTGTTAATATAGAAACTATGAAAATTAAACTCATTAATTAATTTTGAGGATATAAATTAATTAAACCATTTTTGCTGTTTGTATTTCTAAAAATGCAAAAAACGAAAATTTATTACTATCCTGATTTTTCTATAACTGAAATTTATTATTGCTATTTACTGTAAGCATTAACTAAATATATTGTAAAGACTTCCATTTTATTATAAATGTTTAAATTTAATAATACTAAAAAATAATTAAAAACTCTCTTGTATATTTATGTTTATAGTTAGACTATAGAAACCGACACCGAGATTTTTTATTTTTTGTTAATATAAAACGATGTAGGAGACCACGGGGCGCACGAATCTAAAGTATGTTTTTGTCGGAAACTTACTCTTTAGGCGCAATTCAAATTCTAAATTGACATTTTGAGGTTATATGCTGTTGTATTTTCGGCAAAGTAGACACAGTACAGGTTTATTTGAAATAATGGATATGTCATTCGAGATCGATTAAAAAATAATTGAGATTTTTATGTAACATTTATAATATATTACAATAAAATTAAAAAAAAGGAAAATTTCTGGCAATAATCAATAAAATTCGATCATTCCCTTTTTTCAACTGCAAAAAATTACTTACATTGTAAGTTTTACAAACATATACTGAAACAGACACTTCCCGAGCATTTACCCCGCCGGACATTGGATTACATAATAGATATTTGTTGTTGCATAGCAGTACTACTGCAAATGTGTGAAACATCTTTGTTTCATTTTATTTAATTTATATTAGAGATGGCGCTAACACTTCTCATTATTAAAAAGGAAATTCTATTATTAATATTAATAAATAAAATAAATATAACTTTTAATCTAATTTTGAAGTCATTAACCGATTTTAATATTGCATGAAAGAACTTATCATGTTTCCTCAAATAACGTAAAAAAAATCGCTGTTAATAAGGGTGTAACAATGAATTATCGGGAGGCGTTAGAAATCAAAAAAGCTATTAAAGCGGGAAAAACATAGTAAATGACCTATGGAATTGCCCGATATTAAGCGCTCTTATTACCTGACGGAGTAATCATAAAAACCAATTTGTTTATAATAGTTTGTAAATCCATTTATATATTCAGTCTAGCCAAAACTAGTCGAAAATATAATAAAAATGTTAGTAAAGCAAAACCAAGTGATTTTATAGTAACAAACGATTATTTGTGAAGCTCGAGATAGAAATGATTCCATCTCGAGCTTCTTAACATATCAACTACTCGTTTTCATAGAATCTCCCCCAGGCCTCCCCAGCGGATTCCATGCATATCACATTACTCCCTCCTAAGTTATAATTTTTTTCCTGAAAGTTTCTACAATTCGCAATTTCACCATATCCTTAGCTGCACGTTGAATAATCTCGCGTTTCTTATGCCCACTATCTTTTGAATTGCTGTCACATGTTTTTCTAGACAACACTTCTATGGCGGACTGATTTCCCACATTTCCAGACCATAATGGTTCGGTGTGATCATCACTCTCCTCCATGTCCAAGTGGTCGAACTGCTCGTTTTTCAAGACAAGCTTTGTTTTGGAGTTGGTATTTCTACACAAGGTTTGAGCCTATTTTGGTGTACTGCAAGCCTCTTATACTTATGGGCACAATGCTGAATTTCAGAAAGTATCCTTCCACATACTCTTTATTATTCGGTATGGCCCCGTCCATACACTATGTAATTTTACAGTCTCGCCAACCCAAGGCGTATTCTAATGAAGCCAGGCCGTGTCTCCTACATGGTATGTTATCAGCCTGGCAGACCTGTTATCATTTCTGCCGCTGATTTGACTCGTAGATACTGTCTTGCCGTCTTGTGTGCCTCGTCTAGAGCTGTTCTTAAATACCGAGTATATTCTTAATTTGAATTATAATTGACGTTCAATCCTGCATCTTTAAATCGATCAAGGACGTTCCAAATGTTCTTCACAGTTATTTAGAAATACAATCACGTCATTTAGATATACCAATGCGCTTTTCCAAAGAAGTCTATCCAACACAACATCCATAAGACGTTGAAAAGTAGATGGTCCATTGCAAACCCCAAAAGGAAGTAGGTTAAATTCGCATAGTTCATCTCCAATTGAAAAAGCTGTCTTCTTACGATCCCCAGTGTTTACTTCGCATTGCCAATAACCTGATTGAAGGTTAAATTCGGCATTTGAATAGCCTCGATCCCGATAGCGCATTAAGGACGTCATCGATTCGTGCAAAGGAAATCTGTCCTTTACGGTCGCAATATTCGATTTACGAATACGAAAGAAGGCTCGTCCCACTTAAAGTTTTCAGAGGGAGGGCCTTGGTTACTTGTAACAGAATCGGCTACGATGGAACATGCATTAGCCATCCCTAGATGAGTATGTTTTCGTAAAATAATTTGTTCGCCCTGTTCGCAAGAAAGTACTGAACGTCCCAACACACACCCGAACTTCTCCCAACACCTCGGTGTAGGCTCAATTACTTGCGGCATATTTTCAATGTTATCACCTTTGATACGAACTTTCCCAATAATTTTTGGTCGTCCTGTATTTGACATTCCATTACTGTCTGCCCTTGCACTATGATGCAATGTTCTGCTGGGTTCGCTTGGCACTGGAATTTCCTTATAAAATAATGACACAAGCGTTTGTCAATGGTTCACCTACGCTTACTTCCACATTAGCTGTCAAACCATCCAAAGGTATTTTTACTCGGCTAATTCCTAATACTTTCAACAGGTCCATGCTTGCTTGTAGCACTTTCCTTTGTGGTGGTAACGGTAACTCGTCCGTGGCAGTACGCTCCAATATTTTTTTTTTCCTGAGAAAACATCTTAATGCTCCTGTACCAATGCTAATGCAGGTCTCACAGCCGTTTACTTTACCGTTTACACGTACCACTGCCGCATCATCAATATCATCAATTTAAATCAATATTTAAAATTTCTTAAAAAAAATAATTTTGTCAAAATGTATACGATAGAAAAAGCATTAACACTAGGTAAAGATTATTTTTATGTAAATCCTTATATTTTTAAATTTTTATAAGGGGCAATAAAGTTAATACTTCTTCGTCTAAGGTCTTCATACTATCAGTTTTAATAATATTAGTGTTTGTGTAAATTGTTGATTTATATGGATCAGAGGAGTATAAACGAGTATGAAACAAGTCGGTCATTATTTGTAGGCGAGAAAACTTTCTTGAATGATGCTCCGATATGTTTTCAGGTCCTTATTACGAGATTCTATCGCTTCCTCGAAAAAAAGGCAAATTTTCTTTAATATGTCTCCTCCATGAATCAAAAAGGTTATTGACACTTGAGACATACAGAACCATGAGTACAGGTTTATAGAAAGTCGCACTGATCTGTTTTTGCATGTAATTTTAATTTTGCTGTTGCGCATATAGGTGTTATACTATGAAAATATAGCGATGGTCTATACGACAGTCTGCGAGAGCTTTAAACAGTTCTTGGTGACTTATGGAGTCGAATTCCTTTTTATAGTCGACGAATGTTAGTACTAAAGGCTAGCTTATTCTATACTGTCTATCAATGGTTTTATCGCCTTTAAATGGTCTGGCTCTTGGCTGATATAGTTTATTTTTTAGCCGTGCGGTAGTGATTTTGGTGAATAATTTATATAGGTGCGTCAACAGACTTTTCTTGTGTATAACAATAATTACATTATTCCATATTTGTGAGGTTGTTCCTTCATTTGGGCATTTATTTAAGAGTTTTCCACTGTGTGGGGAAAACTCACACGGAAAATAAAAACTCGATTTATAAAATATATGCTGTTTTAGAAAAATATTCTAATGGAAGCATAAATTAATTACTCACCCCTCTTTGTTATGAAAATGATTTTAAATGTGATTATAACATCAACTACGTGCGCACAGATATGTTAATCAGAAGCGGCAACTGCCGTTCGTAGAATTCAACAACATTAACCCAAAACTTAACTAAACGAACTAACTGGATCCCATAAATATAATTTCTCTCTTATATGCGAATATCTTTGGGGAATATTATTACAATAGAGAAGAAAATTACATCCAATACCGTATTAAAAAAATGCCATACGGGCGAACATTAATTTCTAAAGTAAAATGTTGAAATCACCTATTTAGAATTTTGTGTAATAAATTACGAATAGAACAAATAACAAATAGAACAAAGAGTTTTTCGACGGGTTGCCTATTCCCAGCTAATTTCAGGAATTCAGGTATTTATTTAATAATAAAATAATTCGTATTCGTACATCAATAAAGCGTTTCTTCCACGTTTTATAGATTTAACGAGGGCATTCTCTACGGAATTAAAGTTGAGGATTCAATCCCTCAACTTTAATTTTAAATTCTGTTTCACATTCTGTTGGGAGCATGAAAATTCTTCTGAAATAAATAATTTGTGCAACGGAAAGCAAAAAGATTACATTCCATCAATGATATAATGTGATTTGTAATAATAATGAATAATGCGGGCATAAAGCTGTTTATATCGTTCAGTTTAAAACACATCAAGTTTGTTGACTAATATGTACAACAATGCCGGCGAATAGTATAATGCAATTTTGTGAAAATTTTTTATATGAAAAGTGATAAATTTTTCATTAAAAGGGTCTTATCTAGCAAGAACAAAATCATCTTATTTACCTTTCAACTCTAAGGGAATTTTTCACCAAATAATAGAGTGCGCTGTAAATAAACATATACATTTATGTTAAAATATGTAAAATACAATGATGATTTAAAAAAAACGCATTACCAAGAAAGAAATAAACCACCAAGTAAATATTTATTTGCTTGACAAATTTTACTAGAGAGTAGTAAATGTTATTGTGTGTAACATAGACAAAAAATGGAATTTAATAAGAACGAAACAGGACAATTCAACACACCGTAATGGCATGAGGAATGGTTAAAAACTATTACTTCTCATTTTGGCGAAATTTATATAATAATCTCAATTTGAAAATTAAAAATTAAAGTAAAAAATAAAAATATTTTGTGTTTTAAATTACTTAGGATAGGTTGTAGTGGATATGGGATTAAATAACGAACATCTCTCCATTAAACCCATATCTTTTGAAGAAAGCCATCAATAAATGTAAACATTTTTTTGTAAAATATCCTTTTATATAAAATGTTTTTTTCACAAAAAAGGTCATATAACGTCTACATTTATTTTTAAGTTACCATAAAATTAAGTATTTATTTACGTTTACTACATATTTTCTTATTTTACTAAAGGCATGTCACAATAAAAAGCTGCATTAAAGGCAAAATAATCACCTAAATATAAATCCAAATCTGTCAGAGAGTGCAAACTACCTCTGAAGCAACTGGCCAAAAATAATAGAGTTAAACTTTTTTGGGTTCTAGAACATGTAGGGATCAAAGGCAACGAAACAGCCGACCTCCTTGCTAAGGAGGGCTTCAAAACTCCATTTGTTGGACCAGAACCCTACAGCAGAATAACTCAAGACCGCATCGTTTAAGAGATACACCTGACTTGCGGCAGGCAAAAAGGTTCATCAATTTCTCTGCCGTAAGCTCCAATCAGTGTTTTAAGTTAAGCTAGGACAACCTAAGACTCATAACTGGCCTTCTAACCGGACATTGTTCTCTGAAATACCATTTTACTTAGATGGGTCAGACAACGGATGCCATTTGCAGGTTTTGCAACAAGGAACAAGAAATAATAGAGCATATACTTTGTGAATGCTCTGCCCTGTCCCCTCAAAGTGGAAACTACCTGTCATCGGCCACTTTAAAACCCGATGAATTGGTACGCATTAATCCTTAAGTCTTTGTAGACTATGTAAGAGGTTTAGATATTTAGGGTCTCAAATAGGTCACGGACAATTGTAAAAGATCTTCTAGGTCGAAGTAATTTCGGAAGGCCATACCACTCGCCAACCCCCCTTAATATAACTTAACATATACATGTTAAAATAAACAAAAATTAAATAAATAAACATAGGTGTGCTCTGAGACTGAAGTATTCAGGTAGAATGGCCATGATACGTTTTAAATTCTCTCTGAACTGCCGCAGGTATTGACTGGCTGATTTTTCATTTGGATGCCGAAGGGATTCCTTGGAAAGTCTGCAGCCTGTTACATCATCCCATCTTCATTTACATTTCTTTAGAGTGTAGGGATGTAATTAATCATATAGGGAACTTAGAGGGGACGCGCCAGTGTGCCGGGCGTATGAATAATCATGTTAATAATAATGTTACCAATGACAGTACTGTACCCTTTCATCCAGCAGATCTCGACTCTGTTATGAATCGAGACCTGGCTGAGTTTTTTTATGACACTCTTTATCTGTCTCTGAGCAGGTGTAGTTCCTACCCAGAGATTGTAGAGCATGTCTACTGTCTACTGAGGACTAGCAGACATTTGTGGTTTACACCATCCTAGGTAATATGCTCATTTCCACATGGAGATCCAGTGGTAGAGGGCACAGCCATTGTTGGGGTTGTATGCATGGCACCTGTGACACAAAGACAGGCGGTCCTCTGCAACTGTGACATTCGCTTAGTAGTAGAGCCTATTTTAGTCCTAGGCCACCAAACCACTGCGCCATATATAAGCATGGGTCTTTTGACAGCTGTATATAGTCACATCGTCGTGCATGGGTTTAGACCACCTATCTCCCCCACGGCACGGCGACATTGCCAAAAGGTAATGTGCTTTGTTTACTTTGAGTTCGATGTGTTTTTTACAATTTATTATATTTCACATCCTCTGTAAATTGTACATCGATTTCAATAACATTGGTGCTTTGGGATTCACCTTTCTTTTCCTGGTGAAAAGGACCACCTTCGTTTGTGAACCTCACACCACCTGGATAATATATTAAGGGCAGTTTGCATCCTATCACAAATTACATTTTCATGCTTACCGCTTACATAGATAGCCAAGTCGTCAGCATATGCTGTTACGAAAAAGTTCCTCTTAAGCAGTTGTTGAAGAAGACTATCCAGTAACATGTTCCATAGTACACCATTAACATACCACCCGACATCTTCTATTTACCACGCAGGTAATCGGTTGATTACCTGCGTCAACCTTGACTGTTCTTTTGGCTAATGCATTGCCAATCCAGTCACAAATCACATCCATGCTCCATGAGCGAGTTTCTTATCACAAAAACGCCTATGGTAAATAATTTTTTATCCAACGATTTGTCAATCCTACATAATGTATGTAGGGGAGAATCGGTTGATCTTCCCTTGATGTATGCATGTTCAACATGCATGAGTGGATTATTTATTAGAGTTGTTACTCTTATAAAGCCTCAAAAAACCTCTCCAAGGTTTTTAATAAGGGTGATTGGTCTGTGAGCATTGGGAACAGTATAATCCGCTCTTCCATTCATAGGTATGAAGACAACCATGCCATACCATCTATCTATACATCCATCTACTCTGGTAGTACCCCTTGTCCCCAATGTAGTAGAGCGGGGAAAATGCCGTCAGGTCCAGGCGCTTTAAAGGCGGAAAGGCTATTTATCGCTATCAGCGTGTTTTCTTTGCTTATTATTCGATCCTCCAGTTCCCAGTCTGATGTTGACAGAGTAATTGCAGTTTATTCCTTGTTGACCATGGTGCACCCAGAGAAGTGGGTCCTTAGCAGAAAAAAATAACTTTCTTTGAAGTAGGCAGTATAGAAGCCGTCTTGATAAGGCAGTATAGAAGCCGGTTGTTATTGATAATCCCGTGAGAGTAATTTCTTAAGTATGTCTGCTAGTCTGACAGGTATCCTCAATACTCTTGCGGAAGACTCGCCAGAAGGACCTCTGACGCTGCCTTATGAGTTTCTTGTTGTCCCTAAGACAGTCTTTGTACAGGATCCTGTCAGAGTTAAGCCTTGAGCTCGTAGCTTTGTTATACTTTTCTTTTGCTTCTTTCTTGAGTCGAATTTCTCGGATCTCTAAAAGGCTTGCAGAGACGATCTGCTAATCTTGACTAGAAAGTGATCCATCGGTAATCTGATATTCATCACCTATGGATTTAGTCAATAATTTCATTTTGTATTACCTTTGATAAATATGATACTTATCCCTTTTTAAGTGATCTAATTGGAATTTAAGACTTGAATTATATTAGGTCAGTTAAATTCAAGACATTTCTTTGGCTGAGGACAATCTATGCTAAAGTCGCTGGGGGTTTCATGGGACCTGCGAAAAGAAAGACGATTTGTTGATGGATACAGTACAGCATTCATAACTATTGGAATTATATATTAAAAGTACAACATGCAACATGGATCTCAGAAAAGTCCGACGTCACACTTCCTGACTCGAACAAGTCCAATCTCGTTGGGGCGGAAGGGGACAAGATAATGGCTCTTAAGGTAATGCGATTCATACAGACTAAGCTTAGTCATTCAAGAGTGGCTACGGCAATATTATGCCGTCATCCCGATATGACTACGGATACTATAGCCCTTATTCAGGAGCCAGGAAATTTATTTTAAAGGCCGACCACGAAACTAAGGACTGCCATCTACGCACCTAGGCAAATTGGAGCCCATCTGCTGCTTCAATTATCCGATGGTAACACCACTGTGGTAAGCATTTGTGGAGCGATGGGCAGAAGGAGAGACGTGGTCCTAGCGGCAGTCTACCTACCTGGAGACTTCCTTTGCGAAGAAATTGAATGCACACAGGAAGTTAGCAAGCTTAAGAAGACTCTATAACAGGACCACCAACAATCTGTGGGAATTCCTAAGAAAGAGGACGACAATATGACTGGCGACCTCCTGGAAAGTTTGCAACTGTTGCTCAAAAGTCACTTCCCTGAATGCGCTCTACAATCTAGGGAATAGACTGAAATTAGACTGGCCTATTAATTGATGAACGAATAAAACACCCTTAGAACAATTAAAAGCTTTTCCGCTTTTAAAGCACCTGGAGCAGACGGTATATTCTGCGCCCTGCTACAGTGGGGACGGGATGAATTACTTCAGTATGTAGTGACGCTGTTTCCATCCAGTTTGGCACTGGGATATGTTCCAAAGGCTTAGAAAAGAGCCAGGGTTGTTTTCATACGGAGGCCTGGTCTTCCTAAAACACAAAAGGATTTGTGAATGGCACATACGAATCCATCCTGGGTGTTTTTGTTGACATTGAAGATGCGTTCGATAAAATCATCATATTGAAGGTAAGAAACGCGCTTACCAAGCGCGGAGTACCATCCAAAATGTGTGACTCGATTGGAAATGCACTGACCAATCGTATTGTCACTGTGGAACAGGGAGTAAAAATGATAGAAGCCTCATCAAGGAGGTGTTTTATCGCCCCTACTATGGAACATGGTTCTAGATATCCTTCCACATGAACTTCAGCAATCAGGCTTGTTTGTGAGAGCCTATGCTGATGACTTGTCCATACTTGTTTGTGGCAAGTTTGAAGATGCACTCTGCGATCAGATGCAAGGTTCTCTAAACACAGTTTCACGGTGGTACAATGATCACTCCTTGTCGGTTAATCCTGCCAAAACGGAGATGGTCCTTTTCGCCAAGAAAAGGAAGGTGACGAAAAAAAAACAGCGACGAGGTAAAATACCTAGGCATTACCCTCGATAGCAAACTAAGCTGAAAAACACACATCGATATCAAAACACACAAAGCCATAAGGGTCTTCTGGCAGTGTCGTCGGGAGATGGGAAAAACCTGGTGGTTTCAACCACGCACGATCACAGCTGTTATAAGGCCGATGCTTACATACGAAGCCTCAGTTTGGTGGCCCAGGACTAAACAAAAGACCACAGGAAAGCAACTCTCGCAAGTGCAGCGGATAGTCTGTTTTAGCGTCACAGGCGCCATGCACACAATTCCGACGATGGCGATGGAAGTCATGCTATGCCTTCCACCACTTGATATTCACGTGGAGAGGGAGGCTGTGGCGACTATACTCCACCTTCGGAGTTATGGGATATGGAACGTTAACTGTTGTGGGGAAGTCAGAGAACGCTTCTGGAAGAATGTCCGTAAAGATATACCTCTTTTAAAGGTCGGCACTGACTGCTGTGTACCGACACTTATACGGAGCATACCCTACAACGTTACGGTCCAACCCACTAAGCGGATGAGAGAATCGGCTATAAGGATCTACACAGAAGGATCTTAAAAGAGAGAGACTGATCGGGCATTGGAGTTTTTTTTTTCCAAAACTCTAAAGATCCAGGCAAAAGTAGGACCATTATTCAACTATGGCCGATGGGGGTAACGCAGCTGAATACATCATAGACCGCAAGCTGTCAAATGTAGCTATACTAATTCTAACGGATAGCAGGCAAGCGATACTGTCTCTGCAGAAAGAATATATTACGTCAGATCCCGCAATTTAATGCCACAGGAAACTCAGACAGGCGGCAATGCACAAAATATTGAAGTCTGCTTGGTGAAGGGGTGTGACGGACACAAGTAACAGGAGAGCAGATGCGCTAGAGTTGCGGCTCGGATGAATATTCTCTCACCAGAGCCGCTAGTGCGCCTCGCTCCTATTTCCCTGTGCAACATGTTATACAGCAATGCGCTACAGAAATTTAGGAGGCGTTGGGATGATATTGATGGCTGCAGGCTTTCTAAGGAATCACTTGTGTATACTAATGAGAGGTCAGCGAAATGGTACCTTCAACTGACTAGGGGGAATCTCAGGCACTTAACTGCCATCCTCACTGGTCACTGTAGACTAAACGGGCACCTCTACAAGATGGGGACGGTTAACTCTCCGTCTTACAGAGAATGCAGCATGGAAGACGAGACATTTTGGCACTTTCTTTGCCAGTGTCCAGCACTTTCGTCATTAAGAGAGTTTACACTGTGTGACAGATGGCCAGATTTGGCTTATATAAGAGATCTACCCACCTTGGCAATACTAGACTACCTAAACAAGGTAGACTGGCTGAACTGAGGATGAGTGATCAATGGGAGGAAGCACAATGGGCTTAATGAGGCTTAAGTGTAGTGCGCAACCGCACACCTCCCTTTTACCAGATATCAGACGTCCTCCGCCAAGTCACTTTTTCATATGATCCGCAATATGCTTTTCCAGTTCAACCCTATCTTTGTTTTTTTCTATTGTTTTTTATGCACAAATAATTGAAATCTATAAAATATAAGATTAATAAAACCGTTACCACTGAGAATAACAAACGCAGTTTAGGGAAAAATGCATTGCAAAGTCGCAGAAACGCGAGGTGAAGTACACGCTGCTACGTTTAAATTTGCCGTCGTGTGTTTCTTATTTGATGTCGTCTTGTTCGCGTATTGTATTTTTGTGTGAAGGTTGATAAATTGAATAAAATTCTTGTCCTTCCTTCTAAGAGAAATTATTAAGATAACTTCACGAACGGCTGATTGAAGATTGATAGTTGCGTTATGTAGTCAGATTGTTAGAGTGATTTGGTTATTGATGTTTTTTTAAGATTTGTTGCAATTAACTACAATCACAGGATGTGTACTGTTTTCTTGATTAATTGTTTAACTTTCTGTTATTGTTACAGCTTTATTTACTGTGGTATTGTTTTTGAGTTTTTAACGGAAGATTAATTTTATAGAAAATTAAAATAAATAAATACATTTTCCTCATGTTTATTTTAAATACAATTTAAAGCTGTCCAGTGTGAGAAAATGATGAAAAGTTTGTATTAAATTTACATAATGTACAAAAGTCGTGATTTATATACAAAACGTTAAAAAATTTCGTTTGCTTTCTTTCGCTTTTCGAATGTGAATTTTAATATCCTGGATGTAGCGACAGAGCTTCGAATATTTTACCACCAACCACCGCCGCCTCCACCAGATTTCCATCCACCTCCGCCGCCGCTAGACCATCCACCACCACCGCTGGACCAGCCTCCTCCCCCACCTCCGGATTTCCAGCCACCGCCGCCGCCTCCTCCCCCGCCGGATGGTACGACGATCTTAATGATTTTTACAGCTTGGCCGCCGCCTCCGTAGCCACCGCCACCGCCGCCTGACCATCCGCCTCCTCCTCCGCCGGATTTCCAGCCACCACCTCCTCCGCCGCTGGACCAACCTCCGCCACCGCCGGATTTCCAGCCACCGCCTCCTCCGCCGCTGGACCAGCCGGAGCTTATGTAGCCGGCTGAAATTAAAAGAACAGAAAATCAATACATTTAATTTGATAATTACAAAATAACTAATTTCAATAATTTTATTAAGAAAAGACAATCCAGTATAGTAGAGTTCAGCAAAGTCGAGTAATTGTAGTAATCCATTATTCATAAATGAAATTATTTCAAGTAATTAATTAGAAATGTTAAGTCTGCTTTCATTTGGTGATAGAAACAAAGATATTTTGTCAAAAATTGGCGCTGTGTGCTACAGCCATCTTTTTATAATCGAAATCTTTCTTTTTTCCACCAAAGGAGGAAGAGTAGAATAGACACAATCGTGTGGTCGAGTCTGAGATTATTTTAAGAATTTTCCATCGTAATTCTGATTGATTGGCGAATCAAAATACGCGGAAGAGTTGATACCACAGGCATATCGTTGAGAATAATCGCTTCAATTTTACGAGCAAATTTGCGAAAAAAGTTCGGGCAAGATTGGTGGCGAGTTTGTTCAGAGAGGAGAATAGACATAATCGTGTGGTCGACTGTGAGATTGTTATTGCACTTATCCATCGTAATTCTGAGTATTGATGAATGAAAATGCACAAAAGAATTGCTGTCACGGGTATATCATAGAACACAATCGCTTTTTGTCTGAAAAATTGGATGCGAAAAATGACTCGGCAAGATTGTTCCCGAGTTTGTTCAGAGAGGAGAATAGAAACAGTCGTGTGGTTAACTCTGCGATTGTTTTGGGACTTTTCCATCGTATTTAATAGGATTTTCTTATTAATACATTACTATAGATGAAACCGGGACATTCCAGAGACAATAAATAGTCAAAACATTAGATTTTTACATGCAAACGGGTTTTAAAAAATACGAAGGCTTTGAAATCGACCAGCAACGTAATGACCACCATTTTTCGGAAGTATATGGAATCATCGTAATTGTTTACTCGGAAAAGGGAAAAAATAAACAAGGAGAATATAATGACTAATTATTGATTCGACTCGAAAAAAGAATACCCGTCATTATTTGAAACAAAATAGATAATTTTTATGAAGATAATGCACGTGTGAACACTACATAGTTGCAATATCCAAGACAATTAAATTAAAGTTCCAGCTATCACAACATCCACTATATCTATTAAATTTATGCCTATTTCTGATTTCAAGATTAAATGATTTTCCGGGCGACGATTTGTGTCTTCCAAACAAATACCAATTTTTTTGAACTTCAAGAAAATTTTAAACGCTTATAAAATGTATAGTGCTGAAAGAAGATTATGTGGATCAATTATGAAAATCTGACAATATTTTTTTTTATTATAATAAAATTAAAGAAGGAACATTTCTGGCAATGATCAATAAAATTCGATCAATTCCGTTTTCCACTGCAAAAATAACGTACACTGTAAGTTTTTGGCAAACATTTATTGAAAGAACTACTTTCTTTCATTAAATATATTCGACTCATTGACGGAAAATGTCCATGTTTATTTTTTTGTAATTTAAATTACTGTAAATGTGTAAATCATATTTTATTTTATTTTTTAAAGGCTTACCAAACCACCCTCTTAATTAAAATTTATTTTATCAAAATAAAAAAACAATAGAAAAATTGAGCAATTTTAAAAATTCAGAATTCATTCATGATTAATTTTAAGTAACTGTAACATTCAGCAAGACAAGTTGTGGCTGAATAAAAAGATTAATTGGTGCAAACGCGTTCGATCGCGAAGATATTACATTTGTCAAATTCGACCGTTTATGGTCATTTTAAATCTCAAAGCTCGTAATGTAAAATTTTATCGAAAAAAATATACTGTTGCATTGATGTTGTGATTTGCTTCTCTCCTGATATGGCAGCTTACGATTATTATTTGCTCCGGTCTCTACCTTTTTTTTACACGGTAATACGTTTAATATAAATGAGGAAATCAAAAATCACTTGAATGAGTTTTTTGCCAGCAAAAAGCAAACATTCTTAGAACGTGGAATCATGCTATTTCTAAAAGATGGCAAGGGTATTGGATCAAAATGGAAAATATTTGATTGAATAAAATTTTAATTCAAAATATTTTATTATTAAGCCAATATCATGAAACAAAGTATTTTTATTAATATTTTCACTGTGAATTAAATAACTTTATATATTTCAATTATACAATATTTAATAAATTAATCATATAAAATAAGAAATCATTATTATCCTGGGAGAAAACCCCAAACCATGCAAAGATTTCAATTTTTTAATTTTCCGCAAAAACACCTCGATTTAGAGGCTAGATGTATAGGAAACATTTGATAGATAATTATAATGTTCACTTAATTGAATGTTAAAAAATATAGCATTCCATTTGGAAAAAAAAATGACCAACTTAAAATTCTTATTTAGTAAGTTTAATTTTTTGGGCCACTCTGTATAAGTTTTAAGGTTTTTGCAATGAAATATGATCTATTGCTAAATATGTCTGAAAATTTCGTTTACATAACCTGAATACTTCTCAAATGGTTGATATTTGAAAATTAGGTTAGATTTTAACAAAATCGCAATTAGATTTGATTCAATTTAAAATTATATATAAAGTAATGCAATGTTTATCTATCTATTTGATTAAATGCAATCCTGCATTATTACAGTACAGCATACTTTGATATATTGTTAACATTAGAAATTTGATAAATGGATTAATTATGATATAATAGTCATGTATTATATATCTTATTAATATAACTAACGTTCTGTTGTATTTACTACAAACGGTTGCATCCTTGCATTAACACTTGTTTTAGTATATTTTAAATATCAAATTGTAAGATGTTAGTAATTAGAGCTAAAATCCTAAGATATTATATTTAATAAATTAATCTTAGATTATCCGAATCTATAAATATTCGACTGGTCCATTTTTATCTGCTCGCCTACACGAAATCGTATTAAAGAAATTATACAAATAGTAATTTATTAATTTAATTTTGTAATAAATGCAATAGAGGAAAATTAATTTTAATTAAGGATAAATCTATTTCATTAATTTTAGTCATTTTTTAATTATCAAACTACGAAAGTTTGAAAATATTTCTAGAATTTTTTTATAGTTTTATGATGTTCAAATTTATAAAGTACACAGCTTTATTATTATACAATATTAATAATAAAACATTCAATTATTCGGGGCTATTCCGTACAGGAAATGTTAAGTTTAACGTGTACCTTATTAATTAAATTAAAATCATATTCCATCTATATATACATCTATTAAAAATGCCTAGACTGATATGATAAAAAATTAGGTACATGTTAAACTTAACATTTCTCGTACAGAATTGTCTCAATTATTACTGAATATTAACTTTTATTCATTGTCAGATTATCTTTTTTTTTTTCATTATTAAAAGCTAATTTATCAGAAAGTAGAACGGTTATAATGTTCAATTATTTACAATCGAATAAAATGTTCTACTGTGAAATGGGATAGAAATCAGAAACAAAAATTATCCGAAAAATAATTTTATTCGTATGTTTAAATTTCTATTTTCCACTCTTCTTACTAGCCTTAATATATTAAGTTTTATAAATTTGAACAGATTAAGTAAAGAAGACTAACACTTTGTACTTAATGTAATGAAAACAAAAATGTAGAAGTTATTATTAATTCTGTATTTCAATATTTATCTTTATTGACGTAGGAAGTAATTCAGTTTAAGTGAATTTATTTATTATAATTATTTACAATTTTGAAACTGAAAACGCCTTTTCTATAAGATTTAATTAATAATTTAATAAATAATTCCTCATTATTTTAATTAAGTTAAATCAGTTATGCCCTTTTTATGTATTTTATGCATTCTTATATAACTTTCGGTTATTGATAACTTCATTAATAATAGTAATTAAAAGTAAAAAAAGAAAGGAAAACTAAAGATATTCATATTAAATTTCTTTTTGTTATAAAAATGTAAATTATAATTATCTATAATAATAGAAAATTTATATATTCACTTGGTGCCAGATATGTAAAATAAATTAAATTTGATGAATTGATATGAAATAATAAGCAGAAAAAAAAATTATTTAATTTTTAAAAATGTATTTGTTATTATTAATTTATAATATTATTAATATAAAATACATACCATGGGTGGCAACAACCACAAGCGCTAGTAAACAGAAGAACACCTGTAAATCAAAATATTATTAATAGCTCTCGTTAACCCTTTAACCCTTCATTTATAAATCAATCACAGTTTTCAAAGTTTAATCCCTATACAGTCAAAAACCACTTTTCGCTGACTATATATTTTGTTTTCTCTTATTACCTTCATGATTTGTTTACCAAGAGGTGACTGACTCTGGGTGGCGTCGATTCCACTACTTATACAAAGTGCCGAACCTTGGAGGTGTCCCTTTCTCCAATCCCCCAAGTGCTCATCTGCGATTCTCCCCCACAGAGTCCGCCACGATTTCCTCTTTGATGTTTTGAATCGAAGGTGTCCGCCTAACGGCACGGAGTAATGGCCGTGAGAGGTTCCTATGTGGCACTAAACTAGATCCGCATTTTTCTATTATTTTGTGTAAAGTGTAATTTTAGTGAAAAGTAATTTTAGTTGTGATAATAAAAGTTTCAGTTTCAGTTTTGAAGTTATTAAATAAATCGCACCATAAATATGAAATTTAGAAAATTTTCAAATCTACATATTTTAATCAAACAGTTTAAGATATCTCTCAGGTAATGAAAATAATCTTTTTCGCAAAACATTTATATGAATTATAACTATTATAATTCTTCACTTTGCTTTTTGAAATTAATTTAGGTAATTTTATATAACAATTTAATTTATGAAATATATTTATAAAAGATTTTTAATCTCTTGATGTTGCTGTTTTTTATATTCATCCTCAAAGTGAATCTTTCAAAAATTATCATCAATAACATTCAAACACTATATCTGTATATTTTGAATTAATCAGAATCCGTATAATCAGAAACCTTTATTAATAATTAAGTTTGCAAGAACATACAAGAAATTTATTAATGGATTGAGTGTGATTTACACAAAAATTAATTAATTGTTAAATGGCTATCGACCATTGGTCTTTCCGTCTTGGACATTATATTTTAGCTTTTTATTTTATTTTAATCTGGCTTATCGGAATCAGTGTGTTCTGATTAATAATTGATGTTTATTTCCGAAAAATGTAACATACACTATGAGTATTTATAAGCAATCATGTAGAATATTTAGAAAAATAAGAATTGTAAAATAAATTAGGAAGAAAATATCGTCTTAATGTATTGCACTTTTGATTCAATAAACACTAAACATTTGTTGAGATATTTTATTCGATTAATTAAACCATACAATATTTGAATTGTTTTTTTTTTGTGACATTTCTACTTTCTCCGGACACCTGTCAAAATTAGAGTATTGTGATCTTAAAAAAATTCGAGTCCATTCCTTCAAGTTGTGAAAAATGTCTGTGTGTGTGGTCTTGAGTATCTGTGTGTTTCCGCGATAGTGCCTAAACGACTTAATGGATTGAACCCAAACTTTATAGCTAATCTTTTTATAACTGTGGAATGATCTGAAAAGCTTTTGGTTAGAATCAAAACTCATTAAGTGCAGCTTTACTCTTAGCGATTTTTTATTTTGTATAAAAAATTATTTTCAAATAAAAGTTGTAGATCATGAAAAAGTAAATAGTGTTTGTTAAAATTTTTTTATTGTAGGACCTTTAGTTTTCATTTTATAAGCAGAAGAATTTCGTCTATCTTATAAATTCCCTCAGAAATAAACAATTATTTTTTTCTTTTTAATGTTGGCTGTGGTGACTTTAATTATTTTAATGACAAATAAAACGTCAAAATGACTAAGAAATTATAAATTTATGGAAATGTATGAAGCATTGTTAGGGAAGAAATAACATAAATTATAATATTCTTACAAATACTCGACTTTAACTTTAAAGGACAACAATCCATTTTTTCATTTATTTTTCATTTACTGTTAAATGTTCATTCAAAAACGTATTTCGGGGAAAGTACCATGATGGACACATCACTATTTTTTTAATTTAGATAGAAAATTGTTTTAAATAAAAGATGTAGATCTTAAAAAAATAAATAATCATTTTTCAGCTTTCATTTTATAAGCAGAAGAATTTCGGGTAACTATGTAGATCAGAATACCCCGATTTTTGATTTCTTACGGAATTAGGTGTAAACGTGTATGCTATGCTCGAAAATAAAGTTCGTTTTATCAGGAAATTTACGGTTTTTCCGCAAATCGCATTCATAATTGAAATTTTGAAGTTATCCGTGTTCGTAATTTCGGCAAAATAAGCACAAAACGGATGTAATTTGCATCGATGGTGAAACTTTCTCGAACATTTTCATCTTTACGGCTAATAACACGATATTAAATTTACTTTAAATTTAACGTCTATTGACGTTTATTTAAGATAATCGATATTTAATTTTAGATTCTTTAATAAATTACAGCCATTTTAAATTTTTATATTGAATATAGATGGCGCTAATTTTATCAGAATTTGAGATTATATTGGGCATAAAATGTTAATGTAAAAGTCTTCATTGGGAGATCGAAGGGAGCACTAGTCGCGCGGCAGCGAAGGACGCTGTCACGGCTGGTGTGTAACTTCGGGTTTCGGAGGGGGGCTCCAAGTAGGTGAGAGTTGATGCTGTAGGGAGGGCATCTTGTCGGCGACAAGTTGTCGCGCGCCAGCATGCTGCTGGCCTGGCAAGTACTTAAACCCTGGAGGACCAGCTTCGAGCACCGGTTCTGAATAGAAACGATATTGGAAATTATCGACGAGGACCGGGAACACGGAACAAATGAAGTTCACCGCCCTGGTGAAAAAATGGACGGCCGCATCAAGGGATACGCAGTAACATTCACCTTCCCCAGCGAAAAAAAGAAAAAAAACGGATCTTCCCATCAAGACTCCGGATCCGCCCAAGGAAAATTAATCATAGCCTGAAGGCTGAAATTAATCTTTAATGAAATAAATGAATTCTCATTTGAATAGTTTGTTTCATCACGATTTTATAAACTAAACAATAATTCTAGTCTTGTGATTTGCAATCAGATTACTTTCAATTGAATATTTATTTATATCATCTAACAAACACCTTATTTGGATAAATCAGTTATTTTGTCAATACAATTTTTGGTTGAATGTTAATTTGATTGTTTAGTGTATGTTATTTATTTCAATGATTATAAAGAAGTCTTTTCTAATTGGTATAAGTACTGTATAATGTTATCGCAGACAATAATTCTTTGTATAAAATAATATTCATGTATATAATTTCATTTGTATGGTAATTTTTATTAAAACACAATAAATATTTTGATTTTTTTACCGACAAAAAAAATCAAGCAATAAATATGTTGTTCTTTTAAAAGAAATATGTAATGGAATGATGGAAGGAGTCCGAGCCTTTATAAGTTTAAACAGCTGTAAATAAAGAGAGCTGATTAGTAATTAACATAGGTTAATATTTTTTTTTTAATTAATGATACAAGTTTTCTTTTACTATTAAATATTTCAGGCTCCAGCATATACTAGGCAGTTTAAGAGGTTTATATAATAATTTCCTCCTTTTCAAAATAATATGAGATGGAAGTAGGCGCAGTATTTATAAGTTCAACAAGGCAGTAAATAAAGGAAGCCAAGTACTAATTAAAGAAGTAGGTGATTAGTTTTTTTATTACTACAGGTTTTGTTTTAATGTAATCATTTTATTTTGATACTGAAAACATTTATAAGGCAGTGTAGGAGATGAAGGAGCAGAAGTTGGAACTTGCAAAAGAAAATTATAGATGCTAGTAGTAAATAAAGAACAATACGTTTTAGTTTATTAATAAATAGGTGACACTTCCTAATATTAATATTACAAAATAAAACATTAAGAAAACTGTCGTATACTTCATTTTGCAGTGACAAAAAGATCGACGTTGGAAACTCTAATTATTAATCAATTAATAATTTAAAAATCTGAAAAAAATTATAATTAAATTTTACTACACAATGATCGTAAGAATATAGATTACGATAAATAAATTAGTATTATTATCATTAACATACTGTAGGTGGGAAAATTACATATTTATAGTTATTTATATTTATTTAATTGAATTAAATTTGTTTCCTTACCAAAGAGGATAAGCCAGACGTACTGAATCGAGTAGACTGGAGAACTTGTCTCCCATTTTTCAGACATTCTCGTCTCTACTAGTATTCTACGAGTACTTCAACAAACCTGTTGTCGGGAATTCTCTTTGTACGGAACCAATCCTTTGCGGTTCTCCAACAAGATTCGATCCGCTGTGTATTGATTCCGCTCTCAGACACAAATGGATGATTGGGATGGCTGTGGTTAATAATTTTGTGCTGGTGCTCGCCACATATCAATTATAATTTCTGTTCCTTCTGAAACATGTTCTTTAATGATAGGACAACCTCGCGACAAAAGTTGTACCTTAAGAAACAATTAATATTGTTTAATATTCAACTTGTAAAACTATTTTATATTGTATTACCAATCGCAGATTATATGACTAGACAAGCACTCCTCTTCTCCTGGTAGCTTTGCCTCACTCATACATTTTTCATATGAGTCGTCTTCACAGATCGAAAACATTATGCTGTAAAAATATTATTAATTTAAATTTATATGCTATTTTCAATTATATTAAATTAATACCTGAACACTTTCTGTAATGAAAGGTTTGCTCCCTCAAACCAAGTTCCTTTTGCAACAATAATATTATAATTATATTTTCCTTTGTTGCAACGGAAAACACCTAGTCCAGACTAAGAAGCGTTATAATTCATAGAGGTTCTATGTCTTGCGCATTTTTTTTTTCTCGTGGTAATAAGCCATTAGCCTGATACCACCGGAATGCACTTTCATTATGTCCAAAATTCTCCAAAAACGCTCTCTTATTCCACATTTTATTACTGAAAGTGTTAGAAAAAATAATCAATTGGATAATTATTAATGAATAATAAATTCATTTAATTTGCTTTGAATTCTAATGATATTAAAATATAATTGGAATATAATTTATTTTTATATACTTACTTTGAATTAATAAATACACAGTAACTAGCACTAAAAAGTACTGATTTAAATTTCTCCGATAATGGTAATTACGCTCAAAAACCACTTCAAAACAAAAAATTGTGCAACAAAAGAAAATATCACTGTACACAACAAATATGAAACAAAAACTGTTTAAAATATCTATTACCCGGTTAGTAATGTAGATCCTACAAAACATTTTTATTTCTAAGTAATTTTGTTAAATATAAATATTTTTTTATATAGTTGGAGAAAATGAAATAAATACAATTATGTATGACGAAGATTTAAATTTGCCGCCGTTTTGTTAATCAGTTCACATGCATGTTTAAATTATTATTATATTACAATTCGTATAATCATAGATACTGGTTTAAATTAGCGCCATCTATAGTCAATACCAAGATTTAAAATGACTGTAATGGGGTCCGATAGTGATGATGTCACATATCGCGGCAATTTTAGAAGTGTGGCGTTTCAAAAATTTAAATGACCCTTATTGAATACGTACATAAAGATCACCTAAAACTTTAGAAATAAACTGCGCCGTTATTATACATTTTTAAGAAATAAACTTTATAATTAAAATAAATTAATATTATATCTACTTAATAAGATCAAAACTTGAAGAGAAATTCAAGGGAGTAGCGTGAAAATTTTCGATTTTTATTAAAACGTATGTCGGACCTTAAATGCACACACATGTCAGAGAAGCTGTAACATAGAGGTAGTATGTCTAGAGAATATGTTTGATGACATCTAATTTGTTAGGGAAAGAGTAAAGGGAAGACAAATATGTAAACATAATTATGTCCTTAGTGACTGTATGCTATATATTGAAGTTTTAGTCATCAAATTTTATTTTATTTTTTTTTTTTTTCAAAATAAGTGAAGATTTTATCTATAATTTAAGATGATGTATTCTGAATAGTGAATGGCAACACTGATTATGTTTGTAATGGAATTATCAACATTAAAATTATTTCAATAATCAAAAAATCTGTTATATTTTGAATACTAACCAAAAGGTCTTCTTAAAAAATAATCTATTTTAATCGATATATGTCACAAAATAATCAATTCAATATCCAAACAAATAATTGATAGACATTCAACAAAATAATTACTTTACAAATGCATTTAATTCGAGATACTCACTTTTCATTTTATTTTATTTATGAATATACTTAAAAATTTACCTTTATGTTAAATTATTGAAGGAAATAAATCAATTGTAAATTCAACAATTCAAATGTTTAAATATATTTTTCGAATTTGGAATAAATGATTCAATTATTTAGTTAAATGTCGAATCTATCAATAATATTGGATTAATTATTTGAACTCTATTGTCACAATAAATTAATTTTAGTATTACACAAACAAAATTTAAAGTGTTTTATTTAATTGATAAACAATGTTATTGAAATTATAAGAAATATTATAAAAAATAGCAAATATCAACACATGAAAATATTCTCCGTTCCACACTACATATGAGGTCGAGAATTAAGTGCGTTTTTTTATAGTGGTATCCCCAAGAGGCCTAATCCACTATGTATCATCCGTTGGTAGTAGGTATAAATCAAAATCCAGCTAAACGTAATTTTAGACAAAAACTTATTCAGAATCGTCATCATCCGAATAATCTTTGCAGTGCAAGTGGAATTTTTGTTTTCCGCTTGAATCACAAAAATTTGTATACAATTTTTTGATTCAAGAGAAGACAAAGACTGTTAATCAATTGGCATTGAAGTTGATGTCTCACCTCTTGACTTTAAATTATAATTAATCTTACAAATAGCGCCAACACTTTTGGTAGAAAGTGTTGTCCGCTTATTTGTTGTCACGTTAGTTAGAACTGAAAATACTCTTTCGGCATCGGAATTAGAGTTTGGCAGTGATCTTATAGCTGATAATAATGCTTTTAATGACGGATATTTAATATCATTATTCAGTGACACTGACAAAATTAATTTCCACATTTGATCAAAATTACACGCCGCTAGGCTTTGTTTCTCATCAAATGTAAAATCTTCATACAAAGATGTCCATTCATTCTTCAAACTAATGTCATCAAATCCGCCTATAGTCTGAGCAATGAATAGTACATCTTTAAAAGTATTTTCTCTCTCGTCGTTCTTTAAAGAATTTTCGCAGTTAAAGACACTTAATTTGTTTAAAAAGTTATCATTAATAGGCAAACGATCTCGGATTTCGTTTGCCGCAGTAATATAAAATGTTAAACAAGTCTGTCTAACTGTTTCAATTACTTCAATGTTTCCAGTTATTTGTAAGTCATTGAGATAATTAATTATTGCACTCGAGGCCACAATCGATTTCATTCAACTTTTTTTGATTATTCGATGATGCGAAATCTATATATGAACCTGCAGTAATGAACTGCAAAATCGGTTACTTCAAAAAATGTTTCAAAATGTTTCTCAATAATTCCACAGATTTTTGAGAAATTATATGGATTCTGGTCTCGGTACTTTGAAAATATAAATTAAAAGAGTTAAATTACTGTAAAACATACTTCAAGAAGAGAAAATATGCTTTTATGTATGGTTTTTCCATTAAAGAGAGTAAGCCTTCTGGAAAGGTATTTGATGTTTATACATCTCGCCTTTAAAACTATCAAATAAATGTTGAGCGTCACAATTGGTTGCATCGATGTTGATCAATTCAACCAACTCAGTTCTTGTATTTAAAGTTGATGGTTCCACATATTTCACTAAAAATATCATCCACTTTTTATTTGATCTTTCTGAAGTTTCATCAATAAATACAGAAAATGTATTGTTTCGAATTGTCTCAACTACTCGATTGGTGACGCTCTTCGAAACAACATTTGAAATTACCTTTCCAGTTTTTGTTTTCCCTAGTAACATTTTTTCCAATACGTTAGGGTCATTTTTGCTCATGTTTTGAAAAAAGTTAAGAATTTTTCCCGCTGATTGAAATTGAATGATTAATTCTGCAATTAAAGTAGCATACTGTATTTCTGCTTCCATTTTACCAACCAGAACCCATAGCGACCCTTACCTGCCGGTAATCCTTCTTTGAATTTATGCCGACTCATTAAGTAAATTTACCGGCAGGTAAGGGACGGTATGGGTAAGGGTTCTCTTTATTGTCTTCCTTAATCCGGCATACTATTGTGATCGGCATATTTACGCAATTTTGGGAAAGTGATTACTTGTGGATTTAATTGTTTAACAATTACAAACATATTTTTTGGACCGCTCAAACGGATTACTGAAATAATTCGGATTTCCAGTTCCAAAAAAAAAAACACACTTAATTCTCGACCTCATAGGTAGTGTGGAACGGGGAATATTTTCATGTATTGATTTTTCAATATTTGCTATTTTTTATAATATTTCTTATAATTTCAATAACATTGTTATCAATTAAATAAAACACTCTAAACTTTGTATAACACTAAAATTAATTTATTGTGACAATAAATTCAACATAGTATATAAAGAAAAAAAAAATAGATTCAACAATTTACTCTTGTCATTGTCGATAATGACTAGTATAAAATGTTGAAACTATTGTCACAATAAATTAATTTTATTGTTATACAAAGTTTAGAGTGTTTTATTTAATTTATTTAATAAACAAAAAATTACAGGATTTTTTTAGAAAACTGCAAAATGTTAAGAAAATATTTTTTTATATAAAAACGATTAATCTAAAATACTAACAATGCGATTTCAATGTAAAAGTAATTTAAAAATAATCGAGAAAATGGTACACCCTGTATATTTTTTTTAGCTTATAGAACATCAAGAAGTAAATAAAGTAACATTTTTTCATGATATTTGGATTTTTTTTAAGTAAAAATTTTTCTGATATGAAAATATCGAAAATCCAACGAAACGTTTCACCGGTTTCGCTCTGCCGATGGAACAATTTGCTGAATAAATGGACAAAAATGCAATCATCATTAAAACCGAGTGAATGTTTATTTACATTGGGAGGATTCATACATTCACGCGGTTCTCCGTTGATTTTAAAACGATGCATGAAGAATTAGCGTACGTCCTCTAATCGTGCATTTCTCACCGTTTCTCTCTTTCTTTCACGACTACAGCCGATCGTGTAAAAAACGGTGGTGGGAGTTGTTAACCCGTCCTCGATATGGAAGCTCTGCTTGTGTGCTCTTAAGGATCGACATACGTTTGATTAAAATTAAATATTTTCGTTTTTCAGACAATATCCAAAATTTTATCTTCAAACTTTTACATGAATTCGAAGATATCAGTTTGATTTATCTTATTTATAAAGCGTATTTCTTAAATATGCATAATAACTGAGGAGTTCACCACTAAAATTTTTGATGATCCTTATGTACGTAATCAATAAGGTTGATTTAATTTTTTGAAACGCCACACTTTTAAAATTGCCGCGATACGTGACGTCAGCACTATCGGACCCCATTTATTAAACAATCTAAAATTAAGTATCGATTATTTTAAATAAACGTCAATAGACGTCAAATTTACAGTAAATTTAATATCGTGTTATTGGCCGTCAAAATGAAAATACTACTATAATCGTTATTATTATATGCTTATTTTGCCGAAATTACGAACACAGATAACCTCAAAATTGCAACTTTGAATGCGATTTGCGGAAAAACCGTAAGTTTCCTGTTAAAACGATCTTCATTTTCGTGCATAGCATACACGTTTACACCTAATTCTATAAAAAAATTACAAAAATTGGGGTATTCCCATCGACAATGTAGCCGAATTTCATTTACCTGATAAATTCCCTTAGAAAGAAACAGTCATTTTTATTATCTTTTTAATGTTGACAAATAAAACGTCAAAATGATTTCACAATTCAACAATACTGAAAATGTCGCGTCAACGAAGAAAAATGGTAAAGAAATTATATACAATGTATGGAAATTGTATCAAGCCATTGTAAGGTAAGAAATAACAAACACAAAAAATCGATGTTATCAATTAACCATTTTTATATTTAGTACTGTATAAATAATTTTAATTAATTTAAAATTATTGATATAATTATATAAACATTAATAAAATTTGTTTCATTGAAATAATAACAAGCCCAGTCCATCGCTCAAATTTAGCCGGATCTATGCGGCAGAATCATTGAGAATTGGACGTCTTGGATCCGTGCCTCCATGAGTAGCCGCGGAGGACATTTGAACGATATCATAGTCCATATAAAATGGCATACATGGGCCTTCAAAATAAAAATAAAATTTCGTTAATACCTTACACACAGCTTGTTTCATTCCCTCCTAATTAAAAAACCCTTTACATATAAATTCTTCACTTCAATTATATATTTTTAATAAATGATATTATGAAACCTAATTTGCAATTGTTTCTTTGTTGCTTCCCGCATCGGCGACAGGGAAACATGGATTTCCTGTTATCATTTGAATGCGGGAGCACATACTTTTGAGGCAGTGAGTTAAAAAAATCAATTTAATCTATCTGAAACTTCTAACTAATAATTCTTAATTATTAAGTTATAATGAAATAACCATAAAATTACAAAAAAATCTGCACACGTTTGAAATATAAATCCTATCTATAATTTATCGAATTTGATTTATCTTTAATAATACCATGCTTAATATAGTTAATTTAATTATAAAAATATCCCTTCTGGGGACGCAAAATATGAGCATACACTGAATACTTTGACAAATTAAAATGGAAGATATGTTTACCATAAATGGTAATATATTTTTAACAAATATCACTGATTTTCATGTATTTTCTCGCATTTTGATGGCAAACTAAGATTTCGTCCCACTGTGCGGGCGTGTGAGGGATTTTATGGATTTGGAGTTTTATTTGTATATGCAGATTTTTTGCTACAGTTTATGCTGAAACCCTTCAATGCTTTTCCAATGAGGATGATGTCTTGATCCTTGCCGTTAATTTACTATAATTTGCCGTTTTGTGGAATCTATTTTATTTATTACATAAAACGAAACACGTAACTTGAAGTTAAAGTGGTTGCGTTTCTTGTTAGATTTTGATGTGTTGTTTGTGCTTTTAATTTTTCTGATAAGGTTGATAAATTCAATAAAATTCGTATCCTTTCTCTTAGGATACTTTATTAAGCACACAACCAGCTGATTGAAGATTGATAGTTGTGTAATGCATCGGATAGCTGGTGTGTTTTAAATTTTGATGATTTTTTTGTAAGTATTTCTTGCACTTATCTACAGTTGCAGGTTGTATGATGTTTTTTTTTATTTATTGTTTAATATTTTGTTATTCTTACAACTTTATTTCCTGTAGATCTTCTTGTATTATTTTTTTTTTATGGGAGATTAATATTTCTTGATTTCTTTGGTTATGAAATGAAAGTAAATAATACATTTTCCTCATTTTTTATTTTAAATACAATTTAAAGCTGTACAGTGTGAGAAAATGATGAAAAGTCTGTCTTAAATTTACATAATGTACAAAAGTCGTGATTTATATACAAAACGTTAAAAATTTCGTGTGCTTTCTTTCGCTTTTCGAATGTGAATTTTAATATCCTGGATGTAGCGACAGAGCTTCGAATGTTTTACCACCAACCACCGCCGCCTCCACCAGATTTCCATCCACCTCCGCCGCCGCCGCCAGACCATCCACCGCCGCCGCCGGACCATCCACCGCCACCACCGCTGGGCCATCCGCCGCCGCCGCCGGACCATCCACCTCCGCCGCCGGACCAGCCTCCTCCGCCACCTCCGGATTTCCAGCCGCCGCCGCCTCCTCCGCCGGATGGTACGATGATCTTAATGATTTTTACAGTTTGGCCGCCGCCTCCGTAGCCACCACCGCCGCCGCCTGACCATCCGCCTCCTCCGCCGGATTTCCAGCCTCCACCTCCACCGCCGCTGGACCAACCTCCACCACCGCCGGATTTCCAGCCACCTCCTCCTCCGCCACTGGACCAGCCGCCTCCTCCGTATCCGCCGCCGCCGCCACCTTTCCAGCCGCCACCGCCTCCGCTAGACCAGCCGGAGCTTATGTAGCCGGCTGAAATTAAAAGAACATAAAATTAATACATTTAATTTGATAATTACAAAATAAGTAATTTCAACAATTTTATTAAGAAAATACAATATATTTTAGTAGAGTTCAGTAAAGTCAAGTAATTGTAGTAATAAATTATTCATAAATGAAGTTATTTTAAGTAATTAATTAGAAATTTTAAGTTTGCCTTCCTTTAGTGATAGAAACAAAGATTTGTTGTCAAAAGTTGGCGTTGTGTGCTATAGAAATCGTTCTTTCTTCCACCATAGGAAGGAAAACTTGCCCTGTTTATTTAATTTATTAATTTGAAGTTTAGTAACTCAATTTAATAAATAATAAAAAAATGGTGTTTACTAAATTAAGTGCAATAATAAAAATATCATACGAGAGTTCAATAAGTTCATAGAAATTGGACGGAGAGATGGCGATCCACAGAGTATTCCTTGAAGTAATGGAGGAAGCGAAAACTAAAGTTAAAATTTAGCACATGTAACACATAGTATTTTGTTAATGACATTTTGAAAATTAACAATCGAAAGCATACAAATTTTGACTGAAACACAATTAACTCTCAAAAGTAGCTATCTTTGAAGTGCTACACCGAGGAAAAAATAGCATTATGGGAAAATAAACACCACTCCACGGTCCAATAGACACAATTTTTCATTTTTTTAGCAAAATATTGTTGTATGTTTCTATTAAATTACCTAAGTAAGCATCTTTATTCAAATGTATTACAGTAATATGTAAAATTAAAATTATATTCTACAGATGAATCGGCTATCGACCAGAGGTCTTTCATACTTTCTATTAAATGGAGTGTAATTAAAGTGAATGATATATATATATAAATATATATATTAACAAAATTTGTTTAAAATGAAGTATTTCAATTTTAAATTTTCATCTTTCGATAAACTTTAATTAAATTTATCAAGAATAGGTGTGACAGAATTTTGCAAAACCCATCGAAGTATTTTCTGTTACCTGAGAAAATAGAAATTTAATATCGATCTCAAGGCAGAAGTTACAATTATTTGCTTCCCTACTCCTTTTATTCGAACGGACTGTGTGATCGTAGAAAAGTAAGCAGCATTCATAACTAGACAGTGAAATTGATAAATAAAGCACTTATAACCTTTCTTCACACTTTGTTTTACCAAATATAAATTTCGGACACAAAGTGATCATTATCAGTGTTAAATCCATTGATCTTCACGAAACTCAATCAATCAAAAAATTAGTCAGTAAAACATTTTCATATGATTAACATAATCATACTCAAAAGAATTACAAAAATAACTGTTATTTTTGTAAGTCTTTTGAGAATGGTCGCATTGACCGAATCACGTGGTAGGAAACTGAATATAATAACATGAAATTAAACAAGTGTAACAATTTTAAATTACCTAAAACCTGAAATAATACTCAATTAAATCCAAGCTGAGTTGAAAGAAGAAGTCTGCTCCTGTATTTGTAACTACTTACGGTTGGGTGAAATGGGTTTAAATGTGGTCGTATATTCATAAAATATAAACATCGTCTACACTGGAAATAATTGATATGTAACGGACATATCATAGCCACAATTTTGTATAGAAAATTTGATGCGAAATAAGTCTCGACAAGAATGGTGCCGCGTGGTCGACTCTGAGATTGTTTTGGAACTTTTCCATCGTAATTCTAAGGATTGACGAATCAAAATGCACGAAAGAGTTTATGTCACAGGCATGTCGTAGAGCACAATCGCTTAAATGTTCTGTGAAAATTGGATGCGATAAAGACTGGGCAAGATTATTTCCGAGTTTGTTCAAAGAGGAGAATAGACACAATTTTGTCGTTAACTATGTGTTTGTTTTAGAAATTCTACTTCGTAATTCTTAGGATTTTCTTCATTAATACACAATTGTAAATAAAATCACGATATTCTAGAGACAAAGGAAAACTCAAAATATTGGACTTTAAATGCAAAAGGGTTTCAAAGAAGGCGAAATTGTTGAAATCAATCGATTTTTTTTAAATATTATGAAATCATCCATATCGTTTACTCGGAAAAAGTAAAACATGAAAACTTAGAATTTTGAGTGGTCGAAAACAAGAACACCTGTCCTAATTTGAAAGAAAAACAGAGTCTTTTAATGTCCTAGACAATTAAATTGTTCTAGTTATCACAACATCCACTATATTCAGTAAATTTATGCCTGTTTCCGATTTCCAGAATAAATACTAATTTAGACGTTAGGACAAACGAGGAAGTCAAAAATTAATTCGATCAGTTTGCCAGCAAATAACAAACATACTTCCACAATGATGGCAAAGCGTATTAGATCAGAATAACAAATATTTGATTGAATGGAATATTAAATCAAAATAAGAAAAAATATTTTCTGAATAAGCCAACATTATTGAGCAAAGTATTTTTATTAATATAATTGGAAAGACAGCGCAAGCGCCATCTATTGTCTAATTATTTATTAATTACATTTATTTATATAAATATTTGCATTTTAAAGTTTAAATAAATTTATATACTTAAATTATACTATATATGGTACATTAGTCATATAAAATAAGTAATCATTATTCTTTTACCCCATATAATTGAAAAGATAAAAAAATAGGTGTCTATATAGTTTGAAAAGAAGTGTATATAAAAGAAAATTTTGATAAATCACATATATCTTCACAATTAGTTAAATGCGAAAAATATAAAATATCGAGCAAATATAAAGAATAATGCGGAAATAGCTCTGGTCCAGGAAAAAAATCATATTTTATGTAAAAACAAAATCATATAATGTATTACCATCATAAAGAATATATTTTGTTCTTTAATATATTGTTGAAATTAAAAATTTATTATACAGTCATGTATTATATTATATAACTAAATTTCTATTGTATTTACTAAAAACATTTGCAATCTTGCGTTAACACTTGTTTAATTATATTGTAAATAACTAATTGTAAGTGGTTAGTAATTGGTTATAAAAGTGATACATATATTAATATTTTATGATGTTAAAATTTAGAAAGAAAAGATGTAAAATTTAAAATATGAATCTAATTCATAAAATCATAGTATAGCCGAAGTTCAAGTTTTAAATTAAAATTAAAAGAACGCAGCTTTATTATAATAAAATACTAATAATAAAACATTCAATTATTATTATTGAATGATAAATTTTCTTCATATAGTCATTATTTTCCATTATTAAAAAATAATTTATCAGAAAGTAGAACGATTTTCGACTAGTTTAAATCGAATAAAATTGTCTTCTATGAAATGGGATACAAGGCACATACAAAATTTATCCGAAAATATGAATATCTATATTCCACTATAAGTGCCAGCATTAATATTTTAGAACATTGTCTAAATTTAAACAGATTAATTCAAGAACACAAAGTGTATGATATTTAATCAAGGATTAGTATACAGAGATGTTAATTTAATTTAATTAACATATGTCCTTTTTATATATTTCATTCATTTTTATATAATTTTCGGTTATTGAAAACTTCAATACAAAAATAGTAATTAAAAGTAAAAAAATAATAAACAAAAATTAAATATATTGACATAAAATTACTTTTCATCCTAAATTATAAAATATTTTATTAAATTATCAATTATTTTCATTTTTTTATTTAATTTATAATTATTAATTTAATACTCATAATATTAAAAATTTTAATTTTTTGCATTAATCTAATATTTATTAACATACACTTTAAGTAATATATTCGAATATTCTGATGAATACAATTCTAAAAACCGCGAATAAAAATAAAAATTTTGTTTCAACCATTTAATTATTAGAAATGAATTTGTTATTATTTATTTATTATTAAAACAAAATACATACCATGGGTGGCAACCACCACAAGCGCTAGTAAACAGACGAACACCTGTAAATCAAAATATTATTAATAGCTCCCGTTAACCCTTTAACCCATCATTTATAATCAATCACAGTTTTCAACGTTAATCCCTAACACTCAAAAACCACTTTTCGATTACTATATATATTCTTTTCTCGTATTACCTTCATGATTTGTTTACCAAGAGGTGACTGACTCTGGGTGGCGTCGATTCCACTATTTATACAAAGTGCCGAACCTTGGAGGTGCCCCTTTCTCCAATCCCCCAGGTGCTCATCTCCGATTCTCCCCCACGGAGTCCGCCGCGATTTCCTCTTTGATGTTTTGAATCGACGGTGTCCGCCTAACGGCGCGGAGTAATTGCCGTGAGAGGTTCCTATGTGACACACAAAACTACATAGATCCGTGGTTTTCTATTCTTTTGTATAAAGTGTAATTTTAGTGAAAAATAATTTTAGTTGTAATTAAAAAAAGTTTCAGTTTTGAAGTTATTATTTTTTAAACAAAGAAAATTTTCAAATCTGTATATTTTAATCAAACAGTTTAAGATAATTCTCAGGTAACAAAAATAATCCTTAACGTGTTCGCAAAATATTTATATGAAAGAATATTAATTATAACTTTTATATTTCTTCATTTTGGTCTTCAAAATTAAATATGAACATCCATTTAATTTCCCAATTAACATTTGCTTACTAAATCAATTCGGATAATTTTATATAACACTTTAATTTATGAAATATGTTTATAAATGATTGATAATCTCTTGAATCTTTCGGAAATTATCATCAATAGTATTCAAATACTTTTATATATATTCTGTATTAATCAGAATCGGTGTATTCTGATTAATAATTTATATTTATTTCTGAAAAAATCAATATACAGAATGAGTATTTATAAGCAATCATGTGGAATATTTAGAAAAATCATAATTGTAAAATAAATTAGGAAAAAAAGATCATCTTAATTTTGATTTAATTTTTTACACTATATATTTGTTGAGATATTTCACTCGATTAATTAAACCGTACAATATTTTTTTAATTGTTTGTGTGACATTTTTTTTTTAATTTAGAACTGTCTAAATAATTATAACTGATTTAAAATTATTAATATTGGTATACAAACATCAATAAAATTTGTTTCATTGAAGTAAAAATTATGAAATAAACTTAATGTTATGTATTTTATACAAATTATTTCAAACACTACTTCAGGTGTGGATTTGATGAGGTTGACAGTGTGAGTATGATTTTTATATACATGTACTATAGAAAAAGTTGCTTAGAATTAAAAGTTATGAAAAACTTTAAATTTTTATTCAAATTAGCCTTCTTTTTTCATCAACATGAGACTTTTTATTTGAGGTTTTCTAATTTTTCTAATGCATGAAGAGTAACTAAACAAAGTATTTGAAAAACAAATAATTAATTATTAAAAAAATACTGAACCTTATTAACAAACATAACAAAAAGAAACGAACAAAAACAATTAAAGAGACTATATATATTATATTTATATTAGCACCATTATACCGTGTGTTTTAAATCATATACACTAGCATTACATTATAGAGAATACTTTAAAATTCAAATGCCAAACAATTATGATTTTTCCATGAACTCTATGAAGCATAATTCATTCCAAAATTTCTCAAAGAGAATCTTTCAAAAATTATCATGAATAGTATTTAAATACTTTCTGTATTAAACAGAATCAGTATAATCAGAAAAATAAAATAGCAATCATTTATAAATCTAGATTATAAATTAAAATATAAAATTAATTATATAAAATTACGTAAATTTATTTAATAATTTAATTTAATATTTTATAATTAAATATTAGCATTCATGCTGGAAGAGCTTTTGTCGATTGTCAATTTGTGAATTGCATATTAATAATACATTATAAAGGAATCGAGCAAGAATTCGCCGACGAGATAATAAACACATTGGGTATCACACATCGATACTGTCGACGCATTATTGGCAAAAAAAGATGATTTTCCGACGCGAATGATAAGGGTTATTACAGTTACGGACAGATACGCTCTGATCAAAAAATTAAAAAATCGTTTCATCGAATCATACAACATTGACACGCATGTTAATTTTTCAGATAACAAGATGTTCATCGTCATGTTCGACCTAGATTCCCTAAATGTAATCCCGCCAGTAGTCCCAGTTTCCGTTATCGTTACAAGTTTCGCCCATGTCTCTAATAATAATGGGTACCTTTAACTTTTTATACGGCAACATAAACTTCCTTCCCAAAAAATCCCATTTATTATACAATTATCTTGCTAACAACTCAATTGATGCTGTATCATTGGTTGAAACCAAAACCAACAAGCCTTTCAAGTTCCATAACTGGTCCTCCATTCAAATCCCTTCTTCTACTCCCTGGCAAAACCAGAGGGGAGGCTCTATCATTGCTGTACGACCTAAATTCAAACTACTCAAGGCTAATCCTCCAAAGATAAACCATCAGACGAACGAATGCTTGCACTGCATTATAGAGTTCTCCCAATTCCCACTCCATATCTTCCTAGTATACATCCATCCCACGTCCCCAATAGAAAATACTATTCTAACAAAAGCTTCCCTGTATGACCATGTTGTTATAATCGGGGATCTTAACATCAACAAATCTAAGTCACATCAGCTTTCCTCCTTTATCTCCAACTCTAATTTTGTTCGCATCGTCACCAAACCCACGTTTGTTATGTCTAAAAACCAATCCACTACTCCCGATATCCTGCTTTGTACAAGCAATATTTAACACCTAATCCAAAATGTCAAACTCATCCCCGATTTGTGCTCAGACCATTTATCAATTCAATTCACACTTAACATTGATGTCCCACTCCCTTCACCTCCTAAGACAATAACCGACTTTAAAAACTGTGACATGTCGAATACAATAACACGGACTTTATCCAGAGGATTACAGACCCGGCGACTAACAAGACAGTAACGAACGACACTGACATGACAAACATTTTTGCACCGCACTTTCAAAATTCTTACACTTTTGCCAACAATATAGAATATGACAGTAATTTCCTAACACTCGTTAATTCCTGGTATATGTCCTTCAAATCCAATCAATCCCCCTACACCCCAGATGACGAGATAAAGGAAGAAGAATATTTTGCCAACCTTCACAAAGAAAAAAAACACGGCTCCTGGTTATGAAAACATTCCCAGACTTGTCCTAAAATCCCTTCCCAATAATATCCATACCTACATTATCCAAATATCTAACCATATATACTCTTCCCAAAAATTCCCAACAGAATGGAAAAAAGGCATAATCACTTGCATTCCCAAACACGGCAATAACTCCTTAGATCAAAACAGCTTTCGAACTATCACCCCACTTCCTGTCTTAGGAAAGCTGTTTGAGTCCATAGTCAAACACAAACTCCTAAAAATCATCTCCAATGTTTTCCCTCCGTACCAGTTCGGTTTCCTTGAAAACCGATCCACTATTTTACCTCTATCCATCCTCACCTCAAACTGTCAGACAGCAAGTCTCGAGGGCAAACGCTCCGCTATCTTATTTTTAGATAATAAAAAAGCCTTTGACTCTGTTTGGCATCGAGGCTTGCTATACAAGTGCAACTCACTGAATATCCCGCCACATTTGATTAATCTCCTCGACAACTTCCTAAATAATAGATCCCTTCAAGTTAAAATACGCAAATCCTTCTCCAAAACCTTTAGTCCCGAACAAGGTCTACCCCAAGGTTCTCCCTTATCACCGCTCCTATATAATCTCCTAGTACACGACATATACCACTCTGATCCCAAACATATCGACAAAACTGCTTATCCTCTCCTTATGACGATGATAAAGCATTAATATCACACGCTCCTACCCTTCATAAAGCCCTCAGCACTCTCCAAGGGCTGATCGACACTTTACAAGCATGGTTCGCGAAATGGCGCATTTCAATTAATCCCAATAAGTCTCAACTTTTAATTCCTTTTCACCGACCCCGCAATTCTCCTTTTTCGATCACAATAAATAATCAATCCATTTATCCCTCATCCAGCTGTAAATACCTAGGTATCCTCTTTGACACTAAACTTACCTTTAAGAACCATTCCACTATCCTAAAAGCCAAAGTTAAGTGTAGAGCGGCACATTTTAGAAACTTAACCTTTAAACAACAAGGAATTAGTACGAAAACAGCTGTACACATCTACAAAATGGTGTGTCGCCCTTTACTAGACTACGCAGCAATCCTTTATTACCATCCCCATCCAGTTACCTTGAAAAACATGCAAGTCGCCGAGAGATCAGCCCTTAGAGTGCTAACCAAGATCAGACACCTCTAGAACCCTTTACATAATCCTTCAAATCCACTCCTATATGAGCTCACCAATATTTCTCCCATCAAAGAAAGCCTTTCCTTCTTATCTCAAAAATGTACCTCAAATCCCATAAACATAGAACTAATAAACTCCCTATGCATTCCACGTAACAAAACTATAAGTCCTAAATGTAAATTCCCCAGTCTAACCCTCCATGAATTCATCACTTCATTGTGAAATGAATTCAAGACAGTTGAGTGACATACATATCCGACAGAGACTTTTGACTTAGACTGTTAACGATCATCGCAGTTTATCCGTGACAATGACGAAAATACAAAATACAGGCGGAAAGACCACCGGTCGATAGCCAATTGGCAAACTCTTACAGCATGTATTGTAATATTTTATGTTATATATAGGTGTTGTAGTACGTTTGTCAATAAAGATTATGTATATATATATATAATGTATTATACAATTTATATAAATAAAGAGTTTTTACATGTAAAAACATTTTTTTGCAAATTCCTGTATCCCTGTTCATTTTAGAAAAATAAAACTGAAATAATTAAAATCCAAAAATCTAAGTTAACTTCATTTAAGATGTTGTTAGTAAGTTTACATTCATATGTGATATACAGGTTGGCGCAATATCGCCGTGAAGTCCAATTTCTCAGTTATTTAGAAATATGTAAAAACAATTACTTACATAATTTGCAGCTACTGTTAAACTTTATATTTTAAAATTTCTATTATCTATATATGGCGTCCAATAATCACGTGATGTATCAAACATATGTTTGTTTAAAATGGAATGATATACTTTTTATAATAATTTTCGATTCCTGCACCTAAAAATAATCATTTCTCATACAAGATTTATCGCATCAATTTTTGTTATTTTAAAAGTTATTAACAAATGAAAGTTGAAATCGATAAATGATTAGAGCATAATATTTCAAAAATAAAAAACGAAATAAACATTCTGACAAAGCTTTACAATTGCAAAAATACTTATTAATACAAGGTATACTCGTTTTTTATTGTTCTTAAAGTTAATTTTTATATTCAGGGTGAAGCAATTCGCAATATTTTTTTCTCTTTTTCACTTAAATGGGACACCCTACATTTTTTATGCTATTTCAATATAAAATTGATCACTCTTTATATTTTATATTACATATTAAAGAGCTACCGTTTATCGTTTTCGAGATATTTAATCTCAAAATGCAAATATGCAAATTTTGTATAGAATTTTTGATCAAAGTAGGCTGCGCCATAATAACTGAATTATTTAGTTATGGAAGTTACGCTTCATATCATTTTTAGTTAGTAACGTACATTTTACGTTATTTTTTGGTGCATTTAAATATCATTCTAAAATAAATTATTAGTTTAATAGTTTAATTATATTGTTAAATGTTTTTTGGTTATTTATTATTCTAAAAAATACTTCAATTATTACTATATGCTTATTAAATTTTTTTTAAAACAATTCATGTAGGCCAAAAAACCGAAAGTAGATACCATGTGAAAAAATTAAATTCTTGTATCATTATATTTTGTTAGTATTAAAATTGTTTATGTATTTAGTTCATGCATTCATATCAAAATTTTCCAATTCAATAGCATTCACACATTCTAATTTTTTTTCAATTTGTGACCAAATAACTACACAGACCGGCAAAAACGGCACCCTGTGCTTTTTTGGTATAGGATGTTCTCCAATCAGCCACTAACAAAAGATTTATAATTTATAACTAAATAACTAAATCTAGAGGATTAACATAGGGTACTCTTCACGCCAAGGGGTAGTTCAAGGCGACTTTAAAACAAACAGGTATACCACGGTAAAAAGGTTTAATATACACACATAGGAAAAGAAAAACAAAGGGTAATATTAAATTTTTTATTTTGAAAAATATTAATATCATTAAGACTCAATAGGTAATTTATATTCAAAAGATAATCCAATTTAAAAGCATTCAAAGAATTATAGAGTATATTCCTACCAATAACATATATTTTTTGGGAGACTTCTATGTATTTGTTTATAATTAGTTGTTATAGGCACCTTATTAATCCAATACTCTTCCCGTTCTATCATAATCGATTTTTTTATATACTGCTAGAAAATCTGTAACAGGGAGCGGACTATATAACGGTAAAGATTCATCAGTAATCGAGCTCTTCGATAATTCGTCGACCCTTTCATTATCAATTATACCACAATGAGCTTTAACCCAAACAAATGTCACTCTCAATCTCATTTCATTTACTTCGTTTAATTTTGTAATTATAGTATTAATAATAGAATTGTTAAAATTTTTAAAAGACTTATTTTCTAGAGCTTTAAGGACAGAAAGACTCTCCGTACATATCAACATATGATTTATACTATTTTCAATGGCCCAATTAATGGCATTAATGATGGCCACAGCTTCAGCTGTAAAAATTGAGGCTGTTGAAGATAATCGATTTACTATCGTTACATTTTTACTAGGGATGTAACATCCACATCCGACACCTTCATAAGACTTGGATCCATCTGTAAAAATTTTAATAGCTGAATGAAAACTACCGATAGCCTCTTTAAATATATTTTCATTGAGCGACGCTATATCAGAATATGTTGGTACAATTATATCTGACTTTAATGTTAGGCAATCAAATTCATTATCATAAATATTGCTAGATTTATCATTTAATATGTTTAAATGTGCTGTGTCTGTGAAGGCTTCATATATAATATTACTAGGCTTATTTTTCCAATATTTGCAGGTCAACATAGAAACTGTTGATCGGCAAACAGAATTCAATAAATGAGTAAAATTATTCGATCGCGTTTTGAGTATGAATTTATGGGCTAATATTCGTCTGTGTAAATGTATAAGGAGTTCACTTGTTACGGCGAGGAGAGCTTCTCGTGGAGTTGATAGCATTGCACACAAACATATACGTAAAGCTTTAAATTGAATCCTATCTAAAATATTTAAATTAGTTCTAGATGCCTGATTATAAAAAAAGGATCCGAGGTCCAAAATTGAACGAATAAATGATCGATAAAATAACAAAGAGCACTCTAAATCACATCCCCATTTATTTTTAGATACAACTTTAATTATGTTAAGCGCCTGCGAACATTTTTTCTGTATATATTGGATATGCTGTTTCCAAAGGAGTTTTTTATCTAAAAATATTCCCAAATATTTAAAATTGATTGACAAAGGAACATCTCCAAACTCAAAAGTAAAATGATCAGGAAATCGATCTCTATGGTGACTAAAAACCACCACCGTCGATTTATTAGCAGATAATTGAAACCCATTATTATCACACCAATCATTGACTTTTAATTTTATTTCTTTACAGGCACTAACAGAATCGTCTTTACTTTTACAAGACAAATGCAAACAAAAATCATCTGCATACTGAATACATTTAATGACTCCAGTTGCTAAATTATGAATATCACTTGTGTAAATGTTAAAGAGAATGGGAGCAAGAACAGATCCCTGCATAAGCCCTAACGATGTAGTTCGGGGACTATGAAGAGTGTTTGGAGAACTACGGATAGAAAATGTTCGATTAACATAAATAGAAACTATGTTATTTGCAGCCTTGTATGATATTCCCATTGTAATCATTTTATTTCGCAGAATGGTTAGATCTACTGAATCATAAGCCTTAGCAATATCAACAAAAATTGACGGATGATAACCATTGTTAGAAAATGTATTATGTACATTTGCAACTAAATCAGCAATTGCTTCAATTGTTCCTCTATTATTCCTAAATCCATAAACCCCGATGCGCAATCGATAGTCTGTCTGTACTAATTCGAGAAGTAGGTAACCCCGCTCCAAAGAAGCCCATTCGTCCTACTGAAGTAAATTTACATGATGAAGAAAATGTAATAGATGGTGTCCTTGACAACCTTTCAATTAGTGCTCGGCGTATATCTAGTAACGTTCATGTATCACCCAATTTTGCATGGCGTGTATTGAAGAGATATGTTACATCCGTTTCATCGCCAAAATGTACAGGCGTTGCATGTTGAAGATGCCCATCAGCGATTAGAATTTTGTCGCTGGTTACTTCAACAACAAGCACACAATAATAGATTAATTTCGCTCGTTATGTGACCTAATTGAGAGTGCTTTACTAGGGACGGAATAAATAATAATCATAATGAATATGTACGGGCGTTGCAAAATCCACATGCAATTAGATTAAGACGATTTCAGCAACGATTCAGTGTCAACGTTTTGGGTGGCATTTTCAACAATAATCTAATACCTGTGCATGTTTTAAATCATCGTTTAAATGCAGATATGTATAGACATTTCTTGGAACACGATCTTTTAGAGTTTATTGATGAGGTACCACTTAATATTATCCAGAATATGTGGTATCAGCACAACGGCGCACCACCACATAGAGGAAGACAAGTTGCTGCTTGGTTAAATGAACATTTTCCAAATAAATGGATAGATCAAGGAGGTCTAATATCATGGCCACCTCGTAGTCCCGATCACAATCCTCTGGATTTCTATTTAAGGGGACACGTGAAGCAGGTGGTCTACCATGTTGAAATCACTACTTATCAGCAGTTACTTAAAAGACTTCAAGATGCAGGAATGATCCAAATCTCATCCGTCGAGTGACCGAAACGTTAGTTCGTCGATATGAGGATTGCATTCAAACGGAGGTTGTGTATTTCGAACAATTTTTATAGTCTTAAGTTTTGTGATTTTCATGTAAGTTACATTTTTATTGTTAAAGGTTTATTATAATAGCAACTGTCATTTTTATTTATTATCAGTCTATTTGTGATTGAAGCTGGTTGACTGGAAAAATTATGATTCTTTAAATGCTTGTAACTTTTAAACAAAAACGAATCGGACCCTGTTCATTGACAAAAAAATATAATTATGAGAGCTAACATCTGGCAACATCTGTCATAGAGCTTGTAGAACACCCTGTATTACTGATATGCAGCAGCAGATGTACATTATGTTATTCAATGTCTGGCGGGGTATTTGGCCGAGAAGTAGTTGTTTTAATGTGCATTTTCTAAAGTACTTACGTTACGTAATTTATAATGTCACGGAGCTAAATGTGGAAATAATTTATTAATTTTATATTTTCAAATCATTTTTATTTAATTTATTTAAATACGATGATCATGTGAATAAACACTATTTTCTATTGATATTATTTATGTGTTTACAACCAAAAATATTAAACTACCTTCTAATACTGTATACTGAATATTACAGAAAACTAAAAGTAAATATGAATGTAAATCTGAATTAAAAAGAAAAAAAACACTATTTAATTCTTTTATTATACAACAATAATGAAAAATCCCTCATCGTGAAAAATCCATAATATCATTAATTACTACTTTTCAGAAAAAAAAAATCGAATAATACGTATTTACTTGGCTACACGCCAGGACCACATACACCTATCTCAAGAATGCGTTCGCGGAGTGAGTCATCGATTGTTTTTTTTGCAATAATTGTGTTCGCAAATTTCAATCCAGTCGATCGAAAACATGCTGCGTATTCCACTTTAATTTTTAACGCGGTTTATTGTAATTTGTAATAAGGTGTTAATTAGTGGATGATAAAAATCAGGCAATGCATGTGTTCTTCGTGGATTTTCATTTACCAAGAATGGATATTCAGCTTATTTTTGTTAAGGTATGTCAAGAGCTACATAGTATTAAAGTGAAAAAAAAAAATAAGAATAAAAATCAACATTTTTTACTCATAATTCATTTAATTTCATTTATACGGAAGAAATGTATATATTATTATTATTCTATATTATGAAAAACGCTTAACACTTACTCTAAAGGAAAATTTATAATATATTAGCCAGTACAAACACCAATTTTGGAAAAAATAAAACTCGGTAAAGTATATGAAGTTTAGACTTAATGCTTAATTACTATTTTTGATATTTAACATCAAGTTAAGATTACTGAGTAGCAATTTTTTTATGGGATTGTTTTTTTATCATAATTTTTGTTAATAAAAAAAAAAATATTCCACTGTTGCCCTTGAAATTTCCATCTGTTATATTAATGGCATATGTCATTAGATTAGCCTCTTCAAATAAGAAAATTAATTTGAAACTTTTTTTCAAAAATATTCCACTGTCTCACGAAAAATGTGAGAATATTTTAAATTTCCATTTTATTAAACTATTCCCATTGAAAATCAACGCTCTGTATATTCTCAGCAATTCAATTAGCAAGTTGTGGCTGCAAAAATTAAAATGCTATAACCAGTGAATCTGTAATTAATCTTTCCCAATAGGAAATTGCATTTCCTTTATGAACTAAGAGTATTGAAATTAACGTGTGACATCTACAACAAATTTCACTCGTTAAGTGAAATATTTTGTTGTATGTAGTGTTACGTAAAAAAGTTTTCTCGTTTAATTAAAATAAATAATTTTGAAAACAATAATTCACATCACCTAATTTTCTATTGGCTGCTTGTAGAAACTATTTAATTAATTAAATAAATTCTTGAAATTTCTTCTACTTATTTTATATAAACAAATAAATATTTTGGAAATGAAAGCCTGTTTGTTTAATATGAATAAACTTAGGGTATGTTTGCTGCGAACAGTTATAGACCAGTTTCAATAACAAAGGACATAAGTGACGTATATTATAACAGAGTTAAGACATTATTAATATCAATAAATACATAAAACAAAGTAAAAGTAAAAAATAAGATAAAAAAATAATTTGTAAAGAAGACAGGAATGAAATATGTGCGCTTTCTTGAATGAAAAAGTGTAAATGGAGGAAAACGTCGCAATTAAGAATTATATATTGACACAATGGCTTTCTTCTCTAATAACCGCTTTAATTTATTTTTGTTGAAAGCAAAGACATCGCAATCGTGTAAATATATGTTGCAATTTTAGAGTTACAGTTGACATGATAGGAATATTATTTATAAATTTTATTTTTAGATTATGTTCGTCAAGAAATTAAATTTTGAATTGGCTTTAACACCAATTTATAAAAAAAATCAAGTTACCTGTACCATATTCAAACACAAAATTAAAAATTTTATTAGCTAACACTTTTTTGAAAAATAATCCTTCAGAAAATTTAATAAAATGCAACAACTGTACAAAATTTTATGAAAGTCAAACTACTGGAAGTGTTTTAACTAGGTCTAAGGAGCATATTTATCGTATTAAAATTTTTGAAAAATCCACTACAACTCTTCATTTAACAAAAACAGGATATACATTTTGGATAAGTGAATCGTAATTAAAAATTGTTGGAGTCTATAGAAATGAAAAAATAAAAAAATAAGCATATTGATATTCTTTTAAAGTTTGATGCTAGTTCTTTAAATAACTCCATTTTGGATCTTATTGATTCATAAATTTTAGATGTATGTGAAGCTGGCAATGAATCCAGCAATGAACCCGGCGCCTCCACACTAAGACTTTTTTTTTCTAAAATATTTATTTAAAGGAAAAGAACACTTGTTTAATTGTTTATTCATAATTATAACTAAATGCAAGGTCAAGTGAATGCAACAGAATCAAATTTATTCCTATAAATTCTAAAATATTCATAATACATATACTTTAAAAATCGGAAAATAGCAATTTTTTTATAAACAATATTTCCCAAACAGCGCACTTTTTTCGCAATTTTCTTTCAGAAATGGTTTAAACAATGTTTTCATTGCTGAGTCTCAGCAATGGATGTGTTTATAGACAAACTATTAACAGGCACGCATTTTTGATTGTTTATATTACTTCCGAAAACATTGGTTAAACTATTTCTGAAAGAAAATTGGAAAAAAAGTGCGCCGTTTGGGAAATTTGACACTTTGAAAATCGCCATCAGGTGTTGGAAATACGACTCAGCAATGGATTTGTTTATAGACAAACTATTAACGGGCACGCATTTTTGATTATTTATATTACTTCTAAAAACATTGTTTAAACCATTTCTGAAAGAAAATTACGAAAAAAAAAAATGCGCCGTTTTGGGAAATATTGTTCCTATTTTTAAAGTATATGTATTATGAATAGTTTAGAATTTATAGGAATAAATTTGATTCTGTTGCATTCACTTGACCTTGCATTTAGTTATAATTATGTATAAACAATTAAACAAGTGTTCTTTTCCTTTAAATAAATATTTTAGAAAAAAAAGTCTAAGTGTGGAGGCGCCGGGTCTATTGCTGGATTCATTGCCAGCTTCACACACATAAATTTTAGTACGTTATATACAGGGTGAGTCACCGAAATGCCCTTCTTGGATATCTCCGTTGTCGTTGGAAATTCTTCATTACTTTATTAATAAAACTTGCTTGTCTACTCAAGACTCATGATGAAAAGTTATGTTCATATATCACCCATTTCCCGGAATTGATATAAACTTTGTTATTTTAAATGGACTATCCAATTATATTGTTATTGGATTCCTGTTTAAATTGTCTTTACATCGATTTAACAAAGTTAATAGTTTTGACGTGCCATTACTGCAGAAAAAAATATTTTCTAAAAATGTTGACAGTTGCAGAGGTGTACAAAAAAATCATTACTTTTTTATTTTTTGATATACAAAAATGAAATTTTGTATGCATACTAAGATAGTAATATTCTATGGTATGATAATTTTAAATGTGATATATTTTTATACATGATATTTGCAAACTCTTCAAACTGGTGTAATTTTATGGTTTTTAAATAGCGTCCTATAATTTTCATTTTTTTTTAACTTGTCTTAAAAAGAGGACCATTTTTTGGATAATTCTATATACTAATCTTTTCGTATTTCATATTTTATACTGTTTTTAAGACATTTTATGATTTAATTAAATGGCTGACCATGGAAACAGAGAAATGGCAGTAAAGAAACAAAAAATAATGTTTTAGGTTATTGTGACAATTACAATTTCGGATGATTGTAGCTCATTTATATGATCAACCATTATTTCGTACTTGGGTATTGATTTTCCATATCGCTAATTTAAATGGAAAATAGTGTCTATTTTGCATTTGTTTTCAATTACCATTATTTTTATGCAATCGATACTAGCAAAGTTACATTTTCGGACGATAACACCAAATCACAACGGGACCATCTAATACTTCCAAGGAACGAATTAGTAAATAGGGAAATAAGTGGCGAAACAAATTTAACTATTAAGTACTCAAGTCGGAACCCAGCTATTGTTAAATCTTTGCTTAAGTCAAAAAACTAAATGTATGTTTTCAAAATGTCGGCGGCCTCAATGGCAAAATTAAATCAATAATGTTAAATGTTTGCATGTATTTGCGATGTTTTTATACTCGTAGATACCTGGATAGATGCTAGGGAAAATGATAATGAATTAGGTTTCCTGTACTTATATTCAACCTGGAGTAAATATCGGGTAGTATGTAGATCATGCGAATGAAACTGACAGAATTTGCTCGTCACACTTATATTATTTGTTTATATTTTGTAGAGATTATAATTTGTCCGCTGCTCTGTGGTCACTTAATGGCAGCGCATACTCTCCTATCCAAATTGTAGTTGTCCAGCGAATTTATTATGAAATATATGAAATTTCTATAAATTACTACAACTACCTCACATTCCTAATAACAGAGGGATTTTTTAGATCTAGTATTTTCAAATATTGCTGGAGTGATAATTGATAAAGCTTTGGATGAACTTTGCCTACCTAACATCCATTACATTCTCTTGCATACCGCATTTAGGCAGTTTGTACCTCTAAAATACACAAGATTGTCAAGTTACCCGAAAAAGCTCATGTATTTACAAACGGGTAGACTATGTATTGTTTTCATTAAAACGGCATTATTGCAAAAAAATCATTGCAAAAAATATGAACAATTATTTATATAAATATAAAAAATCGAAAGGGATTTAAATGTAAACTCTATATTTTTACTTTCCCCGGACCCCTGTCCAAGGGAAAGTATTGTGATCGTGAAAATTTTCGAACCGCCAATTTCAACAAATATGCACGTTTTGAGGTCCCCTGAGTCCATTCCATCGAGTTTTGAAAAATGTCTGTGTGTGTGGCTGTGTGTCTGTGTGTCCGTGTGTCTGTGTCTGTGTGTCTGTGTGTTTCCGCGATAGCGCATAAACGGCTGAATGGATTAAGCCCAAACTTTATATCTAAGCTTTATATAACTGTGGAATGATCTGAAAAGCTTTTGGTTAGAATCAAAACTCATTAAGTGCAACTTTACTCTTAGCAATTTTTCATTTTTTAATTCGGATAGAAAAATGTTTCAAATAAAAGTTTTAGATCTTGGAAAATAAATAATTTCTGTTATAAAACTTTTATTGTAGGACCTCCGGTTTTTATTTTATAAGCGAAAGAATTTCGTTTTCCTGATAAATTCCCTTAGAGATTTTAATAATTATTTTAATGACAAATAAAACGTCAAAGTGCCAGCACGTCAGCACATTCGCAAAGTTCGAAAAAATGAAGAAGAGTGTGGAGAATTGATTGTAACCCATTGTAAGGTAAGAAATAACACACTTAATTCTTCTAAATACTCGGTTTTAACTTTGAAAGACAACAATCAATTTTTTCTATTAATCATTTTGCCTTCCTATTAAATTTTCAATCAGAAACTTATTTGACCGTATTCACCGGGGAAAGTACCATGATGGACACATCACCATTTTTTTTTTAAAATACGTTGACACTTGTCAGAAAACAACTGGTTATCCCAAAATAATGTTTTTTTAATGATGAGTGGAAAGATGGATAAACTTGTTGAGCTTTTTGCTGGACATTTCTCAAATGTTTACTCCACGTCAGACAAATTATACAGGGTCCTGCAACAGTGCGTCGAGCTTTCCTAGCGCCTTTCCCGTGAAAAAAAAAAAACAAAACAAAAAAATGTTTCGTACAAAAAGTTATTGATTTAAAAATCTTAATGGCGTAAAATTATTTTAAACATACAGGGTGTTCCAATTTTGCGGTATAACAAAAATATTGGTTTTTTTATTAATGGAATACCCTGTATTTATTCAACTTTTCTAATGACATTTTTCAACCTCTACATTGTTGTCCATTTAGTTTTTTATTATGTTACATTGTTGCCAATTTACAATTTTTTTCTTCAAGTAAAGAAATGTTAGGAAAAGTGAATAGGTCTTTTCAGCGGCGAATTAATTTGTGCCTAAATGAAAATAGAAAACATTTTGAACATTTACTGTAGTATCGTTTCTCTTTTGTATTAATAATTTTGAAGTATTATCTATATTTATTCATCTCACATTGACTTTTACTTACTTACAGTTGTTTCGTCCAAGTATGGCCTACTAGAGTGCATAGAAATGTAATTAAATAGATACTTTTGTGAAAATGTCATTAGAAAAGTTGAATAAATACAGGGTGTTCCATTAATACAAAAACAAATATTTTTGTTATACCGCAAAATTTTGACAACCTGTATGTTTGAAAATAATTTTACGCCATAAAGATTTTTAAATCAATAACTTTTTGTGCGAAACTTTTTTTGTTTTTTTTTTTTTTCACGGGAATGGCGCTAGGAAAGCCTGACAGGGACCCTGTATAAATCAGCTTACAAAATGTCTGTTTATTTCTGAGCTTACCTGCTGTAAGTGTCAGCTTACTCGCTGTATTTTTTGCCCGACACTGTTAGCGTTATCAACGGGGAAAATTAAGGCTTTAATTAAATTTATAAATTACTGCCCCGATTCTGAATTTATTAATAATTAAATTATAAAATCTGTTGATTTCCTTCTAGTTCATCGGTGGAGGGAATGCCACAATCACTTTTGTTGAAATAAAATAAATAAAATAACAAACGGATACTTACCTGGATTTCCCAGTATGCACTTTCTTGTCATAATATATATTTCTTTTTAGGACAGAATAAAAAAATGATTTCGAGAAACAAACAAAAATAACAATATTTAATTAAATATGAATTAATATAAAAAAAACAAATTAACAAAAAAAGAAAGAAATATATATATAAAAGTACAAGACACTCACAGAGACCACTCAAAAGATAAAAAAAAAACTAAATATAAACTTATTGATTATTCGCGTTACTGACTTTTTCTCGCACTACGTTACTTATATGTCACTGTTTGCGTTCGGAAAATAAAATTAACTGTTGTCTCAATCAACCCTCATTGGTTTTATTAACCACCGCAACACCCTTTCATTTGGGGTTGGTGGTGATTTAAGCACGGAATACTAAGGAAGCGACATCCCATGTAACGCTTTTTGGTCGCCACCTGGGTTGTGCTTCCGAACTAGCACTAACACTAACGTATATATTATGTTGGTGTTCGTGTAGGTGTGTGGATGTGTTGGTCAAGAAACAGAAATCTGTAATGTGAAATTTACTCACACATAGACACAAGTTAGTGTGTGCGATAACACATGCATACACACACACACATTACTCACATACATACTGTGTGTGTGTATGTGCGCAAATGAATATATTCCTTATTTTCAATAATTCGTTTTGTTAATGAACTTTATTAATTAATACCAATCAATACTTACCTTTATTTTGTATTTATTCATTAATTATAAGTGCAAAGAGGGAGAAATAAAATTAAGACAAAATAAAATGTGGGATATCAAAATTATTTATTAACAATAAACATAAAATAACACAAAAAACATCACCAGATTACAATAATTACAAATACTTATAGCTTACAAATAATCTATTACTCACAAATTGTGAAACACTTAAAACACGTATTAAAAGATAACCTAACCTAGATATGTAAATAATAGTGATTATTAAAATTACTTAAATATACCAAACTATAACTAACCAAATACATATAATTATCTATCAATTAATAGTAAATCTAATTACTGAACTTATTAACAGCTTACCGAATTCCTATTATTCACAAATCGTGAAAATTAAGAAAAAACGTGCCTACTCTCAAAGCAAACGGAATACGTTTCATGGAATAAAACGTGCCTAGATACGCGCCAGGTTCCACAGAAAACCCGTCATCAGCGCCGCCTAGCCCGAGCTCCCTTAACTGTTTCCAAAAAATCAAACTCCCATAAGCGTGTCACCCCCCTGGATTTAAGCACCTGCCCTCTGATGCGTTACTACGCGCTAGAGGGTTGCGCAGGCGTGTTGTGCATCTCCCACTACACCAAGTGGCATTTTGTTCCGGACGTCAATCCGTGGACACCAACATGTTTATTAATATAAATATAAACATTAAATTAAGTAAATATTACAAAATTAATGTAATGTAATTTAATGCGGGTTGCCTTAGAACAACATATGTTCTGATAATTTATTTGGGAGGGTTCTTGGAGACCATGTGAGTTCTATTCCACACATAATTAAATCATTTATGATTTAATTCGATCGTATTTGAGTTACATTATGTAATCTGGAAAGTAGTGCGTAATATTAATTACTATAAGATAAAATAAATAACTAATGGAAAAAAAAAAACTTTGTCTTTGTCCTATTTGCGTGAGGTCATACTTAACATATTGTACTAAACTAGTACATCTATATCTAAATCATATATATGCAATAATATTTCGCGTGCGCGATTTAATTATTTGATTAATAAATTAAAGCATATATTTATAATTCACGCGTTAAGGAATGGGTTGCAAACGTAGAAATCCCCCTAAGCCGGGGTCGTGCCGAAAGGTACGCGTTACGGTACCGAGCCTATTATTCAGTACCGGGATTACCCTAATTGCTAAACTTTCCCGGATTAGGGGACATTTTTCTGTTTAGAACCCGCTTCATGAAATTTTACGACCCCAGCAATAAAAGAACAATACGAGCTTAACTAAACTAAACTTAATATTTACAAGCTTGGGATTTATTTATTTATTTGTAATACAACCACAGAAATTTATTTTACAAAATTTCCTATCTCTGTTTGTATGCCATTTAAGTATATACTAAATAATAACTATTGCCTAATTAACAAAAATATAATTACAGTTCTAAATTTTAAGACCGGTGTATTATTTCAATAATACGGTTAAAACATAATTTCGCATTAGACATATTAAAAATATCAAGCGAAGGATCGACAGATTGTAAATTGTTGTAAATATCACACATAAATGACATTCGTTTTGGGAATAGGAGTATGAAAAAATCTATGGTGTCTAATTAAGTAGTTTAATAATTTAAATAAAACAGTAATGAGGTGTGATTTTCGTCTATTTTCGAGGGTTTTCAAACCAAAAATTAAAATAACCCCAATATGAACGAACGAACTTTAATCATTTTAGTTTTTTTAAATTATTGCGGTAAAATGAATTTAATAAATAAATAAAATAAATTTGCTAAAATAATTATGGTACAAGTGTTTTAACTAAACCACCTGAAACAGCGTGAGCCCTGATGGTATTCCTCCCTATTATTTAAAAATATGTGTCTGCATGTTGATCCGGCCAGTTCATTCCATTTTTAACCGTTCATTAACTTCTGGTATCATCTGAAAGGATAGATACATCACTCCGATATTTAAAAATAGTTGTAAGTCTAACATAAGTAACTATAAAGGAATCGCCGTTCAATCATTGCTTCCTAAATTATTAGATTTTTTATTATCGAAACAATTAATGTGGTCCTGTCGGGGTGGAATAATTGACTTGAATTGAATTTTGAAGGAAATGTCTATAACCACTAACATACTTACATATACGTTACCTATTTATGGTGATTTTTCTAAGGCATTGGATAAAGTACAACACGGTGTATTACCATCTAAGCTCAATCAGATGGGAATAGGTGTTAATGTGCTGAACTGGCTCAAAAGCTTTCTCTGGGTACCCCAGGGTTCTCACTGCGACCCTATTTTGTTTTTATTGTTTATTAACGACATTGAATCAACAATTTTAAATAGCAATTTTCTTCTCTATGCCAATGACCTGAAAATCTACAAACGTATAACCACCATTTATGATATGAATACTTTGCAAGTAGATGACGTTAAAAAATGTTTTCATATCTCGTTTAGTCGTGGCAAAGTCATTCCAGTAAATTATAATCTTGGTGGGAGTCTTTTGAAACAACTCAGCGAGTGCAAAGACTTGGGTTAACTTTTACGTCTAATCTCGGTTTTGATAAACATATTTTACATTTAAAACAAAAGATTCAGTGTCCTGGGTTTTAACAACAGATTCTCATCCAAATTTGACATTGAAATATAAAAATGACTATACTTGTGCGTTCACATGTTGAATATTGTTATTCTGTATGGAGATTAGTTCACTGCAGACTAGGCGCACAAAGATTGAAATCCAATTAAACCAAACTAAATCAATTTAAAGCAAAATCGAATAAAATTAAACGGAACGGATTGAATTAAATCAATTAAATTGAACGATCCTTACAAGCCCCGTGCTCTGATAGTAAAGACGGAAGAAGAACGTTCGTGCAAACAAGTTTACAAAATCATAAATTTACAAAAAACTTCTCTCGGATCATATTTGAATAAATTAATAAATTATTTCCACATTTAGCTCTGTCGCATTTAGATCGTTCAATTTAATTAATTTAATTCAATTCGTTTTGTTTAATTCTATTCGATTTTTATTTCAATTGAATTAATTAGGTTTAATTTAAATTGATTTGATATAATATAATTGATTTAATTTGGCTGAGTATAGTTGAATTAATGTAATTGCTTTATTTTAACATTTTTAAGTTATGTAAGGCAGAGCGTATCTGCAGATAAACTTATATTAAGTAACGTTCTTTTTGTTGTTTTTGCATTACATTTTTCTCGGATCAAAATTTGTTGCATTATGCAATAATTTATTGATATACAGCAGCAGATGTACATTATGTAATACAATGTTCGGCGGGGTATTTGCCTGGGAAGTTGTTGTTTTAACATGCATTTGTTTAAAGTACTTACGTAACCTAAGTCAAAATGTCACAGAGATAAATGAGGAAATAATTTATCAATTATTTATTAATTATTGTATTTCTATGAAACGCGTTTTTTATTTTTAGATATAATTTATTGTATTTTTTATTTTAATATTTTATGTGTATGGTAGGGCAGAAAGACCCCAGGTCGATAGCTCGGACAGACTAACACAATATTTATTTTTGTTAAGTAAATATAAATGTATGTATTAGCTTATTTAATATCTGAATAAAGATGTTTGTATATATATTTATGTGTATGGTTTCAACTATATTTGGTTTATTTTTGTCATCTTAATGTGATTAGGTCGAGGTGGGCTCAATTGTATATTAAATTTCATTGGACCCCATTAATCCTTCTTAGATATATTTACACAATTTCTTGGATATAATATTATGTCATCTTATGTTTTCTGCACTTACATTCATTGTATATTTTTTGTTTTATAGATATTTTTTTTATAAAGGTGTTTACCAAAAATAAAGAATCAATAATAATAATAAAGACTGAAGATGGAGACATAGTTTCCGAAATATATTTGCTTCAATAAAAAAAAGTAGGGAAATGACATCCATTTTTTATATAGAGTATTAAAATTTATAAATCAATAAAAAAGTCTAAGTAAGATTTATTTAAAAGAAAAGTAATATCAAAATTTACATAACATATTCAAAAATTATTTCTATTTTTTTTTTTTTTTTTCACTTAAATCTTGCGATAATATTTTAGATATTTTTATTTAAAATGAAATCATTCGAAACGTGTGAAAAGGCTATTTCGGTTAAATATTTAAGTAAAATTTTGCATGGTGTAGTGGACGATTCAAATTTATAATCGTTTGTAAACTTTCACATTTCTTGGTGTTGCACTAGAAATACATTTGTATGTACCTATATAGCGGCAGTTATATAAATTTATATAATTCCCCTATAAATACAATGCTGAAAACATACATCTTACTGGAGAATTTCGTTAATATTTTTCATTGCAATTTTAATCAGTTCCTGAAAAATATTATAAATATATTAAAATTTAGATTTTATTATAACAAAATTTATAATAATATGTACCTGTCATTGAATGAATATTTAGTTTGGGAAATAAATATATTATTATTTTAGAATATCTGTAAAGAAGTAGAAATCTCAACAATTTAGATTTTTTTAATAAATACTTAAATAATTTGAATTTGAGAATTATGAATCATTAAAACTTTCTTTTTACTTCAAGTGCCATTAAAAATATACAAATGGCGTGAGTGATTACTGGACGGTTTGTGGTATGATAGATGAATGCGAGCGGTTCAGTTATGCAATTTTGGTGAAATTATTAATACCATTTTCGTGCGAACAGTTTAATTAGATTCAGAGAAATTCTTTGTTAATTAAAAGTTAAGGAAAGTTTTCAATGCTTTAATTGCTTGTACGCAAATTTAAATTCAAATTAATACGTATTTGAAATGAAATAAAAAATACCATTGAATAACTTTTAAATTATGAAATTGCTATAAGTAAACTGGATGTAAATTAAATTATACAATATTTTTGGCAGAGTCGTTGATGCACTTATCAATAGTAGTGTAACAAAGTGCGTGAGATTAAAATAAAAATAATTTGGAATATTTTCGAAAATATGTGGTTATTGCCGTTACACAGTTTAAAATATATTATAATAATAATTTTAAATTTGTCGAACTCTCATGCGATAATCGCTAAATTATTATTGGACGACGCGTAACGAAGAGTAAAGTACAGGCTGTCTTATTTTCGATGGTTTCTACAGGTAAAATACCATTAATATTAAAGATAGGCAAAACCCATGCCTCCAGGGGTCAGTTTTAATGCTAATATCATGTACCCTCTCAAAATGTGTGTATCTTGAATTGTTATCGAGTTATACGACAAAAGTCAAAGTTTTCCAATTTAGAAATATTATGAAAACGTCTTTATTTGCAAAAATACTTAGTTGGCGTAAAAACATTCTTGGGCCACTTTTTTAGTGATGTTCTAAAATGATGACTTAAATATTAAATTTCTGAGAAACAATATAATGTTTTATTTATTCAAATGCAAATCATATTTGGCTGTAATTTAAACAATTGTTTTTTTTTTCTAAGCTATTGAAATATATATAATTAATGATAGTTGTATTTAACCGTACTTGTGTATTTTAAGTTTTTAGTCTTTTTAAATTTATTTTATCAAGTTTTTTTTTTGAGATTTCTTAAAAAATGTATATATAAGAAATCTAACGCAAATTTAAATGAACTTCAAGAAAACATTCATTATGCATAACACCAATTATTTTACAAAATGCTATAAATTCAGTTCACCGCCGATGCCTAATAAAATATTTATAACACTTTTTTTATGGAAATTTATTTATGATAGGCCCTAAAAAGCCTAAAAACCCTCTTTAGGCCCCTAATACTTCCTCCCTTCAGGGAAATTTGAGACCATGTATTAGCACGGTCAGCCCATCAAGATAGGTAGATTCTACTGGACTTTAGCGCTGAACAATATATAAGGATATTCCTAGCGGTTTCGTCCTCCAAACAGCACTCTATAATCAGGTGATTCTACAATCTCCAATCTATGGAAGTGTGCTCTAAGTCTGCAACGTCCAGTCAGAAGTATTTACTGTATCTATAGCCGGACCAAAGTTACTTCCATCAATGAACGCATCCCTTACCTATCCAAAAGATTCTGCCAAAACAAACTTAACTTCGAAATTCTGTACCAATTCTGCTTCCCCCAAAATAATTCCGTGAATCCCAAATACATAATTCCCCACAAACTCTGTTCCAAATGATTACTCACTATAAACTATAATCAAGTCTAACGCTTCCAACGCTTTATTTCTCTTTGCTCATCTATAAATCACGAACACCTCACAATACGCCCATAACACCCATAAAAATCATCAACCTTAGAGAAATGCTACTGGCCGATAGCGATTTATCAAAATTAAAATAAAAATGTGCTACTTATTGTATTATTATGATAATAAAGATATTTACTACTACTACTAGAAGTATTATAAATTTTATATTTAAAAAGCTTTAAAAAAACGAAATTTATATGACAGCAAAATACGACTTTATTAGTATTATACTGAATAATCAATCATAAATACATTTTATTTCTCTCATTATTAGGCTTCGTACATATTTAAATATTTTCTTCTTTTAGTTTGGTAGCAGCTGTATTTTCCTGTTAAGTATCGCTTGTCTTTCGCATAGAATTATATCTCAGAAATTTTAAAATTTAGAGGGATCCGTACGAAAAATGTTCCATAAGAAAATACACGGTAACGTTGTGACAAAATATATCATTAAATAATTAAATTCTGTTTTCGGGAAATCATTATAGGTATTATTTAAAACTTTCGCTAGATTTAATTTTTGATCACTACCATAACCTCAATATATATTTCGAAAATTGTATTTGTAATGTTATAAAAAAATTAAATCAAACATCACATTTCGGTTAATAGCTAGTATAGATATTTAAATACACAGAAATCGTCTGTAAAGTTACAAGAAACATCTATTCGCAAAAAAAAACATATAATTTCGATCCTCCAAGAGATAGTGAAAAATATGGTTTTATTAATGATCATAAAACTATTCTTCATCGTTGTTAAATACAGAAATGAAATTTTTAGGGCGCTTCGACAATATTTGTCATTTGTATAAATATATAAATTCAAAAGTACGATCTTAATTATAAAAATATTGTGAGGACCTGTAATCTTATTATAAAATTAGTGATGGGAAAAATCGAGACAAAAAATCAGGATCGATCTTTTCGGCAGGATTTGATCACGAATCTGTGCGTAATCAATGGTCGCGTTCAGGGAATTTTAGAGATGTAGCGCTACAGCGCAAAGCGCTTGATGTTCCCTGAACACGCTTTCGATGTTAAGGACGTTCATGAAAATATGGCCGTTTTGTTTACAGCTGCACGGCTTGAAAAGCGATCAAGCGGAAAAAAATATATGCTTTACCGCTTGATAAAGCGGTACAGCGCCACACATAAAGCGGTACCGTTCAGCGAAACCGCTTTAGTAAAGCGCTTAAGCGCTACAATTCCCTGAACGCGACCAATCTCTCCAACTCGATCGCCTAGCTGCTGCGATTAGGTATTTCCGTTTAGCATAAGTGTCAAATAACGCAGGGACAGTGCGAAACTTGTGCGGTGTTGTTTTTATAGCGGCAGTTTTTTTATTTATTTATTAATGAAAAAATACATTATCATAAATTTCTACAAATGGTATTTCATAATTACTGCATTTATTATCGACCAGAATACGATATAACAATTACTTGATCATTTTTTTAATGTAATAATTGCGAATGTTCTTTTTCCATAAATAGGCTTACGGAGAACTTTTATCAGGAACTATGTTTTTAGAAAAAAAATCCCTATTTTATAATTCATCCGACAATAGTACGTTAAATGTGAATGTTTATTATTTGTTAAGATATTTTCCTCAAAAATAAACAAAAAAGCTCAAAATGGGATTTTAATGAATACTGGAACCAATAATATAGCCTTCCTATTACATTAAAATCAGATATATTTATTCTATAAAAGGAAATATAAATATCTACTTTAAAATATAATAATAAAATCAGATAATTTAAGAAATTAACATTGAAAATCCTTTTTGTTTCGTTCATATATTCCTTGTATTTTAATATAAATATTTGTATTAACAGATATATACAGTAAAATAAATTAAATTAAAATGATATGAAAATAATTAATAAATCATTTCCACATTTAGCTCCATGACATTTTGACTTACGTTACGTAAGTACTTTAAAGAAATGCACATAAAAAACTACTACTTCTCGGGCAAATACTCCAGCAGACATTGAATTACACAATGTACACCTGCAACAATATTTTTTGATCCGAGAAAAATTCAACGCAAACAGCAAAATGGCTTTGCGGATAACTCCTAACGTTGAAGCAAGCTGTTTTTGCGTTTGGCACGGATCCTCGTCGAGCAATACTTCCAATTCAGCGTTTTCGAATATGTGTGCATTCCTTCACGCGAACGGTCGTCAACATCGAAATCACCGTCTTTGAAGCGACAAAACTAATCAGGGCACATTGTTTCACCTGGAGCATCTCGATGCGCTTCAACCGCCGTTTTCTTCGAATTAAAGAAGAAAAGCAATATTCTTCGCCAATAACGATTATTTGGCACAAAATCAGACAATTTCACATAACCAAATATGTTCAATAGAAAATATCCGGAATATCCAGATTTAGTCATTTTTTAAATTTAAGTTGGAACCTCGAAGCACGAGATTCACTTAAAACGTGTTTGTTGCATATAATATTGTTGGCCTACTACATTTTCCATAGCCTGTAAAGGTTTTTCATGTAATATATTTATGTAGTATTTTACATTTCCAAATAACAATTTCATTGGGAAAGAATAATCATTAAATTAGGTAAATATCTATAAATATATTATGTATTTGTATTTTTACTTGTATATTGTTATTTATTTAGTTTACAATAAAATTAAATTTATATTAAAAAAAATTCGTTTCTTTCAATCAAATCTTAGGAAAATAATCTGCTTAACTAGTAATCCTTGATGTTATGGTTAATTCAAATGAAAATCTTGTCACGCTGGGAAATAATGATATTACTTATTGAAAAAAACATAAAACATGTAATTGAAAATTTTACCATTAATGATAGGCTATTTAATTTCAATTGATTTATTCAATTCGAAGCTTCGGAATTTCTTCGCTCATTCAGGGACGATTACGATTATTTATTACCCAAAAAGTTTTAATTAACCATTTTTTTTGTATATATATATATATATATATATATATATATATATATAAGAGATATATTATTGGATTTTAAATAATTCTTATTGTAGTAATCTCCTTCTAGGAAGAGATGAGAAACTCTGGAAGCTTAGAATTAAATGACATTTTGTGTGGTTGAATTCGCTGTTTTCTAGTATAGTATTTCTGAAATGCACATAAAAAGCTTAGAATTTAAACACATAACTTCATATATACTTCAAGGTTTTTTACATCACATAGTTATAATTTCTTTATATGGATGTATAATTTACAAAATGTATACATTTTACGAGTTTTTAGTACGATTCGGCTATATACACATGTGACGTCATAAGCCAAAAGGCGCGTTTTCGTCGATAGGTCTCCCTTCTGTGCATACACTTGACCAGCTATGCTCTGTTTATAGGCTTTGGGAATCACAGTATGATAAAGTTTTTAATCATACTGTGATATTTAGGAATTACTAAAACAGAAGCTAAATACAAAAAATGGATAATATAATCAATAAAATAATTCGCAATTACCTAAACACCAGGCTAAGTTAATTATATTCAAGTTAACAAGCAAATTAATTTACAATCCAAAGGTTGTCGCATTTATTTTAATAATACTCCTGAACCAAGCATATAGAAATAAAAATAATTGTCCTCTGTGAAGAGAATAATTGATAAGAATAAAAAGAATATAAATAAATGCCGGAAAATTAAATTACGCTACATGTAATGGCAAACAAATCAGTTTATTTAAAATTCCTTGTTGGTATCAGAATAAGTCAAAATATATATCGTAAAACTAACCGATTTCTAAATTCTATAAGGCCCCTCAAATATTATCAACAACTTTTATTATTTCAAATGTAGAGTCGTATTGTTAGGTCTTAATAACACTAAATTTCTTATTTTAAATTAATTGAGAGATCAATCAGAATCTTTATTGGCATGTTTTGATGCTTTATTTTCTAAAATATTCCGGGCTAATATAAGTTTTACTTGTGAGGGATACTTGAACTCACCTAAAGGAAAGGATATCGCTGTCCATAAAAGATTAGTAATTGGTTTTTAAAATTGTAACTCATAAAAAGTATGTTAATTCCTGCACAACTGAATTAAGAAAATGGTAACTACTATGCCTATTTTTCTTGTTATCATGACAGTAGGAACGACATAATCTCTCTAACTCTCTCAAAACTCGCTCCGGAGGATTGATTTGCTTGAGGATGCCTAACTGGTGTAAATATATCGTAATATTTAATGCACTCATAGTAGCTTTCCAAGCTTCCGCGATAAACTGAGTACCACGATCGCGTAAAACCTATTTAATTTTCTCAGTATTAGGTAAATAATCAGTGATCAATTTATTCAAAATTGACTAAGTGGTCTTACTAAAAACTTCAAAATAAAAAAAAAGACAAATATAGGTTACACCACTATGAGAAACGAGCGGCGGTCCAAAAAGATCTAAAACTACTATGTCACTTATATTCTTAGCCACCTAAGGATCAATAGGAGGTTTTGTTAAAATCGAAATCTTTGCTTTCTGACAATTATCACACATTTTAAAAATAAGCTTAATATCTGCATGCACATTCTGTCACCACACATCTTTATTTAACGTCTGCCAAGTCTTATAGATTCCAAAATGACCTAAGGAGTGATAAGCTGTAACAAAGCATCATGAATTTAGGTACGCATACTGGGTATGGCTCTTCACCACTATGACGAAAAAATATATTGTACTCAGCTTCTTAGTATTAAGTTTTAATTTTAGATTAAAATTCGCTGTAAAATGTATTTTAGTTGTTAATACTTGAAAACATTTATTGCCCGGAGTAGATGTTTTATTTCAGGAACACATGGAAGAATATCGGAAATAATATTCTTAGGACCTAGAACGAATTCAACTTTAAACAAAAATTCTTGAAAAGTCAGCGGTGACATTTATTAATGTATAAAATTATCAGCAATTTTTGTAAATTGCCGACCTATTAAATATTTCCTCTTGAGTGCAAACATAATAGCTAGCAGGTTTAATAAATGTCTTCCTTTTATTATGAACGCACTATATAACAATGAATATTACATCTACTTTAATTATACATAAAAATCCACATATCTTGTGGGTGCAATAAAATTAATTTATTGCGAACAATTAGTTACGGTTGACACATATAAAAATATATAAATACAATAACAAATGTTGTTAACATTTATTAATGTCTCAATGAAACAAACAGTAATAATTGTTTAAAAGCAAGGTTAGTATTTACTCACAGATTTTAGTTTGATAACAACAAGTGTGGCCAGAAAAGATCTGAAGTAGAGTAGTTAATTGATTGATTTCTAAGGACAAAAAATATATTACTTATTAAATTTCATGGGCCAATTTAAGAAAATGTAAATTTAGCAACCATGGATCAAATGATAATCATTTGAATGTAGCAAGTATAATAAATAAGGCTAAAAGACCTATGGTCGATAGCCATTGTTACATATATGTATTATAAACAAATAATAATTATGTAAAATTACAAATTTTAAGAATACATTAAAAAATGCGTCATTTGAAAATATGTAGTTTTAAGATATTATTTATTTTCAGCATTGTTGGCTAAATATAAAAAATAAAACACGTTGTTGTTACTACATGTTTACTTCTATAGATCAATTCTACATATTTACATAGTATTTAAATTGTTAACCCCCACAAAAGGGATTCTAAGTAAAATAACCGTATTGGCTAAAGAGATTAGTAGCTGAAGATTGTTAATAAATGATAAGGTGACGAGACGAAAGACAAAATAGTGTATTAAGAACAAGGTTTTATTTATAGGTGCAAAAATCTGTATTTTGTGGAAAAATTAAAAATCGGGGAAAACATGAATATTTGCATTTCACGATTCTTTAATAGTCCTATAATACATATATACAATAGCGTCATCTCGGACGTGCCTAATGGCGAATAATAAACCCCATGCGCCGCGGGTTGTTGGTCTTTTCTGGCCTGGGCGGATTATCGCACGGTTAAGTGCAACAGATCTATTTTAAAAAATGCTTTCAAAGTAATTATAAAATTGTCGAAATTCCAAATTAATTTCTGACCTGTGCTATTAAAGCTTTACGAATGTGTAATTTATGTTAAATTCCATTGATTTAATTAAAAATAATTATAGACATTTTTAGTCGAATATGTAATATTTCAACAGGCTTGTGAGACGTTACGAAGAAGATTACAATATTATTTGTTTAAATTATTTATCCGAAATTAATCAACAAATCAAGTCACCTGTAGTAATCACACCTTTGACTACCATATATTAAGAATAATAAATAATTAATAATAACTCAGAATTTAGAGTTATGTAGTTTGAAAAGTTATTTACATTCCAAAGCAGTGATATAATTTACGTATGTAATTAATAAAAACTATTTTTTGCATCGCATTTGGTTGATTGAAATGTATTTGCTTTCTCTCATAAAAAATCTGGCATTAATTGTAAAATATCTTTTTCCGAAACTCATTTACACTAATTAACATTAAGTAGTCGATTTCGTTTGCTTCGTTCTCGTAATTTGATGATGAAATATGTAACTGGATGCAAATTAATTAAACAATAATCGTGTTAGGTCTATTTAAAAGTAGTATTTTTTAATTTATTGAGTTTATGTTATAGGACATATAGCTCAAAGCGCCACTTTTTGTCTAATTACAAGTGGTATCGTCATCAATTTGGGGTCTGCAAGGTAGACGACCGGCAATCGTTGTTTCGTACACTAAAGGAAGGCATTTGTCCTATTTATGAAAACAGGAAACTAAATTAATTTAATAAAATGTTCAACCGCCATTCGTCTAGCGTATTGATTACCGTTGACGGTCATATCGGTTTTTTGCACCTCATCAGACTGTTGTGTTCCAAATTCAATGTTTTGATGTAAGCGGTTGAAAGGATCTTTTGTTCTAATTAAATAACCTGATATGAATCATAATATTGGAAAGATAACGCAAGCGCCATCTATTGCCTAGCGATTCTCGGTCATTTAACTTGTAAACCCAAATTTTTGACGATGCCACTTGAAATTATTGCCTGTGTCTGTCCAGTTCGTGTAGTATTCAATCGTCATAATTGCTAACTTCTTTATCTTAGTTTTCCAAATTTGATAAGATGAATTGATGATTTATTAGTGAATGGTTGGCAAATTTTCAATTAATTATTAAATTAAATAATTGTTATTTCTTTCTCTACCATTTTATTTATAAACCAATTATACGTGTACATTTTTAATGTAGTAACATTTTAATTAGTTAATTAGTTTGAATGCAGTGAAAACTAAAAACTAAAATTTATTTTCTTCAGTAATCAACATTGCAATTTCATTTTGATTTTTCTGTCATTATTTCCCTATGTAATAAGATAAATATATCAGAAAAAAAAATTGACAGCCTTTTTCTAAAATAATCACAATTGAATTAAAATTTCCATAAAAACATATCAATATTCTTAAAAAAATAATTTAGATATTTTTTCGAAAGATACATAGACCATGGACTAAAATGGCTAGTGGAGTTTTGTAGATAATATTCTACGAATATGAAAGTTGGTATTTTTGTATTAAACTAATTTGTTTATAATATTATATTAGTCTATACGGACATATAGTGAGGTGATAAAGTGTGTGCTCTATTGTTTTCTTTTTCTTCTACAGAACTACTGGTAATAAAAATGTGAATCGTTCACATTGAGATAGTTATAATTATCTAAATCAGAATAGTTAAATGAAATTCATATATCTTTGTGGTAAAGCATATTAACAAAATTTATAATTTAAAAATAAAACGTTAATTATTATTTAAATAAATATTTTAATCTTCAGTAGTGAAGTTTATATAAATAATTATCTATATAAACATTTTTAAGTAGGAGAAAGGACAACTATTTTTATTTAAATAATTAAAGTCGAGAGTGGTGTACTCGATTCCAAAACTAATTTCATTAATTAAATTAAATTGATATTCCTTTTCAATTACATTTATATCTATGAATTGTAGAAATTTAAATCTACAACATTGAGGTGAAATTTAAATTAATTAAATATAAAGTGGAAAAGACACATCTCTGATGGGATTTGAACCCTAATGCTTTGATTGCCGGTCGAGTGCGCTACGAACTACACCACAGAGACCTGTGATATCAAATCTACATTCAGTGCTTCAAGTCCACTTATAAATTGAATATAAGTGGACATTATCTAATTGTTCCTGCTATGTGTTCTATATTGGTTTCAAATCTTATGAATTCTCTCCCTCATCTTGTGTTCCTCAGGGCTCTTGTCTAGGGCCACTACTTTTTAACATATTTATAAATAAGTTGTTACGCAGGTAAGCTTGCTCTGTCTTGGTATATGCGTATAATATTAAAATAAATTATAGCAATAGTATCCTCACTCTTCAAAACAACTAAAATATTATCGCTGATTGGTGTGACCGTATTTACCTTTACCTCAACATTAAGAAGTGCTGTGCAATGAGTTATTTCCGCACACATACGTCAGTGGACTCTCTATATCACATTTCCAGAAACCTGTTATCGGAATGTACAACTTTTACTGATTTATGAATTATGTTTGACCACCAATTTACTTTTAAACACCACATTGAGTTAACTTGTGCAAATGTATGTAAGGCATTAGGTTTTATAATCCGCGTTATTCGTAACTTTCGCAATTTAGATGTCCTGAATTCTCTTTACTCTGCGTTTGTCTTAAGTAAGTTGGAACAATATTTTAATATGATTTCCCATCTATGCCAGTCATTCGTTTATACTCGGGCCACATTCACCGTCGATTTTTTTAAATTTCATTCATTTATAGCTGACCTGGTATATCCCATATTGCGGTGCTGGCAATATGAACTTAAGCAACGTAACGGCATGGATTCTCCTGTACTGTGCTGTTAGAGAATTATGAAGAAGTTATTCGATGGAAGAATAGACTTTCCGGAAATCCTAGCTTGTGTCATTTAACGTGTCGGCAAAACACACAAAATTTGCCACCACATTTAGATTACGACCTCCAACTCAAATGTCCTGCAACAATCAAAAGTTAATGTACTGTGTTAAGAAGAGTCAATAATTATATATTTTTACCGTTATTCCAAAAATAACTTTTTTCTTTATTCATTCTAACTTATTTTGTATTAAAAAAATGTTTTCTTTTAATATCTTGTACTGTTCTTTCATTGGGGTTTCCAGTTGAAAATTAAAGATTATCTTTACTAAATGTGAGTTTCCTGAAGATTTGAAAGATACATGAAAACACTTTGTACACTTTTCTTCACTTATTTTATTTATTTATTAACAGATCACCATGTGATTATTATGAATGTTTTACCAAGAATAATGCTTATATTATTATATGAGATATAAGATAAATGCAAAACCCGTCACTCGTTCTAATCAATTTCAATTCCATATAATTGCATTAAAAAAAAAACGAATTAAAGCAATTATGTCAATTTAACATCTACACCATTAAATCATTACATGGATTCACAATCAATCAAAGTTTTTTTAAAAAAACTCCAACGATAATATTCTTTCTTACAAATGGCAGTAATTTATGTTTGCAGCGAAGATGGCATTTTCCAGGAACACAGCCTCCGGTAATAATTTACTCAAACCAGCAGAGAACATTTACGCAACCGACCTGGATTCATTTAGATCCTCGCGAACGCATAAAGAGCATAAATGGAATTTAATTGCTTTTATTTTTCCATCGTTAATATATTGCAAATTTAGAAATCAATTCGATAAGATTTATAGAACTTAAAGAATTTAAACGTACTGAATTTCGTAAGTTGTTGTTTGTATGACAAAAAAGCGTGGAAACGGTTCTTTAAAAAAATATGTAAATTTACTATTTACTATGCGAAATGTAAAAAAAAGATATTTCTAGTTCATGGATATGCATTATGTTAAATGGTTGAAGTTTTAGTGGGAAGAATACTTTCAAATCGTGTTTTTTTTTATAAACAGAAGTGGAAATATATTCATGGAATTTGGTAATAGTACATTTATTTAATTGTTTACATATAGAAAAAGACAGTTTATTGAAAAATTATAAAGATGCAAAACGTGCCTGTTAAAATATAAATAAATAAAAATTTGACGCGCTACTCCATTCGTACCCGTGACCCGCTGACCTAATGCAACTCACATTACTAGACACCCATTACATAAACCTCTCTTATTAAAGATCTTTTACAAGATATCTAATGAAGTATTAATTACTTATCGATTATAAATAAATTATGTAAACTATTGTTATTTATAATCTTAAATTAAATTTTATTCAAAATAATCCATATATATGTATAGCGTAACCATTATACTGTAAAGTTCATGTTTAAGAGCATGGACGAAATTGTACACTCGGTTTTCTTACCCTTACTTCCATGTCTAACCCGCACACCCCTTAGAAGAGTAAATGCCATGTGATATATTAGATTTCTTAAAGCGAAATAAGGAGAAATAATCATAATATCCACTGAATCAAGTTTCCTCATGATAGAGCATTAAAAGTTAGACAAGTTCTCCGCACTTTCCAAAATTTATATCGCATTTCAGTCGTTAATTAGACATATTAGAAAATAAAGTAATAGAAAGTTTATACTTAAGATCAAAGTAAAATGAGCCTGAAAGAATTTTTTTCATGTTTACGTTTATTTTATGACTTGTTGTTCCATATTTATTTAATATTAAATAAATAATAAATGTAATCCTTATAGGTCCTTCTTATAATTATTCGAAATACAATAGTGACAAAATTGTTTTCAACATACGAAATATTTACCACAAAATGAGTTTGAAATATATGCATGTTTCTTTAAAATTCCCCGATTTCCACATTTCTATCCCTATTAAATAAGCTGCAATGATATATTTTTACAAGTGAAATGCACGTGAGTTTTTTTAGGACTGAGTTGTTATTACAGCTTGCAAATTTGTCTTCGATCGTTTTCGAATATGCGAAACTACAAATATTCAGATATTCGACTAATCCGATGATTACTAGAAAACGTATAGAAATGTTATCGGTATTTTTTATTATTATTATTATTATTAAAATTGGAAATATTTGAAAATTAAATTAATACATTTAATGTAAATTAATAATTTAGTTGATTCTAATCATTTTTTTAATCAAGGATTTGAATATATTTGTGATTATTTGATGTAGTTAAGTGTTCAATATATTATAGAAAAGTTATAGAAGTAAAAATAAGTTATCAACAAAAAAAAGTATATTAACATAATGTAAAATGTTTTCGAAATAAATTACTCTAAGAAGTTTGTCTAATAATATTGTTTCACCTTATATTTATGATTATTCAAAAAATAGTACATCATAAGACAAACTGATTATATGTACAGTTATAATAAATGAAGATTTATTACAAAAATATTTTATTCGAATATTCAAATTTTTATTTTTGACTATTGAGCCCCCCCCCCGCCACCTGAATAAGGCGAACAGCTTATATGACGCACCCACTTTGCAGAACTAGCGATGTCTTCTTGTTACATTTTCAACTGGGTCTCTCACTAGTTTGGGTTCCCATGGGACGTCTTATCCTTGACAGCGCTAGACATTCATGAAGGATGTATTCTACTGTCTCCTCTACTTCATTTCACTCTCCGTATAGGAAGGATGTATACCTAGTCTTGAGAGGTGTCTTCGGAAGCCGTAATGACCAGTAAAGTACCCTTTTAATATTCTTGCGTGCGCTCTTGAATGTCTCAGGAGCTTCTCTGCCTGTTTACAGTATGATTTGGGTTTCATAGGATCGATAAATTGGTAAATTTCTCCATTTTTCCTCATGTTTCTTTAGGGTACATACTCGCATTAGTTTTGCTAAGCCTCTGGATGTGAGTGCTATATGCATTTTGTTCACAGTCGTTAATTTTGAAGCTTCAGTAGCTAATGTATCAGCACATCAGTGCTATCGAGTTATTTTCCGCAGCCTTATTTAGCCTTTCCATGCACTTTCGTATAAATGTTAAGGTTATTTATTTATAAATGCATAGATTTTTGTCTGCGTTGCAGTCGCATGTGTATCCACAAGTACCAAGCGAATGATGGTCAGTGCCTCTGAAAACACACCAGCTTCACAGCCCGAGGATGTCTTTGACCCATCAGTGTTGGATTAGTGTGAAATGAGCTTTTGTTCAGATTTACTAAGCACTTCGTTTTAAAGTTATATATGGGTATGGTCTGGTCTAACTTGACCACCATCTTAGGGCCCCACGTCAGGATTCTCATGTGTCCTTCCGCTAGGTTCAGTCTTGACCATGTGTTCCTAGCTCGGAATCTTTCTGCTATTATTTTTTTAATGTGTTGATCGTCGGCGTTGTTCCTAATGTGCACACGAATATGGGTTAAGTTTGGCCGCTGCCGTCCTTCTGTTTACACTGGGCCACCACACTATTGCTCCGTACTCCAGCACTGGTCTTATTATGCCAGTATAAATCCATAGAGCAATTTTGGGAGATAGACGCCAGGTTGTGCCTTTGACTCTCTTGCATTAACAAAAGGCTCTGCTTGCAATTAAGTTTTTTGCTCTATGTGTCTAGCTAAGTTCATATTTAAGTCCATAAAGTATTTGACCTCTTTAGCCAGGGTCAGTCTTGTATTGAATAACTTAGGTAGACTACTTTTGTTTTAGTGGGGTTAAGTGTGAGTGCTTTCATGTTGCATCAATCCCCCACTACATTAAGTGTTTCGTGCATCTTATTACTTGGAAAGTTTCCTTATTTCCCATTGAGTAAGATGGCCATGTCATCTGCGCAGAATCCTTGATTATTTAGAAGAATATCCGTTTGTCCAGCAGTGTGCTCACTAAATATCGATATTCTGTTTCTTTTCCTGCTGTGTGTGTAGACTTTTGAGTGTATAGTCTTTAATGTGGCGATCACGTAATTTTTCCATCATTTTAAATAGAAACGATGAGAGGCTTATGACTTAGCATCCATGTATTTTTTGCAGGGTTTGGGGATGAATGTAACCCTCCTTTTTCTCCATGATGTTGGGATGCATTCATGCAGGATATATGCCGTCTGGAACCAGAGATTTGTACGATTAAAATAAGTGTAAAGCAAATTCTATAATTTTTTCGCCTTCACTGCCGTGGCCTGTTGTTCGCTAGCCATTTTTCTTTGATTAAAGTCTGTTGGCATATTATTAACCAGGATACTACTATCCGGAAAGTGTGTTTTCAGCATTATCTCGAAAGTATCCGTCTCACATGTGCTGTATTTGGCGACCTCTCTTCTTATTCCACTCAAGTATTGATTTTTTCCAGATAAAAAGTTTCATGTAGCTTTGATACGGTCATTCGTGCGGTATATGGTCGAGCGTTGTCGTGCAGGGGAATTGGAGTCATTCGATTAACAATTTTGCTGTTTAATCGCAAGATTTCTCATCATTTAGTCTAATTGATAACAACAGACCTCCGCCGTGATCGACTGGTCAGGTTCCATAAAGCTGTGGTGGATGTCATCTGAGCCGGATCATTGTTCAACCAATGCGACGAACGCTTACAAGTATCGTTCATTCATTTTTCATCACACGTAACGATTTAATTGAGAAATAGTTCGGCTTTGTTGCGAGAAAGACATGCATCGACTCGTCGTTCATTCTGTGCATCAGTCAATTCATGCGGTATCCACTTGATCAGCTTTTTCACTTCACCGATTTCTGTCAAATGCGTCAAGATTGTTTGCTTTTTTAAGTTTTTTATTAATGATAATTCACGTGCATTTTTGCTGGAATTCGTTTTCTGTGTGTCTTTCGGGACGTCCATTCATTAGACAGATTGGATATTAAATTTATTACATTATAAATCTCCCGAACGAAATTTCTTTAACCAACGGACTACAGTCAAGTTTGTAGCCACTTGTATGCCTAATACCGGAAAAGATGTACCTTTTACACGAAAAACAAATTACGCCAAATGAAGATTATGTGTAATTGAAATAAATAACAATAATTTTGCTCCATTTCATACTTGACAACCTAGTAATAAGGACTCCTATCTTTTGTTCCTTTGTTAGTGCTTCCCCAAACCACATGATGTGCATTAATATCGCATCCTATTATCAATTCTATTTTGCCTACTTCACAGTACGTCACTAACTCTGACATCTCATGAGTAGGTGTTACCAGTCCATCGGTGCGGAGCCCCGCTTTCATCGGTAAGGCCAATTGCAACCAGATCAGTTCACTAATTGGCCACGCATTCCCTCAGAATGTCACGCACCTTAAAATTTACGAATTTAATTGAGATTTACTGCTATCGGTCCAAACGTTTATTCTACCCGCGACATATGATCACGACAGCAGAGTAGGGATCATGGCGTAACAAAGGTACACATGTCTATAGACTACATATTACCTGGGTATCGTGTGCACCCCCTGGCCACGATACGACAGCAGGGTTTCGGGGGAGTTGATCCACTACGCAGGATTTCACTTTTGGAGGGCCATCACTAACCACAACATGTTAAGTGTCGTAGTGTTTTAAATATCCGCCACCTTGGTCGCGCTTAGTAGCCACAAGTGATATTGTGATTTCATAATGCATTTTATTATTTTTTTAAAGCATATCATAATTAATTTCGAGGGCAATAAAGCAAGTGTAATTAATATACAAGGTGAGTCACCGAAGTGCTCGTCTTCGATATCTCCCTTGTCGTTAGAAATTCAGCATGCATTTATTAATAAAAGTTGATGACTACTTAAAGCGCATAATGTAAAATTATTTTCATACATACAGGGTGTCTCATTATCCCAGAATTCATATAACCTTGTTATTTTAAATTGTACACCCTATGTATTATTTTTCATTTTATATTTTATTTTATTTTATTGATCTTTAGATCAATATAATATTATTATATTTCACTAGGCGTTACTGCAGAAAAAAATATTTTCTAAAAATGTTGTCAGTTGCATTTACTTTTTTATGTTTTGAGATAGCAAAATCAAATATTTATACATACTAAGATAATAAGATTCTATTCAATAATAACTTTAAATATAAAATATTTTAATTCAGGCTGTTCGAAATATAATTTTAAATATTTAACTTTTCAAACTGACGTAATTTAATTTTTTCAAATGGCACCATATACTTTTTCTATTTTTGATCATAAAATAATACAAATATTTCATTAAGCATTCCATATGCCTATCTTTTGCACTTACAATATTTCCCATTTTATAGTATTTATATGACATTTTAACAATGAATTGAATAGTTAGACATGAAAAACAATAGAAATGACAGTAATCGAGCATCAAAAATTAAGGAAATAAAGAACGAATTCCAAGTAAATACTATTTTCTATTTAAATTAGCATTGTGGAAAATCTATATGTGAGTACGAAATAATGGTTGATCTTATAAATGAGCTAAAATCTTCAGAAATGTTACTTCTCATAATAATATAAAAAAATTACTGTTTGTTTCTATACCGTCAATTCTGTTTCTATGGCCAACCATTTAATTAAATCTCACAATGTCCTAAACCCGATATAAAACATGAAATATTTTGAAAACTATGAAAGATAAGTATATAGCATGCTGTATAAAAAATATTCTTCCTTTTATGACAAGTTAAGAAAAAAATTGAAATGTGTAGGGTCATAAAAAAAATACACCAGTTTTAAAAGTCATATATTGAAACTTAAAAATAAACTTATATTTGTTTTCACTTCACTTAAAACGGAACCAGAATTTGAAACAAACAACAAAATGAATAAATGAAAAAAAAAACAGAAAACATGATTTTGACAGATACGGAATTAAAAGAACAGCAAAATACGTTAGAAAGAGATAGATGCACGTCAAACTTGACTCGAAAGGAAAGATGTATGCTGAAAACATTAAATTAGTTCCCCTTTTGCAACCCGCACTTCACCTCCGCGGCGATTAAATACTAAAATAAAGGAAGGATTTTTTATTTCAGATTAAATGTTTATATTATAGAATAGGACACGGAGCCAATAAGCAGAATAATCCTATTAAAAAACGAGACGTATGGAAATGAGGGAAGAATTACAGATAGAAATGGATGGATAAGAAAAAAAAAATGGTTAAGATATCATCGCGCTTGTCTTAAAATTTTGGTAAGAGCAATAAATGAAAAAAAAAAGAGTTTGATTTATTTGCATTGTTTTTTTTTTTAATTTCTTCACGTCGTATTAAATAAATATGCAAAAATGCAAATTTTAGGCAAATTTGAGTTATGAATTTAAAAAAAAATCGATATCTAAAAAATGTTTGCTAATAGTGGAAACAAAAAAGATATATTTTTTATACCTAATTTGGATCTTGCTGATTTCATTTTTTTTTATTTCTTCAGAGAAAAACTCTTTCTATTTTTTTTTTCTGGATGCGCTGGGCCACAAAATCCGTTGCTAACTTCTCATCGTTCCGTCTGCTGAGAAGCAAAAGAAACAATATTATTAGTTTAAATTGTTAAATTTAAATTAATTTCCTTGTTTTTTTTTAAATTAACCAAAGAATGATAAACAAACCGCTTTAGATACATTAGTGATGGTTTACAAAACTAAACCATTTACCACTGCAGATATGGAACCGAAAATTAAACGCGAAATAGCCGATATAAAGCCAGATTTTTTTTATTTCACTTCATTGAATTTGTATGAAAACCCTAATTAAATCACTTTTAATAATTATCTTATTTTAATTATTATGAAAATATTACATAATTTCCATACAAAACACGTATTATTATAAAACCAATCTACAAAACCACCTATTTCTTACTCAAAACAAAAATCCCATTCATAATTATCATTTCCCAATAGCTCCGTAGTAATTGAAATCTCACGCGAATAAAACGAATCCAGAATGCCGCATTCGGAATAATAGAACCGTGTCCGTTTTTAAATTGTATTAATTGCCTTTTTTGTGGGAATGGATCCAAAGCAAAAGTAGCCTTACGATTTTTTTAAATGTTTGACGTTTCCGTTCTCTGAATGCAGGCGAGCGTAAACTAGCCTTCGGATAAAGAATCGAAGAGAGCAAAAATATTACATCGATTGTGTTTTTTCTGAAAAGCAGGAAGGTGGGATTTTTGTATTTATTTATGATTAGAAGGAGGAAGTTATATTTTTTTGTTGATTTCAGTTTATTTATTGCTCATATAAATTTGGGTTATTTATGATGGATGTGAATTAGTGTTGGTGTGAGTTTTCTAATTAATACGATCCATAAATTTAAGTTTAAATTACAATGAATTAAAATTGTATGTAATCGTTATATTATAGAAATTCAGCCAATAATAAAATGTAGGATAATGTAGTATCCATCATAATACTTTCCCTATTAATTTCATATCCGGATGCTATTTTCAAAATTGCGAAAACTTTCGAATTTTAAATTTGAACGTAGATTGCGAGAATTATCGTTCGATTCTTATTTTAGAAACATACATTATTATCGAAAAAGTTTTTTTATAATTTTTATATTAACGATTTATATGAAATATATTTTCATTTGAAATGCTTATTTATTTTTTTTTTCTTTATCCGTGTAATTAATGGAACATTTATATACAAGGTGGCCAAAAAAGGTTTGATAATCTTCATGTAAAGTGGTTCATTGATTAATTTCATGTAGAAAATTTAAAAAAAAAAATGTACGGGTCTTCATTAACACTCACGAGACCATTGATATAATAAATTTGTGTCTAGAAATCAGTATTTTTTTTTTCAATATTTTGATTAAAATTAGTTCTATTCTAACATCCAGCTAAACATTGCAAATGTTTATTTAATGATAAGTCTATTATTAACAGCAATAATTGAACATAAAATGTTAAAAACAAATTCTAGTCACATATTTAGGATATTAATGGCTTCATAAAACTTATTGAATAATTACCCAATAGTTTGTTTGTATTTTATTTAATTAAATTTCTTATTTTTAAATTTAAATTTTTATTTTAAAAACTTTTTTTAGTTTTTTTTTCTATTTAAAATTGATTAACGAACCACTTTAACTGAAGATTATCACAACTTTTCTGGCCACCCTGTATAATTTATTTATATTATATATACTTATATTAAATAACACTATTTAGTCTTTTAAAGTCTATTGTAATATCGCTACAATTGTTTCACCACACTGTGGCTTCTTCAGGCGAAGAAATGATGAAGCCACAGTGTGGTGAAAGAATTGTAGCGATATTACAATGACTTTGAAATACTAAATAGTGTTATTTAATATAAGTAATTATGAACTTTCAACAATTATCAGCCTCATTAATCAATTATATTATATATATAAAACGTTCAAAATCTATTACAGAATACCTATTTGTTGAAGCGAATAAATAAATAAATAGCCCGACAATCGATGATATCTAAATGTAAGGTTACTATGCAATTATTTTTGGAATACTGACATTGCTAGTATTCAATAAACTGCAACAACACAGTCTCTAGGTTCTGATGTTTAAGTGTTCTCTGTGATAATTATATTAATTTATGGTGGTTTCAGTTGTTTAAAAATAATGAAAATAGTAACATGAACTCCTTCGGTATTGATCTACGTGATGAGCAAATGTAGTGATAATGTGATAACGCATTATTGCAATATTTTGATTCATTCATTGGAATTTTTCCTCATATCAAAGTCATAAGATATGTTTAGCTTTATCTCATGTGATTGACATTGTGCTATATCGTTGATTTTTTTATTATTTATTTCGATTCATTGACTCGATTAATTCATATCCAATATCCACGGTATTCCCTGTGTGTTATAAAGTCCTCATAAAAGGCCCTATGAGGTGAAACGTGAGTCCCTATCTTCCTTATGTGATACTTTTTCTTTAATTGTGTATTATCGGCTTATACTGCAATTGCTGATACTGCAATGGCTGATATTAGTAATACAGAACAGTTAAATAAGTTAACATCTCGCATTGACAACTTAAAATCAGAGGTATTAAGCGAATTAACGGATCATATTAATTCCGTAATTTCCAATCTAATCGAACCCCTGAAGCAAGAAAATATTTCTTTGCGCAACGAAATTGTTACATTGAGAAAGGCTAATGAGGAGATCTACAAAACGATTCAATACTTTGACAAGAAACTCAGATTAAATAATACAATAATTACTGGGTATACCTGAAGCCCAAAATAAAAAGCTTAGTTATGTGGTCTCTAACTTGTTTAAAGATAAACTTAAACTAGAGCCTGCATCATGCGACATAAATGACGTCTATCGTCAATGTAATAACAATTATTTGAAACATGCAGCAATGAAGAATGCTAAAAATCTCAGAGGAACTGGCATATTTATTAATAAGGATTTATCAACTGAAGATCGTGAAATTCAGAAATCATTAAGGATGTTTAAGAATTGTGCTTTGAAAACTGGTGTTCCATCGTTCATCATTGGCAAACAATCTGAAAGTAGGGGAGAAACGGTATAGTTTTCAATATTTAACCGCACATCCAGATTTTTTGCCCGGGAATTCAGCCAACGATACCAACACACCATCAAATACAATAGTAAATGCATCTACTCAACCATCAGCCTACAATTTTTAACTCAGAACCGCCCCAGGTGCTCAGTCAGCAGTCATCGTCTCGTTATACTACCAGAGGTCATATCTCAAGGAATGCTAATAAAGATTCGTTTCGAAAGTAATTTAATATTGCTAAATATATACTATTAAAATGCTCGTGGTTTAAATACCAAATGTAGATCAGTATATTGTCTTTCTATTATAGAATAGTTACTGACCGCAATATGGTCACTAACTATTCTATAATAGCTTTTACAGAAACCTGTCTCTCTAGCAACATAAATATTGGTGAATTATTTGTTAATAATTATATAGTTTACCGCAATTATCAGGATCGTGAGGTGTCTAATAAAAAACTGGAAAAGGTGTCCCACTAGCTGTGCACTCATCACTTAATTCATCTATAGTTTCTCTCGATAGCGCCACTTTGTCTAGAAATCGTATTGACTTACTTATTATAAAGATCGTCTTTAATCGAATTGATTGTTATATAATAAATGTCTATTTTAGTACTTCAATTATTCTAGAACAATTAATTCAATTTACAAATGTACTGGATAGTTTGCCTTTTCTTCTTAATAACAATATAATCATACTTGGTGATTAATCTTAACAAGTTTCGCACTAATCCTGTCATTAATCATTTTTGCAATCATTCACATAATTGCGTCGACTTTTTAGGCTTACGACAACAAAATATAATTGTAAATAAGTATAACAAAATGAAATCCGCGTGTTCCTTGTTTTACGATAAATTCTATGCATCATTTCTAGAAAGTGTCTCTTACTCACGGCCTTCTGTGAATAATATTAACTATCCTACTTGATTTTCTAAACAGCTTAAACCTATCTTAAAATGAGAGAATATGTTTTTTAAATTAAAAAAGACAAATTTCCTCTTTCGATGTAAAAAAATACTTAGATTCATGTTTGTATTTTTTAATAATTAACAATAGAAGTTATTAAGTATGTGGTGTTTTTGGGTCTGTTGTTCTCGATAATGCAGCTGAGTGACTAAACTCAAGAAATTTTCCCATCTAGTCCTTGGATTTATTGTAAGCCGAAAGTGCAGCTAAACGAAACTAAAAAAATGAATTAATTAACTTGAAACGAACAAAGTAAAATATGATATCATTGCATGTATTAATATTGAGATAGATATACAGTGGCGGATAAAATATTGGCATAATTTTGTCTTTATATCTTTGAGACCTATTATCTCCCAACCAATGTGACCAATATTAAATCATAATACATAGTTTGAAAGCCCATTTTGTGCGCTACAAAATGATCTTTGTTCCATCTCACAAAATCATTTTCTCAGAAGTTAGCCTTCATTGAAGAAAAGGAGCTCAATTTTTCATCGGACAATATATTGGCATAAATATTCGAATTACATTTAAACCTATATAACTTTTGTTTGAGCCCCTTGTTATAAGCAGTTGTTGTGTGTTTGTTTTTAACCTCAATATGGCTCCTCCACGTGTTGATTCGAAGATTGAAAGCCTTATCGTAATTCTGCGCGATGAAGAGGGAATGACAATGACGGCCATCGAAGAACACCTGAAGATGAATCCTGGAAGCGTTTCCAAGGTCTACCGTCGTTCTAAGAAACCGAAAGAGCTTCAAAAGCAGGACGTCCTCCAAAAACTAGCGAAAGGTAATATTTTATGATGTTTTAGCTTCTGTCATTGCTGAACATACATAACTAATTTGAAAAATGTCTGTGTTTGTAGAACCAATCGTCGCATAGTTCGTAAATCGATTGAAAATCCGCGGTTGTCTGCACCGCAAATCAAAGCTGAGCTAAATATCCATGATGTCAGTGCTCGTACTGTACAGCGTCGTCTGAATCAACGCGGATTGTACGGACGTCGGCCAGCGAAGAAACCATGGATTTCGAAGAAGAACGTTGCTGCTCGACTCAAGTTCGCGAAGGACCACCTTAACTGGACAGTTAATGATTGGAAAAAGGTCCTCTGCTCCGATGAATCAAAGTTTAATCTTTGCAACAGTGATGGCAAAAGTTATGTGCGTCGACCAAAAAATCAGAGATACAACCCTAAGTACACGACGTCCACGGTTAAGTTCGGTGCCGGCAATATTATGGTCTGGTCTTGCTTTTCATGGTACAGCGTTGGTCCTTTGCATCGGGTGATCGATAAAATGAACCAAATTCAGTACACTGTATATATATCCAGCAAGAAATGCTCAACTGCAACTGTAATTTTTAGATAAAATTCTCATTCAGATTTTACTTATCATCACTGCATGTACGTAGACAATTAACGATTTTTAAAAAATGTCAACTTTGACAATTGCGCAGCAACCAATGAAAATTATTATCCCCACCAATCCATCAAAAAACTGAAACATTCCGTTTTGAGTTATAATTTAGTTTTAAAAATAATGTAACTCACTTTTGCAATGAATCAGACTAAATAGAATGAGGCAAGAGCTCTTAAAATAGCGCCTACCATTTTATATTCCATCTATCAAAAATGTTCAAAATCTATGTTGACCTTTATTGACGTAATAAAAGCAATGAGAATTCCCCTTACTTCACTTGTTTATTTGAGCACTTGATATATATTTTGACATTATATTTGTAATGAAGTAAGGAATTCTTATCGCTATTATTATAAATCTTCACATAACTCGCAAATACATACATGATATCTTAATAATGAAAAATCATAAAAAAGTTGAAGGGTGCGTTTGTTGAAATACAAAAGTGTTATGTCCCAATAAAAAACATTATTTAAAAAGAAAGGGACCGAAAATGGACCTCAATTTTCCATTCCCGGTCCTTTTTTCTTTTGTTTTAATATACAGGGTGGTCCATTTAAAAAGTGAGTTTTCAGGAAAAATTTCGAAAACAATAAATTTTACACAGAACTGACATATGCAAAAAATAATCCTATAGAAGGGGCCATAATGACGTAATATTTGCTTTATCCTAGATGCTGTTGTCGCTAAATCGAGATCAACTCATTTTTTTATGAAAACCCCTATATTTTACTAGTTAAAAATTAAGAAGAATTTACTTACTTTACTTTTTCATCAGCAATAGATGGCGCTATTATCGTGAAAAATTATGTTGCATTTGGACGTATTAGTTTGTGTGGTTTTTGTGCTCGTTACATTTAATCGCAATTTTTGTGAAAGATTTCTCATATCATTGTTTACATTCTGTAAACAAAAAAAAACATTGCGTAAATTTAAAGTATATTTTATTTCTGATTTTAATTAAGGGAACATCGACCGGCTTGCAAAAGATTAAAATAAATAGTACAATTTGAAATTAAACTAGTAACTGGAATTTCACTTCAGCTCGATGTCCGAGTTGGAGGCTACTTAGTAGAAAGCTGAAATGAAAAGGCTGGTTAAAAGTAACTTGTGTCTAAGTGTATGTTGGCGCTCACTTGTGTTTTTCTTAAAATCATCTCTTGAGCAGGTGCCCAAAATGATGGCCATTCACTTCTAGACATTTCACGATCCTTGTTTCAAATGCACTCTGAACTTCTCGAAAAGTCTCTCTCTTGATGTTGGCAAAAGCATTGCGAATACGCTGCTTTATGTCATCTGGTGTCATCTGAATTTCGGCATAGAATTTGTCCTTCAACATGCCCCACAGGAAAAAGTGCCGCCAAGGCACCGATCCTCTACGACCAATCCATTTGTTCGGAAATCGGAGATTCAAAATATCCCGGTCTAGAATGTGATACGATATTCCTAGTCGGGTCTGCAGAGGGACGTCTTCAAATAAAGCAGGCAGACGAGTGGTCAGAATGATTTCCTAGAATACCGCACCAAACCTTGACGCTCCACGGTCGTTGTTTGTCAAATGCAATGTGGATTCTACTCAGTCCAATAATGCATGTTATGCCGGTGTATTTGGTCACGACTCGTGAAACTTGCTTGAATTTCACAAGTAAATACGAAGAATATTTTTTTATCTATGTCTCGGCAGGCGCGATTGGAAAAAAATCATAACTTCTCTCTTATTTCATTATAAGAGCCACTGCGTGACGTTTAGATTTTCCTCCCTCATTGAAAATCTGAAAATCTGTTTTGTTATTCCTGTTCATCATTTATATTTATTGAACTGAATAAAAATATTTTCGTTGAAATAGAGCAATTAATGAATGTTCATGTGTGTTAATATTGTTTGAATGAATTAAGGGAAAATTAGTTAAAATTTATTATTTTTTGTGATATATTAAGATGATATTTTAATTAATATTTTGAATAAAAGGGGGTGGATGAGGTTGGAGGAATGTTTTTGAAATTTCACATGCGTAATTATTTCATTAATCATCCTTGTTGTTTTCAAAATATTATATATTTTATATTATTTATAAGACGTTTAAACATGAAATAAATAGTTGCACATAACAAACAGTAGCAATAATATTAAGGAAGATAATAACAAATATTTGCTATTTAAATTAGCGTTATGGAAAATCTGTATTTGAATATAAAATAATGGCTATTCTTCTAATTGAGAGCAAAATTCATCAGACTTTTTTATTGTCGTAATAATATAAAGCATTATTGTTTTTTACTGTCATTTCCATTGTTTCCATGGCCAACTATTTCATTCTTAAAATTACCTGAACACGTATATAATTCTCCAAACGTAAAGATTTTCAAATAAAACTTGTATATTACCAATCTTTGATATAGCATGAGCACCTGCGCTATTTTTTATCAATTGTGTAAATTGTTTTAATATCTTCAAATTATATTTTATTATTGTTTAATAAAAAAGTATCCATTTAAAAAAATGTTTCTGATACTTTTCATTAAATGGGGAACACCGTATAAATAATAAATAACTTCTTCATTTAGTGAGCAATTAGTGGTGTAATTCCCATCTTTTTTAAGAGTAAATTTATATAGAAAGCATGAGTTTGTTGTGTTGTCCATTATAAATATGTGATGGTTAGGACCCTACCTGTCTCTGACAGAAATTCTTGTTGTGTTTTGTAGTAACCTTAAAAAAAAACACAGATCCGTTGCTTACGCGAATGTCCTCTTTTATGTTGTGGCTTTCCTAAACCAGGTAAAAAAAAGAATAAAAAAAGGTAAAATAATTAAAACACCAAAAAGATGATATCAAGGTGGTGATTTATTGCCTTATTATTACACAATAAACACTTGATATCAAATATATTTTGGGGAAGACGCGAATCCGCTCTTCTACATATTGGGATGATAAAAAAAACCCTTAAAAAAACTCATCCCGAGCTGCTACTCACACTTGACCTACAACAATTCACTCAAATTGTCTGTAAGCCAAGCCTGGGTAGAATTTACAATAAATTGATACAATAAGTAAAAAAAAAAAGAATAATTACAAAAATAATTAAGTACAATACTTGCGCTGTCGATATCCACCGAAATTCCGCATCGTCGCGAAAGAAATCCCACCTGTGCGTCGTACTCGCGCTTCTCTCCGAAACCGATCTTCCCCTTGTTGTCGCGGATTCCCGGACCTGATGATTATTCTCGCGAAACCCCGAAACTAACGACCGACCGTCACAGCGTCTGGATCTGAACTCCCCTTCCCGGTACTACCCGCACGTCTTTTATTCCCGAATCGAACAAAGAAAACCGAAATTTTAGTGCGATCGTCACGTACGCATTTTTTTTCGAGATTCCTTCTTATCGCCCGTAGACTAAACATCTGCGATCCCCCTCGATTTCACGAGCGTACCCATTTAGGGCCCGGCGTCACGCTGGCGGCGCGTCCCTACAGCACGGACCACCCAACTGAATACAAAAAAAAACAAAACGAGACAACACCGCAAATTAAAATTATACGTTCATACCAGGTATGACCCATTACAAATATAAACTAACAAAACAGAAAATTAATAAATCCATCAACAGATTATTTTATTATTTACTAAATTCAGAAAATATTCCAATGAAAGTGAAAGAAGAAACTGGAAACATCACTCTAGAATGTTTTACAGAATGACGCATTCGCGGACACGAGTATGCTCGGGGGGTATTTTTCAACTTTCAATATTAACGAAACTAAGTACACCGTCATATTTTCCATACTTAGGAACCAAGAAATACAAAATCTCAATACAATAACATTAATAGTTATTGAATAATTAATTCATAAACATGGGCAAATTTTAGAAGTTAAATTCGAACGAAAATCGATACATTAATAAAAAATCATATCTTTGTAACCGCCTGAATAATATGTTTGCATTTTTTCTGTTTAAACTGAAACATGTGCGCTTCAAATTATGAAAATTATATAATCTTAAATCGCGCCGGATCGTCAACTTATTTACATCTTATAAATAAGTTGACGATCCGGAGAAAAATCACGTGATACGGATGTTTTCAATGAGGTACAAAGCACACGCAGCAGATGCATTGCATCTAGCTTCATTATACACAAAATATGTATTCCGTCAAATAAAAAAAATAACATATTACTAAAGCAAATTTTAGTAATAAAACGCGAACGCAAGCTCGAATACGCGAACGTCCGATATAACATCACTTTTTGGCGATTACAGCTCCATCTATCGTGCTGACAAAAAGGTAATCATTTAAAAAAATCATTTAAAAAATGAGTTGACCTTGATTTAGCGACAACAGCATCATCTAGGACAAAACCAATATTACTTTATTATGGCCCCTTCTATACGATTATTTTTTAGCTAGGTTATTTCTTCATAAAAATTATTGTATCTGAGATATTTCCTGAAAACACATTAAATGAACCACCCTGTATTCGTGTACGTAAACCTCAATGCGCAAATTCAATTGTTTGTTTGACGTAACTTATATTTGTATACTTTAAGAAAGGATTTAGATATGTAGAATTTAAAGGACGAATGAAGCTACTTATCTCATACATGAATTTGCTGCACATAGATTTTAAAAAGAATTAATTACGCTGGATTTATGAAAAGGTGTCAAACAAGACACAATGACAATAACGAAAAAGAACAAATACTGGAATACCTGCGAGTACAATACTGTATTGCTGGTAACTATGATTTAAATATCGTAAAATAAAAATACTATGAAATAATCGCTGCATAAGTACTTGTTTACGCCGAAGAAATCTTGATCTTCATAAGTTTATAGCCTTTTGAACAGTCATAAACACGTATGCACATTCATTAATAATAATAGAAAATAATGACCAGCGCTAATTGCGGCTATCGTAATTAGTTTTATTACAAGTGCTTATTATACTAAATATATAGGGGGCCGCATAAAGAAGCGTTTTGTGCGCAATACGAGGAAAATGCGCGGCATAATTGATGATGCGCTGCGCGGTGCATCCATGAAAATTGATTAAAAATCGTGAAAAGTCAAGAACATACGATTTAATACGAAATTAATAAAAGCACGAAAAGGTTAGGCGTTTACCTATTTTGGATAACGACATCGGAGCAATTTATTTGTTTTGACCTATTTCAAATTAAGTAATTCATGTTAAATGAAATAAAATAACTGAAACTTAGCGAATAAATACAAATTTTGATTCCAGAAAAATTTAATCCGAAAACAAACAAAAGCAACGTTACTTAATATAAGGCCATCTGCAGACTCGTATTTCGGGATGTATCCCTCGTCAGTACAGCTTTTTGCATTAAATTTTTCTCGGATCAAAATTTGTTGAATTATGCAATATTTTATTGATGTGCAACAGCAGGTGTACATTATGTAATTCAATGTCCGGCGTGAGTATTTGCCCGGGAAGTAATTTTTATAATGTGCATTTGATTAACATACTTACGTAACGTAAGTCAAAAGTCAGAGATCTAAATGTGGAAATAATTTATTAATTATTTTCTAATCATTTTTATTTCATTTATTTAAATAATTGTGACCAAGAGAATTAATACTATTTTCTATTTATGAAGTTATTTTGATATTCCTTACATTACAATGACTACAAATTATCCCATTCTATATAGGATATTTAAAACTTTTCCTTGAAATATGTCGGCATTTTGACGTTTTAGTAGATATAAAAATAATTATTTGAATAATTAAAATCTCCACCGCTAACATAAAAAAGATTATAAAAGTAATTGTTTATTTCTAAAGGAATTTATAAGGTAGATGAAATTCTTCGGCTTATAAAATGAATGCTAAAGGTCCTACAATAAAAAGTTTTTAGCAAAATCTGTTTATATTTTCATGATCTACAACTTTTGTTTGAAACTTTTTTATATCCGAATTGAAAAAAATCGTTTAGAGTAAAGGAGCACTTAATGAGTTTTAATTCTAACCAATTCAGATCAATCCAGTGTTATAAAATGCTTAGATATAAAGTTTGGGTTCAATCCATTCAGCCGTTTATACGCTATCGCAGAAACACTCTGACACAAACAGGCACACTCACAGACATTTTTAAAACTCGATGGAATGGACTCAGGGGACATTAAAACGTGCATATTTGTTGAAATTGGCTGTTCGATCACAATAAATAAAAAAATGGGGTCCGGAGAAAGTAAAAAATAATATTGTTAAAAACAGAGATGATGCTATTCCTGACCACCTAATAGATCCTAATTCTACTATTCTATACCTTACTAATTCAATAAAATCAGTAATTGATGATGATCTACTTAAATTTTACAATAATAACGCTTGCTCTGGAATTTGTTTTCACAACTGTTAGCCCTGATACAATTAAAAAAAATACTTTTTGATATAACATCTAATGACATTGGTTCGGATGGCTTATCGATATATATGCTAAAAATGTATTGTCCATATATACTTCCATATATTAGCCACATTGCTAATTATTGTTTAGAACAATCAGTTTTTCCCTAAGCCTGGAAAGTAGCTACCGTTACCTTTATTCCGAAAATACAGAATCCACGCGAGGTACGCCTATCTCACGTGGATTCTGATCTCAGATCTATAAGCATACTACCCGTATTATCGAAAGCCCTCGAACAATTCATGAAACAACAACTTTCTAAATTCATCGAAATTAATAATAATAATAGCTGTGCTACCTCACTGGAAAATGTCACTGATGATATTATATTTACTAGAGATAATGGCATGTTAACTTGTTTAATTTTAGTAGATTATAGCAAAGCGTTTGACACTATCAACCACGAATTATTACTTACCATATTAAATTATATAGGGTTTAGTGAAAACGCATTAGCTTTATTAGAGGACTTTCTGTGTAATAGAAAGCAGCTTGTGAAAATTGAAAATTGATAATTTGACTACTGACTACGCTACTCCTGAGGCAGGTGTACCACAGGGCACTATTTTGGGACCAATTTTGTTTTCAACATATACATCATCTTTGTCAAAATATCTTGAACATTGTACCTGTAATCTGTATGCTGATAATACTCAATTGTATTCATTCAAATTAGAAAACATTGAAACCGCTTGCTACAATATAAATAAAGACCTATCTAATTTGATGATTGTATCAAACAAACTGCTAAAATAAATCAGAATAAAACTACAGCTATAATGTTTCCCAAACCTAAACGTGAGGTCGCTAAATATCTATTTAAAATAAAATTAGATGGATCCGATATATCTTTCACAAACTCCGTACGGAATTTAGGTATTGACGAAGGATTTAAATTGTATATTAGTCAATGTATCTCTAGAGCCTACAAAAAGAATATTATGTGATACCTTGGTGTTAAGTCTTTTTAACTTTTCTGACGTCGTGTATAATATCTATCTTGATAAAGTAACTTCTGCTCGAATACAAAAGATACAAAATGCATGTATTCGTTTAATCCTTGGAATCCGTAAGTATAATCATATTTCTGAAAAATTTAATGAGATAAATTAGATAAAGATGGCTGACGGAAGAGCATTACATTCAGCAAATATATATTTTAAAATATTTAACTTGAATACAATTCTATATAGATAAGGTGGAGTGCCCTTATCTATATAGAATTGTATTCCGTACCGATGTGCATAACATAAATATTAGATTTCAGGGATTAATATCACCTCCGCAACACGAAACTGCATTTTCGTATAATATTTATAAAACGTTCGATAAAATTCCAAAGCATCTGAAATCTCTTAGTTTAAATAAATTTTAAATAAAAATGCGTATGCTAATCTTACGTGTTGTTCCATTACAAATTTTGATTCTTATTTTGTTTAATATTATGTAGTCTCCAACATTGAATTATTTATTAAGTTTATTGTGATTGGTAGGTTAAGTTGAAGAGCAGCGACAGGCTTTAGCGGAGGTGATATTAATCCCTGAAATCTAATATTTATGTTATGCACATCGGTACGGAATACAATTCTATATAGATAAGGTGGAGTGCGCAAGTTAAATATTTTAAAATATATATTTGCTGAATGTAATGCTCTTCCGTCAGCCATCTTTATCTAATTTATCTCATTAAATTTTTCAGAAATATGATTATACATATAAAACTTCAACTACTGAAGATGGAAACATAGTTTCCGAAATATATCTAGTAAAATAAAAAATAAGTAGGAGAAAGGACAAGTATTTTTATTTAAATAAACATTGAATTACTTGCATTTCAATAAAGACGATATAATAATAAAATAATAATAATATTTGTACAAATCTTATATAACATCATATAGAACAAATCTGATTGTAGTCACATTTTAAGCGAAATCAATATTCATATTCCCCATTGCGCAACAAGAAATGCAAAATTCACCATTAATTAAGCTAATCAAGGCTTATTATGAGGTACAATACACTGTGGATATTTTTAACAATCTTTGACGATTTTATTTACATTTTCGGTGTGCTATTCGTTTTTATTATTATTATTTAATTTTTCCATTTGTATTCACTATATTACTAAGCTATTTAATGTACATTTTAATTCTTTATGAGTCAATGTAAGTTTCTGCCTAATTAGGTCATTGTATCTGTTGAGAAATAAATAAACTTACAATGAAAGTAATTTCTGTAGCGTTGAAAAAGGAAATTAGTGAATGTTAGTGATTAATGTTTATTTATTTAATTTTAAGTTAATGATGTTTATAGAAAGTAGTCATAATAGAATATTGACTAAAGAGTGAGGACATTGGCTATTATTCAAGAATATAAATATACACCAAGAATCGATAGACGAGTGGTGTAATTTATGTGAGTGAATAATTCCTTTCTCACGAGTTGAATACTATACTTTTTCTACTGGTATTAAATAATTTGGCATTATTGTATTCTATTAAATTAGATTATTAAAAAGTATTAACAAAATTGTTAACAGAATCAAAATAAACAGAAAACGTCTATTGTTGTGGCTGTTACTTGATGAAACATCATAACTTATTATAAGGAAAAACACACGTTTTTGAGTTTCACAAACTTTATTATAGACACTGCTACAATTGTTTTGCTACACACCCTGATGAAGCCTAATGAAGTTACCGTATAGCGAAACAATTGTAACAGTGTCAATAATATAGTTTGTGAAACTCAAAAACGTGTGTTTTTCCTTATAATAAACAGAAGTTGTATAATGGAAAATTCATCATATGTGGGGTACTGTGGAGTAATGAAAAAAGTCGGTAAGTGTTTGGTTAAAGGTATTGAATAATTAGATATTAATAAACCATATGAATAATTGATAATATTCCCCATTCAAAATACATTAGTAATATATACAAGGTGGCCAGAAAAGGTGGGATAATCTTCAGGTAAATTTAAAATTTAAGTAAAAAATGTTGTACGGTTTTTCATTAACACTCACGAAGCCATTGATATAATAAATACATCACTAGGAATCAGCAATATTTTTTAAATATTTTGATTAAAATTAGTTCTATTAACATCCAGCTAAACATTGCAAACGTTTATTTAATGATAAGTTGATTATTAATAGCAATAATTATACATAAAATATTAAAAACAAATTCTAGTCACATATTTAGGATATTAATGGCCTCTTGACGCTTATTGAATAATTACCAATTTTTTTTGTCTTTTATTTTATTTAATTTTTTATTGTAAAAACTTTTTCTTTAGTTTTTTCTGCTTAAAATTGCTTAACGACCACCCTATATATTATTATTAATACGAGTAGAAACACTTCATTTAAAATGAATAAATTATTGTGCAATTACACATTTTAATGCATAAATATATTTAAAGTATAAAATAAATATAAATAAATTATTAAAATGAACCAATAAATCACAGATTAGATTGAATAACTTTAGATTATCGACTAGTTTCGGGTTATTAGCCCATTTTCAAGAGAATTTAAAATTTTAGTTATTAACGTGCCACAACAATTTAAATATTAATTGAAGTAAGTTATTTGGAAACATTAATTTTGCGTGGTTTTGTTACACTTATCAGTAAAATAAAATCACGTAAAAATAATTTTAATGAATTTCAATTATAAAGACACTATTTATTTTTTTATATTTATTTTATTCCAGATTTTTATTCAAATAATTATTTCTACCGGAGAACAATAAACTCGTTACATCCACACATCGACAATTATTTAAGCAAGATTCGAATTATGTCATTAAAACATGATGCATGTTTTTTCGTCTTCCACTCCGTGCAGCATCAAAGATAATTCTGCCATTGTTGCGGCTAGGAAAGTGAATCCGTCGCGCACACGTACGTATCGTAAAAAGAAGGAGCTTAATTCAGTGAACGGACTCAGGAAACAGAAAATGGATATCCCCAAGGCGTTCAAAGATTTTAAGATGGCTTTATCGACCGTAAAATCGCCGGCCTCGACACCACTCGGTAAATCATCATCATTAATTCGCGGCGAAAGACCTGCACAAAAACAATTGATGTTCTGAGTCAAAAAAAATGTGAAATCTCCAACTGGGATCCACAAATTATGTTTTACGTTTGAAGATTGTGCAATCGGTTTCCAGATGTTGAATTGTTATTTTCGAGTATTCATTTGCAAAAAATGATAATAATTAATAACATTTTAAATATTTATTTATTTACGGACGTCCAATTAAATTATTACAATAAAAAATATTGTCTATACGTGTTATGTTAAGTAGGAGTATTTGAAAATAAGAATGTTTTTCATTTATAGATTTCAAAATTACTAAAGTTTATTCAGGAAAACAATTGACCACTAAATATTATTCTAAACTGTATTCTACAGACCTGGGACCGCTTGGTTTATGCCTCGCCGAGTTACATGAAAACTGAATATAAATTTAATACAAAAATATTTAAAACATTTTTCCAATGTATACTACTTTAAAACCATAATCATAAGGGGAGATATTTTTGTACTCTCAATCCTACACACTTTTCAATTTTTAAGTTTTTCTTTAATTGTTAAAATAAAAGAACTATGAACAATTATAACTATTGAAACAAACGAGTTATATTTTCAAAACGGTGAGAGCTGTCTTAGTTCTGTTAAAACAATTGATAACGCGGGCAATATTTACATGAAATAATCTTAAAAAAATAAATATCAGGTATATATTTATCGATCCAAATAAATATTTCATTGACAACATTTCTGCGGTTTCTATAATTTTCAAAAAACAAAGGCTTAAAAAATCACTGTTTATATTTTTTAATTTCTATTTATTTTCAGAATTATCTCCACCATGAGAGATTATTTTGTTGGATTTTTTTTTGGCGATTCATTTTATAAGACACTACTAGTCTAATTGGATTGTTCTCTATGTGTAATTTTATTAATGGTAAGATTTAGGTAGATTCATGTTTGTAAATAAAAATGCTGGAAATAAATTTCAAGTTCGTAACTCATCCGGTAGGGGGCACATTAAACAGTCGAAAAGTATTATTGCGATTACCTCAAAAAATGTTTAATAAAGACATCATAAAACTACACTTTTTAAAATCACGATAAGTTCGTGAAACAAAAATGTTACTGAATTTTGAAGGAGTGGAGGAGGTCAGAATTTATAAAGAAAAAATATCAAATAACTCCTCTGTTTTTTAACTGATCTTAATGATTTTAATGTCATACGAAAGAACTTATCATGCTGATTAAAATTATTGGCAACAATCAGAGAAATAACTAACTGTATCGCCACTAGATGACGCCAACTGAAAATATGGATAATTTTCCTATTTTTCTTAAAAATTTCAAATGGAATGATATATTTTTCTTAATGTTTGTAGAAAGGGTATTAAAAAGTAAGAAATTTAGTGAAAACCGGAAATCTATATCTAAATCCTATCACAAGTTATAATTAAAAGAAATTTTAGAATTAAAAATTATTAATGTAAGTTTTAAGAATGTTATGTGTTAATTTAAAATAAATGAAATTCTAACTAAAATATCAAAATTAAATTATTTTGTCACCGGTAGGGGGCGCTTTTTAATTTTAATACTAATTTTCTAATTTTTTTAATAAAGAAATATTTCTTACAATTCAGGTGAAAAGCGAATTAAAACCAAATGGAAAAACATTTTCAATGCCAAATTTATATGAAAATTTTGTCTTTAAAATTGTCAAATGACTCCACCGTTATATTTTATACAATCACGTAATTTTATACAATTAAATAAGCAGCGACATCCACTCTAGCAATAGCAGTATATCTATTGCTAAAGTGTTTGCATTTCAGATCCAAAAAAATATGTCTTTCCTCGTTATGGGCCTGGATTGATAAAACATATTTTTTAATTTGCCCCAAAAATAAAGATCTGAACATTCGGCAAATCGTGGTTCCCATGAAAGAATATATTCAAATAATTTAGCACGCTTTAGAAAATGCCCCTTGGTGTTGATAAACTAATTTAGTTTTGCTGTTTTTGTTATAAAATTTATTAACCTCAAAAAGTTTTCCAATGACATTTGAAATTTTTAATTTGAAATTTTCTTTTATATATAACTTGTGATAGAATAAAGGTATTGAGAAGTGATTGTCACCAAATTTCTTACAGTTTCATGCACTTTCTATCGATACTAAGAAAAATATATCATTCCATTTGAAATTTGTAAGAGAAATGGAAAAATTATATTCTTTTTAACTTGACGCCACCTAGCGGCGACTGAATTACTTATTTTTACGATTGTTGTCAATTGTTTTAATCAGTATGATAAGTTCTTTCATATAAAATTAAAATCATAAAGATCGGTTAAAAAACAAAAGAGTTATTTGACATTTGCTCTTTATAAATTCTGGCGTCCCCCCACCCTTTATTTCAAGCGTAAAAGAAACATTTTTCTTACATTTTTGTTTTATAAACTTATGATTTCAAAAAGTGTAGTTTTATGATGCCTTTATTTGAACTTTTTTTGAGATAATCGCAGAATTATTTTTCGACTGTTCGTTGCGCCCCCTACTGGAAGAGATAGTAATATGAAATATATTTCCAACATTTTCTCATGATCACTTTTATTAACATATTTTTTATTTGAAAGCTTTAGGACTCTTAGTTCTTGAGATATAGCCGGTGACCTTTCTTATCTGGACACCCCGTACATTAATGATAATTCACGTGCACTTTGGCTCTAATTCGCTTCCACATTGGGCTTCATTAATGAAGTTACCTGAGTTTTGAGTTGACTACGTGGTTCATTAGACAGGGCGAAATTTCCCGAACGAAATTTTTTATGCGAACGGATTACAGTCCCGTTTGTAGCCACTTGAATGTCGAACACACTATTGATATTGGCGACTGTCTGCCGTGTTGTGGCTCCACGGTGGAACTCATACTTCATCAAGAAACAAATTTCGCTGATTTCTATGGTCTTAGCTTATAGCTTATACAACAAAAATGTAGAGGTGTTAATAATAGGAAAATATGCACCTTTCACACAAAAATAATTATGTCAAAATACGGCGTCTAAATTAGGTTATGTGCAATTAAAATAAGTAACATGAACTTTGCTCCATTTCATATATGACAACCTAATAATAATACTTTCAATTATCACAGAAAAAATACAAAATGAAATGTTATGAGTGTGGGCAAAGTTCAGTCAGCTTAAACTGTTACTGTTCTTCTACTTAACCTACGAATAATGAAACTTAAATATAATTGCAACATGTGAGATAAGGTACAAACATATTTCGACGTCAAGAATCCCGAATTGATTATTTAAATTATAAATAAAATCAATAATAAATCAATTGTAAAAATTTTGATATTATTAGTAGAATAATAATACAGTATTTTTTATTTAGTATTTTATTGGCACCAGTGAATAAAAACCAAAATATGTCAATATTTATCAAATTAGTAAAAAAAATACTACCGAAAAAAGGTTTGCTTGTCGAAAGCTACCTCCCCCCAACTGAAGAATTCCTAGCTGCGTTTCCTGCCATTGCAGTTTCCTACGACGATTTATGAAATGCTATTCAAAAATGTATTCTGAAGTTTCGGGAAATAGGAGTTTTAAATAAAAGACTTTGTAGTGAGAGAACAACAAAACGGGAAGTTGAAAATATCGCAAATGTTGAAGAACGAATAATTCATTCGCCCAAAAATCCACCCGAAGACTTTCACAGAACATGTCAATCGATTCTTCACAAATTTCCGTATAAGCTTCACTGTGTGCCAGAACTCGATTACTAAAACCGTATGAATTATTGCTAATAGTTCCAAAATAATATGAACAACGACAATGTCCTTAACAGATCCTTCTTCACATATGCCAAGTATGCAACTCAAGTTTACGAATTACTGAAACATTTATACGCAATATTAATAAATAACGTTTATAATTTCCAATAATTTTGTTAGTATTTCAATTAACTAAAATAATGAAATTGAAAATATTTATAAAAAAATATAAAGAACTATTATGTTTGCTATGACATTTCTAATAAATATTAATAAAGTTGAAAGCGCTTTCAAATATGTTGAAAGTTTCCGTATTCTCGATAATAACAAAACTTCCAATATATTATTGGTTGTTGTATGATCAGTTTTGATTAAACATATGATAATTTTTGTTTATTCTATATTTTCTTATTATTTTTTTATGTTGTTTTAAAATAATGGAGTTTTGTGCAAAAAAATGTTACTATTTTTTAAGTTTCAAAATTTAAAAAGAAAACTCTAATCTTATATACAAATCACTCTGTTCACACAATAATTTTAAATTTCAACAGCTGCAAAAATAATTATGCACTGATTTATCGTCAGACTATTTAACAAGATGATTTAAGACCAACTCGACTATGGAAAGTACTCCGATCCGCGCAAAAATCCAATTTTCTAAAATACCAAGCTTACATAAATATTTAGAATGTCGAACAGAATTTATCAATAAACCCCCGTACCGTAGCAACACACACACCACAATCTCCATCAACACAATTCCTATACAAATCCAATTTTCCATCCTGCTTATTATTATAATTTCAGATTGCACACACCATCTCGAATACAGATTTATGTAACACCGTGAAAGTCCCCCGAGCAAAGAGCTGTGACAGTCTAAAAATTTTTCTACCATTCAACAATTATCGCGATCGTTTCCTCGAGTGTTCCTTTTTCTTTGCGCACTCCACAAACAATCGCTAATTAATACAAGCGCATATAACCCGAATTAACACATAATGACTTCTTCCTGCGCGCGTTTGATGGTTTGCATCCCGTGTGGGAATTGGGATGTTCAGAGGCCGGCCAGATGACCATCCTTTCACCTGACCGTTGCGCAATTCGGGGTTATTGCCGTTCGTTTCGATTTGTGTGCTCTGCTGCTGCAATAAGATGATTTAATTCGCGTGTTGTGTATGTTTTTTTTGTGTAATTTAAGAATGCTGTATAATTTTATTCTGATTACAAGGCAACAGCAAAGAAGTTTTATAACACCTTAGATTTTATTGCTATCTAATCAATTAACGGCGATTTGCAGATTGCTAATAATTTTCTTTGTGCCAAGGATGGCCAATTAAGTGCTTAATTGAAATTAATTGATGTGACTTTATTCAATTTAACTTAGATTCTTTAAAATGACAACTATACATTCATATAACAAAATATTAAATTATCGAACAAAATTACTGGAAGATATTAAAAATAAAATAAATTTAATAACTGAAGCACACTGATTTAAAATGCAATTAATCCATATTTTTAATTGTCACTGTATTAAGGGATTACGGAGATATTAGTAGGTTTATTAAAATTGTTATAACTATTATAGTTACCAAGATAGTCTATAGAATATTTTATCTTTATCACTTATACAAAATTAAAATTATTCTTTAATTCAATATATTCTTTGCAAATACCGATGTATTATAAAATAATGTGAAATATAAACTGCAAATAAGAAGAATTTGTTTAATTTATTGTTGTAAACATGTTTCGTAATAACAAAAGTTTAATAAAATGTGAATGTCAGCTTCTTTATTATTTCATAAAATGATGAAGACGTAGCATTGCAACAGTCCAGAACGGAATTATATGGCAAGTACAATGAATAATAAGGATTATGTTAAATCACACCTGTTATTACTCTCTGTCGTAATGGGATTGTGCATTTTCATTTTTTTTATTAGCTTAATGCGTACAATTGTTTACTTATAATTAACCCATTCCCAGTGATGGGATTCGTGCCGCGGGATTGTGAGTTTCGAATAAAGGCAAATGTATATTTTGTATGAATACAACTAAAAAACAGTTACTCCTTTAAAGTATTAATTAAGGTTTATCTATTAATTGCATATACGGGTGATATATTTTAAAATTGTTCGAAAAGCAAGGATTTCTGTTGTTGTTAACTTTTATAGTGTTTACGACTTCTATTTGAAGTGTGCTTCTATAAATTCATTCAGACACGTGCTTACACACATATTTAATATTATTTGTTAAGTCTGCTTTTAAATTAAAAGAAGAAATAAATAAGAAAATAAATAATTAATTAATTACACTCTTTCTAGTTGTTCTGGAATTAAATGCTTACGAATTAATTATACAAAAATACAAATATCTATCGAAACAACTATTTCCCGGGCAAATATCCACGAGCTTCCGTTTTAATTTTGTTTTAAAAATGTGAATCAAGAAAGTTTTATAATGATATTAATTGGATATGTCATTCTGTCACGTCCCCCCGTATCCCCCACATTCACGGAGAAAACTGTACCTTTTAGAACAATTATTCAAGGCTAAGCCCTCGTCCGGGATAAATCCCGAAACACGAGTGTACAAATGGCCTTTTATACATATTTAGATTTGTTTGTATAAAATATTCTTAATTCGAAAACGTTGATTTACCAGCTTGGCTGAGATGCAACAGTAAACATCTCTTGTGTGTTCGGTGTGGGTGTTTGCCCGGCAAGTACTTGTTTAAATAGATACTTATACTTTTTGTATACTTACATCGTAAGTATTAAATGAAGATCAACTATAAAGAAAGTAATCCATTAAGTAATTATTTTTTTATTTTTGTTCATTTTTGTTTACTGTACTATAAGATCACTAATTTTCGCAAATGCTCTTATCTCTATCGTAGAATTGTGTTTATGACTAATATTCATAATGTTGGGTTCCGGGGACTAATAACGACGCCGAAACACAAAACTGCTATTTTTTCCAAATGTTTTTCTTACAACATATATAAATTATACAATAAAGTTCCCTAAAACCTAAAATAATTAAAATTAACAGCTTCAAACGTCACCTGCGTTCTCTGTTACTACATGATAAGATTTGAATTTACAAAAGCAATTCAGGATTCTTGACGTCGAAATATATTTCTACCTTATCTCACATGTTATTATTTTTATGTTCCAATTTTCGTAGGTCATAAGATTTCATTTTGTATCTTTTTTTCTGTGTGATAAATAAAGGTATTATTACCTTTTTTATTTCATTCTAGCAATTATATGTATGATTAGGTATTTATTAAAGTATATTAGCTCGTTTTTGGATACCACAATCAAAATAAGCATATTTTGCATCAAGGATCCTCGTAGCAAAATACATTTTTTTAATAACTTGAGTTTGCTTAAAATCAAACCAAATAATATTTAATAATTTAGTATTTTAAATAATAATAGGATGAATGGACATGTGTGAGTTTGTGGCGAATGGAGTTCTCCGGATACCAAGCGTCCATCTGGTTGTAATTAGCCATCCATATGTAAAAACTGACGGTTATTATTGCCCTAGTCGTAGAACCAAAATGAAGAGTCAAACCACTAAAATTATTAATTCCAACCATCCTTTGACTGGGGATCCAATTCCACGGTTTTTACAGGTTTCTAAACTTCGAAAAGGAGAGTCAGTTTCTTGTTGATAGGTTATTGTACAGCACAGTAGGTCAGTGAAAGAGTACTAAAAAGTGAAAGATGGTTTATTGACTAAGACTAAGAACGTTGACTAAGACGCTCAATCAAAACAACTTTTAGAATTAACCAAGCTGGGAGGATTTGACGCAAAGATGACACCACACAATATTCTAAACTTTAGTCGCGATACTGTATACTGTAGGGATTTCCTCAACTGTACGGTTGAGAAGATGGAAATCCGTAGTATAACTACGAGGCGTGATGACATTGTGCATGACACGATACTTCACATCCTGACTGTTGAAGACCGATATCCGAGGTAATGAAACAAGGAAGTAAACATCCAAAGGAGACTGGTAAGATGCATCCAATAAAAAAACCATCCGTCGTTCGCACTGCAACCAGTGGGCAGAGAGAGTAGAACAACAGTAAGCCGTCTTAGGCTGTCAAATAACAAGGGACAACATTATCGCCTGCAGTGACAAAAATCCTGGCTCCTGCGTGTATATGTACAAGCGGTAAGAGCCTAGATAATTTATTTAGTACTGTTGATAGTTCAACAATCATTATATGGCGGTAAAGCGCGTTAAAAATGAGCGCTCCGAAAAGTCATACGCTTCTGAAGAAATAGCAACTATATTTTATTTTTCAAGATGGCATCGGGCCATGCGGATGGAGATCGTCCGATCAATCCAAAATTGTGGAAAGTTTATTAACATCTAAAATAAGTCTGTCGTCTTTTATCATTTTTTAGTGTCTTACACTACACTTCGGAGGTGTAATCCGTATTCTGTTGATGCTGTTATAGCGATGTGCACTGTTAAATGCCATTTTGAACAATAAAATATCTATGCTCTTTCTTCAACAGCGGAGTAACTTCAGTAGGCTCATTTTTTTACGCATTTTATCGCTTTATAATGATTGTTAAACTATCGACAGTACTAAACATCGCGAATATGTGCGCACTCAAAATAATCCAAGCTCGAGGTTCTTGACGCCTGACTATAAATACAGCCGTAGTCGCAACTAAGGTAACATCTTCCACAATAAATGTGTATTAATATTCACTTACCGAATCAGATATTAAAAGGGGTAAACAGATGGCTCCCTCTTCTCCTTTGACTACACAGTTGAGGAGACACTAACGAAAACCAGGCTGGAAGAAGGGAGTTCCTAGAAATAAACAGAATTTCCAGGAAGGAATCACCTTTTAATTTTTATTTAGCTGTTGTCCATGTTAATTTATTTTTATTTAATATCGCGTCGTCTTTGCTTTAAAACTAAAATGTATTATAACTCCAGTTTTATAGGTGTCAATTGTGATATTAGGTTTTATCTAATGTTTCTCCAGACATCAGAGTGATATGTAACTCCGATGTGTCCTGTGATTTTAGGATTAAAATTTTATCGAGTAATTGTTCTGGTACCGAAGCTTTTTACAACCGGTGCCACTCATGTTCTTAGGTTTACGGTTTTATGGTGTCATTATTCTGGTATCAGAGTTATATACAACTGTGATGTCGTATATGATATTAGGGTTAAGTTTTATCTTGTAATTATTTTGACATCGGATCCTTTCACAATTCCGATGTCATCTATGTTTTGTGCTCGTATTAATGTTATTTATTAAAAAAATATTATTTACTGTCTGTGATGTCCTGTAATAGAAATGATTGAACAAATTGTCCAATAGAACAGTAATAGTAGCAAATTTCACTACCACGAGCTGAAAGTACTCTTGGCGAGACATGCAACATTTTGTTCATGCCTCCATGAAACGCACTTAATAAGGTATTAAACACAGTGTATGACAAATAACTCAAAAACGGTATTTATTTTTATTTTTACTAAAAAACATTTAAAAATATCATAGTTGGGCTATCATTTTATTTTTTCATATTGTTTATAACAAATTTTTAATGCAATAACAAAATTTTATGAATAAGTTTTTTCTTAAAAATAAAATGATAGCCCAATTTTTTGGATAGAAGTAAATTCAACATTAAAAAATTATAATCGAATGAAAAACAAGAGAATGCGACAATTTTCTTAATAGATGGCAGCACCATTCTTCGATTGCTTTAAAGGCGGCAGTCGGCGGAGCCTAGAAAAAGAATTAGAAATGCTTACATTCGGAAAATAATAGGATTTTAACGAAGATATAAAATTGCGAGTGACCGCAGTAAATGCTACAAACATAAGAATTAAATACGATTTGTTGCACTAACGCGAGACAGTTTAATTTACTGTTAAGTAACAAAGCTAAATTAATAAATAAATAACATGAACAATAAATACCAAATAAGACAATGCGCGTCTTTTCAGGCCACTTATATTTTTTCTGTCTCAATCCTGGAGTCATTGTGCGCACGCATTTACTCAGCAAAGGGTTGGACGTTTTATGTCATTTATTTGCTTTGTCATATTAAAAATTATTCCGTGACAATAATAGACAATAAATAGTGTATTTTATACTAGTTCTAAAATCTTCAGGTATATTTGAGAAAATTATATCTCATGTGAAATTTATTGCTCGGAACTCAAATAGTTTAATCGAATATGTTCACAGCAATTCTGTCGAGCAACTTTATTCCATATTATCAAAATTGACCAGTGGTATCCGAATAAATTATTGCTCCAGGAGAAATTTTTAAGCCAGGTATTCTATTGCAACAATTCAAAGAAACATAAAGAAACCATTATCACATACAAAAAATTAGAGAAGAATATACTACGAAGAATGGAATTAAATAATGGGCGATCTAGAATTCGAAATAAAATTCGATGCGAATCAGTGAGTACAAATTATGGAATTTACGTTGAGAAACCGGACTTACCATGACATGAATTAAAAGATTACTTTTATTCTTTAATATTATCAGAAAATTATCAACTAACTTTGCAAAAAGCAACTGAACATAATAAGCAGTTATGAGAAAAATAGAGAGAAAATCGAATAACTGCTTCCAATTTTGGAATAATTTGCTAAAGAATTTACTATATATTATATATATGTCTTGCAGTGTTTTAATGATTTCATGAATGTTGACGAACGGATGTGTGTATTTAGAAGGAATATTTAAATTTCGATGGAAGTTTATCAGGAGCGATTGGTTATAAGGATTCTTTGCAAATTTTTGTGATACGTAAACGTTGGGATATGGGAGTAATTTGGGTTGTTTCGTAGAGGTATACCTGAGTTTTGAGAGGATTGTATAAACTATTTTCTCAAATTTAGCAACAAATTAAATAAACATATATTGTGCCATTTTATATTTTATATATAACACTCATTAAAGAACAATTATTGCCGTTTGCGAAATTCGCGCTACACTATGCAGAACCTCAATAATGGGGAGTGACTGCAGTGCAGTTGTCTCTCTTTAATTTTACGCCCCATTAATTTAGCTCAAGGGTTTCTCGGTGGTGAGAATGCAGTGCCTAATATACGAGCGAAAGGTGGCGTAGTCATCCTCATATGAGAGGATATCCCTATAGAGAGATTCCCCTCACAACTCAGCTCCAGGCAACTATCTCATTCATTTAAAACTATATTATGCAGTCTCTACCTTTCTTAATTTGATTGGACACTAAACGACTTGTTGGACCTTGTCGACCAGCTTCCCGAGCCATAAATTTTGCAGCGATACTTACCTGAAGGCTGGTATAAAATATTGCAGTATCTTTCGAGTCTGTTTATTCGTACTGCTACCGGTAACCGTCACGTTATACGCAAAATGAGTAATACGTGACCACATTCGCTTGGGGTTCTCTCTCGAATCGTGACTCTTCTTACCTATAAGCAATTAGGAGTCAGCTGATAGATGCACAATACGTATGATCGAACACTTACGCCCTGACGAATAACGACAGTTGCCAAACAGGTATTTAATTAATATACAATATTATTTTAATATTGAATTCCATCTATAAAATAATCTGGAATTTTTGATGCAACCAAATAAAATAATCGATTCTACCTAAGTTCCGATTTTCTCACAATTTAAAAGAGAAACTGCATGAGCTGATTAGTGTTAACATTTAAAAAAATATATCAAAAATCATTCAAATCTAATCATATTTCGGATCATTAAAAACAAGATCTTAGCACAGGTCGACCCCTCATTGTTACCATTCTTCACCCAGTATGAATCTTCCACTGAACGTGAGAGCAAGGCATTATCCAAGGATATGCTTCGCGGTTTCGTTCTTCAAATAGCTTCATTTACAAACTCGTAATTCTGTATTCAGTGGTCTACTCTAAGTCTCTCTGTATGAAGAGCCGCATATATTATTTGGCTGATTTCATTTGGATACTGAAGGGTTTCCTTAGGAAGCCTGCTGCCTATTGTGTCATTCTATGTACTCCTAAATTTCTTTATAGTATTGACATATAACATCTTGTATAGGTGGCCGCATCAGTGCGCCTAGTGCATGAGGCGCAGCTACAGCTAATTCGTCGATATTTCTGTTCTCATTATTAGCACTATGCTCTTTCATCCAAGAAATCTTGATTTTTTTGTATATCCAGGCTTGCCTGAGTTTATTGTGAAACTGTTTGTTTCTGAGCAGGTGTAATTCTTCATCGGATACTGTGGAGTTTGTCTACTATCCCTGAGTATTAGTTACTTACACAGAGCTGATAATTCAGCTCTAGTTTTTCGATGGTTCTACCTATATCTACAAGTGAGGCCCGAATCTTCATTGTTCAGGATTCTGTCTGTATATATCCTTATGGTTCACTAATATATTTTGTGTTTTCGGTGGGGATATCATAGAGTGTGCTAGTCACATAAGTGGGTGCGCTAGTATCAGTAGCAGCCTCGAATTCGGGTTCCTAAACTCGATTATTCTTCCAAACGCCACTTTTACTAAGGCATAGTATGGATGCTACGGCTTCCCTTTCTAATGGTTTGAAATGCAGCGTCACTTTCAACACCATTGACAGAGATGTGTGCATAAAACCTATGATTCAAAGACCAGTAGTCTTCTGCACCTGCGATATCTGCTTAGTAGTTGTGCGAAATATTGTATTTAGTAATCTTGGTGCTTTAAATGTCAACTTTATTTTCTAGGATAAGAGAACTATCTCTATTTTGACCGGACCATCTATATTTTTGTATGAGGAGTGATCCTTATACAATCAGGATATAGTTTTAGAAGCAATTTACATTCTGTCGTAAATTGTATCTTCCTGTTGCATATGGTTTTCACATATTTTTGAGTAAAAAATAAATTAATGTTTATTTAAAACAAAGTATACTATCTTATAGCGCATGATGATGTGATGCATTGTACATAGGATAACCCGGCAGGTCTTTTGATATCAGGTTAAAAGAACACAAAAAAGACATAGAAAATAAAAAAAAAACACCGGTTTTTCTAAACACTGTATCACATCCAATCACCACTTTTCTTCAAACAATTTAAAAATTCTACACACAGGTAATAAGGGATTAACGCTTAACTATCGGGAGGGTTTAGAAATTTCAAAAGCCTTAAAGGCGGGTAAAAACGTGGTCAACGACAACGAAGACCTTTGGAATTCCCCGATATTGAATGCCCTTATTACGTAATAAAACGTAAATCTGTTTATATATTCCAAAACAAATCCATTTGTTCATCATTCTTGATAATGACATCAAGCCGAAACTAGTAGAAAATAAAATACAAATAAGTGAAACAAAACCAAGTGAATTTAATTTACAAACTAATATTTTTAAAACTATTTTTCCAAAGATTTGAGAGATGGACTCCGTGAACCACAATTTATCTTCAATGTTGACTATTCTTCTAAAAAATCGAAGTCAGATATTGATGAAGTATAACTATAATATTTCTTGATACAATGGAATACATAATAACATTTGGACATAAATTTTCGTTAAATAATTTAAAAATTTTAAAAATGTCAAATTCTCCAAAACTAAATATGTTAGAAGCAATTGAGTTAAATAAAACTTATGGTAAACTTTTAAATTTTGACTTAACTCCGTTAAATAACAATTTATTAAAATTAATTGATTTAATTGATTTAATTCAATAAATTACCTTTATCTGATTTGTTTACATGTTTATTTATTTATTTGTCAATTTTACATAAAACTATTGAAAAAGAGCACGTTGTGCTTGAAATGTACATATAGTGATAAAAACAAAAAAGTGAAGAAAGGAATAAAATATTACTACATTATATCAATAAACTTCACGTACTCACCAACAAATATCTTAGGAATAAAATATTACTATATTATACGATGGAATACAGCCTAATTAAATAAATTTTTAGAATCTAAATTATAATTAAGTGAAAATGGGTAATTTTAAAACTTAAATTATAAGTTTAAAGTGATTTATCTTAAGTATATGGAAAAATGACATGTGAGGATTTATCACAAAAAGACACTCAAGTATCTTCTAAAAAAGACCTTTATTGGAATTAATTACCTTCCAAAAATAATATAAACTCTATTCATACTATATAAACCTAATATTTTCTTTTTGTCTCTCCACCATCAGAGAGAGGTGCGTGAAGACATTCTCAGTTGAGAGAGGATGGTGCCTCTCAACTACTAATCTACTGTCATATAACAAAGTTGATATGAATTCCAGGAAAATGTGTCATAATTAAAACTTTAATGCACATTTTTGTTAATTGTATTTTTTGAAAACTAAGAAAAAATGTTTCAAATATACAAAAATAAACTATAGGTGTTATCATTAATAGAAAAGAGTATTCATTCACAGTTATTTAAATAAATTAAATAAAAATAATTTGAAAATAATTAATAAATTATGTCCGGCGTAGGTGTTTGCCCGGGAAGTAGTTGTTTTAATGTGCAATTGTGTAACGTACTTACGTAACGTAAGTCAAAAGTAACAGAGCTAAATGTGAGAATAATTTATTAATTATTTTCAAATCATTTTTATTTAATATAGGTGTTATCATTTAAAATTCCCGAAAGGTGAGTCTTGAGGAAGGAAATCGATATTGGATATGTTAAACAGTTTATGTAGAACGATTGTTTAATTGAATGTTCTTATTTTCATGCAGTCTGCTCTTCCCAACTTCTGTAAAACTACTTGAAACACTCTGTGTACAAGGATTTTTATTATGGTCATATAGCATATAGTATATTTTTGGGGATTTTTCAAACATAATGCGACTTACGTTTATAAAAAACCTTTACTATTATCATAATTTTATTATAGAATGTAATTGAATATTTTTCATTAGGTGTTCACTTCGTGAAATATTTTCAATTTAATTAGTTTTGACTGCACGATGCCGTGATAAAATGATAAACAACATTACAAGTGAAATTGTATACTTCATTATTTGAATTTAGATAATTTATGAATGTAAGAGATTTCTTAAACTTAAACCTGCTTATAAATAACTAAAAAAATATAATTTCGTAAATAATAACACTTTTTATTTTTTAATGATATGGTGAGTCTTCAGATTTTACTTGTTTCATTATAACGTGCAATTTATCTGTTACCTAATAAATTTAATTATTTCACTCATACAAACTTAACAAAAACTGTTCCACATTGCTGATTTTAATGAGAACAACGATAATTAAAAATAACACGCAATTAAATTCCATCATCACACAAAAGTGTAATAAACGCCTGTAAACAATACAAGGAAATTTGATTAAAACGCGCTTATAGCGTGCCAGCCACAAACAATTTTTGCGCTGAGAAATCCGCGAAAGTGAAGAAATGACACTTTTCACCATCGATTCGCGACCATTACGGTAAAAGCGCAATTTAGTACGTTTGGCTTTTTTTCGTTCTTTTTTGCGTCCATGTTCAATTAACAAAACCCGGTCTTCACACACACACACCGTGCTTGTTCTCAAAAAACAATAATAGACAATGGAGAGTTAGTGTCATCGTTTTAGAGATCCGTTGCGAATTGCGTTTCGAATGAAAGTTTTTTTTTGAAATTGTTATTCGTGTAATGGCATAATTAATAAATTTATTTATATTTCGTAGATTGAATGTTTACGCCGACCAACTGCTTGGGTTAAGTAATTCCTAATGGTTACAAAATATAGTTTATGGAAATTTACGATCCAATTAGATAAATAATAATAATAAAAGAATTGCAATTTAACCTAATACAACAAAATAAGAAAAGGATATTTCTAATAATAATAAGTTTACTTCTCCAATAGTAATAATAATTAGTAAAATATTCACTCACATCTATTAATACACATGGTGCATTCACAACGAAAATAACTCATTCATTTAAACTGCTGTTCAATAAAATAAATCGGAGTATTTTTTTTTTCTAAATAAAAATAGGGGCTAATGGTCCCTGCAGGTTGTCGACCAACTTTGATTTCAAATTTACAAACATTATAAATTCGGCGCAACTAATATTGGGGAATTACGCATTGGCGGTATTACGAATGACCATTTTATTCTAATTCTTCAAATTCAATATTGAATTTTACTTGTCCATTTGAATGACACACAATTTTTTATTATATAGTTCCTTTAATATTTTTTAATGGGAATTATAAATACACATTTTATTTCAGCTAAAATGTTATCTTCAATAATTCAATGTGAACTGGATGTCTTTAAATTAATGTAACAGTGTACTCCATTTTGAAATTTTGAAACAACTCTATAACCACGTGTGTCTTAGGATGATGATGCATCGAAGAATGTTTTGTTCGCAGTACAAGTAAATCTACCAATAGAGCTAGTAGATAACTTGGAATACCCCAACCAACTGTATGGAGAAATAATGTTTGTACATAGGTCACACATTCAACATTGTAACATTAAAAACTTTGAAACTTCCTCTTTTATGACATCAAAGATTATTGATCTTTGCATTATCAATCCCATACTGCGAATATAGTGAATTTATAAATTACGGTTTAAAGCCGCTCTTAATAAATAATTCGGTATTTTTACCCTTTTCTAGCATATTTTGTTAAATATTTATTCAATTCATATATTTTTTTATTTTAAACCACGTTATATTTTAACTTTATTAATATTGATTTATAGGCGAGAACATCTAATTCGATTTCAGCCTTTAAAGGTATATTTTATTTAAGAAATTATTCTATTATTTTTCATTTTTTTATATGACTATCCGGCATTAAACAATGTTACATAACTGAGTTTTGCCCGATTCTGAGAGATTCGAAATAATTTCACCCAAATAAACTAACGCAACGCTATTCATCCGCAATAAATATTTCGGCAGATGGAACAAAATATTTCAATTAAAACTCAAATGAATTCTAAGCAGATTCTAGTTGTTAAAATAGCCGAGTTGCGCATAATATTTCGTTTTCATGATAAGAGATTTCATATTTATCAACGAATTCGAAAGTTGAACATTATTATCTTTAAAATTGAATCGATAGAATGTACGAGAAAAACAAAAGTTTGATAATTTAGTTTGACAATAACAAAAAAATGAAGAAGTGAATTTTGACAAGTTTTTTTTTCAAAGCTGTGAGAATTAAAAAATATATTGGAAAAGTTAAAAATTGCTATTATTTATTATTATTATTATTACACTTAATGTTACATCTGAGATTGAAGAACAGAGCAATAGATCTAATAACATTTTGAATTCCTGAATCTCATAATGAAGAAACTAGTGATAAAATATATAATTACAAGATAGCAGTGAAAAATGTATTAACATCGCTTAGTTTGTCTGCAGAACTTATTAAAGTTATAAGGCTCGCAAGGGTAGTAATCGTTATCGTAATCTTAAAGTTGTATTATCCGACATTAAGATAGCCAAAGAAATTTTAAAGAAAAGTATGCAACTGAAGAAGACAAATATTAAATCTAAATTGACACCCTTTCAACAACAGCATTTGAATCTGAAGAAGTCGAAATAAATCTAACAATAAAAAATATTCGCTGAGTACCCGAAATAGTTGCATATTCCGAAAAAAAAAAATAACTTTTTTTTAATATTCAACAGACCAGTCAACTAAATTTTTATTATCAAAATGTTCGCGGGCTAAATATAAAAACAATATATTTATACAACTCGTTAACCTGTAGTAGCGATTTCATTTTGCTGAAACATGTCTCAAAGACGATAATGGAATATCTCTAGTTTGGTTCTATTTGATCACATAGTGAAACATGATTGATATATATATATATAAATATATATACAGAGTGTTTTATGTAACACCGAACATGCTATAATGTACTCAATGTAAATTTCCCTATATTCGATTTGTTCAGGAACGCATCAAAGCATTGAGTACGATGTGATTCTAGCATGTTCGGTGTTACATAAAACTCTCTGTATATATAAGTACAACATCGTAACACCTACTTTCTATTAATTTGTCGCATGGTGTGTTTCACTTAATTTTAGATATTTATTCGGACTAGTTTCGACTAACAGTGTTTTTCAAGGAATGTATATATATTACAAATTATAATAATAATAATCTCTCTTTATTTTCCTAATTACAAGACAAAAAAAAAACAGTTAAGCTGCAATTACGATTAATACAACCATAACAGTATACATATGTAATATAAAACAAATGAGCCATTTTAAAGTATCCTTTGTAAATTTTTAATTATTTGGTTAAGTGAATCATGAAATATATCTGTAGCGGACATGTGACTTTAAGCCGACATTAGTTCTATGTTTTTTTTTATGAAGGAAGTTGGTTTTTGTCTACTCGGAAATATTGGAATACGGAAACAAATTTTATCTAAAAATTAATTTGAATCAATTTTCCCATGCAAAATATTTTATACATATAGTATACCTCCGAGCTTCAAGAGACTCAATATTAAATTTATATAACATAATAATGCTACCAATTTTGTAAAAAATTGTTTTAAAAAATTGCGCTGGACATCTTCAAGTTTTTTTTATTTGAATTTGATTCTGCGGGTAACAGATCAATGCACCATATTAACTTAGTGTGTACAAAAGCAGAATGCAAGGTTTTTAAGGTATTTATGTTTAGAAACTGAGAAGTATTACGACATTCAAAACTCAATGATCTGAATGCACCATTAACAATATAATTTATATAGTAATTAAAACTAAGAGTCTGATAAAAATATACTCCTAAATCCTTAAATACCTTAATACGTTCTAAAATCTCAACATTGATATTATAATTATAATTTATTACATTTGATTTTTTGAATAAGACACAAATTTACATTTTTTTATATTTAACTCTAACCTATATTTTCTACAAAAAGAAACCATTCTATATAAACTAACTCATCGATTTTTTTTATTGCAGCGCATATCTTTAAATCATCAGCAATACATTATATGTTGACATTCAACATACTCAGAAATATCATTAAAATATATATATTAAATAGCAAGGGCTTGTGGTACACCAGATGGTGGGAAATCATCATCTGATTTAAAACCATTTGCTGACACATATGCTCCGCGTTTATATAAATATGGTTATTAAAGTTACCATCGAGTCACTAAATCCAAAATTAATGAGTTTTAATTATAATAAATTGTGGGAAACTTTGTCAAAGGCTTTAGACATATCTGTGTAAATGACATCAATTTAGCATTTGTCATCTATAGCTTGATTTATGTCATGAGCTATTACTGATAAATTTTAGACTGTAGACCGATTAGGAACATAGCCATGTTAATGCATTGATAAATATTGGCTAATTTGCTGTAAAATTTGATTATATATCAAACGTTCAAAGATTTTTGCGATATGAGGAAGTATGGCTATGGGACTATAATTCTCTATGTTATTAAGGTAATGCTGTGTTTTGGGTATTGGACAAATAGCAGCAATTTTTAAGCATTTGGGAAAAATATTCGAACTAATAGCTATCTTCAATAATGCAGAGAGAGGTTCACAGAATAATTTAGCAGAGTCTTTTAGGAAAAAGGACAGAATTTTGTTATCACCTGATGTAAAATTATTAGGAAGTTTTTTGAGAATATCGTAGACAATTTCGGGAGTTGTGTATGTGAAACAAAACGTTGGGACATCACTGAAATCATATGTTTAAAATTTGAAATCAGACGTATTTTGCACCGAGGAGAAAAAATCACGAAAGCCATTAACTATATCATTGGGATTATTATTATTATGTGTGATTGTTGTAGGAATGAATTCTCGAAGTATTAATATTCCTTTTGGAGTTAACAAAATACCAAAACTGTCTTGGATTGGATGCTCTGTTCTATATTAAATATATATTGTTTGTATGCCTAATATGATTTAATATTGAGCTGCTTTCTAACTTTAGCAAACTGCTGGGCATGCATAGTATTTAAGCTACTCGATTTAAGGTTTACTCTAAGATTAGGTTTTTATTTAAAATATTAAACCATGCAGGACATTTTGACTTAGATTTCATTTTCTTTTTATGTACAAATTTAGCAATAACATTGTTCACAGTGTGAATTTAGATCCTAAATCTACATTAAAATTAAATAAGTGATGTTTCGTTCCAGTTAATTTTACACACATATTCGTATAACCCCAAGTAATTTCCTTTTTTTATAATTAAATAATGAAAAAGTCTCATTAACCTTAGACATTTCAATTTTACATTGAACTTCTATTGTGAATGCAGGGTGATAATCATCTTCTTTCGTCAAAAGATCAATGTCTATTAATTTCACAAATTGTGTTTGAATAAACCAAATCTAGTGTATTATTTGTTATATTTCTGATTGAATTATATTATTTAAGGTTTAACAGACTCGCGAAATTATTAATATATAGCTTATTTTTGAGAGATGGTGGAAGTATTACTGGAAATAGAAGGTCAATTAAAATCCCATATAAACATTATTTTGTTATTGTGAAATTTGTGTCAATACGTCAAAAAAAGCTTAATATCTTAAATAAAAATGATTTGAAAATAATTAATAAATTATTTTCACATTTGGCTCTGTGACTTTTGACTTACGTTACGTAAGTACGTTAAACAAATGCACATTAAAACAACTACTTCCCGGGCAAATACCCACGCCGGACATTAAATTACATAATGTACACCTGCTGTTGCACATCAATAAAATATTGCATAATGCAACAAATTTTGATCCGAGAAAAATTTCTCTAATGCGAAAACAACAAAAGGAACGTTACTTAATTTAAGGTCATCCGCAGACACGTGTTTCGGGATCTGTCCCTCGTCAGTACAGCTATGCCTTACATAATTTAAAGATGTTAAAATAAATTAATTAAATTAATTCAAATACAATCAGCAAAATTAAATCAATTATATTAAATCAAATTAAACTAAAACAATTTAAATTAAATTAAACCAAATTAATTCAATATAAATCAAAACCGAATAAAATTAAACGAAAAATAATTGAATCAAATTAATTAAAAAGAGCGACCCTCACCTGCCGCGCGCTGTGATAGTAATGACGGGCAGAGGGGTCGTGCGTTCTTGTATTATTGTTATCGCAAAGTCACAAAAAAACTTCTCTCGGTTCGGATTTGAATAAATGCCTCGCTGGCTATTAATATAAATAGAAAAGAGTATTATTCATTCTCTTGGTCACAGTTATTTAAATATATTAAATAAAAATGATTTGAAAATAATTAATAAATTATTTTCATATTTAGCTCTGTGACTTTTGACTTACGTTACGTAAGTACGTTAAACAAATGCACATTAAAACAACTACTTCCCGGGCAAATACCCACGCCGGACATTCAATTACATAATTCAATTTCAATTATTTTCGTTTAATTTTATTCGGTTTTTTAGTTAATTTTGCTGATTGTATTTGAATTAATGTAATTAATTTATTTTAACATCTTTAAATTATGTAAGGCATAGCTGTACTGACGAGGGATAGATCCCGAAACACGTGTTGCGGATGGCCTTAAGTTAAGTAACGTTCCTTTTTTGTTTCCGCATTAAGGAAAATTTTTCTCGGATCAAAATTTGTTGCATTATGCAATATTTTATTGATATGCAACAGCAGGTGTACATTATGTAATTCAATGTCCGGCGTGGGTATTTGCCCGGGAAGTAGTTGTTTTAATGTGCATTTGTTTAACGTACTTACGTAACGTAAATCAAAAGTCACAGAGCTAAATGTGAAAATAATTTATTAATTATTTTCAAATCATTTCTAAGCTTAATATCGTCTAGCAAAGTGTCCGGTGGAATATAGACAACAATAATATACAACCATTAGGAAACAATTCTACATTACATATGAAAAAATCAATATGAGGGACTTGATTATTGAGATGGTCCGTACATAACAATTCGGATTTAAAAGTATTTATTTTATGCAAATGTAGTGTTAAATATCTCGCTGTTAAAGACAGAAGAATCGAACCATGTTTCTGTTATAATAATAATGTCACAATTACAGACATTAACATTATTGCAAAAGTTCTCAAGCTTTGTATCCAAACGGCGGGTGTTTTGATTATATGCTGTAACACTTCCTATTGGACTGAAGCTTCATTATGGCGTTGAAGAATGAACAACCTTTGATGTAATTAATTGTCAAATTTAGTTCACCGTTACGACGTTTCGTCTCTAATTCATATCTTATATTGTTTAGAATATTAATTTGCATCGGTGTACTGTCAGAATCAATAGAGATTTCTTTAAGTTGCAGGGTTTTACAAGTTTTTAAAAAATCATAAGCCTTAATTTGAGTATCGATGAAGTAATAGGTCTTATCTAATTTTGAAGGATCTACCAATTTGACCGATGTAGTATGATAACGAATTGTTGTCTTACAAATATATAGTTTTCAGATCTGACAGGCGATGTTGTAATGGAGGAAGAGTGTTGGTAGAAGTCAAAAGCAACTTTAAATGTAATCGTCTGTCTGTTGGTTGCCCTGTTGTCAACATTGATATAGTTGCCGTAAAAAGTAATAATAATGATAGTTTTGCTATAATTTGTCTACTACACCAATATATCAGTATATTAGCTTATTTGAAGCTAATTATGAGGAATATTTTAATAACGAAAACTCAACAATATATGGAGATTTTAATCTGCAAAATTATGAAATTAATTCAATATCAAACATAAAATATATCAAGGTTGTATGTTTTATCAACTTTTTATCATTCAAGGATCTGAGACAACGCAATGACATTTGTAATATCAATGATTGAATACTAGATTACGTATTATGCTCCCGTTAATGCTGTTTTCATTGTTTCTACAGCTAATGACATTATTGCTAAAAAAGTTAGTTTTCCTGGTTTTTACGAAACTGGAATCAAATATTATAATTTCAATACTCACCGGTTATAAAAGTATATTTGCAAATGGCAGCAATTGATTGGATAACAATTGAAAATATACGCAGAATAGATAAAGCATAACGATTTCTTCTATGATACTATATATGACATACTATCATAGAAGAAATCGTTATGCTTTATCTACATATACTAATGAAAAGAGTCATTAATAATTCTAATGCATTTCCTCCATGGTATAACAATGAATTAAGAAGATTGTCGCAAAGAAAAGCAAGCAACATCGTGAAGTGTATCAAAATTTTATCAAGACGGTAGAAACAATTTTGGTCCTTCGTCAATAGTAAGAAGAAATCTAGATTGCATGGACTCTTGTCACTTAGTGGGGATAAGAAAATAACTGGAGGAGGTGTTGTTCAAGGATAATATAGCTCTTTGTTATTTGAAAATCCTTAAATCCAAAATGACGGCATATGCTCAAATACCAGCATTTTTTTATAAAAGATGGCGCTAACCAACTGTCCCGACCATTGACAATATTTTTTAATTTAATTTTATCAACAGGAATTTTTCCTAATCTGCGGAAGTTAACGAGACTTACTCCAGTGTATAAGTCGTATGACAGAAGTTGCATGAAAAACTATCGACCGATCGCATTAATTTCAAAAACATTAAAATTAACTCAATTGATCGTGGAAAGCAGGTTGATGTTACTTATACCGTCATAAGTAAGGTTTTTGATAGAATGCCACATGCTAAATTGTTGAATTATTTAAAACGTTGCAATATAAATGATAATGTAATCTCTGTTTGTATCGTGATTTTATAGTATTTTAGTCGCGCCAAATTTCTACTGAAAGTGGGGTTCCGCAAGGATCAAACCTAGGTCCCTTACTATTTCTTATTTTTATACATAACGTCATTGATTTTTTTAAGCTGCGACTACCTCTTGTATGCAGACGATATAAAATTATACCGTGTAATTGAAACTAAGTTAGTCAGATAATGGTCTTCATTTCAATATTTCAAAATGTTGCATTGTATCCTATTTTCGTATCCGTAGTTCCGTTCTATTCAATTACAAATTAAGTAATGCTTCTATTAAGAGGACTCTCAGTCACACACATTTACGCGTAATATTTGATGATACATTGTCGTTTAAGGAACATATTTCTAAATCTGTAATTGATTGTCAAAGGCTACTTGCATTCATTATTCAATATTGTCACCTATCATCAATTATTCAACTTTAGGACTCATTAGTGATCATTAAAATAAACTATTGCGCATGTATAAGGACTCCTTATTATAAAATTAATATAAATTCGCTTGAGAGAATACAAAAGAAATTTATAAGATATTTATACTATCACAAGTACAACATCTATCCTACCTTTGATGTAAGGTACAGCGCCCTCTTATGTGAATTTAATTTTCTATCAGTTTTTAATAGACATAAATACATTAAATAAAAAGAATTTGAAAATAACATTTTGATCTATAAACTTCATAAACTCATTCATAATAATAGTGATAATTCATCTCTCCTATCTTTACGTACGTACGTTGTCGATATCTTTTGTGATAACACTATTGAATATAAAAAATGTATTATAAACTTGTTTCTTATAGATCGTGCTTGCTACATATGTATTCTTAATGTGTACTTTTATTGTTATTTTAAGGTGTATTTGTAAAACTTTTATTTTATTTTTAATGTGAATTTTTAATAGGTTTGATGCTTTGTGCTTTAATTGTAATTTTTCTATATAAATAGACTTGACTTGTCCGACTTGTTGAGAAATAAATTATCATTATTATTACTATGATAACAATAATAGATATAAAAATTAGAATAAAACTCGCTCAGAATTTAAGTTCGAATATAAGCATTTTTTAATTAGATTTTTTTACTAAATAATTAATGTAATTGATTTGATTTTTTGTGTGAATGCTGTAATAATTTATTGAAAATATTAAAGAAATTGAATTTTCAAATTCAATTATGTGTCCAAATAAAATGATAAATAAATATTTATGTAATGGTACTAATGATGGTACACCTAGTACTTAATATCATTTGTTGGGGGTCATATTTTATAAAAATAAAATTAAGCATTCAATTCTTATTAATCAAACAAATAATATTTTGTATAAGTTTGGTGAAGTTAAAAATAACCTACACGATAATTTTATCATTTCCCGTGGGGAATAGCCGCGATTACAAAAAAATAATGCCATTATTCTTAATATCACAAAAACAATTCATTACATCCATTTAACATCCTTTCCTTTCATTCATACACGACAGTTGTAAAACCGACAATGTATTTTATTGTACGAAAATAAATCAACACAAGATTATATATTATTTTCGAGGCACTGCGTTGCGAAACGGCGTATATCCTCCATTTGATGTGTTTCAGATTAGTATTGTTCACTCTCTCTTTCATCCTGGTACTTTTTAACTAGAAAGAAAGTGTAGTACTTTGACCTTTGTAAGCCAGGAAGTTCAATGTGCACGCAGGAAAATAATGAAACGGCGAATAGTTTGATTCGCTATTGATATATTGCGACGAGGTCTTAAATGGTTACTGCTGTTATTTCTTCAACATCTGTGTCTTTTAAGATAATTGAGAGTTTTAATAATTATTTTGAAGTTTATGTTTAATAAATAAATGAATTATTAGCAAGAAAATATTATTGTATAATGTAAACAATTATAATGGAGAATTCTGTAAAATAAAGTTAAAGTTATGGAATGTATGTATTGGGTGATGATTCAACCAGTTTTACACATGGATTTTACTTGTACAAACATTTTAGTGCTAATTCTTGCTTTTTTTTTGTATAGAGAAAAATAACAGGAGATTAAATGTGTTCATAATTTAAAATTCTTAAAAAATGTGATTTATTCAATTTTAGAATCGATATATACTTGATGAATATAACATTTAATATAATTTGCCATTACATAGGTGTTTTTTTAATTCACTTGGTTTCTTTTACTAATACATTATTTATTTTCAAGTAGTTTCTGCTTAACACCACTTTCAAGAATGATGTGTAAAAAATAGTTGTGTATACTAATTATCTGGGAAATCTAAAGCTTCTTGTTGAAAATAAATGATTTAAGATGATTTTAGGAAGAAATATCTCTATTCGGACGATTACTTATATTTTCACAAATATTAACATTAAGTTGTTTTTAATGATTGTTAAATTTTAAAATTAGCTTGTTTGTAGGCTCGAAGTGACCCCGTTATATAAATTCTTTAAAATCTGTGATATTTACGCTTATTGTTATTTCTTAGGGTTATACCTTCCATAAAATATTTGCAACAGTGATTTTTTTCAACCCTGTGTATTTACATTATATAAATTATTTTTGTACATTTTTTATTATACGTTGTTTGTACGTTTCTAAGCGAATCATGTTATATATACCACTTCAAATCTGTGAAATTAATTGTATTACTCTTTGTGAATAGCGATTCCGTTAAATAAATAAAGTGTACACAATAAAATGAAAATATTCATTGGTCCTGGACCATCAACCAGATATATTTATACCTTAGAGACACATAGTTTTATTTTCTTTATCCACCGAAAATATTGCATAAGGATGTAAGATTTAACTTCAGAAGCTCATACGTTGTATTAAATGTTAAGAAATATTCGAAATATTAATACCTTTGTATCAATATATAATTTTATAATGTACCAAGTCAAAGATAATAGAAGATAGAGAATTAATATTTAACTTCCACAATGTTGTAGATGCATTTTTGATAAGATCTTTACAATTGCGTATTATTAATAAATACGTTTTATTGAAATACCCTATAAATATTTTTATAGGTTTTTAATATTATAAAAAATAATATGGTTTGTAATATTTAATAAATTTAAAAGCCTAACGAAAAAATACTCTCAGAGTTTCCATATTCTCGACTACAGAAGGCGTTACAAATAGTATTATACAGGGTTATGCACCATCACCTTGTGTGATCCTGTGAGGATGCAGTACGGCGCTGAGCGCCCTTACTGTTGGATGTTGTCCCGATTATTTATTTGGTATTTGTTTTTTTTATGTTTATATAAATAATGAGCTGTGTCGGGCACCCTCGTAATCCCCCCTTTTTTGTGATTTCGTGGGGTGCGCAGGGTTATGCAGAGAGCTTTTTTTTTATCAGTAAAGAAAATGCGAGTCAAACATATTGAACCGATTTATGTATGTATGTTGCCTATAACACGCAAGTAAACAAACATGTTAAACGCTTAACTTCAAATTATATGAAATATTTGATCGAAAATGTATACAAATGAAGAAAAAAGTCGAATTTCCAAATGTCTATTAAAATTCCAACAGTATCTTATACTCCTCTAGTATGAGACATTTTTTCAATAAATCCAGAGCCATCGAATACCTTAGGTTTTTTCTAAAAACAATTAAATTAAAATATATATACATACATCTTTATTCAGACAATATGACAACAAAATTTTACAAAATTTATTATAACAATATGTACAATTGTGTTAGTAGTCTGTAATGGGCTATCGACCATAATTATGTTTGCCCTGTATGAATTTATGGTGATTTGCAAATTAAAACTATGCTAGCTAGTTGAACTGTCATGTATGCATGAGTTAATGAATTGGTGCATAGTGACAGAAGGGTTGTTATGTTTTGGGGTAATATTAGGGTTGCGAGGAATGCAATATTTTGTAAGGTGGGAAAAATTGTGAGGGTTTTGAGCAAATTTTGGAGAGAAGGTAAGAATACACTGGGATATGGGAGTTATTTGGGTGATTTCGTAAAGAAATTCGTTAGAGGGATTATGGAGTGGGTTATTGGGATGCCGGAGTTTAGTGAGGATTCTTAGGGAGGATTGTTCAGATACTTGGTGAAAAAAATGGCTCCGTAATCTAACAGAGGTCGACATATCGATTTATAAATGTGAGTTGCAGTGTTAATTGATATCCCTTCCTGCTTATATGTAAGGGATCTGAAATGTTTGGCTCTGTTTAGGATTTTCGACTTAACGGAAAGGATATGTGGTTTGAAGCAGAGTTTTGTATCAAAAAGGATGCCTAAGTATTTACAATTATGAGATGGGATGATTGTGTTATTTTAAATTATAATTTTTAGGGAATGTGGTTTTATTATGTGGAAAGGCATAAAGAGTTTAGATTTGGAGGGGTTTATTTTGATACGCCATTTGGAACACCAGGACTGGATTTATTTATTATTTATTTAAATGATAATTGTCCTCCCAACCAAAAAAAAATAGACGCTACCGGAATAATTAAATACAGAATGGTTATAGACAGATAAATGACCAATGCACTGACAACAAATACAAATGTAAATAGTTTTCAACCTTAGACTTGGCCTGAGGTTATCATCAAATAGAGATACACCCTAATGAAATTCATAAAACAGCCTTTTCAACATCAAGAGACCATTACGGATTAAATAATGCCCCCAGCGACTTTTCAAAAAGCCATGGACAATATTTTACGCGTTATACAAAACGAAGCATGTGTAGTATACTTAAATGACATTGTAATACACATCATTAGAAGAACACATTCAAAAATTAAAATTAGTAGTATGCGTCTACATAATAAAAACAAATAAAAATGTTGTGATTTCATATAGCTGGTTGTGTTAAGTTTTGAAAAAAGGAAGTTATGCTGCCATACCCTGTATTCAATTTTTAAAGTATATTTTTAGTTGCAAAAAATAATTTTAGTAATTTAAAATAACATTGACTCAAATTGCTGGACTCTTTCATTTATAGTCGGGACGGTACGTTTGATCAATTTAATTTAACATCTTTGTAATTATATAAGCTCTGTTGAAGAAGGATTAAATCCCGAAATACGTGTCTGTAGATTTGTCTTTGCAATAAATATTTTTGAATCAAAAATTGCTGCATTATACCATATGTTATTGATATACAACAGGATGTGTCTATTACTGAACATTTGTTTTAAGTACTTATTTAATATAAATCAAAATGTCACAGTAGCTAAAGATGGATGAATGAATGAATTAAAATTAATAATAAATTTTTTATTAATTTTAAAATTCATTTTATTCAATTTATACTGTTTTTTTAACTTTTCTTTTGAAGGTATGATATTTTAAAATAATTAATTATTCATAATTTTATCTATACTAAGCGAATATGAATTTTCAACATATTAGCGCCTTATCAATCAACCAATTTGAATAATCTAGTGATGGAAAATTATACAAGGCATATTTAAAGTTACATATGAAATTAGAAAATTGTGAACAAAGTATTTGGTTTCTACATTAGTGTAAAACATAGTGTTATACCAGCGTATATTAAAATTAAAACCTATATGAAAAGTGTCGCCTCGAACTGAGGCATCCAGAAAGGAAATAAAACAATGATCCGAGAAGAAAACAAGCAATTGCACTCAGGAAGAAACACACTATCGGGATTTCTCAAGGCATGTCATTCAAAATTTCACGCCACCATAGCGCCAACTGTCTTAATGTGCTTATACAGGGTGTTTCGAATTTGAGCCTTACCATGGGGATATCGCTTATTAAAAGATATAGAAGGTAGGTTTAAATTTGGCACTGTTACACAATTTTATGCTGAATTTTATCCCGTTGAGAAAACTGGGCTGTTTCATTGATTTTAAAACAAAATGAAAAAAATAAAACTGATAAAAGCGAAATTCTTTTTTATTTATATCTTCGTTATTTGAAGCAATATGTCAATGCAATGAATACATTACTATAGCACTTTTTTATGATCTAATCGATAGCGTACTCATTTTACTAATAGCATGGTTCGTTTCTTGGACCATCATCAACATTCTTATTTCTTATGGACGCTATATTCGTTTTTTATCTGATTAGAATCCTCTATTTCTTCTGATTATAATGATATAATATATCATACATTTATTTAACTACTTATGCACATTTTTGAAATTTTTCATTTATAGCAACTAGATAAAAATGTCTTCATTATATTTCTTCAAATCACAAAGATATAAATAAAAAGAGAAAATCTCATTTTTCAGTTTTTTTATTTTATTTTTCTTGAAAACAAAGAAGCTCAGCTCAATTTTCTCAGATATTAATCAGCATGAAATTCCACAAAAGTGCGAAATTTAAACCTACCCTTCTTCTCTTATAATAAGCGAGATCCCCATGGACTCGAATTTGAACCACCCTGCATATATATTTCTAAGTTTTTTTTTTTATTTTAATGTTAACGTTCATTCACCTGAAGAAGCAATACATTTGTGTGCATTTACTTAGTATAGATAAAATAGATATTGGTTTGAAATTTTTTAAATTAATTATTCAAATACATGTTCTAAATTTTATATTATTCCGAAATATAGTTCTGAAAATATTAAGCCGGTCCCATACATCTTAAAATCTGCATTTTCAGTTTTTGTTTTCAAACCTGTACTTTTAACATATATTATTCTCTAGAATATTATAAACTACCTCGTGTTAACAAATACTTTCACTTTTATTACAACATTTTCATCACGACCAATTTGTAACAATTTACATATTAAATTTACCATTTATTCCTTGTAACATTCAAGGAAGTCCTTATAGATAATTATACTAATTAATACATAAAGGAGAGCATTCCCAAATAGCTTAAGTTAATTTAAATATTTAATTAAAACGTTATAATTTAACATTGATGCATAAAACTACTTAGACGGGTGTATAGAAAGTACCGGGCCGGTCTAATAATTCGAAAAATAAACAATATCATAATACAATCGAAAGTAAAAAGAAACAACATGTTTAATAAAATAAATATGAATAGAATTATGTTATACAATATGAACTACCAATGTTTGAATAGTAAAACCATTAACATGTTTAATATTTTAAAAAATATAAAGCCCACGCACTCACCCCCCATTCCTTGTAGGTGAGGCGGAAGGCAACTTTGATATTTTAAATGGAACTTCCTGTTTTTAGTAGTGGTGTAGCCGCGTATTTTGTATGAATTTATAGATTTTTCAAGATATTGAACACTATTTTTTATTTTTCGACTGTATGTGTATTATTTAACTGTCTTGGGACTTTCTACATAGCTTGTTCGTTTTTGTTCTAAATTTGTATGTAAGCAAAGAGAGATACCTTTTATATACAAATATTTCTATTTAGACAATCATTACAAACATTAACATAAAGTATGGAGAATAAAATTAAAGTGTTTGTTTGGGCTACCAACCAAATATTTTTCTGCTTTAAAATTATTGACATACATAAAATATATATAAAACCCCACGTTTGTAAAAAAATAGCCAATTATAATTGTGATCATGTATATACTGTAAAACAGTTGCACTTTATTTTTTCTTTATTTAAACAAGGACGCACAGAGTACACAAGAACAATAGTATGTCCACACTGCACGCAATTGCATCTCTGAAATGCAAATTGAGTTTACCAATTATTCCTTGTAACACTATCAAATCTTCTAATCTGGGTAAATAATGCAATAGCGTATTTCAAGAGATAATTGCTATCCACAAGATGTATTATTATTCTGCTTGTTTGACTTTGTCTCAGCTGAGGTTAATTCATTTCTTTTGCCTTCCTTGTCACTTATATTTTTTAATTGCTAATTAAATGAAATTATATTTTTTACGTAAATGTAACTTTTATAAATAATTGGTTTAATTACTTCGACTGGTTGATATTAACTAGTTTTTTTCTTATTATATTCGCAAATAAAAAAAATCAATAAATTTTCATTTATTCAAAATAAATCAATGTATTCGCAAATTTATTATAATTGGAAAATTGTGCATGCAATAATTATTATTATAATGAATATGAATAAATTATTGAAAATCTGTCAGTAAAATACACATTAAAATTCAAATTGGACCTCACGAAAAGTCATGCATTTCACTTCCATAATGTATAAAATACTGATTCAAATAAGTCTTTGTGGTTGATTGGTGAAAATCTCATGCCAAAAAATGCATTTTTAAAAAACATTTCACTTTAAATTACAGAAAATATATGTAAAACTATTTAAAAAAATAATGGATTTATTTCAATATTAATTACCATATTTTAAGTAAAAAAAAACTATATTAAAATTAAAAATCCCTTAATTAATTGAGTGAGTTGCGTAAAGATTGAATTTAATTGATAAATAAAGCACTAATAACCTTTCTTCACACTTCTTTTCATTATAACTTTTATCTTTTTTATTTTAATTACCAAAAAGTATATTTTGGACAAAAAGTGACCATTATCAATGGATTAATATTTTTTATGTGCTTTATTTATGAATTCATTATTAAAGATCTATCAATAACATAATTAAAATGCAGATTCAAATGAATAACTTTAAATTCTCGATTTTTTTCGGGCTATCAACCAATTTTCACTGGAATTAAAAATTTGGTTTATTTAAATTTCTATGGCCAAGCAGAAAATTTTAATAGAAAAAAGGATATATTGATTCGCTAACGAGATGGAAAAATACCCGTTAAACGTTTCTTTCGATTGTTATATAAAAATTATATCAAGAAAGTTTATTTTGTTTATATTTAACTCAATGTCTAAAGTAATTTTAATATATTGGTTCAAAAAATTCATGTATACTAAAAATGAATGTAATTAAACATTATATCCACCAAAACATGCAATTACATCCTAAACATATCTACTAAAATTTGAAATATCTTTTTGTTAGTGCATTTTTAAAAAAAATGTTTCTTTTAATAGACATCAGCTAACAATGGATTAACATCTACAAGGTGAATATATTTATATAACAACAGGCCTAATTGGTAAATTTGCTTTATGTGTTTTTATTAAATAAAAACAAAATATAAATAAAGCACTAATAACTTTTCTTCGCACTTCTATTTCATTATACCTTTGAATTACCAAATGTACATTTCCGACATAAAATTTCCGTTATTAACGGATCAACACATTTTAAATGCTTTATTTATTATTTTAAATCTCTTTTTCTGTGTACGGGGTCATTTGGCTGTTCAGTCTTCCTGTATAGTGATCAATTAGGTCGTCTATTGTGCCTACCCTGCTGCCTTAATTCTGCAAGAAATTTTACCTCTTAAACGAAGTCCGAGATATTTTCTAAAGACTTGGTTTATAGTTTTTGAGGAGTCTGGATTGTCCCTCTGTGCGCTCATTTACATATTACGTGCTTAATGATTTCCTCTGCTGTGTCACATAACCGGAAGGTGGTTTCCGCTGTCTTACCCTATGTCTATGATCACAGTTACAGTTCTAATGTCTCTTTTCGAGAGGCACATGTTTTTTTTTGCTTATTTCCGCCGAATACTCTATGAGCATTTGAGATTGCCTTAGTCCTGGAGTATTTCTCCAGTGGGTTCGCATCTGTTCATCTTCCCATTCTCTGGCCATTTGCCTAAAGTGGGCTTTGGTAAGCCGGCAAGTAGGTTCTAGTAACGTGCGTGGAGCTGTGGCCTTGCTTTCTAAGAGGGCGTCGGCATCGGCCTCTATTCCCTGCTGTCTGTTTCCCTTCGCCAAATAATTGAGGGTCCTTTTACATTGTCAAGCAACCTTAGAGTCCCAACAGTTGGCTTTTAGACTCGCTAAGGCTGCCTGGCAATCCGAAATTATAAATATCCTTGCCTTTGAATTCGGCGTTGGTCAATCCCTGCACCCTTTACCGATGCTACATCTGTAGCTGCATCGGTGTACCATATGGAAGATTTGCTATCGTTTAGGTTTTTAATACTTGATCAATGCTTTAGCGGTCAGTTATGACAACTTCAAATGCATTGCAAAATCGAACTTTGTCGGTATTGCGCCCTTGGGGTATGTTAGGAACTCTTTCCTAGCTTGATCTCTTATTTTAATGTTTCAGTGTGGGCGTGGTGCGTTTTTGTCTGAGAGCACTAAGTAAACCTTTTTCAACCTGTGTGTGCAAAGGAATCAGATCTAACATAGTTGGAGTTGTGTGCATCGTTGCTGTGATTCTAAAGCACATCCTTTGATATTTTTTTTCCTCTGTCTTCGTCCACCAGACCAAGGTCTAGATGTGAGTTCCGAGTGAGTTTTTTTTTATACAGGATAAATCCTAGGTACTTGACCTCTTCGGATAACTCAAGCACCTGACCATTCAGCGTTGGTACTATAACGGTCAACTACCTTTTGCTAGTAAAAGGTCTTGTTGGGGTTTACACACAGCCCCTCCTTTATGCATCAACCACTAATGATATTGGAGCAGACACCTTTTTAAAGGGCCGTACCGTATGTTTTCCACAATCTTTTCCTTCGTCTTGAGGACAAATGAAGTAAGGCTGATTGGTCGTACGGCCTGCGTCCACCCATAGAGATAAATATCACCTAAGCATCTTTCTATTCCTTGGGTACTTGAGGCTGGCCTTAAATATTTACACGGTGCACCAGGCTATATTTTCAATTGCCCTTTGCAGCAACGCCGGAAATATGTCATTTGATCCTGTAGACTTAAATGGCCTAAAACCATTCTCAGACCATATTATTCATTGAAAGTGAAAATGATGTTGATTACCTTCTTACTCGTTCTGATTGGTTTAGTCTGCCGACTCAGCGGAAAATACGTCTTTCGTCGGGACCTTAGAAATATGAGCCGTTCGGGCTCATCAGCAGTTCGGTTTCATTGGAGTGGTCTTTGAAAAGTGCCTTTTGTATCTTTGCTGACGGGGCGCACTCGTCAATCCACTCGCATAATTCTCTCCAGGTTTTCCTTTTGGACCTTCTCAGTTCCTATTATATTCTGGTAGTGCTACTCTGTAGGCACCCCAATTTTATCTCATCTTTTTGCACTGTTGAAAGCCTTTCTTGCCACGTTCCTCTGCTTTCCCAGTTCCTTCTTCCACCATGGGACATTTCTTGTCAGCTGCTACTTTTTCAGAGGATAGCTGGCTTCGTAGGCAGTTATTAATATACATTTACGCCGCTGCTTTCTGTTCATTCGTAGTGTTAATGTTGATGTGGATACCCTCATTTTCGTTCCTGAGATGGTCTCTGTATAGATTCCAGTCGGTCTGCCTCGGTTTCCTTCCCTCTATGACTTCAATGATACCATAACGTAAGTGAAACTCAATCTGACATTGATGGTTCATCAAGCACTCGCTAATCCTTTATTAAAACCTGCCACAAATAGATCAACTAGAGTTAAGTCAAGAACCTCCTCTCTGATTACAGTTACAAACATGGGCTGTGCAATGTTTCAATTTAAATTTGGAGAATATGGTTTAATTTGATAAGTGCTGGATATATTATTTAGTGACTATAGTTTACACGTATTAATATCAAACTAGTGTAACGATGTTGTGCCATATTATTTGTAAAGTATGTGTACACTTCAAAATAAATCTTACTTGAAAGAATTCATTATTTCCTAGTGTTTTTTCAATAAATTCATAAAATTATTCAGTTAATAACTTTTTTTACAAACTTATCACCTTATAATGTTCCACATAAATCATAATTTGTCAAACAAATTTAAAATTTACACATATGAATTGACTCATCATGAATAATTCTGTAACAACATAAATATCTGTTTTATTGTTATTAGAAACGCTGCTTTTTTTAAAGACCTCCACCACTTTCTAACAAATAATACATCTGGCGTCGTGCTTCAAAACGGAAACTATATTAGGAATCCTATAAACAAAAAAATATAAAATAGAATAATAAAATAATTAGGTCGATACCCTTACAAGGCAAATGAATTGATGTTAAAAAAACATTCCGCGTTGTTAATGTCCAACTATTTTTTAATTTAAATTACTTTGATCATATTTAGACAATTACAAATTATTTTCAGTTTAATGTACCTTCCATGGATTGTTCGCGGATTTTTTTCTATGTCTAAATATTCATCTGAACCCGACAACCTCAGCTACCTCGCTTACTTTTATTCCCTGATTTTTCAATATCATTCTATAAAATCGATAGAATGATGTCTGTTGTAAACCATAATAATTCGGAGATAACGCAAGCGCCATCTATTGCCTAATTTCATGTGTCATCGTCGTTGATTTAAGTCTACTACAATGTAGACAACCGAGAATCGCCGTTTTGTACACTAAATGAAGGCGAACTTATTCTGTTTATGAGAACATAAACAATATTAATTTCTGATGTGATGAACTTCGGCAACCGGAACATTCAACGTCACTTTTGCTGGCATCACCACAACGGAACTCAGTAAACAAATTCTTACACATTAAAATTCAACCTTATAGTGTTTATCAGGTATTTTATTGATTTTGCTAATGTTGTGCTTTACGCAAAAATAGTATTTAATCAGTATATCATTATTCTGACAATATGATCTGTCATAGGCTGTCGACCAGAGGTCTTTCTGCCCTAATCAGTACATATTCATACATTTAAATTGAATTGTTTCTCATTTGCTTTCATTGACTGTTAAATGTGTTAGATGTGTTTACAACATCGGTTGTTGTATATTCGTAGATAACAGTTGAGAGAAGAAGGAAATTCACAAAGTCAATGGATTATCAAACTGCCCTCATATATATTAGAAACATTGAATGGTGCAAAGAGTTTAAGCATATGAATAGAAATCTGATTACTGTAAATATTTAAAAATTTAATAACAAAACATACACTATACTATACCCATAATTTTAAGAGCTGAATAATTGCACAAAATTAAATTTGCATACTAAATTAAATATTATATGGTTGTGACTGAAACTTGATGAAACTTCATAACTTATTATAAAAAAAATACACGTTTTTGAGTTTGACAAATTTTATTATAGACACTGCTACAATTGTGTCGCTACATAGTCACGTATGATCCACCATTCAATAAACGAACGTACTATCGATTGAGAACTGTAACACAAAATTAAATAGAATACTAATAATTGCCAAAGATAGAGGTTTTAATACAAATATTATTAATATATTTAACAAGTAACAAAAACAAAAACACACTTAATCTAATTTATCGAAACATTAAGACCATTAATTCAGATAATCAAATATTTTTGCTATTCACTTATTTCGGTAAACCCTCTAACTTATCGTCCAAGAAATTATCATCCTTGAATATTTAAACAACGTTCAATTAATACATTTTTCAACAATACAAAAGATAAAACCCTAGCCATTAACAAGTCAGGAAGGAGTGTATGCTTTTCCCTGTAATGATTATGAAATGTATTACGTCGTCTGCACCACGTAATACAGTTTTTCTACTACATTACTACTATAAAGAGTAGTAGTATTTTCTTGATCACTGTTATTTAAATAAATTAAATAAAAATGTTTTGAAAATAAATAATAAATTATTTCCACATTTAGCTCTGTGACTTTTGACTTACGTTACGTAAGTACATTAAACAAATGCACATTAAAACAACTACTTCCCGGGCAAATACCCACGCCGGACATTGAATTACATAATGTTCACCTGCTGTTGCATATGAATAAAATATTGCATAATGCAACAAATTTTCATCCCAGAAAATTTTAATGCAAAAACAAACAAAAGGAACGTTACTTAATATAAGGCCATCTGCAGACACGTGTTTCGAGATCTATCCCTCGCTATGCCTTACATAATGTAAAGATGTTAAAATAAATCAATTAAATTAATTCAACTATACTTAGTGAAATTAAATCAAATTAAACTAAATCGATTTAATAATAGAAATAGGATTTATTCACTTGGTCACCGCTATTTAAATAAATTAAATAAAAATAATTTTAAAATAATTAATTAATAAATTATTTTTTCTTTTGCTACTGTGACACAATAACTTATGTTACATAAGTGCTTTAACAAGTCTATTCTAATAATAAACATTTGCTGTTGCATAACAATAACAATTGCATAATGTAACAATTTTTGAATCGAAAATATTTATTACATATATGTCACCCAAATACCTGCAGAGGCAGTTGCTAATAGAAGTAAGTTGTTTTTATTTATAAATTTATTGGCCACTTATCAGCTGCTTTGGAAGTAAACGTCATTTAATTCTTGGCTGTGTAAAACAGAAGATATATGATATATATATATATATATATATATATATATATACAGAGAGGTTTTTTATCAATATACATTAGGCGAACTGTATACCTGCAAAAAAACCAAGTCAAACGCATTGATATATGTATGTTTGGTTATCTATAACACACAACTAAACGTCAAATGCTAAACTTCATAAACTTCAAAGTAACAGTGAAGAACAATAAACTTGATATAAATAATTAGAATAAGTGCTAGAAATGACTACCAGAAACTGCAAGACAGTAACTCAAACGATCGCTAAAATTCTTCCACATTGAGTATTTCGATATTGTCATAAACAGAAATAGAAAATTGTTTAATTGTTTTTTGAATTATCCTAGTTGAGGGAATCGATCGTTCGGGTTACGTATTATAGGCAACTAAACACATACATCAATGCGTTTGACTTGGGTATTTTACATGTATACATAGGGGATATGTATACTGTTAAAAAAACCTCTCTGTATATATATAATTATAGCGAGTTTTCTTGTGTGTGTAAAAGTCAATGAAAATGTATGCATATTTATTTTTTTATTTTTTATTAGATGTCGAAAATTTACAGATTATTTTATTCACTGATTTAAAAAAAAATGTGAAATTCAATACGCATTTAACAATTATTTACAAATTAACTATTTCCATTAAATAACGTGAAGGTATATTAACTATTATTAATTAAAGGTATTAAAATTTGCAATACTCTTGAAAGTTATTCTTGTGCAATTATAATACGAACAAATAAAAGAAAATGTGGCTATTATGTTCATCTTTAATTATCTTTTATTACTGTTTTGCCGTTTAAAGAATGTTGCGTTTATATATGATAAACGGTGTGTAAAGAGTTTTTTTTTAAAATATACCTGTCCAGCTTGACCCTAATAAAATATTCATTTAGTAATTGCAATTATTGAATATTTTATAAATATTTATATCTAGAAAATGCTTAGATATTTTTAATATTCCAAATAGATTCATTATTACTTTCGTCAAGGTAAATATTGTATTGTGATCGTGAAAAAATAATCAAACAATTACAATTGATATACCGATTTTAAGATTCACTGATTTATATTACAAATAGTTTTGTATTGCAAAATTACAAGTCCCATTGCGTGTAAAATGAATTTTAAGTAAAAAAATTGTCAAAATTCTGACAACCTACCAGTTATTACAAAATTCTGTATTCTCCGTAATGCTAATATCCCTCCTAAGTACAAACATCCTACCATCACCATTGATCAACTCATTTGTGCAAATCATCAGGACAGTTCAGCTAGCTACCATAGATTTTGCTATTACTTCATCATAAATTCATGACAGGGCATAAAAACCTCTGGTCGATAGCCCAAACTGTCTAACACCTACATGTATTGTAATTATTTATATTGTATTCTTAAAATTATCTGTATAGACTGAATAAATATGTGTGTATAAATCAAATATAAAATTATATAATCCTTTATATTTACCGAAAATATAACGAATCCTCAAGGGAGAAATTACATATCTCTTAATGAATAAGTCTATCATATTAAAATTTCTGCGTATTTATTCTCATATATAATTAACCATTGCTAAAATTAAATAAAACTTCTTTTAAACTATTGTTTGACAGACTTTTAGGTTGTGTATATGGAAGATATAACTTAATACATATTTATACGATACTACTTTAATGGAACCACTATCTAAGATCATAAACTTGATCATTAAATATTTATTCATATACTAAAAATTTATAAACTATGCGCATTTCGTTATCAAGTCTACTATACACCACTTTTGCCACATTTGTTTTGAAATATTAAGAATTTGAAAATAATTAATAAATTATTCCCCTTTTAGCTACTGTGACATTTTGACTAACGATAAGTACATTTAAACTACTTCTCGAGCCTATCCTCCGACAGACATTGAATTGCATAATGGAAACTTGCTGCTACATAGCAATAACATATTATATAATGTTTCGATGAATATTTAATGCAAAGAATAAAAAATAGAAATTACGTAAAATAAGGCTATACGTTTATCGGGATTTCATCCCGATTCATGAGTACAATTCTGCCTTATATTAGAAATTAGAAAGCTGTTCAATTCAATTAAAAGTACCGTACCAGCTGCAATCTCCGGTGTAAATGATCGAGTCCGGAATGAACGAGAATGCTACACGCATTCTTAACTGTTCTAATCAAAAAACATGCTCGACTCAGATTTAAATGAAAATAAAAAGAATTTGCAAATAATTATATTACTATTCCCTCTTCATCTATTGTGAAATGTTGACTTACGTTACGTATGTAAAACAAATGTACATTAAATCAACTACTTCTCGGGTTTGTATCCCGCCAAAAGTACTTACGTTGCGTAAGTCAAAATGTCACAGTAGCTAAAGAGGGAATAATTATATAGTTATTTTAAAATTATTTTTATTTCATTTATTTGAATGATATTAATCGTGGTAATCCGTTATAATAAATGAAATATATATAATCGTAATTAATTAAAGACGACGCAAGCGCCATCTTTTGCCTAATTTCAAGTGGCATCGTCAACGATTTGGGTCTACAAGGTAGACGACCGAGAATCATTGTTTCGTCCACTAAAGGAAGGCGAACTTGTCCTGTTTAAGCAAACAAGGAAACGAAATTCACATTTAATGAAACGTATTATATTTACGTTTCATTAAATGTGAAATATATATACTTTGACCACAACACCACCGATTCATATTTTTATAACTTAATTTTGTAAATGATAATACAACTTAAGTGAAGACATTGAAATATCTTGAAAACTACTCATCGAATAAAAAAAATATAATTAAAATTTGTTTGCCTCGGAGGGGGATATTTAATGATGTGAAACTCGACCCACTACCCTCAACCCCCTAGAGGGTAGGGGGCGAGAAATAGAAAAGTTAAATAAGAACCCCCATTTTTGTACGGATTTGAATACTCCAAGAAAAATAAGAACGTTTTACCTGAAATATTTTTTTGTATTCGTGACTAACGACGCTATAATCGACAAAATTCAAAATTGGCAAAAATCGTTGAAAAATGGGGATTTCCTGAGAAATACATATGAAATCAAAGAAATAAAAGTACACGAAGGTGTGAGTCTTTATGCTTATCACACATAATAGTTTTCTAATTAAAGCAAGTGTTCAAAAATTCGACCTTCAAGTTCAACACTTGTTGATCCTTCTTTCAAATGATTGTACACACGATAGAATAATATCTGCGGGAATTTAAGCACAAGCGTTTCTTATACGTTTTATCATATTTTCTCTATCTGTTGGCACTTTTTGATAAACTTAATCTTTCAGATAACCCCATATAAAAAAATCCGGTGTTAAATCAAGCGACCTAGCAGGCCAATTAATACGACCACCTCTCCCGATCCACCGAGCATTATAATCACGGTCTAATACTCCGCGTGCAACAATTGATGCGCGCTGGGCAACCGCCATGCTGGAATCATATGGCGAACATCTAAAGCAACATCCTCGAGTAGTATTGGTAGTTCCTGTTCTAAAAAAATCGATATTTAATTTCATTTAAAGTAGCGTCAATAAAAATGGACTAATGAGTTTGTTCCCTATGATTCCACACCTATTATGACGGACCAAGAACGTTAATGCTCAATTTTTCGTAACCAGTGGGAATTTTCTACACCCCAGTAATGCATGTTATGTCGATTAATTGTACCGTGATTTGTGAATGTAGACTAATCTGAAAATAGTACATTGACGAAGAAATTTGGGTTAGTTTCTATTTTATTGAAGTGCCCATTCACAAAATATTACTCTATTAAGAAAATCATCTTCATGAAGTTTTTTGTGCAATGAAATATGATACGGATGATACTTATTATGGTGCAACAGTACTACATAGGGAAATTCCGGAAACGCGTTGTAATTGTCGAGTACTTATTTGTGGATTTTGCTGAACAGCAACAGCATAGCTGTTTAATTGCAAACTCCTGTGACAGTTAGCTCCGATAAAAATGTTCTAACAATATTGTAAAAAAAAACTACGATCGAACATTATCCGAAAAACGCTCAGCGTATAAGACAACAACCTCGTCAACATTTCTCCTACATTCGACATAAATCGGAATAATTTCAATTTGGATGGTCCTATTTAACTTTTCTATTTCTCACCCCCTACCCCTAGGAAGTTGAAGGTAATGGGTCAAGTTTCGTATCATTAGATGTCCCCCTCCAAGGCGAACAAATTTTAATTATAATTTTTTTATTCGATGTGTAGTTTTCGAGATATTTCAATGTCTTCACTTAAATTGAACACCTTGTATATAGTTTACATGAACAAAGATTATTTAAATATTTAACGTCTAAACAACTTATTATTTATATTTTTTAAACTTCAATACACACTTACTTAGATAGAAACATAGTTTCCGAAATGTTTATTTAGTATAAAAAAGAATAAGAGAAAGGATAATAATATTTTTTATTTAAATAATTAAAAGTCTCCACAACCAACAGATTATGCATAAAATATTTAGTTAGTTATATTTACTTTTATATTTATTTAAAAATACAATAAACATATTTCATTTATTATATATTCAAACTTAAAAAAACAATTTAGCGCCATTTGTATAGTGTATGCAGAGGAAAGCACACAAATATTTTCATTTTCTCATGCAGATAACTCCAATGAACACCATTAGCTCAAGGAGGAAAACTTTTTACAAATTCTTTTGCAAGCTACTCATTGTATGCAGTAAGTAATGTTTGATTGGGAAAATGCGCGTGCTATTTGCATTAAGCAAACAAGTTGCAATAATAATGTACACTATTTGCATATTGTACACTTTCTTAGAATTTAATATGTATTCATTCCTAATACATTAATAAAGAAGTATGTGAATCAAAAATGTTTTACAATTATGTGTTGTATGAACCTAATTTAAGATTAATTATATTTGACTAATCTAATTTATATTTTTATCCTTTCTAAATAAAATCATCCTCCCATCACCATTAGTCAATTCATTTGTGCGAATCATCAGAACAGTTCAGTCAGATTTTTTGACATCAATATAAATTCATGATAATGTGGATGATAGCCCAGACAGACTAACACCTACATGTATTGTAATTATTTATGTTATATTATTTTATATTATCTGTATTGTCTGAATAAAGATGTGTGTATACATTTTTTGTTTGTTTCATAAAACGATAAAAGTAGTAATTGCTGTAATAGTAATATTTATATTATATTCCTGCAGAAACAGTATAGGATTTTAATCTGATAAAAAACCATTATGGCGTCCATGAGAAGTAATATAGTTGATGATAATCCAAATTAAACGAAAATGATTATGTCATAAAAAGTGCTACACGAATGCCTCCACTGCATTGAAATATAACATATTGCTTGAAATAACGAAGATATAAATAAATATCACATTATTCATTTTTTTTTTAATTTTGCAAGTTTTATTAAAAAAATAAGATTGCCAATAAAAGCAACCACATGCTATAGGTTATGTTATTCTAACAAATTGAAAAATAACAATAATGAATTTAACTATATTAGCAATTACATTTTATAGTAAGTAGAGCTTAAAATCTATAACACATGTTCAAAGTGTTCTCCTTTATTATTTAAACACAATGCTCCTTTTCCTTTTATATTATCAAATGCACTCACTAAATGTTTCTGGGTAATTGAATTGCGTGGCCTGGGAGCGATTTTCTCATCGTGTAAATGATTTGATTTTCACAACACCAAATAGGCATCGATTGTTTATTAGTGTATCCTGATAAATAGATCTACGCTTCATTTATGAAGAAAGATCTGTCAAGGACTTCGTTATTGATCATTTTATTTTGGAACCATTGAAAATAAATAGTACAATTTTGACAATCGATAGGCCGCAGTTCTTGCACACAACGAAGCTTGTGCGGAAATTTGTGAAGAAGTCAAACGCATTGAACCGATTAATGTGTGTATGTTTAGTTGCCTATAACAGACAACTAAACCTCAAACGCTAAACTGAAATATTTGATCGAAAATGAAGAAAAGGTCGAATTTCAAGCGTGTATTACAATTCCAACAGTACTGGAAGAGAATAAGACATGTTTTCAATGAATCCAAAGCGGCGAATACCTCGGTTAGGATGATTCTAAAAATAATTATACTAAAACATTTTCTTTTGAAGGTTGTACGTTTCCTTTTTTTATCAAAAACACGTCATTTCTTATTATGGAGAAATTTCAGGTAAAAAATATTAAGAGATTTTATTTAATCATTTTAAAAAAAGTAACAGTGAAGAACAATAAACTTGAAATAAATAATTATAATAAGTGCTCGAAATGACCACCAGAAACTGCAGGACGGTAACTCAAACGATCGCGAAAAGCATACACCGCGTTTCCGATAAAATCGTGGTTAAGTTGAATGCATTTATTAGTCATTCGATTTTTTAATTCTTCCACATTGTGCATTTCTGTATTGTCATAAACAGAAAAAGAATATTGTTTAACTATTTTAATTATCCTATTTGAATGAATCGATCGTTCGGGTTGCGTATTATAGGCAACTAAACACATAGATCAATGTGTTTGACTTGGGTATTTTACATGTATACATAAAAACCTCTCTGTATATGTTTGCGACATTTTCAGTCGTCTGTCAAGGCCAAGTCTTCTATGTACAGCTCCACTTTCACGAAACTTTAGAGCATATTCTTGAACAGCATACCTCAAATTGTCATAGAAAACTGCAATAGCGGGAAATGCAGTGCAGAAATCTTCAAAACACGGTAGAAGGTAATGAGCCCAAGCTTGATTTTCTCTCTTTTCAGAAGTAGCTTTCAGCAAGGAAAATTTTATGTTCGGTAGTAAACATCTTAATGATTCGATAAATAATGACACATATTAAACTTACAATTATTTTTAGTTAAAAAAAATAATTTAAATTAAAATTTAATTTTTTGATTTATCATCGTAATAAGGGAATGAAAAATATATGACAAACCAGAAGTAATATACAGATAAAAACGTATTATGTCAAAATGCTCGACTTGTAGAAATGCTAATACTCTTATTAAATGCAATAACTTGTTGGTATTAGAAATAATTGCACATTTTCAATTAATAATCATAAATTGTAATGCGTGTTCAGACGTTGAATAACAAAAGATTTAAATAATACTTATGAACGAATAAAACTCTGTTTTAATGATTGCCAACCGTGAACCGGAACGCATCACAAATAAAATACCACATACTAATCATATTCGCCAGCTATGAATACAAAAAAATGCGAAATTTAATGTTACACATTACCAACCATTCGGTAATATTGCCAACTACTTATTTGACCAGATTAATTTCTAAACCTGTTCAATCTTGGCGCAACTTTACGAGCGCACAAATCACCATTGGCACATCATTAATACACATATTTATGTTTGTCGAAATAGAATTTCCCAACCGACAAATCTAATTAAAGACATTGTCCAGTGTGGCAATTCCCACTCATCTTTTACCTCAATTGCACTGTAAAAGAGCGTGAAAGTGGTTTCTCGATGGAGTAAAATCGACGATCAACTATAATAAAAAACTCTCGCATACGATAACGATGCACAATGATGTAATTGTTGTTGTTGTTGTTGTAAATTATAATTCGAAAGTATGAAATTAATTTAAATTTGCAGCGAAAAACAAACATTTATATGATAATATAATAGTAATAAAAGTGGTGAGAAATTTTTATTTTATTTGTTTATTTTATCACTGGATATACAATTCGAACACTATGTGATCATTATGTAAATAAAACACTTTTTTACTTTGCTTGTATAACTTGTTATTTTATTTTAGTTACTATAGTTTCGAAGCATAGAGTATCATTATCAAACTAAAAGTAATGTGCATTTACAATTTAAACGGATTATATAGGCGGTGTAACAGCTTTCAAGGGGGGTATATATTGGGTTAAGTTGGTCATTGATTACGGGGATTTCCTGATAAGCTCGAACTTTAAGAATTTCCAAGTCTCCAGGAGGTTCATCTTCCTACCCTTTTCGGGAAAATATATAATCGAAAGCACATTCTTCCCAAAAGTATGTTTTGATTCTATTAAATGTTTTGCGAAGGATGACTTTTCAACTAGACTTTGCCGAAAAGAACGGATATCTTCTTGGAGCCTAATATTGAAACTACGATCAGTTTTTCCAATATATACTCCCTTACAATCATTAAATACAACTTTATATATTGCCGATCTGTAAATATATCACGTTTTTGTTTTTGCGTTTATGATGTTATTTTTCATTTTTAAATATAGTTTATGCTGCGAAACTATAGTTACTAAAATAAAATAACAAGTTATACAAAAAGTTAACAAGTGTTTTATTTTATTCTAAATAAATTCCTCACTTAACTCGTGGTGAAATATTGAAAACACTTGTTTTTATGTTTGGTTTGTTATAATGAAATCACTTGGTTTTGTTTTACTAAAATGTTATTATATTTTCGACTAGTTTCGGCTAGATGCCATTTTCAAGACCGAATATATAAATGGATAAATAGTGTATCAAATGGGTGACTTTTCTGGCTACTTAACTGGACCCTCTCTTCCTATCCACCCGCCAGGTTACATTTCGCTCAAATAAGTTCTATATATTTTTGCAAAATGTAGTGGAGCGCCATTATATATATATTTTACACCCTATGAACCACACTTCTTTGGATTTAATTTTTCAAATACCGCACCACTTATCAGGTGGTGTATAGCAGAACATCCTGCGCCTGTCACTGACTTATAAACTAGTGGGTGGTGCAGGACAGTCTCGAATATATATATATATATATATATATTCGAGAGCCCCAAAATATTGGGCGCCCCCTTCGTATAAATAGCCTTATCCTGTTATCGGGTCACTGACAGGATGAACAGTATACTTACCCGATACTCGTGCGACTACCGCAGCGATGGTGATTGAGGAGGATAATTCTCGAACCATGGGATCCAAGCTGAACGAACCTGAAACCCAGGGCAGTCAGCTTTTGGCAAGCCCAGGTATAACAAAGGCTACAACTGAAATCACAAAATTTCGTTTAGAACCAGAGCGCGCCAACAGAACTGGTGCACAGAAAAGAAAAGCCTATGGAGGGAAAAAGGCAACTCAACATCATTTGGTCATCAACATTTGGTAAAGCTCAAATAACCAAGACAACGTTTCTGAATCCACGAAGAACCTACTGGGAAACATACACGAGTGACTTCAAGATACAACTTGATCGTATCAAAGAGGAAGTAAACAATGCACTGGATGTAGAGCTTATCGCTGACAAAATGCAAGAGGTCATTTCAACCTCTTTTGAGAACCACTATCCCCTCACAAAGAAGTCCACCGGGCAAACTAAAACCTGCTGAAACGATCACCTTGAATCGCTTAGGAGAGATATGCGAAGACTCTACAACAGAGCGAGGAAAACTGGGAAGTGGGAGATATATAACGCAATACCTACAGGATATAACAAAGGAGATTAGGTCGGGAATCTTGGAGAAAATTCTGCTCGGAGATTAACCAAGTCCCAGAGGGAATAAAACTCCAAATAATCCTGGCAAAAACTTCAGATAATACCTGTGGCATCGTTAAAAAACTGTGGACAGGATGGGGTCCACCCAGTGCTGATACAGCAGGGAATAAACTACCTACTATCGGTGCTATGTAACCTTTTCCGGGCAATAGAACATTAAAACGTGTGCCAACCGCCTGTAAGAAAAAAAAGTAGTCTTTATACTAAAGCCAACCAGGCAAAAGGTTTCAGACCAATTTGTCTTACATCATTTCTACTTCAAACGATGAAAAAACTAGTCGAAAGACATATAGGGCAAACCTCGCTACTACAGAGGCTTTCACATCCCCACCAACACGCATTTCAGGCTAGAAAATCTTGTGAATCTGCGCTACACCAGCTTCTAATAAAGATAAAGAATTCGCTAAGTAACAAATAAATCACACTAGCGACATTTCACCCTGTATAACGAAATATAATTCTTTTTTTTTTTCAGAAAGTTGGATTAACTATTTCTTCACATATTTTTAAGTTCGTATCAATCTTAAGAGCGCTTAAAATTGAAAAAATAAAACTAAGTAATTCCTGTTTCAGAACTGGCGATTTGAGTATTATAAACTCAGTAAGCTAGAGAAACTGTTTTTAGACTTAATATTAAGTTATGCTATAATTAAATAGCACTTAAAGCGAAAGAAAGAATGGAAACTAAAACATTAATTTTAAGATGATGGAAATTTTACACATTCTACTTTTAATTGAATTATATGAAAATAATTAATTATATAATTATTTTCTTTCTAGTTACACTGCAATTAAATACTTTCGAAGTAAGTATACAAAAAATATCTATTGAAACAACTACTTCCCGGGCAAATACCAATCGTTTTTCGAACAAAAATATTTCATACAAACAAAACTAAATATGTATATAAGGCCATCTGTAAACATATGTTTCGGGATACGACAGACAGGATGACATTTACAATTATTGTCAATATAAAACATTCTCAATTCATTTTTTTAAATAAAATTGAAACAGAAGCTCGCTATAATATTTATAAAGATGGTACAAATGTTTCACGTTGCAGCTTTAACTGGATTAAAAGAAAAAAATCTTTCTAGCCAGTCGTATCCCCCACATTCACGGAGAAAATGGTACATTTTTGAACAATTATTCAAGGCAAAGCTGCACTGATGAGGAATAAAGCCCGAAACACGTGTTTACAGATTGCCTTTTATACATATTTAGTTTTGTTTCTATGAAATATTCTTGATTCGAAAAACGTTGCTTTATCATTTTTGCAACGGTAAATATCTCTTGGGTATTTGCCCGGGAAGTAGTTGTTTCAATAGATATTTGTATTTTTGTATACTTACTTCGTAAGTATTTAATTGCAGAACAACTAGAAAGGAAATAATTTAATATTTATTTATTTTCTTTTATTTTTCTTTTAATTCAAAACATTAATTAATTAAGAATATTTTCTATTTGAAAAAAAAATAGCGATAAAAATGAAAAACAGCTGGAATCATTTAAAAGCAAATAAGCATCGATTTAGAATCCATAAAAACAAAATCGATCCGCTCAATATGAAATTATTACACATTAAAATTTTGCTAAAAAAATGAGTTTTCTTCGTCTAAATAATCGTTAAAAAATCACAAAAAATATTAAAATCAATTTATATGAAATTCTTCTCGATTCATTCAAATGTAATTGAGTTTTGAATTATACTCGGAACATACAAAATCTACACGCTCAGTTTGAAATTATCTAGTGTTAAAATTTCAATAACGCTTAGAAAAAAATGATATTTATATAAGATTTATTTTAATTATATAAGAAATCATTATTTAAAAAAATATCACAAACATAAAAAAATCATATAGCCATTCTCAGAAGATTAAGCTTTGATATACACTTGAGATTATGAAAACATGCACGTTCAATACAAAATAATGAGTGCATAAAGTGGATGTATGAAATTGTATTCAACTAACTGTGCCAATTTGTTTTACTTGAAAAATGAAATAATAAAAACAAAAAAAATGTTATGAATTAATACAAATCGACGTTTAAATTTCAATTTGAATCCATTCTGAATATTAATTTAAATTAAAAACAATAAATATTTTTTTTATTTAAAGATTTAAATAGTTGTAAATTAAATATAATTCTTAAATATAATTATTGGAAGTACAATATATACTGGTGTGGGTTATGTGAAAATAAATGAATACAATAAGAGCACTGTACATTTATCTTCGCTAAATTTATGTCAGTGCAGATGCCATTTCGAACACGATGTCTTAATTTTCGATGGAGCAACAATTACAAAACAAATTTACGAAAACAAGCTTATATATACAGGGTGTCCCGTTATTGTTGGGAAATGACTAAACCTCAAGATCCTGGGACCAAAATATGGTGATTTAACCAAACTTATCTATAATAAATTTTACCACATTCCTTTCAGTAAATTTTGATAGTGACATACTATGGAAGACATATAAATAGTGCAGGAATTACTCAATTGTGCAAACATTTTGGTAGAAAAGAAAATTCGAAATAACTCAAAAACTACTTGCTCTAGATATATGGATGCACAATACTTTTATATTGCAAATTGTCTTGCCAATCGTCCTATGAGATAAAATATTGGTTATTCTATTTTAAAAAAAATGAGTTATAATGTTTTTAAGAGGATACTAAAATGTTGACACTTTTGAAACACCTACTGTCAAAATTGACAGGTGTTTTTTTTTTAATTCTAGATGGATCTATTACTAACAACTCAAGATGTCGCTGGTCTGTCTATCTTGATCCTACTAGAAGTTATAATTATTTTTCAAAACGTCAATTTAAGGTTAAAATTTAACAAATATTTTTTTATCTCAAAACCGTAAGAGTTAAGTAGACATAAATCCATATGAGTGGTTAGGCAATTGAACGGAAAATCTGAAATATAAAAATATATAGGGTGTTCCATTTAAAATAACAAAGTTGGTAGCCATTTCCAGTGCAGCCGGAAGTGAAAGAAAGTCAAAATATATTCCATGAAGTGGTAGCATCCAACCATTCAATGTAGATTTTTTTAAATTTTTCTGCGGTCAGGAATCCTGAAAAGATTTAATGCCCGTTATTCGTAGCACCGCCCTGTATATATACACACAAATCTTTATTGAGACTATACAAATACAAAAGAATATTAGATAAATAATTACAATTCAAGTCCTATAGAAAAATATTTTTTTATTAACATTTTAAATTTTCCACTTATTAATATAATTAATAATACAGGAAATCGTAAAATGTCATATCTGTGATTGTTATACGAACGAAAGTAATAACACGAGACGGTGACTACTGGATTTACAATATTTGTTTACCAGTGACGCATCATCTTAATCAAGAGAAAAATTGTTCTACATAATCAAATATAAATAGTTTTAAACAAAGAAATTCCGCTATTGATACCAGCATTCTTTAAAATAATATCTTTATGTACAAAATGATATCAACAACAAACATACCACGCGCGGTTAAATAAACGTTGTTGAAATAACGTTTAGAATTTCTTGTTTTTTTTTTAATATCATAACTTTCTGCTTTTTTTACTTCACTACTTAGCCCGCCGGACATTGAATTAAATTATGTAAGGCAGAGCTGTACTGATCAGTGATAGATCCCGAAACACGTGTCTACAGATAGCTTTATATTAAGTAATATTCTTTTTTAGTTTTTTACAGTGAATTTTTCTCTGATCAATTTTTTTTACATGATACAATATTTTATTTAAATTTATTTATTTTCAAATCGTTTTTATTTAATTTATTTAAATAACTGTGACCAAGTGAATGAATACTCTTTTCTATTTATGCAAAAATTACTTACAATGTAAAATTTTGACAAACATCTACTGAAACAACTACTTCCCGAGCAAATACCCCGCCAGACATTGGATTACGCAATAGATATTTGTTTGTTGCATAGCAGTGCTACTGCGCAGTGCATTGCAGTTTGAGTCGAAAATATTTAATGAAAGGAATCAACATATAATAATTACAAGGCTATTTGTAGACATGAGTTTCGGGTTTCATTCCTCGTCAGTACAGCTCTGCCCTGTTGGCTCTTAGGTGTTAAATAATTTTTATTTTTACGAAGCGTCTTCACCGAGATCTCGTATGAAAGTGATCACGGAGAAGGACGCGCGCTTTGAGCGGATCTATCGGTTCAGAACAAAAAATATCGACTCAGGATGCAAAAAACATATTCAATTAAATTAAATAAAATAAAACAGAGATGATTCACACATTTTCAGTTATATATATATATATATATATATATATTAATTTTCGACTCAAACCGTTGCAATCCACAGTAGTACTGATATGCAACAAATATCTATTGTATAATCAAATGTCCATCGGGGTATATGCTCCGGAATTAGTTTTTTCAATAAATGTTTGTAAAACTGACAGTGTAAGTGTGGATTGATCGAATTGTATTGGTTATTGGCAGAAAATGTCCTTGTTTTATTTTATTGTAATTTAAATCACTGCAAATGAGTGAATCTTCTTTGTTTCAGTAATATACGAACAAAGCTTCAGTAAATAATCGAATAGAGCTAAGTCGCACAAAATATACTATAACATTGCATTTTTTATTTTGTTATATTATTTATTTAAACATTAAATAATTTTTCCAGATGCTGAACATGGTGAAATATACAGGGTGACCCATTTTAATTCATCCAGTGGAAAATCTCGACAAATATGCATCGTACAAAAACATGTTTCGAGCAAAAGTTTAATGTTTACCAGTAGGACATCCGACGCTATTAAAAATGTTCACTGCCACCCCCTATGGGACGGCAGATGTGGTTAACTTTGAAATCTTAAATGGAAACCCATATCTTTTATTACATATTCCGATTCTACGGTAAATCTAAACAAATAGTATTCATAGGGTGTTAAATATGCACTGTTTGATAGTTCTGAGGGGGACATCCGATGCTTTAAAAAAACATTCCGGGGGCGGGTTGTGGTTAACTTTGAAATCTTAAATAGTAACCCATATATTCTTATTAATGATTTGGATACTACATCAAAGATTATGTTGGTCTTATTCGGTGACCTTTCTAACCACTTAACTGGACCCCTCTTCCCATCCACCTGCCATGATACATTTCGTCCAAATAAGTTCTTACTATTTTTTGCGAAATGTTGTGAAGCATCATCCTGCTAAAACCACAGTCTAATCTTGGTTTCTAAATTGATATTTTCCATTAAAATTGGAAGAACACCATAGAGGAGATGCAAATAATTCTCACTGGCCACAGTGCCCTCGAAAAAATACGTACAGATTAAATACCCATTGACTTTACCACACCAGACATTCATAGTCCAGCGGTGTTGGTGATCCATTTGTTGTATCTACCGAGGATTATCAAGTGCCCAGTAGTGACCATCACTGCATTATTAAGTCTCGCCAGAAAACATAAAGAATTTGGAAACAAATCATAATTTTCCAAATGTTGTCTTGTCAATAACAAAACAATCGCCGTTATTCATAATCCTACTCATCCAATACCTGATTCAAAGATACGTGATACGGATGGAAATTTGCGATATTTAAGTATCTTCTCGCAGTCTCTCTCGGAATGTCAATTTGCAGCTGCAATTCGCGAACTGATATTTGTGTTCAAATGCACTGATCCCAAAACGGTAATAACGCGTGGATTATTGTAATGCTAATTGATGGCATTTCACCTCCGTTGGTATTGAATATTTCCTTTTCTACATCTTAAATAAATATAACTAACCGTTGTAGAACTCTGTTGATGCTGTTGAAATCTTCTTTGATACAAGCAACTCATCAGTATGAACAGCGACATTCCTCTATGACAAGCAGAAATTCACTATTTTATTGTGTACAAACTATTGCTTATTATGTTTTCGTTTGTTTGTTTGTCAAAGGAAATTTTAAGTTTCAATCCATGTTGGTGCTGCATAAATTTATTATAATTAAATGCTCATCTCGAAAACATTTAACGATCATCTGCTCCATTTTTTGTAATAAACACTAATATCAGCGCTTTCTCTCAGAAATAAAAGCAATGTGTAAGTAAACTGTTTTTAATTTTTTAACGTACTCTTTGATCGTTTTTGTTGATAATTAATATTTTACTTTCCCCGGACTCCGATCCAAGGAAAAGTATTGTGGTCCGAAAATTTTTCGAATCGCCAATTTCAACGTTTTGAGGAACCCTGAGTCTATTCCATCGATTTTTGGAAAATGTCTGTGTGTGTGTCCGCGATAGCGCGAAAAGGCTAAATGGATTGCACCCAAACGTTGTATCTAAGATTTTTATAATACTTGTGTGATTTTATAAGCTTTTGATTACAATCAAAACTCATTAAGTGCGACTTTATTCTTAGCGAGTATTATTTTTTTTTTTTATTCGGATAGAAACATGTTTCAAATAAAAGTTGTAGAACTTAAAAAACTAAATATAGGGTTTTCCAATAAGGACGGATGGATGATGAAATGGAAAGAAATAAACTGTGTCTGAGGTATTAACGAAATCTTATTTTTATTTCGAAGGCCCATGGATGCCATTTCGTATGAAATATGACTTCGTTCAAATGTCCTCCGCGGCTTCTCATGGAGGCACGGATCCAAGAGGTCCAATTTTCAATAATTCTGTCGCATTGTTCCGGCTGGGCTGAATTTGACATGTGCAAAATATCTACCGTTGCGTTCGCTGGGTGGCACCCGTTCGCCACATGTCGTGAACATCTATATCGTTCAATTTCGAGCCAAAAGAAATTGATTATCATCGATTTATAGCGCTCTCCGTTAATAGCGATTGTCTCGCCAACCTCGTTGTCGAAAAAATACAGACCAATGGCCTAAAATCTGCAGTAAACCGACACTTTTTTACCATGTGAAGAAACTCGTGTGGATTGGCGTTGCCACATATACGGCAATTTTATTTGTTAACATAACCATTCATCCAAAAATGCTCCTCGTCGCTAATGATTTTTCTTCCAAAATATGGTTACTCTTCCAAACGTTTCAAAGCACGGTCTTCGAACAAACGGCGTTGTCTATGGTCATTAACTTTTAGCTCCTAGGTCAGTTTGATCTTATACGGGTGCAGGACCTGGTCCCGATTCCAAATTCGCCAAGTTGTAGTCAAGGAAAGTCCGAGTTCTAATACAACTGTTCTATAGCTGAAAAATTTTGTATTATTTTCTTTTCTCTATTTGAATTTGATAACGTTGTTTTGAATAACTTTAATTTTAATTATAAATAAAAATAAATCCAATAATTGCAGTTACAAACTGAATTATGTATAAATTGAATTATTTATTGTTTATTGGAGACTGCAGTTTAAAAAAATCTTAGTGATTTTCACACTAAAATAGGAAATTCCATGGATATTGCGAATATAATTAATTTCAAAATTTATTGAAGTAATCACCATTGCAGTCGATATCTATACACACATCCTCATTCAGACACTACAGATCATACAAAAGAATAAAACATAAATATTTACAATACGGAGTATTTGATGCCTTTTCTCGGTTAAGTGATTCTTGTTCTGTAGGACCAGATAAAATTCCAAGCATCTTATTAGAAAACTGTATATGCACATTAGTGAAACCTATTTTCAAGCTATTTTCGACATCTTTAGATATAAGAATTTTTTCTGATAAATGGAACGCCAGACACTTAGCACCTATATATAAATATGGTGCGCGTGATAATATCGAGAACTACCGAGGCATATGTATTCAATCGGTTATAGCAAAACTTCTGGACCATATTATTGCAACCAGAATCTCACGAATGTATAATAAGACAATCTCAGTGAAACAGCATGGTTTTACGCCCGGAAGATCGACTGTAACAAATTTTATGGGGTACCGAACATTCCTATCGAATGCCTTACAAAAACATTGTCAAGTTGATATACACTGATTTTTCTAAGGCGTTAGATCAGGTTAATCACAGAATCCTCTTTCTAAAGCTTCGCCGAGTAGGTTTCAATGCTAGCATTGTTCGGTGGTTCTCGCCTTTGTTACAAAATAGTATTCAATATGTTCGTATCAACAACTTTACATCAAAAGAAATAAAAGTATTGTCGTGCGTACCTCAGGGATTTCAATGTGGACCGATTTTGTTTTCACTATTTATTAATGATTTTGTGATTACTTATTATTTGCGAATGACCTGAAATTGTTTAGAATCATAAATAAATTTAACGACTGTTGGAAAATGCGTAATAAACGTAATAAACTCTTCCTCAATTTAGGTAAATGTTCTATTATATCGTTTGCGAGGAACAAAAATTGCATACTACATAAATATATCCTTAATAATTATGATTTATAACGGATTGATTCCATCAAAGATCTCGGTGTTATCTTTGATTCTAAATTGTGTTTAAGAAACCATGTTGATTATATATGTATAAGAAGTAGACAGCTGTGGGGTTTTGTTTGGCGATTATCTTCACCTCTGAGTGTATCATCCTTACAAACACTGTTTTGTTCTTTAATTCGTGCTAGAGTATGCATCTCCTATATGGTTTTCTTACCTAAAAAAAATATCGACGAAATAGAGCGAATCCAACATGGATTTTTAAGATGAGCTGAATTTTAAACTGGAGTGAGATACGTTAGATGTGATTATAATCTTATATTGAATGTCTTAAATCTGTGTATATTACAGAAAAGGAGAGTAATAAACGATCTATTTTTTATATAAATTAATTAATAACTCTATTGATTCTATAGAACTTTTGCAAAATATTGCTTTTTATGTACCTTCCACTACACGACTCACACGTCATAGACCGCTCTTCAAATTAAATATTTATTCTACAAATATTGCCATGAATAATGTAATTAATAGATTAATGGGCACAGCTAACTCATTTTGTCATTACCATTGGTTTGAATTATTCAATTTTGAACACCACATTTTCAAAAGAAATCTACATTTTTATTTAGACATAAATGTTACCATTGCTGTTTTTGTTCCTTTAAATTAATACTTATTTTTTATTATTATTTTTAATATTATGTATATGTATATTTATTTTACTCTCTCACTTATTTATGTATCTAATATTTTTGTAATGTAAAAATTGTTAAATGGAATATTCCGTAAATAATTATTATTAATAATAAACATAGATGTTAGTCAACAATATATAATTCTTTCTGCCCTATCATCAATTTATGATGCAATCGATATTAATTAACAATTTATAATTTAATCACAGTAAAAAATGTGCAAATTAAAAATAGGTCAAAATATAAATTGAGTCCTTCTACTGAACAAACGTAATTGCCATTTCCGATTATATTAATTAAAAGTACAAACGGATCCTCTTCGCGAAAACAAACGCTGAAATTGAGATTTAATTATAGATCTTCGCTGAGTCAAGGACGAAAAGATCACGAATGTTCCAAATTCAATGTAAAAATTGTTACATTTATGGAACATTAACACTTTGCTCGTTAAAAAGAAACAAGAAAAAAATCCTTGGGAGATTAGTCTGTCGTAACTAACAACCATCAAATTATTTTTGACATTACAGATTACTGACGAGGGATAAATCCCGAAAACACGTGTCTGCAGATGGCCATATATTTCGTAACGTTGATTTGTTCTTTGCATTAAATATTATCGAATCAAAAAAATAGTTACATTATACAATATGTTATTGCAAGAAAAGCATGAACATGATGAAAGAAGTGGGACAGGAAATGTCCATTGTGTGATTCAATGTTATTGATTTAATTTTATTAATCTCTTGTCCTGTCCTTGCGTACGCAGATGATTTGAAAATTTATAACGTTATTAACAGTGTCGATTGTTGCGCTGCGCTTCAACAGAATCTTGAATTATATGTGTGTGGTGCCTCAATAATAAACTTTTCCTTAATATCAATAAATGTGTTTACGTGTCATACTGTAGGATTAACGATCTGATTATTTTCGATTATTATATCAATAATACTTCAGTACAACGTGTAAATACATTTAAAGATTTAGGTGTAACTTTTGATCATGAGGTGTCATTTACTGAACATATTAATATTATCTCAAAATCCGCATATAAAATCTTGCATTTTATAAGAACGGTAAAATATTTTCAGGATATACATTTGTTGAAGATATTGTATTTTGCACTGATTAGAAGTAGACTTGAATATGCATTTATAATTTTTTATCCTTATTACACTAATCAGGCATTACTTTTAGACCGCGTACAAAAAAGATTCTTAAAATTTTTAAGTTTTTAATTAATGTATACCATGAACTATCCGCTGATTATAGTTCCTTACTGTTGACGAACAATATTGTGTCCCTATTTGATAGACGTGAGGTTACAAGCAGCGTATTCATGCACAAATTGGTCAATGGCATTGTTGATGCACCACATTTACTTGGAATAATCAATTTCAACTTTCCACGCCTGTCATCACGCCAATATACCACATTTTATGTATCTAAAGCTAAGACAAATATTATGTAAAAATCGCCTATCTATCATATGCGTGTAAACGCTAACAGACGCTATGACGATATTTTTTGTAATTAATTGTCTGATATGATTGTTTTTGTTTTCAAATTGTATTAAGAATTTATCCTATGTTGGATTTTCCGTTTGGATAATAAAGTTATTATTATTATTAAAAATATCAGGAGGAGTTTTCGCCTAAGAAGGAGTTGTTTCAATGGATATTTGTTTTTAAAATACTTATATTTAAACTACTATTATTATGCGACTGCCTTTTACAATATATTACAAAGATAAATAGGTTTAACCAATAAGAAATATAATATTTAAAATAGAAATTATTATCAAAATAAACACATATATACAGAGTGGACCACCAATAACGGCCATTAACATTTTTCGCGTTTCCTGGCCGCAGAAAATATTTAAAAAAAATCTACTTTGCACGGTTGAATGTGGTATCCTCATGGTAAATAATTTCAACTTTCTGTCAATTCCGGTTATACTGGAAATGGCTACCAATGTTCTTAATGTAAATGGAACACGTTATATTTTTTTTTATTTCTTGTTCAATTGCCTATCCACTCATCAGGATTTATGTCTACATAACTTACAGTTTTTAGGATACAAATTTATTTGTTAAATTTTAACCTCAAATTGACTTTTCGAAAAGTGGCGATAACTTTTAGTAAGAACAAGATAAACAGACCATCTTGAATTATTAGTAATAGATCCGTCTGGAATTAAAAAATAATATCTGTCAACTTGGACAATAGGTATTTCAAAAGTGTCAACATTTCAGTGCCCACTTGAAAACATAACTCTTTTTTTCTTTTTTTTTTTTTTCAGATAGAATGACCAATAATTTATGTTATAGGACGATTGGTAAGACAATTTACAACATAAAAATATTATTGAATGAATATTGAAATTTAACTTCCATAAATGCTCACTACAATAGAATAATCCATGTAATCCATTTTATACAAAATTGTATAAAATACATAAAATTGTAGTAATGAGCGCATATTAGTACGACTATAATCAACTCTTCTAGTACCATTTATGCTTGATATTGATAACATGAACTCGCTCAATTTTATTAATTTTTGATTTATAATGCGGGGACCAGATGCAAGATGTGTAGTCAAGTTGTATGCGAACTAGAGTAATAAATATACGTTTTTTAGTAATTATTGAGAAACCTTTATAAAATGGATTGATAAAACCAAGAGTTTGTAATCCTTTGCAGCAAATAGTATCAACATGTTAAGAAAATTATAATTTTACAATCAAAATGCACATCAAGGTCTTTAATACGTTAAAATACTGGAAAATCACTTCCATTAATAGAATATATATTTTTTATAAAATCGACCCCTACTAAATGATATTGAGCAACATTTCCTGAGATTTAGAAATAGATTATTATCCATACACCATCTATAAATATTATTTAAATCTTTCTGCAAATAGGAGTAAATTTCAATTCTTAATGTATTGATTTCAGCCATTGATAAAGCATAAAAACAGTATTGAGCCGCAAAGGAATCCTTGTGAATAGGTTTAGAGATGTAATTGTTAACTTTAACAAATTGTAATCTATCTTGCAGAAAACTTTTAATCTACATGGTATCCATATTGGATCCGAAACCCATTTTATCTAATTTATCTATCAAAATACTACGAGAAACACGATAAAAAAGCCTTGGAAAAGTCAGTGTATACTGCATCAACTAGTAAATTATTTTGAAATAAGTTAATATTATAAAAATTTTTTAGTGTAGATCGTCCAGGACAAAAACCGCGATGCTCGTCAAATTCCAATTATCGTATAAATTATGCTGTATGTAGTTGTTTAGGGGTGTGACGTCGTTAAGCATCTCACTGACGTTACTATTTTTGATAAGGTGAATTAAGTGATAAAATAAAAATAAATCAAAAACTATACATATATATATTTACCGTAAATAGAAATTTGTACAATTGAGTTTAAGTTTTAAGTATAAGTTAAGTTTAAAAATATAATGTGTAATTGTTAATGTTCTCTTTTTTATTTCAAGAAGCGAAACATGTGTAAATGCGTAGGGGTAAACGATTTCGATTGGTTCACGAAATTGACATGCACACATACGTTGAGGAAAACGTGACATAACAATAAGATATTGGATAATTGATTTTTGGACACTTTTACTTAATGGCCCACGACCCTATCGAGTTTTACAGGTCCGACTAATCTCCACGGATTTACGAATTTTAAGCTATTTATTATTATTATAATTTTTATTACTCGTTTCTGGAAAATATAGACGGTTCGTAACAGTAACAATTATCCGCTATTAATTTTGGTGTACCACTAAATTTATTCGTTCGAAGCAATATGATAACTATAATTAATCGATTAGATCATAATTCTACTTCCATTTTGGTAGCAATACATTGTTGGAGCATTTTCTTATTCAGATGCAAATTATTATTTCATTTCATTGTAACTAAAAAATTGTTCTAAATAAATTAAAACAGGCGACAAGACCGATAGTCGATAGTTAATTTAGAGAGTTTCAGTATTTAATGTCATGTATTAAATGTTGTTATGAAAATGTGTATGTTCTGTAAATGAAGATTGTTTCTATTCTAAATAAAACCGCCAATACCGTTCTCCATAGAAGCATTATGATAGCTATAACACCCAAGTGCACTGAAAGAAATAATGATCATTTTAAACGTGATAATGATTACGCTTACCATTTAACTTTTCGGCCTGGGAGCATACAAAGTAACGTATTTCCAGCAAACATTCTAACTTTGTTAAGATTTAATAAAATGTATTGCTTAATCCAAACAAAATCATGTTCATAGTGAACAAGATTCATTATAATGTTACTATAGTTACTAGGTCGAGAGAGAATATTTGGTGGAAAATACCAATTATTCATTACGATAATTATGTTTAGGTGTTTAAACGCTTTTGTGATTATTCCATTCAAGAAACTGCCAAACAAGTGAAAATGCAACTTGCTTGGAAATATTTCTTTCAGTGTGATTTATAGCTGTCATATGGTTATATATAAATATTATGTTGTACACAAATTATAAATCACTTGGGGTTTACATCTATCATAATGTTTGTATAAAGAATGATTTTTGCAGATTTATTTATTTAGTGCGCTTTTAAAAAAATTTCTCCTAAGAGTAATTTCAATGAGTAATATTGTGTATTTTATTAAATAGTGCACTAAATATTTAACAGTTTCAGATGACGGTGATGTTTTAAAAACCATTTATATTTAAATTAAGACATTTTATTTAATAATAATAAAAAGATACGTGTAGGATACTTATGTGTCACACTGCTTAAATGTGTTTAAGGAAGTTTAATTTACAGTTTCTATTAAAAATAGCAACAATTAAGCGAATTTCAAAATTTACTATTATATTTGTTGTAAAAATTGAAAGGTCCAATTTCTTTCGATATATTTTAAAATGTTTCAAGTTAAACAACAATACACAATTTATTTTATATTTTTTATAAACACAATTTATACTATTCAAGAAAACTTGTAACTATATAAATTACATTAAACATTTGTTTAGTTACATTTTGTGTATACGGGAGCGATTTAAAGAAGTCATGGTGTTCCGGTGGTGTATAACGAAGTCCATCATATCCTTATACTTCGATGTCGGAATTGGTCTTACATTTTTATAAAGTGATGTCAATATAATATTTTCAAATTTGCACCTGAACGTGGTAATAAATCCAAGATTTTAAACTCTGCATTCTCATCCATTAATATCTTATAGAAAACGCATTCAGTATATTTGTGGCCAACTTATTGCTTCTCCGTTAAAACCTCTTAAAAACCGAATCTTCCAAAAATCTTGTTGATTTCAAATCCTGTTGTTTCATTTCATTTAGAATAAAGTTATTACCTTTCCAGCACCTTTTGATAATGTAGTAATAATCTTGGGGAAACAGTAAATTATTTTTTTTGAATGACATTTCTACGACCCCAAAATCTCCATCATTCGGTAAAATAAAATTAAGAACCTATGATCTATTATTTCCACATTATATTCAACAGGTTGGACAATTTTTACCCATGTTAAAGTTATTTTAAAGGTCATATTTTGTCCTGCACATATGTCACTGAACGCTATAATATGTTTCTGATTTCTTAGATCTTGAAGATGTTTCAAGGTGCATGAACTTTTTTCAAACTTTTAAAACTCTAGATGCAATAGTTGCATCCCAAACGTACATGTGAACTTTATTATTATGAAAATTGTGAACTTCCAAGTTAGGATGTATATATTACGTTTATAATATGACACTGAAGTTGTGTAAGGTAATGCTTTTTGCAAGTCGAAAGAAAATGCGAAATAATAATCTGAATTATGAATTATCAATTGCTAGCTCTTGATGTTGTTTTAATTCTGCTTATGTTAAATGGACATCATGTTCTTCTATAAGTTTATTATTTTCTTCATTACCTTCGATTTTTGAATTTTAATGATTAATAGGTCGCATTTTTTGTATGTATCTTTGCGCGGTTCATGGAAATGTAAATTAAAATATGATTTAAATATTTTTCTGTAAGTCCACTATTTAACTGCTTTTGTATTATTTTCCTTGCAATAATGCTTGCATAAATTAAATATTTTTGTTAGAGTTAGATCAGGGTGTAAATATTTTCTATTAGGGTTATGAGATCTGGTATAATGAGATTCTAAATAGGAAAAACTTTTAATATGGTTTTGTTGTTTCGTATTTTATAAAATTAAAATTTTTGTTTGGATTTTATTACTTTATTGTACCCTTTCGTACAAATAAAAGGCGCCACTTTTATTTGTATTTGTGTATTACTTTTTTGTGTTTGAGATTTCTAAGGCGAAACCTGGAAACCAAATGTTTTTCTCGGATTTTCATTTTGCATTTTTTACAACTTGTTTACGGCCGAAAGAATAATTGGCCATTGTCAAAAAAATATTCCAGATTTTTAAATAGCGGACCCAAACGTGCCAAATTGGGCCCACAAACGTTAATCCGCGTCCGGACTTTTATCGTACCAGGTTTTCAGTACCCGATCAACTGTCCTGTTTTCTCACATTGACTACATTTTCCTATCCTAACACATTCCCTCTAACAAAAAATAATTATTCTTCTCCAGAAAAACGCGTTTACAACATCGATCTTTCGGTCGTACCGCATTTTCTAACTCATATTTGTAATTTTATTTTCAACTAAATATTTTAACTTATGCTTTTTGTTATTTGTTTATATATACAGGGTGAGTTTTTTTCAATGTTCTCTACGGGGATCTCGAAAACTATAAGAGATAGAAAAACGGTTAAATGGGGAAAGAAGTGTGGTATTATAAGACGAATAAAATGACACTTTCAAAATATTTGAAAAAGTCAAGGGTAACTAGATATTTTGAAAAAAGTAAAATGTGTCAATTTTTTTAAATCAATATATCTCTATTATTATCATAGATAGAAAAAGAAATGTAAAGGACAAAGTTGTAAAAAATTTTACACAGATAAATAACAAAAAATCAAAAAAAAAAATCGCCCATATTTTGGGAGATATGACACAAACTTACCTTTTTTTAAATGGAAACAATAGTTGTCTATGACTTTATTAAAAGGGCTATTTTTTCCCTTTAATCCGATATCACAAATGCCATAGTTATTTTTAAAATAAAATAAGTTACAGTCGTTTTTAATTTTACCATTAACCAAAAAATAGTTAGCCATGAAATCTATGATAATAATAGAGATATATTGATTTCAAAAATTTGACACATTTTACTTTTTTCAAAATATCTAGTTACCTAGTTGACTTTTTCAAATATTTTGAAAGTGTCATTTTATTCGTCTTATAAAACTACATTTCTTTGCCCATTTCACCGTTTTTCTATCTCTTATAGTTTCCGAGATCCCCATAGAGAACATCGAAAAAACTCACTCTGTATATTATATTAATTCAGTTATTAAATAAATCGTTTTGTTTAATATTGAAATAGAAATATTGAATAAAAATCGCGGGACCCGCGTAGACTACAGGTTTTGAACATCCCTTTTCTTTTCCTCAGAAATTGTTCTTGATGATTGGGTTAGCCATACGTAGATCATTTTCTATATTTGCAGAGTTTAATACATGTTTTAATCGTCTTGCAGATATATTAATAGTATCCAAAAATATTTTTTACAGAGGTAAATTTAAAAAAGAGGTTTAAAAAATACCAAAAATTATACTATATTTCTTGGCATACTTTTTCCATTTTTTTTATGTCTTCGATAGCACGCGGTAACTTCATATGGAAATTCATTTTGTTTATTAAAATCTCCCAAATTCCAAAACTTCTCAAAATTTATCTTTCTTTCTTTTTCTTCGTAATTTTTTATACAAGCTTTTCAACAAAGGGATTTTTTATTTTATTTCTGAATGTACGCGTCACTATTCTTTTTTGTAAATCATTTTTAGAAATATTGCCGTGAAAAGCCTCATCTCTATCTTCATTTTAAAATCATGAATATTGTTCTAAAATTCTCTTTCTCTTTCGTTTCTAGTTAAAATCATTATTTTCCAATTCGTTTTCTCACTCCGAGTTGAACAATCTTGTACTTTTATTCATTCCCAAAGGTGTAATAATTTTTATAAAATTAATATTTTCTATTTAAATTGAATTTTAAGTATGTAAGTGTATACGTGACTATTTTCACTACATTTATTGAACTTAATTAATACTGATTAAATAAATTTACCTTCATCGCTGCCTTCGCAAATTTGAAGATCCGCACCTTCGGACATTATTACTAATGAAGTGGTCTAGAGCCACTTTCTAAATTATGTTTTTAAATACCAACAAAAGTGTAAAGTACAAGCTGGAAAAATATTAAAAAATAAATGTAACTATTCAGGTTTACAATATACATAATGGAAGGAGATTGCGTGTGTAATACCCTCGGCTAAGACGTGCTAGACATTTGTCGGCCGATTAAATAAATTAATAATAAATATACACGGTAATAAAAAATAAATTATTTTCTGTGAATATGTATCTGTTAGCAATCATCATATACTTTAAATATGCCTAATTGCAAATTTTTGTTTATGATATAAAACTTCAAATAATAAACGTTTCTACTATCATAAAAAATGAAAAATGGTCACTTAAAAAAAAAGACTCATTTAAATGTTCGCTTGATTTAACTCATTACAATATTTCTTAAAAATCAATATGAGATACAAATCACTAAAAATCTATTAACACTATCATTTTTTTCCGCTTGAACAAATACCGGAATCAGATAACCAAAATCCCGAATCTTTAATTGACGTCCATCACGTGACCACAACCGTTGCTGCTTTTCTACTTTCATCGCCGCGCAGAACCGTTTTTCTTTGTGCGATACTTTCATAGCCTTCCAATTCTCACATCGCTTTCGAGCGATCGTGCATCCAATTAATAAGAATGAATAAAAAATTAATAGCAGGCGTAGTAATTCCGGTACGAAGATGCGATTCATATTGCACTTTCACTAGAACGTTACAGCTAGAAGGAAGCATTGAAGATGTTTAAATAAATATTTTGGTCGATTTTTCTTGTTTGTGAAAGCGGCCTTGACTGTTGATGATGGTAATGACCGCAATCAGGTGTGGGTTGAATTGATTGTTGATTGTAAATGACAAGTGCGTTGTGTCGTAATTTATTTCATAGTCTTTACCTAATAAATGCGTGTATCGAGGTGTCCATGTTAATTAATTTTCCAGAAGCGTACTTAATAAATATACATCGTGCAAAGAAATATTCCAGGCGAAAATTTAATGGTATTAAGGGAGCCATATCTTCCTACAAATATATTATCACCCTCATTGGTATAGAAATATAGTCTATGTATTTTTTGATAAAGCACATATTTGGATACATCTTCGAATACTAGGATTAATTCTTATAGTTTGGCTCATGTCTTCAATACTTCAACGCCATAATAGTATCTCTAAAATACCACTAACCGCTCTGAATTAAAAATTACTCGAGAAATTCGCTGAAAATCTCTTAAAACTTGATAAAGTATAAGTGTAACTGCACTCGTGACACATAAAGGACAATTGAATCGCAAATGTTATTCAAATATCATTTGTTTTTATTCAGAAATACATCGCTAATTATGTAGTGTCACCGGCGTTTTTGCACAATGTTCAATAATACAAAAGATAGATAAGGCCGAAAAGAGCGGCGTGTATCAGTTGCAGTGTAATGATTACGACGCCATTTATTTAGGCCAAACTAAAAGGGACTCTAGAACTAGGATTAAAAAATACAAGAAGACAACCTTAGAGTTAAACTTGATAGAACTCCAAAGCCCGATCCATCTCTCATTTTAGATACATCTGTGTACATCCTTATGGCCGATTCTCTCATCCGTTTAGTGGGTTGGATAATAACATTGTAGGATGTGCTCCGTATAAGTTTCGGTACACATTGGTGGCAGAGATTCCTCCAGAGGGGTACTCTAACTTCCCCAAAGCTGTTAACGTTTCAGATCACACTAATCCGAAGACGAAGTATAGTCACCAAAGACTCCCTCTCCACGTGGATATCAAATTGTGGAAGGCATTGCATGACTTCCATCACCATCATCGGAGTAGTATGGTAGTAGTATGTGACGCTAAGACAAACTGTTGCGAGAGTTGCTTCCTTGTGATCTTCTACTTGGTCCTGGGCCACCAAACTGAACCACAGCGTCGTGCGCGGTTTCAACCCCCCAAGTTTCTCTCACAGCCTGGCAACATTGCCAACTTTGTCTGTTTTGATATCGATATTTTTCTAGCTTAGTTTCCTATCGAAGGTTATGTCCAGGTATTTCACCTCGTCGCTATAACGCAATATCGTATTCAATAGTGTTGGTGCTTTTTCCGTCACCTTCCTTTTCTTGGTGAATAGAGCACCATCTGCGTTTTGGCAGGATTTACCGATACGGAGTGATCATTGCAGTACCGCAAAATTATGTTTAAAACACCTTGCATCTCATCCCAAAGGGCATGTTCAGCTTGCCAGTAACAAGTATGGTTAAGTCATCAGCATTGGCTCTCACAAACAAGCCTGATTGCTGATGTTCATGTAGAAGGCTATCTAGAACCATATTCCAAAATAGGATTGATAAGACATTTTTTTGGTCATCTACGAATTTCAACATAACATCGCGCATACTTAAAAGTCTGAGAATGCTTATCTGAGTGTTACTAATTTAATAACTTATATATACAGTTTTTCATTCATTAAAATTTATAACCGGCTATATCTCAGGAACTAAGACTCCTAGAGCTTTAAAGTAAAGAGAGAAAGTGCTGGAAATAAATTTCAAGTTCGTAACTCTTCCGGTAGGGGGCGCAATGAACACTCGATAAATAATACTGCGATTATATCAAAAAAAGTTCAAATAACGGCATCATAAAACTACACTTTTTGAAATCATGATGAGTTTATACTACAAAAATGTTACAGAAAATTTTCTCTTACTCTTGAAATAAAGGGTGAGGGAAGGTCCGAATTTATAAAGAGCAAATGTCAAAAAACTATTTTATTTTTTAATCAATCTTTATGATTTTAATGTCAGACGAAAGAACTTATTATACTGATTAAAATAATTCGGAACAATCACAAAAATAAGTAATTCAGTCGCCGCTAGTTGGCGCCAATTTAAAAAGAATATAACTTTTCCATTTTTCTTACAAATTTTAAATGGATGATATATTTTTCTTAGTATCGATAAAAAGAGCGTGAAAATTTAGTGAAAACCGCATCTCAATACCTTTATTCTATCACAAGTTATAAATAAAAGAAAATTTCAAATTACAAATTTCAAATGTTATTCGAAAACTTTTTGAGGTTAATATTTTTTTTTAACAAAAACAACTAAATTGAATTAGTTTGTCACCACCAGAGGGCATTTTCTAAAGCGTGCGAAATTATGTGGATACACTGTTTCTTGAGAGGTGAATAGATGGGAATTTGCCGAATATTCAGATTCAGGCTCACAACGAGAAAAGACATAATTTTTTGTATGTGAAATGCAAAAACTTCAGCAAAAGATATACTGCTATTGCTAGAGTGGATGTCGCTGTTTATTTAATTGTATAAAATTATTTGATTATGTTAAATATGACGGTGGACTCATTAGACAATTTGAAAGACAACATTTTTATATAAATTTGGCGTTTAAGATATTTTTCCATTTGGTTTTAATACTCTTTCCAACTGTTTCATAAGAAATATATTTGTATTTAAAAAAATGAGAAAATTATTACTAAGGGTGCGGTTTAGACGAAAGAGATAGCTATATAAATATAGGCAATCACTAATTCGAGTTAGATTGCTGATGTGATCAATGAACAATATGGTGTTATACATTAAAGTAATCTTAAAATAAGCAGGAATTTCATCAGATGAATTAAAATTTATTTTAATGTTTAGTTTGTGTAAAAAACAATTATGAAAAACAATGAAAATTGATCAAATTCATAGCAAATTTCAAATTATATTTTTGCTAATAAAAACTTGTGCAATGAAAATTTAAAGGACACTAAATTGTCCATTCAAATAACTTGGCCGACATGACCTATTCATTTCATTATATCTTACAATTTTCTTTTCTAACTTAAACTAGTAAATTGGCGTAATAAACGAAAATTAACGATTTATTTTTTATTTAGACTGATACTTTATACTTAGTAGATAAAAAATGTAAATATATATTTATATTATTAAATCCAATAGAATAGCTCTTTTTTCAAACGATTATTTCCATTTTACTATATAGCTATCTCTTTCTACTAAACCGCTACCTTAAAATTAAAACCGATGACAAAATAATTTAATTTTGTTGTTTTAGTTATAATTTAATTTATTTTAAATTAACACATGAACTTACAATTTACATTAATAATTTTTAATTCTAAAAATACTGTTTATTATAACTTGTGATAGGATTTAGATATAGACTCACGGTTTTCACTAAATTTCTTACTTTTTAATCCTCTATCTACTAACACTAAGAAAAATATATCATTCCATTTGAAATTTTGAAGAAAAATGGGAAAATTATCAATTATTTAAGTTGGCGCCACCTAGCGGTGGTAAAGTTAATTATTTTTCTGATTATTACCAATAATTTTAATCAGTATAACAAGTACTTTCATGTAACAATAAAATCATTAACATCGATTAAAAAACAAAAGAGTTATTTGACATTTGCTCATTACAAATTCGGATCTTCCCCCGCCCTTTATTACAAGAGTAAGAGAAAAAAAGACATTTTTGTTTTATAAACTCATGATGATTTCAAAAATTGTAGTTTTATTAAATTATTATTATTAAAACTTTTTTTGACATAATCGCAATATTACTTTTCGTCTATTTATTGCGCCCCTTAATCGGAAGAGTTACGAACTTGAAAATGATTTCCAGCATTTTCTCATGGTTACTTTTATTAACATATTTTTTATTTGAAAGCTCTAGCACTCATAATTCCTGAGATATGGCCGGTAACCTATCTTATTTGGACACCCGGTACAAACAAGATAATAATTATTTATTTAACCAAGATAATTTGGATATTCATTAATACAAATGTAGTGTCTACAGTTTATAATCTCATTTTATCATATTTTTTTTACAAAAGTTGATAACGGGCTTATGTAATATGTTTACATGACAGTAAAAGTTGCTCATTGATAGATTGATTAAAGTTTATTTTAATAATTTAGTCAGATTTATTTTCATTAGTAATATTTAATTATTTTTAGATAAAACCAAGAAAATGAAATAAACATATCCAATTTTATCCTTACTTCTATAATTTCTATAATTGTTAAATTCTTTCTAGATTTGTTAAAGGATTGAAGGTACTCCTTTAAACGACTCTAGCTCAGGAAGGAAGCACGTTTGTTATTCTAATCAAAACAAATTATAAATGATATATATTTACACACTCAAAAAACAGTAGCTAAATAAACGTATTAACAATAGGAAAGTGGTGAAAATTAACAGCAACCCAGGAAAACAGCGTCGATTAGTGAGTTCGTCAACGAAGAAGCAGGTAGCACGGACGGTGGTTGCTCTCTGTTTTCTGTTGGATCATCTCTCCGGATTTATACCTCGATTTCTTCGAAGGGGGTAGTGGAACGATTACCGATTTGGACTTCTCGGATTACCAAAATACCGGCTAATAAGTTTCACGGGAAACGGATCGGCCTTTAATGGTTTTTGATAATTCGACTAGGGCTTTTCAGGTGCAGTCGGTAAACGTGCGTTTGGGTTAAACTTATTTTAATTACTTTCGAAAAATAAAATTGAAAATTTTATTGTTGCGACCGTCAACAAAATCTTCGCCAGTAACAGATTTATTTATAATATTTAAGAGCTCTTGGGGGTTATACTTCAGAGGGCGCGGCCCCCGAGGTAGCGGATAGGAGGAAGCCATCACGAATCGGGATTCGTGATGGTCGGGAGGTACCTTTGTGTGCTCTCCCGCGTACCAAAAGGGTAATCAGGGAGTGATTCTAGTGATGTCTCAGTATCACAGGCCTCTTCTTCCTCCAGACCGGTGTGTCTGCGGAAGTGGGCACATCGGATCTAGAGGAGAACTAACCGATAAAAAAATCTGAAATTCAACGAAGCTTAATAGGTTATATAGGATCATTGTGAGGTGAGTTAGCCTCTTGTGAACCTATAAAATCTATTGTTCTGCCCTTAACCAATCACTTCCCAAACAGTCCCACGTCCTCTATGAATCTGGTGACTTTCTGGGAGTGATATTGCTCACCTTTTCTTGGGATAATCGGTCCCTACCAAAGTGTGAAAACTCTTGTAGACAATTGTGTCACAAGAGTAGAGTATATGCTCGGTCGTTTTATTTGCCGAGTTATGTAATCTGTAGTTTCCACTTTCCTCTTTTCCCATTTTTCACAAATAATACCGGAAGGCACAGTCCCGTGAATGTTCTTAGCTCTTTCCTTATGAGTTCAAGCACCTTATGCTTGTGATTTAGTAGACCTGGGATATTGTTCTTCCGTCCTCTTCCCATTTTTTCATCACCTCTGGTCCTATTGGATTTTGCCAGTTGCGAAAGGGATCGTCGATATTCCCAGTCAGTCTGTGAGCCGTAGCTTGAACGGCCTTAGTGATTGTGGTATTTCTTACTTATGTACGGTCTTTGTTATTTTTGTGAAGGTTGTTTTATCAGGAGCATTTGATAAATCAACCTTCAATGTCTAATGAGGTTGTCAGAGGGCACCCTTTGTCCTCTACAGACTTCCCTACTACTACTGACCACACAGTGTAGGGCAGACTTCCTTGATTTAACCTTCATGTATGCGTGCTGGTTAGGGTGTGGAGGTCGGTATGACAAAATATTTTTCCAAATATAACGATCGCAGTCTCTCGAGCGTTTTGAGAATGTCTGATGCCCTAGAGGTGGGGAAACTGGTGCGAAGATCATACTACTAAAACAGAAGTAATTTTCTTTGCCAATAGGAGGAAGTACAGTTTGCACCACATCATCCACTTTCGAGGACAAACCCTAACATTATCGCAAGAATCAAAATATTTAGGGGTAATAATCAACAGTAGCTAAACTGGAAATCACATCTAAATACAAAATCATAAAAAGCATGGATAGCCCTTATGCAATGCAAGAAATGTGTGAGCAAAGCATGGGGACTATCAATAAAAATAATTCTATAAATTTAAATAGCAGTGATGAGACCAATGCTAACCTATGCAGCAATTATAGGGTGACCAAGAACCAAGAAAATAACAGCGATGAAATAAATTGAGCATGTCCAACTTTATACCACTGCTCCAATTAGAACAACCTCAACAACTCAGCACTAAGGGTAAAACCACTTGACATATATATAACAGCACTACGTCTACATAATCTGAAGCTATGGGATGTGTCATGCGAGGATGGAGAATACTGGGACATCTGGGGACTCACGATACCCACAAATATCGGGATCGGTTAGAGAAATTGCCTGAAATTCAAAGAGGCAATACAGAATTGAAAACAAAAGAAAAAATAACTACTTCGAAGAGAAGAGAAAGGTAATTCTTCGGCAACCGACCGCGGGCACTTCTTATGCTCAAATGGCTAGCAGCAAAGTTAATCTAGCCCAAGATATCATATCATCATTATTGCCGCACTTGAAAACTACGATATTCGAGGTAGTGAAAGCAGAATTACATAACAATAAATTGACTCTACCAATAAACCGTCTGCCTATCGCACTGTGACCTGCGGATGAGAGAACGTAAAAAAAATCGCAGGACGCCAAACCGACACATCTTTTAGCTGGGTACTACCAGGAAAAATCCTGGTTACTACGTCTGCCGTAGTCGCAATTAAGAGAATATCTTTTACCTTGTCGGCCCCTCTTTTGGAAAAAGAATCTACAATACTTCGCTCTTCTCCTCTATCCACAAATTAGAGAAGACGTTAACGGATGTTACCTGCGAACATTTTATTGCCCGTCACAACAATAAAATTTTGAATTGTATTTTTTGAAAATAATTAAAATGAGTTTATCCCAAACGCACGTTTTCCGACTATACCTGAAAAGCTCCAATCGGATTAACTAAAGCTATTAACGGCCGATCTGCTTCGCGAGAAAGAATCAGCAATCGTGCCACAAACAACAGCATCTACCCCCTGCGAAGAAGTCTGGGTATTACTCCGGAGAGATGATCCAGAGAGTAACCACCATCCGGGCTACCTGACTCTCCGCCGACGACCGTACCCGTAGACGCCGTTTTCCTGGGTTGCTGTTAATTTTAATTACCGTCTTTTATACTTGTTCATAAATTTATTTTGCTTGTTATTTTTTTGTGAAATATATATCATTTATCATTTGTACAAGTTGTTTTTGGGTTAGTTGCTTCTCCCGTGCTTCCTGAGCTAAAGTCATTGAAAGGAGTACCTTCTCTCTTTTAACAGATGGAGGTTTAACATCAAATTATAGGGACTAGAAGAGAAAATCAGGCTTTCTAGAAATAAACAGAATTTATAGTAAGAAATCTGCTACTAATTTTTATTTATATATTGTTCTTCTTTGCTAATTTATGCTTATTCATTATCGTGCGGTCGTTGTTTTAAAACTGATTTTCAATATAACTTAAGCTATACAGGTGTCAACTGTGACATTAGATTTAAGGTATTATTGTGAGTTTGTCTATATATCGTAATGATATGTAACTCCGATATTTTCTGTGATTTTAGGATTTTATCGTGTAATTATCCTGGCACCCTTTACAACCCTGACGCTTTTCATGTTCTTAGATTTAATATTTTTTCTTGTTGTTGTCCTGGCATCAGAGTTATTTACATCTGTGATTTTAGGTTTAAGATTTATGTTGTGATTTTTTTGACATCGGAGCCTTTTACACTGATTTTAACCCGTTGTTTTAGATTTCATCGAGTAGTCATCCGGGTATCGAGGTCTCTTTATAACTCTGATGACATCTATGTTTTGTACTCGTGTAATATTAATTATTAATTTGTAACGTAACGTAACCAAGATAAAATACAACAACATTTGTGAAGAGTGATTTATTATCCCGAGCTATTTATTTATATCCACCCTTGTTTCCATCTCTCCCAGGCGAGGGAGTCCCAGCATTTTTTTATGCGCATCACATTACTCCCTCATAAATTACAACTATCTCCTGAAAGTTTCTGCAATCCGCAGTTTTGCTACATCCTTGGCTACACGTTAAAGCATCTCGCGTTTCTTAGACTCGCCATCATTTGACTGACAGCCAGTCATATTTTTCCAGATGACCCTTCTTTAGCGGGCGGAGTGATTTTCCACAACCCCAGACCCTAATGATCCGCCTCCTGTTTTCGTCTATTGACAAGTACACATTCGTCAAAGTTATATTCAACTCTTCTCCGCTTTTAGACTGAGGTTGCGAAACAAGAGACGAAACAGGTTACCAGCTGTCTGTGTCCATCACGGTGGTTCATGTGATTAGACCAGACAAGCCTCCATTTGTCACGGGCATCTTCGGTGGTAGAGTTTTAGCTTCAATATTAGAACAGCGATAGGATTTGAAAGAGGATATGCCATAAGTTGTCGAACGTGTTTGTCATTCATTTCTCGCCACCGCTGAAACAGCATTTGTTTGTGTAAAGCTCAACATCCCATTTTTTTTTTTTTGGCGTTTTCCGGCAAAATACTTAAGAGTGTCTGATTAAAGCGCTTAACCATTCCGTTGGAAGTACCAGTTTTTTTGGATTTTCAGCAATTTGCATCTCTTGGAATAGTCGTGACACAAATTGTCTTCCTTAAGGCTTCGATCCCTAATACGTTTATACAGTCATAAAAAAAATAAACGTTAAATACAGGCAGATAGCTTATTTACTGATTAACGAAATCAGATAATTTTTATTTTTTAGAAACAAAAAAGGTGAAAAAAAATATTTTTTCAAAAATTAATTTAAATTACAAAAATACATTTAATCTATATTAAATATATCTGATTATACTTGGAAAGTCTTCCTCTTAATATCCATATTTAATACAATCATGATATTATTATTTTTATACTCCTTAATCCTATAAAATAATCAATGAGAATAAATTTAGTTCGACGCCATCATTTTTATTGTGGAACAGTATCTAGTAGTTCAGGTGTTTGCCGCTAGGTTGAGAAATCAAAGTTGGAATAAAATAAACACACACATTTTGTAATAACCACTGCACGCTCTGTCGTTAATCGCATCGTTTATTAGGCGCAAAATCGAAGCCTTAATCCGAGTGTAAAACCTCCGACGCACCGACATACGAATTCGTTTACAAAAACGGTTGCAACACTTTCAGCAGACTCATCAGGTAAATCATAGGACTCGATCCATTCAGTAAAGTAATCACTCACCACCAGTACGTACTTATTCACTCTCGTTGAAGTACCCAAAATATCCAATACTATCCTCTCAAATATCCACGTCGAGAATTGGCTTTGCAAGTGAGCGATTTTCGACGGTTGAAGTCCTCACATTTATGGCACCATTCTATAACATCTCGCTGCACATTTAGCCAATAACCAAAATGCGCTTCAGTCCCGGCGTTCCCATAGTATACACTCACAATTTCTTTCACCATTATCTTGGGTACAACTACTCTGGGCTTGTAAAACTAATCTATCGAGGCCAAACAAAGGACCCCATCAGTAGATAGTTCTAAATTGCTTCAAGTCAATTCCTTCTGCAAATATTGAATTATAGCATTGAAAAGTTTATCTTTTACCTTTCTACGAGAAATCTCAATTATTCCGAGTGCATTGACTTGAATTGATTCTCGTTCAACTTGACGGTCATACCACATAATTTAAAAATCCCTTCAAAACCGTGACCACCATCCATCCCGCATTGTGAACAAGATGTCCGGGATAATCCATCAACGTTTCCATGTTGTTGGCCAGGTCTATGTTGTATTTCCATATCATATTCACTTAATGTTTCTAACAACCTGGAACTCCGATTCACGGAATCCTCATAGCCAGCCATCGAAGACAGTTAAAGTCTGTGTACCACAAAATGATAACCCGTTAAAGAGCATTTAAAATGTTTAAATCCGGCTACGAGAGCTAGTAGCTCACGACAATATCGGCGTTCTACCTTATTGAAAGTTCGGCTAAAATAGGTAATTACACTCTCACTCCAGTTCTGTCCAGAATTAACGGTTCTTCCAATTTCGGGTATGCTGGAATCGTATTACTCGATAAATGTTTAGGTTCTGTTGCAACTGTACAGGGCTTTGACAATATCCAGAGTCGACTACAGTTGCACTGTATACTCTTCGGCTCGAAAGTCCTGGTTGAAGCCTTCCGATTCGGTTCTCCATTTAGGTATTAGGTACGTTACTGAAGCTTTCCGGACAAGTCCCACGCCGACAAGCACGTCGCAACCGCTTTATACTACACTATGTGGCGGAAATGCATATGACCGCCGACCACTTATCGTAACAACAACAAGACGATTGTCGTCGTCCGAACTCTGGGGCACAGGGCGGATGAAGCTGTCCGTCAGGTAGTGGAAGCGAGACCCGATGGCGGAATTCCGTTAGACCTGGCGACGTTTAACAATACATAAAATCTAAACTTTCCGATGATTGGCACCAGAGTTGGAACCGCTCGGAAAACAAGTTAAAATCATAATAGAAAAGGGGATTTATTCACTTTATTATAGTTATTTAAATAAATTAAAATTCGAGTCGAAAAGATTTTTTGCACAAAACAATTTAGCGATATCGCGCATGACATTCGCGCGACTCTCCGTCCAAAAGACGCAATTCAACACTTTAGGCTGAGGTTGGGTGGTAATGTGGCGTCCATCTTAGAAAATAATAAGGGGTCTGTATTTCACCTATTAGTGTTACTGTTTTGTTTGTAGAGTCATCCACTCAAGAGTCCTTTTAAAACTCTTGAGCATTTGGGTTGGTATTGTTAGGTTCCGGCATCGCAGTTCGTTTACAATTTCGAAGTCATCGTTCTGTGATTTTAGGTTTAAGTTTTAATTTATCTAGCATTAGGTTTTATTTTATTTATTCTGCATTTAGGTTAGCTGTGATTTTAGTTTTTAAGTTAAATTGAGCCATGCCTGACGCTGCCAAATCCTGTAACACACGATAGAAAGTCCGTGCATGTATTCAGTATCCGCCCGGCTAATGACCATAGTAGTCGAAGCCGGTAAAGTGGGAGCGGTGTTTAGTCGGTAGTTTCCTAATCAAATCCTGGTACTTACTGAACTGATTTCAATGAAAAATAATCATAAAAGATATATAAATAATTAATAAATTATATATAAAGCAATTTAAAGAAAATAAATCATCATAACGTAACTTTTATTTGTGACACCCTGCATAATGAAAAATATTTCCCCGTAATACGTCCTAGGATCCTAATGAAGTCTCCAAGATTTCAAAGTCTTAACTGAATAGTAACTGAGCAATCAAAGACGGTAACGCAGGACCCTGTGTATTAATTTAATTCTTTTTTTGAAAATTAATTTAAAAGGTAAAATAATATTTCAAAATTCAATTACCAAGGACTTGAATTTTATAATTATTATAATTTCCAACAATCCACATCTCCATAAAAAATACGAAATTAAAAAGAATGACACGCAATATTAGTGAAGTAATAGTACAATAATTAGTGTATGAATTCTTCGCTACTCCAATAATATTTCGAACAATTATGTAATATTATATAATTAAGTTTCACAAAATTTAAAAATGTATAAACAATTATAAACAAGGAATTATTTCAGTTGTATATTTTTTTTCTTGAAACATTATTAATTCAACTAACCAACCTATAATATATTACACGCCTACAACGGACACGCAGTTCCGTTTTACATACTAAATAGATATGTTATTGCCTATCGGTGCTCATAATCCAACACACGTTTTCTCTCGTTTTATTAAATTTGCAATTCAAGGACGAGGCGGTTGATAGTGTTTTGATGCTCCTTATAATTTCTCGATTTATAATTGAAGCAGTAGTTGTGTTGCCGGAGAGTGCTTAGCAATGTCTGTGACCTTAGCCGTGGTCGTTATCGCTGCAGTCTATTTAATCGTGTTAGCGGTGCGGTGCATTTTGGAACAATGGAAATTTATGAAGTTGATGGAGAATATTCCAGGTCCGAAACCGTTGCCTGTTGTTGGGAATGCTTTGGAGTTTTCGTCAACTTTAGGTTTGTTTTGGCATTTTAATAAGTGTTTACATAATAATCTTAATTATACTGAATAATAATATGTTGTACGCGCATAAAGGAAAATAGTCTTCCAAAGTTTGAATACTACTTTTTGACAAGAATAATTATAAATAAACTAAATAAATAAATTTCTACTACAGCTTGTGCGAAAAAATATTAGTATATAAATTCATCTTTTGATGGAATACTTGGAGTATTTTATAATAACACAAAATATTTTATTTTCCTTTTTCTATTATATAATGTTTATTTACATAAAATAATAATGACTGCAAATGAACACAATCGTGAATTGTGTTTCGCTATTTGTTCATTTAATATTTAGTCTTTTATATATTAGTTTGTAACGGTCATTATTACTACCGTTCATTAAAATATAGTAATTTAAATAAAACATTAATTAAATAATGATTTAATTTTAATTTAATGTTTTAACGTATACAACCATTTATGCATAACTGTAATTCAATATTTTGAATTAACTTTTCCAATTCTTGTTTAAGCCTTATTAAATACTATTCATTAATTCAACAACGTTTCTTATCTTATTCTTAAATTATCGTTATTCTATGATGCAAATGCATTATTTTCTAAATAAATCTTATGTGGATTAAATCAAATTAGAATTGATTTGTTAAACATTGGCAACGGTGATGTTTTTTTTCTTGCGGAGGTCAAAAAGGTGAATTAGCGGACACGGGGCAGATTGAATTATCTTCCGGGCTGTGTGCTCGATGTGTGATCTGTGTGATCGAATATTAAATACGCAAAGGCGTTGAAATTTCGGCGTATCTGTGTGATCGTCGTATGAATAAAAATAACTATGTGTTTATTCCTCCAGGCCGCTAAAAATCTTCAGGTAATTATTAATATTTTTTTTGAAATTCGAGTTTATCTAATTCGATTGTGCTCAGGCCTGTATTGTAGTACGATTTCCTGTACCGATCGCAAGTCAAGCGGGATGGTTTTTCCGGCTTATCTAAGGCCATCATCAACTCCTAAGAAATAATCGGGTGATGACGTGGGAGTGGTGATATGGATGGTGATAGAAGTCTTCATGGTTTTTCTGGCGTCCATCTTGGTGAAATTAGAGGTGCTTCTGGATTCAGGAATTCCGTGTGCTCCGAGATTATGGTGATACTGTAGCAGCAGGATAAGTTATTTTTTTGCTTCTTTCTAATCAATTTTTTTTGGACAATCATAATTTAAATGAACAGTGTTCGAAGTGTAAATTTAAGAATGAGCTTATTCACTTACGAGATAATGAATAACACGTCCTACACATAATTTGATTATTAGAATTATTGTGTAGTTTCAGTTAATTTAGTTACTAAAGTGCTAGTAGGTAAATTAACTTATATATGTGGTTTTTTTGTTAATTACATCACACACCGTTTTTTGTAGAATTTACTGAGTGATTTTTTTATTAATTAATTAACTGAGCGAGTGCTAAAGAGTTTAATTAATTTCGTCTTTGCTATATTATTGGATATGGGTTAAATTAAATAATACAATTTTTCGTTGAGTTAATTAATATTTCTTTTTGGAAATTATCGTTGTTAATTTTTAGTAAGTTAATTTACCTAAACAAATTATTACAAATTAGCATGGTTTATTTACAAAGTTTATTATTAGAATTTATTAGCCTAGTTTTTATTGAAAAAAAGTTGAATTTATTTGGTGAATTTATATTCCAATATTAAAGGAATGTCGGTGTTAAATAAGAACTTTAAATTATTTATTTATTAATTATTATTATTAATTATAAATAACAAAGTGTAAAGATTAAGGTGACGTCATTTTTTTCTGGGGTTAAGATAATTATGTGACAGTGAATAATTAATTAAGTGTGTTTTTCATTCATCAAAATTTAATTCTACGAATGTAATTAGTGTTTATTTAATTACTGAGTAATATTTTTTATTATGAGTCAAACTTAACTCTTCTATATTTAAATTTATTAATTATTATTAATTTAACTCCACCATTTAAATATGTTCCAATATTTATGATAATTTATATACATGTTGATTTTTTTATTTTTAATAAATTCAATTGACTTATTACTTAACATCTATTTCTATTTTCTACCATTTCTTGGTTCAGGTGGGAAAGAATATTTAATTAATTTTGAAATAAAACCAAGTGGCGCCCAAACATTTAATTTTTGTATTTTTTTATTTTTTTTAAATTTAATTTACCACGACCCGCCTTCAGATTTTTGAGCTGCCGTACGCGGGTTATAAGTTTTAATATGTTAATTGTTTGTATTTCGTTTTTAATAGCCATTTACAATGGCCCTGGGGGTAAACTTTGAAATTTGAAAAAAAAAAATCAAATTGTGGGGTAAACAAATTTGTTCATTTAATTTCATTTATATTAAACCCAAGTTTAGCTGCTGGTGAGAGTATACAACTTTTTTTTAATTTCCACATATTGACATAAAATTAAAATGAATGAAATTGTAGGGAAACAGGATTTGAGAAAAAAAATGTTTTTATGCACAAAATGTTTTCTATATTATTTAGAAGAAGTTTGTTTTAATTTGAACAAAAGTTTAATATTTCGAAATTCCTTTTTATCCGCAAGGTGTTAGAACAAAATATGTTTTCTCAATCTTGGTTTTAACTTTTAATTTAAGGACTGCTCCACTCTATTTCCGATATTAGTTCGTTAACTTTCAGACCTGTAAAGATGACATCAGTCCTTATATGTGTAATTAATTTTATATACAAATAATATTTTTTTATTATTCATTTGAATTAAAAAAAGAAAAACAAATGAATTATTTATTTGTATTTTTTTTATTTTCAGATATCATACCTGCGATGACGCGTTTACAGAAAGCCCACGGACCAACATTCAAAATACGCATGGGTCCGTTTAACAATTACGTGTTTTCCGCAGATCCGGAATTACTAGAGATTATTCTTAGCTCGAATGATCTCTTATCGAAGTCAAGGGATTACGAATTTTTCTACAGGTGGCTGGGTAATGGCCTACTGACGACGTCCTCGAAAGACAGGTGGAGGGTTCATCGAAAAATTCTCACGCCGACGTTTCACTTTAAAATTTTGGATTCGTTTGTGCCGATATTCGACGATAACGTCAAGACATTGACGGAAATCTTAAAGGATAATGTCGGGAAGCCGATTGATATTTACGAATATATTATTCTGTGTACTTTGGATATAATTTCTGGTTAGTTTTCATTTATTATTTGAAAAAAAATGGTAAGATGTTTTTCATATAACAATAATTAAAACCACTATGTGGTAAATTATAATACAAGAGCAGCGTGAATATTAATAAAAAAATGCGTAGATGATAATTTTCCGTCTCGTTAAAATGTTATCACACTACACAATTTGTAGTATTTAAACAATAATTGCTCATAAATAATAAATATATAATTTACTAAAAAAATATTTCTGTATTATATGCGAATTTTAACATCGTATTTATAAATGCAAATTACCCCATGGTTCGCGTCTCGCGTTTTTTTTTTCCGACCGGTGCCTTTACTATGGTGACCGCATCGGGCATATTTCCATTTATATTTATTATATTTTAATAATAATAACTCATTTAGGCTGACAGACCTCCGGTCGATTGCCGATTCATCTAAAGAATATAATTATAATTTTATATATTATTGTACATACATATACGCATTTGCAATTTGAAAATATTAATTTTTGAAATTGAAAATCCGATGGTGGCAGCGCGATTACCAGCAATAATTATTATAATTATAATATCTCTTTATTTTCAAGGTGTCATATACATGTACAAAATGAAAATTTCGTCAAAATTTACAAACTATTTTTAATATAACTTATATTTAGTTTTAATTAGGGCTTAACACTATCTATTTAGTTTCTAAAAAAATAACATATGTACAATACAACTTACATCTACTTACATCTACATGTTGTTATGATTTCTTCTATTGAGTATGGCTCACATTCAATTAAGAATTCAATTAATTTTATTTTAAGTTTTTTGAAGTTATTTTTATGAATTTTTATTACGTTTGGAAGTGCATTGAACAGTTTAATCGCAGAGTAATGCACTCCATCTTCTGTGGTTTTAAGACTATGTTGGGGGTATATATAGTCGTTTGTTCTGGTGTTGTATGTTTTAGATTTATTATCATTTCCTTTTAGGTGTTTGTGATAAAATAGTATTGTTTCAATGATGTAAGTTCCATTCATTGTCATTATTTAATTTTTTCTGAATACTCCGCGACGTGATTGTTTTTAGTTCAAACTAAATATAATTCTAATCGTTTTTTTTTTCTGTAGAATGAATATTTTTTGTGCGTACGATTTATTTCCCCAGAAAATTAATCCATATCGCATAATGCTGTCAAAATTTTCCATATATGCGGTTTCACAACAGACTGACTTAGGTATTTTGTCAGCTCTCTTAGACTAAATATTACAGAATTTAATTTACTTTCTACTGTTCTTATGTGATCTTTCCAGTTAATTTTACTATCTGTATGTACTCCAAGGAATTTTATACTATGATTAATATTTACAGATATTCCATTTAGTTCAAAAGATTTAATTACATTCGCCGGGTTGGATGCATTTTTGTTGAATAGAAGAATATTTGTTTTCTCGTCATTAATGATTAATTTGTTTTTTAAAAACCAATTTTGTACTGAAGTAAATACCAAATCAGCTTCCGTTGCTAGATTGTCTATGTTATTGGCACATATATATATATTAGTATCATCTGCATAATTGACAATGGTGTGTTTATTGTTGGCAATTGTATTCATGATGTCATTAATAAACAATAAAAAAGTGTGAGGGCCGTCAAACTTCCCTGGGGTAATCCGGTGGTTATTAAAGATATTTCGGATTGCCCGATCCCATTCTTAGTGTTTACAACGACCCGCTGGGTTCGGTCACTCAAATAGGATTCGAACCACTTCAGGGCGTTTCCACGGATTCCGTTTTTTTTTTTTTCAATTTTGTCAGCAAGATGCCATGGTCAATGCAATCATACGTCTTTGGCAGGTCTATAAAAATTCCTAGTGTTAAGTCCTTACTTTCCAAGTTATTTATTACGATATCTATAAAATTATTTATGGCTCTGGATGTGGATTTGCCCTTACGATATCCGTGTTGAGTTGTATTTATAATTTTAAATATATTAAAGAAATCATTGATTCCGTTAATCACAGCATTTTCAAAAATTTTGGGTAAAACTGGTAAGAGGCTAATTGATCTATAATTGCCAACTTCCGATGTGTTGCCTTTTTAAATATGGGTTTTATTAACGCGCCTTTCAGTCTTTCCGGAAAGATTCCATGCACTAAAGAATTATTATGTGTGCTAATGGTTTTATTATTTCGATAACGCTGTGTTTTAATACAATACTTGGTATATTGTCGCTACCACATGCTAAAGTGTTTTTTAATTTGTTTATTATATTGTAGCATTCGCATTCTGCGAAGGGTTCAATGAATATTGTATTACTACTTTGTTGAATTTCATCAGAGTAAGTTATTTGATTTTGATTGTTAGTTAGTTGAGAGATAATGTATAGATTAAATTCTGTCGCTACTTCTTTTGCAGTACCTGGGATATTGATTGGCTTGTTTGATTTTAGCTGTTTTCCTTTGACTTCATTTATTACGTTCTAAACACATTTGGTTGGATTACTGGCGTTCTCAATCTTTGATTTGTAGTATTGAGAACGTTGTTGTATTAACAGTCTATTGTAGAATTTTTTGGTAGCCTTATAAGAGTTTAGGTAGTTCATATTTACATTTTAATAGTTCGTCAGTAGGAGTCATTTTTATATTTTTTGATTTTATTGGAATTAATTTTTCTGGAAAGCACTTGTCTATGGCAGCGTTAAGAATTATACTAAGTGTGTTCCATTGTACATTAACATTTGTGTCATCTACGTTATAAATACTACTCCAATTTTCATTTTGCATTGTTACTCTGAATTTATTTAAATTGTTTTCATTGAATACTCTTTTCCGAATTTTATTACATGAAGTTTCTATATTTAAAGTGATTTCTAGTTTTAGTCCTAAATGATCCGATTAGTACATGTTTATTATACTACCCACACAGATGTCTATTTGATTGACAAACATATTATCAATGCATCTTTGCGAAACATGTGTGATTCTTGTTGGTTCATTAAATATTTTACAAAATCCATAACAACTAAGTAATTGTAGAATATTATGCTTTTGGGGTGAGTCAACTAAAAAGTTAATATTTAAGTCACCGGCAATAAATGTAAGTCTATTTTCATTACTTATTAATGTTAAAAGCTGATCAGTAGTATAAAAAAGTCGTCAATGCAAGAGTTGGGTGGCCTATACAATACTATAACGATAAATTTATTTACATTATTAACAACATTAATAGCAGTGCATTCAAAAATGTATGGTTTGCTCATGTTAGTTACATTCCGTAGTTCCTGGTATTTCAATCCATGTTTGGTGTATATTCCAACACCTCCGTGCTGATTATATTTCCTGCAATAAGCTGATGATAAGGTAAAGTTTTCAATTCGTGTTGATTCCAGTTGATCTTTGTTTTTCCAGTGTTCGGTTATACAGATGATGTCACAGTTTATTTTGTTTAATTCTTCACTTAGAATATCGTTGCAATTTCCAATGGACTGTACATTTTGATGGATGATTATTATACTTGAGGTTGTAAATTTCTTTGACTTAGCGGATGAGGTTGAGTCCGTCTTTTCTTGAGATTGAATAAAAAATCATCAATGTAAGTATTCTTTGGCCAAAGTTCAGGATTTAGTATATCACTCGCTTTTTCCGAGGGGACAGATATTTTGAAAGAGGAGTATTCTTCCGGGTATTTAGCTTCCATTTTTTCGCATTTAGCATCGTTAAAGTTATTGTCCTTCAGATACTTAGTTAAACTATCTTCACTAAGTTTAGGGTGGAGTTTACATACATGAAAATGGGAGTATGTAGTGCCACTTTTGATATCACTTACATTTTTATTTGTTCCGTGAATTCAAATATTCCGCCTACTTTTGTTGTTTATTCTTGTTTCCCATTTATTGTCCGACTTTTCTTTAATTTAAATAGAAAAGAGTATTTATTCACTTGGTCAAAGTTATTTAAATATATTAAATAAAAATGATTTGAAAATAATTAATATATTTTCACATTTAGCTCTGTGACTTATGACTTACGTTACGTAAATAAGTTAAACAAATGCATATTAAAACAACTACTTCCCGGGCAAATACCCACGCCGGACATTGAATTACACTAATTTTACATTTTAATTTACTGATTTCACTACACAGTTGTTGAGTGTGCTGTTCCACCGATTTTTTTAGAACAGTCTCAAATTCCGCACTTTTTCGAAAAGAAATCACGTCTTCGCTTTTGGACCGTAGGTCTGGGGCCATTTTTCAATTTGAATTTTATTACATTACCGAATGTTTGCAGGGCACGTCCGTCCTCGTTGAGGGTTCGACTACGACTACAAATAAGTCTAATAACAAATTAACCAAAACGAATGTAAACATTCTGACAGTTGAAAATTGTTATGTAATGATTGTGTTATTATAATTTTAAAGAAAATTGCATTTAAAGTAGTGCCATTCCGAGATATGATATTTTTTATGAAAAAAAAAATGTTTATAACAAATTAACCAAGTGGAATGTAAACATTCTGTCATTTGATATTTGTTGATTATGGCTTGTTTGAGCATATGCTGAAAAAAATTACTCTTAAAATAGTTCATTTTGAAAATATTAGTTTTTGAAATTGAAAATCCGATGGTGGCGATTGCCAGCAATAAGTGTAATAACAAATTAACCAAAACGAATGTAAACATTCTGATAGTTGAAAATTGTCATGTAATGATTGTATTATAATAATTTTAAAGAAAATTTAATTTAAAATAGTGCCATTTTGAAATATACCATTTTGAAAATTACACCTTTAAGGCGGTTGGTGAAACCCAACAAAATGTGTAATAACAATTTAAGAAAGTATAAAGTAAAGCCATTGACAAGTGATATTTGTTCTAGAAAGATAATTGAATTTAAAGTCTCGAATTTGAAAATATGATTATTGGAAAATGTCCCCGAAAGAGGAAAATATGGGAGCTGGCAATAAGCCCTATAGAAATTAAACTAATAAGAATGTAAACATTTTGACATTGGAAATGTATTGTATAATAATTGTATAAACATTTAGTTGAATCTGAATTAGTGCACTTCGAAGAAAAAACATTTTAAAAATTTGACTCTTGGGATTTTTTAATTCACCATTAATTTGGTTAGGATGCAATTATAAAATTGTGTCTTATCGCGTTTTATAGATTTTGTTTCTTTTACTTAAATGGTTATAAAATGTTAACCTTTAGTCGCTGATTTGCTGTAAAAAATATTATATAAATTATTTAAAACAAAAGATGGAAGCGCCGGGTTATTGCTGGAATTATGGCCAGCTTCACACACATATAGGAATGTATTGATGAAAATGTATAAGGAGTTGGGTTTTAATTGGATTTATTTTAATTAAGCAAACCATGTTTGAGCGTCATCTATCATTTCCTGGTTAGTGCTTGGAGCTTTTGGGATGGTAGAAGCGTGGCGTATTCTGAATACATGGCCTTGTTGTGGGATGGAGGATTGGTGAAATCTTATACGTGATTTGTTGGATAGGAAATTATCTAGGATGTTAATTAAATGTAGTTGGATGCCTAGAGTGTTGATTTTGAAAAGTTCACCTCGATGCCATACTGTATCGTAGGCTTTTTATATGTCTAAAAGATCTGAAAAGCTTTTTATTACAAAAAAAAAATCATTAAGTACAACTTTACTCAACGTTTTTTTTTTTTATTTTGGGCATTTTGTTGGTAAATATTGATCGCAGTGAAAAATGTTTCAAATGAAAATTGTATATCTTGAAAAGATTAGTATTTTCTTCTATTACCGGTTTATTTTTATAATCTTTAGTTATTGAGTTATATTGTTAGTGATTGTTATTTTTTTTAGTTCGGATAGACAAATGTTTGAAACATTTTAAAAGTTGCAGATTTTCTAAAACTTTAGTTTACTTGGTAGGGCCGCTCAGATAGGAAAGGAGTCTCACTCACAGTGCTTTATGCATTCCATCATTCTATAGCTAAAACAAAATTGTGAAAGTAGGGACTCTTTCTCTCTCAAGTTTCTTAAAAAACAATAAAGCATGCTATAAACATCCACGTCAAATATTTTCAAACGTTATGTCAAAAAAGTGTATCGGTAATGAATCTGCGATGTAATTCTCCATTCATAGTTTATGATAAAAATAAATTCGACAATAAAAATTGAAATGGAATATCCCAAATATTTTGGAAAACTAATGTTAATTACAAACTTAATTGTATGTTATTTAGAAAGTTGTACATTAATTTTGAGGACATAAACTGTAACTTATTTAATCAAACGTGTCGGGGAAAGTGCTATGATGGACACATCACCATTTTGTAACTTCGTCCCACAAGAGAAGAGGATATTTGTAGGGTTTTTGTTATGAATTTATGATATATGAAATGATCCTTTGAATTAATATCCTGTTTCTAAAATACCACCCCCCTATTCTTACTATTTAAGTATTCATTAATTGCTACAGTGACCTAAAATGATCTATTTTCATCAGTTTTTTTTTTTTCAAAAACAAATGGTGATGTGTCTATCATGGTACTTTCCCCGGTGAATTCGGTGAAACAAGTTTTTGAAAGAACATTTAATAGTAAATGAAAAACTAAAAAATCTATTAAATGAAAATAGATATTGTTGTCTTTTAAAGATAAAGCCAAGTATTTGGACAAATGTTGCAATTTATTTTGTTATTTCTTACCTTACAATGGCGTCGATAAATTTCCCCACGCGAATTATTTACTGAAATATCACAGCATTTTGACGTAATATTTGACACAAACATAAAATTTAATTTTTAAGGGAATTTATCAGTCAAGCGGAATTCTTCCGCTTATAATTTGAAAACTAGAGGTCCTACGATAAAAATTTATCAAAAAAGTATTTAAAATGAAAAAAAAAAGATAATAATTAATAAATTATTTTCTCTTTAGCTACTGTGAAATTTGTGACCTAAGTTAATTTAAAGCAAATGCAGAATAATTAACACTTGCTGTTGCACAACAATAACATATTGTATATTTTTTTTAAATTTTAATTGCAAAAACAAACAAAATACGCAATATAAGGCTATCTGCAGAAACTTGTTTCGGGATTTCATCTCTAGTTAATACAACTTTACCTTATATAATTACAAAGTTCATTAGTTTTCATTATTTCTTATTTTATTTTTTTTTTTATTTCGAAAATATGTTTAGCCGAAGACAAGAAAGGAATAAAAAATAATGAAAGCGCGTAGCACTCGCATCCGTCATCGACTCGATCATTTCCATAAACGAAATACTTATTTCTTCAAGATAATAAATAAGTATTTGAAACATTCACCGATGCAATCAATTTTGGGAAAACAATTGTATAAATTTAAAAAGCTCTAAGAGTAGAGTTGCAATAATGAGTTTTAATTGCAACCAAAATCGTTTCAGTTCTCAACATTCTTATAAAATGCATAGATACAATGTTTGGGTTCAATTCATTAAGCCGTTTTTGCGCTGTACAGGCATTTTTCAAAAATCGATAAAATGGATTCAGGGGACGTCGAAACATGTATATCCGTCGAAATTGGCATTTACAATACTTTCCCTTGGTCAGGCGTACTGAGAAAGGGAACATGAATAATCGCCAAGAGTTTAACTCAAGAACTGACGATGATACAACAAAAAGTTAATAAAAGAAAATACTTATTTCATCAAAATATACATTTTTTATTTGAAACATTCTTCGATACAATCAAAATTTTCCAAATAATTGTAGAAAATAAAACAAAACCTAAGCGCAAAGATGCACTTAATGATTTTTGATTCTAATAAAAAGCTTTTCAGATCCCACCATTGTAATAAAAAGCTTTGATACAACTTTTTGATTCAATCCATTTAGCCGTATTTGCGCTAACGCGAGACATTTTTAAAAAATCGATCATTTGATATTAGCGATTCGAACTTTTAACGTTGGCAATACTTGGACGGGGTTCTGGGGAAAATAAAAAATGGTATTCGTTAATTCAATAACATCGATTTCGAAAATACAAAATAATGAGTATTAATTACAATTGATATGCAAAATTTAAAAATAAAACGAAACATGTTAAATGTGTTACTCCACATTAGAAGCCAATAATAAGGTGTATTTTTTGTGTACATCACAAACATTAAATAAATTTTAGCTTTCTTTCAGAATCTGCAATGGGAATAAAGTTGGAGAATCAACGCAAGAGGAACAACAACGAATACGTCGAAAGTCTGCGTGAAATGGGTAAAATAATGTCCGAAAGAACATTTTCAGCATGGAAGCAATTCGACTTGCTGTATAAATTCTGTTCAACATATAAAAAGGAATTGAAGCTTGTAAAAGAATTACACGCGTTCACAGAGTCCGTGATAAAAAGAAGAAAGGACGAATTGAAGAGCAGAAAGGATGTTGATAAAAATGAAAGGAATATCGAAAATAATTTTTACGGGAAAAGAAGAATGGCTTTTCTGGATTTGCTTCTAGAATCTGATATGACCGAGGAGCAGATTAGGGAAGAAGTCGATACTTTTATGTTTGCGGTAAGATTTTTATTATTATTTTATTTTAATATTTAAATAAATATATACTCACTAACATAAAAACCGCAACACCAAGAAGAGGTAGGAATTTTTGGAAAACAACTTAGCAGAAGTATTTAACTAGTGATTAAAATTTCAATCAAAAAAATCCAGTAGCCATGAAAAATGTAACGTTTTACTTGTTACAATCAAAACAATCGGGTGTATTTCTTGCGAGATTATTCGATATTGTTATCGGTTGCAATTATTTTCCTTTTGAGATATTCTTTGCGTTTTGAGGTTGCAATTATGCCTAGCGTACGGCAACATAAAAACTATCGATGAATTCGACGGAGGTCGCATTATTAGCTTACGTGAAAGTGGTTTTTCATTCAGAAAAAATGCTAATCGTCTTAACCGTATTCAAACCTCTGTAGTACGGTGTTATCAAGAATGCCGTAGAAGAGGAAGTGAACGGGACCGCCATCTCTTATTAATGGCATTTAGGGGCCGATTCTTGAGTACAAGATCAATAAACCTTCAACAGTTTGGAAACGAAGGATATCCTGTAACCCTTCTTACAGTTTACTGACGAATTGGAGCTTCAGGCTTGCGGTCCTATCGACCGTATCTTGTTTCCGCTGACAGCCCGTCATCAATTGCAATGTTTGGACTGGTGTACCTTGTGACTGGATCAGGAGGGGAAGCATAGTGTAGTCATCAGTGACTAATTCCGATGCTGTTTGGGAATGCACGATAGTCACATGAGAATCAGATCTAGACGTGGAGAACGACGTCATGTGCGGTTTTCTTTCGAGCGACTTGTGCACCATAAAGTGTGGTTTAAAGTATGGGGGTGCCATTATTTATGATGGCATGTCTCAATTTTATATTGAGACATGCCACCGATATATTGATGAAGCGATAGTCCATCGCCGACCGTCGAATGACCAACACATGTCGCGCGATACGTGTGGGCTGGCCCTGAGAAGATTCGTTTCAAGGAAGACCCCATCCAGCGACTAATAGGGAAGAACAAAGTCTCGGCACAGGGCCAATTTCCCGGAATAGAAATTTTTGATTCAAATTCTACAAGGATACATCCTGCATTTTCGCTCAGATAATGGGGAAAGAAACTCCGCCATAAATATACCATAGGCTAAATATGAATTGAATTCAGGAGAAAGGAAAAATGATAGAACCCCCATATCCTTTCATTCCTCCAGCAACTGGAGAATCCAATTTTCCAACAGGATAATTGCAAGACATTCTATGGAGTGCTTCGAAGTGTCTAACGTCAAAATCTTGCCGTAGCCAGCCAGACCACCCAACCTTTCACCCATCAAATATGTGTAGGACATGACGGGTAGAAGACTCAAGCAATTAGCATAGATACTAGAAGCTCTCCGACATGAACTACAGATTGCCTGGGATACTTGCAATACTTCAGGAAGAAATCGACAAGATGGTGGTATTCGTACTCAGAAGGGTGCGGGAGTTTGAAACTAATTGGTGCGGTCCAACAATTAATAAAAAAATATCATTCTTTTTTTTTTATTAATTTGAAATTTTAAACAATTACTACCTTTGACAAGTAAAACATTTTTGCCAAGTTTGGTCAAAAAATTGAAACACCCACTACTTAGGGTTTCATTTTTTATTTCTCTGAGTTCATATCAAAACTTATACCGTGTAATCAAATATATAAAGTGGGGTATAAACACTATAAATATTTCATTGTAATGTATCATTATAGAATCATTAATACGCTTTATTAATAAACCAATAAACCAATTGTTAAAACTGTTGTACTAATTATACGGGGAATTTCTTTAATTAGTCCTCATAGTGATTTACATAATAAAAACCTTACTTCTAAATATAGCTTTTTTTCAATATTTGTATCATTCCATTATTGTTACGGCTTAAGTATCTCAAGTACGTGAAACACTATAATCCAGAATTTATTTACATTTTATCGTTTCTAAATCCATTAGGCGCGAGAAATATTCGTTAATAATGCGCGTTTCGTCTCTTCCTTAAGGGATGATGGGTATTTTTGCGATCACATCTGGCGTTCAAGCAAGCGGCCCTGAACAGATAAGTGTGTCAATGGGATAGATTCGTTGCCACGCACCATCAACTTTTATCTCCACTCCTAGCGAGTTGGAGAAGAGACACCAGATAAAAATGAACCATCTTCGTAAAAACATGTATTCACGTTTATAATTCGTAATTGTAAACATTTTATATTTTCACTTTAAATAGAGTAACGTAAACTCACAATTTATTAATGTTACACATCACAAGTAACAATTATGAAATAACCGTTAAAACTACTCGGAATAAATAATTCTGTAGGTGGAAGTAATGTGAAATATATCAATATGATTAATTTCTTCCTGAACAAATTCTTGTTTTTTTCTTATTAAATTTAAGTCTAGCATTAAATTAAGAATGAAATAAGGAATACTTTACGACTGAACAAAATACAAATAAAAATCGTTGCATGAAACATTTCATGTTGATTTACTATTAATGCTACGTTTTTTTATGAACATTTTATTCTTGAATTTCTTTTTTCTTCGTATTATATGATCGAATTATGATTTCAGGGACACGATACAGTGACATCAGCAATCTCATTTGCCATTCATAACATAGCCAAATATCCAGACGTCCAAAAGAAACTTCAACAGGAAATTGATGAATTGAAAGGCGAAGCGGTAACGTATGAACTCTTGCAAAGTATGAAATATACGGAAATGGTCATCAAAGAATCTTTACGAGTCCACCCTTCAGTGCACTTTTTTGGTAGAAATCTTACCTCCGATGTAAAATTCAGTAAGTACATATTGAAATAATATATTGTGCAACACCTTTCTATTATTTATATATAATAGAAAATAATTTTATTAAACTCAACATTTCCATTTACAAAATTAAATTAACTTTAAGAAATACCCGAATTACACAACTAAAAAAAATATTTACTGAACTTATATTTCCAAAATAAAAATACCCTAATAAAAATAAACTAATTAAATTAAATGCTCAATACGACGGCGATACCCCGGTGCGGTAGGTGCTAGAAGCCTAGCACTTCTCACACTCAATTAGATCGAGAGTCGGCAACTAGGTCTGCAGAGTTCCGTGTCAGCCATAGTACTGCCTTTTTTTCTCCCTGTTGTGTTTACGTTAGCGGGAATTGCTATGTCTAACTTTCGTCTGAGTAGATATGTGAAGATGTATACGAACAACTCTAATATTTAACCTCTATGCCGGAAGTTTATGAAAGGACAGTTCCTATTTCGACTATAACTTTATCGGGATTCTATTAATCAACTCCATTCTCCTTCTCTTGGTCTTTTCCACCTGGTTTTCTGGTCTTAATTCTTCCAGGATAACTGAATTGGTGATGAAATAAGGGTAGCCTATAGATCTTCTTGATATGATGTTAACTGTTTTGCTCAGTTTGTTTCTTATATTGATGCTACCTCTGATTGCAATTTTCTGACTGTACTCCGCTGTGGGTAGTAATACAGTCTTCAGAATTGTCATTCTGTTTTTCTCTGAGATCGTGCTGGTGTCCCTTCCCACGCCATGTAGCGTCCTGAGCCTTATCTTGGCGAGGACACTTCTTTTCGTATCTTGGGTGAAGTTTAATCTCCTACCTATCGTAATTCCTAGGTAAGTTAAATTACTTTTAATGTATCTAGCCGGATAGACGTAACAATAGATATCTTGTTACGTTTATCCAGCCAGATTATTTCTTCTTTGGAACTTTATTCCCTACTAGAAGAGCCTCAGTCTTTTTTCTTTGTTTATCTGGATTTTCCAGCGTTTGTCATACTTAATGATTTTCACATCCAGTGCTGCAGTGATGTTATTCCCCGATACTAGGATAGCGGTTTCATCTGATACTGATACATTTGAATACCTTTGGAACAATTATTACCAGAGAAATAAGCTTCCCCACTTCAGCTGTTACTTTAGTGGAGAAATATGATTCTTTCACTCTCACCCAAAATATTTTATTTGGCAGCCAGCTGTCCAGACTACGGACGAGCCAAAAGGGAAAGTTGACAGTTAACATAACATATCCATACTTTTCGTACACTTTTTCAACGCCAAATAGGGCTACTGTAGTCACTGTCCTGGGTTTGTTTCTATATTGTGTCATTTGATCGATCAGTCTGTACGCCTGTTGAGTAGCGCTCAGGCCCCTCCTAAATCCGAATATTTCCATATTTCATAATTATTTCCTCAATCTCTTCTTTTAGAATTATTTCCCATAGTGGAAATTAAGTCAAAAGGCCTCCTATTTATTATTTCGAATGTATCCTTTCCCAGAATTATCACTATGGCAGCACTCTCTCTTTCTTGTATTCATCTAGAAGCCCAAAATAGCTTCCCATCTCGACAGTAAGTCTAAGCCGATTATAACATCGATGGTTTCCTTTTCAAATACAAGGAATTTAAATTAGTCCTGTAGGGCACCCAATTTAAATGTTATCTCACATTCATTTTCAACTGGATATCTTTACCGTCAGCAACGTGTATAATGATTGGTGTCTGGGATTTTAGGTATCTTGGCAACGGCGCAGCTTACGAATGAAAGGGCAGATCCACTGCCAAGAACTGCTTCGAATTTACTACCAACATTGGTTATATCGGTAACCCATTCGTCTATCCAGACTCATTGAGTTCAGTCACTTGATCCTACGACAGCAATCCCGAGAAAGTGTTTTAGGTTTTCTGTATACTAAATAAAATATTCTTGGTGGATTTCTACAATCCATTGTTTCGTTCAACCGAAAATGTACCTTTTCTATGGCTCTGGATTGGGTGTTGACGGCAATCGATGTTTTTTTTTTTTTCTGGCGGATCGTTTGATCTGGCGGCGGTCTGTAGACGATTATGTCGTCTTTTAGATTCTCGAAGTCTTCGGCCTTGCGGATCAGTTCGACTGGGTTCAAGAAATCTTTCGGCGGATATAACTTTGTATAGGGGACGAAGTTTATCGTATATTCTCTCTAGCATGCTGTTGGAAGAAAATTCTCCATAGCAACGGATTAGAGTCTGGAGGTCGGTTAGCTAATCCTTTAGGGGTTCCTTCAGTGACCATAGTTTTTGTTTGTTAATTTGAACGTTATTTAATGCACGATACTCAGATAACATGGATTCCCAACTATTAATGAAAATTTCTTTTAGTTGATAGTAGCATATCATCGAAATCTGGAATAGTATCAATATTTAATTTTAATAATTGACAGTCAATAGTTGATGAACTATTTCTATTATATATAAATTACTTACTTGACAAAAGTTCTTACCTAAGATTAGGAAATGGTGGATTTGGCACAATATCTGTCAAATCAATCTCTGAAGTTCTCAATTGCAGTAGGTTCCTAGGTCCGATAATGGTGGTGTGATCGATATTTGCTCTACTATTGATTCTTCATTTCGCGTTAATCGTTTAAACGAAAATTTCGACGTAAATTTGCGGTCTCGGTCCCGTGAACTTACTTGCGCGGAATCATGAAATCATACCGACTGTCCAATTTTGTAATTTAAACATTCGGGGACGTTTTTAAAAAGCGTTTTATTGGTTTACACTACTACTGGCAACTGATAACTAACTAAAATTAATCTCCTTTATGTTGATGTTTGGTTGTGAAGACTTTATTTTTTTAAATAAAAATAGTTGTTTTGATAAATACTTCAACTACTGAAGATGGAAACATAAAATTAATTTAATACAATCATTATATAACTCAATTTATCATTAATGCAACAATTCGGATCCGTAATAAAAAATGCAAATTAAGGGTTCGTGTTGAGACTAGTCAGGTAGTTTCAACAAATAGTTTATTTTTGCATAAATGAAATTTTAATATACACTAAGTTTCTATATTTTGGGAATTTCCATAAAAAAAATGTTACCTCCTATTAAAAATTACCCCACATTGAAATGAAATCATTTTCAATGCAATAAATAATTATTATTTTGAAAAACTTACATAACTGAATATAGTTAATAATAGAGAATTTGAAAATAATTAATTAATAAATTATTTTCCCTTTAGCTACTGTGACATAATGACTTATGTTACATAAGTACTGTAACAAATATCCAATAATAGACATTTGAAATTGTATAACAATAATATATAATGCAATAATTTTTAATCAAAAAAAAATACAAGTTACGTAATATAAGGCCATCTGCAGACACGTATTTCGGGATTTGATCTCTCGTCAGTACAGCTCTGCTTTATATAATTGTAAAGTTATTAATTAAATTAATTAAAAATTAAAAACGCACTGTCTCCTATGAGATTCTCGATGTAAGTGAACGCAGAGGTCGTATCTAGACAGGCGGGTTGCTCTTTTGTCATGTTGTTTTCTATATAATTGACAAAAGTGATTAATTAAAAAATGGTAATGTGTCCATCATGGTACTTTCCCCGGTGAATTCGGTCAAATAAGTTTTTGATTGCAAATTTTATAGGAAAGAAAAAAAAAATAAAATCGAAAAAATGTCTTTCATTTTATGAAGCTGGAAGCGTTTACGAATGATGTATGACCGTACATTGACGTTTTATTTGACATAAAAATAATTAACTAAATAATAAAAAAAACCAAAAGCTTTTCAGATCATTCCACTGTTATATAAAGCTTAGATATAAAGTTTGGGTTTAATCCATTCAGCCGTTTATGAGCTATCGCGCAAAGACATGGGGAAGTAAAAATCACATATTTGCGTATTGTTAAATTACATTACAATTTCAATTAACAAAAAGTTCATTAAAACTAACGATATTTTTTAAATAGTCGTTATATTAGCCACGAAAATTAACATAAAAAATATACAGTTTTAAATATTTAAAAAAATTATTTAAGTACAAAATAAATCTGAAAAAAACGATTATTAATTTGTATGATAAGTAAATAATCAATGTTTTTTACTGCCTGATAAACACGATATAAACCAATGATCGAAATGTGCAGATGATGTTAAAAATATAAAAGCGAAGAAAAGTGGTCAAGTGTTTTCTTATACACATTATATATAAATCACTCTTCACGCAATAATCATATAATATACGTAATTGCATTTTTAATTCACTTTCCTCATTGTTACTTTCTCCAGACCCCTGTCCGTAAAATGATCGTAAAATTTTTGTAATCGCAAATTTCTACAAATATGCACGTTTTGAGGTCCCCTGAGTCCATTCCATTGAGTTTTTAAAAATGTCTGTGTGTGTCCGCGATAGCTCATAAACGGCTAAATGGATTAAACCCAAACTATATATCTAAGCTTTTTTATAACTTTATAGCAGTGGAATGATCTGAAAAGTTTTTGGTTACATTAAGTGCAACTGTACTCTTAGCGATTTTTCATTTTTTAATTCGAATAGAAAAATGTTTCAAATAAAAGTTGTAGACCTTAAAAAAATAAATAATTTTTGTTATAAAACTTTTATTGTAGAACCTTTAGTTTTTATTTTATAAGCGGAAGAATTTCATCCACCTGATAAATTCCCTTAGAAACAATTATTTTTATAATTTCCTTTATGTTGGCTGTGGAGACTTTTTTCTTACCTATTAAATTTTCATTCAAAAACGTATTTGACCGAATTCACCGGAGAAAGTACCATGATGGACACATCACCATTTTTAAATATTATTATGATGCTTTAGAAACTACTATATATATATATATATATTATATATATATATATATATTATATATATATATATATATGACATTTATTATGCTCTGGATGCATGATTTTTTTATGTTATAAAATTAAATATTTTACTTATAAATAAACAAAGAGAGTCATTTGGCGCGTTTGGACTTCTTTGGTAATTTTAGCGTAGATATTCACCCATTTCGGTCGTTCGTGATTCGAACTAGATATCGACACTAACCCGCCTGAAAACAAGCGTCCGTTATTTTTACCCACCATTGACATTACTACTTATGTAACACATATTTTCAGAGGACTATCACCTTCCAAAAGGCGTTCGATTCATCACCAATATTTACGGAACGCACAGAAACCCAGAAGTCTACGAAGATCCGGACACTTTTAACCCCGAACGATTCGGAGAAGAACAAAAATCAAGAAATCCTTTCAGTTTCATTCCATTCAGCGCGGGACCAAGAAATTGCATCGGGCAGAAATTTGCAATGTTGGAGATGAAAACCATACTTCTGAGACTAATAGAAAGTTTTGAGTTTTTCCCTGTCGAAGGTCACGAGTTGTTGTTAGCTGGTGAAACCGTTCTCAAATCAGAAAATGGAGTTTACGTGAAATTTGAAAACAGATGATTTGTATATTAAAATTTTTCTCCGTTTTTATTTGGTTTATTTTTTTTTTTTTTGTTTTAGATTAAAAATAATGTTTACAAAATCATAATTTTTACATCACATACAAGACTTGTCTTTGTGGTTCCGCGTTTATTTTATGTATAAAAATAAACTTACAAGTATCAAACTGTGTAGGCTTTCAATACCAGTGTAATTAGAATTGTTGGTTTCCGAGTCATTGGGCCGTAGTCTGGTAGGGGATTTCTCCTTGAGTTTATACCACTGTTAAACATATCGTATAAAACGTTTTTTTTTTTTAAATATATATAATTTTCATAATGAAAATTAATTCTTTTTAATTATAGAACATGTAGTTTATAAGTATATGAAACATATTTTAATAAAATGATTTTATAAAACTAACATCTTTATTGAAATATAACGTTTGTATCATACAAAATTGAAATATACTAAGTTCACATCCTTTCTAAGTACTTTTGTCCTCTACACGGCCATACAAGGTTTACCCTTTTCAGTCTATATCGTTCTTTTCCTTTTTTTTAATCTTCGCATATATTAATAAACCTTCATTTGGCATATATATCTCATACGAATAATGAAGACAAACAAATTAATATTCTCATATAATCGCCACAACTAATGTTCTTTAAGGGATTCAGGATTTAGTGGAAATATAGCCGCAAGCATGCCGCGTCCACTTAGGCCATAACCTCTGGCCCATTGTAGTGCCTCCCTGCCAAGTGGCCAGACCCAATCAGCCTGCCTGACAATTTCCAGCATTTTATCGTGGGTCGACCTCCACTTGGGTCCTTCGGAATTATGGAGCTTCCCCCTGCTTGTGGGATACCTTACACTTGACAGTGCTAGGCATTCGTGAAGTATATGCTCTGCTGTCTCCACTTTCTCGTTGCATCCTCTACATAGCTACGATGCACATTTTTAGGAGGTGCTTCCGGAAGCCGTAGTGGCCGGTGATATATCCGGTTAAAATTCTTGTGTATTCTCAGGAGTGTCTAACGAGTTTTTTAATCTCCTTAGGGTCGGGTTTGGGGAGATAGTTTTTGTCTGACAACATGTTGATGGTTTCTTCCATCTTTCTTCCTGTTCCTTGTGTGTGAATGATTTTATTAGTTTTATTAGAGATCTGAGTGTCATATACATCTATGGATTAGCGGTGATCACTTTGGGTTTGCTCAATGTCATGAGTGCTGCTTTACTATCTGTCATAATAGTAATGTGTTGACTGATTATGTTTTCTTTCAGAATATCCTCCCTGCCTCCCATTCCATTTAAAATCTTTGGTACTCTTGCAATACCACATAACCTGGCATTACGCTCAAGTGAAGAAAACATATCCTCCTGGAGGGATTAGAGATAAAGAGAGCCATCGACAAGGGATGGGATTCAGCTGTGTACACATGTAACATCACAATAAAACTGTCTTTACCTCGCGAAAAATAGTTAATCACAATTTTCAAACTAAAATGAACAGTTTGCACGTTCAAAATAAGTTTATGTGTATATATATACAGGGTCGTTCAGTTTGGTGTTCGACCCCCTTCTAACTTTTTATTTTGATAGTATAGTTTACTATCAAAATAAAAAGAAACTATATATCGAGCGTATAACAAAAATCGACGACGAAGTTGGCGTTGGAAGTCTCGAGTCATGTCTGTATTAAGATCACACGCGCGAAATGCTATTTACTAAAGATGTTACTCCAAGTAATTAATTCTATTTCATGACGCCTCCAGATCTGCTTAGAAATGGATGGTTATCAAGTCGAACGATTACTTTAATCTTTTATTTTTGATGTATACTTCAAATATGACATTTTTCCAGATTTTTTAATTTATGATTAATATTTAGACACTTGTTTGATCCACTGTTGCCAAATTTACATTTCTTTAAATTGGCTCGTGAGGAGTTATAAGTCACAATAAAATATTTTGTTACTTAAATTTTCTGCTTGAATTTAATCAATGAACCGCTTTACCTGAAGATTATGACACCTTTTCTGGCCACCTTGTATAATAAAAGCCATAGAATTTGTAAACTATATAATCAATTGCGTTGAAAATAATGAGATAGCAGCAAGCTGCTTGATCGATTTCAGCAAAGCGTTCGATTGTGTTAATCACACATTTTTTTTACAAAAACTTTATTTCTATAATATTGGACCTCAGAGTTGTAAGTTGATAATGACCTATTTAACGAATAGAAGGCAAACAGCATTCTTCAACAACATATATTCTGAAGAATATGTTATATGCTGATGATACGACGATATAATTTAAATGTAATACCATTGTATTGAAAATAAACTTCGAGGGTACATACATTCTATTAACATTAGGTTTAATAGTAATAAGCTAAAAAGTAAATTAAAAAAAAAAACAATATATTTCTCTTAATAAAATATTCAGCCACAATTCGTCTAGCGTATGGTTAACCGTGCTAAGAGGATGTGCGAACATTACAACAAAGAAATAGAATATCTCTATTCCGCTCTAAGGTCAAATGAATACAAGAAAAAAGACAATGATAGGGTTCTGCGATCAACAATCAGTTCATCGGGAGAAGATACAACCAGTTTTATGAGTAAGGCATTTCTATCATACAACGTAACGGACAGAATCGTTTCGTTGCCTCTTTCATCTCCCATCTAAACCCCCTCGGTAACCATCCTTTCAAATTCCCTCATTCCTTCTCTTCCATCCAAGTCTCTACTATTCCCATTACATCCATCCCGATTACCCACTCCTCAAAGTCTTTCTTCCACTTCCACTCCTGCCTATTCCACTTTATTCCCGCTATATTCCAGAACTCTACCATCGCCCCTTCTTTCTCCACTCTCCAACCATTGCTTCCTAGCCCCTCCCTAGCACATTTAATCATTTTTGGTGACTTTTTTATAATTGCCTGTTTGCTCCACCCGTACTCTTCGTTATCAATGATTATTTTTTGGTATCCTACTTTTACACGCTTTTTTATTTCTCTTCCTTAGCTATGCTCCTGATTTTATTTCCTTCTGAGTTAAATCACTGTCAATGTAAATATCAGTTCCTTTTTACATTTGCCTTTTCCTTCATTATTGGTTGTTTTGTTTCCCATGATTCTATTTCAGCTAATATTTTCTGCGAGTCCTTACTAATACTATATGCTTTTCCAATTCTGGTGTATACTTTTAATTTGTCATTTAAGAACTGCTCCACTCCTTTTCCGATATCTTTATCGTTGATTTTCAGTGACGTAATTATGACATTCTTCTTTCTCTTTTCTCTCTCATATTTTTCTGAATCGTATTCTAATTTTTCTATTCTATCGGTTAATAGTTTCCTTTTCTTCTTTATTTTTCTTCTTTAATATTCTAACCTCTTCATCACGTTTTCATCAAATAAGAAAAAGGTCTAGTTCTTCGACACTACCGATCCTGTCGCTTACTCTTCCTTCACTACCACCAAACTCTTCTCTTCTACCTGTAATACTCACACCATACACTTTCAAAATATCCACGAAAACTCGCTCACACGTCACAAGGCCGCTCGCACACTCGCGTTATTGTTTGCCAAATTAAAAATAGCACATTCCACCCATAAATACATAGACTTCTAAATATAGCACTTAGTACTGAAAATTACAACTTAGAATTAAATACAATCAAGTTCTTAGCATCAAATAATGTATACAACCCAATAATAATATATAAATTAATAAAAATAAACTAAAACAACTAAGTAAATATTTTTATGCACACACCGATAACAATAAAATTAATTGGAATCAAATTGAAATAAAAGATCTTTCACCTATGATGAAAAAACAGTTCAAAAGGAAAGAATTTAATATCATTATGACTAACTCAATAAATTTAAGGAAACTACTTTGTAATAATCGTATTCGAACACTATTTCAATTCGGAAAAACACACAATTTTATACACGGCTAATAAAGGCATCATCCTAAACGACCGAGAAGGCTTGGAAATTAAAAGAGCTATAAAATCGGGAAAAAACGTCGTGAATGATAATAAGGACGTATGGAATTCCCCGATCATAAGCGCCCTTCTTACCTGCTGCATAAAAAAGAAATTTGTATATAACTTTATAATACGTAAAATTTGTACATTCCTTTATAATGACTGTTAGTCGAAACTAGTCGGAATAAATACATAAAATTAAGCGAAGCAAACCAAGTGACCTATTTTTTATTAATTTTTACGAATTAATTTATATATATATAATAAAACTTAGTTTATTAAAAAAAAATTTTAAGCATCAGAAAATGGTCTATAACCAAGTCTAGCAAGAAATAAAAATATGTAATATGATGTTGTCAACATCTACAACCAAAATAAATGGGTGTGTGAAAACTAAAGGCACTACAACAAACTCTGACATTATATTTTTTCTAGAGGACTATTATCTTCCAAAAGGTATCCGATTCATGGTGAATTCTTATGGGACACACAGGAATCCAGAAGTGTACTATGCATTCAAACGCTTTGGAGAAAGTCAAAAATCGAGAAACACGTTCAGTTTCATCCTGTTCATCGCAGGGCCTAGGAATTACATGGGACAAAAATTCGCAATGTTGGAGATGAAGACAATAATTTTAAGATTGGTTGAAAACTTTGAAATTTGTCCAGTCCCAGAACACGAGCTCTTATTGGCGGCCGAAACTGTTCTCAAATCGAAAAGCGGTGTTTATGTCCTATTCAAAAACAAATGATTTTGGTAGTAATCGAAATTATTCAAAGTTTTAGTTTTTTTATAAAAAAATTACTTAACTTTAACAAGTACTTATTTGCATTTTTGTTGTCTTTCTAAGTAAAATTTTTCGCCTTGCCAGACATAATAAGTTACCATCTTGTCATATTATCTTATTTCAATTTGCCGCAGACGCGTGTTGGAATCCAATATTTTTAAGAAAATGGTATAAATCTGCGTTTGTTTCAGTGTTATTTTCGCTCTGAATTTATATTCTGAACTGACGTCAATATACAGGGTTATAATAAATGAGTGACTCATTTTATTAAATTCTTATTTATTAGAGTACAAATCAAAAAATTAACAATCTTTGTATATACGAAAATAGGACGATTAAAAGTTTTTTTAATACATTATAAATATTCAATGTGTCCATTCTTTGATGCACGGTAGCCAAATTCGTCCCACACTCGAGAAAGTGTATCGGCTGTTGGAGGCGGGACGTAAACAGCTTCCTTAAGGGGAATCGGTACAGCTCTTTGGTGTGTTTCTGGCTCAGTAGATGGCAGTATATGGGACTTATAATGTAAAAGTTTTTCCGATATTTCTCGAAAACTGTAGTTTGTAGGGGAAAAATGAAAATCGCCATCGTGTTCAGCGCAGTTAGGAGCAGTACACATGTCAAACCTTTTTTTCACTAAAATTAAGTATTTGTACGAAAATAATTAAACAAAATATTTAAGGCTAACATTCCCGCCTGTGTTAAATAAAGACAAACGTGAAACGATACCAATATATTTTTGCGAGTGAAGAAAGAGGATAGATAATTGAATCGTCGTCGTAGTTTTTCAACTTGTAATTTATCGCACTCCGTCGCCTCCGATTGGAGATTGACGCCTCGACATGTATTTCTAGTCGACGTGGACTCGTAAATACAGAATATAAACAAACAAACATAGAAAGAAATTGAATACGCTGATTTTGGAGCCGACAAAAAAATCAATGAACGCATCCAGCGGTATAACGCTGATATTTATTTATCGATTTGAATGAATTAAAAAATAAAATCAATGTCGGTTTAAATACTATAAAATAATAGTAATTATACATTTTTCCAAAATTAAGTTCACTGCCAAATAATAGTCATCTTTCAATTTTTAAGGGGAAACTCCATAACCGCGTTTATGAATGAAAAGTATTTCTAGCAGATCTCGGACAATGCAAATCGTATCAAAAAAAAAAAATAATGCATTGATTCCTAAATAATCACGTATATTCCTCGGCGACATTGGACAACTCTCAAAGTTATATTTATACGCATTTTGCAATTAGTTAGTGACAAGTGTTATATTTAGTGTATTTTTATCTATTACAAATTGAATTTGATTGCAAAAAATATGGCCAAAAGGTACTCAGATTCAAAATACCCTAAAAAAGTTAACCGCAATCTGTATCTAGAAAAAAAAAACAACATCTAAATGCTGGTCTATTACAATATTTGAATTCAAGGTAAGTAAATAAAATCAATTGCGTTAGAGGTTTTGGTTATTCACAAATAAAGTTTTACAAAATTAATTTTCGGGAGTTGTATGTTTTATTTTAGTAAATGTGCATTTAGAATTGAGTACTTTTTATACAGAGTGAGTCACCGAAGTGACTGCCTTCGATTTCTCCCTTGTAGAAATTCACCATTAATTTTTTGATAAAATAAATAGAAAAGAGTATTTATTCACTTGGTCATGGTTATTTAAATAAATTAAAGTTGTTGTTTTAATTTGCATTTGTTTAACGTACTTACGTAACATAAGTCAAAATGTTACAGAGCTAAATGTGGAAATAATTTATTAATTATTTTTAAATCATTTTTATTTAATTTATTGACAAAACTTTCTTGAGAATAGAGGACGGAAATCATATCAACTATGTTATTTCAAATGGAACACCCTAAATATTATTTTTTTATTCGTTTCCTCTTTAAATTATCTTAATATTAATATAACATTATTAGTAGTTTTGACTAACCGTTACTGCAGAAAAAAAAATTCTAAAAATTCCGACAGTTGCATAATAGTTGGTATACTATAAAATTATATTTTTTTGTGTGTTTTGAGATGGAGAAATTAAATTGTTTATATATATACTAATATAATAATAACTTTAAATGTGAAATATTTGTATACACTGTGCAAATAAATAAACTAATTTTAAATATGTGACTTTTCAAACTGACATATTTATTTAAATGGCACCCTATACTTTTTTTTTTGAATTATCATAAAATGATACAAATATTTCATTAAACATACTAGATGCCTATCTTCTATACTTATTGAAGTATTTCACATTTTGTAGTATTTATATGACATTTTAGCAATGAATTGAATAGTTGGACATGAAAAACAATAGAAACGAAAGTAAACATAAAAAATAAAGGAAATTGAAAACAAATATCAAATAAATAGTATTTTCTATGTAAATTAGCGTTATTGAAAATCTAAATGTGAGTACGAAATAGAGATTGATCTTATGAATGAGTTAAAATTTTAGTTTTAATAATAATAAAAAAATGAGTTGAAAACAAGAGGACAGGCCGATAACAAACAGCATCTAAATTTGGCGCAATCTGTAAAAGGCTTACTTTATAAGGAGCCGTTTTCAAATGAAGCCACAGTATAAATGAAAAAAAAAAAGCCTTATATGAAGAAACGACCAAAAAAGTTCCGTAACACCGTGCGGCATTTTTATCGATGAGACGTATGGTTTTTTGGGAGCATCTCCAGATAGACTCATAGAAAAATGGTCGCGGAATTATCGAGGTGAAGTGCCCAAAATCGATAGAAAAAAATTACCATTAAACAAGCAGCAAACGAAAAAAACACTTTCTTTTTCGATACAGATTTAAAATTAAAACGTAATCACAATTATTATTACCAAATCCAGGGCCAGATGCATATTGCAAAAGCCAACTTTTATGATTTTGTCGTATGGACAAAACAAGACCTGCCAATTGAAAGAGTTGTCAGAGACGACAATTTTTGGAAAACAAAAATTATTGATAAATTAATATTTTTTTATAAAAATATTTTATTAAAAGAAATTATTGATCCACGGGTATGTAGGAATATGCCTATTAGAGAGTAATATTGAAACATGTGTGTGTATTTTCGCTTTATTTTAGATTATAAAGAACTTTAAACATTTTATCTGAAATAAAATTATATTTACACGTTATATTAAAATGTAACGAATTTAATTTTACAAACATTTTGTCTCAAATGAAATTTCGTCACGAAATTATTTCTTGTAAGTATACCTGGTGTTCGATAAAAAAAACGCCCAACGTCATAGCCGATAAAATATTTATTAACTGAACTATTGAACAAAAAACCAAAGCCAATGGCCGTTCAAATACTAAGAAATACGAATATAACATAAATCACGCAGCGTGGCTCCTTTGTTGCCGAGGAATATGCGTTATTATTTAGGTATTTTTGAAATTTAACATATTGCAAAAAGTACTCCCGATTATCTGAAATCAATGTAATTTTTCTTTTTTTTGATACGATTTGCAGTGTCCGAGATCTGCTGGAATTACATTTCATTCATAAACGCGGTTATGGAGTTTCCCCTTAAAAATTGAAAGATGAGTATTATTTGGCAGTGAACTTAATTTTGAAAAAAATGTATAATTACTATTATTTTATAGTATTTAAACAGACATTGATTTTATTTTTTAATTCATTCAAATCGGTAAATAAACATCAGCGTTATGCCGCTGGATGCTTTCATTGATTTTTTTGTCGGCTCCAAAATCAGCGTATTCAATTTCTTTCTGTTTGTTTGTTTATATTCTGTATTTACGAGTCCACGTGGACTAGAAATGCATGTCGAGGCGTCAATCTCCAATCGGAGGCGACGGAGTGCGATAAATTACAAGTTGAAAAACTACGACGACGATTCAATTATCTATTCTCTTTCTTCACTCGCAAAAATGTATTGGTTTTGTTTCACGTTTCACGTGAGCCAGAAACACACCTTTGGTGTGTTTCTGGCTCAGTAGATGGCACCGCTTTATATGGGACTTATAATGTAAAAGTTTTTCCGTTGTTTCTCGAAAACTGTAATTTGTAGGGGAAAATAAAAATCACCATCGTGTTCAGCGCAGTTAGGAGCAGTACGCATGTGAAACCTTTTTTTCCTAAAATTAAGTAGTTGTAAGAAAATAATTAAGGGGAATCGGTACAGCTCTTTGGTGTGTTTCTGGCTCAGTAGATGGCACCGCTTTATATGGGACTTATAATGTAAAAGTTTTTCCGTTATTTCTCGAAAACTGTAGTTTGTAGGGGAAAATGAAAATCACCATCGTGTTCAGCGCAGTTAGGAGCAGTACGCATGTGAAACCCTTTTTTTCCTAAAATTAAGTATTTGTAAGAAAATAATTAAACAAAATATTTAAGGCTAACATTCCCGCCTGTGTTAAATAAAGACAAACGTGAAACGATACCAATACATTTTTGCAAGTGAAGAAAGAGGATAGACAATTGAATCGTCGTCGTAGTTTTTCAACTTGTAATTTATCGCACTCCGTCGCCTCCGATTGGAGATTGACGCTTCGACATGCATTTCTAGTCCACGTGGACTCGTAAATACAGAATATAAACAAACATAGAAAGAAATTGAATACGCTGATTTTGGAGCCGACAAAAAATCAATGAAAGCATCCAGCGGCATAACGCTGATATTTACTTACCGATTTGAATGAATTAAAAAATAAAATCAATGTCGGTTTAAATACTATAAAATAATAGTAATTATACATTTTTTCAAACTTAAGTTCACTGCCAAATAATAGTCATCTTTCAATTTTTAAGGGGAAACTCCATAACCGCGTTTATAAATGAAAAGTAATTCCAGCAGATCTCGGACACTGCAAATCGTATCAAAAAAAAAGAAAAATTGCATTGATTTCAGATAATCGGGAGCACTATACACTATATTTCAAAAATACCTAAATAATAACGCATATTCCTCGGCGACTAAGGATTAATTTATCAATAATTTTGGTTTTCCAAAAATTGTCGTCTCTGACAACTCTTTCAATTGACAGGTCTTGTTTTGTCCATACGACAAAATCACAAAAGTTGGCTTTTGCAATATGCATCTGGCCCTGGATTTGGTAATAATAATTGTGATTACGTTTTAATTTTAAATCTGTATCCAAAAAGAAAGTTTTTTTTTTTCGTTTGCTGCTTGTTTAATGGTCATTTTTTCTATCGATTTTGGGCACTTCACCTCGATAATTCCGCGACCATTTTTCTATGAGTCTATCTGGAGATGCTCCCAAAAAACCATACGTCTCATCGATGAAAATGCCGCAAACTGTATATGAGAGGAGCCCATTTTGTTTTCTGTCGCCTTTTACAGATTGCGCCAAATTTAGATGCTGTTCGTTATCGGCCTGTCCTCTTGTTTTTAACTCAATTTTTTTATTATTATTAAAACTAAAATTTTAACTCATTTATAAGATCAATCTCTATTTTGCACTCACATTTAGATTTTCAATAACGCTAATTTAAATAGAAAATACTATTTATTTGACATTTGTTTTCAATTTCCTTTATTTTTTATAGTTACTTTCGTTTCTATTGTTTTTCATGTCCAACTAATCAATTCATTGCTAAAATGTCATATAAATACTACAACATGTATGTTTAATGAAATATTTGTATCATTTTATGATAATTAAAAAAAAAGTATGGGGTGCCATTTAAATAAATATGTCCGTTTGAAAAGTCACATATTTAAAATTATTTTATTTATTTGTACAGTTTATACAAATATTTCACATTTAAAGTTATTATTATATTAGTATGTATAAACAATTTAATTTCTCCATCTCAAAACACACAAAAAAAAATTTTTATAGTATACCAACTATTATGCAACTGTCGGAATTTTTAGAATTTTTTTTTCTGCAGTAACGGTTAGTCAAAACTACTAATAATGTTATATTAATATTAAGATAATTTAAAGAGGAAACAAATAAAAAATAATATTTAGGGTGTTCCATTTGAAATAACATACTTGATATAATTTCCGCCCTCTATTCTCAAGAAAGTTTTATCAATAAATTAAATAAAAATGATTTAAAAATAATTAATAAATTATTTCCACATTAGGTCTGTAACATTTTGACTTACGTTACGTAAGTACGTTAAACAAATGCAAATTAAAACAACAACTTCCCGGGAAAATATCCCGCCGCTAATGTGGAAATAATTAATTAATTATTTTCAAATCATTTTTATTTAATTTATTTAAATAACCAAGACCAAGTGAATAAATACTCTTTTCTATTTATTTTATCAATAAATTAATGGTGAATTTCTACAAGGGAGAAATCGAAGGCAGTCACTTCGGTGACTCACTCTGTATAAAAAGTACTCAATTCTAAATGCACATTTACTAAAATAAAGCATACAACTCCCGAAAATTAATTTTGTAAAACTTTATTTGTGAATAACTAAAATAACCAAAACCTCTAACGCAATTGATTTTATTTACTTACCTTGAAATCAAATATTGTAATAGACCAGCATTTAGACGTTGTTTTGGTCTAGATATAGACTGCAGTTAACTTTTTTAGGGTATTTTGAATCTGAGTACCTTTTGGCCATATTTTTTGCAATGAAATTCAATTCATAATAGATAAAAATACACTAAATATAACACTTGTCACTAACTAATTGCAAAATGCATATAAATATAACTTTGAGAGTTGTCCATTGTCGCCGAGGAATATACGTGATTATTTAGGAATCAATGCAATTTTTCTTTTTTTTTAAACGATTTGCATTGTCCGAGATCTGCTGGAAATACTTTTCATTCATAAACGCGGTTATGGAGTTTCCCCTTAAAAATTGAAAGATGACTATTATTTGGCAGTGAACTTAATTTTGAAAAAATGTATAATTACTATTATTTTATAGTATTTAAACCGACATTGATTTTATTTTTTAATTCATTCAAATCGGTAAATAAATATCAGCGTTATGCCGCTGGATGCTTTCATTGATTTTTTGTCGGCTCCAAAATCAGCGTATTCAATTTCTTTATATGTTTGTTTATATTCTGTATTTACGAGTCCACGTGGACTAGAAATGCATGTCGAGGCGTCAATCTCCAATCGGAGGCGACGGAGTGCGATAAATTACAAGTTGAAAAACTACGACGACGATTCAATTATCTATCCTCTTTCTTCACTTGCAAAAATGTATTGGTATCGTTTCACGTTTGTCTTTATTTAACACAGGCGGGAATGTTAGCCTTAAATATTTTGTTTAATTATTTTCTTACAAATACTTAATTTTAGGAAAAAAAGGTTTCACATGCGTACTGCTCCTAACTGCGCTAAACACGATGGTGATTTTCATTTTCCCCTACAAACTACAGTTTTCGAGAAATAACGGAATAACTTTTACATTATAAGTCCCATATAAAGCGGTGCCATCTACTGAGCCAGAAACACACCAAAGAGCTGTACCGATTCCCCTTAAACAAAATATTTAAGGCTAACATTCCTGCCTGTGTTAAATAAAGACAAACGTGAAACGATACCAATACATTTTTGCGAGTGAAGAAAAAGGATAGATAATTGAATCGTCGTCGTAATTTTTCAACTTGTAATTTATCGCACTCCATCGCCTCCGATTGGAGATCGACATGCATTTCTAGTCCACGTGGACTCGTATATACAGAATATAAACAAACAAACAAATTGAATACGCTGATTTTGGAGCCGACAAAAAGTCAATGAAAGCATCCAGCGGCATAACGCTGATATTTATTTACCGATTTGAATGAATTAAAAAAAATCAATGTCGGTTTAAATACTATAAAATAATAGTAATTATACATTTTTTCAAAATTAAGTTCACTGCCAAATAATAGTCATCTTTTAATTTTTAAGGGGAAACTAGTAAGTAATTCCAGCAGATCTCGGACACTGCAAATCGTATCAAAAAGAAAAATAAAAATTGCATTGATTTCAGATAATCGGGAGCACTATACACGTGGAGTACTTTTTTGCAATACGTTAAATTTAAAAAAATACCTAAATAATAACGCATATTCCTCGGCGACAAAGGAGCCACGCTACGTGTTACGCAAGTTTTGGTCGTTTCTTGATACTTTTGTAATGCATTTTTTTCATTTATTTGTCCGTAGACCGTGGCTTCATTTGAAAACGGCTCCTTATAAAGTAAACTGTATATAAGAGGAGCCCATTTTGTTTTTTGTCGCCTTTTACAGATTGCACCAAATTTAGATGCCGTCAATCTTTGTTTCCTCACTATGAACCACTGTTCGTTATCAGCCTGTCCTCTTGTTTTCAACTCAATTTTTCGTATTTTATCGCGAGTTAGTGAAAGTTTATTTAAAAAAATAAGAGACTCCTTGATAAATTCTTCAGTGTCCATATCAGGTTGCTGACACTGAGTCCCATAATCTTCTCTGCCATCATCTTTTTGATTAATCTTTTTGCGTTTAATTCCAATCGTTCGCTTTGATAGTTTTGAAGAGGTTATTCTTTTGACTCTCCTAAGTGCAATTCTGGAAGTATGAAGTGGCACTCTTCCACCAATTGACTGCATTGCTCTGCAGTGCCAATTGGGGCCAAATTGGAAATCAAGCCCCGCTCCCCAACTTCTGTAATTATATGAGCCTCGGCGACTTCTATTCACTTGTTTGCCCCCCGTAAATTTGGCGACAAGAGACATAAAACTTTCTGCCAAATTACTTGTATCATTATACGACAATTGGGGAGCTTTCCGGATTAGTGGCTTAATACATTCCTCTATGTATCCTAGTACCACAGTTTTGTCACCGGATATAGGAACTGAGTTATTTTTTTGTTTACAAAAATAATCTCTACAATTTGCATGATCTCCGAAAATATGGTAGGGAGAATTTCTTAAATCTGATTTTAAAATTTCAGAATCCATTTCGGCATTTGCATTATGTGCAATCGCTGCTCGAGCTGCACCTTTTAATTTCATAATTACCGTGTTGTTTAAAATCTTTTTCACTGCGGCATTGGATTTTTGAATGCGAAACAGTTGCTTGGTATAATTTTTTACGGCGTGATTAGCGCATTCTCGTTTTACGACATGTCTCCCGTATGGTACTAATTCCTGAACCTATAAAATATTTATTATAGTTCAAATAATAGAAATAATGTACACATTCTTTACCTTTTTATATACGCTTGAATCTCCATCACCTATCATTATGCGATATTCGATGCCATGTAAAGTTTTGCTCAATTTGAAGGCTTCAACTATCATGTCTGATTCCATTGCAGAAGAAGACTTAGTCCAATTTTTGAAACATTCTTCATGTTGCTGCGGTAAATTTTGGTTTTCCAAATATTGGCATTTCGAGCAATATTTATTTCTAACGTCTAAGTGCACCAACTTATTTGTTTCTTTTCCAATGACGCATGCAACTCCTGAATTGGCAGAGTAACGGTGCCCATGGCTCCTATGAGACCAACCACCATCCACAATTACAGTAATAAATGGAGTCTTACCATCTTCTGTCAAATTTCCATTTTCTATTGCTAGATCTTTTTCTTTTTGTCCAGCTTCCTTCATTGATTGGAAAAGAACTTTTTGCCAGATCTGAAACGAGATGTATTAAAAAAAACAGTTAAAGAGTAATTTTATTTCATTTTACCTTTCCAAGGCGTTGCTCAATTTTGAAGAAAGTTTTAATGTTGGGTGATTGTATATTCATAGCAGACAAAAATTCTTCTAAGTGGTTGTGACCGCTTCCCACAGACATTGTACCCCAAACAGAAGCTTCAACTAAACATTAAATAGAATGGAATAAATATGATATTTTAATTTTCAAAATAGGTACCTGTAGTTAATGGAGAAGAAACGGGAAGATCTTTAGGGGGCGCAGGTTCACTATATATAATTTTTCTTTCCAAGCAATAAGGACATTCAAAACATAGTTTCCATTTCATTGCTGCGCACGAACTTTTATTCAATCGGAAATATCCTTCACTGCTTTTTTCGCATCTATATCTATGCACTTCCAAAGATCTTATTTCCCTTAAAAAGTGCTGCCCGTCGACAATGAAATGACCACTAATAGAACTTAGCAATGGGTCGTTACCTGAATGGATATGCTCGACTTCCATTATGTCTTCATCCCTAAAATGTAAAACAGGTTCATAAAGAATATAAAAAAATACAAAAATACTGGTACCTCTGTATGTTTACGTTTTTTTCAACTGTTCTATTTGAATTTGGCCATTCGTCTAAAGTAAAGGGCATCTGATGTGCAGATGATGTTGACGCCATTGGTTCTTCATTCACTAAAAGTATCTCATGACCTGATGACGTTGACACAATTTGTTCATTTGTATAACTGTTATGGTTTGCTCTGGAGTTAGAAGAGAAATGTTTTTTTTTTACATTTGTTGCTAGATTTTTAGAATCTTTGATTCCATAGTTTAGACAGAAATTAATTTGTATACGAAAATTAATAAAGAAAAGTTTGAATTATTAATTAAAGATTAGTAAGAAATACAAGCTATTTCTATTCCTTTCCTTAAAAAATAATTTCCCGTACGTTCGGAAGTGGTATCTGTTTTCATTCAAAGATCTAAATGGTATGCATGCGAAATTTCTATGGGTATGAAGTTAGCAATAGATTTTTAAAATTGTTTACATATACAGGGTGAGTCATCGAAATGCCCGTCTTCGATATTTCCCTTATCGTTAGAAATTTAGCATTAATTTATTAATAAAACTTACTTGACTTCTAAAGACTCATAATGTACAATTATTTTCATAAAAAAAGGGGATCCATTTTCATGGAATTAATATCAACTTTGTTAATTTAAATGGAATACTCCTTTATTATATTTTTATTTGATTCATCTTTAAATTTTCTTTACATAGTAGTTTTGACTAGCTTTACTATAGCAAAAAATAATTTTAAAATTTTTTGACAATTGCAATGATACTTTTAAATGTGAAATATTTTTATACAGGGTTTGAAAAATAATGTTAAATGTGTGACTTTTCAAACCGGTGAGATTATTTTTTTTAATGGCAGGCTACACTTTTCAATTTTTATTGACTTGTCACTTTGAAAACAGTTTAGAGTTAATTAAATGGTTAACCACGGAAATGGAGAAATGACAATAAACAAACAAACAATAATGTTTTTTTTTATTATTATTAAAATTAAAATTTTAACTCATTTATAAGATCAATCTCTATTTCGTACTCACATTTAGATTTTAAATAACGCTAATTTAAATAGAAAATACTATTTATTTGACATTTGTTTTCAATTTCCTTTATTTTTTATGGTTACTTTCGTTTATATTGTTTTTCATGTCCAACTTTCAATTCATTGCTAAAATGTCATATAAATACTACAAAATGTGAAATACTTCTATAAGTACAGAAGATAAGCATCTAGTATGTTTAATTAAAAAAAAAGTATAGGGTGCCATTTAAATAAATACGTCCGTTTGAAAAGTCACATATTTAAAATTATTTTTTAAGAACAGTATATACAAATAACATTAAAAGTTATTATTATATTAGTATGTATAAACAATTTAATTTCTCCATCTCAAAACACACAAAAAATTATAATTTTATAGTATACCAACTATTCTACAACTGTCGGAATTTTTAGAATTTTTTTTCTGCAGTAACGGTTAGTCAAAACTACTAATAATGTATTAAGATAATTTAAAGAGGAAACGAATAAAAAATAATATTTAGGGTGTTCCATTTGAAATAACATAGTTGATATGATTTCCTGGGATAATAGTGATACTCTATATATAAATAATTTTACATTATGCGCCCTCTGTTCTCAAGAAAGTTTTATCAATAAATTAAATAAAAATGATTTAAAAATAATTAATAAATTATTTCCACCTTCAGCTCTGTGACATTTTGAATTACGTTACGTAAGTACGTTAAACAAATGCAAATTAAAACAACTACTTCCCGGGCAAATACCCCGCCACTAATGTGGTAATAATTAATTAATTAATTTCAAATCATTTTTATTTAATTTATTTAAATAACCATGACCAAGTAAATAAATACTCTTGTCTATTTATTTTATCAATAAATTAATGTTGAATTTCTACAAGGGAGAAATCGAAGGCAGTCACTTCGGTGACTCACTCTGTATAAAAAGTACTCAATTCTAAATGCACATTTACTAAAATATAGCATACAAAGTTGTTCAGTTAAATTGTAAGTTCACCGCCAACAACTCCCGAAAATTAATTTTGTAAAACTTTATTTGTGAATAACCAAAACCTCTAACGCAATTGATTTTATTTACTTACCTTGAATTCAAATATTGTAATAGACCAGCATTTAGACATTTTTTTTGGTCTAGATGCAGATAACCGCAATTTTTTAGGGTATTTTGAATCTGAGTACCTTTTGGCCATATTTTTTGCAATCAAATTCAATTCGTAATAGATAAAAATACACTAAATATAACACTTGTCACTAACTAATTGCAAAATGCGTATAAATATAACTTTGAGAGTAAATAAAAGAACTAACTCGTACGACTTATTACAGTTACACATAAAAGCGAACTGATTTTTATAAGATATTTACAGAGTTGTCATAAAATTCATATACAAAAATAAAATACACACGATTTCATACAAAAAAGATCTCTTTTATTTTTTTATTTACAAAAAATGTGAAACTAATACGATGCATTATTGAATTATCTAGTTGTGCACTTACGAATATAACATAGCGCGGCTCCATTGTCGCCGAGGAATATACGTGATTATTTAGGAATCAATGCATTTTTTTTTGATACGATTTGCAGCGTCCGAGATCTGCTGGAATTACTTACTAGTTTCCCCTTGAAAATTAAAAGATGACTATTATTTGGCAGTGAACTTAATTTTGAAAAAATGTATAATTACTATTATTTTATAGTATTTAAACCGACATTGATTTTTTTTTAATTCATTCAAATCGGTAAATAAATATCAGCGTTATGCCGCTGGATGCTTTCATTGACTTTTTGTCGGCTCCAAAATCAGCGTATTCAATTTGTTTGTTTGTTTATATTCTGTATATACGAGTCCACGTGGACTAGAAATGCATGTCGATCTCCAATCGGAGGCGATGGAGTGCGATAAATTACAAGTTGAAAAATTACGACGACGATTCAATTATCTATCCTTTTTCTTCACTCGCAAAAATGTATTGGTATCGTTTCACGTTTGTCTTTATTTAACACAGGCGGGAATGTTAGCCTTAAATATTTTGTTTAATTATTTTTTTACAAATACTTAATTTTAGGAAAAAATGGTTTCAGATGCGCACTGCTCCTAACTGCGCTGAACACGATGGTGATTTTTATTTTCCCCTACAAACTACAGTTTTCGAGAAACAACGGAAAAACTTTTACATTATAAGTCCCATATAAAGCGGTGCCATCTACTGAGCCAGAAACACACCAAAGAGCTGTACCGATTCCCCTTAACATAATTCCATAAGAAATAGTCTCATGGGATGATAAAGTCCTGTGAATCTTCCATTACTTAAGGTAACTGCCATTGTTACGACATGGTCAGCTGCGCTATTCCAGTTAGAGTTATTTCCGCAAAGAAAAATGTTCCTTAAACTTTTTAACGGGATAAAGCCAAACACACGTTTATCTTCGGTGAGTCTCTTTCAGAAATGTTAAATATGGATTTTGCAAACCCCATATGCGAACATGGTGTCTGCCGACTTTTCAACTAAAGTGCAAAGTTGCTTCGTCGCTAAAAATTATAGATGTTTGGTGGTACATCCAACGGTGGACAATTTGAACATTTGTAATGTATTAATAAAAACTTTTAAAACTTCCTCTTTTCATAGCTACAAAAACTGTTAATTCAGCATTTGTACTTAAACAGGATTTTTGTTTAAATGGGCCAATCATTTATTATACTAATAGTCACATGATAATATAAATGTATTAATTACAAACTGTGACTTCATCGCCAATTTATTTAATTGCATATATAACGAGAGCGCTTCCTCTCGATCGGCTCGCCCCGCTTATCCCACCAGCCAGGCACCGCTGACTCCATAGGATTACGTTATTTCACCTTTATTATTATTATAATTTGATGTACTAGTTTCAACCCAATCCACGAGAGGCGCAAATGTCGATAATAATTAAATCGTGGGAATTACCTAATTAAGTATTGAAAAAATGTGACATAAACAAATCAGTGAAAATTGACACATTTTTGAAGAATTACTCCATAGAAAACCTAATTATTAATTATTATTAATTACTCTTTAAATTTGTGTGCTAAAACGGGCTTTAGAACATAAAAAATTGAGGTATGTGTCTTTGTTATAAGTAAATTTGTTAAGTCAACATTAACATTAATTTAATCAAAGCGTAGTACAGTGACACTTTGTATCATGATTTTTAGATGTTTGTGTAAAATATGAATTTTATTGTATCAATTGTTAAATGGTTTGATTTTGAAACATTATTATTTTATAATTTTTATTCTCAAGTAAGCTTATGTTACCAATTTTCATTAATTTGTATATTTACAGGCTGCTGTTAAATGTGATTAGTCTTTCAACAAAGCAATCATGATGTGTGCTGCTAAACCAAATTTGGATTAGCCTGGGGAGAAATAATGATTCGACATAAACTTTCTTGTCTTTGGATGTGTGAAGCAAAACATTGTGTACATGTGTATGTTCCTCCTTTCTACTGAAATGTCTCACTGTGTTATATTATTATTAATTAAGATATATTTTGCACTTTAAGTATTTCTGGTTCATATGTTCATACATATATATATATATATATATATATATTTTTTTTCATAATTCATGTTAATTTTTTATTTATTTCTTACATTTACCTTTTAGCAAAAATTCACTAACTAATCACTTGTGTTAAATGCCTTACTGAGAGTCAACAGCCGACAACTTAATTTTATACAAAAAGTAATTTTTAAAGATTGTAAAAAGCTAAAATATATTGTAATTAGAAAAGAGTATTCATTCACTTGATCAGAGTTATTTAAATATATTAAATAAAAATGATTTACACATTTAGCTCTGTGACTTTTGACTTACGTTACGTAAGTACGTTAAACAAATGCACATTAAAACAACTACTTCCCGGGCAAATACCCACGCCGGACATTGAATTACATAATGTACACTTGCTGTTGCGCATCAATAAAATATTGCATCATGCAACAAATTTTTGATCCGAGAAAAATTCAATGTAAAAAACAAAAAAGAATGCTACTTAATATAAGGCCATCTGCAGACACATGTTTCGGGATCTATTCCTCTCTACCTTACATAATTTAAAGATGTTAAAATAAATTAATTAAATCAAATCAACTATACTCAGTCAAATTAAATCAATTATATTTTATTAAATCAAACTAAATCGATTTAAATTAAATTAAATCATATTAATTCAATTCAAATAAAATTAAATGAAATGCATTGAATTAAATTAATTAAATTGAGCGATCCTTACCAGCCGCATGCTCTGATTGTAATGACGGTTGAAGGAAGGACGCACGAGCGTGCGTTGTTTTCTCAAATTCACAAAAAACTCCTCTCGACTCAGATTTGAATAAACGCCTCGCTGGCCATTAATATAAATAGAAAAGATTATGTTCCAATATTTTATTGATATGAAACAACAAGTGTACATTATGTATTTCAATGTCCGGCAGAGTATTTGCCCGGGAAGTAGTTGTTTTAATGTGCGTTTGTTTAAAGTAGTTACGTAACGTAAGTCAAAAGTCACAGAGTTAAATGTGGAGATAATTTATTAATTATTTATAAATCATTTTTATTTCATTTATTCAATAATTGTGACCAAGTGAATAAATACTCTTTTCTGTTTATGTCTTAATGAAATATTACTCTCGAAATATATTGTCCTCATTTAGAAAGATTGTCTCTTTCAATGATGCCACGTATTATGTGAAATATATTATGTCATTTTAAGCAAATATACATTCCTTCAAAAGTAATTAAACGAAACGTTTTTTTTTTATATATATTAATACAATTGTGGACGCAGACTCAAAAACATTACCCGACTTTAAATTCAATGTGCTGATCCTAAACCGACTGAATGATTTTGTTATTATTTAAATATTTATAGCGTACAGTTTTACTCACCAAAAATTTATCTCATTTATAAAAATTAAATTTATAAGACAATATGCTTTAGTAACAGACTGCTTTTATTGATTAAATAAAAATTTTGAGGGGGTTATAATAAAATTAAAACCAACAAATTTGCCTTAGTAATAAAAGCAAAAAACTCAATCTTTACTTAAAACCACGCTGTCCTTATCATTACAACTACCATCACACTTCTCCACCCTACATCCCTTCGGCAAAATAATATGCCTCCCGTCATTCCTGTAGACCAACTTCTGCACCACCTCTCTGGGCAGTACAGTCTGCGAATCCTCTCGGCAATAACAAGGAATAAAAATCGAAACCTCGGGGCAACCGCAAACCGGATGAAGAACCGTGATGTAACCTGGGCCGTTTTTGCTCGCTAGCAACTGGAGGGATTCTAGAGAGTTTTCCGGATTGCAATCTGTGGTGGGGGTTTCGGATTTTTTTAAATTGGCCTCGGAGACTTTATGGACGTCTTGCTCTTGGGAGTTTTTGGAAGCAATGGCTTCGAGTTTTGCGGGGGGCGACGTTCTCGGGATGGATATTATCGATGTGTGTGATTTAGGTTGTTCTTCCGGTTTCTTTTCGCTCGGTGCATTTTTTGGGTTTACTTTTATTACGAGCTCTGAAAAAATAATACAAATCAAGCATCGTATTATGAACTTTCGAATGCGTATTTGAGTAAAATGAAAGTGGTGACTAAAGTATTTTTTTTTTTTTAGTTTTATTATGCAATCGATACAATACTTGCTCCAACTAGAGCGTAACCCGGGGGAGGGATATGCGAGATGAAGAGGGTAATGTCCGCGCAAAACTATTGAAAATTCGAAAAACTCAAAAAATTTAGTAATTTAAATTACACGAGTTTTTTTTTTTTTTTTAGTTTTCGTTGATGAGGAGGTGCTGTGTTATTGGTGCGGGCGATTGGCAAAATTGAAAATTTTTGAAACAAGCTAGGAGTTTCAAAAATTGTCGTTAGTCTTTATATTTTTCATTAGAGAGAAGAACTGGCTTGATACATTATTTGTTCCAGCATTATTCATTAGTCGAATAAAATTTGTTGTTAATGTCAATTAATCCGACGATTTTATTACATTTTCCATGCCCGAGGTAGGTTTAGTGCAAGTGTAATAAAATCCGACGGTATTTTCCCCGCACTTACTTAAAATCGTTCAACAACAATTTGCGTCTACGAATTAGACGACCATGATCGTTATTTCGCCCACTAAAGGAAGGCTTTGTTTATGAGAACAGGAAACGTAAGTCATTTAATAAAATGTTCAACCGCCATTCGTCTGATGAGGTTCAAAAAATCAAAATGGCTATCACTAGTTATCCATATGCTAGATGAATGGTGGTTCAACAATTTATTAAATGAAAATCGAACAACAACATATTTATTGTTAAATTTGTTTAATTTTAACAAATTTATTGTTAAATAAGAAACTAATTAAATACAAATCCCTTAATACTTTACCATTCTTCTCAATCCGTTCTTGTGTCTTCAACCGCTTCACCCTCTGTACCGTACTCCCATCGCTCGACGTCGACGAGAAAGTGTGCTTCACAATCCTACGCGGAATGCGTGAGACAGAGCTCTTTCTGTACTTTCCGTAGCGTTTCCTCTGTAACGATACGGTCGACTCCTCGCGAAAGTTGTCCCTGGAACTTGTGCCCTTGTGGGATTTCTTCGCCTCGAAATACATCGACCAGCCAAGAGCCGCTTCTGTGGCGAGGAATTTCTGATAGCTCTCGGTCACACCTGGCGAATTTATAAAGTCCGATAGTGAGGGTGTGGTTTTGAGCGGTGATTTTTGGGATTCTAAAAGTGGAAATGAAGGAAAAATATCAACTTTTTATTAGTAGTTATTATAATTATGCAATACCACAACAACATATATGTATGTCTATGGTAGTACTGTCTTATAGGGGTATGTGGAGTTGGAGTCGGAATCTTTGGATTTTGACTAAATTGGAGTTGAGTCCTCTTTTTCAGTTAATAGAAATAAATGACATGCCTAAATTTCAAATGCATTTTTCTCATAAATATTTCATATACTGTGTGGTTGATCATACATCTGAAGATAGGAAATTAGCATGAGAAATCACGTTTTTAGAAATTCCTGCTCGCCAAATTTACGAACAACCATAAATGTGGTATCAAATGAAAGATTCTATTAGGAGGATTTTGTTTAAGTCAAAAACTTGCACATTGATAATAAAATTCTACTTATAAAAATAAATTTAGGCTATGAAACATCAATATCACTAGCCGCAACGTTTTACAGCCGAAATTTGGAACGCTTTTTAAGCTGCGCCCGTGCTAGTCCCCATCCCGCGAGCCATCATTCTCATCCAATTTGGGGCCGATCTTTATGTTCCGCCCGGTCTTGTGTCCCAAAATGTTCTGTTTTTCGAATTTATTTTTGTTCACTTCACGAACCTCATTTTTTCACATCACTGAATTACCGTCTCCGATTCTCAAAATGCATAGATTTCATCGCGCCAATTGAAACGGTACCTTTGGCTACGAAATTTGCTCCCGGATAACGGTGTGATGAATGTTTGAAATTTTCTGAAAGTGTGTATGTGTTAGCGAGCGCGCAAATATAGGCAAAATTCAATTATGATCGCCGAAATTCACATATAGAGTGCCCACTTCGACCATTTTATTTCATTTTTTTATTATTATCATTATTGGTTTCTAATAACGTGATTTCCTATGCTATTTCCCTATATTCAGATGTATAACCAACCACATGGTATATCGAAAAACAAGTCACTACTGTATTTCGAATGACTATAAGTAGGACTTACAAGATTTACATTTAATATTATATAAACTTCAGTTACAATAAGTTATAAAATAAACGTAAACATGAAAAACTAAGCCTTTAATAGTTTTTCATGATGACGTTTATTTTATGACTTTTTGTAACTTTGCGGCTTATTTTACTTTTATGTTGAATATACGTTTCCTATTACGTTATTTTCTTAATTGCGCAATTAACAGATGAAATGGGATAGAAATTCTGGAAAATAATGACCCATATTAATCTGCCATCTCACAGAGAAATGGTCGAACTTTTAATGCGCACAATTACACTCATTGTTTATATAAAACATTTAGCTGTTCGCGTTCGTTCGCCCTCTTGCCATCTAATCAACGCTTTGATAAAAAACTGCATTTAATAGATTTGGATATGTAAGAGCGCTGAATAACCCTGGATGCAGTCAACATTTGTTAATACTGATGTTGGGTTTACCGATTCGGTGAGAGAGAATTGCTATCATTAGATTTGACAATTATTCCAGACTACCTTGCGGACATTTCTTGAGCTACAGTCATGAGTTTTGTCCAAGACATACATTAAAACTAATGCAATAGTTTTAATTTAATTAATTGCATAATTTTCAAGCGAAATCAATAATTCGATTTAATAAAATAGTCGCAACAAATTGCTGTTCGTCCACTAAAACGACCACCACCAAACGTCACCAGTGAATGCACCACTAACTTAGACCATAGGGAAGCCTGTAGACGTTTTAGGGATCTAGGATATGACGTGCCCCCAGCACCCCGAACCATTTGCTAAACAGACGACTACCCCTGAATGACTAAATAGAAAAATATTGAAAGTAACCCCTAATCTAAACAGGTGCCACGCGGTCTACGACAGTCAGGGCTAAAGGAGTGTCGGACGTATTATCAAGAATTATCTTAGCGAGAGGTTTTAGGTCCCCATCTAGAGCAAGTAAAGAGATTATTTTGGGCTAAATCGTCCCCTTCTTCGCAATATTGGAAAATGGGTGAGGCAGTCTTGCCTATACGATATAAGTAGTGCTCAAAGCACATATGACCCGTGAGTAATTGCAGGAGGTGATGCTTCAGTTGCCCGTATAACCTTCTATATCACACTTTCAGGTGCAGCATCATTCTGGTCCATCCATTCGCCTGCATCGATTTCTCTTGCCATTAGGCCACCGCTCTTTCCTCCGTCATTTTTGCGGCTTTTATAACCAAATATTGGTAACGGCGTTGAATGACTTCCAGATCGGTCGAAATAAGCCTCGAGAGCACCTCCGTGCTGGTGATCGGCATGATCGTGACCATCACCCTTTTCATATTAGCGGATTCTAGCAGCGCTACCTAGATAGCTTTGGCTTCTATAGTTGTGCCCAAATAGCTCAATCCCTTTTCAATCATGATGTGAATGCCTCCACGGATTTCTAGGGTTTCCTCCGTCTGTTTTCTTGCGCGCCTCGTGGAATAAAACGGCCGTTTTATTCGACGCTACCTGTAACCCTGTCCTCTCCATCCACTCCATGATTTTTTACATTCATTTTGAATTTTATGTATATGAGCTCCCTCTCTTCCAGATACCCTCATATTGTGCTTGTGAGGTATCAGGGGAGTTTTTTTAATGAAAGCATTTTTTTACATCGACAGCTATCAGGACGCAGTGTCTCCGCTTCCTTAGAGGTTCGCTATTTGCCTTCTTAGTTGTGTTCTTCACTTCTATAATAGCGTCAACCGTGGACCTGCCTTTTCTAAAACAAAATGCTTTAAAATAGTTTAGCGACACCATCCAGTAGCATATGGGGCGGTAGCTGGATGCATCTTCCCATTTACCCGGCTTCAGAATTAGGACCAGTGTAGCCCTCTTCCACCACTCCGGGAAGATGCATTCCCACATGCAGGTATTCAACGTGGCCTTAAATGCCTCCGGGTTTGCCGTTGCGACCTCGTTTGGAATACCGCCCGGATCAAGTGCTTTTTTGTTTGGCATTTTTCGAATAACTTCTATTAGTTTCTCCTCCGATAACTCCGGATATTTGCTCTCCTGAAGTCCGTCTTCCATCTATGTTGATCTAAAGTTTTGGTGGGAAGAGAGCCTCTATCACCACTGCAATTCCCCCCTTCTAGCCCTGCCACCTTCCTTTTCACCTTATATGTAATGATCTGGTAGGGTAGTCTCCACGGATCGCGGCCCAAATCATCGCACAGCTTGCGCCATACCGTTTTCTTGCTGCAGAGGAACTCTAGCTTGAGTTGTTTAGTTGCAGCTTTCTTTCTTTCCTCCATCTCTATCGTGACGGACATTTTCTTTCTGACCCTAATGATTTGAGGTCTTATAGCATTTGCCTCTCTCCTACTCTCGCCACATCTTCGCACCATCAGTAGATGCCTTGTCTGGTGCCCAGCTATTTTTTTGTGGATCGCTGTATCGCACGCTCTTTCGATGTGGTCCATGAGCGAGTTTATTGCCTCTTCTGTGATACAGGTGTCGGTTATAACGTACTTACTCATAGTTTCCGTGAACAGTTCCAAAATTATTTTGGTGATGAGTCATCGAGTCTCTTGTGCCTGATTTGTAACCCATGTGTTGTTCTTCATGCATACCTCATTTGATATATAGCTATGGTCTCTAAACGACTCAGTCCGACTCCAACTTTGGTTATGGTTCTAAATGCTAAAGCTGTTGCTCTTGTGATAGATGGAAGGAGCCAACGGTATGTGTCCAGATTTCTTCATGTCATTCTTTCCACCGAATTATTGTTCGTATTACTCTGCGGAATCGTCGTGTGACTTCAGTGGAGACTAGAAACCAACTTTGCAAAGTTTGTGGTACAGCTGTGAGTATGGACTGTTCGTCGAAGGTTGCAAGAAGATGGCTTAAGATCTTATAGATTAACAGCTGGACCAAAATTACTCCCACGTCATCGAGTAGTCAGACTACAATTTTAGACAGATTCTGACTACCTTAGCCAGATGAAAGAGCACAAGTATGGATCATGATAGCATCTTTGATTGTAGAACACTAAAAATTTTATTCGTAGAACTAAAAAAATGTTTGTTTGTTTTTTTTTTTTTGTAAGAAAACGATTCTTTTGCATCTGAGTGTATTTGGGTTACATGGAACTTAAACAAATGTTGGTTCATGGTTTTTTACATAATAAAAAAAAAACTTGCTAAACATCCAGAATAATATTAAAGATAAATGTTAAATGTAACTTACTTAGGTTTTAAATTTATACTTTTAAGTTATTGACCAAACGTAGTTTTTTTTATGGAATACCCTCCTGTATATTTTGGAAATTGTATTACCTATATTTTACTATTTCAAAAAATAAAATTACGGACAATTCGATTTGTTTATGGTTTCACTAATTCGTACTCATTTCTTTAGTAATGTCTAACTCAATCAATTAACACTGTCATAATTAATACATTAAGCAATCCGTAGTGGTTCACCCGGCGATTATCTAGACAGCACCATGTTGCCTATATTTACCACTGTTTTTATACCTCACAAATTATTGATTATATGAATCATTTTAATTCATTTTAATTTCTAGACCCAAACTGCACTTTAAAATTAAATCATCTAATTCTAATATTTCACTAATTAATCCGTACTCACTTCTTCTGTGATGTCTCTCTTCGCTTTCGTAAATCGTGCCCAAGTTTGTATTGCACGCGAAGACGGATTGGTTGGCGTTGTAATACTGCTGCCTGGCAGACTTTTCCAATGATTTATTTTGAGCTAAACAAACAAACAATTCTCAGCTTAAATGGAAGTAAATTATATCCTACATCCACTGACGCATTGTTTAATAATTACTAATACAGTATCAATAATTTTATATTTACTGTTTTAAAAATAAGCCTTACATTTATGTTTAGACTTTTCTTTCGGCTTTGCTTCCTCTTCGCAGGCATCCCCATCTCTGCTTTGCACCGAGCTCGACTTGATCTTCTCTTTACTACCGCTATTTTTGACTGGCTTATGCTGACTCTTCTCTACTTTTTCCTTCGTCTGGCACTTCTTGTTCTTCATCACCTTCGCCGGTGGTGGCGCCTCCTTCGCCCCCGTTTCCCCATCGTTGAAAATAATCTTCTTCAAGATCTCGCTCAGTCTCTCCGCCAGGCTGGCCTTCGACTTGCTCCTAAACACCCGGAAAAACCGGACCTCGTAAACATTACTCTTCGGCAGGTAATAGTCGATGTTGTTCGCGATGTTTTCCCGGAAGTTTGTGTATTGATGTAAATGATTTTGTGCGTACTTGTTCGGATCGGTGATGATTTTCAAATCGGATGTTGTTAGCGGTAAGGAGTTGATGCTCGCGTGGAACGGCTCGTCTTCTCTCTCTGCTTCGTTGATGACGGCTTTCCTGCAGCACTCCGCTGGAATCGAGGCTTTTATTAAGTTGTCAACACCAACGGCCGCCAGGTGTTTTTGGATGCAATCTTTCGGGTGTTCAATCGCGCTGGATCTCATGTTCCTCTTCAACTGCTCTATGTTTATGTTCATCGAGGGGCATATGTTGATACTTGGAAGCGATCTTTTCGTGACCGTATACGGTAGGCTTTCGATACTTTCAGAATAATCCAAATCACTGCTGATTTGATGTGTGAAAGCTGACTGCACGACGGTTCTCTGCCGTTTTTCGGAGGTTTCGCTCAAATCGAATGGGCTGGATTTGTATTTAGTGTGGACGTAGCTTTCGACTTTGGTAACGAGTATCTCTTCGCGTTCCTTCGTGGTGCCGCACATGCATCTTACTCCGCCTTTCTCTGATGTCGGGTATTCCACTCGGCCCTGTTTCCTTTCTTCTTCTTCCGCTAGTAGGATATCAATTGAAGACTAAAATAAAAATAATTTAAAGGAAGTCCGAGGTGGTTCGAGCAAGAAGAAACAATAGAGGAAACAATCAATCTTGATTGGGACAACAAACAAAATAACAATATCTTTCGAAATAGGACTAAAAAACAAAAATATCATCCATCCACTTTGCAAAATTGTTCTCATACCTTATTTAATTTAATAATAACAGGAATCCCGTTGAGCTTTGCGTGAATATGTGGAAAATCGCAGAGTTTACAACACGGCTCATTTTCATCCCTGGACGGCCGATCCAAAGTCAGCTCCGGATTATTCATCCTACCAAGAGCATTCTTAATCTGCCTTAACTCCTTCAGGCAGTCCAAAATCTCCCACTCCAAATCCTCCTGCGGAACATTCTTCGCGAAGTTACTCTGCTCGACTTTTCTACCACCCCCCTTTAAGATTTCAACTTCATTGGTCAGATTCCTCACCGCCCGCTTCATCTCCTCCATATCATTTTCGAATTTCAACAATTTCAGCATTTCTATCCTGTATTCTCGCTCCCCGCCGCCGGAATTCTCCAAATCGAGCTCGGTTTCTTCTTTAATAGTCTGCGGTACGTTTAGGGTGTTATCTGGGTCGTTTATGTCGGTTTTCAGGATAAGCTCGCTGTTGTCATCCGGTTGCACTCCATCATCGACGTTTTTCTTTGAATGTATATTCACATAAAGATCGGAAGTCGTGGGAATCTCCGCCGTCATCTCAGAAGCTTTTTCCATGTCCTGCTCCTTCAATATCCCGTTGCTACAATTCTTGACGGTCAGCGTTTGCACGCCAGGCGTCTTTAAGAAATATTCGTCTTCAATCTGGCGCTGTTTTAATTCTTTGTCCACAATTACGAAATTTTGTTCGAGTTCGTTACGCAAATCGTCAACATCCATATCTTCGGAAAATTTGTCGCGCAGTTTTTTTATCGTTTCGAGTATCATGGTCTGCAGGTCGATTAGCTGTTTGAGTAAATCGCGGTCGATGTAGATGCGGTCGTCGTTTATTTGGGTGACGGTGTTGACTATGTATTCATGGAAATGGGGGTTTTCACCTATATTCATAGAATTGAATCAAAGAAAATATATTTAATATGTGTTGAAAGCACTCCTTGATTATAAAAATACAAATTAATTAAATTGATATTCCTTATAAATTTTATTTATTAATTTAAATTCATAGAATTGGGATTTTAATCCATATTCCCCGATAAAAAAAAGTAGGATCACAAAATTAAAGCCTCCTCTATCATTTTTTCGTACATTAAATTAATAGATTTAATAGCCGCTTGAAGATTGCGCTGCATGTAGGAGGTATTTATTTAATTCTCATTTACAAAAATAAACACACTACATTACTTTTTTAAAATGATAGTAAAGTAAATGACTCCTTTAATATAATAATGGGGGCTATTCCGTACGGGAAATGTTAAATTTAACGTGTACGTTATTTATTAATTTCACTTTCTGTGATTAACATTTATTACATAATCTGTTTAGACTGTAACGATTAAAAAACGTACACATTAACTAAATATTTCCCTTACAGAATAGGCTCGAATATAGTCATGTAGCTTCCTGAAAGTCATACCACACTTTCACAAAGCTACAGAACTATCAAATATACAAATAAATGATTGTGGGTGCTTTCATTTTATATTCCATCTTGTACTTTCGTAATCAACGAGTTAAATAAATGAAATAAATATTACCTAAAATTTCTGAAGCCTTGCACGCCCTCGTATACTGTTCAGACGTAATCGAACAAATCGGCGATTTCCTCTCCAGCAATTCTTGAAACTCCAACCTAGTGAAAGATGTTGCCTTGCTGATGATCTCATCGATGACCGGTTTCAGATAACTACTGGCCACCATCAATCGTGAAATATGTTTCGAAATCGCTTGACTGTCGTTCCCAGTGCTGGTTATCGAAATCGACGTCCTCGCGATTGACGGACGGGGATCTAAAATATTCTGTTCTGTTGTGATTGATGAATTGCTGCTATTCATCGTCGTGCGAAAGTTATCACATTATAAAGACACCACTTTGCTTTTAAACGATCACGATAATTTTGGCATTTCGAAGAGTGGAACGCGTCAACGTGTATTGACGCAAAACGTCATTTACACAGTTTAAGCGATATTAAGAAAAATTATTCAAAAATACATGTATTTTAAGTTAGAATAATTTTATTATAATTAAATAATTTAGTCCTAGTAAAACATGCAATCAAAAACAAATATATAATACAAAACAAAATATTAAGATTCACAATTTAAATTTTAAATATAATCACCCTTAAAAGGCTTAGTATACAGTTACAAAAGATTATTAGAAGAAATGATTCATTTAACCTTAACATTTGAATGGCTGCTGATTAAATATAAGTGCTGCAGGTTACCGACCACATATCATTTAAAATAATAAAAGTATTATAAATCTGTTACCTAATCCAATTACCTCTAAATAATTCCAGTACAACTGACATTTGAGAGTTTCGCCATATCGGTATTATCTAATGACGATTACATTAACCAACACCTGCAAATGATAATTGATATTATTGGTAGGACTTATTTTAATCCGGTTTCCCCTAATTATTTGACAGTATCGGTCTAATTAGATTATTTTTAAAGTTTATTAAGCTGAATGGTTTGGTACCTTACTGATAATTTTTTAAAAGTATTTACCAAGAAAATTGAAAAAAATCGTGATGTGTCCATCATGGTACTTTCCCCGGTGAATACGGTCAAATAAGTTTCTGATTGAAAATTTAATAGGAAAGCAAAATGATTAATAGAAAAAATTGATTGTTGTCTTTCAAAGTTAAAACCGAGTATTTAGAAGAATATTATAATTAAGTGTGTTATTTCTTACCTTACAATGTGTTGAAATTATTTATCCACACTCTTCTTCATTTTTTAAAACTTTGCGAATGTGCTGAATACGACGGCACTTTGACGTTTTATTTGTCATTAAAATAATAATTTCAGTAATTAAAATCTCTAAGGGAATTTATCAGGTAAACGCTTATAAAATGAAAACCGGAGGTCCTACAATAAAAGTTTTATAACAGAATTTATTTATTTTCCAAGATCTAAAACTTTTATTTGAAACATTTTTCTATCCGAATTAAAAAATGAAAAATTAAAATTGCTAAGAGTAAAGTTGCACATAATGTGTTTTGATTCTAACCAAAAGCTTTTCAGATCATTCCACTCTTATATAAAGCTTAGATATAAAGTTTGGGCTTAATCCATTTAGGCGTTTATGCGCTATCGCGGAAACACACAGACACACACACAGACATTTTTCAAAACTCGATGGAATGTCTGTGTGTGTGTCTGTGTGTTTCCGCGATAGCGCATAAACGGCTAAATGGATTAAGCCCAAACGTGCATATTTGTTGAAATTGGCGTTTCGAAAATTTTCACCATCGCAATACTTTCCCTTGGACAGGGGTTCGGGGAAAGTAAAAACTATAATTATTTTGAATTAAAATAAAGGTATGCCATGAAATCGTGATGTTAACTGTTAAATTTAAATTTACAACGAAACCATGTATTCTACAAAAGAAAATAGTGTTTATAATCAAATCGTTTTACTCATATAGTAGTTTAAGAAAAGTACGTGATTTGTTCAGTGTTGAATTTCCGGAAAAGAATACCCGGCAAGAGTACCATTGAAAAAATTGTAGAAAAATTCGAAAATAAAGGTACAGTATTAATCCACTGCAGATGTACTGATGGACATAACGAAGGTGATCAAAGAATGGACAGATTAGAAAATGAAAATATTTTCAATATATCGGCGGAAATTACCGGAATCCCACAAACTAGCGTAAGAAGAATTGCTGCTCAAGTAAATGTTCATCACGTTACAGCATTAAACATTTTGAAGAGATACAATTACAGATCTTATAAATTCAAACAACAACAAGAATTGCTTGATGGTGAACAGAAATAAGGCAAGGATTTTATTTTAGAAAGATGGAGCAGGCAAATGTAGGCAAGGCTTTTTAAAGCGCATTTGTTTTGCCAATGAATGCACATTTACAATAAATAATGAACCTAATGTTCGAAACTGTACAATATGGATTAAAGAAAACCCTCATCGGGTATTGTTTTCTAGTACACAATATCCGAAAAAATAATAATAGGCTTTATGGATCACCGTATAATTGGGCCGTTTTTTCTTGACACTAACTTAAGATGCGACCTTTTTCTAAATTTATTAGAAAAGGATGTTCTTCCGACAATTAGAGATAAATCAATGTATATATGGACAATATCTGGTTTCAAATGGATAGATGTCCAGTTCATAACCGCAGAGTTGTTAAACAATATTTAAATGATAAATGCCGAAATAAAATTATTGGCAAAAATCGTCGATCCCCTAGCCTGCAAAATCTCCCAAATGACTTTTTCCTTTGGAATCATTTAAAATCAAAAATTTATAACGGAATTCCTTTCGAACATTTGGACGACTTAACATGTCGAACATTTAGACGACTGAATGTGAAAAAAATATCACTGTATATTTTGGCAAATGTTCGACGGGAATTTTATGATCAGTTAGGATACTTTTTAACAGAAAATGGTTGTACTTTTGAACATTTATTACAATCAACATGTCAATTTCTGACAATATATTGTAGTTCACTTTCGTTAATTTATACAAATTATTAAATAAGTTTTAGATTAATTGTTGATTTCATTTAGTAATTTATTAGTTTCGTATGTGTGGTACATTTTTTAACTGTGTCAATAAACTGATAATTTGTATTCATAAATCATGTATTCATATTCTTTTAAAATCTCTTCCACAAGGCCTCTTTGAATCTTGCAAATCTTCTTATTCGATTAATTGATTTTTAACATATTCTTTTAAGATCTCTTCCACTAGGCCTCTTTGAATCTTTCAAATCTTTTAATTACTTTACCTTCAAAATGTGACAATCGTATTCTCATGGGACACCTTTAATTTTTATTAGAAACCTATGTAATTCTACGGTTTTCTCAGTAAATGTTTCTCATTCTCATTAATTAATTTAAATATTTTTTTTTTTCAACAATATTATTTTATACTATTACTAAGGTACATACATGCTATTGTCTTACGATGTCCTTAAAATACGTTCTCTCTTAATATCAATGCATTTTATGAAAATAATCAAGTCTCATAAGATAACAGTTCATTTAAAATATTTGATACATTTTTCCGTACGCTGTTTCAGAAATTATAGATATTTTTCTTTATCTGCAATTTCTATTAGAACGGTCATATTCGATTCATTTTTATTTGTCAAAATTTTGATAAACTAAAACCTTTCAATGTGAACGTTTTCCTTTGCTTTCAAAGTTGCCTTCAACTTGGAATATTCTGGCCATAAAGATGATGGTGATAACTTTTGCGAACTCATATTAAGAAAATGTTAAATTACATTTGCCGTAACATCTGTGATTCCCGTTTTATTTTCCAACTATTGATTATATGATAAGCTCTTTCGTACGCTGTTTTTGATTTCGTAGGTTGTAAATTACCGCGCAATTCGTTGTATTTATTTACAATTTGTATTGGAACACACACGCTTATAATAAAATTACAGTAACATGATTACGCTATCTACCACGTCTTATAGGCAAATATTTTTTTTTTTAATTAAGGTTGTTTGTTACAAATTAGTGTTGGAAATCTTACAAAAAATTTTTACAAAATTTAAAAATCTATTAAATATTATTAAAATAATCATAAAACACTAGACTTCTTAATTACTATTTAATTACTACTTGAAAAGTGTGACAATTATATTGCAATCTCGTACCCATACTCCTATTTTAATAAAGCTCCTTCTCATTTCTTTTTTGTTTTCATATTCTCCAAACCCTTTTTGCCACAACTCACAAAATTATACGGCATAATTAATTATTACTCCCTGTTAGAGTCTTTCGGATTTATTGGAAACACGGTTATAACATTTCAATGTTTCTGGGTAAATAATAAACTAATCAATATTGTATATGAAAAGCGACCCCCGAGTTTTACGAGCGCAGCATCTATTTGTAATTTGTGGGACTACGCGGCTAAATGCCCAAAAAAGGAGCGATGTTATATAAACACTAATCAGCATACATAAGATTATAAAATATTTATGTTTACATGAATTAATGATATCGATTATCGTTAATAAGACGAAAATGTAATGAATTGAAATGATCGAAGCTAGTATAGTATTGATAAGTGATAAACCATATCCGAAAAGACTTGGATCGTTTTCATATTTTTTATTTATTTTCGTATGAGACCTTTTTCTCATCCCCATTCACCATCCGTTTATGAAATAGATCGATGGTTTTGGTGCACCCAAACATCAAGCTTATTAATTGTTTTATGGTCGATCTTCATCTACTAAGCGATGTTACTACTTATATCCCGGTCTACTTCCCAGTCTGTGTGTGGTGCATCTTTCAAATCAAAAATACCTGAACCTTGCACCTAATTACAGTATCGAGTCCATAAACACAATTCACATTTTAAGCTGCCTGACTTGCATTTTGTTGACCTCCATTTTTAACAGTTTATAACTCATAACTGAATAATTGAGAATGCCACCTTGGTAACGACCATAAATCAGAAATTATTTGTTAGATACTTTACGAGATATCGATCACTACAGCTATCTACTAAAAAAATAATGGATTTTTATTCCCAGCCTAATAAGTAAAGTGAAGTGGAAGAGGATGAGACGCTTAGTCTCACTGGCATTTTTTTTTTTATTAGCACTCGATTACTTATCTATAACATATAGTATTCTTGATACGATATGATAACCATTTTATATTCTTCGGATGTAAAAATATTTATTTTGCGTAGCCGATATATCATAATTTGGATGGAAACGCGATAAAAAAATAATTCATTTGTTAAACATTCTAACCCGGTACCATAATCAATTATAATAAATGAAAAAAAAAATGTTGTTTTAAAAAACACATACAGTCTACGTTTTAAATGTGACCAAATTTAGGGAGAGTTTACCAGAAATATCGAATGCGCTATTGTTTTAAGTCCAAAAGAAACGTGTTAAAATTTTATGAGATTTCGTTCAGTTGGTTTTGTGATATTAATCAAAAATAGATTCGAGTCTTAATAAAACACTGCTACTTATTGGCTAAAATACCGTATAAGAGCAGGAATGGCTTGAAAAATGTTACCGGGAATATTCTCCGTCAAAAACAACCATTTTCTGAAAATATACTGATTTCAAACGTGGTCGTGCGACTACCGAAAACGCTCTGGAAAACAAAAAATGGTGACTTCGCCAGAAAACATAAAAAAGTATTAAAAATTGTTATGCGTGATCGCAAAGTAAAATTGCAAGACATTCTAAAGATATGAAAGGCGCCGTGTTCAACATTTTACACGAAAATTAAGGCATGAAAAACTTTTTTCGACGTACGTGCCGCGTTTGCTCACAGTGGAACAAAAACAATCACTAATTGACAAATCTGAGCGTTGTTTGGAGCTTTTAAAAGGATTTTTGCATCTATATGTGACCACGGATGAAACATGAATTACCACTACACGCCAAAGTCGAAAAGAGCATCTGCAAAGGGTGAAAACCGTCCAAAGTGTCCAAAAACCCAACAATGGGCTAGCAAGATTATGGCGTCTGTATTTTTGGATACACATGAATTATTGCTCATTGACTATCTGAAGAAAGGCTAGATGATCAACAGTGATTATTATATACCTTACTCGACCGATTGAGTGACGAGATCAAGCGCAAACGATCTCATATGGCAAGGAAAAGACATTGTTTGATCAAGACAATGCACTAATCCACAAGTCGGTAAAAATCATTACAAAAATCAACGATTTACGCTTGGAATTGTTGCCGAACCTATCTTATTCTCTAGATCTGGCACCCAGCGATTACTGGATCTTTGCTGATTTGAAAAAAGATGTCCAAGAAAAGAGATTTGGCTCGAACGAAGCGGTTATTGCTGAAACTAACGCCTAGTTTTAGGCCAAAGATAAATCGTTCTACAAGAAGGGCATAGAAATATTAGAGAAGCATTGGAGTGATTGTATCACTCTAGAAGGAGATTATATATAGATAAACAAATTAGAATTTTGGAAAACAAATTATTGGTTGGTCGCGATACTTTTTGACTCATCTGTTATTTCATAATCAGGGGATTATTATTTGACAATCGATTATCAAAGTGACATATAAATCATAATTTATTAAATTAATTTTTCAATATTTAAACGGACAAAATTGAGCTGATCACACAAGTATTTGTTATTTAAAATCTAGATTTTATATAAAAATGAGTTAATTGAATGGTTATATTATTGTCATATTATCCTTGACATAACTAACAAACAAACAAAAATCTACCAATCTTAAATAATGTATACATTACTAATATATTTTTCAAATGCCGATATTTTTTTTCCTTACTCCACAGTGTCCACCAATCATATGACGATTTTTCCATTACACACACTGTTTATTTCTATTTTATATAAAAAAATAATCCAGTAGCAATGTCTGTCAATAAATTTAAGTTCCAGTTAAGTACGGTTTTGTGAAAATGGACTCTAAGATCTTTGACAATGAGACCAGTTGTTGAAACAACTGGGAAGAATATCACCCTTAAATTACTGCCACTGAAATCGCGGGAAAAATATGAAATATGAATGTAAATTATAATTTTGTTAATACTTTTTGATAATATAATTTAATGCAATACAATAATGCGTAATTTTTAATACGAATAGAAAAGGTATAATATGCAACTCGCTAGAAAGTCATTATTCAGTCAGATAAATATTTATCTTCTTTAACGATAGCCAACTTTCTCTTTCTTTGGACAATATAATTCATTAATTACAAGATAAAACGAAAATAATTACACAGCTTGTAATATGTACACTAAATTCTAGAAATATAAATATGAAACGTCATAATAATAATAATAATAATATAAGCTTTATTGTTCAACAGGAATACCCAATTACAGAACAATACGAGATCTCAAAAGAAAGACAAACATAAATACAAATTAAATAAGAGTAGAAAAGGACAAAGTTATATTTTGAATGACGGTGAAAATATACATGTAGCATTTAAATGAAAATGTCTGCGTAACACTCTTCTGAGCACTTACACAGTACATGCACTGGTGAACGTTGCAGAACATTTGAGTTGGAAGTCGTTAATCTAAACGAAGAGGCAAATCTTGTGTGTTTTACAGGCACGTTAAACGGCACTCGAGCTACATTTATCGGGCAGTCTATTCTTCCATCGATTAATTTCCTCATAAATCTCGAACAGCACAGAATTCTTCTAGAGACAAGAGAATCCATGCCATGACATTGAAGAAGTTCTAAATGAAAGAAATTTCAAAAATCGACAGTGAATGCGGTCCAGGAATAGCGAATGACTGACATAGATGGGAAACCATATTAAAGTATTATATTCCAATTTACTTAAAACAAACGCAGAGTATAGAGCTTTCAGAGCATCTATATTGCGGTAGTCACGACTGACGCGTATAATAAAACCTAATGTCTTAGAGGCATTTGCACAAGTAAACTCAATATGGTGTTTAAAAGTAAGATGGCGGTCAAATACAATACCTAATTTTTAAAAGTTGGACATTTCGATAATACGTTTCCGGAAATGTGATATGAAGAGTCAACTGTGTGTACGGAAATAGCTCATTACACAGCACTTCTTAATATTGAGGTAAAGATGAACACGATCATACCACTCAGTAGCATTGAAGAGTGAGGATATCATTGGTACTATTGATTATTTGGCAGATTTTAATGTCATCCGCATATGCCAAGACAGGGCAAGTAAGCATACTTAATAACTTATTTATAAAGATGTTGAAAAGTAGTGGTCCTAGACAAGAGCCCTGAGGAACACCAGAGGGGGGAGAGAATTTATAAGATTTGAAGCCATTATAGAACACATAGCAGGAACGATTTGATAAATAGGACTTGATGAGGTTAGTAACTGCAGGGACTGCTCCCAAAGCAACAAGTTGGCAAATCAGTATCTCATGGTCCATAGCGTTAAAGGCGCGGGAAAAATCAGTGTAAATGACGTCCACCTGACCACGAGCATCTAAAGAATTGGCTAAATACTGAGAAATTGTAGCTAAATTAGTTGTAGTAGACCTGGCGGGCATAAATCCATGTTGATATGAAGATATCATACTTCGAACGCCATCAAATATTTCACTATGTAGCACAATTTCAAAAAGTTTCGCGAAATTGGACAAAATGGATATTGGACGATAATTGCTGAGAATAGACTTTTCACCTTTTTTATGAACCGGACAAAGTCTAGCACGTTTCCACAAAGTAGGAAATGTACACGACGAAATTGCCAAGTTTATTATTGTGCATAAAGGAGTAGCTAGAATGAACCTGCAGTCACGAAGAAGAAAACTAGGAATATTGTCATCGCCTGCTGTAAATTTATTTGGAAAACGAGCCATGATGGCAATTAGTTGCGACTCATCTACTTTAGTTATGAAGAACGGAGAATTAATACTAAAATCATTGTTCAACATCGATTGATCAATAGAGTGATTGTGGTTGAGTTTAAAATTAAAGACATTAGAGAATCCATTTGAAACGTCATGGGGATTAGAAAGGTCCACTTCTTCATTTTGCATTACACTAGGCATGAGAGTTGTTCCACGTTTACTAGAAATAAAATTCCACAGATCGGCGGGATTATTCTTAAGATTAGATTCAGTTTCATGCACGAATACAGAGTACGCTTCAGCAATCTGGCATTTAATTAATGAACGTAGTCTCTTGAATTCAATATTAAAGTGCGTTCTTTTTATTTTAAGTCACATATTTCTATAATAGATTTTTAGTTTAAGATTACATTTTATATTAGGGGTAAACCAGGGCGGATAATCAGTGTTAGTAGGTTTATAAGCAGGACATGTTTGTATAACACGAAGTACAGTATATCATAAAATTTGGAAATCACTTCAACAACTGTGCATTCATTTAGAGTATTCAAATCCAAGACACATATTAACCGCATATTATTGTTGCTTGGAAACGACGGAGTACATTTAGAGTTATATGATAACTATCTTCAGGAACAAGAGCAAAATCAGTACTGTAAATTATAAAATCAAAGTCATGATTGCTCAAAACTAAGTCTAACACACCTGTTAAGAACATTGTTATACTGTCTTAAATCAAAGGCGCTGGTAAAGTGATTAAAACACGATGTTTTGGAATTGGGTGATATACGATTATCATGGAAAGATGGTATATTAAAATCATCTATAAGGATACATTTATTATTACATAGGTGCCCTTCTAATAGTGAGGTTAGTAAATCTAAATCATCATAGGAAGGATCAGGAGGAATATAAATTACATCGACAAAAATAGTGCTTGATCCCAAACGGCAAGAAGGACAGCTGATGAGATGTTATTATTGTCAACGAGTAAAATTGAAATATAATGCTTTGATGCCAAAAAAAAAAATCCTCCACCCACGATTCACTCTAACAAAGTTACGATCGGAATAAAAAAACATTGATATTGTTAAGAATAGAGTCGTCTAACCAAATCTCTGTAAGTAAAATAAAGTTAGAATCGAGGTTGCAGCAATTCTTGTAAAAAGCATTTGTTTTTGACTTTAATCCACGAACATTTTGATAGAAAATAGTCATAGAATTGGATAACCTGTTGGGACCTGTTAGTGTTCCATATCAAATTAAACAAATAGACTTTACATTTAATATACATCTTTGAATAGCATATAGTAAATTAAGTGTTTTAAATAATTAGAAATGTCCTGAAATTATATATTTTGTATACGAATTTTACTATTAATGCCTTGCAATAATAGAAAATAATAATTTAATAAAAACATTTATTACTAGATTACGCAGCAATCCTTTATTACCATCCCCATTCAGTTATCTTGAAAAATATGCATGTCGCCGAGAGATCAGCCCTTAGAGTGCTAAGATCAGATACTCCCAGAACCCTTTATATAATTTTTCAAATCCAGTCCTATACCAGCTCACCAATATTATTCCCATCAAAGAAAGACTGTCCTTATCTCAAAAAAATGCCTCAAATCCCATAAACATAGAACTAATAAACTTCCTATGCATTCCTCGTAACAAAACTATAAGTCCCAAACGTAAATTCCCCAGTCTAACCCTCCATTAATTCATCACTTCATTTCACAACATTCAAGACAGTTATGTGACATACATATTCGACAGGGACTTTTGATATAGAGTGTTAACGATCATCACATATTTTGACGACGAAAATACAAAATCCAGGCGGAAATACCACTGGTCGATAGCCAATTGGCAAACTCTTACAGCATGTATTGTAATGTTTTATATATAGGTGTTGTATTACGTTTGTTAATAAAGATTATATATAAAAACACTTATTTGAATTTTTTATTAAAATATTGGTGCATATTTCCTCACAGAGTTGCTGAAATTATTTAATACACAAAATTTCAAACACTGCACCATTCAGGACCCGGAAAATGATCTTCAAACATCGCCTTGAACTGATCAATCGGGCAAAACTCGTCACAGTCGTGAACCTTCAGTAAGCGCGGTTCGGCTTCCTTATAGTCTTGAACGAAAACCTATGAAAAATAACATGTATAAATGATTGCTCAAAATGAAAAAAAAAAACTATATTACCTTGAAACCGTATACGTCATTTATTTTATGCAATTCGAAGATGACGTGAGTAGTGTAAGGCAACTGTTCTCCATTGTAATGTCCGAGCGCAGCCAAAATCGGCACCACTGTAAAATCATGCCCGGAATAGAGGAACATTTTTCGTTCCGATGGTTTTAAAGTGCCCTGGGATTTTGCTTCAGAATCCAGAATTATTTTCTTGAGTAAATTACCTAAAACAACATAATTAGATAAATAATAGTAATTAAAATTAAATTTTAATCTACTAATTACGGATTGTATAATTCGTTATCAAAAAATATTCATATTAAATTAAACTTGTAAATTAAATTAATGCCTTTGTTACTTAAATCATTATACAATGGAATAATTTGAGTAACGGACACCTTTTCTCATTAATAACTTAGTAAAATAATGTAAATATTGATTTTTTTTTATTTACTAAGTGATTAATGAGAAAATAGTGTCCGTTACACAAATTATTCGATTGTATAATGATTTAAGTAACATTGGTATTAACACGTTATTTCAGTCGTCATTTTCTAATTTTAAAAGATATTTATTTATTAATTATTTATTTTGAGTTATGTGAAGTTACAAATAAATAATAAAACACGATTTCAATAACTGAATATTTAGTTATTGAAAATGAGCACATGGTGTTCGAAATCTACATCTAATTGTGAAAATAAATAAGTGAAGAAAGAAAATAAAATCGTGTTATGTTAAACGTATTTATTTGGTCTTCCTCTATCAAATATCGGTTAATATTTACAGTATATATTTCGTAAAGAAAGAGAATCCGTAATAAATGAATATAATAATTGTTGGATTTTAACATTTTTTAAACTAGTTGTAATTGTTGCAACAATATTGTCCAAACCAAATAATTTTTAAATTATTTTATTACTTACCAATTGAGATTTTTCTAAGCTGCGTTGTGCTTGAAATAAGTTTCCAAAACCAGGACGCTGCCGATTTCATTGGTTCCGGATACACCTGGGTGGTCCATTTCGGCAATGTTAGCCCCCATTCTTCCTGAATGACAATAAAATAACCCAATAGATAATACAATTGAACATTAAAAGCAATATTTTATAAAAAGTATATTTTCCCCTGACTTAATAATAATTATGGCGACATACTACGTAAGTATCTATCTATGCTCACTAAATATTTCAACATCTACTGCTATATCGTACAGGTTTTTCTGAGAATCTTCATAGCATTACATACAAAGTTTAAATGGGACAATATTGAAATTTCACGGAAACTATGTCGATAATAATTAACTGTCGATTCCAAAATGTTGACATAAATTTATTTAGAACAAAATATTTATTATAAGGTTTTAAATTGTATAACATTCATGCAGGCCAAGTGAATTATGAATTCATCTTTTGGGAAGATTTTTTTGATATAAATTACAATTTAATTGTACATAAATAATAATGTAGACACTTTTACAAACTCGATATTGAGATATAAAAGATAAAATCAAAAATCTGGCATAATTTATTAATTCAAAGTCACAAAAACGATCCTAATGCCCGTACTAATTGATCCAGAATTGAGTATTAATTCTAGGATTTCATCAAAATGTATAAAATAGTCGACGAATAGAGCGAAGAGAGAAAGGAAGGGTTTTAGCCGGTCGGTACTACCCCCATACCCGGCACTACTCATCGGTTAGGGCCATGCACAAACACGAGCGCCTGAACAAATGATTTCCAATCCCCCTCAATAAAAAAGGTAGGTGACTTTATCTTTCGATTTCACCCATTCTCTTCCGATCCTTATGTAGTATTCTCTCGGCATTTTATTACGACATAACATCACTTCTGTCATCTTAGTGTTCAACGACATTTTCCACCTTTCTGGATATTTCTTTAATAACTTTAGTATCATTTGTCCAACTTGCCATCTCAAAGTTTTTGCTACTTATCATTTTGCTTTAAGGCTCCTGAAAGATTGGCAATGAAGATATTGTTCAAAATTTGTATATTTTGTTTAATTACTAGAAAATAACATTTTTAAGTATTTTCAAATCAACCTATGTCTTCATTCTGCAGGGAATCCTACCTCTTGACCGAAGTCCATGATGTCCTTGAGAGACTTGTTTCGTAGTTCCTGAGGAATCTGATTTGTCTCTCCGAACATCACAAGTCTACTGTACGCTAATGGCGTACACTTACATGTTATGTGTTCAATGGTTTCCTCCGCTAATTCACATAACTCACAAGTGGTTTGCGTTGCCTTGCCCATCCTGTGAATATGATACTTTGCCAGGCAGTGCCCAGTGTATTCTCCTACCACAGTTCTTTAGAGAGGCATAGGACCTTTTTAGTCCACACTGCCGAATACTCGATGAGCATTTTAGATTACCTTAGACCTGGAGTGTTTCTCCAGTAGGTTCTTTTCTGTACATCTTCCCATTCTTTGGCCATTTGCCTAAAGTGGGCTTTGGTGAGCCCACAGGTAGACTCTGGTCCGGTGAAGGGGGCTGCAGCCTCGTTTTTTTTTGTGGGAGCGTCGGCTTCTTCGTTCCCCTCTATCCCCTGATGTCCGAGAGACCACAATAAGGCCAGTCCGTTTCCCTTCGCCAGCTGATTGAGTGTCTGTTTGCATTGCCAAACAACCCTGGAGTCAAAACTGTTTCAGACTCACTAAGGCTACCTGGTTGTCCGAAATGATAAATATCCACTTGCCTTTGAAATATCTTCCTAAGTAGATTTGTGTGGATATACCAACGGCCATTATTTCGGCTTGGAATATACATGGGGTCTCGCCAAAGGCATGGACTCCCTATAACCATGGCGGTATATGGCAATACCTGTACTATATACAGACTTAACTACATGAGAGTATATGGTACTCTCATGTCATCTAAGTTCTCTACACTCTGAATAGTGTTTTGGCGGTCAGTTATGACCACTTAAAATGGATTGTTAAATTCGAACACTATTGGCATAGCGTCCTTGGGGTATGTTAGGAATTCCTTCCTAGCCTGCTTCCTTATTTTCATGTGTCCCAGTGTGGGTGTGGTGTGCCTATGCCTGAGAGTACTCATGGCTGTGGTTGGAGTTGTATGCATCGCTCCTGTAACTCCAGTGCAAGCATTTGCAGCTTTTGAAGTTTTCCTTGTGTCTTTTTTCCTTTGTTTTTTTTTATTATTATTTCTATTTAATTATTATTGATTTACGTTCGCCTCTTCCCATCTAAAAGTTGAATTTATCATAAAACCCTTCTCGTCCAGTCCTCTCAGTGGAATTTTCTTTATCACCAACTTAAGTTCATTTTCCTCCTCTTAGAGCAAGTGCTGCTGAGTCTCTCTAACAGTGTAATAGTGGATCTGAAATCCACTAACCTTCACCCTAACTCCGCTCTGTGTTATAAATTCAATTTAAATTGGAACAATAACACAGATGGCGCTTTATCTGTTGCCTGATTTTACGTCGTCAAAAAATCTGGATATTGGTCACGGTACAAAGAACACACTGATCTAATGAGTTTCGATAAACCGAAATGACCATTACTAAACGCTAGGTGAATAGTGGTTTAACAGTTTATTAAATAAATGCAATTTTAAATACGCTACTCTCGGAAATTTTGCAACCGCGCGCCGTTTCCTGGCGCCAAAGTCGATGCTTACATAACGTATAGCAAATATGAAAAATACACACTAAATTATTGAAAGGTCATATTAAAAAAAACAGACTATAAATAAACATACCTCAGTTTTTAAAGCGTTGTAAGTGAAGAAAGACAACCTGGTGTTATTAACTTCCCAACCGGTGTAATTGGACATGTATTCATACAAAGGCTTGAATTCGTTCAAAACATCATCGTACTGTCCACTCTTTTCGATGTCGTCGGTTATCCAATAGAGTAAATCACAGGAACGATACGTAGCAATTAACTGAAAAAGAAAACAAGAACATAATATAAAACAATAAAAGATAACATCTCACTTGAAGTTTTTAATAAATACTTGATGTGTTTTAGTATCGTTGATTACTAAGGAACTCATTTTTTTAATAATCGATGTAAAAATAGGCGATGGTGTAAATATTTTTTTAAATTGTTTAAATATGAAACTAACTAATAGTGTTTATACTAAAAATCTACTGCGTGGTGAAATTATTGTAGTGCTATACAAAATATTTTTCAACTATTTATTATCAGAAACAGTGTTTAATATAAAAAAACACTTAGTTAATTTCACTTTCTAACATTTCTAAGAAATAATTTAATTGTCTGCTAAATAATGTAATAACACTTACGTAATCTTCAGCTGCACTGTAGTACGTGTACGAAACCGGTTGCCATTTGAGCCCATCTTTAACTTCAGTTTCTTCGGTCGGAGGAAACAAACCGGCGTGCACGCCTTGCAAAGACATTTGTGTTCTTGGATAGTTAGAACTGAAGGATTCTACGTAGAAGGGCGAGAAGAACGGAACGAAATTCTTGTAACGCTCATGCAAGAGTTCGCCGAGATGATAGGTATTTTGTTTACCTTGCTAAAACAAAATAAAAAATAATATTCCGGGTATTAAATTGGTATGAGACCGGTTGAATATGTTTTCAATCATTTGCCGGGTCAATATTAAATTTTGAAAATGTAACATTCAATAAGCCTTCGGCCTAACTAAGAAAAAATTTCGCTGGAAAAAATTGTTCAGCTCTGCAAAAGGTTAGTAATTGCTGGAGACAAAATCTGGATAGTACGATGGGTGGGGAAGCAATTTAATAATAATAATAATTTTATTACGGAATCACCTGTTTACAAAAACAATACAATATATACAGAGTTTTTTATCAGTATACATTAGCCGAACTGTATACCTGCAAAAAAAAACAAGTCAAGCGCATTGATATGTGTATGTTTGGTTGCCTATAACACTCAACTAAACGTCAAACGCAGGGGGGGTCGGATAATATATGAAATTGGGAAACACGACAATAGTTGTCCACTTGAGCACTGGAGGCGCTGAAGTCTCAAGTGGAAAATTTGAAATACTTTATTTTCGGCTTTTTACAATGATTTATTTATTATTGGTGACTTTTGTCGCCCCATAAGGTATATTTCTTAAACATTTATACTTTTAATTAAACATTAAAGATGTTCTAAATAAGGATCAGTTTGGCATATTTCAATTTGATTGATGTAAATCACATGAATTGTTTTTGACAGTTTTTTTTTTTGTATTCGTCAGAAGTTTCTTCACTTTTTCTTATAAAACTACAACTGGTAAGTAATTATTTGTAGTTTAAAATACGTTTGCTTATTAATTTCTATGAATTGTATATTTTTGAAAGAATATACATAACTTAAAATTATGAACCAATCGAGCAATAATTAATTATTAATAAATATGATTTATTTCCCACATTCTCAAGATATGTTTTCGATATATAAATATTCATTTTTTATTGTATAGTTTATGCTTTTTACAATATTTTCCATTAGAAAAAATGTATTTAACGTAGACGTTTTTGAAGTAATATTTATATCCATATTTTTCTAGATTCTTTAAGGAAAGGAGTTCATAAAATTATCCAGCTGGGAGATATCAATTAATTTAAATTATAATATTTTTTAATTAATGTATGAATATAATAACAGGTTAAATGATACTTTTATAAGTTTAATATATTTTACTTAACAATATTGTTGTTTTTATATGTTATTTTTTATGTATTTTTTCAGATAATTTTATTAATTACAATTTCTTATTTGCATGACCTACTGATATTTTTTCTGTAAAATAGCACATTTATAAAAAAAACTTATATAAATAATTTGAAGTAAAATAGTGAACAAAAAATTATTAATAGAAAAATGTTCAAAAGTCCCGCCATTAGTTTTATTATAGTGTGTATATGTACCTAACCTCAAAAACCTTATAAAGGTTTGAAACTCGGGAAATAGTTGTCCACTTGAGCACTGGATGGCGTTGCGCGTGTTTCCCGCTAAATACATGGATCTGGCTCTCTTATACTTTATCTCTATGGTCAAACGCTAAACTTCAAATTGTGTGAAATATTTGATCAAACATGTATACAAATAAAGAAAAAGTCGAATTTCAAGCGTGTATTACAATTCCAACAGTTCTAGAGGAGGATAAGACATTTCAATGAAGAATCCAAAGTTTCCGAATACCAGTTAGGATGATTCTAAAAATAATTAAAGTAAAGCATTTTCTTTGGAAGGTTATATGTTGCGTTCTCTTTATTCTATTGAAAAACGCAACGAAATAAATCATGACTAACACTGCATGCGTTATCGTCAAAAATAATTTCCTTTTTTTATCAAAAATACTTATTATTGTGGAGAAATTACAGGTAAAAAAAGAGATTTTATTAAGACAATTTGAAAGAAAAGTAACAGTGAAGAACAATAAACTTGAAATAAATAATTAGAATAAGTGCTAGAAATGACCACCTAAAACTGCAAGACAGTAACTCAAACGATCGTGCATTTCGATATTGTCATAAACAGAAATAGAAAAGTGTTTAATTGTTTTTTGAATTATCCTAGTTGAAGGAATCGATCTTTCGGGTTGCGTATTATAGGAAACCTCTATATATATATACCAGTGTTACAATCAATCAATGTATATGCAAGTACAAAAAAAGTACAAAATCAAAGTAATTTCTTAAGTTGACGCTTAAATGTAATGAACGAACTCCCAAATATATCAAATTAAATATCACAGTTGAGTAGGTTAATACATCTTATTATTCTATTCAATGGACTGTTAAGTGAATAATTTTGCTTACAGGGACGTATATTGAAAACCGCCTTGCTTCTACACTTCAACAAATATGGGATAACATTAAAACTAAACAAACTTAATAATTCCGAACATTGAGTTTCACCTGATATCAATTTATGAAAAAAGCATAAATCCAATTCAACTCTTCTAGACTGCAATGATTTCAGGTGTTCAATGTAATGTTAATATTAAATTTCACAGATGATATCCCAAGTTTAAATGATATGAATTTTAAAAAATTGTTTTGTACTCTCTCCAACTTTTCTATATGTGTAGAATGTAATGGAGACCATATTATACTACCGTATTCTAGCTTCGACATTAGGGATCAGTAAAATAGTCTTAACGGTGAAACATTAAACATGGATGTGTTTCTTAATAGATTTCTCATTGCCTTGCGTGAAATCAAATCGATATGCTGATTGAAATTTAATTTAGAGTCGAATGTAATACCCAAGTCCTTCATTACATCAACTATGTCTAATAAAACATCATTTAAAACATATGACAAATTATTTTCCGCATTCCTTCTAGAGAATCTCATGTATTTACATTTACCAACATTGAGATTCAAATCATTTCGAACACACCAACTCTGTAAATGATCCAAGTCAGCCTGAACCCTGCAAGTATCGTCAGACTTTGAAATCGCTTTATACAATTTCAAATCATCTGCAAACAAAAGATATTCACAATTCTCCAGCGACTGACTTAGATCATTTATGAACAGCAAGAATAAGATGGGTCCACTGTATGTTCCTTGTGGAACCCCCGAAGGTACGTGTATACATCTAGATGTAAAATTTCCTATCCTTACTGATTGAGTCCGATTGGTCAAGAATGATTGAATCCAGTTGATTATTTCAACATTAAATTGGAAGTCCCATAGTTTATTAATGAGAAACTCATGATTCACCCTATCAAATGCCTTGGAAAAATCTGTATAAATAGCATCAACGTGATAGCCTTTCTCCAAGGCATCCAATATGTATGATTGGTAAACCAATAAATTTGTCACCGTTGAGCGTCCAGAGCAAAAACCACGCTGTTCCGGAATAATAATGTTTTTTGATAACCATTGCAATTGATTTGAAATAATTTTGTCAAATACTTTAGGAATTTAAAACGTAATTCGTCCAATTTAACCATTGTGTATGGTTAATAGGGTATCACTGTTGACACGGGGTTTTATCAGCAGCACATTCTTTCTTTCGCATTTTTTTCTTGATTTTTGCAGTGAAGACGGACGTTTTGCAAAATATCATAAAATTGCCAATTTTCATGTTAAAAATGTTTATTTATATTTTCGCATTTACGATACTTAATAGTGAAAAACAATATCTCACAAGTGGTGATTAATATTATATGTTAAAATACCCGTAACTCGATACCCGGGTTAAAAATTTCCTACCATCGATTTCCTAAAAACAATAATGTCTTACTTAAAAATTAAGTTTATGCTTGCCAAAAACTATAGACTATAGTGCGTTCGTTAATAATCATTTGCGCGTCATGCGTTCATATTATTAAACAAATGTAGTTTCGCGCGGTATGGGCTGCAGTAACCTCACATCCCTTCCTAATTATATTTTCGCATTGACCGTATAGTCTATTAACCGTAATGCTCATACACATGCGCCTGTGTTCCCACAAGAAATAATCACATTTCGACAGATCGGGGGATCGAGGTGGCCAATGAATATTCCCAAACCGGGAAATCTCACGACCTGGGAAATGACGGCGAATAACAGGCATTGATGCGTTCATATGTGGGCTGTTGCCTCATCATGCTGGAACGAAGCACGTCGGATTGGGATTCCTCTTCGTCATAAATCAGGCAAGAAGAAGTAGTTGACCATATTAACATATCGCTCTGAGGTTACAGTTAGAGCTCACCCATTGGCGTCTTCAAAAAAGTAAGAGCCAATAACGCTAGTTATTATTTATTTATTGTTATAAAAGACTTTACGTAAACTCAAACCAATTTATAGTAAAACAAACGTTCGCCTGAACTACCCCATTCTGTATTTACTTAGCTGACAATCTTTACGTGTAGTAATGGATCCACACTTCATTGATTGTCACATACCGACCCAAGAAATCCTTTATATTTCGGTTAAACAGCTCGAAACAGCGCTCTGAATTAAATTATGGTATCGATTATTCTGAATCGTTTTGTCTAAAAGCAATATAAATTCATTGAATACTAAATCTGTTAGACCATTTAATGTACTTATCGCCGAGCATCGCTTACCTGTAAAATAAAACATTTAAACGTTTTTTTAACTACTTTTTAGAGTCGAGTCGACAAATGAGGGGATAATTACAGCAAGGTCCTCATTTGTCGACTCGTTGTTGTTTCTGGTCGGATGTAAGCAAACAGGGCACCCACTTCGAAAGCAACTTCCACATGCCCAAATTTTCATATAAAATTGCCTTATGCTATCTTCAAGATGTCAGCTTTCTCACACAACTTCAGTTTTCGGTCTTTTAAAACTATTTTATGGACATTTTTTATGTTTTTCGAAATAATTCAGCACACCACTCAATAACTATTAATTTCCCTGGTGCAGAGTCCCTTTAATACTTATCAAGCCACTATTTAGCTCCAACAGTATTTTTTCCTATCAAAAACAGTGTTTAACCAACGCACGAAATTCATTTCTATCCATTGTCTTAAAAATTACAAAACTGTGTCCACTATAACGACTATAACGTTTAAACTAAAAAACCTTCAAACAGTATATATCAATTTCAGATACCTGCCGTTTGAAGGTTAATATTACCCAGAAATCACATGAGTCTATCAACAATGTTGCCATATATGATTATAAAACTTATTGAGTGGCCTGTTATCAGATTAATTAATATTTATTTATGGCGAAAAAATGAATCCTTTAAGAAATTAGCATAATTTTGAATATCCGTGCCATTAAAAAAAATCAGTTTGGCGTTGTTTTTGAATAGTTTGACAGATAGCAGAATAAAATTTTATAATACATAGATTTTAATTAGTCAAATACATGTTTAAAATATTGATTGGGCAAATGATTCGAAAGATATTCAACATATATACATATATTCCAAACGTATTGAAGAAAGGTGTATGCAGGGTCTTGTATCTCAGCTCCCGTCTTCGATACTTCAATTACTAATTAAGCTACGACTTTGAAATTTTGTAGACTTTACTTAGATCATAGGACGGTCTTCAAGAAAATATTTTTAATTATACATAGTGTCCCAAAAAGTGTTACGGCATGATATGCTTTTTTAAATTGCTTGATACACATTTTATTTATTATTTGAGTACCTAATATGATTTCCTACATACCTCTAAAATTTTATTGAAATCGGTAACCAAAAAAAATTAAAATGCAAAAAAATCTTTTTGTTTAAAAAATATAAATAGAATTATAAAAGGTACTTATAAAATAAGGTCTAGCATTAACAATAGTGAAATTTTATTGATATGAATTATACATGGTGCCAAAATTTAATGTCAAACTTTTCAAATTTCAAAGTACTTTATTTTTCTTATTTTAAATTGGAACTCTTGTATATTTTTATATCATTCTACGCAGAATTAAAAGACAAATATTTTTCTTCCTAAAAGCCCTACCTTAATTCCAATTAATTAAAAGTTATTTGCGAAAAACTGGGTTTCTCGGTCATTTAAATAGTCATATTGATGAATAAAAATCGAAGGATGTTTTGAAAAACAGTTATTTAACAGTCATGTTTTATACTAATCATTATTATCGCGAAAGTGATACTGATGTTGTTGGTGGTTCTTTATAAACGATTTCTTTAACGTAGCCCCACAGAATATAAATCTAATTTAGTTAAGTCTGGTGATCGGGGCGGCCCTCCTCTTCCAATCCATCGATTTGGCAAAGTAGTGCTGAGATAGTCCCTGACTTCTAATAGATAATGTGCTGTGGTCCCATCATGTTGCAGCCACACTGAATCTCGTAAAGCGATTGGTAAATTTTGACATAAACGAGATTATTAAAATGGTATTCAAAAAATTCTTGATGAAATTGAGAATGATAGGCATGAAATCGATGGACCTTTAAAGTTCTTTGAACGGTTCTTTCGCTTATATCCACGGCCGCAGCGATTGCTTGTTGAGTAACGGAAAGATTTTCTCTAACAGATAGTAGTACCGTCATTTCATTTTCTTCAGTTCGAACCGGCCAATTTTTCAATGGTTTTGTATAATTTACATTTTCCATGTCTACAAAACTTTCCAATAAGTTTTCCATGATTCTTTTGTCTAGGTGTCGTCGTTCCGGATAAACTCGACTTGCCGCAAATGAGTTTTTATCGCATTATCCTAATACGAAAATCATATCAATGTTTTCGTCTCTATTGAACTCCATAGTAAAATAAATGTTGGATATAAAGAACTTAAGCTAAGAATTATTCACATTTTTAGGTTACCAAAGGTAAAATATGCGGTTTTCATTTTGACAATTCAAGCTTAGAATATCAATAAGTTGTTTTCCTAGCACCCTTTGATTATTTTTTATTGAAACTACTATTGAAATAGTTGATAATACGAGTTCCTGGCAAATAACTTTAAATCTGTTAGGAATTAAGGTTGGGTTAATGAAAAATATTTCCTTTTTTAATTCTGCGTAGAATGATATAAAAATGTACAGGGGTTCCAATTTAAATAAGAAAAAGAACGTTCAAGTTTAAAAAGTTTGACATTAAATTTTTGACACCCTGTATAATTCATATCAATAAAATTTTATTATTGGGAATGTTAGACTTCATTTAAAAAGTACCTTGTATATCTTTATTTACAAGATTCTTTATTATTTTTTAACTAATGGCACAAAACCGATTTGTTTCACTTTTTATTTTGTTGGTATTACTGAATCGATTTCAATAAATTTTATGGGTATGTGGGGAATCATAAAAGATACCCAGATAATAAATAAAATGTGTATCAAACAAATTAAAAAAATCATATCATTAAGCCGTAACTCTTTTTTGAGACACCCAATATAATCAAAAATATTTCCCTAAGTACGTCCTATGATCCAAGTAAAATCTTCAAAGTCCTAAGTTAATTAGTAACTGATCTATTGAATATGGGAGCTAAAATGCAGGACCCTGTATATGTACCGGGTGTCCGAATAAGAAAGGTCACAGGCTATATCTCAGGAACTATGAGAGATGGAGTTTTCAAATAAAAAAAATGTTAATAAAATGAGAAAATGTTGGAAATATATTTCATGTTTCTATCTCTTCCAGTAGGGGGCGTCGAAAAATAATTCTGCGATTATCTCAAAAAAAATTCAAATAAAGGCATTATAAAACTACACTTTTTGAAATCATGATAAGTTTATAAAACTAAAATGTTACAGAAATTTTTCCCTTACTCTTGAAATAAAGGGTGGGGGAAGGCCAGAATTTATAAAGAGCAAATGTCAAATAACTCTTTTGTTTTTTAACCGATCTTAATGATTTTAATTTTATACGAAAGAATTTATCATCCTGATTAAAACAATTGACAACAATTATAAAAATAAGTAATTCAGTCGCCGCTAGGTGGCGCCAAGTTAAAAAAATATAATTTTCCTATTTTTATTACAAATTTCAAATGGAATGATATATTTTTCTTAGTATCAATAGAAAGTGCGTGAAATTGTAAGAAATTTGGTGAAAACCGCATCTCAATACCTTTATTTTATCACAAGTTATATATAAAAAAAATTCAAATTAAAAATTTCAAATGTCATTGGAAAACTTTTTGAGGTTAATAAAATTTATAACAAAAACAACAAAACTGAATTAGTTTATCAACACCAGGGGGCATTTTCTAAAGCGTGCTAAATTATTTGAATATACTCTTTCTTGAGAGGTTAATAGATGGGGATGCTTATTTTTTTGGTCACCACGATTTGCCGAATGTTCAGATTTTTATTTTTGAGGCAAATTAAAAAATATTTTTATCAATCCAAGCCCAGAACGAGGAAAGGCATAATTTTTTAGATCTGAAATGCAAAAACTTCAGAAATAGATATACTGCTATTGCTAGAGTTGATGTCGCTGCTTATTTAATTATTTTATTCCTCTTTCTACTAACATTAAGAAAAATATGTCATCCCATTTGAAATTTCTGAGAAAAATAGGAAAATAATCTAAATTTTAAGTTGGCGCCACCTAGCGGCGATAAAGTTAGTTATTTTTCTAATTGTTGCCAATAAATTTAATCAGCATGATAAGTTTTTTCACATGACATTAAAACCATTAAGATCGGTTTAAAAAACAAAAGAGTTATTTGACATTTGCTCTTTATACATTCTGACCTTCCCCCACCCTTTATTTCAAGAGTAAGAAAAAAATTTCTGTAACATTTTTGTTTCACAAACTTATCATGATTTCAAAAAGTGTAGTTTTATGAAGTCTTTATTAAACATTTTTTAATATAATCGCAATATTACTTTTCGACTGTTAATTGCGCCCCCTACCGGAAGAGTTACGAACTTGAAATTTATTTCCAGCATTTTCTCATGATCACTTTTATTAACATTTTTTTTTTTAATTGAAAGGTCTAGCACTCATAGTTCCTGAGATATAGCCTGTAACCTTTCTTATTCGGACACCCGGTATATTATATAGGTGATAATATATTTTACGATTATGGCCCGTTATTTTTCAATTAAAGCTTTAGCTTGATTTGATCTTAAACATTTTGTATATGGATTTTTTTAAATAAAATATTAACCAATAATTTTCTTCTTGAATCTCTGAGGCGATCACTTCGTGGAACATTTTTAATAATAGGACAAAGAAAAGACTTAATAACTTTTTTATACCACTTAATGATTTATTTCACTGTGACTAATTTCGACTACACGGTAATAATTCTCAAACCCAGTTTGTGATTATGAGAGTAATTATCGTGTAATCGAAAATATCTCAGTGAAATAAATCGTTAAGTGGTAGTAAAATGTTATTAAGTTCTTCTTTACCATAATAATTTTCTTATTTGAAATAAAAACAATACAATAATAATTAAGTACATACTTTCCTTGTTTTATATATTTATTTAATGGCATTGACGTATCTAAGAAAAGCTTAAGTTAAAGCTTTTACTGAAAACAAGGCCTTTGTGTTATTGAAATTTTACCAATGTAAGTTGTCCTAAACCGTAGGGAAAGAACGTCTCGTTGATGTAGGGATCATTGGGATAAATCGTCGAAGAATCTGGGGTCCTATCACCGTGCCTGAAGACCTAAAAAAAATAAATGAGATTTATACATATTTATTAAAATGTTCAGCCATTTCAGTGATGGCCATTTCGGTTTTTCGAACCTCATCAGACTAGTGTGTTCCATGTACAATGCCTTCCTTCAGTGGACTAAACAACGATTTTCTGTTGTCTACCTTGTAGACTCGAATCGTTGACGATGCCACATGAAGTTAGGCGAAAGATGGCGCTTGTGTCGTCTTTCATTTTATATGATGTATATATATTTACATATAAATATCGTTTTTGTCTGTCTCAAAGCTAAACATTTGAAGAGAATAAACATCTTTATTACTATTTTGATCACATGTATCTTGACATATACAGTTTATATATTTATTTCTGCCAGAAATATAGCGATTTAAGTTGAATAACGTGGAGAGTAGTCGATCAATAAATCAAATTCATTTAATTCCTCACTTTACAAAAAGTGAAATAATAAATTAACTGAGTTTGATTTATTAATTACATTTAAATTATTTTCTTATTGCTGGTTTTCTATTTTATTTATTTAACAAAGAAATAACTCATTAATTAAAAAAAATGAAACCGCTATATATTATTCCGCAACTTTATTATTTCTTTAGGTGAAGAGAGTTACCAAATAAAAAGTGGTGATGTGTCTATCATGGTACTTTCCCGGTAAAATCGGTTAAATAAATTTTGATTGAAAAATTAATAGAAAAAAATTATTAATTGTAAAAATGTGTAGTCGTCTTTCAAAGTTAAAGCGGACTATTTGGAAGAATATTACAATTTAGTTTTATTATTCATTCTTTGAAGCCGGAAGCATATGTGAAAAGCGTATTAAATGTGACGGCACTTTGACGTTTTATATCACAAAAATATAATTATTTAAATAATTAAAGTCTTTACGATCAACATAAAGAAGATTATAAAAATATTTGTTTCTTTCTAAGGGAATTTATCAGGTAGATGAAATTCTTCCGCTTATAAAATGAAAACTAAAGGTACTACAATAAAAGTTTTATAACAAAAAATATTTATTATTTCTAAATCTATTACTTTAATTTGATTTTTTATCCTAATTAATAAATAGTGAAGTGTCCATCATGATACTTTCCCCCGTGAATTCGGCCATATACGTTTTTGAATGAACATTTAATAGTAAATGAAAAAATATTAATTGAAAAAGTGGATTGTTTTGTTTTTTATTTCTTACGCTACACTGACTTGATAACATTTCCATACACTGTTATAACTTTTATTCGTTGGCGCAACGTATTCAGTGTTATTGAAATATGAAATAATTTTGACGTTTTATTTGTCACTAAAATAATTAAAGGCTTCACAGCCAACAAAAAAAGATAATAAAAATTATTGTTTATTTATCAGGTAGACGAAATTCTTCCGCTTATAAAATGAAAACTGAAGGTCCCACAATAAAAGTTTTATAAGAAAAAATATTTATTTATTTTTTCAAGATCAACAACTTTTATTTGAAATATTTTTCTATACGAATTATAAAATGAATCGCTAAAAGTAAAATTGCACTCAATGAGTTTTGATTTTGGTCATAATTTCAGATCTTTCCACTGTTATAAAACGCTTAGATATAAAAGATACAAAGTTTATGATTATGCGCTATCGCAGAAACCCACAGACACACACACACACATACATTTTTCAAAACTTGATGGAAGGAACCTAAAAACGTACATATCAGTTGAAATTAGCGAAAAATGTTTACGATCACAATAAAACTTTCTAATAACTACTTCTAATAAATTATTATTTTTTATTTGAATAGAAAAATGTTTCAAATAAAAGTTTGTCTGCTAAATTCCTTTAAATGTAAACAATTATTTGTATGTCAAACAAAATGTCTAAATGCCGTCATATTTCAGTAATTGAATAATTATTTTCTGAACAACTAGAAAAATGTTCAGAAAATATATATATCATGTGGAAAAATTTGGAAAGTATAAATATTTGGCTTTAAATTTAAAAGACAACAAATCATATTTCTATTTAATAATTTTTCATTTACTATTAAATGTTCATTCAAAAACTCATTTGACCTACTTTGCCGGGGAAAGTACCACGATGGACACATCACCATTTTTTTATAATCATTTCACTCTCTCAATATTTGTTTCAGCTGGGTAATAAATTATTATTACTATTATTGTTATCAATCTAGTTTTACCTCAAATGAAATGTGTCAAAAGAAAATCAATTTTACTATGCATTAAATTAAAATTAATTGGAATATTTCAATTCTATTTTATTTTTATTTGAAACAAATATTTAAAATATACCGTTTTATTCACGCTAAACGAAACGGAGTATAGTGGCCAAACTTTTAAAAATTTTGATTTCTGGGGTACATAGGGGCCTGTAAGGGCTAATTTCTAAAATTATTTTAATATTACACAGGGTGTCCCAAATATAAAACTATCAAAGTTGTGTTTTTTTAATGAAACACCCTAAATATATTATCATATTTTAGGATTCTGCATTAAAAACTACTGTCATTTTCATTTATGGAATATTAATTTCCATAAATATAAAAAAGTATTAAATGATTTTGACATTTTATTATTTCAAACTTAAATGCATTAGCCATTATTAAAAATAAAAAATACCACTATCTTTATTTTTATAAAAGAATCAAGTTACAAGTGTCAACAATATTATCTTAAATGTTTTAATTACTGGAAAGTCTAATTTTTAACATATTCGCGTTATCTATCTATCGATCCTTGTTTTGTTGATGTTACCGATGGTAGATTATAAAATTAAAAAATAAACCTGGATGGTTTTAAATAATAAAAACTAACGAATATTTTTATTTACAGCTTATAAATATGAATATATTATGAGCTATTTTCAGTGTTATGCTAATAATATTACATTTAAAATGTTTTTTTTTTACACAAAAATAAAATAAATGTGAAGTTTTCGATTCACTCGGCAAAATTATCTTTCATTTCATATATTTAGCAAAACACATTGATAAATGTGCGAAAATATAAAATTTTAGAAGGTATACCCAGTATAAAAAGCCACTCATTCAGAGCTACTACTTCCTCACGCCACCTCTTCAAATCTAATTGATTGAGAAAAAAATATTTTAGCATATAAACCAAAATGTACAGGGGTTTTAATTCAACCAGTGGAATATCTCGACAAATATGCAATGTACAAAAAAATAAAATGATTCGGACCAATGATTAATGGTTTCGAGGGGGGCTGTAAAAAAAGGTGCACTGCAACCCCGCAGGGGGCGGGAAAGGTAGTTAACTTTAGAAAAATGATAAAAGTTATCTGAAGATTTTTTAAAATCTTGATAGATGGCGCGGTATTCGCAATGTTAAATCCAAACAAATGGCCTTCATTGGATATAAAATATGCATCGTACGAAAAAAAAAAATAATAAAGGTACTGTGAATCAGCACATGACAATAACGCGACCTGCCTATCCTGATACGACCTCTGCGTTCACTTACATCGAGGATCTCAGAGATGACAATGCGTTTTTAATATTTAATTAATTTAATTAAAATTCCAATCCAGAAACACGTGTCTGCAGATAGCCTTATATACCATAACTTTTATTTTATTTTTTTGTTTGTTTTTTGAATTATATATTTTTTTCGATTAAAAAATTGTTGCATTATACAATATGTTATTATTATGCAACAGCAAATGTCTATTATTATACATTTGTTATAGTACTTATGTAACATAAATCATTATGTCACAGTAGCTAAAGGGAAAATAATTTATTAATTAATTATTTTCCAATTATTTTTATTTAATTCATTTTTTCTCTATTAAAAATTCATTTTATATATATATATATATATAATCTAAAATCCCCATCTACCATAATGGTGGTGTAGGGGTATTTTATTTATACAATAGTGTAAAATTCATTTTTGTATTTTAAAATTTATACTCAATAAATATTGATAATTTTATAATATGCATTCCCTTTGATATATAGAGAGGGTGGGCCACGAATAACGGCCATTAAAAGTTTTCAGGGTTCCTAATCGCAGAAAAAAAATGAAAAAAAAAAAGAAATCTACATTGCACGGTTGAATACGACCACCTAATGGAAAATATTTGACTTTCTTTCACTTTCGGTTGTACCGGAAATGACTACCAACTTTGTTATTTTAAATAGAATACCCTATATTTTATATTTTTTTGGATTCGCCGTTCAATTGCCTAACTATTCATATTGATTTTAATTCTTAAAGTTTATGAAATAAAAATTTATTTGCATTTGGAAGCTTATTTTAGATATTTATTCCAAATTGCATCTATGGGTAGGTAAGTAGTTTTTAAATTATCGTTAAAATTCCAAATATCATTACTTTTGAAGAGTAAGTAGGTTTCCTTAGGCACTGCGTGGGATGTCCAATCCTGTAAAAAAAATATTGCTGCCACCTGCCGAGGATGGTGGAGGGGTCAACTTTGAAATATTAAATAGTAACCCATATTTTATTTGAAATCTTGACAGATAGCGTAGTATTTGCAAAATAAAAATTTTAATGTAAAAAAATATCGATGATTTCAGCACTGTCTCTCAGAAACAAAAGAAACAATCTCCACAGTTCGGATAAAACCCACATAATTTTTGGTGTAGTATCCGAATCTGTAATACTCTTTGGGTTTGTATTTAAGATTTGAAAGTTAACCACCTCCCCGCCAACCAGGCAGACATTTTTTTACATAGCATCGGATGTCCCCCTCGTAACCATTAAACTTTTGTCCGAAACATTTTTTTGTACGATGCATATTTGTCGAGATATTCCACTGAATGAATTAAAATGGGTAACCCTGTATATGTCAGCTTGTCACGTTGCATCCAAATTTTAAAGCCTTTATAAATTATCATTACCATAGCAATAGGTATTTACTATAAATCTTCTGTGGAAGGGGAGATCCAGTTACGGACGGAATGTGGGACTCCTTTTAGTCAGATGTTAACTGGAAGCCTACCCACAAAAACCCCTCCCACTTTACAGGCTTCGACTGCTAAGATCATTAGACCGCCTCAGGTTAAAAAATGCTCTGACTTCTTATCCTGCGTAAATCTAGAAAGGGATTGCCCATAGATTCTTACAACTAATATCACAGTAGGGACAGTGCCCGGGTTGTAAAAGACACTGGAGCCCTTAAAACAGTACAACAATTACATAAATTCCAAACAAAAATAAATAAATAAAACCTATAAACTAATAAAATAAAACTTAAAACCCAAAATAAATTAAATAAAACTTAAACCTACAACAAATTAAAACCTAAACCTAATATCATAAAAAGACGGTATTAAGGTTGTAAAAAAGAACTCAAATGCCGAAATTATAAAACACCTAACATACGACACGAAACAAATAAAAAGTGACACCTAAGTTGTAAAGACACTTCGGTACCACAGACAAAAAAGAAAAAAAGTCACTTTAAAACATCTATTTCACGTAGGAACTTTATATTTTTCTACGGACCTCTATTCATTGTTTAAAATGTACGCCACATAATCACCCAACCTCAGCCTATCGGGTTGAATTGCATTGGCTGGACATTCCAATAAGACGTGCTCTACCGTTAAACGGTTGTAACAAAACTGACAAATTGCTTCTTCGTCGCCTGCAAGGAGGTATATTGAGGTCATGTTGGTATGCCCTATTCGTAGACGACATAAGACTTGTAAGTTCCACCGACGACTGTCTGACGGGCAGCTTCGTCGACCAGCTAATTCCCTTCGATATCTACATGTCCCGGAGGCCAGACAAAAACTATCGTCTTCCGCATCGAAGACACTTCGAATATCGAACCGAGTACAGCGATCGACCGAGTACAGCGACGTCAAACTTTGAATGGCACTTAGAGAGTAAGGAGCTATGGTTGTGGTCGTAAATTATATATCTAAGAGCTTGATAATGAGCGTACATTTCCGCCGTGTACACATTCTCACTGCCGACTCATGCAGTGACCATGAATGCGGTGTCCCATCGACAATGATGGAACAACCTACTCCTTGATCAATTCTTGAGGCGTCCGTGTACATGCATGGGGAATCAGGGTATTCTGCGACAATATCATAAAATTTGCCTCTAAGAAAATCAGGGCTAATATCGCCAGTTTTATATGAGGTCAGATCTAATCGACACTCCACACTTTGGCAACACAAATGCTCTTATCATTATTATTTTTATTTTATTTATTTATTTATTCGTAAATAATAGATAAAGTCAGCTTAAATGTCAACATGTAAAGCAGTTCATATTTAAAAGCAATAGAATTTTAAATTATTAATTAACTAAATATGTTTATTCATGTACATAATATATGTACAATCATTTCAAAAATGATATTCTGAAATGGAAATATGAATCGGTTCTCAACCGAAGGTCTTTCAACTTAAAATATTTTAGCATTAAAACTTTATGTTTTAAATCTTGTTAATACTCTTCTATTAAAATAAAGAGGACAGTAGGAATCATCGAAGTCCAATACCATGAACAAGAACGAACAAAATATAACTAGAAATAAAAACATTTTTAAATAGAATAAATTCAATTTTCAGAATTTTTGAGAGATTAACAAAATAAAACCATTTTTACAACAAGTAAGTTGGTATTCTGTATGCTCAATATATGTAAACATATTTTGAATGTAGAAATGGTGAATCCGTAAATAAATGAAACTAAAAAAATTGAAAGGATAAACTACAAGATTACGAGTGTTCTAATTCTCAATCACTTGGTTGAAACATAATTTTTTGGGAGTCTTATCCAACAATCAATAAAGATTCACAAGTGCGCCTCTAGAGATCTAAACTCGATGAGAATGAGAAGTATGTTCATAAGTTACACTGTATTGTAAGCCATTATATTCTAATATAATTCATTATTTTGTAAACATATATTTTGTATAAATAGCAGAAAATAATTGAAATATTAGATTAAAACCAGTCTTGAGTCACTTATTCTCACCGAAGAACCTAAAAACCTCAGAGAACAACTTCTCCCACAACCTGCCTTGCAACCAGTGTTAAAACTGATCTCAGTTGTATTCTGAATTACTTCCACTCAACAAAGAGCCTAAAAACCCCATAGTGTAACTTCTCATTATCAACCCCAATCATCTCCGCCTTTCAACCCGCGTTATAAATTCAATCACAAACCAGCTGCACGAGCTATCCCTGGGCTCTTTAGTACCGAGTCTGCCAGTACGACGGTAGTTGTACTTATCATAATTGAATATATCAATTTTAACTTTCGAATAAAATACTTTTTGATAAGCAAAACTAACCAAGACTTTTATTCAATAGTTAAAATGTAAGAATTTTTTTTATTTTTTATTCACGGCAAGCCGTTTACCAAACTGAAATATATACAGGGTGTCCCGTTAATTTTATGAAGTGGCTTAACCTCAGATTCTGGTCCCAGGAATCTGAGGTTAACCGAACTTATACAAAAGTTAACCTTTAAGCCGGAATTCATCTTCAAACTTAAACAGAATAAAATTTATTAATAACAATTGAATGTTTTATTCGATTTGAATGAAATTTACTATAGTTTAATATAACAACATAACACATCATTTGAATTAAAATGAGTAACAGTACCAGTAAGTGTAAAATATAACATAATCTATAAATAAATACCTAAATATCTTTTTCTTTAGACAAGCAATACTATTTTTAAAAATATTACTTGAATGAATGTTCAATTTTGAATATTATTTGTCTCTTCATAGATTTGAATAATTTGCACAGTTTAGTCATACAAAATAAAATTTAAATCAATTCTATTTATTTGGTGAAATGCAAATCTAGTTACCCGAAAAACGTAAGTAAATATGACTTATTAATAATATAATGTACTGTAATTGATTTGAATTTTTTTTTTGTCGAATACTATAAAATTTATCAAAAATTATAAATAAACAAAAAATATTTTAAATTAACTAATCTTTCAAGTAATATTTTTTCTAATTCAATTATGTACCCAAATAAAAAGATATTTAAATGTTTATGTGGAGGTACTACTGTATTCTATACTTAATATTAATTGATGGTGGTCATATTAACACAAATAATGTATTATACTATTATATCAAACGAAATAAATTTTATAAAAGTATTTTAATTTTATTTTTTTTAATCGTCACGGATTCAAAAAAAAAATAAATCACGAATTTAATAAGGAGCTTAGAAATGCCTATATACCAAGTTTCAGAATAATGGGATGTTTCTTACTAATAAATTCTCATTTTCAATCCACTGTGCGTCGACCTGTCACAAATAAAACGATGATCCCACATAACTGAAACTGTACAGTAAGATAAAAACACAATCTAATGAAATGCATGTTCTGAGATGTTTTTTGTGTTTATTTGTTTTTTTTTCTTCTAATTCTCGAAGTGAATGCAGAGCAATTTTTTTTAGTTTAATCAAGATACATTTTACTATTAAAATAATACATACTCTCTCACGCTCATACACATTATAATAATTAATAAATGTAAATATTTATTGAAATATTAAATGCCTTATAACAATAAAATTAGTGCTGCTTGCCTTAAACTCATTTATGGTCTTCATTTTACTGTTGTTAAAGTTGTTCTAGTTCTTAACAAGTGGATAGAAATTATACACCAAATAAAATGTTTTGTTTTCGAAATAGTTCGACCCTCATTTTTGATAATTAAACTCATTTCTTGTCTTAGTTTTATTGTCCGGAAATCATTCTTGGAATTTTGCAGGTAAATATACAGTAACTTGAATAATTCATGTGCACACAAACAGCATACCTGGTAAATAATATCGGATAATCATAAAAAATATCAATTTTTGACCCTCGTAAATTATATGAAATAAAACGAAACACAAATAATCATAAAAAGTATCAAATCTTATGATTGAAATTTTAATTTTTGTTGTATTTTATTCTATGTTTAGTAATTCGATATTATTTACCAGGTCTGTTAAAAAATAAATTCCCTTAGAGATTTTAATTATTGAAATAATTATTTTAATGACAAATAAAACGTCAAAGTGCCGTCATATTCAACACATTCGCAAACGCCTCCAGTTTGAAAAAATGAAGAAGAGTGTGGAGAAATGATTTTAACCCATTGTAAGGTAAGAATACGGTCAAATAAGTTTCTGATTGAAAATTTAATAGGAAAGCAAAATGATTAATAGAAAAAAATGATTGTTGTCTTTCAAAATTAAAACCGAGTATTTAGAAGAATATTATAATTAAGTGTGTTATTCACTTAATTATAATATTCTTCTAAATACTCCGAGTATTATAAGAAGAATATTATAATTAAGTGAATAACACACTTAATTATAATATTCTTCTAAATACTCGGTTTTAATTTTGAAAGACAACAATCATTTTTTTCTATTAATCATTTTGCTTTCCTATTAAATTTTCAATCAGAAACTTATTTGACCGTATTCACCGGGGAAAGTACCATGATGGACACATCACCATTTTTTTGCATTAAATATTCAATTATAATATAATATCAATAATAATTCATTATACAATCTGTTATTGCAAGAGCAAATATCAATTATTCTACATTTGTTAAAGTACTTATGTAACATAAGTAATTATGTCAAAGTAGCTAAAAGGAAAATAATTTATTAATTATATTCAAATTCTTTATATTTAAATAATTGTAACCAAGTGAATAAATCCTTTTTCTATTATGACAAGGAAAATATTGAAGGCCGGCACTTCGATAACTCACCCTGTATACGTGATGGTTATTTCTGCAACCATCAGTATAATTCCTCAAAATTATATCGTTGGGATATCTTCGAAAATGTTGTTGCTAACTTTTTGTTACTAGCTTCACACTGGTAATTTTTCTGGACCACAAATATTTATTTCAATAGATATTTGTTTTCCTTTAGTACTTACTTCGTAATTTCAGACTACACAAATTATACAAAATATTATAATGTAATATAAATATTTAGAACACATGTTTAGTTTATCGAGCTATCGACCAATGTCCATTTTATTTCCATTTCATGCTGATTAATGCCGTTGAGAAAACTTTACTATAAACTAGCAATTGATAAACTTGACAAGTGTGGGATTTATGAAATTAAGTGCGGGGATTGTAAGTGTATATATATTGGACAAACCGGAAGTAGTTTTAGGACGAGATTAGAAGAACATAAAAAGTCAATAATAAAAGAGAAATGCTAAACTGAATTTTCGCAACACTGCACAGAAAAAAACTCATTTTTTAAAACTTCTGATTTTAAAATATTACACTGAGGTAATAAGGGACCGCATTTAAATCTTCGCGAGGGACTAGAAATTAGCAAGGCGATAAAATGCGGCAAACCCATCGTTAACAACATGGAAGAAATTTGGAATTCCCCGATATTATCCGCCCTTAGTACCTGATAATGTATTACAGTGGCTTGTATTTATATATAAATTTGTGTTTTGTATTTTCTTGTACATATATCTCCCTGAAGATGATTAAAAGTCGAAATTAGTTGGAGCAAATATAAAAAATACAATGAAACAAAACCAAGTATTTTAATTAAAATATACCTTAATTAAAATAAGTATGCCATTATATCATAAAAAAGTGCTATAAGAATGTCTATACTGTATTGAAATATTACTTCAAATAACGAAGATATAAATAAGAACAGAAAATATAATTTTTTAGTGTCTTCAAGTTTTCTTGAAAACAAAGAAACTCACCCTAGTTTTCTCAATGGAACATTATTCGAGACGAAATTCTACAAAATTGCCAAATTTGCCTACCCTCTATGTATTATAATAAGAATATGTGTGTATATAATGTAAAAAATTAAAATTTAATATTTTCTTATTATAACCACGAATATATGGCCTATAAATAGAACACTGGAACTTAAAGGTAGCAACTGTATTATACGTTAAATAATAATCCATATAAATTGAAATGATTTATTGTAATATCTAAATGAAACGAATATTATTTTGTGTGATAAGAAATAAAACAGTTATTGCAGAAATTTACATCACTTTTAGCGCAAAATAAAATTGGTTTTAATACATAGTTTTGTTCCTAACACTTTCACTATTTCCATTTTTTCATTAATACAGATAATCTTGCGCACTTGTAAATTATCACTACCTACCTGATTGTAATCCGCATACCTTCATGTTATAACCTTTTTAGATTCTTAATATTATTCTTTATAAAACATTGACAATGATCATATGGTGATATAAATGTACATCTGTTAATGAATAAAACAAGTGAATAAAAGTGTATATGGTATTTTCATATAACACCTTCGCTGTTTCTTTTTTTATAAAATATCCGTTGTTATCTTACCCTACATCTAAACAAACTTTCGTATGAGAGGTTCTATTATTAAATAAAAAAATAAAGATGTGCTAGAACGCTTATTGAGATTATACCTAATGAAAAAATAAATTATTTTGAAAATTTAAATTCCCTAAGAACCATAAAATAAAAATAATATAAATAGGACGCTGGCTTATGCTTAATAATAATTTAATAAAAAAAATAAAACTAAGGCAATAATAAACTGAAACTTCTTTTTTGCTAAATATGAAATTGATGGTAGAAAGCCCTCCGGTCGTTAGCCCTTTATTTTAGTGTATATTCTCAACGTTTGTAAACATGTAATTGTTTGAATTAAGAAATTAATTAGATTTCTTTTTTCTTTTAATTTACTTACAACATTCGTCAACACCAGCGTCTCTTCCTGCGCATCCTTCTCCTTCCCGATCCCGTACTTGTATTTACTGTAGCGTCCATCGGAACGTACCACCAAAACCGACAGAACCGAGAGTAGAACAATTCTCGCCAACATTTCGGCAACGGTCTGAACGACCAGGTGAACACTCATTTGCTCTTATATACCTGTCCTGGATAGCGACGCTCGTCCGATTTTTTTTATCATCTAATAGTTATTCAAACTCGTTAATATTAAAACATATTTGCGCACGCTCAAATTATTTTCCGCGCGAAAAAATCAAGGGCGACTTTTTTCTCTATCCTCGTATACGAAAAGCCACTTAAGCTTGATAAAATATGAGATGATTGATAATGTTAGATAAAAAAGGATGTTTAAAATTTAATTATGGTGATAATAGGACAATAGAACTATTGTAGTAAACTTAAAAGTTTTATGTGATTTCAATTTTTGTAAGACTATTATACAACTGATTTAAAATTTGAGTTTAGTAGAAAGCTATTCAGTAATATGGACATAATCTATTAAGAATCTGACTCAAGTAGAAAAATATGAGCAAAATTAAAAGAAATATCTAGTTATTACGTATTACACCATGTTTACGCCTATCGACGATTTGGTTTTAAAAAATACTTAGACACGTAATATTAAAATAAAGTAAATTTATTCGTAACAACGTGCACCTTTAATAAATAAAAAAATAAATAAATATAACATATAAAAATAAATTGACTTTAAACAAATAATATAAAATTAATTAAATAGTATGTCAGAAAGAACCCAAGACAGACTATCACAATACTCATTCTTTTTTTTTGATTAACTTTCTCATTTACCACTTGGTGAAACATATTGAACTATTATTGATGAAGGTTTTTTTAATTAAAATACACTTTATTTGTTTGACTTTTTTTTTTCTATATTTACTCTACAATTTTCGCTTTTTACGGTATCATCAGGAGTGTGTTACAAAAGAAAATGGCATGTTTATATATATATAATCAGGTAATAAGAGATTTTAGGATCGGGAAATTCCAAATCTCCTCATTGTCATTCACGAGGTGAAGATATAACATTTTAAAGTTATTCGTATCTATAAAATGATTATTATGATTATGTTTTGCAATTCCAGTACTCTGTTGTTCAATATTGATTTTTTATGTTCTTCAAGTCTTGTATTAAACGATCTTCCTGTTTGTACGATATATAATGCATCACACTCACTGCACTTAAGTTCATAAACTCCACACTTTTTTTATTTGTCTTTAAGTGGTTTATTATTTATTAATAATTTTCCTAGATTCGACTGGTTAGTACAAATGATGTTAAATTCATTATTCATTACTAAATTTATTATTTTATTTAACAAATCCTTAACATAATTGTGTTTAACCCACTTTGTGTCATTCACTTCGTCAATAAAAAATGTTTCATCAGCTGTTTTTTTTTTCTTTTTTAAAATGTTGTCAATTGGATACAATATTGAAGTTGTATCCATTTTTACGGGCTATTGGTATAATCTTGATTACTTAATGGCATGTTTATTAATCTAGTTATGTATGAATTGATGGTACTAAATTTAATTTGGTTTTTGTGATTTGATGAATTAGGGATTATTGTATGAGCAAATGTATCTTTTTATATATATTTTGTATTTAAATTGGTTCATCTCAGTTTTTTCTATTGTTAAGTCTAAAAAGCTGTTTCTGTTTCTAAAGTGAATTGAATTGGGTTTAAAGAATTTAAATGTTGAGCAAATGAATTTAATTGTCGGTTGGTGCCTATCCAAATACAAAAAATATCATCCACATACCTACTGCAGAATAGAATGTTATTTTTATTTTTACATTCCGAGTTGCTGAACAATGATTCTTCAAAATTTGCCATGAACATTTCTGCAAAAAGTTGATCAGTTTCATCATCTAGGTCTTTTCATCCTTATTATTAATGGACCTTCCCTCCCGTTGACAATCACTCATTTACACGACAGTTCAGATAGCTAGCAAAGTTATTATTTGCAAATCACCATAAATTCACGACAGGGCAGAAAGACCACCGGTCGATAGCTCATGACAGATTACTAACCCATGGATATATATTGTAAATATAAATATTTGTAAAGAATTTTAATTCTGCTGTCTGAATAAAGATGTTAGTACATGTTCATTATTGAACATTTTTTTAAAGTACTTATGTAACATAAGTCAACAAGTTACAGCAGCTAAAGAAGAAATAATTTATTAATTAATTATTTTCAAATTCTTTTCATATAATCTTTTTATCAATTATAGATTAAAAACAGACAAAATTGTTCGTTATTTTCATTGCTTTTATAATTATTGTTTAGATAAACCAGTTATTTATATACAAAGTGGCCAGAAAAGGTGTGATAATCTTCAGGTAAAGTGGTTCATTAATTAATTTCAAGTAGAAAATTTAAGTAAAAAAATATTATACGGTTCTTCATTAGCACTCATGGGGTCATTGATATATTAAATATGTGACTAGAAATAATATTAATTAGTTCTATTAACATGCAGATACACATTACAAATATTTATTTAATGATGTCGATTATTAATAGCAATAGTTATACATACAATGTTAAAAACAAATGGTAGTCACATATTTAGGATGTTAATGGCCTCATGAAGCTTATTGAATAATTACCCAATATTTTTTGTGTTTTGTTTTATTTATTTTTTTATTTTTTTAATATTTTTTTATTTTAAAAACGTTTTTAGTTTTTTCTACTTAAAATTGATTAACGAACCACTTTAACTGAAGATTATCACACATTTTCTGGCCACCCTGTATAAGGAACAATGTTATATTGTCCATTGACAATAGGGCACGAATTACATATCTATGTATTTCTATTAAACCACGCCCCTTAATCATAATTGAATTAAATAAATTGATTTTTTCTATAATTCAAAAATTGAATATTTTTCATTAAATTTATATTAAAAGGTATATGTTTATATCTATGAAATTGAAGAAATTTCAGTTTTCAACACTGAGATATAATTTAAATTAATTCAATATAAGTGAAAAAGAAACATCTCTGATGGAATTTGAACCCACGTCCCCCAGGTTTCTAACCGAGTGTGTTGCCAACTATAGTTGGTAACAATGTTGTACACTGAAATTTCTTCAATTTCATAGAATTTTTATTATAAAAAAATAGATTATTTATCGATTCAGGTAAACAAAACTGCTGGTAGCGAACATTTAAAAAAATTGCTTGAAATTGTTTCCATTTAAAATCAATTTATTGTAATAATTTTAATTTAACAGGATGAACGCGCGCTATGGCGTTATATGGGGACCGGTGTCCGCTGGCGGAACTTCCCTATGTGCCGCGGCGGTCATCAGTGTCCGCTCGAAATCTTAAAGCATATCAACCTAACTGGGCCAAGCGTATTCAAATATATCGAATCTATACTTATGACTCCGCTACGGCCCACTGTGGTCGAAGAGCGGAAATAAGTTAGGTTTTGGCAGGCCAATTAATCGTCTAACTGACGTAGTATTTCTATAATAGATACTACGAAATACTCACAATATTACAATAGAAAAATGGTCTTTTCAAATAAAAATGTGTCGGTACTTATTCAGTATTTGCAGATTTTTTTGTTTAGGTTAACTATAGACTATTAAAATAAATTGATAAAATATAAATATATAAATATTTATTATTAACTAAGTAAAAAAATAATTTCAAATATTTATTATTAACCAAGTCAAAAAATAATTTCAAAGAAATATATAATTTTACTCTACGTTTTTATCAAATCAATGACTGTTATTTCCGCTGTCGATCGCTGTCTTCTAACATACCTTAAAAAATCTCTGAAATCTCAGGAACATATTAAAATTGATGCGGTAAACTGCGGTATTAGAATTGCAAGCCACTGAAACTAACAACCTCATTAACCCATTCGCGGCCGAATTATAATTTTTTTGTTAATTGTTAAAAAACCTTCTAAATAGTACTTACGCATTGCAAACAACTTTATTTAAGCGAATTTAAAAAATATGTACTTGAACTATTTGAAATATCAAGCGTGATCATATGATCACGCTAGGCGTTTCAGGAATAAAATATTACATATATATGGGAAGTAAGAAACTTTATTGAAATATAATAATTATTTCTAAATAATATATATTCCTTTAAATGGATTGCAATAAAATAATTTATGCAAAGGTCTAACATCATACTTTACGTACATAGTAAGAACTGTACAGTGTGATCCATTTTGGTGGTGCCACATATGGAAAACTTTTTTATTTTAAGAGGTATTGAAAAACAGTTTTCGCGACCCTAGGCTAATTTTTAATAATAACAATAATGGCGAAGAAAAACTGATATTTTATCACATTTTTTATCATTTTTAGTATTAAATATTTATAGTTTTTTATATTTTCTTGCGTTTTGGCAAAGTTATAAACAATTTAATGAAACTATCATAGATTGCCATAGAATCAAATGAAGAAAAAAAGTAAACAGTCATATGATATTGTTTACTTATTGTTTTATTATTTAATAATGTAATATTTCGCTATATTGTGTTATACTTTTAAGTATGACTTATTCAAGTGTATTGTGTAACGAAAACGTGGTGGCATCAGAAAAGCGCTATGATCACTTATACCCAAGAGGAAGGCAACCATGCAGAATATTATTTCCAAAATTAAAGAATAATTTAATTAGTTTTGGAAAATTTTACAAAGATGTATGCGGGTAACTATAAAAACAAATTATGAAAATTAAGAAGTGTGTATATTAGCCAGAGTGAAAATGAATCCAGCGGTTCTTGCAGACAATGAGAAAGAGCAACTGAAATTGAAAACTCAAAAATATTTCGCATTAAAAAACAGAAATAACAAATTAAATTTACCAGCAAATTTTTATGAACGACAAGAAATGATATTTTGCATATGATTTTTACTATTTGAAAAAGCTATACTTAAAAATATAACACAATATAGCGAAATATTACATTATTACATAATAAAACAATAAGTAAACAATATCATATGACTTTTTTCTTCATTTGTTTCCATGGCAATCTAAGATAGTTTCATAAAATTTGCAAAAATGCAAGAAGAAATTAACCAACCTATATATATTTAGAATCTACGAAAAAAACTGTATCCAATAATATCATTTTCGACTATAGTTACGATTAAAAAAATCGAAGTTTGAGGTTATAACTCAAAAACTAAAAATGATAAATAAAATGTGATAACATATTCGAAGTCAGCATAAAATGTTCCTTTGAGAAAGTTTTTATTATATTTTTCTATTTTTAATAATAACGGAGTTACAGGCACCCTCGAGAAATGACTCGTCATTCAACAGTTAAGATAGATCAGTTTTTTCTTCGCCATTGTTTTTATCATTAAAAATTGGCCTAGGATCGCGAAAACGGATTTTCAATATCTCTTAAAAAAGTTTTCCTTATGTGGCACCAGCAAAATGGACCACCCTGTGCAGTTCAACCCTGCACCTCTCCGATGGTTGCAAAAACAAACATTCCAGCAGTATGCATCTTTAGGATGTTTATGTAAAAAGTATAAGATGAAAAACGTTTTCAGTCAGGCTGTGGTCACTCAAGGATAGACGTGTTCTGCGTGATCACATGGAACAAAATCTTTGATCAAGTTTGACACATTTCACTTAAATATATTTATCAGAAAGTAATATCCGTTTGTAAACCATTTACCATTTTATACGCGGAATTAGTGTCTCGACAATTTCAAGCGCTCCTATCCTAACCTGAAGGAAGCAGTTATGGAGAAAATTTACGTGGAATTGAGTCAAAATGTCTTACCCAAAATCACGCAGAGGTGGCAAGGAGTTGCAAGGAAAAAGAAGACAACTAAAGTAACGACATTGGGCACGAAAAACTAAATTTCAAAGATGTACTCAGAAATAGCAACGAGTAATGACAACAATTCTAGAATATTTTTCAATAACCCAGCTGTAACAGCTCACTCAGAGGAGTAGATAATTAATTAATTTACAGATTTGGTATAATTTTACAAATAATAAACTCGGGTGCGACAATTGACGACGAAATGTTCGACAACTATTGCACCGAAACTGCTGAATTGTACGTCAGTCTAGATAGCTGGTACTACATGCCCAAAACGGTTCATAAAGTCCTCATGCATGGCAGTAAAATAATTAATAATTAACCGATCGGCATGTTGACAGAAGAAGCTCAAGATGCTCGCAACAAAGATTACAGTCATTACAGGTTAATCCAAAAATGCTATTGTAACAGAGCTACAAGCATTTGAAATTTTAAATAAGTATTCGTAGAAATTTCATACTAATTTAAAGATCATTCGAAACGAAACAGCTTTATTGAATTAATTGCTCAAAATGTCCACCTAGTTGCTGTATACAGAGTCTAGCTATTCTTAGAATAGCACGAATAGTTTCTGCGGCATTCATTATTCTAGCTACTAGATGTTTTCTGTTTTCAATATTTAAACTAAAGTTTTCAGTCTTCCCCATAAAAAGTAATCTAAGAAATTAAAATCTGGTAACCTTGCTGGCCAAAAAACTGCTTAGCCTCTTCCAATTTTGATTTAGAAATTCTGTTACTTATCGACAAAAGCGTGGAGGTGCGCAATCGTGCTGAATCGACATTCGTTGTGTTACATTAAGAGGAAAATCATCCAGTAATATTGGAAGATCATTTTCAATGAAATCTAATTAACGAATGGCCGTGAGACGTTCTTCAATTATAAACGAACCAATGAGGCAGTCATCAATAATTCCACACCAAACATTCACGGAAAATCTATCTTGAAAATGGTATTTCCGAGTTTGTCGTGGATTTTCAAGAACCTAATAATGTGAATTCCTTATTTTATTGATGCCGTTTCAGGTGAATGTGGCTTCATCACTAATCAATATTATCCGACAAATCCTTTGGTTTCTCAATATCCAGCGACTAAATTCAAGTCTTGAAGCATAGTCGGCAGGTTTCAAAACTTGTACAGGTAAAATGTGGTACGAGTATAAACCGAAATTGTGTAATGTTTTCCATACTCCCATCCGACCTATGTTAAGTGTGTTGGCTATTCTTCGAACATTAGTGCAAGGTTGAGCATCAATCGTATTAAGTATTGCTTCTTCTTGAGCAAGTTCCTGTTGAACGGGATATTCAGAAATAGCTGTGGGGAAACTTACCTGTTTCTCTTAAAAATCGATGGACATTACTAAAAACAGTTCTGAAAGGCACTCGACGATATTCATCAATTGCCGCTAGTCCGTTTTCATTACACAATCTATAAACAAAGTGAATGTCGGCGTATTCTTCATTCGAAAAAGTAAACATACCTTTAAGAGTATTTTCATGTAACACACGAAAATAAACACTCAACATTATTTTACTATCACAATAAATAACATGATCATTCACTGCCACCTGTCCTAAGCTATGACAGTCACCGCGTGGAACATCCTGTATGTTGTTTAGGATAATATTTTTATTATTTAGTTCGTTAAACTCTTTGTATACTGTTTTAGTAGGTGTTTATTTATTTAATTTATGTAATATTTTTGGGATTTTGTTATCTCTGTTTGGTGGTTTTTGAGTTGTGTTAGTCCAGACAGTTATTAAATATGTATTTTTGTTATGAAAATGCTGTTATAGAATTGTTTTTTTTTACTTGTTTTATTGTGTAAATACTGATTTATTTTTTAATGGCGGTTATTGTTTTGGTATTAACGCAAAATGTACATGTCATCATTTAGCGCCATCTTTAAAACGATGACTGTCAAAAATTCATACAGATTTATCGAGTAGTTTTGTAGAAAGTCATTAAGTTCTTTCGTTTTTATTTGTATTCATGTAGAAAGAGCAGTATCGTTCAGTGATTCGATTTATTTTTTTCTATGGGAAGACGTGTGAGGAAATCAAAGTCGTTTATAAGTATCATGCACTTTCGATGAGTACCATCAGATATTCACTCAATTCTAATTAGAGCATACAGTTCACTACATAAAGAACAAAGCAAGTAGTGTTTACGATGATATACCAATAACTTTAATTAAGCACTGCATATATTATATTTCGGAACCACTCATTGATATATTTAATACCTCGTTGGAAACCGGTACATATCCCGATGAATTATAATAATCTATTATTACACCATTGTATAAAAATGGAAATTTGGATGGCTTCACCTACAGACCTTGTTGCAAAGGCAGTCTCCTTGGTTCGAACAAAAACAACGTTTTTTATATTTTAGATGTTTTTCTTTAAAAGTTAGAGGAGCACTGATATTTACAGAATTATTTGAATAAAGTATTTGAAAATGTCGGTATAAATCCAATCCCTAATTAATTACTGTTGCCGTGCACTCTATACAATACTAACAATATTTGTACGTACCTGCAAAATGTTTGACCTCTTCAATAATAATTTGTTTGTAAGGCAAAACAGAGTCTCCACTTCTTTGTTTCGTTATCGAAATAAATTTTAATTTATCAATTTCATCTTCCGACGGAGGATGTTCATGTGCACGTCCAATTACTACATCATTTCTACTTCGTAAAGTACCCGAACACTCACTTTTTATACATTTGTAATAAGTTGTGCCATTTTTTTTTTTTTCGATTTATTTTAAGTATATATAGTTATTGAGAACATAAAACGTTTTGGCGTTATCTCTTATAATTTCCATCTTTTCAATACAAACTTTAGTCAAAAAGTAATTTTAATATTTATTAAAATGTAATAAAATATCCGGTTGAAGTTTGTATCGTAAAACAATTTACAACGAGGATAAAGGCCGAGATCAAGTATCTGGGAAAGTTTGTACATATGTTCGCACCAAATATTCGTTTCAGCTCTTTTTCAGTTTCTGTTTATAAAGCCATAAAATATCCAGTTCTATTCGAGTTAAGTTTATTTATTTCGCGATTTAGTTTTTAAAAACTATTTATTAACAAATTTACAGGTTGAATGTAACAGAGTAACGTCAACTAAGTTCAGTACAATACTGCCTAATTACAATTCTTACATTCTTATATATATGTTTTACAGTGAAAGTTAAATATTTAATAATAGATAAATAATCGATTATTGATTATAGAAAGTAGTGTCCCTAATGGCTTAGATATCGGGCTGTTGATGTGTCGCTAATGTGACTTTCGTACCAATAAATAGTTTACAATAAGGATACGGCGGTCGAGTTAAAGTGTGCCTGGGAAAATATGTATATGTATTTACGCCAAAAATTTATTTTAGCTTGTGTTTTTTTTTTATCAAAACGCAATAAAATAGAATCACTTAAATTAAAAGGTCTATAAAACCCCAACCTCAATGAGTGGAATATACACTTTATAAATACACGTGTAGTCAATAACACAAGCCATTACTTACCGCATACATTTAGATGAACACAGATTTGTACAATAATTCGTTAGGCAATTCGTTTTTGTTTCATATGATGCACATCACTGAACTATATTTTAACGCTGATTTCAATGCTGTAACATGTATGCACTTTAACCGAACATTATTTGTTTATAGTATGTTACCATGGAAACAAACACTTTATCTAATGAAACCCTACTTGTTGGCAAACAACATATAACAGAACGATAGTAATATTTTTTAAATATTTCTTCATATGCATCTTAGCAACTAATGAATTAATTCAATTGTTTGAAAACAATTAAAAAAATAAAATCAATAACTGTACACGTGTTACACATAATCAAAATCATCAGAAAAATGCAGATCAATGTAATGCATATCACCATCTCTCTCATTTGAAAAACTAAACTAGTAAAATAGAGACGAATCGCCAAATAAATTAAAATTATCAACCATCTGATGGACCATGGCATTTATTTTATTTATCATTACCTTTGTAGTAGCAATGATTATAATCGTATTATCATTACTATTACAAATGAAAAGTCACCACCGAAGCGACCGGCCGACTGTAGCAGGTAGATATCCCTTTTCTCCGTTACACTTGCAATTCGAAGATTTTCAATGCCGAACGCCAGATGTTACGTCGCGGCGAGAGGTGCTACCGAAGTTGGAAGTTTTTTTTTTTTCGCCTCTTAATGGCTTTTGATAATCCGATTGGGTACAGTAGGTAAACGTGCGTTTGAGATAAACTCATTTTAATTATTTACGAAAAAAAAATTGAAAATTTGAAAATTTTATTGTTGTGACCGGCAAAAAAATGTTTGCCGGTAACAATGGTGGCTTTCCTGGACGGTGTATTGAAATCTGCGGACATCGTAGGGATCGTAATTCATCACCTAGAAAAAAAGGACAGAATATTTTTGAAGAGAATAGTACGGAGTTGAGTACTGGAAGTTAACCCTACTGCTAGTTCATTTTAGGTTAGCGACACGGCGAAGAAGAAGCCGCTTGTAAATAGAATTCATTTTAAGCGTAGAAAAACCGTCCATGGGCTAGGCCTTGTGATATTTCATGTCCAAGGAGAGATGATTACCCGATGTCCAAGGAGAGATGATTACCCGCTAATTATTATTTTCATTATTTCGAGTGTAATTAGTGTTTCGTTGTGGTTATGACAATTATATTATTGGATAGGTTATGACCGTTGGAATAAGCGGTCAGAGGAGTAAATTATGGAAATCTTTGCGAGAATTTATCATTCATGATTCCATCAAACTTTATGATGTTCACAAAGGGGGGAGATGATTTTACGTTCGCTGGCTGAGTCTCAGAATTCGAGGGTGGATGAAGGCGATGAAGGATTAGGATCGGGCACGTCTGCAATTTCTGCAATTTCTTGGTATGAGAGCGTCGAGCGAGGGTGCAGTTCAGATTAATTTGGAGTAGTTTACAGGAGAGGAAAGCTGTTCGTTTCTTAAGATATGTTTCACCATGGGTAGTTTTTTTTTAATATAACAGGTCATTTATTTAGCTCTATTAATTAAGTGATGCATTAAATTAAATTATTAATTGTTTTGGTGTAAGTCGTGAGTTTAATTGTTAGCCACGATTCTTTATTTTTTTACTTATGTAAGATTTGGTGAATTAATATTGCGTTGGCAAAGTGAGAAATTACTATTTGAGTAACTAATATTAAATTGTTGCACGATCATCAATTTTGATTAAAAGAGTAGAAGTTTAATAATACTAGTGGTAAAGTTTAGTAAATTAATGCTTATCAAATTTAATTTGTTTGTGTTATTTTTTAACTTGTGAGCTTAACTTCAAAATAAAGCACAACAACACTGTGTACCTTTTCACGATTATGAATTTATTGTTATTGATTTGCTCGTGTAAAATATTTCAGTTTACATCGATTGCGACGAGGATACATCTTCGATCCTGCACGATTAAGAACAAATTTTAAGGGAGCAGTAATGAAGCAACCATCAGAGAGAGCAGTTCGTGTTGTGTTTTCTGTTGTTAAAGTTCAAGAAAGTCACAATAATCTAAATTTTGCTGGTGAACGTTTGACAACTGATTGAACTGGATTTTATATAGTGAAGGAACTTCACATTTCATAATGTGCTCTCATTTGAATTTTTCCCAGCAAAGTTTAGTATAACATGACAGAATTAAATAATTCATTCATTTTTTGTTGCCGATAATATTCTACTACAATAGCATGATTTTAACGTCACTTGAATTTCAATATGTAAATACACTGCTATTTTTAAATTTTAAATAAATTATTTTATCACCTTGTCGAATATACTTATCATTTATGAATTTTGAAGGAGCTAATACATGTCCTTGTTATTACTGCAATTATGAACTATTGTTGATTTTCCTTATTTGTTTGACCTTGGAGAAGTACATATTTTTGTTCGATGTATTATTGGGTTTTTGTTTGCTCAAGAGTTTAGTGATTGAATTAGGGAATTAATAATACTGCGAATTGAGTAAATGTCAGGACAGTTTTTTGTTTTGAATGTAGTTATATGAGAATTGGTTATTGCTTAATATGGAATTGTTTGATGTTTAATTGGTTAACATTATGATCAGTTTTCTTGGATTTCATTTAGTAGTTATTCAGTAATATTTACCTAAACTTCGCAGTAATGTGTTGTTTAAACTTGCTATCAATTATTATTAATAAACAAGTGCTTGATGAATGTTAATTTGGTTAATTTGTAAATTGCGTTAAGAAACTTGATTTGAGATTGAAAGAGATTGTTTATATCGATAGTGTTATTTACTTGATGATGTGATAACAATGTTCTGAGAATTATCGTATAATTATGAGAACACCTTTTTCGTCACGACATTCAAACATTGGTTTATGTTTGCTTAAAAAATTGCCTTATATTTTTTACAATTATATATATATTTTTTTGTACTGCAAGATTAAAATAGGTATTTTATTGGAACATTTTTAAGAATAAATTGAAATTTTTGTTAAACATAATATTTATTTTATTTCATTTGTTTTGTTTTATAAATAAATAATTTAATTTAGCCAAAACTGAGCTTGGACCTTATAGCCCAGTTCGTTAATTCACTAGTTATCGTATACGTTCTGTCAAGGTCGTCGTTAAATAAAACGAGTTGTCTGGCCCCTTCCAGTTATTTTAGCTTTATTTATGACATTTAGGCAGTATTCCGAATGGCGCATACGTAGCATATGTTACATAATAACCGTACCGATTGGATCATTTCAGGCATATGCTGCAGTTTCGCGTCTATAATAATTTGAAATTTCTAAAGATTTCTGAGATGGTGCAGACTATGCAGGTATGCGCATTTAGGAAAAATCCATTTCTGGACGTGTAATGAACGCTATTTTTTATTATACTTATCTGAAAACAACAATATAAAACTAAATATTTAAATTATTTGATAATTACACTAATTCTAAAGAAATTTAAATGCAATACCTGTTTTTCGGAATTTGATCTGGTAAGCACTTTATTTCAAAATAGAATATCAGTATATTCTAAGTCTGTGTACATTTGAACAAATTTACGAATTTCACAGACGGAAAATAAAACGTCAGTGAAACACAGAAGTGAAAAATACATCGTTGCTATGGAAATCGGTTAGTGCACGGAATGATCGCACAATCAAACTTTTTCTGTGCGGTCGCCTGAAAAAGTGACGATTCCATCATTCTAGAGGCATATGGAATCAACGTGTTTTCAGATAAGTATAATAAAAAATTATTTTCAAATATTGGTGTCCCAATTTTGCAGTATAACAAAAATATTTGTTTTTTTAATGGAACACCCTGCATTTATTCAACTTTTCTAATGACATTTTTCAACCTCTACATTGTTGTCCATTTAATTTTTTATTGTGTTACAGTGTTGCCAATTTACAATTTTTTTCTTCAAGTATCATGCATAAGCAAGCTCAACTTTAAAAAATCGTAGCGACCTCATTTTTTGAAGGTAAGAATAACTTTTATGAAATATCTCAGTGTGGTTAATAAGTAACGTTTTATCAATTTAAATTTAGTAGTACAGGGTGTTCAGAGAAACATGCCAAACTTTGCAAATTTCAAAGAGGTATAACCCATTTTTTTTTTCAAATGGAATGCTCCCTATTTCGATAGGTCTTTTTCTTCTCTTCAATTTGATGGGGCATATCTTATGACTAAACCCCATAGTTGTTGAGATATTCAATATTTTTCACAAAAGTATCCATTTAATTACATTTCTATGCACTCTAGTAGGCCATGCTGCGACGAAACAACTGTCAAAATGTAATGTAAGTGTCAGTGTGACATTTGATCATGTCGAAATTCGAAACGTTAATTTGTGATTTGTAAAGTGATTCTTCGTTTCGTGGTAAAAGTAGACAGCATATAACTACTAGGGGAGACTGATAGAAATTGTTTATTGGCGGCTAGAATTTACGCGACACGTTATCCCGACAGAAGACATCCGGAAGAGTAAAGTTTTAGGAACCTGCTCAATAGATTTATTGAAACGGAAAGTGTACATTACAGAAAACAAGAAAGAACAAAACCTATCACCAATATGGAAAACCAATTTTCAGTGCTCTTAACAGCAACTGAGCATCCCAACTTGAGCCAAAAAGACATCTGTGAAGCAACCAGCATAAGCTAGAGGTCAGTACAACGCATTCTGAAGATAAATCGATATCATGCATATCATATTCAGTTACATCAAGAACTGAGTAGTACTGATTTTCGTTTTTCCAGTATGTTTTATTCACGGATGAGGCGACGTTCCATAACAGCGGATCTGTCAACAGGTATAATTTTCATTATTATTCAACTGAAAATCCGCATGTTATGAGACAAGTTGATCATCAGCATCGATGGTCATTGAATGTCTGGGGAGGAATTATTGGAAACCATGTGGTAGGTCCACATTTCTTCGAAGGCCATCTAAATGGACATATGTATTTGCACTTTATGGGAAATGTATTACCCAGGTTATTAGCTCATATACCTCAACATACAAGAAACAGGCTGTGGTTTCAACAAGACGGGGCATCTACGCACTTCTCGCGAAATGTGAGGACATTTCTTGATGGTATTTTCCCCAACCAATGGATTGGTAGGAATGAACCCACTAGATGGCCTGCTAGATCTCCGGATCTAACAAAAATTGTTTTTTTTTGTGGGGATATGTAAAAGAAATTGTTTATAAGGAAGCAACAACAACCCCAATGAATATGCAGCAACGAATTGTTAATGCTTTTGCAAGTATTTCACTTGAAATGTTAGGAAGAGTGAATAGGTCTTTTCAGCGGCGAATTAATTTGTGCCTAAATGAAAATGGAAAACATTTTGAACATTTACTGTAGTATCGTTTCTCTTTTGTATTAATAATTTTGAAGTATTATCTGTATTTATTCATCTCACATTGACTTTTACTTACATTTTGACAGTTGTTTCGTCTCAGCATGGCCTACTAGAGTGCATAGAAATGTAATTAAATGGATACTTTTGTGAAAAATATTGAATATCTCAACAACTATGGGGTTTAGACATAAGATATGCCCCATCAAATTGAAGAGAAGAAAAAGACCTATCGAATAATGACATAAAATAGGGAGCATTCCATTAAAAAAAGGGTTATACCGCTTTGAAATTTCCAAAGTTTGGCATGTTTCTCTGAACACCCTGTACTACTAAATTTAAATTGCGCATCAATAAAATGTTGCTTATTAATTACACTGAGAAATTTGCTAAAAGTTATTCTTACCTTCAAAAAACGAGGTCACTACGATTTTTTAAAGTTGAGCTTGCTTATGCATGATACTTGAAGAAAAAAATTGTAAATTGGCAACACTGTAACATAATAAAAAAACTAAATGGACAATAATGTAGAAAAGTTGAATAAATACAGGGTGTTCCATTAAAAAAACAAATATTTTTGTTATACAGCAAAATTGGGACACCCTGAATGTTTGAAAATAATTTTAGACCATAAAGATTTTTAAATCAATAACTTTTTGTACGAAACATTTTTTTGTTTTTGTTTTTTTTTTTTCACGGGAAAGGCGCTAGGAAAGCCCGACGCACTGTTGCAGGATCCTGTATAGAGTATATATTTATACATATACTCGACCAACCTTGGATAATCACAGCATAACCTATTATTGATCTCCAATTAATTTCGTTAACCTATCTTTTTACAGAACCATAATAAACAATTGTGAAAATGTTTACTACAATTCCAATTACAATAAATGAAAGGTTAATTTATTTGGAAGTATTGTCGACAGAAGTACAAATGGTTTTAAATCTTTGAACGTGTTTGTTACTTTCAAAATAAATAAATATCCAATTAAGTAATTAATCCTTGAATTAAATGTAATGATAGTTAAATATATTATCAGAGTATGTCTATTTTATTGAAAAATTTCCTGCCATTTTACTCGACAATTTCTGGAATTAAACAGGTCTAAAATTGCTTGGAATTTTCTTATTTAGTTCTGGAATACAATGACATCATTCAAAATTTGTGTTAGCAACACTGAATTTTGCATCGTACTCTTTCATTCACTTCCGAATCTCATTCAAACACATTAGCTTATATGGGACCTCCTGTCAAAAGTGCACACACTAGCGGAACTTACTCAAAATTCGGGTTAGCAACAATGAATCTTGCATCTCACTTATGGGCCTTATTAATCACAAAATCCGTTACACCTTATCTTATCAACATCCTGCACCGACCGGAAGCCCTTATCTTATTAACATCCTGTAACAACCGGAAGCCCTTATCTTATCAACATCCTGTACCGAGTGAAAGTCCTTATCTCAAAACCGCAGAAAGACCTCGGGATTACTTCCCGGCCCAGAACTTGCTAACTTTATCTACTCATGGCTACTGTTTATAGAAGAATCCGCAGTTTTGATATTAAATCCTACCGTCCATTATTGCGTCTGCCTCTTATTCCGCAGCATCGTAGAGCAAGACTTGATTGGTGCAGAGAAAGACAACAGTGGATCCATGAATGAAACATTATTTTCAGCGATGAATCTTAGTTCTTTTTATGAGCTCATGATGGTTGCACAAGAGTGAAACGTCTATATGATGAACATAGAATTTTACAATTTGCTGCTGAAAGACATACAGTCCTTACACAGGGAGCCATGATTTGGGGGCGAGAGCATATGTCAGTCGGTCTCCTCTAGTTTTTCAGTATATTAATACCATTTCACAGCCAGTGTTAGAGCCCTTTATAAATGGCTTGCAGAACCCGATTTTTCAGCAAGATAATGCTCGGCCGCATACAGTGGTCATTTTAAGACAGTTTTTTTTATCTGAAATCACTTTATTACCCTGGCCATATCGTTCTCCTGATCTATCACTGATAGAACATATTTGGAATATAATAAGTGTTAGAATAGGCAACTTATAACGCCTCCCTAACAATAATAGAACTTAAACGTCAAATTATCAAGCTTGGAATGAAATACCACAAGTAGATATTAATTGCACGATTTCTAGTATGTCTTGACGCATTAATGAGTACTTAGGAAATCGTGGTAGTCCAACACATTAATTCTTATTCTTTTTTTTTTAAGTTGATTTTTTTTATCATCGATGTATAGAGTACATCATCAAATTCTGTAAATTTCATTAAAATCGTTTTATTAAATTCTTGGTGTTTTGATTTGTTTGAAAGTCAGTATATATGAATGCTTGTGAATGAAAATCAACAATAAACTAAAAAATTATTGTAAATAACACTACAGTTCACTTCATCATTTTCTAAAACTGGAGAACAGATAGGACTATTTAAAGGGTTTAGATGAAAATATATACACATAATTAAAAATAAACCTTTATTATTAAACAATTCTTAAACACATATTAAAATAAGTGAATAATTACTGAAACTCACCATGTTTCCGTTCTCACGTGAAAATCCACTTTGATGATTTACAATCTAAACAATAAAGAAATATTAATCATGAACTAGTTATCCATACGCTAGATGAATGGTGGCTGAACATTTTATTAAATAAAGAAATATGTTTGTAAAAGAATATCTTAAGGTTGTTGTTTAGTAGAAAGAGATAGCTATACCGTAAAATTGAAATAATGGATTTAAAAAAATCAGTCTAGGATTTAATTACATCAATATGTATTTACATTTTTTTTATATTCATATCTAAAGTCTGATTGCAGTTGATTGTGTAACTTATTAAAGAAAAATAATAAGATATAATTAAATTAATAGATAATGAAGCTATTTGAATATAAAATTTTCATTGCGCAATATTTATTTTGTGATCAAAAATGTAGATTAAAAATTAACAAAATTATGACATATTTTCATTGTTTTCCATAATTATATTTCAAAAATGCCTTTTAAATCATGATTTTTAATTCATCTTACAAAATTTTAGCATTCTTTAAGATTATTTTAATGTATAATACAATATTGTCCATGTATTGAGACATCAATGTAACATGAATTAGTGGCTAGCAATAACTCTTTCTACTATACCATACCATTGAGTTACATTTTCATCAGGACCATGGGAAGCATGCAGTGGACAATAATTAATGATAACCAAGGAATGAACAAGTACAGCTAAATTATGTTTAATTATGAAAACAAATATGTTATGGAAGTAGGGAAAGTCAAATGTCACATAAAATCATTAACAAAAGGGCGGTTGTTGGCATAAAGAGCAACAACTTTTGTTTTAAACCTGGGCAGCAACAACATTTGGTGCAGTAGATGTGAATAGAATGCAAATATCACTGAACAGGTTTCAATGATTGTTCTTTCCTATATAAACTGCTACTTTTCCAAAAGTGTGATTACTATTAGAAGCAGAACTTAGTGATTGGCAAAATCGATTATTTAAGGAATCAATTTATTTGAAAAATACAATGGATAATGAAAGTTTTAATTAAAATCGTCCCAAGTGGTTTGAAAAAAAGCCCACCGCTAATTGTCTATATCAGTATTATATTAATGAAATTAATATATTAGCAAAACAAAGTAGAAACTTCCTTAAGGCTGGCGTTTATCGTATGTAAAATGAAGCGATTTTGTACCAATTGAATTCCTCTAATAAACAAACCCTGAATAATGAATTTCATCATATTATATATCAAAATAATCCTAAAACTCCACAGATTTCGAACGATTTATTTAAAAATTAATCTGATTAATAGTTTAGAAGAAAATTACTTCCAAAGTTAGCACATTTTATGCAAAGAATGTGCTATATTTTTACTTATTAATATAATTTTTGAAAGAAAATGAAATATGTCGTAATAATCTACATTGAATGTAGTTATAGTTCAATACATTTTTTCGTCAGAAAACAATGCTGTTTACTGAGGAAGGTCGTTCCGAAAATATCATCAATTCCCGTGAAATTCGGCCATATTGAATAAAACCGGCAAGTTGCATATAGTTTTCTGCATTTGACTAGACAAAATTAGTTCATTAAGTCTCATATAGATAGCGGGAAATAGTGTACTATATTTTAATAAATGTTATTTGCGTTTATCATCTTTAAGTTATTTATAAAATTAATGTTATGAGTAATAATTTAAATAATTAATACTGTGGAAAAACACAAACAAAGATTTTTAATTAATTTTCAAGAGTACTCAATAGATGTTTCTCCCCTCTTCTTGATAATGTTGTGTATGTATGCTTATTGCTGTTTCACATTCAATGAATATGAGAAAGACAAAAATATCTTTTATAGTTATCTCTGCGCGTCGCGTTTTTAAAACACCGACGATGCACATGCCATTCTAAAATAATAAACATTTTAAATAACGTTCAGTAAGCAGCATACAAATATGAATGAATCTTTTTTTGCCAATATTTGCACGGTGAAAAATTATTATTATGGATTTCTTTTTTATTTTATAAAAAATGTAATGTTTTCAAATAATTTTATTTGAGCCTTAGGATTGTAATAAAAGGCTAATGATCTAAAATAGGTCAATATAATTGTAAAATTAAAATTATTATTAAAAATTATTAAATTGTATCAAGTTGTTACTTCACTTACTGTTTCATAGGTTCTTTTGAACTGTATGTTCTATTTTTTGTATTTTTGAAGTATACATTTCAAACCAAACACTTGTTATGGGGTAGCAGTTTTCGTCATATTTCACAAAATATATATAAATGTTTGCCTTCATATTTCCCGATAGGCCATTTTTAATTTCACTTTTATTTTATTATATTTACGGATACAAAAATTAATAAAAAAAATTATAGAATGATTGTAATGTAAGCAGAAATTTGTAATGGTTAGGACCCTACCTGTCTCTGACAGAAATTCTTGTTGTGTTTTGTAGTAACCTTAAAAAAAAACAGATCCGTTGCTTACGCGAATGTCCTCTTTGATGTTGTGACTTTCCTAAACCAGGTAAAAAAAGAATAAAAAAAAGTAAAATAATTAAAACACCAAAAAAAAAATGATATCAAGGTGGTGATTTATTGCCTTATTATTACACAATAAACACTTGATATCAAATATATTTTGGGGCAGACGCGAATCAGCTCTTCTACATATTGGGATGATAAAAAAAAAACCTTAAAAAAACTCATCCCGAGCTGCTACTCACACTTGACCTACAACAATTCACTCAAATTGTCTGTAAGCCAAGCCTGGGTAGAATTTACAATAAATTGATACAATAAGTAAAAAAAAAAGAATAATTACAAAAATAATTAAGTACAATACTTGCGCTGTCGATATCCCCCGAATTTCCGCATCGTCGCGAAAGAAATCCCACCTGTGCGTCGTACTCGCGCTTCTCTCCGAAACCGATCTTCCCCTTGTCGTCGCGGACTCCCGGACCTGATGATTATTCTCGCGAAACCCCGAAACTAACGACCGACCGTCACAGCGTCTGGATCTGAACTCCCCCGCCCGGTACTATCCGCACGCCTTTTATTCCAGAATTGAACAAAGAAACCCGGAATTTTAGTGCGATCGTCACGTACGCATTTTTTTTCGAGATTCCTTCTTATCGCCCGTAGACTAAACATCTGCGATCCCCCTCGATTTCACGAGCGTACCCATTTAGGGCCCGGCGTCACGCTGGCGGCGCGTCCCTACAGCACGGACCACCCAACCGAATATAAAAAAAACAAAACGAAACAATTCCGCAAATTAAAATTATACGTTCATACCAGGGTATGACCCATCACAAATTATACTTTCCAAAAATGTATCTAGTTCTACACTATGTGTGGGGTTATTCATCCCAAATAGAGAATTTTAAATTTTGGCATACTTATGACATATGATTATTAACATTGATGTCAATTTTTTTATAATTACAATTTAAAATAAAATGGAATCCCGGCCAGGGAAGGTTCATTTTTATTTCGGATAGAAAAATGTTTCAAATAAAAGTTGAGGATCTTAAAAATAAGTAATTTTTGTTACCAAACTTTTATTGTAGGACTTTCAGTTTTCATTTTATAAGCGGAAGAATTTCATCTACCTAATAAATTCCCTTAGAAATAAACAATTATTTTTATAATCTTCTTTGTGTTGGCTGTGGAGATATTATTTATTGAAATAGTTATTTTAATGACAAATAAAACGTCAAAGTTCCCTCATATTCAACATATCATTCACAAACGCCTCCAGTTTGAAAAGAAAAAGGGTGTAGAGAAATGTATTTAATCCATTGTAAGGTAATAAATATCACACTAAATTATAATCTCCTTCCAAGTACTCGCCTTTATCTTTAAAAGACAACAATCCATTTTTTCAATTAATCATTTTTGATTTCCTATTAAATTTTCAATCAGAAACTTATTTGACCGAATTCACCGGGGAAAGTACCATGACGGACACATCACCATTTTTTAAAGAAATTTAAAAGAGAATGGGACGTTTGATAATGCTATACAAAAATATTTAGTTATTCAAGTTCTACACTTCTATTTAAAATATTTGTCTATCCCAAAAAAGTATAATCCAAGAACTGACAATACTAAAACAAATGGTTAATGAGGGAAAATAAGAAAATTCCTTCAAGATAAATGAGTGAGTAAAGTGCAAATCATATTTTCTTTTTCGTATTATATATAATGTAACATAGGAAAATTTAAAACAAAAAGAAATGCTGCGATTTTTTATTATATTTTATTTCGACGGAATGTTATTCGCCATTAAGAGTGTTATTTTAATATTCTTTTAATAAACCAATTTATCTATAAAAAATATCATAACTTTGTAAGGTTTCAACTGTTTTTTAGTGGAACCTCTGTAGATTTTTATGCATATCCTAAAGAATATTGATGCACGAGTAAATAGAACACGAATTACTCAATTATGAAAAAAAAAAAAAAAATGTGAGGAAAGAAATTTAGAAATAACTCAAAAACTACTTGCTCTGGATATATAGATATATAATATTTTGATGTTGCAAATTAATTTGCTAATCGATTTGTGAGATAAAATATTGAGCATTCCATTTAAAAAAATGAATTATGCTGTTTTTAATTGGGCATTGAAATATGGATCTTATGGAAATACCTATTGTCAAAATTGACAAATGATTTTTAATACTAGAGGGATCTATTAGTAAAAATTGAAGATGCCGTTCATCAGTATATTTTGATTCTACTAGAATTTATAGACATTTTTCGAAAGGTCTATTTGGTGTTAATATTCGAGAAATAAATTTTTAACTCAAAAACTGTAACAATTATGTGGATATAAATTCATATAAGTGGATGGACAATTAAATGGGGAATCCAAAAAATAATAATATGTAGTGTTCTATTTAAAATAACAAAATTGATAGCCATTTCCGATATAATCTGTCAAGAACCCCGTAAACTTTTAATGGCCGTTATTAGTGGCCCACCCTTTTATATTTTACATAATTTTATCCATTTTATTTCACTAAATTACACCTTTAATTTGATGTATACAGGGTGTCTCAGCGTGCGCGCCGAGTAGCTTTACGGCTAAATGGTTGATTTTTTTCAAAATCGGCTTTCGCAGGCCTATGTAGGTCTATTAGGACCACATTTTAAAATTTGTATCAAACGTACAGGGTGTCCCATAAAAGCATGGCGTATCATAGTTATATTTTTTCTAATGGAATGACCCATATTTTATATTTTTTTCAGATTCTACATCAAAAATAAAGTTAACTTTCATAATATATTCATATGCCTAAACCTAATAACTTTTGAAATATTTAAATATTTTTGGAAAAATTGACGTTTTGAAAAAAAATCATAACTTTCAAATGGATGAATGAAAACAGATGAAATTTTGTAACAGTATATTAGACTAATGGGTAAATATTTTAGGCTATTTACAGGAATTTAAAATCTTAAGATGTTTTGATAATTTAACGTAACTCCAGAAACACATTCAAGGTCAAATTTCATGCTTATTTTAAATGGCACACCCTATATCTAATAGCCCTATCTTGTAGGAAATTGTATTGTCTTTCAAAAAGTATAAAGATATTTTTTACCTAAACCTAATAGATTTCAAGAAATATGCATTTTCGTTAACTTTTGACATAATATTTATTATTCATAACATAGAAAGTCGATACAAAGCGCCATCTATTGTTCAATATAATATTTATTATTATTCCATAAAGGCAAGAGTTTAGTTATTGTTTATAAATAAAGTCAGTTGACCCAACAAATGATTTTCGAGATATTTCCTAAATTAATACACTAATTTTATTAATTGTGAATATACTAATTGCATTATTTATTTACACATGTGTAAATTATTTGATAAAAAATTGTTAGAATTGTAAAACAAATATAACGAAATACATAAAATAAATTGACGAAATAGAATTAAAAGTAATTTATAATAAATTTTCAAAAATACTACCATCGAATACATAATTCAATTTTATTTTAAATGATATTTTGACATTTCTCAGCATATTAGGTGTAATGATCTAAATGTATTATTAATTCTGCCTTTCATGTCTTCAATTGTTGTGTGAGGAGTGCTGTATGTTTGATTTGACAGAAATAAATCCATGGGGATTAAATCAGAGGATCTAGATGACCATGCTACGTGGCCTCCTCTTCCAATTTATTGCTTATTAAACCACCTGTTTTGATGAATATTCAATGGAATTAAACTTGTAATTGTGTCTCCTCATTATTAGTTACTGTATTCAAGGTAGTTTTTTTTCTTTCAAATACTCCATACTGCCTACAGTTTTGAATGTATTTAAAACTTCCTCTACAGTCTACTTATTAGGATGTCTTCCATCAGAGAACATTTTGTACACTAAGAGACAATCTTAATAACATTACATTATTATTAGAATCATGTTAATTCTTTCATTTAAGGGAACATTATATTTTCAATTGTTAGTAATAATACGAATGTGTCAATTAAATTTGCTTATAAACAAAAGCCTATTAAAATAATTGGCAATAATAATTATTAAATTAAGCAATAGATGGCGCTTTATGTTACATTGTCATATTAAAATAATAATGATAATGACGAAAATTAACAAAAATGGATATATCTTGAAAACTATTAGGTTTAGGTGTAGAATACCTTTATACTTTCTGAAAGACAATACAATTTCCTACAAGATAGGCCTATTAGATATAGGGTGTGCCATTTAAAATAAGCACGAAATTTAACCTTGAATGTGCTTCTGGAAATATGTTGAATTATCAAAACATCGTAAGATTTTAAATTCCTCTTAATAGTCTGAAATATTCACCCATTAGTCAGATATACTGACACAAAATTTCATTTGTTTTCATTCATCCATTTGAAAGTTATGATTTTTTTTTCGAAACGTCAATTTTTCCAAAAATATTTAAATATTTCAAAAGTTATTAGGTTTAGGCATATGAACATATTATAAAAGTTAACTTTATTTTTGATCTAGAATTTGAAAAAAATATAAAATATAGGTCATTCCATTAGAAAAAATATATCTATGATACGCCATGCTTTTATGGGACACCCTGTATATTTGAAACTAATTTTAAAATGTGGTCCTAATAGACCTACATACGCCTGCGAAAGCTGATTTTGAAAAAAAAAAAACCATTTAGCCGTAAAGCTACTCGGCGCACACGCTGAGACACCCTGTATATTATCTTACTATTTTTATTATTTCAAAATGCATTTTATCTCGCGAAATATAATTTGAGGATCAATTCTGCGTAAAAGGTAATTTTTATGAATATTCAAATATTAATAAAAACGGTTAGGTAGCATGCATTGAGTAATTCTTTCAATGATTCGACAAAATTCATCAAATATATTTATACACTGTCTAAATAATAAATAATATATTCATTAATAAAAAAATCGATCGCGTCAGCGTCGGTTGTCGAATACACAGACACACACATAGATAAGGAAACCAAACTGCAGTGTTCTACATATTTCTCAAATAGTTCGCTATTTCGAGAGGCCATCACCTCCTTGACGATTGGCAACTATCTCTGTCATCGCATCATTCCTTTTCTAGTAAACGCCAGCCTTAATAAAAAATACTAGTATTGTGTTTTGTATTAAATTTGTAAACATAAAAACTGCATAAAGTTTTATTGAAGTACTATAAAGTCACGAGAAAGGCATTAATTTGTTTTTATGCGACTTTGATTATTAAAATACACTGAACCAGAAGAAGTTATTGAACAACCATCATCTTTAATTCATATATATTTGTATGTTATGGCTTAAATATAAAAAAAAACAACATGATATATTTTATACAAATTTAATAAATATGTATGAATTTAAAAAAATATATATGCATGCATAGTCGACTAATTGCCATTAACTAATCACTACCTGTCCAATGCTTTTTCAATGGTGACAAATTTAATCAGTCTCCAGTTCGTCGCGATTGTAGACCATGCATATAATTTAAATAAATGTATTAATTTAAATATCAGCCCTGATGTGTCAAAACAAAGGTTTTGTACACCTCTGGCAGGTCATGGTTGAATTTAATATGGTCTACGTGATTCCAACTAATTTTATCTAAAAGCAAACAGAAAATACTGAAAACAACCTCTAAATATTTATAATACATTTTCAAATGGGAAATAACAACAATATTGTGTATTGTGATCACTAATTTTTATTAGAAAATAATAAAATCAAATTTATCTCTCAAAAGAAGCTTATGCACAATACTAATACAGACAGTATTATTCAGAAGATGCATGTATGGAATAAAATAAAATAAATGAATAAAATATGTTTAATTAAACCTTGTTAGCAATTTTGTGTCAACATTTTTTATTACATAGTTATTGTCGAGACATTTGTAAATAATTTCTGAAAACACTCACATACCGTTGTAAGCAGCTAATTTGGAAATGTCAAATTGTAGAAAATAAATTCAACAAGTTGTGTGTATTTGGTATATATGGAGCTGTGCTCCATTCAATGACTATTATAGAAGTTACTACAAATCTTGAAAAAACCTATTAAAAAATTGAATATTGAAGCTTTGTGCTGATTTTAGCCCAATCAATTATGAAACTTAATAAATTTTCTTTCCTTTCTCCTATTTTTTACTTTCCCCGGACCCCAGTCCAAGGGAAAGTATTGTGATCGTGAAAATTTTCGAACCACCAAATTCAAAAAAATATGCACGTTTTGAAGTCCCCGGAGTTCATTCCATCGAGTTTTGAAAAATGTCTGTGTGTATGTCTGTGTGTTTCCGCAATAGCGCATAAACAGCTAAATGGATTAAGCTCAAACTTTATATCTAAGCTTTTTATAACAGTGGAATGATCTGAAAAGCTTTTGGTTAGAATCAAAACTCATTAAGTGAAACTTTACTTTAGCAATTTTAATTCGGATAGAAAAATGTTTCAAATAAAAGTTGAAGATCTTGGAAAATAAATAATTTCTGTTATAAAACTTTTATTGTCGAACCTTCGGTTTTCATTTTATAAGCAGAAGAATTTCTTTTACCTGATAAATTCCCTTAGAAATATTTTTATGTTGGCAGTGGAGACTTTAATTATTGAAATAATTATTTTAATGACAAATAAAACGACAAAGTGCTGCCAAACCCCTTCAGTTTAAAAATATTTAAAAAGGATGTGGAGAAATTTTATCAAGTCATTGTAAGGTAAGAAATAACACAATAAATTATAAAATCCTTCCAAGTACTCGGCTTTAACTTTAAAAGACAACAATCCATTTTTCAATCAATCATTTTTCCTTTCCTATTAAACTTTCAATCAGAAACTTCTTTGACCGTATTCACCGGGGAAAGTACCATGATGGACACATCACCATTTTTTATGTTGACTGTGGAGACTAATTATTTAAATAATTGTTTTAATGACAAATAAAACGTCAAAATGACTTCAAATTGCAATAACACAGAATATGTTGTCCTAATGAATAAAAATGGTTAAAAAATTTTATATTTATGGAAATATGTATGGAAATTTTATAAAACCATTGTAAAGTAAGAAATAACAAACTAAATTATAATATTCTTCTAAATACTCGGCTTTAACTTTAAAGGACAACAATCTATTTTTTCATTTATTTTTTTATTTACTGTAAAATGTTCATTTAAAAACGTATTTTACCGAATTCATCGGGAAAGTACCATGATGGACACATCACTATTTTTTTTTATTTGCACAAAATATATTTCGAAAATGAAGTTTTCATTTTCAGCAAATAAAAAAATTGGAAAAAGGAATTCTGTATTAATAATTAAAAACAATCGATGGTGAAACTCCATAATACACTATTTGTAAATAAAAGAACAGTTTTACAAAATTTATTATAGACACTGCTACAATAAATTTTATTGTAGAGATTGCTACAATAAATTTTGTGAAATTTAAACAACTGTTGTTTCATTTACAAATAGTGAATTAAAAACATCTCCAGAACCCTCACTTAGAAGATTTAAATGATTATTGTTTCGATTTATTTCTAATAACCCTACACTATAGACCTATTAATATCTGGACAGAGTCTAATGTCGATGGGAAGGTGCCGTAAATGAATGTCAGCGACAACTGGCGGTATTTTTAAAATGTAGTGAATTATTAATTTAATCACTTATTTAAGAATCCCAATAAAACACTTTTTGCTTGTCTGAATTAAATCTTTCCTATCTAAATAAGCTAGTCCTTTACTAATAGGAAAAGGTCTATATAAAACATTTCGAGTCAGTATACCACAAAACTTATTTACAAATAAAATCACATGTTCATTTTCTGCATGTCTGTTTAACATCCCACAACTACACATTGTGGCATTTTCAATAAAAATGCAAATAAACTTATAAATTGAGCTTATACACAAAGCATACAACAATATAGTGCTATACCGTCGCTGAATAAACAGCGGATTTCCCCTCCCTGTGTGGCTTCATTCACATTAGACTCCGTCCAGATATTAATAGGTCCATGCCCTACACCCATGTGGTTCCTATTCCAATGCATCGTATAATGCTGCCTTGAAATGATCGAAGCAGTAACTTTATAAATTCAACCACACTCACAAAATGTTCAAAATTATAGATGATGAAGAGTGGCAGTTTGGTGTAATGTCCCCAGTACATTTTACAATAATAATTTATATTATTATTGTTATTGTTGTTATTATTATTATTATTATTATTATTATTATTATTATTATTACTATTGTTTTATTAATGTTATTGTATTTTTATAATTCTTTTCATTTCATGTAAATAGCATTAAGAAACACTATCTTATTCGCACAGATAACATTGGAATCACAAACAAATCATTAAGTTTAAATTCAAATATTGTTCAGCTCTAAAATCGACTCATGAGTAAATATAATCAAAGTCCGCGTAATCAGTATCAGTGTATAAATATTTTTCAATTTCGTATTTATAATTTGCTTTCCAATGTTATGCGTGCCTGATTAGTTTTTAATCTCTATTATTTATCATTGAAAGAAGTGGGGTTGTTCGGGTGTTGAGGAGACCAACTTCACTTCTGCATCATTTTCTATGAAATCGATTACTTCGTGCAAGACATTGTTTTTCCTATTGCTCCAAAAGTAAAATAAACTAAGTTCCGATCATCCGCCGTTTTTCACTGAGTGTTTAATCTCTTAACCCGGGCGAATTGAGGAAATCATAAAAAGAACACGTAACGATCTGATTATCAATAGAGATTGATAAGAATCCAGATGCTACGTTACAAATTATGGCGCAGTCGGTAGGATTTCCTTATTACGTATTTGCCTGTGAAAGACACGAACAAACGTGAAAAACATTGAAGGAGTTCCAAGAAAATTTCCAACCAGGACACCGAAGCACACCTTTCCCGGAGGAGATAAATCAAAGGACCATAGGAGGTCATAAAGCAACGCTGTCGAGGACACCCCAATTCACCAGGACCAAGAGGACGCACTAAAGACGACATCTGAACCATTATCTTAATTCAAGAAAACCAGCCGAGAGCCGATATGTGTGCGATAATTTTAATGTAAGTCGAATAATCTTTTTTGTAAGGGGATTTGAATTTGAATATTTTTAAACTTTGCGAACTTTTGCTTTTTATTGTCTCTATTTAAATCTATTAGTCTCAAAAAAAGTAATAATAATTATTACGCGCCGTGGTATTTTCATCAAAAAAGCGTATTTTTTTTTTAATCTTTTATCTATTTAAATTATTTGCATTGGTATTTTTTTTTTCTCATATTATTATTTTTATAAAATGGCAACAAACGATATGTCTATGTTACATCTTGCTTCTTCTTTATTAACTAACGTGTACTTTGAACATTCTCATACATCGAAACACAATAACTTAGAAGATTTTATATCTAGATGCGATTTAGTAATGACAATGGTTAGTGAAGATCAAAAACCTAATTTATTAATAGTCATAAAAACGAAACTGCTTGGCGAGACAGGTACACGCACTTTTAGGAGAGAAATTGCCACGTGGAATGAATTAAGAACATTTCTAAGAGATAACTTTTCACCTAAGGTTAATCTTGGGAGCGCATTACTTGAATTGAACACTTGTGTACAAAAACCTAACGAAACACTAAGTGATTTTATTTCTCGGGTCGAACATTGTCGCACAAACTTAATTAACACCCTCGATAAAAATCTAACATCCCCTGATCGTATTGCTCAAATAAACCTAATAAAGTCACAAGTTCTTCATATATTCCTATCCGGCTTGAAAAATCCTTTAAGCTTTTTCGTTCGTGCAAAAAATCCCAAGGACTTAGAAGAGGCTATTTCATTCGCGAATGATGAAAATCAATTTAATACTCGGCAATCTCAGTTAACAACCAGCACTTCAAATCAATATGCTCCTCGCAATTCCGCTATTACCTGTAATTACTGTAAAAATATTGGTCATTCCATAAACGAATGCCGTAAAAGACGAAATCAAAACTATAGACAGAATAACTATTATAGAAATAATCAACAAAATTATCCCCCAAATAACTCTAGCTCACCACCTGAATTCCAAAATAGAATTCCCGATAGATTAGAGAGACACCCTAGCAATTCACAACATTTTTTAAGTAAACCTAATCCAAACGATTCTAATTCGAATATCGAGCAATATTCACAAAATGCCAGAAATTCACATAATCAGGCTTCTTTAAACTTAACGTCGACCGAAGTGGAGGCCTCACCTCGGGATTCGACAACATCGGCCACATTTTTACTTTAAATTTGCTAGCTTCATCAACATATACCATCCTAAATGCAAGAGAATTGGTTCAGGATTGTTCTTTTTTGTTAGATACAGGATCTGAAATTTCTTTAATAAAAAAAATCATGTTTAAAATCAGATTCTGTATGCCATTTAAATAAAAAAATAACATTAAGAGGCATAAATAATAGCAACAACCCATTCAAAACACAAGGTTACTGCATTTTTAATATTCCGATTGATAACCAAACAGTGTCGCACATATTTCACGTGGTTCCTGATGCATTTCCGATCCACCAAGATGGTCTTCTGGGAAACGATTTCTTACAAGCGACAAAAAGCAAAATCTGTTTCTCTGAACTCAAACTCTTTGTCGGAAATGATTATATACCACTATACGTGCTCCAGAGATCATTAAATTCATCAATTTCCTCGGATCATTCGAGTGATGATAAAATTACCTCTGGCGAAAAACCTGGTTGCGAAAATATTAAATTTCCAAACTCAGAACCCTTTTTCTCGAATCATTCGAGGTATAGGAAAGTAGTAACAAAAATTAATAAAAATGGGAATACTGAATGTCCCTCAAGAAATGAACATAGCAAAATTACTAATAGTCAAAATTATAACATTTCCTCTTTAAAATATTCATCTAAAAATTCTAATTTTGTTAATAACAAAACTAATACTACTAACTTAACAGGTCCAATTAATATAGATACACCTTATTCGTCCCTCCAAGACACTAAAGTTAATTGTAATGACTCAAATGCCAACCTTTATTCGAAATTTAACGGGAACAGTAAAACTGTAGAGAATACACTCAAAAAAAAGATATTGCTAAAAGCGCGATCTGAAACAGTAATACCAGTTTATATTACCAATCCAGAATTAAAAGAAGGTATAATTAATAAGAGAGAACTACAAAAACACGTATACCTTGGCAGAAGCGCAGTTACAGTGTATAATAATAATACTGCAATTACAACAGTTCTAAATATCTCAGATAATGACGTCATTTGCGATAGAGTTACTGCTACATTAGAGCCCTTACAATTTGACGATTCAGTTAGACATTTGAAACTAACCCCACAAATAGAATCTTCAAATATAAATACAAATAGACTTAAAACGTTAATTGATGCTCTACAAACAGATCACCTCAACTCAGAAGAATATGAAAAGCTGAGGGATTTATGCCTCGACTACAATCACTTATTCTTTTTAGAAGGCGATTCCCTATCGACCACAGATGTAGTTTACCATGAAATTCGAACAACTTCAAATGCTCCTATAAATACTAAGTCATATAGATACCCACACGCTCTAAAACCCATTGTTGATGAGCAAATCCAATCAATGCTCCAGCAAAATATTATAAAACCATCACAAAGTCCCTGGAATTCACCTGTTTGGGTAGTTCCCAAGAAAAACGATTCAGATGGTAATAAAAAATGGCGGCTAGTTATAGACTATCGGAAACTAAATGAGTTAACCATCGGGGATGCATACCCTCTTCCAAACATTGAAGAGATTTTAGACGAACTAGGTAGTGCCAAATATTTCACAACCCTTGACCTCACGTCAGGATTCCATCAAATCAAAATGCACCCTGACGATTCGGCAAAGACAGCTTTTAGTGTTCCAAGAGGACACTTCGAATTTAACCGTATGCCATTTGGTTTAAAAAATGCCCCCGCCACTTTTCAGAGGCTTATGAATGTAGCTTTATCTGGTCTTCAAAACAACCATAGGTGTTTCGTCTATTTAGACGATATTGTAGTATTCTCTGATAATTTAGAAAATCATATGAAAAAACTTCGTGAGGTTTTCCACAGGTTGGATAAATTTAATTTAAGAATCGAGCCTAAGAAATGTCAATTCTTAAGACACGAAATTATATATTTGGGCCATCTAATTACAGAAAATGGAGTTCAGCCAGATCCAAATAAAACAGAATGTGTTAATCGATTCCCTGTTCCCCGAAACCAAAAGGATATAAAATCTTTCTTAGGCCTGGCCGGTTACTATAGAAGGTTCGTGCCCAATTTTAGCAGACTCTCTCAACCCCTAACAAAGTTGCTTAAAAAAAATACAAAATTCCTATGGACTAGCTTACAGCAAGAAGCTTTCGAAAGTTTAAAAACTGCGCTTTGTAGTCAACCTATTTTGCAATTTCCGGACTTTGAAAAAGAATTTGTCCTCACTACAGACGCATCGAATTATGCCGTAGGAGCCGTCCTATCACAAGGTCCAAAAGATAAAAATCTTCCAGTTGCGTACTACAGCAGAACGCTTAACAAGGCGGAGCAAAATTATGACGTTTCTACAAAAGAACTGCTAGCAATTGTCTCTGCTGTAAAATTTTTTAGGCCCTATTTATTTGGACGTAAGTTTAAAATAATAACAGACCACATTGCACTAAAATACTTAAATAATGTTAAAGATCCCAGTTCGCGATTGTTACGTTGGAGGTTAACATTAGAAGAATATGAATATTATATTGAATATAAACCTGGGAAAATTAATAAAAATGCAGATGCTTTAAGTAGAATAAACACTCTTGACGATTATCAGAATTTCTTAAAATTTAAAAGAGAAAACAAAATAATTAGTGGTAATATTACTATTGTTCATGACGATTTATTCAATGCCAGCGATGACTTTTCGTTATGTCACTGTGTTAGCCAAGACCTTAACATGGAACAAGGTATAGCCTTAGAATTCAAACATAGGTTCGGAAAACTAAATGAATTGAGAGCACAGAATGCACAATTATACTCATTTGCATATTTAAATCTCGGTAATCGATTTATATTTTATTTAATAACAAAAAGCAACTATTTCAATAAACCCAGCCACAGTGACTTATTTAAAACTTTAACAAATCTAAAATTATTTTGCGAAAACAATAATGTATTTAAATTGGCAATGCCCAAATTAGGCTGTGGTCTGGATAATTTAAACTTTGATGCAGTGCTTGAAATCATTAAATATATTTTCTATGGCAAATTTCAAGTGAAAATATTTATTTTGGACGATAAAAAGTCTTTAGTCAATGATAAGTTAAATTCTGCAAATAAATACCAAATTCTTGCTAACTCAAATGCTTTTAATTCATTAGAAAATGTAAGCTCACAAGTCAAAAATATTTCCAGCGATGATTTAGTTTCTGTGCGTAATAACACAACTCAAATAAGTAACTACATCATATCATCGGTTTGCATTGAACCTCACTTAAAAACGACTACTAAAGTGGTACCCAGTGACGGAAACTGCTTCTATTATTCCCTAATAACATTTTTCCCTGACCTTGGCGATGTGGAAACGCTTAAATCCACCCTTGCACTTTCTAAGCATTTGGAAAATTGCTTATCTCCAAACAGTGCAAAAAAATCACTTACAACTCCTAACGCATGGGCATGTGACGATGTAATCAAGATCGCAGCATTAACTCTCAATATCACCATATGCGTGCATACTAGTAACACTGAATTTTTTATTTTTGGAAATAGTGATAGTAAAATTCATTTGAAGCATCGGGATAATCATTTTGAACCATTAGTCAAAATTATTTCACCACACTCTAATCCGCCTGCAATTGAAAATAGTACCAACCAAGATATTGCAGAGAAAGAATCTTACCAAGATTTTTTGAAGAAATTAGAAAAAACAATCATTGCAGCGAATAATATAGAGGAACATATAAATTGCATTACATCATCACCCTACAGCAAAGCTGTTCTCATTCCATCAGACCTTGATGATGACATATTCGAAGCTTTCCCTGATACATCCAATCACTTAGAGCAATTAAGATTATCTGCATTAACTGTTCCTAGTATTCATTCATTCGAAGCAAACGGCAAATACATGATATATTTAATTTATAAAGAACAACACTGGGATCAAGGTTCATACCAAGATGTTTTTAAAACATTCACGTTATTGAGAACGTATTTATTAAAAAACGATATTCAAGATATTAGTATGACAACTATTAAATCATCATATGACAAACTTGAATGGCATAAAATTCGATCAATTTTAAGATACATTTTTAAACCTACTAACATAACTGTTCATATTTACTTAAACAAGCTAATCACTCCACATCCAAACGACATTCCCACTATCTTAAAAGAAAATCATGACCTACCTGGCTCTGGGCATATAGGTTATCACAAAACATACAATAAAATAAAACAAGTGTATTATTGGCACGGTATGAAAACGGATATTAAAAAATATATACAGCAATGCCAATCTTGTCAAACAAAAAAACTAGTACGTCGAAAAAACCGAGCTCCCATGGAATTGACCACTACTTCTCGTAAACCATTAGAAAAAATATTTTTGGACATTGTTGGCCCAATGCCTATTTCTGAAAACGGAAACCGATACATACTAACACTTCAAGATGATCTAAGTAAATTTTCCTTAGCATTCGCCATTCCTAATCACGAAGCCTCAACCGTAGCTCGAGTTTTTGTTAAACATTTTATTTGTAAGTTTGGTATCCCAAAAAGCATTTTAACTGACAACGGGCCAGAATTTACTTCTAGTATGATGAAAGAAGTTTCTAAATTATTTCAAATGAAACACTTTACATCGACAGCATATCATCCTCAAACTAATGGTGCTCTGGAACGAAGCCATCTCACTTTAGCCGACTATTTAAAACATTATGTTAAGGACCAATCTGACTGGGATGATTATCTAGATTTCGCAATGTTTTCGTACAATACAAGTGTACATTCAACAACTAAATTCACGCCATTTGAGTTGATATTTGGATACAAATCTGAGACTCCATCAAGCCTAACAAGACACCCGGAATTCAAATATACATACGATGATTACATCGACGAATTAAAACTCAAATTTCAAAAATCGCACGAAATCGCACGAAATCACATTCAACAATCAAAAATCACTAATAAATCTTACTACGATAAAAAATCAAATCCCGTAAACTTTAAAATAGGTGACTTGGTATACTTAGAACATAATCATTTAAAACCTAACACATCCAAAAAACTCGCTTCAAGATATGAAGGGCCTTATGAAATAGTTAAAAAAAATTCTAAAGTGAATTATACAATAAAAATCCGCAATAAGGAACATATAGTTCACGAAAATCGACTAAAACGCGCATTTGTTCCAGCCTCGCCTCCATCTTCGTAACCAACGTTATATCAACCAAGCATACGATAAAACCAATCCAAATAAATTTGGCAGAAAATAGATTTGAAATGCAAAACGTTGAAAATGAAATCTGTAACCAGATTCAAGCTGATATTAATGTAGAACCTAGGCGTAGTCAGAGACTAATAGCTCGTTATAGAGATAATAATTAATGCTTCATCGATCTGCTATCCTAAGTAATTATATCTAGGCCCAAAGACCACAGGTCGATAGCCAAATAACAGATATTATTTTTGTATTTGAGTTTGTGACTTTCATTATTTAATATATTCTGTTGTATATATTTGTTAATAAAGATAACATATATATATTTAGGTAACTATGTGTAATATAATTCCCTTATAAGATTATTCGACAAATATAATAACTGTAGACAACTTATTTGTCTTGTGAAAAGTGCGCGAATTCTAAAAATCTTAGTGGTGGACGTAATCTAAAATATAGGAAGTGACCTTTTTAATATTTTATTAAACTCCATTTAAAAATATATACATCAATAATCCTAAACTCTTATTTCAATATATATTTTTATCTTTAAGGGGGGGAGTGTAATGTCCCCAGTACATTTTACAATAATAATTTATATTATTATTGTTATTGTTGTTATTATTATTATTATTATTATTATTATTATTATTACTATTGTTTTATTAATGTTATTGTATTTTTATAATTCTTTTCATTTCATGTAAATAGCATTAAGAAACACTATCTTATTCGCACAGATAACATTGGAATCACAAACAAATCATTAAGTTTAAATTCAAATATTGTTCAGCTCTAAAATCGACTCATGAGTAAATATAATCAAAGTCCGCGTAATCAGTATCAGTGTATAAATATTTTTCAATTTCGTATTTATAATTTGCTTTCCAATGTTATGCGTGCCTGATTAGTTTTTAATCTCTATTATTTATCATTGAAAGAAGTGGGGTTGTTCGGGTGTTGAGGAGACCAACTTCACTTCTGCATCATTTTCTATGAAATCGATTACTTCGTGCAAGACATTGTTTTTCCTATTGCTCCAAAAGTAAAATAAACTAAGTTCCGATCATCCGCCGTTTTTCACTGAGTGTTTAATCTCTTAACCCGGGCGAATTGAGGAAATCATAAAAAGAACACGTAACGATCTGATTATCAATAGAGATTGATAAGAATCCAGATGCTACGTTACATTGGTCCTTACCCACAATTATTACATAGACAACAAATAATCTGTTGTGGGAAGTTAATGTTAAAAAAAATAATCTGATAACTAACTTACGCTATAAAAAACTTACTTATATCATTGAAACTGAATTCTTTCTCTTCTAGTTCAGCTGAAAATAAAATAATATTAATCATTTTCTGTTAAGAGATTTATATAATAATAAAAGTAAAGCCAATAATTCATCAGGAAGGGTTGTAAAATAAAATCAATAGTTTTCATAAACACGGACCCAAATTCATCATTAAAATATAGAAAAATTGTTATATTTTAAACCAATAATAGATAGCATATACAATATGATCTAGAACTTTTCTCTTCTAGAGTGCTTTACTTTTTTTCTTTATTTTACATTTTGTTGACACCAGTGAATAAAAACAAATAAAACGTCACATGTTTCATTATTTTTGAAATTAGTAAAAATATTTACTACCAAACATAAAGTTTTTCTTGTTCAAAGCTGCTTTGCAAATGGGACAAAGAGAGAAAATCAAGGATGGTCATATTCCTTCCAATCGTATATTGAAGAATTCCGTGCTGTATTTCCTGCCATTGCAGTTTCCTACAATGTTTTGCGGCATGCTATTCAAGAATGTGATTCATGAAACAGGAGCTGTAAGTGGAAGACCTGGCAGACGATTGAAAATGTCACAAACATAGAGCAATGAATAAATCATTTGCCCAAAAAATCCATCCGAAGGCTTTCACAGCAACTGGACCTTTCATATGGAACATGCCAATCAATTCTGTAAAAAGATCTTCACTCATTTCTGTACAAGCTTCATTGTGTGCAAAAACTCCAGCCTCTCGATTACCAAAACTGTATTAATTATTGCCCCGGAACATTCAGTGCATTTGAAAATATGAAATGTTACTGTAAATTCTACTTGCTATTATAATTAAATTCATTATTGTTATTCAATTATTAGAATAACATAACCTATAGGGTGTGGTTACTTTTATTGCCAACATATATTTTTTTAATAAAAGAATTCAAAGCACTCTAGAGGAGAAAAGTTCTCTATCATATAGTATTTGTTATTAATAAACGTTGTTCTAAATGGGTTCTAAGATTAACAGAATAGTAATACACTATTAACAATAAATTCTTACCCATTTTTCATTCCATCTTCTTATCATATTGTCATTACAATAACATCTAAATAATTTTCATTTAATCTGAAATAAACAAATAATATTATTTAATTAATATATTAGCTTAACACATGTAAACAAAAATGTAATACTACTTCAAGATCAGGTATTAATTGAAATATAATCAAGAGTGTTCATCAACACAGACCAAGTTAAAAATCATCATCAAATAATTAATTCTTAAATGAGTAGCCTACTAAAGAAATAGGCTAGAATGTAGGAGTGGGGGGGGAATTCGAAATTTCGGAGTCCAGGGACTCCAACTGCGAGTGAATTCAGTTGCCCGCAGATCGTCATAACGGAAATGCTCAAATTCAATTAATTATTTATTTGAAATTATACCATATTTTATAGTTAATATAAATTCATTTTTATTACATTGATTTTTAGTTCATTCATTTTTAGTACATATTTTTGCATTTCTCGTTTTATTTAGAATATTTTTTTTAATTTATTAAAATATATTATAAGTCAATAAATTAAAAAAATCATCTAAATAAAATAAATATTTATCATTGCAACTGCATCTGAAAATAATTGTTACATTATTTGCACTAGAGCAGTGCGCGAGAGCAGTGCGCTCTGACATTCCAGTCTGTATCTTTATTAGGCACTGATTAAATGCTTAATGTAAATAAATTCTTACCAATTGTTCATTCCTTCTTCAAATCAAACTGTCTTTTCAAATTCCATTTTCAATGTGTAATTTTTACTTCATTCATTGAAATATCTGGAATTAAACAAAAATTCCTCTCATCGTATTGGCTTCTATAATGATCAGTTTGAGTTTTTTCCAAATTTTTCTAAGACAGACAACTGTTGTTGTCATCTTCAGTGGTTGCGTGAATGAAAGGCGTATGGACTGTTCGATGTCTAGAAGGCCACATGATGATGAGTCATATCAGCCGAGAAAGCTTACAGTTTAATAAACAAATAATATGATTTAATTTATTTATATTATTAATGCATATTAAGAAAATTTTGATATTTCAATATCAGATATTAATTGTAATATAATCAAGAGTGTTCATCAACACAGACCAAGTTAAAAATCATCATCAAATAATTAATTCTAAATGCTTCAAGAGTTAAATGAGTAATGAAAATAAATTCTTACCAAGTGTAAATTCCTTCTTCAAATCATTCATTAAAATATCAGGAATTACAGAAAAATCCACTCTCATATTGGTTTTTGGACATTTGGGCAGTGGTCGGTTGAGGCTTCTTCCAAATGAGAAACAGCTGCAGTTGGCATTTTCAGTGGTTTTGTGATGACATGATGATGAAAAAAGCCTACACAGTTTAATAAACAAATGATACGTTTTAATTTATTTATATTATTAATACATATTAAGGATCATTTAATGCATAAATATCAGATGTTAATTGAAATATAATCAAGAGTGTTCATCAACACAGACCAAGTTATAAAATCATCATTAAACAATAACAATAAAATACATTCCTAGTGTATTTAGTACAAGGAAAATAAAAAATAGTGATGTCCATCATAGTACTTTCTCAACTCTTTAATATAAAGATATGCTCGCTACAATAATTGATTTTGATCATATTCATCTGTGCAGAACTTAAAATAAGTTATTTTTCAACCTTTTGTGAAAACGAATCATTGTATTATAGTAAATATATATTCAGTTTTTTTTTCTTTATTTTAAAGAAGGATGATTGAAAGGATATTAAGTAGTAATGGGTTATATCGATCAAAAAAGATCAACTGCTCGATCCTTGCAGTTGATAGAGCCGCTCGATCTTCATGAGGGGCTCGATCTTTTCGAACTATCTTTCGGAGTGAATGTTATGCAGCTCCTCTCTAGCTATGATTGAGAGAATCGATCATTGAATCAGTCTATTTCTTTAAGTTATTTTGTTTTATGCAAAGTAACACATTAATTTATTTACTAAATACAATTGTAATTTATTTACAGTAAAAATAAATAATATATAGAAAATGACAAATTTAGTATGTTATTTTTTATAGCAATTATTGTTATAAAAGCGGTCTTCTTAATTCTTTCATAATTCACTTTCATTGAGAGAGCTTAATTGACGATTTGTCAACGTCCATATTTTTTGCGGCCTTTCTGATTTCTTTACGTTTTTAAGATGTGCGGAGAGGGGAGTGGATTAATTTGATTTCAAAAGAATAATTTTACAACGGTCATTTTTTGAAGAGGTAATTTTTAAGAAGGGTTGTGATTTTATAGGTACGTTTTAATATGAATAACAAGTTAATTTTAGTTAGAGGTTGTTTTTCGTGGGGTAATTTTTTGGAGAGTGCTTTTTGTAGTCGATGATTTTATATGATTTTCCAGAAACAATTTTATAGGGATAATTTTGAAGAGGGATTGTAATATTCCAGATACGTTTTACAGCATAGTTTTCTAAGGGAGTGATTTTCCATGAGGGTTTTTTAAGGGTTTTCTGATCAACTTAATCGACTTGATCCTCCTGATCTGCACCATCAGATCGATATTTCTTATCAGGTGGATCGGCTCGATCTTTGCGATCGACTCAAACTTTTACGATCTTTCATATCAGCTTGAGCTATTTTTATTTATTTGTAGGATTAGGACTCTGTGATACTATGTTTAGGCATAACGGTCTGTAAGTTCAATAGGGCAATGCCTGACACAATAACACTTCAATCATACACTAAAGAATATCAGAGCATATATTCCAAGACAGGCCAATGACCATAGCAGTTGACACTGGTAAAGTGGGAGGGGTTTTTAGTCGGTAGTCTTCTAGTCAAAACCTAGGTGTCCAACACTCCGTCCGTAAATGGATTTCCCTTTCCAAAAAAAAAAATTAAATATGAAATGATTATATATTATATAATAATAAATAAAATGTTGGCCTATGTAAACGAGTAACAATATTTTTGTAAAACAAAGAATAAGATATTCACACTAATGATTCAACTAACATCATAACGGCATAAAGCGATAAACACTAACTGCATTATCGACTCGAAAGAGTGAAAATGAACTGTATGTAATGTTGACGAAAAATGAATTGTTGTAAGATCTCCGAAGAGCTAGAATGAATTGAATTGTTTTTGGGGTTGAATTCGGCCAGTATTTAAGGGCACGCTCAACATCCCTTAAGTGGGGCTAACAACGCGCTCAGTCATTGATTGCGAGTGGACGTTTGAGTGTCACTCCGATGCGCAATAACTATTACAATATTTATAAAATGTAGAACTGTTTAATTTTCAGACTTGTAACGAAGATCAGGTAATTGCTTGCACACAAAAAATGAAATAATGAAAAGCAATTATAATAAATTGAAATTATTGATTGCACTGCAAGTGTTGCGACTTTACCTGCGTTGTCCCAACCCCAACCCTCATTTACATATTTTGTGAATTTGTAAGGCAGACTGGTTGTCCGCTCAAGATATTTACGACACCTATTAAGTGTAGTGTCAAGAGGGCGAACAATAGGCTTTGTGCATGGGTTCTTCAAAGGGCTACGAAAAACATTTCCCAAAAACAACATCTAGCGTCCAGACCGCCAATGCTCAAGACGCGGAGGTTGATAAGGTCGTTTTGGCAACAGTGTAATTGTAGTGGGTAAAAATAGTAACACCCACCAATTCACATACCCTTATCATCTGATCAATTACGCTCCACCTACAACACCGAGGACAAAGGCAAGGGTGAAGAAAACGGCGACTTCTTCTCAAGACGCAATCTAGAAAACAACCAAGCGACAACACATCAAAATTTGTAAAATTGTATAGTTTCTTTTAAATAGAAATATTAAGTTTATTTTCATTTTTTATTAATGATCCTTCGAACAATAGTCAACAGCAAGTTTATGATAAAATGAACAAAATTAATTACTTGCTTTATTGGATGCTACTCGATGTCTATGTTGTCTTAACAACATTATATTTAAATATAAATATATGAGTGGTAGTTTTGAATTATGATGCAATTTTCGATTATGTTGTTTTCTAATCACATATGCCTTGGTAACAGGGATAAAATCTAGGGACAATAACAAATTTATAGCAGCTATTGAGAGCCATTTTACAGGAAAAAAACAATTCATATTTTTATACTGGATTAAAGATTTTATTGAAGTGCAGTTGTACCTGTATTCAAAACAGGTGATATATGTTGAAAAATAAAATTTTGTTTTTCCTGTAGTCTTTTGTTGCCTTGTCCGGGAGTATAAAAACAACCCCTTGTAAAAATAAATAAATATACTTGTATTTTTTTTTTGATCCAACTCTTGATTGGTCGTTGAATTGTGATGCTGTCCATCTTCTTTTTGTTTTGCAATTTGTTTTTGTTGCTTATTAGTGAAATAATTTTGTTTTTTTTTTATTTTATTCAAAACTTTATCTTTTTACCTGATCTTGTTACAAGCCTGTACTTTGAGCGGTGCAGTCAGCGCAGTTTGGCAAAAAAGCCATTAGGACTGCAATCAAGAACAAAACATTACGGCACGCAGTTACCTGGCACGGGATTTTAGGTGATTTGGAATCTCTGCATTTTTGGTACAGATGTGTGCAAATTTTTCTGTACCAAAACCTTGTTTGTATGAAAAGTGTTATTATGCAAATTGTATTGCCTTAAACAAACTTAACAAATCTTATAACAAAAGGCGGATTTTATTTGTGCAAACGATTACACTGCAAAGGCGGAATGAAATTATGAAAAATAAATTATTTTATTAATGAAATGCACCTCACACTGAGAAGTAGAGAGGAACAGTGTTGTTATACAAGGTGGGCCAGAAATAATTACGAATTTGAAAAAATCATTAAAAAAAAACTAAGTACAATTCACATACAAATTTTTATTTCTATAAAAATTTACATCTGGGAAATTCATTTCTTGAAAATAACGTCATCCAGGTGTGCACCATCGCGCTGCGAATCTGAACCTCAAATTGGTAAAAACTCGCTGGCACATTGCACGGGGAATAGCTGCCATTTCTTCCCGGATATTGGTCTTCAACTGGTTAATCGTGGCTGGGTTATTAGAGTAGACTCTACTTTTTAGATATCCCCACAAAAAAAAGTCCAGTGGCGTTAGATCTGGACTTCTAGGAGGCCATGCATTGTCACCTCGGCACGATATCAGTTTCCCAGCAAACATCTCGTTTACGACCGTCAAAGAGGCATTAGCTGTATGGCATGTCGCGCCATCTTGTTGAAACCATGTCGCACGATTATATGCTTCAAATTGTTGCAGTTGTGGAAAGAAAAAATCCCTTAACATGGCTATGTATCGGTCAGAATTTACAGTGACATATTGGCCTTGTCGATTTTCGAAGAAGTAGGGTCCGATAATTCCGTGCGCTGACATGGCCGCCCAAACGGTTACTTTTGGCGAATGCAGAGGCTTTTGGTGTTTTGCACGTGGGTTCTCTGCAGCCCAGTAACGGCAATTCTGTTTATTCACATGCCCATTCATGTGAAAATGGGCTTCGTCGGAGAACAGAATATTGTTGACACTCCGAAAGCGTTCCAACATTGTTTGAACAAAGGCTCTTCGTAAAATTGGATCATTTGGCTGTAATTCCTGCACAACTTGAATTTTATACGGGTGCAATTTCAGATCTTTCAACAAAATGCGACGCAAAGATGTTCTGGATACCGCAAGTTCGGCTGAACGCTTTCGAGTCGATTTAGCAGGATTACGTTGAACTGAAGATCTAACTTGTTCAATTGCGTCTTCTGTTCTCGTTGACCTTGGACGTCCCGCAGGCTTCTGGTTGAGAGTCGAACCAGTAGCTTCGAACTTTCTGGCCCACGATCGAATCACACTTTCGTTCGGACACTGATTTAGGTCATGTAATCCAAACTCACGCTGAAATAAACGCCGAACAATAACGCACGAATCGCCATTTTTGTAATAATGTTTAACGCAGAATGCACGTTGCGCTCCTGTGAAGTGATCCATCGCGACTAAATTTCCCAGAACCGGGCTACTTAACCCCACCACCCGCGCAGTCCCCTCTCTGAAGCTTCAAACACAAGAGTGTTTTTAAAATCGTACGCCTTTCAGGCCCACCCTGTATAAGACTAAATAAATAAAATATTAATGTAATGGTATGGTGGTCATTGATCGCGAATATAAAACAATTAAAATCTGAAGTCGGTGTTTGCTTTATGAACGCCGATAACAAGAATATTCATGAAACGGAAAATAGTGTGAAGAAATTTTGTGAAGCCATTATAAAGTTAGAAATAACAAACCAAAATATAATATTCTTCAAAATACTTGGCTTTAACTTTAAAAGACATCAATTTTTCACTTACTATTAAATATTCATTCAAAACAGTATTTGACCAAATTCACCATTCCATAATGGACATATCACCATTTTTATTTAAATAATTAAAAGTCTCCACAACTAAGTAACATAAAATTAAAAGATATTTACAAAAGTAAATGTTATTATTATTTTTTTATTGAATATAAAACATAATGAAAAAGAATTATATTAAATTGGAGAAAGTAAAAAAATCTAATTAAATGAAATACTTTTTCAATAATTGTTCAATTAAATCCTTACCAATGTTTGATTCCTTCTTCTAATAAATTCATCAAAATAATGTTTGTTAATTAAAATACCTGCAATAAATAAACAAGTAATATTATTTCAATAAACTTAAGACATAATAAAAAAACTTGTAATATTTTAAGATCAGCTATAAATTGTAATATAATCAAGAGAGTTCATCAACACAGACCAAGTTAAAAATCATCATAAAACAATAAATTCTTAATACTTCAAGAGTTAATTTCTTAAGGCAATTAAATTCTTACCAATTGTTCAATCCATCTTCTAATCATGGGACAGATTTTGAATGAATGTATCCTGTCACGAATAAAAACGAAGTTGGAGTGAATTGAAATCCCCTACTGTATCATTTTCATTCAATTTGTAATGATAATCAATCATTTTGGCTTGTTTCAACTAAAATGTCTGGAATTAAAAAAAATATATGATTTAATTGACATATTACCTTAAAAGTTTTTAAGTAATATTTAACAATTTCATATCAGACATTAATTGTAATATAATCAAGAGTGTTCATCAACACAGACCAAGTTAAAAATCATCCTAAAACAATGAATTTTTAATACTTCAAGAATTAATTTCTTAACGCAATTAAATTCTTACCAATTGTTCAATCCATCTTCTAATCATGGGACAAATTTTGAATGAATGTATCCTGTCACGAATAAAAACGAAATTGGAGTGAATTGACATATTACCTTAAAACTTTTTAAGTAATATTTAACAATTTAAAATCAGATATTAATTGTAATATAATCAAGAGTGTTCATCAACACAGACCAAGTTAAAAATCATCATCAAATAATTAATTCTAATAATAATAAAAAACAGATATTTTTTCCCGATTGATTGCTGTTCTCGTAAAGCAGCAGCAACAACCATGGCTAGTAGAGTATACGGTCAACGTGTCTTTCAATTTGGGGATGGAGCAACAGATTTTGTGACATCACTGCAGCCCCTCTATTACAAATTCCATTTAGCATTTGATTTTCGACTTTAAAACAGTGAAAATCTGGCACAAAACTTGTTTATATTTGATAGATTTGTAGACCTATTTGTTTTCCTACTTTTGTGAGGTTTTGTAAATTTATTTATATAGCATAATTTTAAATCATAATTAAAGGTTGAAAAAGTTTAGGACTCGATCTGCTGTTACTGTTTGCAAGAACAGTCTAATTAATTTCTATTACTGTTTTCCAAAAAATAATAAAGGCTGTGCTTAAATGGGTTTTATGCTTTTCGAAGAAAATATTTGATGATTTAATATTGTTATCCCTCCAAGCGTATACTCATTATTTACTCGACAATTGCAATATATGAAATCAAATGTACATTTTGAAATGTTGGCTCGAAAAATTAAATTAAAATCTTATAAATTCAAAGGACACATGCAAAATAGTCCTTTCTTTGTGCAACAACCCCGCAAAAGAATCATCCCTTCAAACCCCTCCTAATACAAGATTTTTCAATTTGAACATGAAAAAAGCGAAATTATATTAATTTAAAGAAACAGAAAGTGATAGGTGAAAACAATAAATATACAATGTATCCCTCTAGAAGAAGTTAAATACATTCTGTCCTTAAAATAAATAGTTAAGCCAATTTTTTAACACATTTAAAATTTTCGTGTGATTTCTAATATTCATCAGCCGAGTCAACATCCAGTATATTTAAAAAAATAGTTACAAGGATTTTTTCTCTTTCTAACATATGAGTGTATCGTGAGAACAATACTTCTCTCTCTTGTATACTGAAGAATTCAGATGGTGCTGCTCTCAACAACGTCATAGATATAATATGTTATCGAGTAAAAAGTAATAGATACATTATTTTCTAGAAATACAATACATCAATGTGTTGTTTTGTTTTTTTTTTTTGCTTACAACTTAACTAAAATTGTCGGCCATTTTACTTTGCGTATTCTGCCAAAGGTTGTGTGAAAAGACAATTTTTAAATTGTTTAATTTATGGACGTGATGACTTGGAAGTAAAGAAACTATTTTATTTTCCATCAAATCCCAAAAAATTAAAAGAATGGGAAAGTGCACTTGGTGTGGATTTATTTGGTATTTCCAGAAGTGAACGGATTAGTAATTTTCATTTTCATGAAAATCAATTTCTCCCGGGCACTTTGCAGTCGAAATTAAAAAATCATGGCATTCCAAAAAAATGGCGTTATAACAAATAGAATGAGGATGATGATTCTTCATTTATAAAAGAAGTCCAAAATGTTACAATTTATTAAGAAAATTATTTGCATTACCATCCAAAAAAACATTGAGGGCTCTATTAGTCAAAGATCCATTCGACGTGGGAATTAATATGCATGTAGTAAAGCATTTATCAGAGTGCATTTTAAAGAAAAGTGAGGAAGATAAATTATGTTCCCTAGTTTTCTATAAGGTGAGCATTAGAGAAAATTTCTCGTACAGTTCGAAACGAGATTATATTGTAGGATTGGAAGACTTTGGAACTAAGAAGTAATAATATTGCAAATACTACTCCAGTCTTTCTAGTTCAGGCTGTGACAGGGTCATGGAAACAGCCATTAGCTTATTATTTTAGCCATGATCCAGTGAATGGAGAATGTCTTTCAAATTTAATAAAAAAAAACTTATTGTCTTTTAAATAATAAAATCCCTATAGTTGCTACCATTTGCGATAAAAATAATATAAAAGCACTGAGATTGATGGCATCAAACAGGGGAGTACATTTATAATATTTAACAATAGAAAAATTTTTAATCTTTTGGATGTACCTCATTTATTGAAATGTACAAAGAATATGTTTATAAAATACAATGCAGAGGTGGACAATATTCTTCAAGGAGATAGAGAAAAACAAGCCAGGTCTGACGTAGTGGAAGCTCATAATATCAACAAAAATAATATCCTGAAATTCAGAATGATGTATAAAAGATTTTTACTTGCAATTAAAACACAAATAATCAATAAACTAATAAACCAAGGCATAAAAAATGCAAATTATGAAGATGATTCATTTAATTTATTAAGCGATTTAAGATCTTTTGTGAATGTTGAAATAAATGAAGATCGGTTGGAATTTTCCGACACTGCAGTACAACGATCAAAAGAAAATGCAATCAATGTGGAAAAAATGGTGTTGCAAGGAAACATTGAAGTCCTTTTAGTTGCATATGTGCAGGATTCGTTTTGAAACAAATATTCACTAAATTCTCTTTGCATTGTTTATTTAGAACTTTTACACGAAGTACCAGATATTGTGCAATTAAAATGATATTTATTGTCATAGCAACTGTCATTTTCATTTATCAGCCTAGTTGATTTATTATGATTCTTTACATGCTTACAACTTTTAAACAAAAACGAATTGGACCCCTGTTCATTAACAAAAAAAATATATAATTATGAGAGCTATCATCTGGCAAAGTCTGCCATAGAGCTTGTAGAACACTTTGTATAAATATTACATTAAATGCTTAAACATTTTTTAAAAACACAAATTAATAATTGTTAAATTCCTCCACGAAACATGCACTTCTTCCAATATGAAACACCGACTTGAAATCCTAAATATAAAATGGAGAATTTTCTTAGGCTTAACAAGTCTTCATGACTACTTGTTTACTATCTGTTTCAAAAAGGTAAACTTTTCACTGTGTTCTGTCATAATTTAAAAATTAAAAATATTTGTATTATTATTATAATATAATTCTGCATTCCTTTGTATGTCTTTTATTATTATTTTAAAAATAATATTTAATTTATATTTAATGAAATATCAAGTTCAAAAAATCATATAAATTAATTGGTTACATCAATAAATTGTAAAAATAAATTAATAAATAACATTTTTTAGTTTGCAGTACTGTATAAATAGAAAGTTAACATATTTGCAAAATATACCACTACGATAGTTTAAAAACAATTAATTACTTATCATTTTGTAAATTGTATTTTTTTAATTAACCATTTTTAAGAGTATAAAAATCACTACATTTTTATACATCAAATGAGCATTATTTTTGCAAAGTGAATACCTAAGAAATTAGCATACATAGAATCAATATACCTCAATCTAGTAATATTTTGAAATTTTCAGCTGATTTAAAGAAATTTCCGAAGTGAGTACCTTTATAAAAAAAACAGATAGTAGAAAGAACATTTTTTTATTCTCATTAATAATCAATAATGATATTCCAGTCATTTGTGTTAGAATTAAATAGGAAATAGCTTTCATTAATTCAATGAATTAGAGAATTTTGTCTTTTTTGTAAATAATGTCTTTTTATAATTTTTAGCTGAAATGAAAATACTACAATTTAAAATGTATACATTTTTATTTCAATCGTAAATTACATGGAGAAATTGCATAAATGGAGCAAAACACTTATTGATTTTTGAATTCATAGTTGATATTAAATATTAATACGTTTTTCATTCAATTAACACAATACGGTTATATTATTTAGTTACAATTGGGAATGAAAACAGAAGAGCCGATACGTTGCGCATATGCCGTGTTGTCCACTTCGTATGAAATGAATTCGGCACATGCATTATGAACGTTGAATGTGAATAGTTATAAATATTACACTATTAAATAATAAAACAATAAGTAAACAATATCATATGATTTTTTACTTTTTTTTCTTCATTTGTTTCCATGGCAATCTAAGATAGTTTCATAAAATTGTTTATAACTTTGCAAAAATGCAAAAGAACCTAAACAAACTATATATATTTGGAATCTAAGAAAAAAACTGTATCCAATAATGTCATTTTCGACTATAGTTATAATTAAAAAAATTGAAGTTTGAGATTATAACTCAAAACTAAAAATGATACATAAAATGTGATAACATATTCAAAGTCAGCAGTTTTTATTATAATTTTCTATTTTTAATAATAATGGATTTACAGGCACCCTCAAAAAATGACTTGTCGTTAACTTCCAGTTATGACCCAGAAACAGTTAAAGGTAGATCAGTTTTTTCTTCAACAATGTTTTTATCATTAAAAATTTGCCTAGGATCGTGAAAACGGGTTTTTAATATTTCTTAAAATAAAAAAGTGTTCCATATGGACCACCCTGTACAATATGTAATTCAATGTCTGGCAAGGTACAGGCCTGAGAAGTTGTTTTAAAGCACCTATATAACATAAGTCAAAAAATCACAGTAGCTAAAGAGAAAATAATTAATTAATTATTTTCAAATTATTTTAAATAACTGTGACCATGTAAATAAATCATTTTTTTGCTATTTTCTTCTAAAATTGTTGCTTAATCAGAAAAAAATAAATAATACAAAGGCTCATTTGACATAATTCTGAGAATGCTTATTATTTGTTTAAAAAAAATCAATTAAGATGATGTCAAAATAAGTCACACTATTTTCTCAAATTTCAAGAGAAGTTCTAAACTAATTCTATTAGCACAACCATATACAAAATGCATGTCTTCCATTCAGACATTTATTTCACTTTCCATTTCACTTAATTAGGTAATAAATTGAAATAATTTATGCAGTAAACTTCTGCAAAATCACAACAATATAAGTATTCATTATGACATGATTATTCTCAATGAGAAACCATTTTGTAAAAGTAGTTATAATAGAAGTTGTGTTTATTTCAATTAAAAAAAAAAATTTAGCCCACACCCCAATACTTCAGCCATTGTCAATTTTGTTTTCAATTCCATTTTTAATGTCTCATTTAATTTGACTTCATTCATAAAAATATCAGGAATTAAACAAAAAATCCACTGAGCATATTTGCTTCTATAATTAGGCTGCGGTCAGTTGGAGTTTCTTACATATTTTTCATGGAGAGTTGTGATCAGGATCTTCAGTGGTACCGTCCATAGTCCTCAATGTATCCAAAGTGGCATGATGATGAGTCATAGTGGCCATAAAAACCTACACAGTTTATTAAACAAATAATTTAATTTAGTTATATTATTAATCCATATTAAGAAAACAATAATACTATAATATCAGATGTTAAATGAAATATAATCAAGAGTGTTCATCAACACAGACCAAGTTAAAAATCATCATTAAATAATTAATTCTAATTACAAGAGAAAAAAAAGTAATGAATTTAATACTTCACATTTTTAATGCAAATAAATTCTTACCATTTTTCATTCCATCTTCTTATTATTTTAATTCCATTTATAAAAATAAGTTGATAATTTTGACTTCTGTTTTTAAAATGTCTAGAATTAAAGAAGGAAAGGTTTCCGAATGGTGTCACGGGATTTTTTAAATTTTGAAAAGGGAATCATGGGTAAACGTGTGTGAAATAAACGAATCCGAAGTCAAAATTTGTAAAAAACTTACCGTTTGGTCACAATTCGCATTTAAAGTCCCAACTTTGAGGTTATAATTGATCTGATTTTTGACTAAATAAGCACATTGCGAGAATAAATCGTACACATGATGAAATAATCTTTTAATTTATGACGAAAGTTAACAAATTTGTTGCGATTGTTTCATTTACTCAGCCAAAATCATGACTTTAATTTTATACAGAAAGTGACGTTTATGTAAAAAAATCAATATATATTTTAGATCAATTTGTAAATAATAGATGGCGCCACCGCTCCACTAAATCAAATGTATTTTGTACAATATAATAAAAAAAATAATACAGAATTATTCATCAACTATTATAAATAATACATACATATTTAATTAATGATTTTTTAATGAAAATATTGGATAGATTGGTACAACTTACGATCTTTTGCACATTTTGTCGGCTTAGGTTAGTTTAGATTAGGTTAGTTTAGGTTAAGTTAGGTTAGGTGAGTGTGCAAACATGTTTGGAAAGTATTCTGACAATTATTAGAGTATTTCAAAACTCTAGCTATGAGTGAAACTTTTCTGGTGCAAAACATGTTACTATTTCAGGTTATTATGCATATTTTGACTAAAAATATAAATTACCACGTTATTAAAACAATCACACAGTGGTTTTCTTAACTTACTCAGATATCTGTGCAATTAAAGTATGAGCATTGCATGTTGCTAAAGATCGTAAGTTGTACCAATCTATCCAATATTTTCATTAAAAAATTATTAATTAAATATATTTGTATTATTTATAATAGTCGATGAATAATTCTGTATTATTTTTTTATTATATTGTACAAAATACATTCGATTTAGTGGAGCGCCATCTATTTTTGATATCATAAATTAAAATATCTATTATTTAGAAATGGATCTAAAATATGCAGGGTGTTTCAAATTCGAGTCTCACCATGGGGATCTCGCTTATTATAAGAGAAATCAGGAAAAAATAGAGGATTTTAATCTGATAAAAAAACAATATGGCGTCTATAAGAAATAAGAAAGTTGATGATGGTCAAGAATAAACGAAACATGCTATTTGTAAAATGAGTACGCCATCGATTAGATCATTAAAAAGTGTTCTTTGTATTGAAATATTGCTTCAAATAACGAAGATATAAATAAAAAAAGAAAATCGCATTTTTCAGTTTTTTTTTTTTCATTTTTCTTTAAAACAAAGAAACTTAGCGCAGTTTTCTCAACGGAATATTAATCAGCATGAAATTCTGCAAAAGTGCCGAATTTAAACCTACCCTCTATCTCTTATAATAAGCGAGATCGCCATGGTGAGACTCAAATTTGAAACACCCTGTATATTGATTTTTTTTATATAAACGTCACTTTCTGTATAAAATTAAAATCGTGATTTTGGCTGAGTAAATGAAAAAATCGCAACAAATTTGTTAACTTTCGTCATAAATTAGAAGATTATTTCATCATGTGTACGATTTATACTCGCAATGTGCTTATTTAGTCGAAAATCGGATCAATTATAACCTCAAAATTGGGACTTTAAATGCGATTTGTGACCAAACGGTAAGTTTCCTACAGATTTTGACTTTGGATTCATTCATTTCACGCACGTTTACCCAAGATTCCGCTTTCAAAATTTTATATATCCTGTGACACCATTCGGAAACGTTACCTTAAAGAAATATGATTTAAATAATATAGTAACTTGACACATGTTAACAAAAAATATTACTTTGATATCAGGTATTAATGAAAATATAATCAAGAGTGTTCATCAACACAGACCATGTTAAAAAATCATCATAGACATAGAATATACTAGACAAGTAATGATGTGGGGGGAATAGGGAATGTTTATAGTCTGATATGTCTCATACACAAATATAAACATAAACACAGAGCTGTTTCCCTCTTAAATTTAAATAGATGAAAATACCAAATAATTAATTGCTAATGTTTATGATGATCAGAATTGTTCGAGCCTTGGCAATATTTGTTTGTTTCACAGTAATATGTTAATTAGCCATAAAATATACAGACCTATCATTACTAGTGCAAATAACATAATTCCCACATAAATTTTTCATCAGAATAATAATAATATATATAAAATCCAAACTAAAAATAAAAATGTACAAATATGTTTCTTTTTTATTAAATTAAACAAATATGAAATTAGTGCATTAGCTCGACACATTTAAAAATCTATATATTCTGAGATTAGAGGAATTTAATTATTCACTTTTGACTCATGGAGAAATATGAATAATACAATGCAAGGGGGTCAGAAAAAAGGTAATAATCTTCTTTAGTTCTTGAATAAGCTGTTAGCAGTTGATAAATCAACATCCAACTGTATTTTGCTTCAGGAAAAAAAAAACAGTATGAGAATGCATAGCATTGGTCGCATTCAGGGAATTGTAGCACTTAAGCGCTTTACGAAAGCGGTTTCCCTGAACAGTACCGCTTCATGTGTGGCACTGTACCGCTTTATCAATCGGTAAAGCATATATTTTTTCCGCTTGATCGCTTTTCAAGCCGTGCAGCTGTAAACAAAACGGCCATATTTTCGTGAACGTCCTTAACATCGAAAGCGTGTTCAAGGAACATCAAGCGCTTTGCGCTGTAGCGCTACATCTCTAAAATTCCCTGAACGCGACCATTGACAAGAGGAAAGAGAGGCAAGATACAAGAGTAAATGTGGTGAAATAAAAAAAAAAAAATAGGGAGAAGCAGAAAGGCAAAAACACCAAGGGAATATTGAACGGGCAGCTGCATCAATCAACTATTGGCCTTTATGCCCCACAGTTCAGATGCCTAGTTAATTCATCACTTTATTTAATTCAAGGCCTAACTACAGAGATGTAAAATTTTAAATGGCACTAATAGCTGTACTAATAATCACAGTTTAATACTTGAATCGACCTAGGATTGATAAATCCCGGATTTGTGAATCCAATTGGTTGATTTAAGGATTGTTTACAATATAATCTATAATTATGTTGATTGTTTTACATTTTAATATGATCCAAGAATTAATTCTAAATCAATCCATGACTATTAGTATGGGCATAAGTGAGGAATGAGCTGTTATAGTAATCAAATAAGCAAGTCATTGAAATGGACAATTCTGCAGCGTACACACTGGCTAACATGTAATGACCGCGAATGCAGTGTTTTACCAATAATATTGGAATCGTAAAATTCATATTTCACCTACGAAATAGCTCCGATAAATTTTAATGAATTGATTTTGTGAAAAATAAAATGTGATTCATTTATGGAAATAAAAATGATATAAATACATACAACATGCGTGATAAACTAAATTATTAATAATTTCTCTAAGATATCTTACCATTTTATTGTTTTAAATGATAAACGTCCACTCGCTTCAAAAACCACGTGCGAAAATGAGAAAGCATGGCGTGGCGTCCATTTATTGAGGTTATTCATAGAAAAGAAAGTAAACTATGGATGGAGTGGAAGTGGAAGCAACACTTCTAATCAGACAATTCTCAACAGATGGCGCAATAGATACATGTTATACAATGGGGTCCGATAGTGCTGACGTCACATAACGCGGCAATTTTAAAAGTGTGGCGTTTCAAAAATTTAAATGACCCTTATTGAATACGTACATAAAGATCACCTAAAACTTTAAAGATAAACTGCGCCATTATTATACATATTTAAGAAATAAACTTTATAATTAAGATAAATTAATCTTATATCTACTTAATAAAATCAAAACTTAAAGAGAAATTCAAGGAAGTAGCGTGAAAAATTAAAATTTCGATTTTTATTGAAACGTATGTCGGACCTTAAAAACTCGCATATGTCATAAAGCCTGTAACATAGAGGTAGTATGGCTAGAGTATACGTTTGTTGACATCTAATTTATTAGGCAAAGAATAAAGGGAAGACAAATATGTAAGTATGCTTATGTCCTTAGTGACTGTATGCTATGTGTTGAAGTTTTAGTCATCATATTTTATAATTTTTCAAAATATGTGTAAATTTTATCTATGATTCAAGATGATGTATTCTGAATAGATATTGGCAACACTGATGATTTTTGTAATGGGATTAGCAACATTAAAATGATTTCAATAATCGAAAAATCTTTTTAGTACAACCCAAAAGGTCTTCTTAAAAAATAATCTATTTTAATCAATATATGTGACAAAATAATCGAATCGATATCCAAAGAAATTTATTTAATTCAAGAAACTCACTTTTCACTTTATTTTAAATATGTTTATAAATATACTTAAAAATTGACCTTTATATTAAAATACTGAAAGAAATGTATCAATTATAAATTCAAGTATTAAAATATTCAGTTTTTCAAATTTTGAGTCCATAATTCAATTATTTAGATAAATGTCGAATCTATCAATAATATTCGATTAATTAGTTGAACCCAGATTCGCTTAATGATCGATCATATTTTAGAAACATGAAGACAATTGAAACTCAACACCCGAAAGGGTACAATTGATTATATATATAAAGACAATTGATTATGACTAAAATGTTATTAACAAAATAAACGGTTGAATATTGTAAAAACAAGATTATTAGCTTCCCAATTATTGGAAATTAGTTGGACATTCTTTAAGGAGGAATCAATTTACTGTGAGGTTTTCTTGTGCTTTATTTAGGTTTATTTATATAAACTATATATGTATAAATATATATAATCTTTTACACTTTCCGATGTCGAGTGATATAAGCTATATATTAGATTATAAACATTAGTGCAGCATCTATCAAGTAATTCGCTTTAGGTCAGTAGCATGTTTATATATAATTCAAGTCTCTCATGTAAAACATGTAGTTTTTATGTTTTTCCATTGTTCAGAAATGTTAAATGTTATAATAGTCGACGAAACATTGTAGCCCAACTGGTAAATAAATTGTACTAATTTTGAATTTATTGTAAGAATATTATTTACATTGTCGATATACTTTAACCAATTAAGGAATTTATTTTAAGTAAATACAGTGCAAAAATGCAATTTCCTTCTTTGGTTTCTATAATTCAAATTATTTTTATACAGCATTGAGGTGGCGCAGAGATCACAGGTTGCTCGTATAACTGTTATTATGTTCATATAAATATATTTTTAACAGTGTTCTTCATTATCAAGTATTTTAATTTGTAATCGATGGTCATGACAATGAAATATTGCTTTAAATACATTTATCTACGTATCACAAAGAATAGACTTGCACCATCGATTACATATTCTTTATTATAAATAAAGTAGTGTTAATCAGTTTAATGCTTTAATAGAACATTGCCCTTTAATTATTTCTGGAAATGACCATTATAAAGCCAATAACCATAAATTAATTACCAGTTAGGATATAACATTTAATCTACGGTTACAACATTTAAACATGATTAAACAATAGAGATAACATAAATACTTACAGAATTTAAATTGAATTTTATTTAAACAACCACTGTAAATCACAAAATATTGCCAAGAGAAAACGAGAATTGTACAAACTAAGGTTATGTTTTGGTCGCAACTGACACATGTGTGCTATTAAGGACCGACATACGTTTGATTAAAATTAAATATTTTCGTTTTTAAACAAGATCCATAATTTTCTCTTCAAATTTTTACATGAATTCGAAGATATCAGTTTAATTTATCTTATTTATAAAGCGTATTTCTTAAATATGTATAATAACTGAAGAGTTCACTACTAAAGTTTTTGATGATCCTTATGTACGTAATCAATAAGGTTCATTTAATTTTTTGAAACGCCACACTTTTAAAATTGCCGCGATACGTGACGTCAGCACTATCGGACCCCATTGTCAGTTATCTTGTATTCCTCAGAAATTACTCCATGTTTCACTAGCGTTATAGCTTTTAAGGTTACAACTGGTAAGTTATTCTCTATAGTTCAACAATTTTTGATTATTCATTTTTTAGTATTGTATTTTATTTGAAATAATTATTAATAAAAATATAATTAATTTCCTCAATAATTATTTTAAAAGTATACTTCTTTATTTATTTATTTTTTTACTGGATAACTTATAATTGTGAATTGTTCAAATCGGGGGGAATAGCCCCGATTATTGAGTTTTAACAACAATCGGGGCTATTCCCTATCGAAAATGTTACGTTTGATGTGTACGCTATTAATAATTCGCATTCTATGAATACATTTTTATTACAAAAGTTAGATTGTGATGATAAAATAACGTACACGTTATACTAAACATTTCCATTACAGAATAGCCCCGAATATTTAAATTTATGAAATTATGAAATATTTTTTCAACTGATATTTTCGTATATTTTCTTAGAATCTCTATGAAAAAAGTTCATAAGGCTATTCAGCTGAGAGAAATTCATTAATTTAAATTAAAGATGTTATATGATTTTATTATTATGTAAATATACTAACAGGTTAAGTTAAATATATTGTACTTAAGAATATTGTTGTTTATATGTGTTATTTTGAGTTTTTCAGACTATTATAGGTGTTTTTTTGCATGATTTAATAACAAACCATTTTTTTCTCCAAAAAATATATATATACACTTACTAAATTAGTTTCATTAAAAAATAGTGGACTTAAAATAATAAATGTAAACATTTTCAAAAATCCCGCCGTTAGAACGAACCTAACCTCAAAAACTTAGGAAATAGTTGTCCACTTGCAACGACGCTTGAGTATATGTATAAAGGATAGATGGAATAGAAAATTTGAGAGTGGGGGGAATTTAATGGGAGACCTCATGACGTCACAGTAACTCACTGCGCACGCCTTAAATATGATTCAAATAGCTATCGAATAATAAATTAAACGATATCGAATCGGAGTTTTCTCTCTTTCAACCGTTGTTTGGAATCGCTCCATCTTCGTTTTGAGTCGTTATCGACTAAACTAGAATACGGCCTTAGGTTATATTAATTTAATTAATTTTCGTTTTATTTTATTATATTTATCACTAAAATAAAAATACTAATATTAATTAAATTGTTTAATATTTGTATCGTAATAAAATTATAATAAACAATAACCTCAAAAGTCGTTACTTAAGTTGTATTTATTGCGTACAAATAAAAGTGTACGAGTAAATTAAAGATTGAGTCTTCTTCCTTCATAAAATTTATTGATTGCAAATGCATATTTCAGTCACGATGTGACCATTTCAATGCTTATAAAAATGTATTTTTTTATAATAATACAGTGTAGTAATGAATTTAGTTATTAGCATTTTTACTCAGTTACCATAGTATGTGCATTTGTTTGTGTAAAAACCTAAAGAGTGCAACATTTTAAAATATTGTGGATCAAAGTAATAAAATAATACAAAAATGTGTAATGTCCCGCAGACAAACAAATTAATGTATTACGCCCGGTGATAACAATTTTCAAATTTACTTTTCACATGGTCGCTGAAAGACCAAAGTATAACTAAATAATGAAACAATGAACGGGCATAAACGAAGAAGTAGAAAGCACGCAATGTGAAAATAGGTTATGCTTGTTTTCGCCGGTGTACGCGCGAAAATATTCGAATTCGTGTACGTCACGAGGTCTGAATGACCGAAGGGAGATGAGAAGCAAGGGGGGCGTTGAAACTATGTGAGGCGCTAGTTCAGCATACCTTTACACATATGTATATATGTGTCACTCGATCTACCTTGGTCCACTTGAGCACTGGATGGCGTTGCGCGCGTTTCCGGCTAAATCATAGAGATAAAGTATAAGAGGGCCAGATCCATGTATTTAGCGGGAAACGCGCGCAACGCTATCCAGTGCTCAAGTGGACAACTATTTCCCAAGTTTCAAACCTATATAAGGTTTTTGAGGTTAGGTTCATATACACACTATAATATAACTAATAGCGGAACTTTTGAACATTTTTCTATTTATAATTTTTTGTTCACTATTATACTTCAAATTATTGACATAAAAGGCTTTTTTTTATAAATTTGCTATTTTACAGAAAAAAAAATCAGTAGATCATGCAAATAAGAAATTACAATTGATGAAATTATCTGAAAAAATACATAAAAAATAACATATAAAAACAACAATATTTTTAAGTAAAATATATTAAACTTATAAAAGTATCATTTAACCTTCATATATTAATTAAAACATATTAACAACAGTTATAATTTGAATTAATTGATATTTCTCAGCTGGATAATTTTATGAATTCCATTCCATAAAGAATCTAGAAAAATATGGATGTAAATATTACTTCAAAAACGTCTACGTTAAATACAATTTTTCTGATGGAAAATATTGTAAAAAGCATGAACTATATAATAAAAAACGAATATTTATAAACCGAAAACATATTTTGAGAATGTGGGAAATAAATCATATTTATTAATAATTAATTATTGCTCGATTGGTTCATAATTTTAAGTTATGTATATTCTTTCAAAAATATACAATTCACAGAAATTAATAAGCAAACGTATTTTAAACTACAAATAATAACTTATCAGTTGTAGTTTTATAAGAAAAAGTGAAGAAACTTCTGACGAATACAAAAAAACTGTCAAAAACAATTCATGTGATTTACATCAATCAAATTGAAATATGGCAAACTGATCCTTATTTAGAACATCTTTAATGTTTAATTAAAAGTATATTTTTTTAAGAAATATACCTTATAGGGCGACAATAATAAATAAATCATTGTAAAAACCCAATAATAAAGTATTTTAAATTTTTCACTTGAGACTTCAGCGCCTCCAGTGCTCAAGTGGACAACTATAGCCGTGTTTCCCAATTTCAAATATTATCCGACCCCTCTGACTCTATCTCTATGGGTAAATCTCACGATCGTTCCCGGGCGATTGTGAATCTGCCGTAAATCATAGAAAAAAACTATTATTAAAATATTTTGAAGTTTGCAATTAACACTAATGCGCCTTCAGTGCTCAAATGGATAACTATCGCTGTATTTCCGAATGCCAATTTTCATAGAGAAATATTTTTTTGTGTGATAAGTTATGCAACCCAATTTATATTATTTAATAAATTAATATTTCATTTTTGTAATTTTGTAAGGAAAATGTTAAATTTAACGTATACGTTATTTATTTATTTATTTATTTTCATGAAAGAACCGATTAACAATCGCCCGGAAACAGGAAAGATGAATCATAGGAATTAGTGCATCGATAATCGCCCGAAAAGGGCTCTTACGGAGTTTCTGTATACGAACCGTTTCCGTTCTCGTTCTTGTAATAGATATTTAGAGACATAGACGTAGAATATATGTAATTATAATTATAATTCTAACTCTATGTTTAGAGACATAGAATGTGAGGTTATTTCTATTACTATGTGTTATTAATAAGGTTCACACGACAAAGTTAACATTTCCCGTATCGAATAGCTGTGATTATTGTATTTAAATATCGCAACTTTTTCTTGAATTTTATTTACATTAAAATTATGTAAAAAATATAGTTCATTATTGTTCTTAAATCCCACAAGATTTTAAAATTGGCGCTTTGCGCGACAACCGGAAACAGCGCCACCAGACTAGCGTTCACTTCACTCCGCCGAGTGTTTCACTTCCTTTTATATGGCGGACGGAGAGTTCGCTTGTTGTGTCGTATGTGAGGAGGAAAAATAGTATAAGTAAAATCATAAGATGGTAAGTTAATTCGCTTATTTTGTATATCTTGTATCTTTAGCTACGCGGAGTTATAAAATTTTCGCGTCGTGTGAGTGTGCGATGAAGAATAAGACTTAACAAATGCTGGGGCCACGTGTTTTCAACGCAATGCCGACGGACGCTATGTCTGTCAGAGAATTGCTAAATACGATTTATGGAAAGAGAAAGTATTTTTAATATTGTAAGGATTTCGAGGGGTGTTATTTTGGAAGTTATTGAGGGGCTTACAAAATGTGATTGTTTTTGTGGTTATATTCCCATTTTGTTTATTAATGATGTTAACATGGTGAAAACTGATTTGTATACATTTGTCCAGTTACTAAATGCAAAATTTAGATTTTATTTAATATTTTATATTGATTGAAGCATTAAAATTACATTTATTTAATGCAATTGAATACAATGCTGTAATTCATCATCCATGTGTTTACATGTCACAGCAAAATTAATATTTTCAAATTAAGTGCGATATTTTTTTTTACACTTCGATAGTACTAATTTTCCATTATTCATAAATTGAAGTAAAAGTAAATTGATTGTATTTTCTTGTAAATTACCCAAAATTTGATTAATTAAAAAGTGGTCTATAACTAAGTAAGGCTATTCCGTATATAAAAAATAAATGTTAAGTTTAAAGTATACATTATTTTTAACCTAACAATTAATAGATATGAATTAGATAACTTGAAACGATTTGTAAATGTTTTAGAGTGTGTGTTCCTAAAGACATTTTAAATAAAAACAAGTCCGAGGTATGTTCAATTTAGAAAGAATCTATTGTAAAATCTGAATAGGTAACATTTAATAAAATATTTTATGTTGAATTTTTCATTTTATTGTCTCATGCACAGGATAAATTCGCATTGCTTTAGTGGACAAAACAATGATTTTGTCGTTTACCTTATGGACTTAAATTGTTGACGATGCCATTTATAAATCAGACAAAAGATGATGCTTTGTGCTGTTATAATAATTATATTATATTTCAGTCAGTATTTAATTAGGAGTGCACAGTGAATTAATTTCTCCCCACTCTCAAATTTTCTATACCATCTATCCTTCATACAATAACTCGAGTCTTGTGGGGTAGTCCCAACATGCCCTATCCCGGGCGATTGTAAATGTAAATCCTATGATTCATCTTTCTCATTTTTGTTCCCAGCTGATTGTAAATCAGCCCTAATGCTCACTTTCATCGACTCTGATTGGTTAATCATTATTAAGTTTAATTGGTGGTGTTTGTCATATTTGTAAACTAAGGTAAATCAAAAATAATTGGTTCATTTACAACTAAATTATCAATTTTATCAATTTTAAATCCATGCTTGGTTATTTCTGTTAAATCTGTATATAACTGTCTCTTTTTATGATATCTATCAACTGTAAACAACTTCACAATTATTCTCAATCGACATGAAGGCTGTTTAAATATTTCACATTTTTAGATCGTGATTAGAGATGCGAGTTGGGACACGCATGCGATCGATGGTGCGCAACGCCTGTTAAAGTTGGCACATTCGCATTTGTCGCCCGCAATGCTCCCACCGAAATGTGAAAAGTTTCTGTTGTTTTTGTGCCAAATCCATGCACATGCATGGATCGGCCGCGTTTTTGGTCCGTATATTCATAAATGTATCAATTATACCGATCTTGGAAGTCTCAGTTTGTTTATGGAAATACAAATAAGTGTTTGTGTACATATTTTTTTTTTTTTCTCGATTAAAATAATATCGAGTGGCCAGCGCATACTCGCGCTAAGACAATGTACCGAAAACACAGCCGATTATGGGACATACGAAATGTGACAAATGTATGTGCATGGACTTGGCGCAAAAACAACAGAAACTTGTCACATTTCGGGCGACAAATGCGAATGTGCCAATTTTAACAGGCGTTGCGCACCATCGATCGCACGCATGTCCCAACTCGCATCTCTAATCATGATGCAAGCTAATTTCAGACTTAATTGTGATTAATTAATCATGATTAAGTATCCACGGTGCAAGTGGGCATAAGTATATTTTAGTAAAGCAATTTAATGAATGGGTAAATCATAAAATTGACAAATAATATTAAAATGTAATGTAACGTCAAGTCATTTATTTGTTACTTAATACTCAGTTATTAGTTGTGTTCATCAAACACCACTGGTCCCCTATTGAAAAAACTCAGTTTTTATTCGATATAAACTTAACTTAGGCCCGCTTCTACAATTGATAGTTACACCTTTGGTATTTTAATGTAGGGTTAAACCTTGGGCAGTGATTCTACAATTGTGAGGTAAAGCATTATTGGGACGAACAGAATGGTACACTCCGGTATTTTCACCAGTGCTCAGAGCGCGCATCGTCCATAAATGCCCTTCGTCATTTATATTTTGGTTTGATATGACACGCTCGTATTTTTGCTTTGTTTTATTGTATTGTTAGTGATTCTAACAATTTTGTTAAATCTATGTTGTTAGTGTACATTGTATTTAGAGCTTTTTTTATTACATATTTAGTTATTTGTGTTTCATAAAATAGGTTATGTTAGATTGCTAAAGATTAGCTTTTATTTGGGGCTATTCCATTATCATCACAGTCTAAGCAGCTTTTGTAATAGATATGTATTAATAAAATGTGAATATAATTAATAACGTACATGTTAAAATGATTTCCTTTTATAGGGGTCACTGAAAGGTGAATGCATAACTTGAAAATATATTTATCATCATTTAGGTAGTTTTTAACTCTTTTGTTAGAAACATTCATAATATTAGATAATTTGTTAACACCAGTTTCAGTCTTCTTTTTTTTTGGAACTTTAAAATTAGAAATAAATGAATAACTAACCAAATTTAAATAATTGTATATTTTTATATTGTTTTTAAGTCAAAATTATTAATTATTTATTGTTGTTATATTAGAAATAGTTGATTGATATATGTATCTACTTTTTAAATTAAAAATTATCTAGTTATTATTAATATCTATGGTATTCTTCAATTGTTTTATTTTAAATAGCTGTGACCAAATGAATAAATATTTTTTCTATTGTATTTAGATTTCAAAACACTTTTTTGAAATCTGTTTTATATAGTTTTTAAATTAAATTTATGTTCTTCATGGTATTTAACCACTAAAGAAAACTGTTTTTTAAAATTATTGTAGTTGAGCTTCCGACCTCAGTTGGCGCGATTATTTGTAGATTTGTTAACTTTCACCATCTTGACTAGGTTTTCTAAGGTTTTGACATTAGCTGACCAGCTGGTCGCGCATGCGCATTTAGTTAAACTAGAATACTCAATACTGAAGGTCTACGTTGCCAAAGCTATTACTATCAATTGTAGAAGTGGCCCTAACATATAAACTGTGTTTTATATTTGCTGAAAAATATTGCCAAACTTAAATGTTTGGTTAATTCTACCAGTCGAGTATATGCTAAACATGATCATTGATTAACTGTTTTCGAATTTGGGTATCTCAGTGAGGATCACATTACCGTCAGCAATCAGGTCCGCTTAAAAGTGAGGTTATTCATTTAAAAGCTGAAATAATTGTAAATTAATTAAATTTTAAAAAATCAGTAATCATTCAGTGCAATAAAAGGACATTTTTACAGTAAAAAAGTACATTTGGCTTGTAAGAAAACATGTTCTCAAGAATTAACCGATACTTGCAACAAAATATATGAGATTTCATTACAATTTTCATAAAAAGATTGAAAATACTTTTTATTGAAAATGGAAATTAATTTGTAACAGTTTTCTGGTTTGCCTCGGGTTGTTCAGTGGAGTGAATAGGTGGATGTAATTTTAGAATTAAATTCTATTTTTATTCTCAAAAATAAAATATAAAATCGACTCAAATAAAATATGAAATTATAAGAAAATTTGTATACGATAAGGAAAATAAAAATAAACTTTACAAAATCAATAAACAGTATGGTATGGATAAACAATACTAATTACTGATAAACACAAACAGCACTGCGCTTATTTATGCCGAACTCACCTTGGCAAAACTCTAAAGGGGCTTTTCTGTCCTAAAAAGTCTTTTCCGTGACAGCCACAGGAGATCATCTATTACATTATAAATAGGTGGGGAATGAGGATAGAAAATAATTAGGGAAATACAGGAAATATTAAAAAAAGCCTTTTATTTATCACACAGAAAAAAGATACAAAATGTAATCTTAACCTGTTATTGATCTTCCACTTAACCTAAGAAAAAACAAACATAAATATAATTGCAACATGTGACATAAGGTACAAACATATTTTGATGTCGATAACCCCAAAATTTTTTAAATTAAAAGCTCAGCATAAAGTAACAGAGTATGCAAGTGATATCTGAATTGTTTTAAGTTATGGGGAACTTTATTGTATAATTTATAGATGTTGTAAGAAAAACATCTGGAATAAATAGCAGTTTTGTGCTTCGGCAGCAATATGAGTCTCCGGAACCCAAAATTGACATTGACAATATTAGTCCCAAATACAATTCTATGATGTAGTTAAGAGGGTTTGCGAAAATTAATGATCTTATAATAGTAGAGTAAACAAGAATGAAGAATTCTTCAATCAATTGTTTCCACATTATTTGTGAATGGATCGCTCCTAATCTCCGGGCAGACAACTACTTCACCCATGGCGTGTTTAGATAGCATTGACAGATCTGAATTTAGCCGCAGGCGGACGACTGGTTCTTTACAAACTTACAAAATTATCAATTTTAAGTAACTTGCCAATACATACGTATTTATGTTAAATTATAATGAAATTTTTATCATTTTAGTTTGTAAAAATTATTTGGTAAAGCCTACTAAAATATAGGCCAGACATGGAGTGGAGAGTTCAAAATCTCGGTCTACTTGAGTTCACATGAGGGAATTGTTAACATCTCCTACTCGCATTCATTTGGGGTTTTATTTTCATATAAATAAAATTAATAATTAATTTTAATAGTTGTTATTCTTATTAATAGGAAAGTTTTAATACTTATGAATATATACAAAAATATTGTTACAAATTTAACCAGTTTATAATATTCCAGTCTGTATATTTAGTAGGCTGTGATGTGTTATTTCTTTTTATTCATCAGTGCCAACAAAATTTAAAAAAATAAAAAAGCTTCTTAGAAGAGAAAAGTTCTCTATCATTTGGTATTCAATTATATGACAACTCTGTTTGAATTTTCAATCATAATTGTCATAGAGATAATTTAATCGACATTTGATTATTGAACATAAGCAATTATTATTATTTGATTAGTTAAATAATCGGTTTTTCCTTTAACTGTGTGAATCATATGTGATCATAGGGAAAATAAATTGCTATAAATGAACAAGTTTTTTATTATTATTATTATCTTGCTTTATTTAAAAATCTAAAACTTAATTTTAACACCATTCTTTCAACTTTTATGTTTAAAAATTGTTTAATTGGATGAATCGATTCTCGGTTGTTTACAATGACAATGCTACTTAAAATTAGGCAATAGATGGTGCTTTCGCTATCTTTCTAATTTTTATGCCTAAAGTAATTTACAATGATGATATTTATGGTCCGTGTTTCTGAACACTCTTGATTAAATATCCATAATATACTGATAAAATTTCTTTAAATTACTATCGTTACTGCAGAAATCAATGTCAACATTAATTTAGATAATTCTGTTTTCAGTCTTTATCAACGGCTCGCCCTTTGGTGACCGTCTACAGCGAGAAGTCCGAGGCTGTCAAGGACAAAACCATCGGCCTTCCTGCGGTCTTCAAGGCCCCAATCAGGCCAGATGTAGTGAATTTTGTTCATCAGCAGATGTCCTTCAACCACCGCCAGGCATACTGTGTCAGCGACAAAGCAGGTGAGAAATTATATGAATTTTAAAAAATATCTTAATTGAGTTAGAGAAAATTGCAATTTTTTTTATTCATCAATTTATCAGGCTGTTACCAATAAAACACACCATGAAAGAATGAAAGTCTAACCTCAATTTATTCAGAAAAGTTAGTTATTTTGCCTGAAGATTGTATTGATAAACTTTGTTAAATTTAAAAGATATAGCCTTGCAAAATTAAATTTTGAGAAAAAAAATAAATTATATTTAAAAACAAAAAAATTGAATTATATTGTCAAAATCCAAATAGGGCTGATTCACAATCAAATGGGAATGAGAACTGATGTGTAAAAGATTAATTATAGGATTTACATGTATCGATTCACATCGCCCTAGTATTGGCCTTATGGACTTTCTGTATATAATTATCAGTTTCCGTTCCTTGGTGATTGTGAATCAGACAATAGACTTGCTAATTTAAGTGGATGGGCATTTCTAAAAACTGAAATCATAATTTATTTTACATTTATAATTAAATTTATAGTCATCTGAATACTTTATTTATTTGATCATTTCAAAATTAATTTAAGTCGTGTATGAAAGATCACATTTTTAACTAATTAAACAATTAGTTAATAATGTAAATAAATATTCAATAACATGTGGGTTTTCTATGCTAACTTATCTGACAGTGTAAATTTTGTATGTCATTGTTTTCTATAGCCCACAATCGTTGATTTTTTTAACTTTGAGTAAAAAAAAAAAATATGTGATTCTGATAATTCTTTGCTGTCTAATACAGGGAAATATTTTGTTGTATATAAAATAATAGCAAATAATAATATAATTCTCCAAATACTTTCTGCAAGTATTCTATTGTGTGTGAAACATATCTTGGATGTAGTTTATATGATGATATTTTGGTCCGTGTTTCTGATTGTCTCATGATTATCACATAACCAAAACTGAAGTGAAATATTGTAATTATTTTTAGAAAAAAAATTCAAAATTATGTTTCTAATGATAGTTTAAATATTTAAGGTCATCAAACTTCTGCTGAATCATGGGGTACCGGACGTGCTGTTGCCCGTATTCCTCGTGTTCGTGGTGGTGGTACTCACCGCTCCGGCCAGGGTGCTTTCGGTAACATGTGTCGTGGTGGTCGCATGTTCGCTCCGACCAAGCCATGGCGCCGTTGGCACCGTCGCATCAATGTGAACCAACGCCGTTACGCTTTGGCTTCAGCCGTTGCCGCCAGTGGCGTCCCCGCCCTGGTCATGAGCAAGGGACACGTAATTGACAACATCCCTGAATTACCGCTCGTCGTTTCCGACAAAGTCCAAGAATTGACCAAGACTAAGCAGGCCGTAATTTTCTTGCGCCGTTGCAAGGCCTGGGGAGACATCCAAAAAGTCTACAAGTCCCAACGTTTCCGTGCTGGCAAGGGTAAGATGCGTAACAGGCGTCGCATCCAACGTAGGGGACCGTTGATCGTCTACCACAAGGACCAGGGTCTGCGTCGTGCTTTCCGCAACATTCCCGGAATTGACTTGATCAGCGTTGACAAACTGAACTTGCTTAAGCTCGCTCCAGGTGGTCATGTTGGACGTTTCATTATTTGGACTCAATCTGCTTTTGAGAAGCTCGACAGGTTGTTTGGAAGCTGGAAGAACGCGTCCCGTGAAAAGAAGGGATACAATTTGCCACAACCCAAGATGTCTAACACCGATTTGTCCAGGTTGTTGAAGGCTGACGAAATCAAGAGGGTCTTGCGTGCACCACAGTAAGTACTTATTTTATTGAAAATGTAACATTAAATTTTAAGTAAAAAAAGTGAAATTTGTGATTTTATACAAACCAATGAATTAATTTATTGTTGGGAAAATCTCATTAGTCTGGTTTTTCATTTGTGGCATACTCTTGATTTAATTAAGCTTCACTTTTCATTTGCTTATTTTCAAAAGAAACAATCGATAGTTCAAAAACCTAATTTAGGGTAAAAGGTTCTCACACCATATTAAAAAAAAAAATTGGCTCATTTTGGAGCCACTATTCTCTTGTTCTATAACCACAAAACAAAAAGGGAATGTAGAGCAATTCACAGATGTTTGGCCATCTATGGTCTGTGTTGCGAACTAATGTACAAATGAAAATACAAGTTAACCATGGAATATTCGCTCGATAAATAATATACCATTTAAAATAAAATTAGTGATAATTAGTGATGGACAAGATTGAAGAATTTTTAGTAATTGAATATTTAATTCACAATTATTTATTTATTAAATCCAAAAGCGAAGGAGCCGAATTACAGGATTACTTGATTATACTATTAAAGTACAATATTACTAGATAATCATGAAATGTTAAAGCTTAGCATAAATTATTATTTTTTTTCAAATTAAGATAATAAAATATTTAACCAGAATACACAAAGAAAATTACAATACATAATGTTATACAGAATAACATTTAATGTACATACTCATTATTCAAACAAAAAATTAATATGAAATATAATCACTCACATCATTCAGATATCTACAGACGTCGTGGCATATTTTTTCCAAAATGAGAATTTCCACCCAACCCCCCACATTAGCGATAGTCCAGCCTTGTATTACTATAGAGAAACCGCAAATAACCCCTGAAATTTCCAGCTTCTTTATGAAACCTCTCGTAAGGTCCTTATTGCAATCTTAAATCAAATAATTTTACAGTAACAAATAGGTCGAGTTAGCCCATCGCACGAGAGTATGCAAGAAAAAATATCTAACTTCAGAGGTGCTCTCTACTTAATTTCATTGAGACTTTTGATATTCCTTTTTATAATAGATAGGATTATTGAAGGTAGATAATCAACAAAAGTTGCAGTATTAACTTATATCCTCCAGTGTCTTATGACCCTCACTCGCAATTCTCAAAGATAAAGTGGCGTCACCGTCGTCTGGTCTGTGTAGAATCTCCTTTGCACAGAAAACAGACATTCAGAAAATTTATTTTCTCCATTCTCCGATTAATTTAGCAATAACTTGTTTATATATTTATTTTTAATAATATAAGTGATCTAAGTGAAGCTAAAGTTATAGCCAAAATGAAAAACCGGGCTAAAAATATAATTTATTTTAAAATAATTTGTCACAAATTATAGAATACAAATTTCTCAACACCTTTGAAATAGTCCATTTAATACTATAAAATAAAATAAAAACATTTTATATGATGAAACCATTATTTTTCAGAGCATTGGGTTATGAATACCATGATTAGTAGTTGACATCTGATTTAGCTTCTAGCATATCCTATGTGATTTTTATAGTGTGATTACTATTGTATTAATACGAATTCTATTTAACAGGAAGAAGATTGTTCGCCGTGTACGTCGTCTCAATCCATTGACCAACACTCGCGCTATGTTGAAACTCAACCCATATGCTGCTGTTCTTAAGAGACAAGCTATTCTGTCCAACCAGAAGCGCCAACTCCAGAGGGATGAAGCATTAGCTAAGAAACGTGGTGTAAGTATAAATACATGCTGAATGTATGTAATGCTAATTATTATATAAAAAAAGTTTTTTTTATTGATAAAATTGTATATTTAAAAAAAATACATTTTTGATGACTTTAGTGAAATTTTTAGTATGATTTAAAAAATGGTGTTTACACTAATGCCTGTACAGGATTTATTTTAAATCTAGTATTCTATGAAGTTACCTAGAAATGTTTAGTTTTAAGTAGTAAGGCCCAATTTTACAAACCTCAAGTAACGTTAGAAAAAAATCAAGGCTAACGTTTTTTCTTTTTATTAGCAGCCCTGTCTCATTGATAATCAAATTGAGATAATCATAGACATAAAGTTTTATTCCGTGATTACGTTACCTTATTTGCAGATTGTAAAATTGGGGCTTGAACATTTATTGAATACTTTTCCATTCTGAGTTAGCAAAATTTAAAATTAAGTTTGAATTAACAAATGTATTAAATAAGCACTCTTTTAACTTTGTTGATATTACTTAAGATAATACAAACAAAATTAAAATAAAGTAAAAAAGTAGTAAAAGCCTCAAAAATCAACAATTCAAGATGTATTGTACCATACAGAGATTTGATGTTTGTATAAATATTTTATTTGACAAACAAATAATCTGGGCTATTCTCTAAGTGAAATGTTAAGTTTGTACGTATATGTTATATTTTAACCTTACAATCTTAGATTACATAAAATTATTAAATTCAATTAGACTTTGACGATAACGATTAACATACACGTAGTATGTTAAATTTAATTTCGTATAGGAAATAGCTGTGAATTTAGTATATGCATGTTGGTTTAGTTTGTATAATCTACAAAATCAAATTAAAGGTATAAAATTATTACATATGATGAAAATATTATTTTTTCAGAGCATTGGGTTATGAAAAATACCATGATTAGTAGTTGACATCTGATTACAAATAAAATGATTATTTGTATAAAAAAGCTATATACACAGATTATTTATGTTAGCTTAAATTTTCTTTTCAGATTGTTCTTCCCGCTACTGACCCCGTCATCAGGTCCGCCAAATTGCAAGCGAGGAGGCGAGCGATGATCATGAAGGACAAGAAGGCTAAGCCGAAGAAGGCGAAACAGCCCGCTAAACAAAAGAAGGCGAAGAAAGATAAGAAGGTGAAGACCGCCGCCAAGCCTGAGAAAACTGAGGCTGCGGCCAAGAAAGCAGCGCCAGCGAAGAAAGCCGCCGCCCCAGCGGCCAAAGCGCCAGCGAAAAAGTAATTGGTGACGCAGTATAGAATTAGAATGTTTTTACTGTGGTACCAGACTTTATTTGTATGTAATAAAAAAGTTAAAAATTTATAATTTATTTAACTTAGGTTTCCTTTATTTCGAAATCCAGATCTATGATAATTCTTAATTTATAGAGCATTCACAATGAATAATTTTGTGATTTTCACAATTGTTTCGCAAATTTATTGCTAATTTGGGTGTATGAAAGTTTCAATTTTTGTGAAACAACTCCTTTGGAAATCACAAAGTTATTCATAATTTTATTTATACTAGATGAATATGGATTTTCAACATCTTAACGCCTCATCAATCAATCAACCAAATGAACAAATTTATTTAAACTGTTATTATTTCTGATAAATTACAACAAATGCTGTGTAATTTTTCATATTTTTTTAAAGTTGATGTATAACACAGTAACAGTTGTTACTTTTGGTCATAATAAAAGTTTAAGTAACAAATTTGTCTGAGGAAGGGAAAGCGAATTTTAAAGAACGAAAAAAAAAATATAGGTTGTTTTTAACAAATTGAAATGAGAAGGAATTGTAGAAGATAGGACATTATTCAATTGGAGGAACAAATGCGAAAAGAAATTAAGGAACCGGCAGGGATATGGGGGAATAAACAAACATATATGAAGTACAAATATTGAGCTTTTGATTTGGTAAATGGAGGAAGACCAGTGGGGTTAGGTGGAAATATGATAGAAAATTGGGAATGAAGGAAAGGAGAAAAGATAGTAGCGCTTTGGATTTTCTGCAAATAAGTGTTATTAATTGAACTCAGGAGTTAGTTAAATTAGCAAAGTAATAGTAAATTTTCTGAGGATTACAATGGCGTAATTGGAAAAGCAAACATATTTTTAATTGGAACATCTTATATATTTTATTATCATTTGATAGAAAGGGGTATTTTAAACAATAAAGTTATAATAGCCATTACAAAGATCAAAGTTGTTGCCATTTTAATATTCCGTTTTTAACAGTAATTGCACAAGTGCATTGGAATTTGTTGGTAACAAGTTTGCATGATTTTGACAAATGTGTTCACCGAAAGAGTGAGATAATTTCCAATGCATAAGAGCGATTTATCAGACTATATCCCAACATAATTATAACTATAAAAAACGAAGATATTTATGGCATATAGTAATTATTAATTGTACAATTATTGTATCTGTATTTTACTTGAATTACTTCTAGAGATGTATTTCTCACACGGTGTTTGCAGCATTCACAAAAACTGAAGTTCGTAATTTTTATTTGACAGTAGTTTGACGTTCAGTTTATGAACAGTGAATTGGGAACCAATCGCTTGCCGAAACTTAGTACAAGTAGAACTACACTGCCGAAATCGAACTCTATGAATTTGTTATCATGGCAACAACGATTTCTAGAAACTGATTGGTTCTAATTTGTTCGTGTTTCGGCTTGCCGTCTTTGGCGGGATATAGTCTTCTTCTTTTTCTTGCGGATTTTATGGCCCCAGCCTTTCAGCTCTGTTGACCAGCCACTGCTTCATTTAATTGACTTCGAGATGGGGGGTAGGTTTGTAGTTATTGGATGAGATTTGCTAAAAAGATTGGGGACGATCACAAATAGTTATAGAAAGGTGTTAGTATTGGCTAGGAATAAGAAGAGGGTAAGATAGGTGTTGAGAGAACAGAGGGGGAGAATTGTAGACATAGAAAGGGGGGCAGAATGTCCAAGAGAGATGAGGGTGGAGTATAAATTTTGACATTCCCTATAGTGATTATGGCACGATAAAAAAATGTGATCTACATCGCCAAACGAGCCGCATGAACAATTAGGTGAGCGGATGGCTTTGATTTTATATAGGTGGCTTGGGGACGAATTGTGGGCAGTTTTAAGGCGTATAATTGATGTGATGAATCGTCTGCCACGAACCTTAGGATCATAAAACCAAGGTTTGGGTGGAATGGTCGGGTGGAGGGAAAAGTATCTAAGGTGCGAGGATGTTCCCGTCCAAATAGCTTGCCACTTGCGTTTTAAGCTAGTTTTGAGGGTATTTAGGTAGTCATGGTGAGGGGAGGAAAACTGAGAGAGGGGGAGCTCCCTTGCTGATTTAGCTAATGAGTCGGCTTGTTCATTGCCGTTTATTCCTCTATGGCTGGGGATCCAGCAGAGTTCGACACTATATCCGTTTAAGTGCATGTCATAAATTAGAGTTCGTATATGGTTGGTTAGTGTAGATCTGTCGGGTCTAATTCCAACTTTGGATATGGAAAGTAAGGCTGCTTTGGAGTCAGTAAAGATTATAGGATTGACGAGGTGGAGCTCTTTTACCATCTTGTAACGTGCCGTTTCCTATGCAACCTTTCTCACATCCCTGTAATACCTTTTTCCTGCCTTTAGTATAGGCAACTTCATACACTTACCCCACCATCACTACATCCACCGCCATTTTACCATTTTTTATATCCCTTCCTCTCCCTATATAAGCGCGTACACGTCCCCATAGAATCAGTTCTGTGGCAGACACGGAACTCTCCTAGTGGCTGACACTGGGAACCACAAGCGAGGTGAGTGAGGGAGCGCCAAGCCCCTTTAAAACCAAGCTGTGGAGAAAATCACCGCCGAGGTGAGTAAGGGAGCGCTGAGCCCCTTGAAGCCGTCGTACGGGACAAAGTCAAGAGAGTTGACGGGACAAAGAATCAGTTCTGTGGCAGACACGGAACTCTCCTAGTGGCTGACACTGGGAACCACAAGCGAGGTGAGTGAGGGAGCGCCAAGCCCCTTTAAAACCAAGCTGTGGAGAAAATCACCGCCGAGGTGAGTAAGGGAGCGCTGAGCCCCTTGAAGCCGTCGTACGGGACAAAGTCAAGAGAGTTGACGGGACAAAGAATCAGTTCTGTGGCAGACACGGAACTCTCCTAGTGGCTGACACTGGGAACCGCAAGCGAGGTGAGTGAGGGAGCGCCGAGCCCCTTTAAAACCAAGCTAAGCAGCGATATCACCGCCGAGGTGAGTAAGGGAGCGCTGAGCCCCTTGAAGCCGTCGTACGGGACAAAGTCAAGAGAGTTAAAGGTGAGACTTTTACACTGCACCGGAGGAATCCGCCGTATTCTTTATCGTGTTAACTTTGTATTTTGTTTAGTTATTATATTAATAAATAAATTAAAACAGTTTTGTGTAATCCGTCTACACTTGAGGTGTAGTGGCGCCCGAGCTAAAACCCACCTCTTATCCCTATCTCCACTGAGTTACCAGGAAAGCGTTACAAAATTTGGCGCCCGAGCAGGGACGTTTTTTTTTTCTACTCAGGGTTAAGAGGTTGGGTCCGAAAAATTAACCGAAATGGGAAAGAAATCCCGCAAGTCATTTACAGTAAACAGCCAACCCCTAGCCGATCTGGAGGAGATCGAGAATCTAATAGCCGACTTGAGAATGGCAAACCTGCCTACTGAAGGTTCGTTACAAGAACTAAAGGACCGTCTATCCGCACACCTACGAGCCCGGCTGGAAGTGTTAAGCCGGCAGCCATCGACATCGACGCCACAATCACCGTCACAACCGGAAAAATCCGTTACTACTAAGGGAACAACATGCGATCAAGTGCGTAAGTGGGGTTTAGTGTTTGATGGCACCAAATGCGCAATCTCCTTCATAGAACGTCTCGAAGAGCTGTGCGCAGCGTATCAGATGACACCACAAATCATGAGCGCCCTGCCAGAACTTTTAAAAGGGAATGTTTTACTATGGTACCGTAATAATAAAACTAATTGGAAGCATTTTCGTGATTTCCTCACAGATTTCCGAGCATTTTATTTTCCGAGTCGATTGAAACTCCATTTGGAGAATAAAATACGAGTCAGAACCCAAGCACCGGAGGAATCCATAAAAGATTATTTAACCGACCTTCAGACTTTAATCCGTCGCCACGGAGAATTTTCCTCCGCCAGCGCACTAGAGAGAATATACAATAATCTTCATCCCCGTTACAAAGGTTATATCCGCCGAAACGATTTCTCGAATCTGGCGGAATTGATCCGCATGGCCGAAGACTTCGAGAATCTGCAACACGACATCCTCGTATACAGACCGCCGCCAGATCAAACAACCTGCCAGAAAGAAACATCGATTTCCGTAAACACCCAATCCAGAGCCAGAGAAACCAAAAATTGTCGGTCAACCGAATTGACATACCACGGCGCCGTCTGCTGGAACTGCGACAAACCTGGCCATTTGAAAAGAGATTGTAGAAACCCTGCCGTGATGTCACAGATTAACCAGGAGATCGACGTAATGCTAAAACAAGGAATCATAGGACCCTCCGAAAGTTCCTGGAGTTCTCCTATAGTACTAGTAAAGAAAAAGAGTGGTAAAAATAGATTATGTATAGATTTTCGACAAGTTAATCAAGTTACAGAAAAGGATGCCTATCCACTGCCGCATATCGGCTCTATCTTGGAAAAGTTGAGAGGTGCAAAATACTTGTCATCATTGGATCTACAGAATGGCTATTGGCAGGTGCTCCTAGAGGAGGAAAGCAAACCCGTCACCGCTTTTACTGTCCCAGGAAGAGGGCTTTTTCAGTTCAACGTGCTACCGTTTGGACTCCACTCCGCCCCCGCCACTTTCCAAAGACTGTTGGATAAGGTAATAGGACCAGAACTGGAACCAAAAGCTTTCGCCTATTTAGACGACATCATTGTGGTAGGCTCAACATTCGAAGAACATTTACAGAATTTAGAAGAGGTTTGTCACCGTCTACAAAAGGCTGGACTTCGGCTTAATCTAGACAAATGTGTATTCGGGAAAACTGAGATGAAATATTTGGGGCATCTAGTAACGCAAGACGGCATTGGAACTGATCCGGATAAAGTAAAAGCTATTTTGGAATTACCGCCACCTAACAATGTAAGAGAACTCCGCCGAATCCTGGGAATGGCGTCCTGGTATAGGAAATTCATCCCTATCTTTTCTGAAGTTGTGGCACCACTCAACAAACTATTAAAGAAGGGCCAACGTTTTGTATGGGACACCGGCTGTACTACAGCATTCGAGAAACTGAAGCAACTCCTTACAGAAGCTCCAATTCTCGGCTATCCTGATTTCACGAAACATTTCTACCTCCAGACGGATGCCTCTAACACTGGTTTAGGAGCAGTACTCTATCAACGGACGGAAACCGCGAAACAGATAATTTGTTACGCAAGCCGATCACTAAACGACGCTGAAAGAAATTACTCTACCACCGAAAAGGAATGCCTGGCTATCATTTGGGGAATCCAGAAGATGCGACCGTATTTAGAGGGTTATAAATTCACTGTAATTACCGATCATCAAAGTTTAAAGTGGCTGCAGAACCAAAAGAACCCAGCAGGCCGAATAGCAAGATGGATCATGGAACTCCAACAATTTGATATGAATATCGAATACCAAAAGGGGACCTGCAACCAACTCGCTGATGCCCTATCTCGAGAACCACTTCAGGAAAAGGATGAAAAGGAAATCCTGCTGATTCAAAAGCCGGATTGGTATGAATCAATGGTCACCAAAGTTAAGACGGTACCTGAGAATTATCCAGAATACCGACTTAAAGACAACCGCCTCTACCGCTATGTATGGGATAGATATGCCTACGCTGAACCGGAAGTTGTAAACCCCTGGAAGTTGTGCGTCGCATCCCATCTACGAAATAAATTATGTCAAGAATTCCACGATACGCCTACCGCTGGTCATCTTGGAATAGCAAAAACCATAAATCGAGTAGCTCGTACATATTTTTGGCCTGGCATGTCTCAGGATATCCGGAAATACGTCCGAAATTGTCAAGTATGCATAAAGTATAAACCGTCAACGCAGAAACCTCCAGGATTTATGAAGGCAACCACCATCAAAGCTCCATGGCATACCATAAGCGTGGACCTAATGGGCCCTTTCCCTCGTTCAAAGAAGAGACACAATTACTTGTTAGTGATTCAAGACAAATTCACAAAATGGGTAGAATGTGCACCACTACGTTCCGCAACATCATCAGCCATAGCGAACACACTCCACCGCCAAGTGTTCTTGAGATTCGGCGCACCAATAACCCTTATAGCAGATAATGGCCGCCAATTCGTGGGAAAGGAATTCTTAAACTTATTAAAGGAATTCGGGGTAGACAAAATGGAGATTCCCCCGTACACGCCTCAGGCTAATCCAGTGGAACGCGCTAATAAAACACTTAAAACTATGATTGCCATATACTGCAAGGACGAACATCGAAATTGGGACGAACACTTATCCGAGTTATGTTTCGCTATAAACTCAGCCATTTCCGAAACAACGAAATTCTCACCAGCATTTCTCAATTTTGGCAGAGAGCTCCGCGCACCAATCCAATTAAACGTGGATCTGCAAGCCGATCCGCCACCTATCACTGCTATAGGTCGTTCTTCACACACCAAACGCATAGAAAAATTGTGGGAAATCCAGAATATGGTGAAAAGAAACAGCTATTTAGCATCTCAACGGCAGGCACATTATTATAACCTCAGAAGGAGGAATTGGACTCCTAAAGAAGGCGATAAGGTTTTCCGAAGGGAGAATCAATTATCTTCAGCACCGGACTTCTTTGCAGCAAAACTAGCCCCAAAATACTGTGGACCATATCATATTCATAAAGTAATCTCTCCTGTCAGATTTGATTTGAAGAACAATAGTGGAAGATTAATACGAAACATACACATCAAGGACCTTAAGTTAGGATCTTAAATCAGAATTCTTTGGGATGTGATGTCGTATTGTTATTTTATGTTCTTATTTCCTCTTATATTTATGTAAAATTGCAGATGTCCGACATTTTAACACTCCACCCAAGTGAGGACGAGTGCGAAGGAGTCATGTTAAATGAGTCCGGACTCCCCGTTACTCCTGGTCGATCCGTGGAGAAAGAGATACGAGTGATGTCCATGCACCGTCGTTTATTTGGCCCCAGTACGCCGCCAATTCGAAAACCGTTATCTCCGATAACACAATCCATACGAACACCGGATCATGCCATCACCCCGGATACAAAGGTCGCTGGATGTAAAATTAATATGGATCTTCTCCTACCAGACAATGTTATCGGCAAAAACCCAAGGCGCAACTGGTCGGACCTTCCAAAAGAAAAAAAGGAAACCAAACCAACCAAAAAAAAAAAAAAGCAAGAAGAACTTTAAGGACCGGGGACAAAGAGTCTGGCTCGAAAACGGAGAAAAATTAAGACTGTTTGGTTTAACTCCTACAGAAATAAACTATATACGTGCCAGGCAATTTCGTCTCCAAAGGAACGACGAAATTTTAAAAAGAAGGAGGGGATTGTAACGTGCCGTTTCCTATGCAACCTTTCTCACATCCCTGTAATACCTTTTTCCTGCCTTTAGTATAGGCAACTTCATACACTTACCCCACCATCACTACATCCACCGCCATTTTACCATTTTTTATATCCCTTCCTCTCCCTATATAAGCGCGTACACGTCCCCATAGAATCAGTTCTGTGGCAGACACGGAACTCTCCTAGTGGCTGACACTGGGAACCACAAGCGAGGTGAGTGAGGGAGCGCCAAGCCCCTTTAAAACCAAGCTGTGGAGAAAATCACCGCCGAGGTGAGTAAGGGAGCGCTGAGCCCCTTGAAGCCGTCGTACGGGACAAAGTCAAGAGAGTTGACGGGACAAAGAATCAGTTCTGTGGCAGACACGGAACTCTCCTAGTGGCTGACACTGGGAACCACAAGCGAGGTGAGTGAGGGAGCGCCAAGCCCCTTTAAAACCAAGCTGTGGAGAAAATCACCGCCGAGGTGAGTAAGGGAGCGCTGAGCCCCTTGAAGCCGTCGTACGGGACAAAGTCAAGAGAGTTGACGGGACAAAGAATCAGTTCTGTGGCAGACACGGAACTCTCCTAGTGGCTGACACTGGGAACCGCAAGCGAGGTGAGTGAGGGAGCGCCGAGCCCCTTTAAAACCAAGCTAAGCAGCGATATCACCGCCGAGGTGAGTAAGGGAGCGCTGAGCCCCTTGAAGCCGTCGTACGGGACAAAGTCAAGAGAGTTAAAGGTGAGACTTTTACACTGCACCGGAGGAATCCGCCGTATTCTTTATCGTGTTAACTTTGTATTTTGTTTAGTTATTATATTAATAAATAAATTAAAACAGTTTTGTGTAATCCGTCTACACTTGAGGTGTAGTGGCGCCCGAGCTAAAACCCACCTCTTATCCCTATCTCCACTGAGTTACCAGGAAAGCGTTACAATCTTAAGACATTCCAAAATGGCAGTAAGTTTGGCTGTAAGGATAGAGGAAGTGTTAGGGATTCTAAAGAAGAGGGATACATGGTTGTTGATGAAGATCCCGCAGCCTGTGAAGGAAGCCTGGGAGGAAGAGGAGCCATCTGTGTAGCAGAATGTGGCATTTGGCCATTTTGTATTAGCTGTGGAAAGAAAGTGTGAGTTGAGGTTGGGGGGAGAGGGGGGGAAATTTGGGTTAAGGTGAATTTTGACAGGAAAAAAGTTGGTGAAGAATTTTGTTAGGTAACAGGGGAGTTTATTGGAGGAATATATGTTCAAGGAAGAGGCAATTTCAAAGTTTTCTAGTAGAGGGGAAGGAGTTTTTGATTTTGCTTGGTAAGCGTTAAGCAGACAAGAAAGAGACTGAGTCAGTCACTAATGTGTTGTTATGTGAGATAGATTTAAGAAAGAATTTTCTGGCTAAGAACTCTGAGCGAATAAAGATGGGGGGATGCCCGCTTCTACCTCGAGGGCCCTAAAGGGGGAGGATTTCATACATCCCAGGATGATCCTTAGGGCGGATATTTGCATCCGATCAATAGTTTTTTGTAAGTGGGTAGAGATGGGGGATAGGATAAATAGGCCGAACTCCATACGGGATCTAATTAGGCTTTTGTAAAGAGTGAGAAGAGTAGCGGGATCTGAGCCCCACCAAGTGTGGGAGAGACATTTGATTGTGTTTAAGGCCTTGTTTACAATAGTTTGAAGGTTGAGAATGTGAGGTTTCCAGGTAAGAGAGGAGTCTAAGATTAAACCAAGGTATTTGATTTCCGTTACTTTTTGTACAGAGTTGCCTTCAAAGAAAATTTGATAATTGGGGAGATTTCTTTTCCTTTTGGAGAATAACATGAATTTTGATTTGTTTGATGAGAGAGTGAGTCCATGTTTGGGAAGCCAATCAGACAGTTCCATGAGAGATTGATTTATTCTATTAAATAGTGATTGAATGTTAGGGCCGTGGCAGTAAAGTACAACATCATCAGCGTATTGGAGGATGGAGCAGTAAGGGGTTGTAGGGGTAGTGTGTAGATTATATAGAGTAAAGGGCTCAGGATCGAGCCTTGTGGAAGGCCTATAAAGGAGGATCGTGGGGATTTTTTAGCGGTGTAATAACCATATGCATTTAATAATGTTGATTGGAAGACCTAAGTGAAATATTTTTTTAATTAAAATAGAAGGAATAACAGAGTCAAATGCGGCAGAGATGTCAAGGAAAAGGGCGAGGGTAACCTGGTTATTTAAGAAGGAGAGGTTTATGTCAGAGGTGAGTTTTATGAGATTGTCAGTAACAGATTTGCCTTTTCTGAATCCGGTTTGTGTGGAAGGGTATATGTTGTTCTGTTCGAGCCAGAAGTCAAGTCAGGTTTTGATAAGGTGTTCAAAAGTCTTGCGTACACAGGAGGTAAGAGAGATAGGGCGATAGCTGCCGGGATCGAGGGGGTTTTTGCCAGATTTTAGTATAGGGCAGATGATTTGGGATTTCCAGGAAGGGGGAAGGCTTTCACCGGAGAGAAATTTGTTATATATTCTTAGGATTTCAAGCTTCAGATGGAAAGGTAGGTGTTGAAGCATGGAATAAGAGATATTATCTAATCCGGGGGATGAGTCTCTTAGTTTCTCCAGGACGGAGTTAAGTTCTGCAATTGTGAAATTTGAGGAAAGATAAGAAGGAGGGGAAGGGGGTAAATGAGAGGGATGGAAGAGGGTGTCAAGGGAGAAATAGGGGGAAACATAGGGGGGAGTGAGGTTGATGAAGAATGCATTTAGTACCTCATTATTGGGTAGGGGGTAGGAGGGAGAAAAGGATTTCTTGAGTATTTTGATTTTATTCCAGACTTCTGATAGGGGGGTGAAACGTGATACTGATTCACAAAATTCTTTAAATGATTTCTTCTTTTTTTGTTTGAAGATTTTCCTTGATTGGGCAATGGCCTTTTTTGCTAGAATATAATTAGTAGACGAACCTGAGCGATAATACTCTTTGATGGCTTTTTTCCTAGATGATTTGAGTTGTGAACACTCATTATCCCACCTAGGGCAGGGAAATGGGCGATACTTTGTACTGTGGGGTGGGATCGAGTGGTCGGTGGCTAAAGTGATAGAGTCCATAAGCTCAGAATAAGAACAATCTGTTAATTCAATTTTAGTTAAGGTTTCAGAGTAACTTTCCCAGTCGGCTAATTTGAGGTTTCGTCTGAGTCTGGATGTGTTCCTGGGAGGGGTGGGAGGAGTTAGAGAGAAGGTGATGTCTAGGTGAATAGGGAAGTGATCACTACCGAAAGTGTCTGGAATAGTGGTACATGAGGCCTTAGTGGCTAAGGAGGGTGAGGAGATAGCGAGGTCTATGATGCTATTGTATGAGGGAGATGAGTGAGAGAAATGAGTAGGATGGTTGTCATTCAAAACGATGAGGTTGTTATCTTCTAAAAAGTCCCAAAGAATTTTTCCGTTGGTGTTGGAATGTGAACCGTTTAAGTAGACCATGTGGGAGTTAAAGTCACCTATGATTACAAATGGAGGAGGGCCTACTAGGATGGAGTTCCAGTGAAGGCGAGAACAAGAGGATGAGGGAGGAATATATCCTGAGATAAGGGTAAAAAGGGGGAATTTGGCGGAGAGGAATTGGGATGTTGAATTGATTTACACACCATAGGGATTACCATGTTAAATACTTAATGGGTCAAATCTTAGCTCCCTTAATTATTTTAGAGCAAAAGTGTAAATATGTTACTTGTACACAAAATAATACTGTATGAAACCATATATACTTTTTTATTTTCCATAGAAAGGAGAAATCGTGGAAATGAAAACTTCTATTTTAGCAAAAAATGGGTGGTGCCTTGGAATTGTCGAAAGAAACGATTGTTGATTGTTAGCTGTTATGTTAATGTTTTAATCACAAATTTAAGTAATTTTGCAATTAGCCAATAGATTGGATTGCCAAAAATGTATTTTCGATGCTTTCATAAACTATTGAAACCAGGCCGCTGACATTTTAAGTTGATTTTCGTGTTTCTTACATAATGAAAATTTTAAAAATAATGAAAATAATCTGCAAAACAACAGGAATCAATTTTCATTTAAGGAATTGACACATAATAAAACAAATACTATAATAAATGTTCAAATAAATCTCGTCTGACATTTGCTATTTGATATGGCGAAATTCTTGCGCACTGATCTTGAATACTATTTTGCAATTGTTCTAAATCTTAAAAATGATTACCACTGTAAATTTTTGATTTCAAATTTCCCCATAGAAAGAAATCATTAGGAGAAAGATCCGGACTAAGAGCAGGCCAACAAATTTCGTATCCTCTACCAATAACTCTGCCATTAAAGCTTTGATTTAAATATTCGCGGAAGACACCAATGTTATGTGCAGGACATCCAACCATTTGAAACCAAATTTCTTCATTAGCCAGTGCAACTTCATTGATAGCTGCTGTTATTTATTCAGACAATAATGCAAAAAACTTTTAGACGTTAAATTTCTAGCAATGATAAATGGTCCAATAATATGTCATATCACAGACTCCGGTATTATAGAAATTAACAAATTCAACAAAAGTTACATTGTGTTTCATAGTATTACCCAGGTTTGTTGTTTGTGTTAATAGGCATTACGAGTACTTACCATTTCTTGCTTTCGTTTATGTCAGGATATTTTGAGTGGACAAGAAAAATAACTCGGAAATTGGATTCAACATATGTACTGTTTATTGTATTAATTTATGTCTTTTAAAAAAATCAATGAACATTTACTTCTTTTTTGTTTAATAAATGTTTATCCATAAGCCATATGCATATTCGCTAAACTAAAAAAAAGCATGTGTGGTACTGTGCTACTCAGCTCTTTCCAAAATAATAAAAAAATATTGAATATCTCTTTGATTAATTATGAATTTATCTCTTTAGAGTATATTGAATTTACTTATTTTAAATTATTGAATTTATTGAATTTACTTTTTGGAAAATATTCATATATTGCAATCACTCACACAAGAATTAATCTGAACACTGTGACATACAGATGAAATTACGTACTGACATCTGCACTTGAATAATCATATGAATGTGACTACGATATATCTGTTAGGGCATCCGCAATACTAAATGAGTTGGTGTGGCAAGATAAATCTACAGCCCTATAACAATTATTATTGTTTCTTCCGACAGACTTTCCTCTCACTCTAGAAATAATAAATATATTGTAATTACTGCTATGATTATTGAATTGAAACACAATGACGTGCAGATGAAAATTAGTATAAACATCTACACCTCACATATGCTCGAATAATCACAGGAACGTGACCTCGATATACTTATTAGGGCATCCACGACATTAAATGAGTCAGTTAGTGTGGCGAGATAAATTGACAGCCCTATAAAATAAATGTCGTGTCTCCCGCTAGCCTTTTCCATTACACTTGAAAAATAATATCTTGAAATTAAACTTACTACTAACGATACTGACAAATTCCCGGCCCTGTCTCGAAAGAAAATCTTATTTCAAAATTACTATTGTTTTATTTTGTTTACGATCTCGTCCGAAATTTAAAATCTTTTAGGATATTTTTCTGTTTCGATTAATACCCAAATCTCAGTACTAAGTTTTAACCCCAATTACAATCACGAATTATTTTTCCCGACTCTACCTCCCACGATCACCGTTCACAACCGAATGAATTTTCTTTTCCTTTCAACTTCTTTCCCGACCAACTTTCTTCCTCCACCTATAACTTTTATATGAATCTCCTCAATTTATGACAATATATGGTAACACCCGCTAAGTTCATATTCTTTTCCACACATTGGCGTTTTTGTTTACATTTTTTTGTAGCGCACTCGTTGGAGCGAAACTCTTCAGACTGAGACCTTACCTCCAGATTAATAGATATTGCAGCCCCAAAATAAAGCCGAAATATTTAATTTTTGAGTATTTTTGGTTCTCGTTTCTAAAATTTTCTGAGGATTTTGTGTAAACGAACACTCATCTGTAAACCACACATTCCTCAAAAAATTCCTATCTTCGTTTGCTTTTTCCCCATATCATCTGGAAGCAATTCTTGATGGCACTGATATATGTAGGAACGATGCTGGTGCTTTTTCAAAATTTTATTTGCTGAAGTGTGGTGTATTCCAATATTTGCTGCTAGTTGGCATACATTTACATTGGGATTTTCAGTTACTGAGAGTAATACGTTGGCAGCGTTTGCATTTTCTCTGTATCTTACGTTTTGTTATTGTTATGCAACAGCAATGTCCATTTTTGAACATTTGTTTTGAAGAACTTATGTACCATAAGTCAGAATGTGACTGTAGTTAAAGAGGAAATAATTTATTAATTATTTTTATTTAATTTATACTTGCAATATTGAAATTCACTTTCTTCTATTAGTTTAATCGTGTACAACTATTTTGAAATGTATTTTTTGTTTCAGTTGCTTTGTCATAAATAAATACCTCGGAGTTTAGTTCAACGGAACTAGATTCTGATTTATATAAAATTAACATTGCATTAATTGCATATACTAAATCCCAATCGATTTAAATATAAAAGTGAAAAAAAGATTTAACAGAACGTGGACAGTACCCCAAGTATGGATTGATTTCTCAGTTCATCCATCATTGTAGAAACCTGTCTCGCCCTGAAAAGATTAATAATCCTTAAAAATCAACAGGCTATACAATGTACATACAAATTTTAATAAATGTTGAAGCGTAGACGTATTTTAAATTTAAAATTGTTTGATTATGTAAAATTAATATCTATGAAAATTAGTGTCCTCTTGTGGAGTTTACATTAATTAAACGCATCTATAAATTTAATATTTATGAAAAGCGGCGCCCTCTTACGGAATTTACATCTATTAAATTTATCTATACAATTTTATATTTATGAAAAGCAGCTCCCTCTTGCGGAATTAGTACATAATTAATGCATCTATAAAATTTAATATTTGTGAAAACTAGCACCCTCCTGCGGGATAAAAATGAGTTCAATGCACGTTTAAAAAATGTATATCTATGTAAATTAACGTTATCTACCGTGCACGGATTCATGTTCCAGTTTCATGGAATGGGATTCAGAGCTTCCATATCGAGGACGGGTTAACAACTCCCACCACCGTTTTTTACACGATCGGCCGTAGTCGTGGAAGAAAGAGAGAAACGGTGTGAAATGCACGATTAGAGGACGTACGTTAATTTTTCATGCATCATTTTGGAATGAGCGGAATTGCTGAAGACCGCATAAATGAGCGCGTCCTCCCAATGTAAATAAACACTTGAGGCACGTTTTATGGTTGATTTGTATATTTCTCCATTTATTCGGAAATTTCTTCTACCGACCCGCTAAACGTTGCCTTGGATTGGCCCGGGAAATTTAAAAAGTTATTCATTTCAAAAATGTTATTAAAGATTATTATTATTGTGTAGTTTTCGATTAATATTAATCTACACTATGAAAAATCATCTTTCATTTATTTTATTTTATAAAACGAAACAAAAACAGAGTATATTTTTTTTATTTATTAAATTAATGTAATTATAATTTCGTTTACTTTTATTTAAAAGTATTAGAGTATTTAACTCTTTCAATTTAATTTCTCAAAAATCTGTGAGAAATGATTGAAACCTTTTTTGAAAGAACCAATTTTACGGTTCATTACTGCAGGTGTCTCACCCTAAAAGTATATGGATTATCTATTGATAAATTCTAATGCAATTTTCACTGTTTATGTAAACCAATATTCTCTTATTAATTATATATTTTTAAGATTTTACCACTTGCGATTATACCGGAAGAACGTACAAGCTTTGTTATTTTAAATGGAACCCTATATTTCTGATTGAAAATTTAGATTTTTATAAAATTCATCTTACTGTTTTTCTGATATAGGGTTATTATGTCAATTTTTGTTGATATTTAAAAAGTTATAAATAATTTATTGTTGAAATCGATTAATTTTTTGGGTCTTGCATTTCAAAATTGAAAAAAAAAAACAATTAAATTTTCTGCCAACGCAATATAATTGAAAAAATGCTTAATAATTGAAAGAAAAGTAGTTTTTTTATCATAAAGCAAATTTTATATACAGGATGAAACAATACGCAAACTGTTTTTTTATTATACTTTAAATGGAACACCCTATATTATTTATGAAATTTCGATGGAAAATTGTTTGTTTTTTCATTTTTCTATAACAAACTATACTTCTATATATTACCGTTTTTTTAAACAATTTTTAAACTTGTAGTCTATAATTTAATTAGGCTATGACTAATACAAATGCAATTCGTAAATGCTTTCCTACATTTAAAAACATATTTAATAAAAAGATAATAGTGTGTCGACAAATATTTAGGAGTTATTTTAAAAGCAAAAAAATGTTATTCAATAGAAATATTTTATATGAATACGTTAATTACATACATAGAGATTTTAATGGAGGACAATTTTAATATTAACAAAATATTAATATTCAAGTATTGAATTATTTTACTAGGCTTGTTGGTACACCTTCTGTTTTGCAGCCTACATAAATTATTTAAAAAATAATTTTAATAAGCATATGAGAATATTTAAAATATTTTTAGAATGACCAAAATATATTTTTTGTTTCTAATAACTAAAGTATTTTTATTGAAGAAGTATGTCTAATAGTAACAGTGTTACAAAAATAACGTAAAATATGTACTTTACTTATTAACTATGATATTATTACGTATAACATTGACAACGAAATAATAAAAATTTGCTTATTTGCATTTTTGATTTTAAATATCTCAAAAATGGTCAGGCCCATTTTCATTTTGAAATGGCATACACAAATTTCCATTTAAGTAAAAATAGAAGAAAATCATTTTGCATATTGCTTTACCCTGTTCACAAAAAATATTCTGACAGAAAACGACTATACCTATTATTATTAAGTATTTTTCCAATTTCTATTTATCTATTTCGTTTTTAATGTTTGCAATATAAGGTGTTAAACAAACATTTTTCGACTTAACTTTCATTTTTTTGTAACTTTTAAAATAACAAAATCGACCTAATAAATTTTATATAAAATAACGTAGAATCGAAAATCATTATAAAAATATATCATTTCATTAAAAAATCTTATGATTATTGAACGTTTATTGAAACGAATTTAAAAATGTGACGGTCAACAGTGGCTAGAAATTATATAAGTACCTTTTATTCTCGTATTTTTTTTTTTTTTTTCGAAAAATATATCGGACTTCACGGCAATATTGCGCCACCCAGTTTTAAATTTACTAGACTTTGCTGTTAATTTGAGACACAATAATTAATATTTTTAAATTGTTTCTACATGAGAATATTTTCATTCCTGTGACTTTTTTCTATCCTTAAATATAATACTTTAAAATGCTGTCTAAAAAAATGATGATTTTCATAATCATTGAAAAATCTCAAAAACTGTTACACGAAATTTGTAAAAATTAACACGTAGAATCTAAATTTTCAATAAAAAATATAAGGTTCCACTTCAAATAACAAAGCTTGTACGTACTTCCGGTATAATCGGAAGTGGTAAAATCTTGAAAATATTTTAATTTAGAAGAGAATATTGGTTTACACAAACAGTGAAAATTGCATTAGAATCTATCAATAGAAAATCCAAATACTTTTAGGGCGAGACACCCTGTATATGAACAGTAATGAACTGCAAAATTGGTTCTTTCAAAAAAGGTTTCAATATATTTCTCACAGATTTTTGAGAAATTTAACTGAAAGAGTTAAATACTGTAATTCATTTCAATAAATGAAAACGAATTTATAATTACATTTATTTAATAAACAAAAAAGATATGCCGTTTAATAAAATAAATGAAATGAAAGATAATTTTTCACAGTGTAGATTAACATTAATCGGAATCTTCGAAATTATTTTACTTGTCATCGATAAAATTTTTGAAATGAATAACTTTTTAAATTTCCCGGGCCAATTCAAGGCAACGTTTCGCCGGTCGGAAGAAGAAATTTCTGAATAAATGGAGAAATAGAAAAATCAACCATACAAACGAAAAAAGTGTATTAACTGTTTATTTATATTGGGAGGACGCACTCATTTATGCGGTCTTCAGCAATTCAGCTGATTTTAAAACGAGGCATGAAAAATTAACATACGCTCTCTAAACAAACACGGTAGACCGTTTCTCCGACTTCGGCCGATCGTGTGAAAAACGGTGGTGGGAGATGTTAACCCGTCCTCGATATGGAAGCTCTGATGGGATTCATGGAAAATTAATAGATGGAGTATTTTGTAATAATTCCAGGGGGGAACTTCATGACAGATTACTCTTCATGATTAAAATCTTTACTAGTAATTAATGTTTATTAATTTAATATAATTATTGAAATCAACTTGATTTTTTTAAATCGATTTAAAACTTTTTAAATAAATAAATTAATTAATAATGTGAATTAATTATATCGTGAGTATTTTCGATACAAAGACTGTAGAACAGAAGAAAATGACAAATAATGCCGAAAAGAAGCTCGATAACAAAAGAAAACATTAATTATTTCCAATATTTCCATACGTGCCATTAAAATAAGAATGGTTAAGTCATGAATTTCAATAATCGGAGAAATGCAGTTTTTAAAACGTAAATATTACCACAAATAAAACATCCAAACACTTAAAATCTAATGGAAATCAACAGGTGAATATTATGTTTACAAAACAAACAAATGTAACCTTAAACTATGCTACGACCCCGTACTTTATTCCACATATCCATCACACTGAGCATTCTAATCCTTATTTTCTACATATTCTCACTAATCGATAGTGATGGAGGAGGAATGTCGAAAACTGCACCCCGCATGAAAGTATATGATGCGGTGCGAATGAATGAGAAGCCTGTGATTAAAGTGGATGATTACAATTTGTGGCTGATTTTTACAAAAGTTATCGATAAAAGCCCATTGATGTATAGCTTTAAGAATCTCGTGAGGAATTTGTTGAATGTTAGTTCGGTGGATTTGCATTTTAACTTGATTGTTGACGAGGGGTCGAAATTGATTGCTGAGTTGGAGTTTAAGAGGATTCAGGATGAATTGGGGAAAAGTGTGGAATATAGTTTTTATAATGTTAGTATTTTAGCTGAGGGAATCGAGGATATAGTTGCCGCGATGACTCCTTTTTTTAGTTCAAGGCCTGGTAAGATATAAATTTTATATTTTTGTTAAATGGAAGCAGACTTTCAAAAATTTTCAATTATTTTTTTTTAAATAAAAATATAAATGAATTATAAAAAATAACCTGAAACTACATAATTTTCAACAGTATTTTTAGAAAATGTCACATTCATTTTAGAACACTTAAGATGAAAATTAAATTAAAAGGTTGAAATTTTAGATTTGCAAAATAAGAAACTATCACCATATATGGTTAAATCAATGTGAATGAACTTAAAGTTTGGTAATAAACTGAGGGAATTCTGCTTCAGTTTAACTATTAAAATGTAGTTAATTTGAATAATTTGCCACCTTTTTGTTAATAGTTACATACCAGAATAAAAATGCTCAGACTTAATTTTTTATTGTATATTTAAATAAAAATGAAACATTATGTAAAATAAATGTTCAATTTTTCAAGTTTTACTACCTGCGTTCAAAAGGCAATTAAAAATAAATCAATTCAGTAAAGATGTGAGTTTTTACAGATATTCAAATCTTTTTACAGATATTCAAATCTTTGCTTTTTATCACCATTCAAACACAGGGGCTAAAACTTTTGATTGAAAATATGAATACAAATATATTATTAATTATTTATTATACTTTTAGGGACATATTATAGTGATGCATTATTTTATTTATCACTGGGGCTCCATAGATTCGCCCCGAAATCTCAAGAAACTGCCATCATGCTGGACTGTGATGTATTTTTTAAGGAAGATGTTTTGCATTTATTTCATCAATTTGAAGGGTAAGAATATGTAAAATATTATAATTGATATTTAAGTGAGAACTGTAAGGATGTATTGCCATTCAAGATGAGTACGTACTAGCTGAACCAAAGACGAGGCTTGTTGCATACTGAGGATGTTAAGAACATTCGATACTGTGGACGAAATTGTAGGCTTGTGGTTCCTTCCTCTTTCTCATATGTGCAAGGGAAAATATTGTGATCGTAAACATTTTTAAATCACCATGCACGTTGTGTGTTTCTGCGATAGCGCATAAACGGTTGCATGGATTGAACCCAATCTTTATATCTAAGCTTTTTATAACAGTGGAATGATCTAAAATGCTTTTGGTCAGAATCAAAACTCATTAAGTGCAACTTTATTCTTAGTGATTTTTTCATTTTTTAATTCGGATAGAAAAATGTTTCAAATAAAAGTTGTAGATCTTGAAAATGTAAATAATTTTTGTTATAAAACTTTTCACATAGAAATAAACAATAATTTTTATTATCTGTTTTATGTTGACCGTGGACTATTTAAATAATTATTTTAATGACAAATATAACATCAAAATAATTTCATGTTTTAACATCACTGAATATGATGCGGCAACGAATAAAAATGATAAAGAAATTATATACAGTGTATGGAAATTTTATGAAGCCATTGTAAGGTAAGAAATAACAAACAAAAATCCATTTTTTCAATTAAGAGTGCTGTGTGTATTGGACTGAATTGAATTGTAAGAGGTTCGTCATATATTCATCAGTTACGGCGTGGAAAAGTGAAACACTAACGTGTATAAAAGTTTATCTTCGCTTAACACGAACCAATATTTGACTTTGTCTCTTACTCTCGTGTATTGGTGTAGAATTGTCTGGGTATAGCAGGAAGCTCATGCGCACCATAGCAGGGCCAGGGTTATCCCAGGCGACCGTCGTTCATCGCCCTTCATATAACTACGTGTTTCGTCTCACGCCTCACCCCGCTAAAGTGTAGTGTGTCTATATACTCGACGATTTTATATCTCACAACGTGTCCCGTTGTTTTCCTCTCAAGCATGCGCGCCAAATTTGAATTGTAGTCGATCCGAACATTTACCTACTATTTTCCACAAACTATAAGACACTTTGAAAATGTAAATTAGATTATTTCATTATAATTAATTTATTGGTGCGAACTTCACTTGCTTGGATTTTATTGTTTCTACTGATGTTAAATGTGGGCATTTAATTATTTATATATAGTAAAGGAAATTTTCATTAACGTAAAGTTCGTAATTATTAATTTCAGCACCAATAACAATTTTAAATTTCTAGATCGCTTAATATTCCACAATTCGTAAATTAATTAAAAAAATTATAGAAACAATAATTTTTTAAATATTTATTTAAGAGCAGTAAATTGCTGCAATTTTATATTTCGTTCAAAATTTGAAGATTTTATTTCTTGCTGGACTCAATATACCATACAATATTGTCCATCTGATTTATTGTATTGAAAGAAATTAAAATCCTTATTTAATTCAATTATTAATTGTAATAATAAATATAAATAGATTATTGAAAGTCTACCAATAAAATAAATAAAAATCTCAGATTAAATGGAACAACTTTAAATTCACGAGTTTCGGGTTATGAGCACATTTTTCATGAGAATTTAATTTATATAAATTTCTATATTTATACAATAATTTTATAGAAAAAGATGTATTGCTTTATGGAGCAGGCAAAATAATTACGGTCTCACCAGGATCATTATTAAATTATTTTGCTAAAATAAAACAGACTAATTAATTATAAATAAATTCAACTACTGAAAATGAAGTGACAATTAATAAAATATGTAAATACATTTTAAATTAAATTGAGATTAAATTTAAAAATATGGTTTAATAATGGAATGCTTTATTCCATGTTGAAAAGTTGTGTTTATAATAATAATAATATTCTTTATTGCTCAACAGAATAACCAATTACAGGACAATTTAATTTAAAGAAGTAGACGTTACACAATATATAAATAAATATCCAAAAAAATACAAAACAAAATATTTATGTATGATAACGCAAACTTAAACAATAATGATATTAGAACTGACATTGAAATTAGGAAAGTAAGAATTATCTTCTGAATTTAATTAAAAAAAATGTCATCAAACAAGTTATCTTTTCTGCTCTTATGAAAAATAGGTGACTTGAACAAAATATTTGATTTAGGAACAGGTAAATAAAAAGTATTGGCATTACGGGATGTGACTCTAGGACAAGAAATTCTGTTATTTAACAATTTAAACATAAACATGGCACTATATATTTCTCTGCGATATGATAATGATTTGAAGTCATGTCAAGAATTTTATTATAATTAGTATCCCTCTTAGGATATATTCCGTCTAGTTTAAAAGGCAAATATTTTAAAAATGTTTTTTGGACACGTTCTAATACTAAAAATTATAGTTTATTAATACTAGACTTGTTAACTTTTTCGGTTTTATCTGTTCTATTATATAATTTATTATTATTTTTAAATCCCACTCTATAGTTATTTTTCTAAATATGTGTTAAGCCTCGCAAGGTCGCTTTCACCGACCTTCCAAGAAGTGCGACAACCCCCATGGTGTTAACCGGATGCACCCCTATTTTGAAGGCATGATAAATTGCGTCCATCGCCATCCGGGCGAGGGAGATTTTTTTTTGTAAATATGTAGTTTGGTTTCTAGTTTTAAGTGACTCTTTGTACAAACGTTGTGGAGAGCAGATCTCGAATATAAAATCAAAAATACTCCGTTGAAATTCATTTTCACCCTGAAAGTGCTTAACTAGACTGTTTACAACAGTCCGCGGTGTAATTGATGGAAATAATCCCATAATTACCCCAACAATATGTTTGCAATTTTTTTCAGAAATTGCTCCAAAATAATTTAAACTTATATATTATATATACATACAGAGAGTTTTATGTAACACCGAACATGCTAGAATGTACTCAATGTAAATTTTCCTATGTTCGATGTGTACTGGAATGCATCAAAGCATTAGGTGCGATGTGATTGGCTACGATTTCTAATGGTATTTTCGTCAAAAATAAATTATATTTGTCAACTATTATGTCAAGTGCAACATATATAAATATGGATATTTTACTTAACCACAATGTATATCATAAAAATCTTCTCCTTTGTATACATTATTGATACATAAAGATGTCCAACTTTTCGTATATGTCTGCTTTAAGCACCAGAACAGAAAATGTCACTTGCTTGCGATAACTAACAAGTGTAAGTCATTTTTGACGTGGAAGGGTGTAAAATAAATAAATAGTAGCCAATCACATCGCACTCAATGCTTTTATGCGTTCCTGAACAAATCGAACATAGGGAAATTTACATTGAGTACATTCTAGTATGTTCGTCGTTACATAAATATTACATAAAACTCTCTGTATACAGAGAGTTTTATGTAACACCGAACATACTAGAATGTACTCAATGTAAATTTCCCTATGTTCGATTTGTTCAGGAACGCATAAAAGCATTGAGTGCGATGTGATTGGCTACTATTTATTTATTTTTTTATAATATTCATAATTATACTTGTTGCACTTGACATAATAGTTGACATTAGAAATCGTAGCCAATCACATCGCACCCAATGCTTTGATGCGTTCCAGTACAAATCGAACATAGGAAAATTTACATTGAGTACATTCTAGCATGTTCGGTGTTACATAAAACTCTCTGTATATATATACATACAGGGTGAGTTTTTTTCGATGTTCTCTATGGGGATCTCAGAAACTATAAGAGATAGAAAAACGGTTAAATGGGGAAAGAAGTGTAGTTTTATAAGACGAATAAAATGACACTTTCAAAATATTCGAAAAAGTCAAGGGTAACTAGATATTTTGAAAAAAGTAAAATGTGTCAATTTTTTGAAATCAATATATCTCTATTATTATCATAGATAGAAAAAAACTGTAAAGGACAAAGTTGTAGAAAATTTTACACAGATTAATAAAAAAAAAACAAAAAATTTTTTCGCCCATATTTTGGGAGATATGACACAAACTTACCTTTTTTTAAATGGAAACAATAGTTGGCTATGACTTTATTAAAAGGGCTATTTTTTTCCCTTTAATCCGATATAACATATGCCATAGTTATTTTTAAAATAAAATAAGTTACAGCGGTTTTTTAATTTTACCATACACCAAAAAATAGTTAGCTATGAAAAAGACAAAAGTAAAACAATTGCGGTTGTTTATAGCAACGAAATCAATATTTAATTTATTATCTTTCTTTAGATTTGTCAAAAGCAACATAAAGTAAAATAATTCCGAAATTATCAAAATAATAATAGAAGAAAATTTTAAATATTACATAAGATGCTCAAAAAGTCCACCATTATTATTACGGCATAAAGTACATCTTTTTAAAATCGAATTTGTGGCTTTTTTGACTTTTCTTCTGTCAATAGAATAAAATGTTTCAAGTACACGGATTGATATGATTGTTGATACACTTTGTTCTTCACATAACCCCACAGAAAAAAGTCTACAACGGATAGGTCGCGTTTCATCTGTCTAAATTATTTTTGTAGGGAACGTATTATCCTCTTGGTACATGTTTTTGTACCACATACAGAAGACCATTCTCTTATTGGTACCACCGTCATGTAAATTTTGTGAAATTGATACCTTATATGGGTGATATTTATGTTTTTTCAAAACTCGTACTTTAGTTTTTTTTATTTTCAAGTTTCGGCTTTGTAAAGGATCCGTACTCACCCAAATTGTGGTAAATTCTTCTGAATATTGGTAAAGATGGCTGCCGACGATCGATATATTGATTATAATATTGTTCTGCAGCATCCACAGCTTTTTTATTACACTAAATGTAACAAACAAGCATATCACGCTTTTCTTCGTTGGAAAAATTCATTATCACTTTAAAAAACTTACAACACCAAAAAAATACAAAACAAACTTATGGAAACAAACCAAATATGGAAATGAATTAATGTGTCTTTAGAATAAACAACTGCAATTGTTTTACTTTTGTCTTTTTCATGGCTAACTATTTTTTGGTGTATGGCAAAATTAAAAACGACTGTAACTTATTTTATTTGAAAAATAACAATGGCATATGTTATATCGGATTAAAGGGAAAAAAATAGTCCTTTTAATAAAGTCATAGCCAACTATTGTTTTCATTTAAAAAAAGGTAAGTTTGTGTCATATCACCCAAAATATGGGCTAAACATTTTTTTTGATTTTTTATTATTAATCTGTGCAAAATTTTCTACAACTTTGTCCTTTACAGTTTTTTTGTATCTATGATAATAATAGAGATATATTGATTTCAAAAAATTGACACATTTTACTTTTTTCAAAATATCTAGTTACCCTTGACTTTTTCAAATATTTTGAAAGTGTCATTTTATTCGTCTTATAAAACTACACTTCTTTCCCCATTTAACCGTTTTTCTATCTCTTATAGTTTCCGAGATCCCCATAGAGAACATCGAAAAAACTCACCCTGTATATATATTTATATATATATATATATATATATATATATAAACTTCAAGTTATTTAATTTAATCTGTGTTTTCATTCATTTTGAATAATCTATTCCTATTTATTACTTTCTTTAATTAAAATTAGGCTCTCTTTTGTATTTATATTGAGCCCGTAATGAAAAATCGGTATTCTTATTATTTCTGCATTTAATTCTTGTCACTTTGGAAATATTATTGCGCTTCTTAGTTTTATTTAATCAAAATAATTTGAACTTTTTTCCCTTATAGATTTATTAAAAATATCATTTTTAAACTAATTTACGAAAAGCAGACTTTGATTACGATAATATTATTAATACTTGACAAATACAAAATAAATAGAAAAATAGAGGCAACAGTAAATGATCAATTCAACTTAGTTTAAAATTAAAATCTTTATTAAACTGTTATAAGATTATGCAAGTGCAATATATTTTTAAATAAATTTATATAAACCAGTCTGCCAGTATATTTAAGCATAGAATGTTGTGTAAATGCCGCGACTGTTGTGGTTGGATGATTATTTAAATATCGACTAGCGAAATATTCAACAGAGACACGCAGGCATTCCGTACAAATTTGTCTGGATTACTAGGTTCCGTATGCTATCGTTTTCCATCGCTCACAATCGCTTATTTTTTCTTAGAGCACATGCGCAAGCGTGTATTTCCACAATAATTCTGTGTGTATGTTACTGCATATAGGGAGGCACCATTCCCACCTCCAAAAAGTGCGACGAGCATCGCCAAACGCGAGCCTTTGAAAATGATCATTGAAAAATTGTTGTTTTTTAACCCAAATATTAAATATATATACTCAAAATTAACCAATATTTTGGGTATATTTATTTTCGACAATTCTTTATCTAAGTCACAGAACAGATTATGTTCCATTATTTGAATTATTCGTGAAGTTTATACCTAAATATAAACCAGAGGAAGCATTTCAGGTAACTTTTTTCGCACTTTGTTATATCGCAAAAACCACAATGGCAAAAATAAATAAAAAATAATTAATAGGTAACGTTTTCTAATCATGAAATCACTTCTCGGGCAAAAATAATTAAAAAATATTGAATAATTTAATTTTAATTTGGGTTAACACTTCACATTGAATTCCCCATAAGCGCTCACATACACACAGCCCTCTTAATAATTTTTCATTTACTATTGAATGTTCATTCAAAAACATATTTGACTGAATTCACCGGGGAAAGTGCCATGATGGACACATCACCATTTTTTTGTTTTAAAACTTTTATTGTAAGAACTTCAGTTTTCATTTTATAAGCGGAAGAATTTCATCTACCTGATAAATTCCCTTAGAAATAAACAATTATTTTTATAATCTTCTTTATGTTGGCTGTGGAGACTTTAATTATTGAAATAATTATTTTTATGTCAAATAAAATGTCAAAATGGCGTCATATTTAAAAAAAAATGGTGATGTGTCCATCATGGTACTTTCCCCGGTGATTACGGTCAAATAAGTTTCTGATTGTAAATTTAATAGGAAAGCAAAATGATTAATTGAAAAAATTATTGTTGTCTTTTAAAGTTAAAGCCGAGTATTTAGAAGAATATTATAATAAAGTGTATTATTTCTTACCTTACAATGGGTTAAAATCATTTCTCCACACTCTTCTTAATTTTTTCAAACTGAAGGCGTTTGCAAATGAATATGACGGCACTTTGACGTTTTATTTGTCATTAAAATAATTATTTCAATAATTTAAATCTCTAATCACCTCTCACTGAGAAGTAGAGAGGAACATATAACGATGTTATATAAGACTAAATAAAATAAATCTCTAAGGGAATTTATAAGGTAAGCGAAATTCTTCTGCTTATAAAATGAAAACTGGAGGTCCTACAATAACAGTTTTTTAACAGAAATTATTTATTTTTCAAGATCTAAAACTTTTGTTTCAAACATTTTTCTATCCAAATTTAAAAATGAAAAATTGCTACGAGTAAAGTTGCACTTAATGAGTTTTGATTCTAACCAAAAGCTTTTCAGATCATTCCACTGTTATAAAAAGATTAGATATAAAGTTTGGGCTTAATCCATTTAGCCATTTATGCGCTATCGCGGAAACACACAGACATTTTTCAAAACTCGATGGAATGGACTCAGGGGACTTCAAAACGTGCATATTTGTTGAATTTTGCGGTTCGAAAATTTTCACGATCACAATACTTTCCCTTGAACAGGGGTCCGGGGAAAGTAAAAAAGGTTCTAAGAATTTTATATAGTGTGGGAAAACTTGTAGTCATTGCTAGGTAAGGAATAACATAAAAACTTCTAAATATTTCGCTTTAACTTTAAAAGACAACAATTCAAATTTTCCTCTACTATTAAATGTTCATTGAAAAACTCATTTGACTGAATTCACCGGGGAAAGTACCATGATGGACACATCACCATTTTTTTAGAAAAGTATTCAGTACTTTATTAATCATTCAATAATAGTGCAATATATGCTTATTATTTGTTAAGATATTTTCCTTAAAAATAAACAAAAACAAATAAGCTTGTCATATAGAGGACCCGGATCTTATACGAATATATATTTTGTATAAGTTCCATCATTGTGAAAGTAGTAACCAATTTATTTACAGGTTCGTTTCAAATGTTGATATACATTATAATGAAATATTAAGTGTCATTGAAATTTGTACTCTACAGGGTGTCTCAGTGCGTGCACCGAGTAGCTTTACGGCTAAATGGTTTATTTTTTTTTAAATCGGCTTTCGCAGGCATATGTAGGTCTATTAGGACCACATTTTAAAATTAGTTTCAAATATACAGGGTGTCCCATAAAAGCATGGCGTATCATAGTTATATTTTTTCTAATGGAATACCCCATATTTTATATTTTTTTAGATTCTAGATCAATATTAAGGTTAATATTGTATGTTCATATGCTTATACCTAATAATTTTTTAAATATTTAAATATTTTTGGAAAAATTGACGTTTTGAAAAAAAATCATGACTTTCAAATGGGTGAATGAAAACAAATGAAATTTTGTATCAGTATATTTGACTAATAGGTAAATATTATTAGACTATTAAGATGAATTTAAAATCTTAAGATTTTTTGATAATTTAATGTATCTCCAGAAACACATTCAAGGTTAAATTTCGTGCTTATTTTAAATGGCATACCCTATATTTAATAGGCCTATTATGTAGGAAATTTTATTGTCTTTCAGAAAGTATAAAGGTATTCTACAGCTAAACCTAAATAATACTATTGATGATCCAGATCCAAATTTGCTTTCTAAAATAAATTTTCATGTACCTCGATTTGATTCAAGAAGTAATAGTTTATTTTATATATGTAATAGTAATTCCATTTCTCACTATAATTCACCCATTAAATCCAAGCTTAGAATATACAATAATTTACATCCTTTCATAGATATTTTTTATGACTCTCATTCTACAATATTATAAAATATTTTACTTTTAGTTTAGTTTTTGTTATGATCCGTATCAGTTTTTATAATTTTGTATTAATGTTTGTTATTTTTGTATGAATTGCAGGCTTCATATTTGTTATGATTTTGTTTATATTAAAATAAACATTTTGTATTGAATTTATGTATTTTATTTTATAGATACTTTATTTGGCATTCTTTAAGCAATATTGTATATATTTGGAAATTTATTTTAGTTTCGTGCGAATTTCCACTCACCATAAGGTGGGTGCAATGCATGTGTGACTATGAAATTGATCCACAAATTATGCCAGTAAGCGAATGAGAAAATTCTTGGAAGTAACACAGTGTGGAAATTTTACTGTTGACATCATTCAATATTTATTTATTTATGAATGTTAGAATTACATTTTTAGATGCATAAATAAATAATGTTATAAACATATTCACTTCAGTGGAAAGAGTTCAGGTCGATAGATATGTAAATAATTTTACTTGTGTTGAATAAAGATAGATTATTATTATTATTCAGTTTAGTTTGATGTTACACAGGCCTAATTACTGTCATGTTATTTTTTGTTATCAATAAATGAATTTAAATTATTACTTCTATTAGAGATGGACAAAATCAATTATATTTAATTAATTTAATTTAAATATTTCAAGCCAAAATGATCGTTCTGAAATTAACAATAAAAAAAAATATAGTGATATATCGATCTTTGAAGATTAATCTTTTCGATTGCTTGAAATATACGATACACACTAATGATGGTACTTTATTACATTTTAGTTTTGAACCGAACCATTTATTTGGCCTCTCGCCTGAACTTTCCCCAGTCTACAAACACATCCTCTACATGTACAAACAAGAGCACAACACAACCTTCGGGGAATACTACCATTCCAAAATATTAACAGAAGGCGTCCATCCGAGAGGATTCCAAGGCTACAATTCCGGAGTGATCCTCTTCAATTTCACAGCCATCCGCAATTCAGACGACTACAAGAATGTGATAAAAAACGAGTCTGTCGCCGCAATGACGAAAAAATATAATTTCCGAGGGCATTTGGGTGATCAAGATTTTTACACGCTGTTGGGTTACGAGCATCCCGAGATGATTCATACTTTGAATTGCGGGTTCAACCGCCAGTTGTGCACTTGGTGGAAGGATAAAGGAGGATATAAGGATATTTTCGATGATTATTTTAAATGTAGACATCGTACTGTTGTGTTGCATGGAAATTGCAACACAAAAATACCTAGATAATAAGAGCTAGAATTTTTATAAGAGATATTTTACACGACATTATATTTCCAAGCAAGAAATGGATATAATAAGAAACATTTTTTCTTTATCATATGAAATAGTTGCATACTGAATTAATTCATTAAACTAACAATGTTGAAATAAACAAATTGTTAGTGTTATTTCTATAATCTATACAGGGTGGCCCAAGGAGACTGTTTCCTAAAAGTATTCGGAGTTACAATAAACATATAATTATGAATACTTCACTATATCAGTATTTATTAACATGCTCTTTTCAAAGAAATTATGTTTAAGTCTGAAGTACTCAAGATTACACTGGAAGTAGATACAAACTTATAATAAAACACTCTCTTCTTTGTATAACAGAATTTTGTATTTGGTGACTATAGTTTCAAGAATTTACACTTGTCACTAAACTTTTAGTTTGATAATGACAAGTGTAATTTGTTGAAACTATAGTCATTAAATATAAAATTCTGTTATGCAAACAAAGTTACAAAGTGTTTTATTATAATCTTACACAATGTATAAAGTAGTAGAAGCCTCAGTTATCAATAATTAGATACCAACTTCTTTATTTTAAATAGAAAAATACAATTTATATTATTGGTTTGGATTCTACATGATATTTATAAATGTTTTATAAAAAATAAAAGTTTTTAGAGGTCAAATTATTTAAATCTAATAGTTTTTGAGACATTCACATTTTTCTGCGAAAATGTCGAGTTTTTTTTTGATAACATTAAAAAATCATAAATTGAAACAATGTAAAAATGAATCATTACAATTTTAGTTGGTCAATATTCACACCCTAAACTATTTATTATATTGATCTTTGTATAATCAACCTTTTAATGTTTCATTTTAACATTATTTTGATATATGAATTTTAAGTGTTGTCAATTAAAAGGCAACATGTTTATAAAATAATAATATCTAGAAAACGATTAGATTTAGTTAGCTTGAGGTCTTATAATTTACATGTGGAATCTAAATCCGTCAAATAAGTTTCCATTTAAAATAACAATATTTGTGACTACTTCTGGTATAACGGAGAGCTGTACAGTCTTCAGTGGCGTAGATAGGGGGGTGGTTAGGTGTTATAACTCCCCTGAAATTTGAATGAACATGAATGAATGAAACAAATAGCGTTTTAGTAACTCTGTAAGATGTCATAAGAAAAATATTTCTATCTACGTGCTGGACAGTCTTAAAAATATTTATTATTATTGGTGAAAATTTAATTGTTCTATATTTGTTGGAACTCTATATATTTTTAAGAAACAGTCTTGCTCGCCACCTTTTATAGTTTGAGTCATTAATCTTGAGACAATTTTTTTTAATGTATTTATTTCCTTAAAGTATTATCAAAAAATACTAGCATGTTGCAAAATATTGCAATGAATATATACAAATATTTAATATAATTAAAAGATAAAATTTGACCGCAACTGAAGTAGAGAAATCTTGCATTCAACATATACAGTATTTCATTTTATTTTTTTGTAAAAGTAGGGTGAGTAAAAGTTATTTGAAGGTCTTGAGATAAATGGCTCACCCTGTATGTCTATAAGACATTCATGGCAAAGTACTCACATTTCCTTTGTAACCGTTTCATTGAATTTCCAGTGATAAATTACAAATTTCGTTTTTGTGTGCAATAAAACTGATCAGTTTTTATTAGTGTTGTATTTGTGCGCTATGTTGCTAAACTTCTGGCTTTGTGCGCGAAATCATGACAGCACGACGTGCGGCTGGTCGTGCGGTCCTGAGTTTGGCATAATGTTGATCTTGTTGCGCTGTGTACACTAAATGTTACATCATTCTTTTCCTTTTCTTACGCGCTATTCAACACATCATACCATCTCTGCCTATTCGCGCACTTTGGATAGAGATAGTGTGATATGCTGAATAACGCGTAAGAAAAGGAAAAGAAAGATGGGAGATCAGGAACCCATGAATATCAGGACGTAGAGGAAGGTGCAGCATGCATGCAAAGTGCGGCGGGGGAGACCGCCATTTTTGTATGCCAACTCATTGCCGCCACATTTAAAATCCAGTTAAGCAGTCTCGCTTACGCGAAGTGTTTTACATAACGCTGAGATGCCACACCATTATTTTACACCATTTAAAAACGAGCGGCTCTTTTTTGGATAAAAAAGTAACAACACTCCTTGCTAATTCAAATGTGTAAATAAGGTTATTTTTCTAGAGTGTAACAACGCGTACAATAGTTACAAATACTACCGCAAGAAGAATATGACTTTGTCATATTCATATTCTTTATGTTTTAAGATTGATGCAGATAGGCAGTATAAATAAAATATATTGAAAAAAATGCGTAATTGAATTTGATGAAATGAAAGTAAGTTCATCAAATTGAATTACGCAATTTTTTTCAATATGTTTTATTTATACTGCCTACCTGCATCAATCTTAAAAACATACACTAGTAAACCTTGGCCCATTTTTATAAAGTTTTGTATAGTTTACTCCAGTACATTCACATTCTTTCAATAATTTATTATATTTGTCTTTGGATTACTTTCTACTCTCTGAACTAATTTAATAACTTTTTGCATTGAAAAGTAAATTTAAATTTTCGTAAAATACATTATATACCATTCGATATAAGTGTCCTCTTTCATACCAAATTCATTAATTGGGCCTGTAAATTCATTTCAAAATGATCTGCACTAAAATGCACATCGAGTTTCTGGAATTTTAACCTTTTAATGTAAATTTATTTTAAAATTGCGATACTATAAATAATGAATTGACTAAACCTTTTCAACACAGTGAACACATTCACAATTCTAATAGTTAAATATTAATAAACTACTAACACAAACAAAGCCGAGCCGAGCTTTCATTCAGGGGCTGCAGTGACTTCACGAAACCGTTGCCCCGCCCCCAATTGGAAAGACGCGTTGACTCTATTAACCGTGCGCGAGATCAACATCATGCCGAATTCGGGACCTTGCAAAAGATCGTGCTGTCATGGTTTCGCGCACATACAGAAGTTTCGCAACGTGGTACACGAATACAACAATAGTTTTTATATACAGGATGTATAGAAAGTCCCAGGACAATCATATAATTTGAAAAATACACATCCAATCAAAAACAAAAAAATGTTTTCAATATTTATGAAAAATCACCACTACTTCTTATTGGTGAGGCTGAGGACAAATTTCGAAATGTAAATGGGAATCCCCATTATTTATTGCAGATTCTAATTCTATGCCGGAAACAGAAAAATATTTGAAACACTGTTTTAGTATACATAATAAATGGAGCTTTGATAGAAACATATGTTCTATCTAATTTCCAAAAGAATTGAATGGTAACATGATCTTTCCAGAAACAAACATTATATTGGGGAACAAAAAGAGTCATAATTAGTCTTGGGCAAAATTAGTAACAATAAAGTGATATTTTTTAATGAATAGGGAACAGTTACCGATAGCAATAGAAAATATTGCATTAACAAAATTGTCATATAGATATTAATTTAAACATTATCAAAAGTAAAAAAATGTTAAAAGAAATAATTTAATTTCATTGATTAGTTTCACATTAGACCCTTGGTGAAACAGAATGTACATGTAAGCTAATATGCATGAAAAACACTTGGTCTTTATTGTCTTTTCCTACTAGTTTCGGTTTACAAAACCATCATCAAAGGAATGACCATTATTTCTTTGATGAACGATAATCATTCCTTTAATGATGGTTTCAGAAAAGACAATAAATAACTGTCAAATAAGTCTCAGTTGTTTTGTTTTTGGATATGATGATTATTTCTCAAAAGATCAATTTACCATATTCTTCCTTAAGAATTTAAATAGAGTTTATTTTTACTTTATAGTGCCATCTATGATAAATTTAAAAAAGGCTACATAGTTAGTGGCGAACAATCATAATTTGCAATTCAAAACAGTTATTCTCATTTAAAATATCAAAGTTGCTCTCGGCCTCACAAGGAATGAACGCAAGGGAGTGTGTTTTAAGTCAATAGATATATTTAAAACAAAATTGAACACATTATTTTTTTTCAATTGGATGTGTATTTGCGAATTATTTGACCGTACCAGTTGTTTCTATACACCCTGCATATATATCGATTATAAAATATGAACATATTATTTGAAATAACGGTAAAAAAAAATAATTTTAGAAATTGTGTATTACAGTAGCTAGTCAAATAAGAGCAAAAAATTGTTTAGGGTGTTGAGCAAAAATTGTATTAACTTTAGTATTTTAATTTATGTAAAATAAATTGTCACAAAATATTATTAAAGCATTATTGATACCAAAAAAAGGGAACACAAAAAATGAACATTCTGCAATTTTAAATGTGATTTCATAAGTTTTTATACATACGTAAATTACATGACACATGTACTATTTTTAAGGTTTAAAAATAATTTATTTTTATTAACAGTTTTTTTTAATTCATTTGATTGTTGAGTTGAGTGAATATTAAATTATATATTATAAAAAAATAGTGACATACATTCCATATATATATATATAATGACCCTTTCTACCCACATGGGTGTAGGTATTAATAATATGAAGGTAAAAAGTTAATAAAACACTTTGTTTGTATCACGCACTTGATATTTTATTCCGCAATTAGTTTCAACTCAGTACAGTCATTATCAAACAGTTATTGACCAGCAAAGTGTTTTATTCATTTTTTAGTTTCATATTAATAATAAAAGTGTATCACAAAATAATGGCTTCAGCAATCAATTACATTTCCTATTAATTTTATATAAAATCATGCAGATGCTATTTTTAAAATTTGTAGGAAAACTAATAGTGTTTTCTGTTTACTGCAAAAATATCAAGCGTGTTGACTCATCAAGGTGAACTCGAACTAATAGAGTGTAAGAAAACGGAACTGGTTCGGGGAGTGTATACACAAGTTCCAGTTATATGGTATTTATCTATGTAATAATAATTTACTTACGCCCAACAGCCAAAACCCAAAATACGTACATAATTAAAATAGATAATTCCGAGAACATGTTTAAGATTTCTGTAATTAACAAAACACTATCAAAAAATAATAAAGTCCTACAAAGAACGGTAGCTATCGATATCTCGAAAAGTAGGCATTGGAAAAATTTGGGATATAATACAAATCGATGGGACTATTTCTGTCAAATTATTTTCAAGAATGTGACACTTCCGGTTATACTGGAAGTAAGTGTTAACTTATTTATTTTAAATAAAATACCTTTTACATTATTATATTTTTGGAGATCACTCTAAATTTTTGGGATACTTCCAGACCCGTAACTACCTTTCTACGTTCAAAATAACAATCGTTTTCATTAAGGTTGTTTGTACTTAAACCTAACGGATTTTGAAATAATTGGAATTTTGTTAAAATCTAACCTGACTTTCAAAGGTCAACCATTTGGGAAGTATTTAGGTTATGTATGCAACATTTTCAGATATCTTCAGTAATTGATCATTTTATTTTTCATTTACAAAAACCTTTAAATTTGTACAGAGTGAACTCAATTTTTTTAAATAGAATGTTATATGTTTTAACATTTTATTAAATGAACATTATAATTATTCATCAAACGAAAATGCAAAAAATCGTCTGTCTATCTAGCTGAACCTCTGTTGTTGATTTCATGAATAGTGAGAGTATGATGTATGTATTTTGGACGGACGGAAGTTTGGATTTCAGGGTTAACATATATTTTGTGCTTTTCACATCACGGCGTCAATGTTGAATTGATGCAGTGTTTGAAAACCAGAGCAATGCAACACGTCACAGCTTTCATTCAGTCCGTAGTAACCTGGAAACACTATTAAATTCATTTCAATACATACTTTGTACAGCAGGCAATATTTGTTTTAATAAGAAATGAAATTTCTTGCCAAAATGACTCGAAATATAAATTATTATATAATTATGTACATAATTTTCTTGTGCAATTTTTAAGTATATATGAAGCAATATGTAATTACAAAAAAGTATCATTCGATGTATTAGGATATACAGAATAATTGTAATAAACATACAAAAAATGTTCAGTATGCCTGAGAGGGCATCCTGCATTCCATTATACTATGATTTATAATAAAATGGTGCTTAAATATTTTATACAAATAGCTTCTTTTTATTTTCCCTTGTAACTTAAACATTTGTTTTTTTCTAGTGATGAGCAAGATCGATTATATCGAGGACCGATCAATCAATGATCGATCAGTTAAAGTATCAAGCCGCTCAAAAGATCGAGCTGATCAGAAAGATCGAGCCGATGGCACTGATCAGTAGGATCAAACATTTAGAGCCGATTGTTTTGATGATGTTTTAAAATGTATATTAAATTAAATTAAAAAGCAGTAAAATTAACCATCAATTCTGAAAATTCTGGAATAATTTCAAATCAATATTTAAAAAAGTGAAATCAATATTTTGATTAATAATACTGATACTGATGATATTTTGATTAATAATATTGATACATGTTAAAAATATAAGGAAATCGGGAAGACTGCAAAAATATGGTCGGCGACAATTCATCAATTTACGCTCACTGTCGCCGATTCACATCGGCGCAGCCAGCCCCCCGCGGGGGTCAAAATAAAACTTAAAATTTTGCATTTCTGTTGGTATATCTATTTTTGGCATACTTGAAAACATAGAAATATGCAAAATGAATTCATTTAAGTAAGTAGTTATCTCAACAGTAATTGTCAAAGTTGAACAATTTATACTAATAAATTTGGTAAGAAAGGAGCGGTATAATAATTTCAATATTAAAGCCTTACAAATAATTTCCAAATAGTTGTTTTTTATGAATATAATATAAGTATGGCACTTTTCACTCGAACAGAAATTTTATCAAGAAGATGTAAAATAACTTAGATTTTAACTTAGTTTTTTTTCAATGTAAATTGAAGTAAATTAAGGTTTTGTGTATTAAAAAAATGTAGAGTTATCATCCCTAATTTTATAACAAATGTTGAAAGTGATAGCCTTCCTTTTCTATGCTAATGTTAACTGTAGGTTTTTTATTTTCAAATACACTTTCCTTATTTCTTTTTCAATTGCTGCTTTAAGTCCGTGTAGAGTATGCATTCGATTTTTAAAAACAAATGGCAAAATACGACGCAATACGAGCGATAAAACTCTACAGATTTTACGGTAGGAAATTGCAATTATTCTTGATAACTCTATGTAACATTTATTTGAAATTTCGTTTTAATGCTTCGGAATTAATTATCGAAATTAATATTAATAGTTAATTAATTATTATCTGTAGGCGTAATACTAAGAATTATTGCTTTAATTACGATAATTAAATGAATAATTGTATACACAAAACTAGGTTCTTGTGATAATAAAAATACAGTTTGACGTACGTACCCAATCATAAAAGCCCAGTTTTATTTTTTTATATGTAATTAACGTATTGTTAAATAGCCGATTTTTTATATTTGTAATCATTTCTGAGTTATACCGTGAAGAGTGTAAGCTGTATTTTTATTTTTTATTCAAAATTATAATGGATTTGAATTATTATGTTAAATATATTTTTATAGTTAATAACATATAGTAATGAAAACACTTTGACTTAATTTTCATTATTGTATAAAATACGATACATAACAAAGTAGAAACCTCAATCATTAATAAAAAATAAAATACTAATGGTCGATAGCTGATTAGCAGCTTATATTGTAATTAATATTATATTATATATTTGGGTCCATTAATAGATATCTATTACAAAAACTTCTTAGACTGTGATGAAAAAATAAAAAATAATAATAACTTACACTTTAATGGGGAATAGCCCCCATTATCCATTTTTTTAGAATTTATGTGTACCTGTTAATTAAGATTTTGTTATATATAAAATACTAATTTAAATTATACTCTTAATTACCTTTTATAATTATATCTATATTTTTAGCTTCTAGATGTTGGGCATAAATAAATTGTTAATAATAATAATAATAATCTTTATTAACAGATATATACAGCCAAAAATACAAAATAAATAATAAAAATTACAAAATCAAATGTATAATTTATATCTGTTAATTGGCTATTGACTAAGGGTCTTTCCGTCTGTTAAATTATTATTATTAAAGTATTTTCATTTATGTTATAGAAACGATTTTTATTCACTTTGTCAGTTATTTAAAGTAAATTAAATTAAAAAAAATAATTCATAAAAATTAAATCATTATTTTTTTAGCTACTGTGTGATTAATAGCACTTAAGAGCTTACGTTATGTAAGATCTTAACTTAAATCCTTAAATTATGTAAGTCCTTACGTTATTTATGTCAACATTTGCAGTGGCTACAGAGAAAATAATTATTGGATTTTATTAATACTATTTCATTAATCAATTATTTTCGAATTTAATTTTATTTAATTTAAAATACCTTATAATGCATTTCGAATCAGATTTATACTAATAATCTAAATTAATCGAAACATTAAAAAATAATCTAAATTTAATTAAAAAAAATGGATTCAGTGTTGTATAAAATTTCTACAATTCATAGATGTAGATATAATTTAAAAAGGAATATCAATTTAATTTAATTTAATTTTTAATCACTAATGTTTTATTTTAGAGAAAACATGACTGGCAATATGGAAGTCTCGAATCTAATAAAAACTTCATTAGTGGCAATGTGTGTCATCTATATCTTATTCCTCTTCTTAAAATGGAAACTGAATACAAGGCGATTTAATCAATTGGCTGCCAAAGTTCCCGCCATTGAAGGAGTTCGTATGTTGCCAATAATTGGGCATGCTGGGTTTTTCATTCGTAATTTGGAAGGTATAAAAAAATATATCTTTACATTAACCTCTTTCTTAGGTATCGTATGTTCCAAACGATTCTAGAGAAACTTTTTTCATATTAAGAAAAGGCAATTTTTACGTATAAGCATGGATAAAAAAATAAATTGTTCTTGTCCAGATACGACCTCTGAGTTCACTTACATCGAGGATCTCACGGTGACAGTGCGTTTTTATTTTTTAATTAATTTAATTAACAACATTGTAATTATATAAGGCACAGCTGTACTGACGAGGGATCAAATCCCGAAATATGTGTCTGCAGATAGCCTTATATTACGTAACTTTTAATTATTTTTGTTTGTTTTTTGCATTAAATATTTTCGATTCAAAAATTGTTGCAACAAATATCTATTATGATATTAAAATATATAAAGATATTTTGCCTATAGATGACTGTCTCAAACTTCAATCTGATTTGGAACTTATTAAACAATGGAATGAATTACATTTGAATATAAAAAAATGTAAGTGTATTTCATTCTCAAAGTTTCCCAATCCAACAAAATATGACTATTCCTTGGATTCTAACATTCTAGAACGAGTTTTGGAAATGAGAGACTTGGTAACCTCACATTTGTTCCTTATTGCACAAAAGTTATAAATACTGCCTTCAAAATGTTAGGTTTTATTCGTAGGATGTCTAAGCCCTTTAAAGACAATTATGAAACTGTATATGTCGTATGTACGATCGAAACTAGAATATTGCTCGATTGTTTCGTCTCCATTCTACGATTGCCATATTAAAGCTCCATATTAAAGCTATTGAGCGCACTCAGAAAGTATTCTTGAAGTATCTATACTATATTCAGTATTCCACACACCCTGATGATTTTATTACATACGAATACTTACTTAAGCTGTTCAATTTAAAATCGTTAGCTGCACAACGTAAATTAACCTCCCTTAGCACATTATATCAACTACTTCATGATACTATTAACGACCCTTATTTACTTAGCAGAATAATTTTTTTACGCCTAGATACTGTTCAAGAATTAATATATCATTCTTATGCCATCATAGCCAGACGAACATGTAATACAACTAGTGATGGGACCACTCGAGCAAAATTAATCGATTTTTTCGATTATGAAAATAATCGAACATATCGAGATCTTCATATTGCTCGAGATATTGCTCGAGATATTGCTCGAGACATTACTCGAGAGATTGCTCGAGATATTACGCGAGAGATTGTTCGAGATATTCCTCGAGAGATTACTCGAGAGATTCCTCGATTAATTGCTCGAGAGGTTACTTGAAATGGTTGCTCAAATCTGCACTCCATTGCTCGAGTAATCCCCCGTATGATTATTCAAATTAGCACTCGTATGTTCATATACAAATTGATTTTGTTTATACTTTTAAGTCAAATATTTCTTTCCTAATTGATTATTATAATTACTACCAAGTGTATATAAAATGAAAAATTTTAATTTACATATACGTATACATATGTATAAGTGTCGGTATCTATTTAGTAGTGATTCTTATCAAGTATATAATGTACATGTTAGGACCGGGCCACTTGGTACCATTTAAGACTATTTTCATCCGTTTAAACTTTAAACTAACATTATATATGTTTAGCGTTCTGATTACCCAAATAGGACTAGCCACACATTTAGGTGTGTTGTTCGTTTGGCCAGAGCCTGTACATTAGTTCGGTTACACCCTGTATACTAGTACTTTATATAATTTCCTATAATATATTGCTTTTAATTTCGAGCGATTTATAATAAATTTCTGTAATTTTTCATAAGTAATTAAAACATAAAGTATTCTAACTTCATTGTTACTATATTATTGAGAAATTACGATTTACAGAAATACAATGAATTTTATTAATTATTTTCGATAAATTTCATTTTATTGCGAAATAATATTATCTGAATTATCATTCGATTGATAATGCGAACTAGCGATGGAACTATTTGAGAGAAAATAATCGACTATGAAAATTATCCACCATCTCGAGATAATGTAGATATATGTCCAGACATTGCTCTAGATATCTAGAGGCATAGTCTCAAGATATGCCTCTAGATATGTGACGAGCAATGCTTTCTTTCTCAATCTTGAGGATTTTTAGTGGGGTTTTTGCACCTTCTTAGCAAATGCTGGGACCGAAATTATTTTGCCAAATCAATAAACCTTTTCTAGCAAAAAAAATATTTTATAACCATAGAAAATTAAATAAATATTAAATTATTTTGAAAATATGCACATAATCCGAAACTATTCAAAAATTTCAAGTTATTTAATTTAATGTGTGTTTTCATTTATTTTATTGGAAAATTTTGAATAATTTATTCCTATTTATTATTTTATTTGATTTATTTAAAAAAGACTCTCTTTTGTATTTAAGTTGAGCCCGTAATGAAAAGTCTGTATTCTTGTTATTTTTGCATCTAATTTGTGTCCTTGCGGTATTTTAATATGTTTATTATTGAGCTTTTTAGTTTTATTTAATTAAAATAAAAAAAGTGCTTTTCTGAACATTTTTCACTTATAGATTTTTTTAAAATATCATCTTTTCGCTAATTTACGTAAAGCAGATTTCGATTAAAATATTATTATCACTATCACTATCGCTATGGTTCGCGAAATGGAGAATTTCCATCAATCCTAATAAATCTCAACTTTTCATTACCTACCACAACCCACATACTTCTCCATTTACAATTAATATAAATAATACCGTACTATCCCCATCCGCCACATGCAAATACGCGGCAGAATAGGGCGCGGCATTTCAGATCACTAACATACAGCAAGAGAGGTATCACTATTAAGACAGCCACACACATATACAAAATGATCTGTCGTCCTCTTCTGGACTACGGTTCAATCCTCTTCCTTAACCAAAAATCTCCAACGCTTAACAATATAGCGGTAGCTGAACGATCAGCTCTTCGTATCCTTACAAAAATCCGCCACCCAAACAATCCCCTACATAACCCTTCCAATACCATCCTGTACGAAAAAACAGGCGTAATCCCTATATCCCAAAGATTCTCACAACTAGCCCAAAAGTTTTCCATGAATCCAACAGCCCAAAAATTACTAAACCTACTTTGTAGCAAACGAAATCCAAACATTCCTCCTAAATTTCAACATCCTAAATCCACAATATATTCATACATCTCATCACTCATCAACGACTGACAGACTGACATAACATAAAGACAAGGACTTCCGGCTGAAAGACCAATGGTCGATAGCCATTTAGTTCGTATTAAATCAAATATTGTATTATAGCTAATTGTATCAAAGCCTCAATAAAGATGTTATATATATATATATTATTATCAATACTTGACAATTACAAAATAAATAAAAAATTAGGTAACGGAAAGTGATCTATCCAATTCAGTTGAAAATTAAAATCTTTGTTAAACTGTTATAAGTAATATTTATTACATTTTTAAAATATATTTCTCTAAATTTATATAAATCAGTTTCCCAATAAATTTAAGTATATAACTGTTGGGGTTGGACGATTATTGAAATATCGTCTAACGAAATATTCAATAGCAACATTTATCTGGATTACTAGGTTCCGTATGTTGTTTTTCATCGCCCACAATCTCTTATTTTTTCTTAGAACGCATGCGCAAACGTGTATTTCCACAATAATTCTATGCGAACGCCACTCCATTCAGGGAGGCACAATCCCCACTCCCAAAAAGTGCGACGAGCACCGCCAATCGCGAGCCTTTGAAAATGATTATTGAAATATGGTTGTTTTTTAACCCAAATATTACATATATACACTCAAAATGGACCAATATTTTGCGTATATTTATTTTCAACAATTCATTATCTACGTCGTGGAAAAAATTTCTTGTTATTATTCATATTATTTATGAAGTTATTTAGGTATAAAGTTGAGGAAGCATTTCCGGTAACTTTTTCGCACTTTGTTATATCGCAAAAACTACAGATGCCAAAATAAATAAAAAATAATTAATAGGCAAAAATAATTAAAAAAATGAATAATATTATTTTAATTTGGGTTGCTTCCCATGTTATGCGCGCGGCTAAATAACTACAAATACATTGTAAATAATTATCCAAACTATGTATAAATATTACATGAATAAATGTGATGTCCAAGGGTAGCACAATAGAAACACGTGTTTGTTAACTTAACCTTTTTCCCAATAAGATATGCGATACATGTGTTCACACTGTCGTGGTCGGAGAGGAACTGTCTCGTTCATTTGCTAAACACACTACGCTAATTACTAAAAAACATAAATAAAGTATTTATATTTTTTGCTCTGAATTTAATCTAAATTATTCTTTATTTACATATATTACAATAAAACAGAGCTGTACTAATGAGGAACGAAATACCCAAAACAGTTGTCTGTAGATGGCTTTATATTTCGTAACGATGTTTGTTCTTTGCATTGAATATTCTCGAATCAAAAGTTGTTGCATTATGCAATCACTTGCGTTTTTTGTAGTTTTGTTAAATTTAAATATTCTGAGATGTTTTGTTCTGGGATATTATTTTTGATTAAAAATTCTTCTAAAATAATAACTTGGAAACAAAGATTCTATATCGAACGATATTAACTTGTGACTGTTTTTAATTACTAGTGTTCTTAATTGAAAAATCATTATCAATTATTAAATTGTGGAATTTCTTTAAAAGCCATTTGGAGATTAGGTGAATTTATATTTGAAACGATTGGTTGGAACTTGTTACTTGGTTTGTGTGTTTTTGGTAAATAAGAGAGTTGTGAAACTTTTGGGGTTTTGATTTTAAAAACATAGTTCAGCCTTTATTATTAGCGATTATTATTTTTATGGAAACATGCTTTTATTCCATGTAAATGCACGCGTGTTGACTTAAACTATAAATTAACTATTACTTGAAGATCGTCACACCTTTCTTAGCCACATTTTATTTTGTATATAAAATAATGACATGATAGTCATAACAAAAACTGCAATCATTTGACTTAATTGACTTAAGACGAGGGATAGATCCCGAAACACGTCTCTGCATATGACATTATATTAAGTAACGTCCTTTTTTTTGTTGTTTACATTGATTTTTTCTCGGATCAAAAAATTGTTGCATGATGCAATATATTATTGATATGCAACAGCAGGTGTACATTATGCAATTAAATGTCTTGTTTTAATATGCATTTGTTTAAAATATCACAGAGCTAAATGTGGAAATAATTTATTAATTTTCAAATCATTTTTATTTAATGTAAGTTGTATTAATTGAAATATGTAAGCCCTAGAAGTATTATTATTTTTTATTTTTAGAACTGTTGGCTGCAACCAGACTTTTATGCGCCGAAATAAAACCACCTCGTAAAGTTTGGATTTTTCACGAATTGGTATTTGTGATAAATCGAGCGGAAGACATGGAAGTAATTCTCAACAGTAAAAAGTGCCTTTCAAAACATGATGGATATCGGTTTGGGGAACGGTTCGGAAAGGGATTACTTTTGCTCAATGGTATGTAAATACAAATCTGTGAAATCTGTAGACAAAGCATTAATGTATGCCTTGTTTTCTTCTAACGCTAATTATGAGGTGTTAATACAGAGTCGGTTAAAAAACGAGGGTGTGTTTTTTGGGAACAGTTGTTAACTTCTTTCAATAGCAGGGAATTTTTATCACTGGTTTTTTGTGACGTTGGCAATCGATTGTCAACGTGACGTATAAATCATAATTTGCAAATTAATTTAGAATTTTCTCAAAATACAGGGTGTCCCATTTTAATCTTTCAGGTGGAATATATCGAGACAAGTGCGCCCAATCGAAAAAGTTGTCTAATGCAAAGTTTAGTGGTTTGCAGGGGGACATTAGATTCTGTTATCAATTTCACCCTTCACCCCCAGGGGGGTGAATAACAGGGGTAACTTCTGAATTTTAAATGGGAACCCCCATTTTTTATTGCAAATTCGGAAAGTGTGAAAAAAACTATGTAGGTTTTACTCAGAAACTTTTTTGTATGGGCAACAGGTGGCGCTGTAATCGTCAATATTAGATTATTTTGCACTTAATCTAGAATTGATATAAAAATGCCACCTAATGATTACAAAATAATCAGATTCCAGACATAAGCGCCCTTTGACACCTTGATGCATTGCTGTACCTCCCCCCCCCACCTTCTCCACCACCAAGATTCATTAGGGCAATTTTAAGTCTAATTAATATCTTGGAATTACTTCAAACTGCCACATTGTATTGACAAAAAAGTTAACTTCGAATGAGACGACTAGAAATCGGGGGGAGAGGGGGGGGGGGCTTATAACGCATGTCCATTTAGAAACATTTTTATTTTTGTCAGTCAGCCTTTGACGTTTTGAAGTCGCACTTCTTAGCGAAAATGTCAGATTACTTGCCAGATTAAATTGTTGATATGATTATGTGTGTCGCGTTCGCAAGGCTTGCAAGGCGGCCTTCCTGCGCTTTTGGATGACATTCCGTACGCCACAAGGTTAAGGATGTGGTTTCAGCAAGATGGTGCACCTCCGCATTTTGCACGAATTGTGCGGAATCATTTGGACGCCGCATATCTACAAAAGTAGATTGGTCGTGGGGGGCCTGCGCAATGGCCACCTAGATCGCCAGATCTAACGTCTCCAGACTTTTACCTCTGGGGATGTGGTCACATTGAACACCTCCTAAAATGATCTTACTCAACGAAAATTTTACCTAAAACTGATCCGTACAAAAAAAAAATAATAATTTTGACATCTTTCTCTTTGAACTGCACAATTTCATTTCGAATTTCTATTACTCTTGTACCTTTACAGACGTCAAAGTGGTGGTGGTGGAGTGGTGGTGGTAAGTAGATTGGCTTTTTCAATTCAATTTGTTTAAACTTTTTCTCTGTAATCATTAGGTGGCATTTTTACATCAATTCTAGACTAAGTGTAAAATAATCGAATATTGACGATTACAGCGCCACCTGTTGCCCATACAAAAAAGTTTCTGAGTAAAACCTACATAGTTTTTTTCACACTTTCCGAATTTGCAATAAAAAATGGGGGTTCCCATTTAAGATTCAGAAGTTACCCCTGTTATTCACCCCCTTGGGGGGTGAGGGGTGAAATTGATAACAGAATCTAATGTCCCCCTGCAAACCACTAAACTTTGCATTAGACAACTTTTTCGATTGGGCGCACTTGTCTCGATATATTCCACCTGAAAGATTAAAATAGGACAGCCTGTATAAACACACGAATAAGGGGATTGTGAAGAATTTTGTATTTGTTATTTAATCACTAATTATCTTACAAAAATGATTCAGCACTTTGGCAAAAACATACTTTGTTACGATTTCACTATAATAATAGTGAAATCATAATCATGTGTAATTTACTAAAGTGTTGATACGGAACAACAACCTCAACTATTCAATTTCGAAAAACTAATCTATTAAATTATTATAAAGTGAAAGCTTGTATTACAAGATAATACTTGAATAATCCTGCCCTAATCTAAAATACACACCCTGCGTTACAAACACTAAATTCTTGAAACGTCAAGCTCATATAAAAATGCATTTAATAAATTACACTATTGAACTAAATTAATTGAAAATCCGTTAAAATATGACCTATTAAAAATAGGATTTAAATGTATCTTTCAATGATGGGACATCAATGTTATTCATTCATACATTTTGACGATCGCAAAAAGATATGGATCTATAGGCTATTCACCATTGTGACAACATATATTGAAAAATACATAATACATTGCCATATCTACGAGGGATTGTGACTAGATAAATCTATGGTTATATTAATGAAAATTATTATGTGTAGAATAATTTTCATTAATATAACCACATATTTATTCTTTGAAAATTTTTCTTTGGATCTTCTAAAAGGTTATCCTTTGTTTGTAGTACTAAACAAGTTATTTTTAAGTGATAAACTTATTTTAATGTCGAACATTTTAATTTTATTTTTTATATTTTTTTAGTTCTTGTATTCAATTATTCGTTTCAAAATTACTTTATTTCAATCTTCTTGCTTTTGTTTTTATGCTGTAAGTAAAAAAAATAATTCTGTCGCACGAATAAATTTATAATTTATTGATTGGTACACTGACTCATTTTAATGTTACTCTAACGAAGGGTTCAAAAATATTGACACGTTGGAAATGATGTTTTCCATATTCGGTTCAGTCAATATTGACAGTAGCCTACCAGGGTGTACAGGAATTACTCAATTGTGCAAAAATTTTTAGAGAAAAGAAATTACGAAATAACTCAAAAACTACTTACTCTAGATATAGGGATACATAATGCTTTTATGTTGCAAATTGTTTTCCCCATTGTCCAATGAGATAAAATATTGATCATTCCATTTATAAAAATGAGTTATGTTGTTTTTAAGTGGACACTGAAATGTTGACACTTTTGAAATACCTGTTGTAAAAATTGACAGCTGTTTTAAATTCTTTATGGATCTATTATTATCAATTCAAGATATCGTTGGTCTGTCTATCTCGTTCTTACTAGAAGTTACAGGCATTTTTCGAAACGACAATTTCAGGTTAAAATTTGACAAATACATTTTTATCTGAAATAGAGTTATGTAGAAGCAAATCCATATGAGTGGGTAGGCAATTGAACGGGGAATCCAAAAAAATATTAAAATATAGGGTATTCTATTTAAAATAACAAAGTAGGCAGCTATTTCCGGTACAATCGGAAGTAAAAGAAAGTAAAAATATTTTCTATAAGGAGGTCGCATACAACCGTACAATGTAGATTTTTTTCAAATTTTTCCTGTGTCAAGAACCCCGAAATGGCCGTTATTCGTGGCCCATCCTGTATATTTATATTCTGATTTTTATATTATTACTTTGTTTTGGTTTTTAGCTGTAATTTAGTAATTAGAATTATGAATACTTATTAAATGTTTATTACTCTGTAATTGGGTCTCTTCGTGTTGAGTTATAAAGATTATTATTATTATAAATATATGTTTCAATAAATTTAATTGATTATAAGAAATCATTGCGAACTTCTGTCTGCTGTTTAATCTGACACTTCGTGGAATATGTTCATGACTGTCAATTAAAAGTAATAAAATATTTTATAATGATATTTTAATTACTTAAAGGACATAAAATATTTTATTGTCTTTAATAAATTATCACCTTACACAAGTATATTAAAATTATATGATTTTTATACAGGTTATTGATATTGGACTAAGATTTATTAATATTTTAGAATTAATAATTACATATTTATATATTAGCATTATAATTCAGATAAATTCCACGTGTACCGGGTATTCGAATAAGAAAAAATGTTAATTAAAATGATTATGAGAAAATGGTGGACATTTTTTTCAAGTCTGTAACTCTTCTAGTAGGAAGCGCTATCAACGCCAGAAAATAATACTGCGATTATCTCAATATTGGTATCCTAGATTATATTGCAGATATTTGTAGTCTTAGTCTTGAAATGCAGGGTGGGGGATGGTTGGAATTAGTAAGTTGGAGCAAATATAACACTTTTTTTTTAAACCGGTCTTAATAATTTTCACGTCATAGGAAAGAACATATCATGTTGAATATAATTATTGACGAGACTAATAAAAATAAGAAATTTTATTGCCGCTGGCTAGCGTCAAGTTAAAAAGTATATAATTTCCCCATCTTCTAAAACACTTCAAATGTAACGATATATAAAAAACCTTTATTGGCATACCCTTTATATATTACACAAATCAACTATCTCAAACTTCTCTCTTCCACCATAACCTCATCACAACTTTTACACCCGCTCCATTCTATCACATCCATTCTTCAACCCTTCCAATTCCTTTCTATGTGTCCACGTATCCCTGCCTTCCCTACACAACACGCACATACCATATTCTTCTCCCATCCATACCCTTCTTTCTCTCTCCTTCGACCCACACCTAGCCCTGGCAACTGCCAGCTTCTATACATAGGAATATATCTATCATTTTATATCCTTCATTATTGTAATGAATTCGAATTAATAATTCGATAATACAATGATATTGCCGCCATTTACATTTTACGAAGATGCGCGAATATGAACGTCGCGGATCATCTTTGAGTCCGAGGGGTCCATTATTAATTTGGACTGTCCAATATGTGCATCGAGTTAACAATAAATAGTGCTTGTGTTAATTTGAATTTTATTTCAGTACACAAAAAAAATATTGCACTTGTCTTTCCTGCCTTTCCACTTCGCCCCATTTCTCTTTCATCCATGTTACTATATTTATAAACTTTCCCAGCCACTCATTAACTACACTTCAGATACCCCTGCTCGTTCATACATTTTTCTACGTTCCACCTTCCACTTACGCTCTCCCGCTCCAACACATGTTCCCCACAACTCGTTCACCAGTATTTCATTCCCCAATTCTCTTGGGCTCATTTCATACTTTGCCACTCCTTCCATAGCTTCTCCACATTCGTTTCCTACAGCAACATGCAACTAGGCGTTGACTTCTCAACCTCCAGTACCTGCCTTAGGAATGAATATTGCTCTCTCTCTCTCTCAATACATGCATACAATTTCGTTCCACACACTTCCACCCCATACATTATTACTGGCTTAACACATGCATCCCACGGATTGTACGCCATCCTCACATTCCCTTCGAGCCACTTATCCCCATTTTTCTTTTATTCCTGGCCTTCATTTGCGCTAATCTGACGTACTCTCTGTATCCTCCATTCTCTCTAAATAAAAATCCTAAATATCTAAACTCTTTTACCCGTTCTATCACTTTTCCCTTCCACATTAAATTTTTCATTTTTCCTTCTCTCACTCTGTTCTTAAATATTACTCTACATTTATACATAGCCCACGCTTATCCATATACCTTCAATATATCATTCATTTCTCCTCATTCTCACGCCAATAACACCACGACATCTGCATACGCTAACACACCTTCCATTTTCCTATTACCACTCCGCCCGCCTGCCCGTTTCTCAGCACCTCTTCCATTTCACTTATGTATAGGTTAAACAATTACGGGCTAAGCGTGCATCCCTGTCTCATTCCCATCTATACTTTGAACTCAGGTGATATGCTTTCCTCTACTCTTGATTTTCCCCATGTTTCCTCATACCCATTCCACTATTACCTTACTGACTCTTCTCCTCTTCAGCCCTTCCATCAACCTATCTCTCGGTACCGAATTATACGCAGCTTTTAAATCTAGGAATACCGCACACATCTTTCTTTCATCTAGTCTTTCTCTGCTATTTTTGCCAGTGTAAAAGTTTGATCTCTCGCATCTTTGGAACCCTCCCTGTGATTCTGGCAGCAGCACTTTATTTTACTCTTCTTCTCCAGCCCGTTATTGAAAATTGTCATGTCGATTTTGTATCCGGCGCACATTAGTGTTATGTTCGCTTCCTTCTTAGTACCGTTTTTGTGCACCGAACATACTACTCCCACACACCACGTCTTTGCGATGTCTATCTCTCTTCCTCACATCTGGTTAAGAAGCTCTCCAAATCTTCGTCTTCCTTCCGCTTCGATTACATTTTAGCCCCTTTCCACTTCTTTCTCTGAAAATTCCTCCACTTCTCCTCTACCTTCATATCTGCCGAGCTGCACCTGCTCCCCACAGCTTTCAATTTCTCTTTTCAATCCTGTAGAGATATCTCCATCCTTCTCCTCGTCCCTCTTCTCTTTAGAATTTTCCACATTTCAGCCCTCAAATCTTCCGCGATTTTTCAAACAGCTTGCTTCTTCTTTATATCATATAATTACTTGTAATTCGTCCTAGCCCCAGCTACTTCCTTCTCCCCATTTTTTTTACATTTTTGCAGTCGTTTGCCGCTCTTCTTACTCTTTTCTTTGCCTCTCTACAATCTTTATCGAACCATGCCCCCCTTGCTTCCACTCCGTTTCACTTTTCTCCCGCAACTATATATAATCTCGTCCATGCTTTCCACTTCCCTCTAATTGATCCCCTCAATAGCTGACCCATTCTTTCTAATATTTCTGCTCCGTCTGCAAGTTTCCACTCTTCTAGTCGCTGTTGCTGTAGCCTTCCTGTTCTTATTTCTAGCGCTATCGGTAAATTATTCCACCTCAATACCTTCTTCCACTTCTATTTGTCTCAACATTTCTCTATCCTCCCCCTCTATTTCTTACAACATAGACTATCACCGATGATCCCTATTGCCCAATGTAGGTTTCCTTCCCATCCCAGTCTCCTTCTATACATCCTCTTAAAATATCCCAACCCTATTGATTTATTTGCCTTCCGAAGTTCTCCCTATTAACACCCTCTGTTCATTTACTCTTCTATTTCCTTCTTTTGTCTTCCTATACATTTTATTCCGAACATCCTCCAAATTCTTGTTCACATATACATCCCTATTTTCAGCTGACTGCATCTCACCTATACTACTCTATCCACCATTTCATTAACTTCTATACCCTCTGTTTTGTCTCCTCCCTAACCCTTACCACTATTTCACCCTTTGCTCTTCCTCTTACCGATGTCTATTCTGCCCTTTCATGAACCATTCAGAATCCTGGGAACGTACCTTATATATTCCCCCATTCTCCCTTTCGTATCCATGTCTCTACTAGCCCTACTTGGAGTTCGGATAGAAAAATATTTCAAATAAAAGTTGTAGATCTTAAAAAATGAATAACTTTTGTTATTAAACTTTTATTATAAAACTTTTATTGTAAGACCTTTAGTTTTAATTTTATAAGCGGAAGAATTTTATCTACCTGATTAATTCCCTTAGAAACAAACATTTTTTTATAATATTTTTTATGTTGGCTGTGGAGACTTTAATTATTTAAATAATTATTTTAATGACAAATAACACGTCAAAATGACTTCAAATTGCAATAACACAGAATATGTTGCTCGAACGAATAAAAATGGTCTTACCATTGTAAGGTAAGAAATAACATACTAAATTATAATATTCTTACAAATACTCGATTTAAGGACAATAATCCATTTTTTCATTTATTTATTATTTACTGTTAAATGTTCATTCAAAAACGTATTTTTCCGAATTCATCGGGCAAAGTACCATGATGGACACATCACCATTTTTTTAAATGAAATGACCAATATTTTATCTCATAGGACGATTGGCAAGACAATTTCACTGAACACGGTACTTATTTAATATATTTAAATAACTCTGACCAAGTGAATGAATAATACCTCTTTTCTATTTATATTAATAGTTAGCGAGGCATTTATTCAAATCCGAACCGAGAGAAGTTTTTTGTGAATTTGCGATAACAACAATACAAGAACGCACGACCTCTCTGCCCGTCATTACTATCACAGCGCGCGGCAGGTGAGGGTCGCTCTTTTTAATTAATTTGATTCAATTCGTTTCGTTTAATTTTATTCGGTTTTGATTTAAATTGAATTAATTTGGTTTAATTTAATTTAAATTGATTTAGTTTAATTTAATTTAATATAATTGATTTAATTTTGCTGATTTTATTTGAATTAATTTAATTAATTTATTTTAACATCTTTAAATTATGTAAGGCATAGCTGTACTGACGAGGGATAGATCCCGAAACATGTGTCTGCAGATGGCCTTAAATTAAGTAACGTTCCTTTTGTTGTTTTCGCATTAGAGAAATTTTTCTCGGATCAAAATTGGTTGCATTATGCAATATTTTATTGATGTGCAGCAGCAGGTGTACATTATGTAATTCAAAGTCCGGCGTGGGTATTTGCCCGGGAAGTAGTTGTTTTATTGTGCATTTGTTTAACGTACTTACGAAACGTAAGTCAAAAGTCACAGAGCTAAATGTGAAAATAATTTATTATTTTCAAATCATTTTTATTTAATCTGTTATACAGACTTACTTTTTCTTCCTTCCATTCTTCTTCCTTTCTCTTAATTCCTTTTTTTAATGCTACTAATTTATTTCTGATAGCCTCCACTTCTAATTTTAGTTTCTCATTGCTTTTGTCAAGCATCATTTTCGTTTCGATTCTCAATGATATATTTTCCTTAGTTTCGATAGAAAAAGGGTTAAAAAAGTAATAAATTTAGTTAAAATTGCATGTCTGTATCTTAATTTATCACAAACGAAATTTACAGACACTAAATAAACGAAATAAGCAATTAATTAAATAAAAATTAAATTCTAATTAATATTGAATTAATTAAACTATATCCACAATCAGCCCATAGAAGATTAAAAGAAACAATACCTTAATTTTTTAAAGGGATGTATTATTAATAATTGTAGGTCCTGATTGGAAAAGACACAGAAAAATAATTATGCCCACGTTTAATCAAAAGATTTTGGAAGGTTACGCGGAGATCTTTGCAAATCAATCTGAAGTATTTATAGAAATATTGAGAAGTAAAACGCATAGGTTTATTGACATTCTCGATTACACTACAAAATATTCCTTAGACAATCTTTGTGGTAAGTATATAAGTTTTTATTCTCTTACAATAAAATCTAATACAAATAGACCTTTAGTGGTAAAATGAAAAAGAGTATTTAATTATTTAAATTTTTCAATTCCACGCAATTCACAAAAGTATTTTATAGAAGAATTTCATGATATTAATAACATTTAGAAAAAAATTGTATAATACGATAAAATTCTTTATATAGAAGCAACAATGGGAATTCAAATTAAAGCACAAATAAACAGTATAGAGTTTGACCAGGTAATAGCGAGGTAAGTAACAATTGTAATTATGCAATTATTATAATTTTAACGGTATTAAAGAAGATGTATTCTATTTTAATACTTGTCATTATATAAAATTAATTTTCATTGTTTTACATTAATTTTGAATTACTGATTGACGATGAATATTATATAATTATATTCAAATTATATGAAATATTTATTCATAATAAATCATAAATAATTTATCCGCTTAATTTATTTTACATTATTATTGTTATAAGTCTCACATACGAAAAGGCAGAATAAATAAATAAACAATTATTATAACAAAATAAACACATTTTGAAATTGTTTTTATTATTATTTTTTATTGTAACAAATGTTTCAGATCTATGGAAATTGTAACGACTCGATTAACTATTCTTCCTTACCACAGTCAATTTATTTATCAATTCACAAATTTATCGAAAGAAGAAGACAAACTGTATGAAAAATTCAAAAAGTTTATTTCAGAGGTAAGAATTAATGCTATTTATTATGGTTTTTTGTGTCGTTCACGATCCACGTATGATTTTTCTGGACAACCTTCAATATCGTCCCTAGGGGGATTTTTCGATGACCGTTGTATTCTGGTTATTGTCTGATTCGGGAAAGGGGGTAAGATCTGAGTCTAAGTCATTTCTCTCTTCGACTGTTGACGCGGAGGCGGAGGAGTGAGCTCTTAGCTTACGGTTACGGTTTTGTGGGAGGAGACCCCTAATGCTTCCTCCCTTTAGGGTATCTGAACCATAAAGCCAGCCTACCTCATCAAGATAGGCTAGCAGTGTCGAGGCAGATAGATCCCTGATTTTCGCCATTTCTGGCCATACCTCACCCAGTATGGCTTTTCTGTTGGAATTTAGTGCTAGACAATATCCAAGGATATGCTCCACGGTTTCGTCCTCCAAACAGCACCCTCTACTGTCTGGTGATTCAACAATCCACAGTCTATGGAGATGTGTTCCAAGTCTGTAGTGTTCAGTCAGAACAACCGTAATGCGTTTTAAGTTCTTCCTCGACAGCCGCAGGTATTGTTTGTCTGATCTCTCATTTGGATACCGAAGGGTTTCCTTAGAAAGTCTACAGCCTGTTACATCATCTCATCTACACCTAAATTTCTTTAAAGTATAGGAATGCAAAGATTCATATAAGGAACTTAGAGGGGGACAGCCAATGCATCATCCCTCCTGTTCCCAGTATCAGTACTGTGCCCTTTCACCCAGGAGATCTCGACTCTATTGTGTATCGAGGCCTGCCTGAGTTTATTATGGCACTCTCACTGTTTTTGAGCAGGTGTAGTTTCTTCTCAGAGACTGTAGAACATGTCTGCTGTGTGAGGATTAGCAGACATTTATTGTTTACACCACGCTGGACTATAATTTCTGCCGCGTGTGTTATCCTCATCAATTCCAATTGATCGATGAATAATTTTTTTTGAATATTTAGGCTTCTCGAGTCAATTCCTAGGCCCGAACCTTCTTTCTTCAGGGTTCCATCTGTATAAATCCTTATAGCAGATTCCCACATGTGTTTTCGGTTGTAATATCGTAGGGTGTGCTCGCCACATAGGTGGGTTCACTGGAATCAGTGCCAGCCTCTAGTTAAGGTATATCTTTGCAGATGTTCCTCCAAAGGTGACTTCTTAATTCCCCTACTTTATTACTCTTCCACCAGAAACTACTGCTGCTAAGGCGAAGAATAGCTGCTATGGCCTTCCTTTCCACGAGGAAATGCAATTGTGACAACAGCTTAGTGGTGGAGCCTATTTTAGTTCTAGGCCACCAAACCACTGCGCTATAAGTAAGCATGGGTCTTATGACAGATGTATATAGCTACATTGTCATGCGTGGGTTTAGACTCCACGTCTTCCCTACGGCACGCCAAAAGGTCCTCAGTGCTTTATTTACTTTGAGTTCGATGTGCTTTTTCTAATTTAGTTTCTTGTCGAGGGTGACTCCCAGATATTTCACATCCTCGCTAAATTGTAACATCGAATTCAATAACATTGGTGCTTTGGGATGCACCTTCTTCTTCCTGGTGAAGAGAAACATCTCCGTTTTGGCCGGATTAACCGAGAGGGAGTGGAGTGATCCTCGCACCACCTGGATAATATATTAAGGGCCGTTTGTATCTTATCGTAAATTGCACCTTCATGCTTACAGCTTACTAGGATGGCTAAATCGAAAAAGTTCCTCTTAAGTAGCTGTTAAAGGAGACTATTCAGTACCATATTCCATAGAAGTTGTGACAATACTCCACCCTGCGGACAGCTTCTATTTACCCCACAGGTAATCGATTGATTGGCTAGTGCATTGCCAATCCAGTCACACATTCTAGATGGTACTACGCGTTCCATGAGCGCGTTCCTTACCTTATTATTGCTCGTTTTATCAAACGCACCTTCAATATCCACGAAAACACCGGGTGAATTATTTTGTGTCGGTTGATCTTCTCTTAGTGTATGTATGTTGGACATATATAAGTGGATTGTCAACTAAAGCGGTTACTCTTATGAATTGATCACAAAGCCTCTCCAAGGTTTTTAGTAAAAATGAGGAGAGGGTGCTAGGTCTGTACGTCTTTGGGCCTTAGGTATAAAAACAACCCTGCCTTGTTTCCAAGCCTTTGGAACGTATCCCAAAGCCAGACTGGATCGGAGTAGCAATACGATCTGCTCTAGTAGTACCCCTTGTCCTCATTGTACTAGGGCGGGGAAAATGCCATTACGTCCAGGTGCTTTAAAGGGAGACTATACAATTTTGTCCAAGCGTGGGTACCTAAGGGATACCTACCGGTGAGAAACGACACTTGTATTGTGGTTTGCACCCAATAAATCTTCCCGAACGAGCGCAAGCCTACGCCAAAACAAACATCTGTGCTCTCAATAATATTTGGAAACATTATATAACACGAGTTGTTTTGCGACTTTAAATTTTCATATTTCTTTCATAGAAAAACTGCTTGATGAGAATTGAATTATAAAACTTGTATTTCATTTTATAATAGTCTTTTTAAACAGTGAAAGAAAGTGTTTACAAAACTAAATAATTATAATTTTTACAAAATGCTAATAAATTTAATTTACCTCCTAGTAAAATATCGTATGATCACGTAATACATATTTTTCAATTTTTACAATCGTTTAAAAAAGTCCAAAATCTGTTTTTTATTCATTTCGCTCTTAAAGTCTGAAAATATGGTTAAAATTATTCAGTTTTCGTGAAACATTTTAAGATGATCATGGATCAACTAAGCAACCAGCAATTTTTAATTGGAACTCCACACAACCACACAATGCTAGTAGAGAAGTAGAACTTCTGTGCGGAGTTAACGATATAATAATGAAAAAAGTAAATTATCCTTAAGGTATTTTTAATTTAATGTTTATTAGACATTAAGCATTTTATAGAAAGAATAATAGTTTTTGAAATAAATATAAAATTATACTAATCTTCTATTTAGTTCTCTTTAATCACTTGATGAATCATAATCACAGTATTAAATGTTTAAAAAAACAAAGTGGTTTTGAAATATAAGGCAACTTTCAATTGTTTTTCTTTTAAACTACCAAAAATTGACCTAATAAAGCTTATATCAAAAATGAGTGTTTTTAAGCGAAGAATCTAAAATCGATATAAAAACTATAGCATTAAATTGATTTCATATTGTATATATAAAATCAATTTTAAAATATAAAGATTAATATATTTTTATAAAATTTGCCATAGTTTAATATAATAGATCATTTGTGTACATGAACATTTAAATATATTTTTATTCCGCACACAATTGAATTTAAAAATAAAATAGTCTTTGAAAGATCATTAAATTTGATACATTTCTATCTTTATAATTTTTGATAAATTTTACAGTAATCGCTCAAAAAATCAAATTAATTACATTAATTATTTAGTAAACAAAATCTAGTTATCCAAAGCTTTATTTATTTCCCAATATAGTAAATTTAAAATTAATAAGTTAATAAATAATTATTTAATAACTAAATTTATACCAAATATTATATATATATATATATATATATATATACCTATAATCGATGTAATCGATGTATATTCCAAATGAAACATTCATTCAAGCAAAACTTTTAAAAATATTATTGAGAGTCCGAATAAAAAAGATATTGATGTATTAATTTATAGGTTATGTTGTATTCTACACTTAATATCAACTGATGGTACTCATATTAACTCAAATAATGTACTATTTTATCATATTGAACTACAGTAAATTTTATTGAAATCGAATGGAACATTCGATTGTTATCAATATTTTTTTATTTACTTTTTTATTCATATTTTGGAACCTAAGGTTAAGCCATTTTCAAAAATTAACAGGACACTCTTTATATAATTGCTTTGTTTCACCAAAATATGATTATTTTCTCCGACAAGTTTCAACTTTCGTCGAAATTATCCTTGATATTGACTAGAGCCGAAACTAGTCGGAGAAAAAAAAAACACATTTTAGTGAAACCAACCAAGTGTTATTAATTTTTCAAATATTTAATACAAAAAATATACTTATTTACTTTAATAAAATTGTTTTGCAATTTTTAAATATCTTAATAGATTAATAATCTTTTCTTTTTTCTAACTACTTCTATTTTTTGTATAATAGTTATATTTTCAGAATAAAATGTTTTCGGATTATACTGTCGTAACATTTGAATATAATTATTGTTGTTATTATTGTTTTATAGAATATAACTAATTCTCATTCTAAATAATACTAGTTTAAAATGGCTCGAATAATAACGATATTCCCCTCTTTTAAAATGGTCATTTCCGCTCAACGTCCGACTCGCCCCATCTCACTCAAAACTCGCTTTCAGAACATGTCATTTTGATTTACGTCGGCCAGCGATGAAAATATATCAAGGTGTTCTCTTTGCTGATTACTCGATCCGCTAGTTCCCAGTCTGTTGTTGACAGAGTAATTGTAGTCTCTTCCCTGAGTGGCATATTTACCATGGTGCACCCAGGGAAGTGGGTCTTGAGCAGGAAACATAGACTATCTTGGAGGTCAACAGTATACGAGCCATTCTCCTTTTTTAACACTCTCACTGTTGGTGATCCCGTGAGAGTAGTTTTTTGAATCAGCTAGCCTCCTGAGTGTCCTCAATATTTTCGCAGAAAGCACACCAGGAAGACCTCTGACGCTACTTGATGAGTTTCTTATACTGCCTAAGGCAGTTCTTGTACAGGATCCAGTCAGTTAATTCTTGAGCTCTTGACTCCGTAATAACTTACCTTTGTCTCTTTCCTGAGGGACTCGAGTTCCGCGTACCCCCAGGTTGTAGTGCCCTTAGCTTACCCATCTTCTCTGTCATCGACATCTGATCACTGTCAGCGTCAGAGAGCAGTGTGTCAGCCGGTTCATTCCTCCTGTTTCCGTCTCCTCATCCTCCTCTGGTTTATCCACACTTTTGGTGTCCGTCGAGTATAATTTTATGGTGATCGAGCCGAATCCGTAGCTGATCACCCATCCTCGTTCATCGAGGACGATCGAGTTCTCATTAATGGTAATGAATCTGCCTCGAATCGCCCTCTCTCTTTCCCATTCTGACAATATTCCATTTCAGCTGGCAGAGTCGGGTTAATCATCCTCACCAGCTTATGGCTGGTGTCTGGGTCCTCCGGCTTAGCTGGGATCCAGGCCCTGCATCTCAGCCTGTACAATCTACCAACTTTACATGCTCTTGATACCAGCCAGCTTCTCTGCATTTGTGTGCGGTGCCAGACTTGTCCTTGAGCACCTCTTTGTACACTTTAAGAAGTGCCAACTCCACGTTCTTCCAATTAGCCGGGGAGATGGTTCCCTCTTTATGGTTTTTGGCGATGACCGTCCAGACAGTATGATTCGGAGATTGCTCTAGCTTGAATCTTTTGGCGACAGGCGGGGGGTTCACTTTGTGATCGCTGCCTTTTAGGCTGTTCCGACTTGGGGGACCTGCCCCCCTCGTTCTTTAATGTCTTTTTGAACCCATCTTAGCGACTCCCTGTCCTTCTTGTTAGGGTCAGCCTCCGAGACTTTCTTAAATCTGCGGCGTAGCCTTAAGGCTGCACGCCTGTCTCTGTAGACCCTCGTATAAGGCCTGTCTTCTTGGAGACTTCTACAGTGTGCTTGCTCGACCCAGAGTTTGGGTCTTCTTTACTGCTTCCTTTAAGGGTGTTCCTCGGACAGTTACCCCTCCAGATCCAATGGGACGGCTCGTTTTTACAATCCATCTTTGTTGTGGTTAGAAGAGGTTTGTAACGGGGAGATAAAAAGAAAGATGTTTGAGTTCTCAGCCGCGATTGGCTCCTTTGATTGAGAACCCGAAAGAAGAGTTGACCAAGAGAGGTCTAGTTGAAAGAGTGAAGTGATTCTACGAAATAGGCTATTACTGCAAGAAAAATTTGTGACAGCCTCGGAACGCTTGGCGATAGGATAGCTACCTCACAGCTTACCGTGGTCTGGGGTAGTAGTGATGTGCCCCAGATCTTGCTTCTCTGTTCATCGGCTGTTCACCCCTTCCTGCCTCACACTACGTTTCTCCCGTGGAGGATCAAAATATGTAAAATTATATAGGGTGTTCCATTAAAAAAATCAAAATCAATTTTTTAACATATTGGGGTCGATCGCGATTTTATTGACAATAAAGCGTAAATAATATTAGCGTCGAAGAATTTAAATCGATTGAAATTACCCGTTTCGGTTCTGTAATTGTAATTTGCAAGACTTCCGAGGCAATACAACTGCGCAATATTCAGCGACACCTTTCCCAATTATTCTTGAAATATTCTGATTCATATAACATTTTTTATAATATACATTTAAAATTTTATGCTTTTATTAGGTGGTTGAGAAGAAACTATTTGACTACAGAAATAAATGCAACTTCAATGGTGATAAAACATATTCAGATAGTAAGTATGTAAGAATATTTTTTAATGTTCATTCGAACACTTTTGACTCCTGTATTTGGATAACAATACAATAATTAATACGTGCTCGACAATCCTCATTCAAATATATGTAAAATGTAGTTTCTTTCATTCACAGTTGTAATTAAATTATGATTAATTCAAATAATGAAAATTGTTAAATATTTAATTAGTCATTGCAACAACAGTAATGGAATTGATTTTTATCATTTTAGAAATTAGACAAACGAGCCTCTTGGATTTATTAATTGAACTTAGTGAAAATGGAGAAAATTGGACAAGTGAAGAATTATTTGATGAAGTATCTACATTTATGATTGCGGTTAGTATTATAATATATAATTAAATTATTTCACTTAAAATATTCGAAAAATAGTTGAATAACTTTTAAGTTGTTCTAAGAAGTGAACAATATAAATATATAATAAGCAATAAACCGTAAGTAATAAATGAACCGATACGTAATTAATGTTCACTTGTTATTAATACTAATAAAATATACGTTATTTAAAAGTAATTATTTACATTTATATACAGAGTGAGTTTTCTAAGTGTTACGTGACTTTTTAGGACGGTTTTAAATATTGTCATAAAATTTTGGAGCGGTAATATTCATGCACGATGAAATATTTTAATGTATTCAATTTGATATTTCGCTTATAAATATTTTTATAGAATAAAATATAAAAAATACTAAAATATATCGCCCTGCAACAAAATTACCGTACCAAAATTTCATGACAATATTTAAAACTGTCCGCAAAATAATAGTCATAGAACACTTATAAAACTCATTTTTTTTTATTCTATATAAACGAATATGTTTTATTATTATCATTGAATTCATCATAATTTAGTTTCATATTAATATGTGAAAATTAGTTACTTAAAAAATATAGTTTTTAATACAATATCCTATATATCGATAACTATATACACTTTGTTACAAAACAAATAGAAACAATAAGAAGTGTCTATGTAGTTTTTGAAAGGGAGAGTATTAGGAAATATTTTTAACTTTTTTTAGGGCAGTGATACCACATCCATTGTGCTTGCCTCTACAATGGTCTTATTGGGAATGCATAAAGAAATACAGGTATTTGGATTGATTGAGTTACTTGAAGATAATTATACTTTGATTAAAACACTTAGATCCTTTCTTCAATAATTTATTTGTAACCAAATGTACATTTCGGACACAAAGTGTCCATTATCAATGGTTTGATACTAATTAATTTACATTAGTATCAAACCATTGATAATGGACACTTTGTGTCCGAAATGTACATTTGGTTACAAATAAATTATTGAAGAAAGGATCTAAGTGTTTTAATCAAAATACAGGTATGTTCCAATAAAATATGCATACAACAATTTTAATAAAACTAATTTTATATAGGAAAAGTGCTTCGACGAAGTAAGAGAAATAGTAGGTTTGTATCGCAGAATTGTGAGCGAAGATCTTCCAAAACTTGTATATTTGGAGCAAGTCATCAAAGAATCAATGAGGTTGTTTCCTCCCGGGAGTTCGAGTTTTAGAAAAATAGATGACGATATTGAAGTTGGTAAATGAATTTATTTATATTACATTTATTGTTATAATCGATGGTTGAGGCTTTTACTTGATGAAACTCCAAAATACACTAATTGTAAATAAAACAACGATTTTTTAGGTTTCACAAAAAATCTTTTTTATAATAAATTTTACTTTTGTTTTTAATTTTAATTTATTTAGCAGTAGAGACACTGCTACAATTGTTTTGCCAATACAGTGGCATCGTGGCAGATGAGTAATAACATTTATTGTTGTTAAATATTAAAATGGATAAAGTACTAAAATAAAAAATCTTTCGGTGGTCAAGTAGCCATTGAATTGAGTTAAAATTAACACTGGTAACTGTATGCGTTTTTCACACCTGCGTGAATTTAATCAGGGACCATGCATGTAAAAGTTGTTCTTTCAGCATGGTTAACGTCCATATTAAGGCCTTCTGCATTGAAAAATGACTTTTACAGTAGTTTAATGAATTCTCAAAACTAACATCTTTCCACATTCAATAAATTTTCAAAGTCTGAAATCACAATTTTATGCGCACTTACAATTCATTTTTTATCTTAACTTATCATTAGTAGTCTAGAATGAACATTTTGGTTGTGTATTTTTATTATTTTTTATTTCCGCACTCAAAATTGGCATTATATAACAAAAGCAATTTTCAAAATAAAACAAAATAAAAAATGACAACTACAGGCGTATTTAAAATTTCAATTTATGTTAGCCTTTTACTGACAGTCTTAAGAAATGTTCATAAAACGAAGATTTTGGGTCTATGTTTTAATTATTTCTGTATGATTTTTTTCTACGGGCTCAGAGTTGGCATTATGTATTGGGTTGGCAACTAAGTACTTTCGCTTCTTACTGATAGAGAGCGTTGCTTTATTTTTTGTATAACTTATGTTAGTGCTGTACTTTGCCGTTTGTCACGTGATACTGGTCACATTGACGTAAGTTTAGAAGCAACTAGTGCGTGATTTTTAATAAAGCTATTAGTTGTGGGTTAATTTTAAATGGAGTGCAGAAACAAACATTTTCGGCATATTATACTATTTTTTATTTCCGTAAAGGAAAGAAAGCTGCTGCGGCTCACTAAGAGATATGTGAAGTTTATGGTGCTGATTGCTTAACATAGCGCACATGTCAGAATTGGTATAAAAAATTCGTTCTGGAGATTTTTCCTTCAAAGATGAGCAACGTTCTGGTCGGCCTACTGAAGTTGATGATGACCAAATCAAAGTCATAATTGAAGAGGATCGTCATATAACTGTTCGAGAGGTTGCGAAGAGACTTGCACATAACAATTGAAAATCATTTAAAACATCTTGGGCTAGTTAAGTATCTTTATATTTGGGTACCTCACGAATTGAAAGAAATTCATTTAACACAAAGAATGAACTTTTGCGATATGTACCTTAAACGAAATGAAACGAACCCTTTCTTAAAAAGAATCATTACAGGTGATGAAAAATGGATCCTGTACAGTAATATAGTTTGAAAACGATGCACAATGAACCAGCACAAACCACATCGAAAACTTTGCTCAGTTTGGTAGGATTACAAAGGTGTTGTGTTTTTGAGCTGTCTCCAAGGAACAAAACGATCAATTCTGATGTTTACTGTCAACAATTAATGAAACTGGATGAAGCAATCAAAGAAAAACGGCCAGAATTATCAAATCGGAAAGGTGTACTGTTCCACCATGATAATGCAATGCCTCACACATCTTTGGCAATTCGTGGAAAATTATTGGAGCTTGGCTGGGAAGTGATGCCACATCCTCATACAGCCATTTATTTCGAAGTTTACAGAATTCTTTGAATGGTAAAACTTTTACAAATGAACTCGCACCTGGTTCAGTTTTTTGCTTTTATGATTTTGTGAGCGCGGAATCATGCAGCAGAAAGGAAAATGGCAAAAGGTCATTGAGCAAAATGGAAAATATATAATTGATCAAAAACTATTATTTGTTAAAAAAGTGTTTTATTTTATACTACAAAACCTAAACTACTTAGTTGCCAACCTAATAGAAAAAATATTTTCAAAGTAAAAAAGCCAACTTTAGGCGGCCATTAAATTTAATTACTGCTACGAAAAAAATAAAAAAATAAATAAATAAATAATAATAATAAAATAAAATAATTAAAAATTGTAAGCTCGGGAAGTAGTTGTTTCAATAGATGTTTGTAAAACTTACAGTGTAATTAATTTTTGCAGTTGAAAAATGGGATTGATCGAATTTTATTGATCATTGCCAGAAATGTTCCTTGTTGAATTTCATTGTAATTATTTTTATTAATAGGTGGATACGTTTTATCAAAAGGAGCCGGATTAGCGTTATTCGTCTTAGCAATGCACTATTCAGAAGTTTACTATAAAAATCCGTGGACCTTTGATCCAGAACATTTCAGTCCGGATGAAATAGCTAAGCGGCACAAATATGCTTATCAACCATTTTCTGGAGGGCCCAGAAATTGTATAGGTAATTTATGAATATTTCTTCTTTATGAATTGAAATTAATAAAAATTCAATTGTGTTTAAGGGTACAAGTTTGCCATGATGACAATGAAGACCTTATTAGCATATACGATAAGAAATTATAAAATCGAAACGATTTACAAAAGCATTAGAGATATTCGACTAAGACAAGCTGTTACAATGAAAGCGATAGAAGGGTATCCAATTAAATTAATACCAAGGAATTAATATAAATATACGGATATATATTTCTAATATTCGGGACTATTCCGTATAGGAAATGTTAAGTACACGCTAAACTTAACATTTGTTTTACAGAATAGCCCCGTATATTTAGAAGGTCAAAATAAATAAGTGAAGAAAAAGTATACTTGTTTCATTTATTACATTAATTCAAACCATCTTCATGTAATCCAAAACCCAACATTATAATACCAAGGAAGTAAACATATTACAACTTGGGACGTTACTGTTTAGCTACTGATAACTTGCCGTTCGGCCAAACTAACGAAAGGAAGAAAAGGGGCTGGTTCAAAATAAATGTATTACTATAGCGGCGCCACGTGATTATAAATGGCAAGGTTTCTATTAAAAAGGGGCAAATCATGAATCCAGAATTAATTGATACGTATATTCTTCAAATACTTCAGAGAAAATTAAATATATAAATAACAAATATAATTGATATTTTATTAAAAAATGTCTGTTTAACAATGGTTATGGGCTCAGGTATGCATTAAAGTATATCGCGCGATTTATAAAGGCTAAAAGTTTAGGTAGTCGCCGGCCGCGCGAGGTTTTAAGGTTATGTTGCAATTTTTCTAAAACAATAAATATGTCGGTAACGAAGCAAGTAATTGAGAAAGTGGACGGCGCAAATTATGCATCGAGGTTATATAAAATGATAATGGTACTATCGGAACGTGATTGCTGGTCGATCATCAGTCCCGAAAAAGCGGAACCTGCGGAAAATGCTTTTGCGATCTACGACGATCAACAGATGCACATTTGTCAGCAGACGACTGCGAAGCTGGCGTGGGAGAAATTTCAGAGGTTGTGTGCTCTTATAGACAGCAAGTTCCAAATTGCGGCGAAAATTGCGCCTGTGTAAAATAATAGACTACGAGTCAATCAAGTGATACATGGTCCAAATTAACAAAACCGTTGTAGATCTTGCGAATATTGGCGACGCAATAGAGGATGGAGATTTGGCCATGACGATTCTCTGCAGATTATCGGACAAATGGGATACTGTAGCCTCAGCACTGTGTAACCTTCCAGAAACAGACTTTATAAGTGTCGTTGTCAAGCGGCACTTGCTTACAGAAGACGAAGTGCGGCAGAAAGCAGCAAAGATAAATCAGCAAGAAAATCGTAGGGTCATGGGATCGTGCTCCACGATTTGTGTAATATTCATATTCATCAGATACGTCGCGAAAAAACGAAGATCTAACGCGTGTAATGATACATATTCGTCTATCACGAAATATTATTTGACTTTGTCTCTTTCTTTCGTCTATTGGCGTAGAAACACTTATGATTATGTGTAACTCATACGCACCGAAACAAGGCAAGCTTTGTTCATCATCACCGTATAAAGATACATAAAAATGCTTGGTCATAGAAAATTTGGTATTTCCACACATCCGACGATTTTATATCTCGCAGCAATTTGTGGTGTCGCTATTTCTCTGAATCATCACAAAAATTTTAAATTGTATTGGAATATGCAAAAAAAAATCCCGCAAAAAATAAGATAATTTGAAAATATAAAACGATTAATATATTGTATGAGAAGAGGAGTATACATAAAAAGATAACATTACTACCTGTAACGATATTTTTCGGTGTTTGTTTCTATGTATTCTAATTATTTATGTTATATTATTTTGTATTATCTGTATAGTCTGAATAGAGATGTTATATCACCGGGTGGCGCAAGATTGTCGTGATGTCAAATGTATTAGATATTCGAAACAATGCGAAAATGTTATTTACATAATTTGTAGCTACCATTAATCTTCATATTTTATAATTCGTTTCATATATACAGGGTGTTCAATAATTACGTGACGTATCAAACATATGATTTCTTAAATGGAATGTTATACTTTTTTATCGATCTTAGATTCTACGCTTAAAATGAATCATGTTTAATATTTTTAGAATAATTATTAGAATTATAATTAGGAATAGTCGTTTTTTTTTTATCTTAAAGCAGGGCTACCTAAATGATGTTTTTTTGAAGGTGCTGAAAATGTTTTATCTAAAAATCAATCATATTTAAAAAGTTTATTCTTAGCGTTTCTCAGTTTTTTTGTATTATTTCCTTAAATATCGATTTTATTGCAAGACGATACAAATAAATATTAAAAATCTTGGCTTATTCTTGTAAACCTCTGAGTTTTCAAGTTATAATCTTAGCATTTTTCCGTTTTTTTTCTACTTTTATCGAAGCACCCTTAGTTTTTCGGTTATAGTCTTAGGTGTTGGATGAAAACAATGGACACTACACCATTTTTTTACTTTCGAACTCCCAAATCAGCGCAAATATCCGTTTTGAGATCCCCCAGTCTATAAAATTTTTGAAAATGTAAACAAAATCAATAAAATTTCATATTTAAGGTTTTTAGAACATTTGTGGATGTTCATTAGTTTTTGGCCAAAAACAGAATTCATTTAGTTTAAGTTTCCTCTTAGCGTTTTTTCGCGACTTTTTGCAATGGAATATAAAAAATTGTAATGTAAATTAAATAAAAGAATTTGAAAATAATTAATTATTAAATTATTTTCTATTTTGCTACTGTGACATTATGACTTATGTTACATAAGTACTTTAACAAATGTCTAATAATAAAAATTGTTGCATTATACAATTGTTATTGTTATACAACAGCAAATGTCTATTATTAGACATATATTAATTAATTATTTTCAAATTCTTTTATTTAGTTTATTAAAATCCGAGTCGAAAAGATTTTTTGCACTAAACAATTTTTTGATGTCGCGCATTACTGTGGCGTGACGGGCCTGTCCAGACATGACCTCTGCAAGTGAACGCATCGAGAATCTCAGAGGTGACAGTGCGTTTTTAATTAATTATTTTTTTTAAATTTTTAATTAATTTAATTCACAACTTTGCAATTACGTAAGGCACAGATATACTGACGAGGGATCAAATCCCGAAATACGTGTCTGCAAGTAGCCTTATATATTACGTAACTTTTATTTTATTTTTTGTTTTGTTTTTTGCATTAAATATTTTCGATTCAAAAATTGTTGCATTATACAATTGTTCTTGTTATGCAACAGCAAATGTCTATTATTAGACATTTGTTAAAGTACTTATATAACATAAGTCATAATGTCACAGTAGCAAAAAAGAAAATATTTTATTAATTAATTATTTTCAAATTATATATATATATATATATATATATATATCTTTATTCAGACTATATAGATAATTTTAACAATACAACAATATAAATAATAACAATACATGTAGGTGTTAGTCTGTCTGGGCTATCGACCAGAGGTCTTTCTGCCCTGTCGTGAATTTATGATGTTTTCAAATTATTTTATTTAATTTATTTAAATAACTGTGATCAAGTGAATAAATCTTTTTCCTATTAAAATTGTATGTGTCCATCATGGGACTTTCTCAGATGAATTCAGTAAAATACATTTTTGAATGAATATTTAACAGTAAATAAAAAATAAATAAAAAATGGATTGTTTAAAGTTAAAGTCGAGTATTTGTAAGAAAATTATATTTAGTTTGTTATTTCTTGCCTTACAATGGCTTGATAAAATTTCCATAAATACATAATTTTTTAAACCTTTTATTCGTTCAGGCAACATATTTTGTGTTATTGCAATTTGAAGTCATTTTAATGTTTAATTTGTTATTAAATTAATTATTTATATAATTAAAGTTTCCACAGCCAAGATAAAAGAGATTAAAAAAATAATTGTTTATTTCTAAAGGAATTTATAAGGTAGACGAAATTCTTCCGCTTATATAAAGTGTAGATATAAAGTTTGGGTTTAATCCATTTAGCCGTTTATGCTCTATCGCGGAAACACAGAGACACAGACAAACATTTTTCAACACTCGGTGGAATGGACTCAGGGGACCTCAAAACGTGCATATTTGTTGAAATTGGCGGTTCGAAAATTTTCACGATTACAATACTTTCCCTTGGACAGGGTTCCGGGAAAGTAAAAAGTTGTTGGGAATTAAAAAAACAATGTATTTTATGTCTTATGACTTTTTATTTTCCAACGCTTAGTGTTTGAGATATGCTTTAAGTTTTTTTTCAGTTTTTTTAAGATACGAGGGATATTATTTGTTTATTGAGAATAGAAAAAATAAACAAATGAAATAGATGAAAAATATTTTTATTGTCTTTCAAAATAATCGCTTTTTTTTGTTTGTCCAAATACTCGTTTGTTGCATGTGATGTGTGCAAAATGATTCGTCGTTTTGGGTTTATTTCTCTCAATTTGAATTAGCGGTCTTTTGATTTTCGAGAGTCACAGTTGCCACAGGACCGGTTTTCGTGAAGAGAAATGCCATCATTTGCTTCTTAACGCTTGGAGAAAGAACAACTTTTGTCGGCTTTGCTTCACGTTGAAACACCCAAACTGCCGACTAGCCTTTTCTTTCTGGTTCATATGTATAAATCCACAACTTGTCACCTGTGACGATGTCGTATACCGCTTTGGATACCAATCGACATGAGCATTTTTTAGCGTCTGTCAACAAATGTGGAACCCAACGAGCAAAACCGGGTTACTTTGCTCGTACGGGGGATAATATGCTCCAAATTATAATAATGTATTTCGCCATTTAGTGCTGTTTACATTACATACAAGAAACTGTATGAGGAAACCAACTGTAGTGGGAATACCACTACCTACTGTAATGAATTTTATAGTGTTGGCGCCCATTTTACGCTATTTACATGTGCTTCTGAATTTCTAGTCAGTTTGTGTAAAAATTATAATTATAAAATTTGGTTCTGGGAGGAAAACTATTTACTCAATAAGGTAAGTTTGTATTTGTATTCAAAGTATAGTTTATCATCTATAGAAAAATGTTCTTGTATAAAAAATAAACGGAAATTATTTTTTTTTTCTCTAGTTGCTAGTTTAAGGTTACATTTGCTCCGGAGCAAAGTATCCCCAAAGAATAAAATTAATTAATAAATAATTTTGTATAAACATTATATTGTTTATGAATAGTAGGTACTTATTCCTTCGCTAAATAAGCACTAGGAGTGAAAAACTAATATTAATATGGAAAAACCAATGCCGAGAGTATATAAAAGGAAAGTTGGCTCACGACGCTATCAAAATTATTCCGAGGAAACCTTACAACTTTGCCTAGTCCGAAGCGGACTGATGTCTCAGAGACAAGCCGAACAGGAATTCAAAATTCCACGGAGAACTATCATCAATAAATTAAATGATAATCGTAAAATTAGATCTGGTCAACCCTCAATATTTTCTGTCGAGGAGGAAGCTGCATTTGAGAACTGTATATTAAGTTTCAGCGAATTTGGTTTTCCCCTAGACTCTTTGGATATACGGATGATTGTCAACGCTTACCTAACTCGAATCGGCAGAAAAGTAGCACAATTTCAAAATAATATTCCTGGCCGCGAATGAATGTTAGGCTTCTTGAAACGGCACAAAGAACTCACCGTACGATTTTAATATTAATACCAAAACATTGAGAGAGTTTATTTCAAATTTGGGTGAAGTTGTAAGAGATGTTCCGTCAGATAATATCTGGAACTACGACGAATCTAATCACACAGACAATCCTAGCCTAAAAAGAGTAATAACTAAACACGGATGTAAATATCCAGAAAAAAATCGAAATTCATCAAAAACTAGTATTTCACTCCAGCAGCGCTGCCAGCAAACGCTGCTGGAAAAGTCTTACCACCCTATGTGGTATACCGATCTTCTTGCATGTGGAACACGTGGAAGGAGAATGGTCATAAAGGAGCCCGTTATAGCAATACTAGTAGTAGGTGGTTTTATGCTCATAGATTTACAGACTGGTTTGAAAGCCTAATGCTGCCAAGGAAAAAGAATTTTAATTTGTGATAACTTATACTTGCCCATATCAGTGCATGTACTGAACCTATGTAGAGACAATAATATTTCATTTGTATGCCTACCACCAAACAGCACACATCTTTCTCAACCATATGATGTGGCTTTCTTCCGTCCGATGAAGGTTGCATGGCGGATGATATTATCGGAGTCGAAGGAAACTCCAGAAGCTGCCAAAAGTAGCGTTTCCAATGCGTTTGAATAAACTTATAACCGCTTTAGAACTAAATGCTGCTACAAATTTAATATCAGGTTTCCGAAAATGTGGAATTTATCCACTTAATATTAATGAACTAAATATGATTCCAGCACAAGATACTTATGACAATAATGCTATAGAAACTTCATTCCTGAAAACTTTGGCGACCAAAAGATCTGAATTAACAGAAATGAAAACAAGAAAAAGAAAGAAAATGATGTAGCTGCAGGTAAGAGCATAGGGTCAGTTGTCCTGGACAATCAAGACACACAATGTAGCTAAGAACACCTGCCAAGTTGGAAAACTCTTAGGAATTAAAAAAAATTGGTATCTTGTCTGCTGATGAAATATCGCTCAGGGATTCATCAGATGAAGATGACGTCGAGACCTTCTTTGCGAACATGATAAGAGAATCACAAGAAGATGAAGAAATAATCGCCTTCTAATCTGGAGAAAAATCTGCTAAAGACCTTCTAAAACTACCTGAAGTTGTGAGAGAAGCAGGGAAATATGTTATTTTTACATATGAGGGAGAGCTGTTTCCAGACCAGATATTAAAATATGATGACAATGGGGCCATAATAAAAGCCATGCAGAAGTCGCTCAGCCTTGGAAATGGCCAGAAAAGCCTGACATACTTCACTATTCATGGTAAGAAATTATTGGCGGAATTAGGGAACCAAAAAGATATCAAGTGACCATCTTTTACAGTTCCCGAAATGAACAAAATGTCAACTGTATAAATTTAAATTAGAATTGTATTATCTATGTTTATTATGTGTTTAAAATCTTATTTGATGCATACATTATCTATATTAGCGTTTATTTACGAATTTTTCATTAGTTTATATTAACTTTGTACTAAATAAATGTATTTTACACCATAAACTAATTTTAGTTTGAAATTTCATTTCTTTGAAATTTATTTTAACTTAACAAATGCTTACTATGGTCCAATATATAATTTATTAATCAAATATTTACCCTGGTGGTGCAAAGTATCGTGTCTCTATGAGGATACTTTGCTCCAAAACATAAAAAAATATATTTGCATTGCATATTTTGTCAAAATACAGGTCTAGTGTAACACTTCATACCTTTATATATGATCCCACCAAATATAAATAATTTTATAATACGGACAAGTGGTTTTCAGGAAGATTTTGTTAAACTTTAATAGAAAATGGAGCAAAGTAACCTCGTTTTATGCTAGTCTAAATAAAGATGCGTACATCATATACAGGGTGTCCCGTTAATGTTGGGAAATGGCTTAACCTGAAGTACCTGGAACCAAAATATGATGATTTAATCAAAATTATCTATATATAAAAATTGATAGTTAAGCCAAATATTATTTGTTTTATTAATAACAGTTGAATGCTTCATTAGATTTTTATATTTTTATAAAATTTACTATGGTTTAATATAATAGTTTAATACATCCACCAAGAAATATTTAGTATAGAATACGGTAGTACCCCTACATAAACATTTAAATATATTTTTATTCGGACATACAATTGAATTAAAAAAAATACTTGAAACATTAGTTAATAATAAATATTTTTTGTCTCTTTATAATTTTCGATAAATGATCCAGTATTCACACGAAAAAAAAAAAAATAGTAATAAAATTCAAATCAATTATTTTAATTATTTCGTAAAAATAACCTAGTTATCCAAGGCATTATGGACAAATTTATTTTCTAAAAAAAGACATTTAAAAATAACATGTTAATAAATAAATAATGATTCAATAACTAATTTGCTAGCAAATATTTAATGTAATAAATACATAAATAAATAGTACGTCACAGTTATTTACGTTTTACGGATAACCAGATTCGCATTTTACCAAATAAATAGAAGGAATTGTTTTGCATTTTATTTTTTTCCGACCAAATTGTGCAAATTATCGAAATTTTGTTAACAGATAAAAAATACTCTAAATGAAACATTCATTCAAGTGATATGTTTTAAAATATTATTGCTTCTCTAAATAACAAGATATTTAGGTATTTATTTATAGTTTATGCTATATTTCGCACTTACCATCAAGTGATGGTACTCGTATTAACTCAAATGATGTGTTATATGATCATATTAAACCATAGTAAATTTCATTCAAATCGGATAAAGCATTCAATTGTTATTAATAAAATAAATATTAATCATAATTAATTACTAGTCTGATGAGGTTCGAAAAACCGAAATGGGCATCACTAGTTATCCATACGCTAGATGAATGGTGACTGAACGTTTCATTAAAATAAATATTATTTTGTTTAAGTTTGAATAGTAATTCCGACCTAACGGTTAACTTTTGTATATAGATAAATGGGGCCAGCAATTTAAGCTATTGCCCCAAATTACAATTCAAAGTAGAATACGTTAATTAATGATTCTGCTTACTTTTTTATGCAAATATGTGATACCGGTTAGAAAATTGAAATAGAATTAATGTAAGCAATTCGAACAAGATATAAATAAATTTTATTGCCCAACAAAAAATGAAAGACCCAATTACAGGACAATATAAATACAAAACATAAATAAATAGTAATAAAAAATTGAATATACAACAAAATTAATATTGAGCGACAATTGACGAAAAGTATAAATTGCAGGTTGAATTTATACCACTGAATACGTTATATGTCACATTTATATATTTACATTATAATTAACTATAAAAATGAAACACATTATTTATTTCGTATATGGTCTAGTTAATTCAATATTAAATCGACTAAACAATAAAACGTGGTCAACACCAATTTATACTAAAAATAATGGACAGGAAAAACCCTAGTCTCGGGCAGAACCAGATGGTATCATTTCTGCCGAACTACAGAAGGCAGAAGACATATTTATTCCTAGGTTGGAAATCATGCTAAAAGCCTGCTTAAATATTCCCTATATCTCAAAACAATGTAGGGAGACAAATGCGGTATTTATTCCCAAATCAGAGAAAATAGCACACTCATAACCGAAGAATTATAGACCAATTAACAAATCCCTCTTCTGAATCAAAACTCTAGAAAGACTGATAGAAACACACTTAACGGAGACTATCAATCCCAGCCTTCTATCAGTCGCACAACATGCGTACACAAAGGGTAGATCAGATCATTCGCCGATAGAACATGTGTGGGATATTATGGGTATGAGACTAAACCTGTTTAACTTGTCCACTGTCTCTAGTGACGGCCCTTTGACATGAAGTACAAGTTGCTTGAGATGGGATATCACCGGAGGATATCGATCACCTCATTAGAAGTATGCCGTGACTGTGTAACACATCGTGGACATTATTAACATTTGAATACGTTCTGGTGAACCGATTACTTTGAAATTTTAATCAATTATTAACTTTGTAATTACGAACATGTGTACGAAAATTTATAGCAATATAATCACTCGTTCTTGGTGATTACTTTTCTATTGCATTTAGTATATAGACGGTGTCTTAGCGTGTACGCCGAGTAGATTTACGGCTAAATGGTTTATTTTTTTTTTTCAAAATCGGCTTTCGTAGGCATATGTCTATTAGGACCATATTACAAAATTAATTTCAAATATACAGGGTGTCCCATAAAAGCACGGCATATCATAGTTATATTTTTTCTAATGGAATACCCCATATTTTATATTTATTTCAGATTCTACATCAAAAATAAAGTTAACTTTCATAATATGTTCATATGCCTAAACCTAATAACTTTTGAAATATTTAATATTTTTAGAAAAATTGAGGTTTCGAAAAAGAATCATAACTTTCAAATCAGTGAATGAAATTGTGTATTAGTGTATTAGACAAATGGATGAGTATTTTAGGCTATTTACATGAATTTAAAATCTTAAGATGTTTTCATTATTTAACGTAACTCCAGAAACACATTCCAGGTAGGACATTTTATTGTCTTTGAAAAGGCTATACACAAGCGAGGTGTGCCAGAACTGCTATCTAGAACCATATTTATTTTTTTAAATGACTGATACCTCTGCCCACGAGCTGTTAGGTAATCAAGAGCGATCCAATTGTGAAGAGTAGGCCAATATTTCAATTTAATATTGTACTTCAAATCGAAGTGCTTGTCTCCTAAAGTCAACACCTTAAATCCTCCCTTTGATTAGGCGATCAGTGTGGTAATCCTCGGGGACAGCCAAGCACTAAATAGCCAATTGTGCAACTTAAAAGACTGAGACTGAGACAATGTGAGCCTCATTTAGGTTACATTAAGAGTTAATTCAGTATGAATTAATTTTAATTAAATCATCTTGAAATAACCCTTAATGTAATCTAAATGAGGCTTACGTCAAAAAAGGCTTACGTCTACAAAGATCGTTTTACTCTTAAAAAAAAAACAAGTGTTTTAATTTTAATTAAATAATCCTGAATTAATAAAAAAATATTTCACCACGGGTTAAATGAGAAATTAATTAAACGTACATTAAGGGTAATGAAATGGCAGACAAGATTGCACATAAACCACTCACCAGATGAAACCATCCTATAAAAATTTTAGGATGATGTTAAATAGATTCACTAAAACCCCAGTAAATAGAAAACGGGAGAATTAAAGCAAGTGTCTCATAATGAGACAACTATTGCCGAGACTTTATATAGCCAACAGTGAAAGACTGATAGCAGAGTCGATATGAGGATGACGGTAAGGATTATTAATGGCCACTGACACCTAGGAAAACACAGGAAAGTTATGAAAATTAAGAATTTGCAGGGGCTGCAAAGACGAGGAGGAAGAAGAGTTCTTCATTTCCTGCCTTAGACGGAATTAGAGAACAATTCCTAGGAATTGCTCGCATTAATGGATTGACAAACCTAGTATCACTGAAGATGAAGATATCCGGCCAGGGTTCCACAAGTCAAAGACGCAACAAATACATACTGCAAATCCACTGAAAATGGAACTAACGATCCAGATAATTGTGACGATTGTGATGTTGGAGACGATGATAGATCATTATCAGATTGGAATTTGCGTAAATGTAGTGCTGCACTATACGTGCTTGCAAATGTTTTTAAAGAATTGCCCATTCTGATACCAATTCTGAAAGAAACCCTTTCTCATCAAGGCTGGGATATTAAAGAATCTGGAATATTGGCTTTGGGTGCCATTGCTGAATGTTGTATGTCCGGAATGCTTAATTAGTTGATACTTTATTTAATAAATAGTTTAAATTATAGGAAAGCATTTGTTAGAGCAATCGTATGTTGGATATTGTCGAGGTATTCACAATGGGTAGTATTTCAGCCTTACGATTTATACTTAAAGCCAATGATGACAGAACTCCTCAAACGTATTTTGAATAGCAACAAACAAGTGCAAAATGCAGCTTGTTCAGCATTTGCAATACTAGAAGTAGAAGCTTGCACAGAACTTGTATCTTACTTGAGCTCAGTCGTGATTGCTTTCACAAAATACCAACATAAAAATTTATTAATACTTCATGATGCCATAGGAACATTTGCCGAATTCGTCGGTTACCATCTAAATTAATCCGCGTTCATAAACTTGCTCATGCCACTATTAATCCACAAGCGGAATATTTTAAAGGACGAAGATAAAGACTTGTTTTCGTTGCTGGAATGTTTATCCAGCGTCGCTATCCATTTACAATTTGGTTTCTTACCTCATTACGAGTCCGTATATAGGAGATGCGTGTCCCTTGTGCAACAAACATTGTATAAGCACATGGCAAACACGCTGAATCCATATTTATTCAAGCCACCAGACAAAGATTTTATGATCGTCGCTTTGGATTTGATGTCTGGTTTGGCCGAGTGTTTAACTGACCGTATCGAGAAATTGGTTGTGAATAGTAATATAATGGAACTTCTGCATCACTGCATGCAGGATCCAATGGTTGAAGCTAGGCAGTTTTCGTTCGCATTATTTGGAGATTTAACAAAAGCGTGTTTCCAGCATGTTAGGCCATGTATTCAAGACTTTCTATCAATTTTTCGACAAAATATTAATCCAGAAAATATTTCTGTGTGTAATAACACTACATACTAGGCCATATTTCCCCATAGTTTTAGGACAAATACGCTAAAAACATTACTTGAGAATACATCAGTTTGTCCACCAGTGATGCAAATCACTGCGCAGTATCAGAGATAAAGAGAAGGACAGTGCATTCTGCGGAACACGTGTCTGCAGATGGCCTTGATTTAAGTAACGTTCCTTTTGTTGTTTTCGCATTAGAAAATTTTTTCTCGGATCAAAATTTGTTGCATTATGCAATATTTTATTGATGTGCAAGAGCAGGTGTTCATTATATAATTCAATGTCCGGCGTGGGTGTTTGCCCGGAAGGTAGTTGTTTTAATGTGCATTTGTTTAACGTACTTACGTAACGTAAGTCAAAACTCACAGAGCTAAATGTGAAAATAATTTATTAATTATTTTCAAATCATTTTTATTTAATGAATATTTCATATGATCACTGTAAATCCCGGCGGTGTTATAGTCGATTTTACCTTTTTTGTGATGCTGTAGTTTCCTGGATAATACCTAAAGATGATTTGAAATACGTTTTTTTTTAAGAGAAGTGGGAGAAGAAAATTGGAAGCGATTCAGTGATCAATTCCCGTCACAGCTTAGCGAAAGACTGTCTACTCTCTATGAAATATGAACTATCTGAACATAGGTAGAATTCTGCGAAAACAAACATTGGTGTTTGTTTTCAGAAATTTCGGGAATATTTTAGAAACACTATTCCAGGGTGCGATAATGTGTGTCTTATTTTATGGTACAATTACAATTCATTTTCATCAGTTTCAAAATGAGCTACGGGTGGGTTAATTCTGTACTAAAAGGTTTTATTACTGATTTTATCAAAACGTGGACAGAAATGAAAAGACTGAGTATAGGTTTATAATATTTTTTAACAAAATGGGTTTTAAAATTGTAGACATTTTCAATGTTAAAATATTATTCTCTAGTATTAATTGGAATCTCTTATTTAAGGAACCCAATATTAATTCTAATGTAGATGTGTTTTATAATTTCGATGTTTGTTTCGACTAGACTATATAGGTCTCCAAAATATCCTAAATGGTTTAACCGTGAGCTTATATAATTAGTAAAACCTAAGAGAAAAACTCATGTTGATTTTAAGGTCAGTGGTCACTCATGGAATTATGATCAATTAAAATATCTTAGATCTTTTTGTTGTAATTTAAGCAAGTCACTAATCAGTCTTATATTATTAAAACAGAGAATTATATTAAGCATAACTCTAAACATTTTTGGTCATTTGTAGACGAATGTAGGAATATCAAAGGTTATCCTAATTATATGTTCTAAATGACAAACATGCAATTCTGGGAATACATCTGCTGATTTATTTGCCGAATACTTTAGTACTATTTACTGTGGTGTTATTACAAATACTCCATCATTTCATTATGATAATAAAATATCTTCATCTAATTGTTCTATCGCAGTTTACGATGTTTTTAATTCAATTATTAGATTCACTTAATATTGGACCAGATGGTATACCCCCATATTTTTTAAAACGTTGTATTTATTCCCTTATAATGCCAATTGAATTATTATTTAATAATTCTTTGAAAATGGCTTCTTTTCCAATTTAATGGAAGTATTCATTCATTAAACCTATTTTCAAAGATGGTAGAAGAGATGATATGACGAATTATAGCGGGGTCTATATCCAGTCCGCAAATTATTTGATAAACTGACATATGAGCAACTTATTTGGTGTTGTAAAAATATAATGTGATGAGAAGCATAGTTTTGTAAGGGCAGATCTACCACATCTAACCTATTGGTATATCAGATGTACTTAATGGATGCTTTGGAAAAGGGCCAACAAGTCGATTCTGTGTATACAGATTTCTCAAAAGCCATGTTAATCATTCCGTTCTTCAAAGTCTAGGCTTTAGTGATAGTATAGTTGAATGGTTCTCCAGCTATATAAGGGGAAGGCAAGAATTTGTTAAAATTGACTAGGACCTATATATTTATAATTTTTATGAATATAAAGTCCACACGGAGAGACTGTTATATTAGTTAAATTTTGTAACATATTAACAGAATTTTGTATATTATCCACCATATTGAATTTGATGGTGACTTAATAAAGGGGGTCCTAAAAAAATAATTCCTTTAATAAATTATCTAGATGACTTTTTTTCCTCTTTTTGCAAATTTTACCAAAAATTACGCCGTCAGTACGTTTTGTCATGATTCAAACCATAACACCACAATTCGATAGTTCTCCGTCTTATTCATCCAACTTCTTAATGGTTATCTTAGCACGCGTGCGCGCTAGTGGGCGCTAGGCGAAAACGAACTGCGTCGTCTACTTTCTTTTCGAAGAGTCTCACATGTCCTCTAAATAATGAATTTTCAATGTTAATTTTTACTGATATTATTAATTATTACTATATATTGTTTGCTATGATCATGATCTCATATGAAAAGTATTACTATTATGTAGGACACTATTTGTATTAATTGTAATTTTCTTGTAGTGTATCTCAAATATATACTAAACGCGGTGAATGTAGACGATATCCGTTATACAGGCTGTCCCATTTTAATCTTTCAGGTGGAATATATCGAGACAAGTGCGCCCAATCGAAAAAGTTGTCTAATGCAAAGTTTAGTGGTTTGCAGGGGGACATTAGATTCTGTTATCAATAACAGGGGTAACTTCTGAATCTTAAATGGGAACCCCTATTTTTTATTGCAAATTCGGAAAGTGTGAAAAAAACTATGTAGGTTTTACTCAGAAACATTTTTTGTATGGGCAACAGGTGGCGCTGTAATCGTCAATATTAGATTATTTTACACTTAATCTAGAATTGATGTAAAAATGCCACCTAATGATTACAGAGAAAAAGTTTAAACAAATTGAATTGAAAAAGCCAATCTACTTACCACCACCACTCCACCACCACCTCTTTGACGTCTGTAAAGGTATAAGGGTAATAGAAATTCGAAATGAAATTGTGCAGTTCAAAGAGAAAGATGTCAAAATTATTAGTTTTTTTGTACGGATCAGTTTTAGGTAAAATGTTCGTTGAGTAAGATCATTTTAGGAGTTGTTCAATGTGACCACATCCCCAGAGGAAAAAGTCGGGAGACGTTAGATCTGGCGATCTAGGTGGCCATTGCGTAGGCCCCCCGCGACCAATCTACTTTTGTGGATATGCGGCGTCCAAATGATTCCGCACAATTCGTGCAAAATACGGAGGTGCACCATCTTGCTGAAACCACATCGTTAACCTTGTGGCGTACGGAATGTCATTCAAAAGCGCAGGAAGGCCGCTTTGCAAGCCTTGCGAACGCGACACATATAATCATATCAACAATTTCATCTGGCAAGTAATCTGACATTTTCGCTAAGAAGTGCGACTTCAAAACGTCAAAGTCTGACTGACAAAAATAAAAATGTTTCTAAATGGACATGCGTTGTAAGCCCAGTCTGACTGACAAAAATAAAAATGTTTCTAAATGGACATGCGTTGTAAGCCCCCCCTCTCTCCCCGATTTCTAGTCGTCTCATTCGAAGTTAACTTTTTTATCAATACAATGTGGCAGTTTGAAGTAATTCCAAGATATTAATTAGACTTAAAATTGCCCTAATGAATCTTGGTGGTGGAGAAGGTTGGGGGGGGGGAGGAGGGGAGGTACAGCAATGCATCAAGGTGTCAAAGGGCGCTTATGTCTGGAATCTGATTATTTTGTAATCATTAGGTGGCATTTTTATATCAATTCTAGATTAAGTGTAAAATAATCTAATATTGAATTAACGTTTTTTTAGTTTTTTAACTAAAAGTAATGTTATTTCAATTGCTTTTTAATGTATGTAAAAGAGGACATGTTTTTTTTTTCGCTCATAAATATCGATTTTTTAATCTAAATTTTATGAAAATATTCAATGTTAATTTAAACCATTTTGTTTTGAAATACAAATATCGTAATTGTCGTTAAAATTACGCAATACAGCGATTTGAAAACATCAACATATTTATTTCCATCAATTTGTAAGTAATAACTATTTATTAATAATGCTTATTATATATAATATATTTGATTAGATAAAAGTTGTGTGTAATTAATTTTATTACTTATATTTACTTATATTCCTGTAAATGATTTATTGTTTATGTGTAGGGAAACGCGGGAATAACATAATAATTCAATTAACTTATAGTTGTAAAATGTCATTATTTAGAAAAGAGGAGATTTGTTTCTCCTATGAAATTTTAAAAACCAATCTAAATTGATTAGAGATATTGTATATTTTAATCAAAACCAGACGTATTTTATGTTTACTATTAAGATTGTCTTAATTTTTGATTTTAAAGATAAATGTTATAAGGAAAACATATTTTTAATAACGCAATTAATTTAAATAAAAATAAAACGTGGAGTAACAAGTTAGTTTTCAATATTTTGATATAACATATTTTTACGATAAATATATTTGGATTGGCGAATTTTTATAAATAATCAAAAATAATCAGTGGATTTTAATAAAAATTGGATAGCGTATATTAAATATATTGTAAATTTCAGCTCAATTATAAATGTCCAGAACAGGATTTTTCTGATTCTCCATAAAAAAATTGATGTCCCATTTTTTTATTTTGTATTTATTTTTAAGATTGTTTTATCTTTGTAGTTTGAAGTAAAACGTTATTCTTAGTGTATGGCTCAATCTAGATTTTTATCGATATTTACGCCTAAAATCTTGGTATTATCTACTACCGCCAGTTGGTGAGCATCCAGAGTAATATTTATAGTTAAGTATTCTTTGGTTTGTTGGTGCAAAACCTAATCTAGGCTGTTTTTGATAAATTTATCGAAAGTTTATTGAATGCAAAACAATGAGATACATTATTCAATACCTCATTACAAGTATTCTCCACAATAGTGTTTTCATGATGGCTTATAATGGCTGAGGTGTCATCAGCATACATGAGAATTGATGCGTTGCGCACGTGATTTACAAAATCATTAATATAAATTAAAAAAAATAGTAGGAGTCCGAGGATTCACCACCAATATTTATCGTTATGTGGGGTGAATTTATGTTCATAGTCAATCGCCATATTAAAAAAATCTTGAATATTAACTTTATCATCTACGTAAGTAAACCATAAATTTTGAAAATTGGAAATTTTGGATTTGGCGACATTCTCTCATAAAAATATTTTGCCGAAAATGGTGACAATGGGTTGCCCATTGTTGTGCCAAAAGTTTGTTTGTATAATTTATTGTTAAATTCAAAAGTATTACAATTCATTATTAATTGAATATAACAATTAATTTCATTTTCTGTTTTATTCTTGTCTTTAAGAACATGATAATTATATTATTTACAAGAATATTTAAGAATAGTGAATTAACATCAAATGAGATTAACATGGTTGTTAACTAATCTAACACTAGTTTCGACCAAACGACCATTATCAGTATACACAGTATATACCTGTAAATGATAATGGTCCTTTGATCGATACTAATCGCCTAATACAGAATTATTCAGTGAAATAAAAACCAAGTGTTTTATCATAACATACCTAAATAGTTACATATCGTAGTCTTTAATATTCATATTTTTTTGTTATTATTAAATCAAAATATTAAGAAATCTACAGCTGAAGCGCATCGATTACTTGTGAGGCTGCTTTAAGTGAGAGCAGTTGTCATGAGTGGTTTTAAAAGCTCAAAAACGATGAGTTTGGCGTGGACAATATTGCATATGAATTTATCATTTGGGGTGCATTTTTAAATAATATTTTAATAATTTTAGTTGGCTATAGAATTTAGAATTGTTAAATTGTCAAATTGTCAAATTTTATGCATTTTCCGCAAAAATACCTCGACTTAGAGGTTAGAGATATAGAAAACTTTTGATAGATAATTATAATGTTATTTAATACAATGCGAGCAAATATGGCATTCCATTTGAAAAAAAAAAAACAAGTCTGACCAACGTAAAGTAATTATTTAGTAAGTTTTATTTTTTGGGCCTATAATAGTACCAACTGGGGTGTATCTACAATTTATTTTTCGACAAAAATTAATAAAACGTAATAATTAAATAATGGAAATTATCTATACATTGTATCTTCGCTGCGGCAATTTGTATTGTTTATTTTGTACAATTTAATTGATTCATAATCTGACGGGTAAGTCCCTCACGCATTTGATCTCGAATTTATGCGAAATTAACAATTAAACTAAAACTGTATTTTTGTACAATTTTATATGTTAACATTCTGACGGGGAAGTCCCACACGCGCTTCACCTCAATTTTAAGTAAACTCGACATTATGCATAAAGAACTTACTTTTGTAGAAGATAGATGTTGAGATTTAGACGGGGAAGTCCCGCACGTGTTTGAACCCAAAATTATGCATAATAGAAAAATAAGAGAAAATCGGATGATAAAAGTTGCAAATGAATCAAAATTCGTATGCAAGGAAAATTGGAGAGTCGAACGGGATTCGTGAACGGGGGCGGACGTGAAATTAAGCGATCGGGTTTTTGAAAAACGGAATCTTAATTATGGTCAGAAGAAACGCGGAAAGTAATCGCGGTCGTATTAAAGTCGTGTAATATACACGAAAGAAAAATAAATAGTACCTATACAAAGTATGGGTACTATTTACAAGTGGTAATCCGAAATGTCGCAAATATGTTTTTAAATGTTAAAGAATTAAATCCAAAAGTAACCACTTTTGCCAAATTGCGTAAATGTGCCAATCACAATATAATCTCGCATTAAGGAATACAATGAAGAGAATTACCGACCCTTACCTGATATGAAAATATCGAAAATCCAACGGAACGCTTCACCGGTTTCGCTCTGCCGATGGAAGAAATTATTAATCGCGGTGGTATTAAAGTCGTGTATATTAAAGAAATCGGAAATAGTAATAAAATGAAAGTAGAGAATTGATTGTGGGTACGTGTGCGATGAATTCATAAAATAACAAATTTTTGAAAATGGGTCAAACAATTGCAGAGAATCATAGGTGTCGCTCAAATCCGAAATCAAGTAAGTTCAAATTTTATTATTTTATTGAAATAAATCAAAAGTTTTATTTGATATAATATGATTATTCAATGCATGATATTTCACAATAATTAATGTTTTATTTTGGGGAATAAGAAATTGAAATAAAGTTTATTTAATGAAAAGTAAATCGCTAAAATTCAAGAATAATTCAAAGTCATGTGTATAAATCTTAAAGTAAGAATATATACTTTTCGTAAAAAAGTAATATTTAGTTGTTACATTTATATAATTTCTTCAAAATGATCAAGACAGACTAAATGTAACATTCAATACAGCTCTCTATGTTATTTCTTACCTCTTAAATTCAAACACTTGAGTGACTAAATTCCTTTTACTTAAGAACATTTACATTTCTTTTACTTGGATAGATGTTATCCAAGACAGTAACGAATCTGATAATTTGACTCCTTGTTAAAGGAAATCCCTTCTTCTTTCGATTTATTTTATCAATTTCTTTATTCTAAACTAAGAGAGCTCTCACTTTCGTTCATTAGATCTATACAGTAAATAAATCGATAAATACCATCGTCATCTTAATATCTTTCCGATTATAAGTACGTACGTACTGTTATGAAAGTATCACAATAGGAGACATTTATACTAGGCCTCAGCCTATATCTAGTTAAGATCTGAATTGAGATTTTAATGTTAATCTTTTCACTCTCTCGAAAAATAAATGTAACCATATCACGAATTAACTACTTACATAAAGTAAGTCAAAATTTTATCAACGAATTAAAGATGTAGAAACACAAACTCGAACGAATAATACTTATTCTCAGAACAATTTCACAAAAATGAACTACACGTTGTCGGAAAACAACAGAAATCACAAATAACCTAAAAACGTTTTAAGATAAAGCACAACTGGAACGAATAACTACAAACTCGAACGATTATATATAAATAAAAGTAAAACACTATTCATAAAATGATTTACACGTTGTTAATAAAACAACAACAAAAATCACAATAACCCCAAAACGTTTTAAGATAAAGCATAACTCGAACAATTATGCTGTGCCTATCCTTAAAACTACACATAAATACAATTAAAAGGAAAAAAATAATTCATGACAATTCACTACTATACAAAAATGTTCTAAGATGAAGCACACCTCGAACGTTTATAATGCGCCTACATATTAATATAACTAAAACATAAAATAATGAATTACAAATCATAACAACAAAAGCCAAAAATAATCCGATTCTGAGAATAAAGTGAAATCATAAATCACATTAAAGACGTCGTTCCCGCCGACCTATCACACCCAAAACCGAAAGTACAATTTACCCGAAATTGTGATAGGGAGAGTAAGGGCCGGTCTGCGATAAAAACACAAATACTCAAAAATGAACAACACGTCAAAGATGTCGTTTCCACCGACCTATAGAACACATACCCACAAAATATACAGATACAGAGAGCCTGGGCCGATCTGCGACAAACCCACAAATGACATAAATAAAAATCACATCAAAGAACCGAAATTGTGATAGGGAGAGCAAGGGCCGATCTGTGATAGAACCACAAATGACAAAAACAAAATCACATCAAAGATGTCATTCCCGTCGACCTACTGCACACAAAACCAAAAGTACAATTTAATTGAAATTGCAATAGGGAGAGCAAGGGCGGATCTGCAATGAAACCACAAAAACCAAAAATTGACAAAATATCAAAGACGTCGTTCCCGCCGATCTATTGCACATATAACCGAAAGTACAATTGCAATAGGAAGAACATGGGTGGGTCTGCGATGAAACCCAAAATCCAAAATAGTCATGCTCCGAAGTGGTTCGTTTTAGTGGGTTTTTTCCGTCCTCTCGAAGCAAATGCGAAGCAGAAGCACGTAGTCCCATTCATATAACATAAGTACCGATAATGCATGTTGACATAAATAACGGGCCTATTAAATAATTAAGGGTGACTACATAATCACAACAAAAAAGGACGTTATTGAAATTTCAATTTGTAAATATAATGATATCAGGGGTAGAAGTATTTCATGTCACTCTATACAAATTTAAAGGTTTTTGTAATTGGATAATGAAATATAATCTATTGCTAAATATACCTTAAAATTTCGTATACATAACCTAAATACTTCTGACATGATAAAACACTTATTACTTTGTGTGTATAACGCTTGTTTGTACAAAAAAGTGTTATATAAACAAAGTAATAAGTGTTTTATTGTGAAATTAACATGTATAACGAAGCTTCTACAGTACAGAACTTCTGACATGGTTGACATTTGAAAATTAGGTTAGATTTTAATAGAATTAAAATTATTTCAAAAACCGTTATTAAGGCTGATAGCATACCTTAATAAAATAGATTAAAAAATACAACTTTGATATTTTAATTGTGTTTGGGACACTCTTTATAAAAAAATAAATAAGTAGTTTCTGATTAAGATTAGTCTACACCGTGAAAATTCATCTTTCAATTGTTTTAGTTTATGAAATGAAACAAAAACCCAGTATGTTTTTTTATTATTAAAAAATAAAATAAATAATAATTATTTATAATTATATATATTGAGTAATTATTAAGAAATAGCAAACACAGAATAAAATCAAGAAAATAATCTTTGTTCTCGGCCACCTATGAGGTCAAGGTGTTTTTTTGAACTGGAAATCCGAATTAATTCAGTAATTCGATTGAGCGGTACAAAGTATCGGTACTATTTAGAAGTGGTAATCCGAAATGTCGCAAATATGTTTTTAAATGTTAAAGAATTAAATCCAAAAGTAACCACTTTTGCCAAATTGCGTAAATGTGCCAATCACAATATAATCTCGCATTAAGGAATGCAATAAAGAGAATTACCGACACTTACCTGATATGAAAATATCGAAAATCCAACGGAACGCTTCACCGGTTTCGCTCTGCCGATGGAAGAAATTACTAAATGAATTGAGAAAAATGCAAATCAAAATTAAAGTGAATGCATATTTACATTGATGCATGAATGATTAACGTACGCTAATCGTGCATTTCCACCGTTTCTCTCTTTCTTCCACGACTGCGACTGGCCGTGTAAAAAAAAAGGTGGTGGGGTTGTTAATCGGTCCTCGATATGGAAGCTCTGCATCAGACTAGTGTGTTCCATGTGCAATGTCTTGATGTAGGCGGCTGAAGAGATCTTGTATTGTGGCTATATACCTGATATTAATCATAATAAATGATAGTCGACGCAAGCTCCATCTTTCGCCTAATTTCATGTGGCATCGTCAATGATTCGAGTCTACAAGGTAGATAACAGAGAGGTTCGTAAAACCGAAATAGCCATCACTAGATATATAGACGCTAAATGAATGGTGGTTGAACAATTTATTAAATTAATTTCTTTTTCTGTTCTCATAAACAGGACAAGTTCGCCTTCCGTTAGTAGATAAATGTTTTCTACTTTGTAGACTCGAATCGTTGACGAAGCCACATGAAATTTGACGAAAGATGACGCTTGCGTCGTCTTTCATTTATTATGATTAATATATGCATTTGGTGGATTTTTGGTTGTTGTAAATATGGGACTAAAGATAACATATAATTTATATCGTTAATATAGTCGGATTTGTGTATCGTCTGTTTGACAGTGAACTTATTTTTATCAAAATATTGCCTAAATAATTTAAATATCATGTTATTCATGCACGGTCCAAAAAACCCAGTGAAATCATTAGTTATTTTTATTTAGTTTTTATTTTTAAAAAACACCCCCATTCTTATTTTTCCCAAAATAACGCTGCCAATATTTCGTTTGAATATTAAAAATACCACGTTTATTAAACACAATTATGTATTTTGTAATTTATTTTACCGAACAATGGAGAAATATATTTGATCCTTCACTATTTTTATTACTGATTGGGGTAATCAAAACGTCAATTTTGAAGTAAAAAAGCATGTTTTCTTTAATACCTTTTTCCAAGGATTTTATAGGTAGGCATTATTACCTAATACCGATTCGTTTCATGCCTATTAACGACAAACTCACTTTGATTTTAATTATTTTTTTTATTCAACTGATAAAACGAAAAATACACAATTATCCGCACACTTCTAGTTCCGTTTTTACTTCGGTGTTGGGCGGTTCGTTGTTATTGAAGAAATATATCAAGTAATTATACGGTATTTTAGTTTTTTTTAGAATTTATTACACGTTTTGATCTTTATTAATTTAAATTGTAAGATACCACACAATCTAAATTAAAATTACTGAATTTTATGTAAATAATAATAAAACAAGTAACACCTATGGAAAACTGTTTTAAGATCGAAAAATGCCGGCACTTTCTAATACAACGGCAAAAAGGGAGAAACGTAATAATAATAATAAAGTTATTATAAAAGTAGGCATAGTGCGTAATTAAAAAAAAAACGGGTCTACTTTAATTTTATGAAGAACAAAAAAAGTTATTGTTAAAGTATGCATAGTGTGTAATTAAAAGAAATGGGTCTACTTTAAAAATGTTAAATATTAAAAATTAAGTTAGGAGAATGTGAAATAAATACAAAAATATTCTGAGTTTTTGTAGTTGTGCATTATTCATTGAATTACTTTAAATAATTAAGATAATTTTACAAGACGTCCATAAATCTAAATCCAATCGGCAATTTTTTTTGTATTATGTATATATCAAATATGTTTTCTTTTATCGCAACTATGTTTCCTATTTTTTTATATTTCCCTATATGTCAAAACCATTTCTATTTCAAATTTAATTGAAATAAAAATATTTATATTAGTAATAAATTAAGAGAAATTGATATTGCGATGAGAAAAATCTAACATATGTGGTTTTAAATAAATGTTAGAGCGAAAAATATTTCATCACAATTAAATTTATTTCATAAATCTGTAGATCGTTTGATATATACTTTATAATTCGATTGATGAGTCAGTTACTTCATTTTTAAACACTTATGAAATAAAACAAAATTATTTTTAATAAGTTTCACAACTTCATTGTAGAAACACTGCTACAATTTTTCTTCATCCGCGTGATAACGGTACTGTGTACCGAAACAATTGTAGCTGTATTTCTACAATAAAGTTGTGAAACTTTTTAAAACTAATTGTGTTTTATTTCATTTATTGAATCCCTACGGATAGTAAAATAACTGAATAACTGTGTAAAAAGTTGTTATTGTAAGAAATATTTTATATAGTGTTTACTTTTTAGTCTGAGTTGAAAAATAATTTTTTTTTTAAGTTTTAATTACTTATGATGTATCTCTTACAGATGTACCATGTTGAACATTAAAGGATTATCGGATTTTACAACGATTATATTATTTACTACATTTATAGCGGCTATAATAATCAATTATATAAAATGGATATTAAAATGGCGACATTTTTGTGCGTTAGCTGCTAAGGTTCCATCACTGGAAGGCATTCGAATGTTGCCTATAATTGGACATGGTGCTGTTATGAACGGAAATCTCGAAGGTACGTTAATAACAAGACAATCTACTACACAAAACTATATTTTTAATGGATAACAAATACACTACACTATAAAATATATAAATAATAATGCAAACTGAATATGATTAGATAGAAAAAATGTTCACGAAAGAAATGAATGGAAGATATTACAACAGAACCAAGAAAGACATATAATTACTGAATTACGAGTGTATTAAATGACGGTTGTGGAGAGTATTAATAATAATAATATTCTATATGAGTGGGTACAGACAGATCTTCCACCGTGACCAAACGATCTATTGCGGTTCACACGTGAGACCCTACACCTCGTTTTTCAGATCAATGGTTTCTAGGTAACCCTTGATCTTGCTTATAGGGATTATGTGGATTGCACTTAGGTTCAACTCAGTAGACCCAAGAACCGGCTGTCTAGTTCGACGCCTCGGTGGTAGACACATAGTACATGTTCTAGTGTCTTGTCAGGTAGAGGTAGGGATATCTTGCCCTTCTATTATGGTAAGTTTGTGGTTTAGGCGACAGTGTCCAGTTAGTACATCCACTGTAGCTCTTAAATCGCCTCTGATTATATCTAATAGAGCTTTTGATCTGTTTCCGGATGGTCCCTGAAGAGTCGCTTTAGCTACTCTTATACCTGGGATATTCCTCCAGCATTGTAGCATCTCCTATTTTATCGCTGCCTTGCCATGTGTCGGGGAAGACCCGCTGGTTCAGGTTTCAGCACTGGTTTTGATGCCCTTTCCCTGGTATTCTGGAGTGTCCAGGTACCCACACCAGGTTGACTTTTATAATCAGGACAGATTGCTGAATTTCTCTTTACAGTCTCTGAGCTGCAGCGATATACATCTATTAGAAGCAAGAACAGATATCGCAGATTTGCTGTCAGAGCATATATTGATCGGCCCGTGTGTCGGTGGGTTCTTCTGGAGCTTCTTTGTATCTTGCACACTGATCAATGGCGAATATTTTCGCTTACACACTTAGACTTTAGCTGCCTTCCAGTCTAGGTTTGCAGTTGACGAACTCTGCACCCACTCCTTGGAAAGTTTTTGATCCGTCAGTTAATTACCGTAGTTGGTAATTTATTCCCGATCCACTGGCTTCTGCCTGAGTAGAGTACCCCATACCGCCTTTCAGTGTAGAGTTTAGGTGTCATGCTATCTGATCCCATGCCCAGTATACTGTTCATTTACCGCTGTGTGAAGATATCTGTAGGTTGCCCACCTGGCCTCTCCTTCAATGACTATGAGTAAGACGTTCGGGTGTTGCTCATTGCTCCCGTGATGGCAACGGTAGCCAATCCCTGCAAACGTCTTGTGTCTGTCCAACACAGCACTGTTAAGTACAGCCAGTGGACATATCTGGGTGCTAAACTCCCGTTCTTACGATAGACTCTTTGATATGTATAGAGGGATGTTCGGACTTTGTTGGCCATTTTCTCCAGATGTGGGTTCCAGCACAAGGTTTTGTGTAGTATAATGCCTAGATATTTTGCTTCTCCCGCAAATGGGATAGTGACAACTCGCATGACCCGTTCGATTAGCCCGGTTTCTCTTCTGCAAATAAAGGGAAATATTACAGTTTCCTTACGGTTGACACTGAAACTTTCAGTGACGCAACAATTCCTGCTTCCTGCATCTTTTCGGAGATGGCCTGGTCATCGCTGCCTCTGACCAGTAACGCAATATCGTCAGCATCAGCATCCACTTCAACACCCAGGGAATAGTCTTAGGAGACTCGCTTCAACTAAAAACTATTGTGGGATGTCCTCGAGGGTGTTGGAGTTCTGTCACCCCTTTTGTGGTCGCTGCTGGTGGACGACCTGCTCGCAATAATTGACCCTCTGAGGACATCCCGTGGTAGTTTTTAGTTGAAGCGAGTCCTAAGAGGGACACGGTCACATTTCTCGAATTAATCATAACGTTAATCCAATCCGACAGATTGACGAGACCCCTCTGCTGATGATATCCCTGCAAGGAGAGTCCCTGAGTACTGTGGGGGGGGGGGAGAGGTTTATCACTCTCTTCCGGGAAATAGGGAAATAGACTAAGCTCAAGTCCTCCCTTGTCGGTGTCGTCAGGGACCTTGACCTGCGCCCCGGTGACATCTCGCATGCAGTATCCTGTGAGGAGGTAAACTGTAAATCCTGTGTATTAAGATACACACCCTTCGTTTGTTAGTACTGTTAGTAGCAAATAACTTATCGGAGTTACACCCTAGGCCCCTTATTTTTTTCAAAGGTGCGAGCCAGGGTTCTTGTAGGAAGGCAATATCCAAGCGCTCTTCATCGAAGCACGTAGTAATAGTAGTAAATATCTTTTTTACTATTAATTACGCATGTAATGTTTATTTTTTAGTACAAATATATTTAATTATAACTATGATAATAATAATAGTCTACGGCTGTCGGCCGATAACCTCTCTGCCACAGATAGAATAAATATTTTGTTTAATATATAATATTTATTAGACTATTATTTAGTTTTCTGGTTATGTAGAATAGTTATAGTTTAAAATAGCGTTTCTGGGCGATTGTGATATTTAGGGGGTATGTTAGGATTTCTAGTAATGCAATATTGCGAGAGGATTTTAATTTGATTTCATTTGGGTAGAATTTTTGGAGTCGCTCATTAATTGGTGGGATTTCTGTTGAACTATTTGGTGCGTAACTAAGTTCCCGCTGTTTTTCAAGAGATGGAGTACTGGTCGATTGTGACATAACCAAAACGTCATGAACCAAGCTTAGACAAATGGTAAACAAATATCTTTGACACATTAGTGATTTTGTTGTTGCGTCGTATACTTTTGGTTGTGTGATTATGTCTGATTTTGTGCCAAATAATAGCCATTTGCGGGAAGTTTTGCTTTTCTTCTCTCATTCGAAGAAAACGGCGGCTGAAGCGCATCGAGAATTCCAAAAAAGTTTACAGAGATGCTGCTCTAAGTGAAACAACGTGCCGTCTCTTCAAAGACGATTTCGATGTTGTACGCCAACATATATTCATAGTTTGAAAATGTATATTTTCTTATAAAATTCAAAAATTTATAATAAAATTTCATTTTAAACTACATATTTTGGGCTACAAAATTAATTATAAAGTTTGAAAACACATTGTAGTATTTGTACTGCAACGTTTTGAAAAATATACTAAAATGAAATCATATAAAAGATGTTAATCAGCTTCATTTCCTTGGTTTGGGGTCACTTTATTAGGTGATTGTCATAATTCAAATGAAAACTAAAACCAGTTTTGGACTATTGACTTATGTATTTTACTCCTATCGTTCAAAAATACCAAAAATTAAATTTCGATTTTTGTTCATGGTTCGAAACGTTGTGCGGGTCTCCAAATAAGAAAAGTCACCGGCTATATGTCAGGAACTATAAGTCCTAGAGCTTTCAACTAAAAATATGTTAGCAAAATTTGTTATGAGAAAATGCTGGAAATTTCATGTTCGTAATTATTCCGATAGGGGTCGTAATGTACGGTCGAAAATTTAATATTGCGGTTATCTAAAAAAGAGTTCTAATAAAGGCATCATAAAAATAGTGAAATCATGATGAGGTCACAAAACAAAAATGTTATAGAACTGTTTGTCTTATTCTTGAAATAAAGGTAGGGAGAAGGTCCACATTTGTAACGAGCAAACAAGTATGGTTAAATACAAGTATTATAAATTATATAAATTTGAAAAGCTTAGTAAAAATGCAATTATGTGAAGTCACTGCCAACTATGATTTGCATTTGAAAAAAATACAACTTTGTATTATATAACAGAAATTTGAAACTTAAGACAAAATCTAAGAAAAATCAGCGTATTCTACTAAAAAAGTTGCTTAAGAATGTTTTCATACCAAGTAAATATCTTTTAAAATAGAGACGTTATCTTAATATTTCTAAATTTGAATAATTTGACTGTAAAACAATTGAAGATAGACACATTTTGATAAGGTATGTAACATTAGCATTAAAATTGACCCCTAGAAGCACATAGTGATTGTTCACTATCTATAATATTAATGGTACTTTACTTGAAGAAACTATCGAAAATAGGACATACAAGGTGGTGCCATTTGGACGGTTGTTTTAAGAGAGAAAACCTATTTCCAGATAGAGATAGAGAAAAAACGACTAAGGTGTCAGGAGATCGATTTTTGAGAAACGTTTATAGGTAAAATCTGTATTGCAAAATCTTGAATAGTTGCCAAGATACAGGGCGTTTCTCGATTTTCTGTCATTTTTAAAAACCTCTTTAACTTATTTATTCATGAAAATAATTTATTCCTGTAAAACATTCTTGATGCACTTTTTTTTAAACAAAATCCAATGCTACACTCAGATTTTTTCTACATATCACGGCTTTTGAGAAATAACAAAATATTCTTTCTTTATAACAATATATAATAATGATTATTTATGTTTGAAAATTAAGGGAGATATTGCATTTTTTAAATTTTAATTAAGGAACAAATATTCTGTCAAGTTTGTTTATTGTCATTTCTGTTTCTGGCGTTTAAACAAAATGTTTGGAAATTTTGAACACTGTTAAAAGTTTATATTTTGGTGAATAAAAACTCCGAAGCTGCTAGTAATCTATACTTCAATAGGTATTCTGAACGCCGTCAACCTGATAAGCGATTTTTTAGAAGATTCAAAAATAATTTAATTCAATATGGCACTTTCAATTTACGATTTTAATTATTTTTCATTTTAAAACCATTTTTAACGTATTAGAGCATCCAAACACTTTCTTGTGGATCTTAGAAAATTAAACCCATATAAATCATAAAAAAATCATAAAATTTTGACGAAGCATCAATATAGATCCTTTAGAACACAGAAAATTCATCAGCTTGAGAATGGGGATGCTAACCGAAGAATTTAATTTTATGAATGATTTTTGAATGTTGTCCAGAGTAGATAGTTCTAGAATATTTACGAGATATCATTGGAGCACTGAAAACCTTTATATTGCAGCTGAACAGAACCGACAAGAACGATTTGGTTTTAATGTTTGGGTAGGGGTTCTCATTTTTACGATGGCAACTTAAACAGCCAAGGCTATCATAATATATTAGAAACGTATGTTATAGATTTTTTGAAGGTCTTCTGTTACGCCAGACGATGAAGACATTTCAACAGCATGAAACACAAAGCCAGAGATGTAACAAATTTGCTAAATGGAGAATTTGGTGCAAACTGGATCGGCATCAATGAGCCAGTGGGGACGTTTAAAAGTTGTAATTTTTAAAAATAGAAAAAAATTAACAAGAAGAGAAGAAGCCATCAGAGAAGGGTTTAACACTATCAGCAGTGAACTCATAAATAGTTGTAGTGCTGTGTGCAAAAGATGTCAAATGAGAATAGCACAAGGAGGGTCCCAGTTTGAACAAATTAGATAATTTAGTTGATACCTTTTTGTATTGCAATTTTTGTTGAGTTTTAGATTTATTATTAGTTGTTATATTCGTTTCATTATTGAATTTTTCCACAGCCAACTTAATTAAAATTAAAAAAAAAACGCAATATCTCCCTGAATTTCATAGTCATAATTGTATATTGTTATAAAGAAAGAATACTTTCTTTAGAGCATAGCCAACTTTGATGTATATATACAAAAGCATGTTATTTCTCAAAAAAACGTGATATGTAGAAATAAATCTGAGTATAGCATTGGATTTTTCTTAAAAAAGTGCCTCAAGAATGTGTTTACAGAAATAAATTATTTTGATAAATAAAGAAGTTACATCGATTTTTAAAAATGATAGAAAATTGAGAAACGTCCTGTATCTCGGCAATCATTCAATATTTTGCAATGCAGTTTTTACCAATAAATGTTTCTCAAGAATAACCTTAGTCAGTTATTCTCCTTTTAGTCTGGAAATAGATTATTTCTGTTAAAACCATCCAAATAATACAACCCTGTACATATATCAATAAGGAATAATTAGTTTTAAGTTAATATATAATGTAAAACATGTCTAATCATAATAATTTTATTATCTATTCGAATCGTTACGATCCGAAAATTATGAAAATAATTCTATAATTTTTATAATAGAGAAATTTAGTCATTTTCATTCGAATGTTACATTACTACCTGTAACGAAATCTTTCCATATTTGTTTCCATTCACTGGAGAATCTTTAATTTCTTTTAAATAGTTTGATATCAATTTTATCTGCCAGGTTATTTCAAAGTTTAGCCATATATTGTTTTTTTTTCAATCTATAATGTCAATTTCATGTAATAGCAAACAAATTGAGTCCACAGTTTCTGTTCTCATATATTTTATTACTTTGTTTTGTGATTTCAATGCCTGATCGATTACTTTAGAGAAAGATAGGTCAGATTGAAAAAATAAAAAGCTAAATATTTTTTCTCGAATTAAAAGTAATTCACTTATTGTATTTTGGAAAATTTTAATTTTATAACTCCGAAAATTGAGTATTAATATAATTTGAGTACAAATTATGAATACAAATTTTGAATGAGAAAAATGTATTATACAGGATAAATTTCTGTTTACATTAGGGCTGGGAATCCGATTATTCGAATATTCAAATATTATTATTTTGGGCTGTGGAAGGGGAAATCCAGTTACAGACGGAGTGTGGTACTCCTTCCAGTCAAATGTTCACTGGAAGCCAACCCACTAAAACCCTTCCCACTTACCGGCGTCGACTGTTAGGGTGTTTGGCCTGTCTCATTTTTACTAACGATAACACCTAAAACAATTAAACAACATGAAACAATTTTAAAAAACATAGATAATAAATTAGTAATAAATGAACACAAAAAACGATAAAAATATTTTAATTAAGTTAAAAGAAATTGTCTATAAAGGAGACTAGGAATGTTTGTTCTAGCGCGTTTGGGGCGTCCTGTTTAATCTCCTCAATATCCGTAGAGGACAAGACATTATCGGCTCATCTCTTTATGGAGTTGTCACTTAGACAGGGACTCCACATCTATTGTGGTTCTAACCCCTGGATGAGCTGGTCCAAGGCTAGGTATTTGGTTTTCAGCCATAGCTGCTGCAGTAGCCACGACTCTACTGACCACCTGTGAAATTTCATTTTTTCCTGTGTATTTATATTAATTTTTTTGCGGTGACTGCTGCAGCAGCCGCCAGGATATTTGTCGCGATAGTAGTTCTGTTACAGTAGGAGGCATAACCGTTTTCTTCTGCTGTATATTTTTGGAAGGTGTTGCTGTAGCGCCCACCTGATGGGCAGCACAGGACGTATCCACTCGTGGTCTGATGGTCTGTGATTTCGTACTGATCATGGGCATGCTGTTACTTCAACACATCATTCCAGAGTATACGAAACAATGACTATATACACTACAGGACTGATATATCCGACACGGCCAATTGGATGCGATTTTCTATGTGACGTTCCACGGAGGAAAGAGTGGTTAATTTAAACTGTAACATTAAGATAGTAACGTTTGATTTGATAAATAATTGAACATTTTAAGCGTAATAAGTAAATATATATATATAGTTTATGAAATTGTTTTAGAAATTCTTCTCGATATTTGTAACTATATTAAAATAATATATTTTTTTGTTATTGTACGATTGGTTTTAAAATGATTTATAATACTCTTTATACTTGATAGATTATTCATATAAAATTGAATTATTACGTGTATCATTCTAATATGTTACTATATCATTACTAATATAATACACAACTTCCTAGTTTATTAGTGTGAACTGTAGTAATGCCGTTATACAAAAAATAAATCCAGTAAATGAAAAATACCTTGGTTGTCGACGAGTGGGAGGGGTTTTTAGTAGGTAGTCTCCCGGACAAAATCTGGGAGGTATCCGCACTCAGTCCGTAAATATGGATTTTCCCCTTCTACATAAAAAAAACATTCTCGTAGAAAATATTTCTAATTTCTATAACTAATTGCTACCAAGTTTGTTATTTGAAATGGAATACCATATATATATATATATATATATATATTGATTCTCCGTTCAATTGCCTACCCACTTATATGTACTTATGTCACACTTTTTAAGTTAAAATATAGACGTTTTGAAAAATGCCTATAACTTCTAGTAGAAACAAGATATACAGCCCAGCGGTGTCTTGAATTTTTATTAATAGATCCATCAGTAACATCTGTCAATTTTTACAATAAGTATTACAAAAATGTCAATATTTCAGTGCCCATTTAAAAACATCATATATGGTATAACCAATATTTTATCTCATAGATCGATGGGCAAGACAATTTGCAATATAAAAGTAAATTATTTCCACATTTAGCTCTGTGACTTTTAACTTACGTTACGTAAGTACGTTAAACAAATGCACATTAAAACAACAACTTCCCCGGCAAATACCCACGCCGGACATTGAACTATATAATGTACACCTGCTGTTGCGTATCAATAAAATATTGCATGATGCAACACATTTTTAACCGAGAAAAATTTAATGCAAAAACAACAAACAGAACGTTATGTAATATAAGGCCATCTGTAGACACGTGTTTCGGGATCGATCCCTCGTCAGTACAGCTCTGACTTACATAACTTAAAGATGTTAAAATAAATCAATTAAATTAATTCAACCATACTCAGTCAAATTAAATCAAATTAAACTAAGTCGATTTAAATTAAAAAAAACCAAATGAATTAAATTTAAGTCAAAACCGAATAAAATTAAACGAAGCGAATTGAATTAAATTAATTAAAAAGAGCGACCCTCACCTGCCGCGCGCTGTGATCAAAAGTCACAGAATGTGGAAATAATTTATACAGGGTGAGTTTTTTTCGATGTTCTCTATGGGGATCTCGAAAACTATAAGAGATAGAAAAACGGTTAAATGGGGAAAGAAGTGTAGTTTTATAAGACGAATAAAATGACACTTTCAAAATATTTGAAAAAGTCAAGGGTAACTAGATATTTTGAAAAAAGTGAAATGTGTCATTTTTTTGAAATCAATATATCTCTATTATTATCATAGATAGAAAAAAACTGTAAAGGACAAAGTTGTAGAAAATTTTACACAGATTAATAAGAAAAAATCAAAAAAAAAATCGCCCATATTTTTGGAGATATGGCACAAACTTACCTATTTTTAAATGGAAACAATAGTTGGCTATGACTTTATTAAAAGGATATTTTTTCCCTTTAATCCGATATAACATATGCCATAGTTATTTTTAAAATAAAATAAGTTACAGTTGTTTTTAATTTTACCATACACCAAAAAATAGTTAGCCATGAAAAAGACAAAAGTAAAACAATTGCGGTTGTTTATAGCAACGAAATCAATATTTAATTTATTATCTTTCTTTAGATTTTTCAAAAGCAACATAAAGTAAAATAATTCCGAAATTATCAAAATAATTATAGAAGAAAATTTTAAATATTACATAAGATGCTCAAAAAGTATGTAAAGTATGGCATAAAGTACATCTTTTTAAAATTGAATTTATGGCTTTTTTGACTTTTCTTCTGTCAATAGAATAAAATGTTTAAAGTACAACAAGTCTAAGATCCTCCACGGATTGATATGATTATTGATACACTTTGTTCTTCACATAACCCCACAGAAAAAAGTCTAAAACGGATAGGTCAGGTGATCTAGGTGGTCATAGGATTGGTCCATTTCTTCCGACCCATGAATTAGGAAAAGCACCATTTAAATAGTTTCGCACAGCCAACGTGCTATGAGGTGGAGCTCCGTCCTGTTGAAACCACTTCAATCTTGCCCGTACTGATAAATTTAAATCATCCAGCATATTTTCAAATGTTTCTTGAAGAAAACGAAAGCAATCATTTCCATTGAATGTGTTATCAAAAATATATGGGCCGAGAATTCTCGATCCGAACACACCGCACCGCACCATACATTAAATCCAAATTTAATTTGTGGTCTATGTTGTGCAACTTCTCGTGGATTCTCTTGACTCCAAACATGTTCATTGTGCCGGTTAAAAATCCCACAATTAGTAAATCGCGTTTCATCTGTCCAAATTATTTTTGTAGGGAACGTATTATCCTCTTGGCACATGTTTTTGTACGACATACAGAAGATCATTCTCTAATTGGTATCACCGTCATGTAAATTTTGTGAAATTGATACATTATATGGGTGATATTTATGTTTTTTTCAAAACTCGTACTACAGTCCGTTAAGATATGCTTGCTTCTGTTGCAATTTGTCTGGTCGATGTGGATGGATCTATCATCGCCAATGCTAATACGTTTATTTCCGAAACATCATTAATTTCATTTTTTTTTTCAAGTTTCGGCTTTGTAAAGAATCCGTACTCACCCAAATTGTGGTAAATTCTTTTGAATGTTGGTAAAGATGGCTGCCGACGATCGATATATTGATTATAATATTGTTCTGCAGCATCCGCAGCGTTTTTATTACACTGAATGTAACAAACAAGCACATCACGCTTTACTTCGTTGGAAAAATTCATTATCACTTTAAAAAACTTATAACACCAAAAAAATACAAAACATACTTATCGAAACAAACCAAATATGGAAATAAATTAATGTGTGTTTAGAATAAACAACTGCAATTGTTTCACTTTTGTCTTTTTCATGGCTAACTATTTTTTTGGTGCATGGTAAAATTAAAAAACACTGTAACTTATTTTATTTTAAAAATAACTATGGCATATGTTATATCGGATTAAAGGGAAAAAAATAACCCTTTTAATAAAGTCATAGCCAACTATTGTTTCCATTTAAAAAAGGTAAGTTTGTGTCATATCTCCCAAAATATGGGCGACATTTTTGTTTTGATTCTTTGTTATTAATCTGTGTAAAATTTTCTACAACTTTGTCCTTTACAGTTTTTTTCTATCTATGATAATAATAGAGATATATTGATTTCAAAAAATTGACCTATTTTACTTTTTTCAAAATATCTAGTTACCCTTGACTTTTTCAAATATTTTGAAAGAGTCATCTTATTCGTCTTATAAAACTACACTTCTTTCCCCCTTTAACCGTTTTTCTATCTCTTATAGTTTCCGAGATCCCCATAGAGAACATCGAAAAAAACTCACCCTGTATATTATTTTCAAATCATTTTTATTTATTAATTTGTCTAAATAACTGTGACCAAGTGAATAAATACTCTTATATTTAAATTCCTGTACTATTTACACGTGCACCATAGTAGACTACTATGGACATTCTTGGATTTTGGAGGTGTTCACTTCGTAGCACATTTCAATTATTTTATAAAGGAAACTAAGTGTTTTCATTACACTTTTTTTTACTTTAGTGATTAGATTCAATTACACGGTAATCATTATGGAATGTAGTTTGATGGTTATCATTATCAAGTTTCATTATCAAATTACCGTGTCACTAAAGTAAAATAAAATTGGTAGAAAAAAGGTTTTTTTTTTCATAGCAAAATTAATTTTGTAAGTGTTAATACAATCAATATAATGTGTTTAGTTGTGTATAATTGTATGCCAAATTTGATTTTTCAACTTATCGGCAAACGTCTGAATTACTAGTTGATAGTTCACTAAAACTGAAGGATTTTTTCCACATTGATGCTTTTACAAAATGGAAGAGTACAGAACTGCATATTTTCAATATTTTGAAGAAAGACGAAGATTTTCCACGAACCGCTGAATATATTTAAAGTCAACTGAACGATTTTTTTAAAAATTTAATTAAATTTAAAAACAAAACAAACAAAGTTACGGAAAAAAATCATCTGGTCGATTGCTCAGGACAGAAAAACGCTTTGGTTTTATTCTGTGTACATTATGTTAATGTTTGTAAAAATGTGTGTAATTGCCTGAATAAAGATTTTTGTATATTCACGCTATAAACGTACACTACTTTTTAAAATTTTGATTTCTGGAGTATACAGGGACATATATTTTTTAAAATAAAAATACGAGTTTTTTTATAAAAAAAAGATTATTATTTATTAAAGGTATTTACAGTTAATGCAAGATAATAATTTTTACATAATGTTACTGCATAACTGCGGGGCATCTTGAGCAAAATGTATCTCAATTATTTAAAACACAAAAACACGAGGAACACAACACTGCAGACTAGAAGCTCAATTCACAACAATAATAACAATGCCGATCACACGACGAATACGTTTTCTATGACGAATAAAACAAAAGTCTACGTATGCGTATTAGTATATGAAAAGCTAATTATAGGAATGAAACAATCAAAATAGATACGGAACATATAGAAAACGAAAACTGTTAGGTTAGGAGAGTTTGAGCGGGCATTATGCTCCATCTAATGAGACTCCCAATATGTACTCTTATAAAACTTTCATGGGTTAGATACAGTCATAAGGGGAAGGAATCACATCGTTAGTTGATCAGCTAATTCACAGAACCCTTAACAAAGCTGTTTTTAGTGGTTTTATAAACGTGATAATTATTGTTTTTTATTTGTTTCAGAATTATTAGCTAAAACGAGAATTTTGTGTGCTGAAATAAAGCCGCCCCGTAAAGTTTGGATATGGCATGAGTTAATGTTCATAATAAATCGTGCAGAGGACATGGAAATAATTCTTAACAGTAGAAAATGCCTTTCAAAACATGATGTTTATCGCTTTAACGAACCGTTTGTAAAAGGATTAGTTGTGTCACCAGGTGAGAATGTAATTGATAATCTAAAGATGATAAAAGATATATTATTTTTTAATTGGATTTCACTGTGTTGAATATATTTCCATTGACGTGTTACAAAAATAACGCTTTGTAATGTGTTTGAATTTGAGTTTAATATTATATGATGGTTTTGCCCTATATGATTAATGAAGATGCACCAATCACTGTAAAAATCCTCCTCCGATTTTTCTTGGTTAGCTGCTCGATTGTGCATATTCTAAATAAGAATTGTATAAAGTTAATGTTTGTGGCGTTGCATTCTTGATGGAACTTAATACTAATATTGGGTAAAAACAATCACTATTGTTATGTTCCATGTTTGTTTTTTAGTTTCCTGGCATATGCTACGATCTTCACAAATCATTTTCAAACTTTAGACTAATCACAAAATATGAAAGAGTTGTATAAATAAAAATGACTTAATTATCGAATAAACCCGCGGTGACCGCGCGTCGATCTAGAAAGTCACTTTCTTATAAATCTTGAGTACGGATAAATCTTCCATGTGTTGTCCTATGGCGATCAAGTACTTCGCTAATCCTGTTGATTTTTTTTCCATTCCTAATTGATGTTTTATGTTCCTTCGCTCTTATTTCAAAATTTATCCCAGTTTTGCCGGTATATACTCTTTTACAATTTATTTTTTTGCACACCTGATTGTTGTTTATCAATTGTTTCTATTTTATTATTAACTATTCTTTTGTATAAGTTGGATCTATTAACTATTATAGCCTTGTTTGGTACATAAATTAATGCGTTTAAGCATTAGGTTGGCAACCATGTCCTCTTATAATTTTTTACCCAATTTTTTTGCAACGCACAATTTTCCCATGATTCCTCTTTCGACCGTCGAGGAAGCAAGAAGCAAGTCACGCACTCGTGTGCAGAGTTGTTGGACAGCATGCTCAAGTGAGCCCCGGGTGTCTCCGGCACCCCCCCAGAGCAGGAACGGGAACGGAGCAGCACCTGTACGAGGGCCATATTCATTCTCTCTTTTATTTTACCTTTTTCGCACGCAGCTACAACCATTTTGCGCGTAGCCCCAGAATCACTTTCCCCCAAACATTTGGTCCTTCAAACCGCGATCCGGAAGCATTTCCCGGAAATCCAGTAAATTCAATTTAATTAATTATTAAAAGTAGTCCTCCATTTTTTCCAAATTAATTCGCAAAAAAGATATATTTTAATATTGTAATGCTGGGTTTTGGGCGAATGAATAATAATTCCAGTATTTTGGTTTTGACTACTTGCTTATAGATGCTTATGAGTATACTCTAAAGCCCAGAACGTCTCATGATGGTATGCAGTTGAATATAAATGTTCAATGTTTAAAAGTTTACACATTTCTTTAAATACATATGCCATAAACTCTGTGCGTCTATTAGTAATTATATAGGGAGGTATTCCGAACCTTAGAGCAAAATTTTAACAAATGTTTTAGCTATAGTGCATGCTTCCTTATTTGGAATTGGGCAACATTCAACAAATTTGCTAAGTTCACATTGTATAATCAAAATATAGCGATTATCTTTAGAATCCTTATTCAAAGGACCTATTAGATCAAGGAAAAGTTTTTTGAAACGCTTCTGATGCAGTAGTAGTAATTGAAAGAGGCTGTTTTTGATATTCGAGTGCTTGCAACGTTGGCAATAATCACATCGTGTAATGAAATTTTCAATATCTTTTCTTAACGCATGCCAAAAATAAGTTTTTGAAATATTGTAAAAGTTCGTTTTACATCTGCATGCGCTCTTGTAGGAAGTATGTGGTGATCTTGTCATCAATTTTATTTTTTCCTTAATTGAACAAATAATTAAGCCATTAATTTTAAAAATCTTCGATTGTTAGAATATTCCTTGAATTCATTTTGTATTTATATTATTTTTATATATTATTAATTGTATTATTTATGCAAATATTAACTCTCAACATTTCACCTAATGCCTGATGCTGATCGAGTAGCTCGTTCTTTTATATAAATTGCATTCATTTCTTTGTCATAAAATACAATGGACTGTTTTAAATTATCTATCATCTCCACAAAATCTTTATCATTTAGAATTTTGACGTCAGTTCCATCAATTGGAGGCTTTAAAAGTTCAACCATGGTATGTTGATCAGTCCTACGATTGACTTTTTCTGTTTTTTTTTTATTTTGTGTTTCATTTTTTCTTGTCTGCGCTCTTGTCATAATATTTATTCGTTCGTCGTCATATTTATTCATATTTTTTAAACTGTCTGAGTCAATTTTAACCCTAGATAAGGCATCTGCCATAACATTATCCTTACCCTTAATGTAGGTTACAACAAAGTAATACTCTAAATAGAAAACAGTATTCATTCTACTTGGTCACAGTTATTTAAATATATTAAATAAAAATGATTTGAAAATAATTAGTAGTAGTTGTTTTAATGTGCATTTGTTTAACGTACTTACGTAAGTAAGTCAATAGTCACAGAGCTAAATGTGGAAATAATTTATTAATTATTTTCAAATCATTTTTATTTAATAAAAGTAATACTCTTCTAGTCGCAATATGAAAATTTTGTTAGTCTACTAGACGGAATAGCCATTGTGAATAAATAAACTAAAGGCCTGTGGTGTTTAATCAAACACTTTTTTCACCTCTCTTGGTTGTTCATATACGAATCGTCCCGAGCGTTAATGAAACCCTGCGAAGCGAGCAGAAACGCTCATTCTGTTTAACCTTCTACAAGGATAGGTCTGCAGAATAGCCACGAGCGTCGTTATCACTTCCACTCTTATATGTATGCCCGCGCGCTCCGCAATTGTGCTTACATTTTTTAATCAAAATGAATCTTAGCGCTAAACAATTAGAACAATAAAGAAAAAAAAACTTCTCGAAAAGAACGTTTATGGCTTCGGCTGCAAGTATGTTAGGATACGATTAGTATACTACCCCACAAGATTGATTGCATGACATTGCAAATGCGCGCGAGGAATTCACTAAAGTAATGGACAGTTTTGAGGAAATGAAAGATATACACGCGGATTTCAATACAGAAATCATAGAACTGACTGATGCATTTTATACACTTTAATACCCGATAGTTGCAGAACCAGCGAAACACGCTTCTACCACTTGCACGGTAACGGAAGCAAAAGTTACGTTACCTCCAATACAATTAACTAAATTCAACGGATCACCGGAAACTTTCCCTGCATTCATAGCTCTTTACTATAATTTAATACATAATTCAGATTTGCCAGATATCAAAAAGTTTTCTTACTTATTGAGTTATGTTGAAAATAGCGCTCTGAAATTACTGCAAACTGTGACATTTTTCCTAGATAATTACACCATATCGTATGATTTACTAGTAACCCAGTGCTTCAGTTTCCTTATATAGTTCATATTCGGTTAACTCACCAGCTTTAAGTTATTAGCCATAGCACAGGTAAATATTTTAAGCATTACGGATCAAGTTTGTCGTTTAATTATCGACTCAGAAAGCCAGGTCAATTTCATTACAAATTCATTGGTCGAATCTCTTGGTTTATCTCGCCGTAAATGTCTTTATGACTTAAAAGGACAAGCTCAAACCTCTTTGAATAATTCTCGCGGTTTCGTAAATTGCAGTAATACACCTTTTTGGGATTTTAATTCTACTTTGAATTTTTATGTAGGTGTATTACCTTTCATTACTGGCAATATGCCTTTGTCTGTGGAAATTCGTAATCAATTTTCAATTCTTTCGTTAGCTAATCCACATTTTCATAAAACGGGCTCTATCGATCTTTTGCTAAGCGTAGGATTCTTCATGGATATTTTTCCTCACTCGTTTGGATTATAATGGATAAATTACCCGAAGTCAATTCTAGCTCTATTGTTGCTATGCATACGCAAATTGATTCTCACGATTCACTCGAAACTTTACTTCAATCATTCTGAGAAGCAGAGGAATTACTGAAAAAATCCTTTTCTGCGCCAGAGGATAAAGTTTGTAAACATTTCTATCCGAGTACTACTACGCGAGATAGTTCTGGTAGTTACGTTATTCGGTTACCCTTTAGAGAAATGTCTCCTCCTCAATTAGGAAGTAATCCAGATATTACTCGAAAGAGAATTCTCACGTTAGAATCCAGATTCGCATGAGCGTTTAAGAGATTGTATACAGCTAATATTCAGGATTACATCGCTCAAGGGCATTTAGTCCTTTCTAACAGTTGTTCCTCATATATTCTTACGCATCACGACGTGAAGAAAGTCACTCCGAAAGGAAACCAAGTTCGCGTTGTTTTTAATCATGCGGAAAGGGATCTCATGTGTACTAGTTTAAATGACATTTATATAGTGGCCCTAAATTGCAAGCAGACATTAGCGAAATAATTACTAGATTCAGATTACCCTAAATCGCACTCACTTGTAATATTAAACAGATGTTTCGATAAATTTCTGTCCACCCCGATGATAGAAAATATAAACACATATTTTGGCGTTTTTCTCCTGATCAACCCCTTCTTGAATATGAATACACCCGCATAATCTTCGGTGTAACATATAGCCCTTTCATCGCGCAACGCACCATACAACAACTCGTATTAGATGAGGGTATTTTCTATCCTTCAGCGGTTTCCACGTTGAAATACTTAATTTACGTTGGTGATATATTAACAGGTGCAGATTTTGACTTAATGAAAGGAACTTGTCGAGCTTTTTCGTTGAGGAGGTTTCGAATTGGCTAAGAGGAATTGTTTACTATCTCACTTAATTTGGACATTAATTCAGATTCGAAAGATGTTCTAAAGAGAGCCCTGTTAAGGTATGGAATTCACAGCACGATTTGTTTTGTTATCAGCTTGAAATTGATAAGAGAACTCCTACCAAAAGAGGTATTCTTTCTTGAATTGCATGTACTTACGATGTTAATGGATATCTCGGTCCTTTCATATACTAAATTCTTATACAGCAACTTTGGCTGCTAAAGATCGGATGGAGTAATCCATTGTCCTCCGATTTGAGAGTTTATTAACTCGCATTCTCGCAGAATTCCCTCTACTAAAGAAAGTCTCAATCCCTCGTTGTATCATTTCAAAAGGTTGGTTTCATGGACAACTCATTGGTTTTGCGGATGCCAGTGAGGCAGTAGTCTACTTGAGAATTCCGTCAGCTCACATAATTTCGGTTGATTTAGTTGCTTCAAAAACTCACTCTTTTCCTCTGAAAGCCTGGACAATACCCCGCTTGGAACTTGGCGCAGCTTGCTTATTGTCTAAGCTTACCCTTTACTTGCAACAATCACTCTCGTCGTTATTGTTACATAACCCAATTTGCTTTTCGGATTCTTCTACAACCCTTGCTTGGATAGCAATTCCCTCTTATAGGTTCAAGTTATTTGTGGCAAATGGAGTAGCGCAAATACACGAACATCTTCCAAACGTTCGGAAGAATAGAGACCTGTTTATGTGAAGGAGAATTCGGCTTATGCATCCAGCCGAGGTTTATTCCCTTCTCAATTGATAGATCACCTCTTATGTTGGAACGGCTCATCTTTTCTTCATGATGATGACAGTCAGTGGCCAATCTCACTCATCGCTGTACCACACACTAACTCGGTTCCTGAGCTTAAGGCTCCCATCTCACAATCACTCTTTACTTCGTTTGATATTTCTGCACTCACAACACTATTTGATCGCGTTAAAATACGAAAAAAAGGCGAGCTTTTTCATACCCGCTGAATATCAGCGTGCTTTATAATCGATGATTAAAGTTACCCAATTGCAACACTAGCAAGTTTATATTGCCTTGTTGACGGACGGTAGTTTGCGTTCTAAATGCTATCGTGCTCTCACACCGTTTCTTTCTTAGAAAAAGTATTTTCAGATGTTTGGAATTTTATGGTTTTAAGGCATACCAGCTTATCGATTACAACCTTCACGATGTTTTTCACATACGGACATAGATTTTGCAGGACCTTTTTTCTATAAAAGCTTCACTTCTGCAATCGACTAAGTCAGTTAAATGTTACTTTGCTATATTCGTATGCATGGTTACGAAAGCCATACACTTGGAACCCACTTCGGACTTAACTACAGATGCCTGTTTGGCCAATCTGGATAGGTTTATTTCTCGTCGTGGTCTTCCTGTCCACATTTATACTGATCAAGGTCGTAATTTCAAAGGTGCTGCACGGAAAATCTCCGAAATTTCAAGATTGTTGGAGAAATAACAAACAGAAATTGCTCAATATTTATCTGTCAGATAGGTGGATCCGTTAAGCATCACTTTAAACGCATTGTTGGAGCTCAAATTCTCTCTTTCGAAGAGTTTGCTATAGTTCTTACCCATATTGAAGACATCCTAAACTCACACCCTTTGTGCGCGTTATCCAACTCTCCTAATGACGGTTTCGATTATTTAATGTCGGGACATTTTCTGATGGGTGGTCCTATTCTGTCCAGACCTGTAGCGTCCTTGCAAAAGGTATCGCTTAATCGCCTTACGCTGGATTAAAGAATACCTGCACACTCAGTTGTTTCGCCCAAAGTGGACCGCTCCCATAAGAGAAATCACGGTGACACTGTATTTTGGTATGCCCCCGGAACGCTACGTACGAAGTTACGAGCCCTACAACTAAAGTAGTTCCTCTGCCCTGTCAGTTACGATTAGTTTTTTTTTGTATTTTTGATTGGAATTACATATTACTTTATGTTGCCGCCGATTCGCGAAGTTTTCGCGAAGGCTGTTTGGGTAATAAATGTGCTCTTGGGGCGGATTAGGGTGCACGAGACATCCGCGTGAAGAAATTAGCGGCAACAGGAGACAGTATCCATCTTCGCCATTATGACGACAACCAATAAGATGGTACCGTGGCGAGCAACACCCCTTCGGGGTAATTAAGAAGCACCACCCCCAACAACCTCGCACGGAACGCGAGAAAAAAAAGAAGACACTCACCTTCAAGCGCTCGAACAGTTCAGGACATTTTTCTTTGATATTTTTGCATTGCATTTGACGTATCAAGATAGAGATCAGGTTGTTGTTTAAGTATTAATAAAACTTGTATATACGAGTCGAGCAAAGTGTTTTTAATGATTAGTTCATTAATGGTCCTTCGAAATCAATTCCGTTGAATCCTTAACACTTTGTTAGAATTACATTTTTTCTAGTACTTAATTTGGAGTGAAATTAAGGATAACTCATTAGTTTCTCATGAATTTAGTCATTTATTTTGTTGCGTTGTTTTTGTGCTTGCAAAATATTTCTATTTTGGACAGGAGGTATGTTTGGTACATAAATTGATACGTTTGAGCATTAAGTTGGCAACCATATCCTGTTATCATTTGTTTACCGTATTCTTTTTGAAATGCACAATTTTTCCATGAGTCCTCTCTTGACCGACGAGGAAGCAAGAAGCAAGTCGCGCACGCGTGTGCAGAGTCGGATGAAGCATGCTCAAGTGAGCCCCGGAGCATTCCACAAGAGCGGGGATGGGAGCAGCACCTGTACAAAGGCCAGATTCTTTCTCTCTTTCGAGTTACCGTCTCAAAATTTTTCCATTTTTTGTCTGTCGACCGTGCTCAAAGTTAGCACGCAGTAAGTGGCTTACAACCACTTTGCGCATAGCTCAAGAAACACATTATTAATGTAAATTTTAAGAATTTTATGTTTAATTTAAAATAAATGAAATTATAGCTAAAATAACAAAATTAAATTATTTTGTCCCCAGTAGGGGGCGCTTTTTAATTTTAATAATAATTGTTCTCATTTTTTAAATAAAGATATATTTCTTATAATACAGGTGAAAATTTATATTAAAATTTTGTCTTTCAAATTATCCAATGACTCCACCGTCATATTTAATACAATCACATAATTTTATACAATTAAATAAGCAGCGACATCCACTCTAGCAATAGCAGTATATCTATTGCTGAAGTTTTTGCATTTCAGATCCAAAAAAATAAGTATCGACATCTATTCACCTCTCAAGAAAGAGTATATCCAAATAATTTAACGCGCTTTAGAAAATACCCCCTGGTGGTGATAAATTAATTCAATTTTGTTGTTTTTGTCATACATTTTATTAACCTCAAAAAGTTTTCGAATGACATTTGAAATTTTTAGTTTGAAATTTTCTTTTATATATATCTTGTGATAGAATAAAGATTTTGAGATGCGGTTTCCACCAAATTTCTTACATTTTCACGCACTTTCTATTGATACTAAGAAAAATATATCATTCCATTTGAAATTTGTAAGAAAAATAGGAAAATTATATTCTTTTTAATTTGGCGCCACCTAGCGGCGACTGAATTACTTATTTTTATGACTGTTGTCAATTGTTTTAATCAGTATGATACGTTCTTTCGTATGAAATTAAAATCATTAAGATCGGTTAAAAAACAAAAGAGTTATTTGACATTTGCTCTTTATAAATTCGGAGCTCCCCCCACCATTTATTTCAAGAGTAAGAGCAACATTTCTGTAACATTTTTGTTTTATGAACTCATCATGATTTCAATAAGTGTAGTTTTATCATGCCTTTATTTGAACTTTTTTTGAGATAATCGGAAGAGATACGAACTTGAAATTTATTTCCAACATTTTCTCATGGTCACTTTTATTAACATATTTTTTATTTGGAAGTTCTAGGAGTCTTAGTTCCTGAGATATAGCCGGTGACCTTTCTTATCTGGACACCTGGTACATATTTTATAATACGAAAGAACTGGTCCTTTAGGAACATTTTCTTTATGGATTTTTGGTAGATCGTCAAGGATAGGTGCTCTGCTACATTTATTTCAGTTTAAATTTATATTCTTCCGTGATACTCTTTGCTGTTTTTATTATCTCAGTTATTTGTTTTTTGAATTCTGATTTTAAGTACTTTGTTAGCAGTTTGAAGTTATTTTATTTTATTATTTTATTAGTTTCCACTTTTTGTATGTATTGTGAGTTTTTTCAAAATCGTGATAGTATTTCCCTTTTCTACCTTTTATATTATTAGATTCTCTCCTTTACACTTTTTGTTTATTTGTTTCATGATTCTGTCTTCTGTGTTCTTCCTATTGTGGCTGGTTTTAAATTTCTTAAGGTCTTTTCTAATTAACTGTTTTATGTTGTAGGCGTTAACTTTGTGGTACATCTTAAATACACTTGTAAATAGAACATTTGTTTAACCACTGTATTTTTACACTTAATTATGTGACTATAATTTTTACTATCTAATAGTCAATCTCAAACCAAAAATAAATTAAATTATATGTTACAAACAATTTATACAGCTTCGAAAAGAGCGGTGTACACCTGGTTATTAAGAAGGAAAATTCCGGGATTCATTCTGGCTTTGTGTACATTTAGCACTTCCAGTAAATCCATTTTACGATCTTTTTTTTGGCAAAATAGATTAGCGTATGTGGAAACTATTTTGTCTTAATCTATACGCTCGTTCGTGTTGTTTTAATTTCGTTTTTATTTTACGGTCAAATTGCCCAATATACACGCCTTTACAAGTTTGGTAAGTTAATTTATAAATACCAAATCATTCTAGAGGGTTAAGTTTTGTTTTGGGATTAAAAATAATATTATTAAGTTTATGGGAGTTTTGATACCACATTAGTACTGCATTTTTCAAGGATGTTTTTAATTTTGTAACTTATTGGGCTTATTGTTTTGAAGGTACTGTTTCTATTGATTTTATTTTTGGGTAAAAAGTATTTTTTAACCTCCTTCATTTCATAGTTATGAATTAAATTATCAATTAACGATGTTTTATTGCCGTTGCTCAATGCTATTTGTCTTATTGTATATATCTATTTTTTCTTTTCTATTGTGTTAAGTGGATGTTTGAATGATCTATTTATCTTAGTATGTAATCGTTAAATCTAAGAAATTAATTTTGTAGTTGGATTCTTTTTCTACTGTGAAAGTTATTGAAGGGTGTATTGAGTTAATAAAATTAAGAAATTGTTGAAGTTTGTGCTTTGAAACGTGCTAGGATGTCGTCTACATACCTAAACTAATGAAAGCTTAAATACAACGTTTGGGGTTAATCTGTCCAGCCGTTTTTGCACTATCACTGAAACACACAGACATTTTTCAAAAATCAACGGAAAGGACTCGGGGGGCCTCAAAACGTGTTGTCCGGGGAAATTAAAAACCAATAACATTCTTTTTAAATAATTCGACTTATTTACTCAAATAAATATAAAAATAATCACTGTCTAGGATTAATAATAATTGTAACATTGGAGCATTTTTTGCACAACACAACAATTACTATTTACTGAGATTAATTGTAAGATTCGAATAATTATTAAAAATTAATAGAGGACATTGAAGAACGTACATGTAGATTTATGTTTGAAATAAAATATGAAATTAATGAAGTATCTGTTATATTTTTTGGTTAATGATTCTACTGAACACACATTTTGATTTTTCTACCAGCATCTATCAAAATGGTAGCAGAGATTCTCCTAAAAGTATAGCCTATATATTTGTTATGAACCGTCTATATTTTCCAGAAACGAGTAATAAAAATTATAATAATAATAATAAAGAGCTTAAAATTCGTAAATCCGTGGGGATTATTCGGACATGTAAAACTCCATGGGGTCGTGGGCCATTAAGTAAACATTTCAAGAAAGCAATTTTCTGGTACCCTATTGTTTTGCATGACGGTTGGGTTCAGGTCAATTTCGCGGAAGACATAACCACCGCTTCTTGCGCACTACCTCAAAATACGCGAACCAATCCGAATCGTTTTACCTCATGCATTTGCAAATTTTTATAATATATTTGCCATTAAGTAAACACTTATGGGATATTATCCCATAAATTTGCCAAAAATTTATGGGATAATATGGATATTAGGGTTGTATCTATTTTGTCGTAGAGGATTGTGTTGGAAGGATTATGAAGAGGATATAATATGCAATAGGTAAGCGATGATAAGTGAAAATAATACTCACAATATAATGATTTTAATATTTAGACATTGGGAGTTTATATTGTATGAAATAAATATGAATAAATTATTAAAATTCAACCAATAAAACACAGAATTTAAAATTTGTTTATAAAGTCTCTTGAAAATGGGCTAATAACCCGAAACTAGTCGAGAATTTAAAGTTATTCAATCTTATCTGTGTTTTATTGGTTAATTTTTAATAATTTATTCATATTTATTTCATATAATACTCACAAGTTACATAATCTGCGAGTAATGAATGTCATTATTATTGGTAATATTGTTATAAAAGGTCTTTTTTAATTAGGTAGTTTTTAATAGTTCTTTTAAATTTATTTAGCGGTAGCGATTTTATGTTTTCTGGAAGAAGATAATGAACTTCGTTCTGTAAAAATTTGATGCAATCTCTGATTTATGAAGACGGTTCGGATATATATTAAGAAAGTTTCTTGTGTTATACTGATGAATACAATTGTGCTTTTGTATATACTTCAAATGGCAGTAATAAATAACTAAACATAATATACGAAATTGTAGCTCAGTGTTCTACACTGGAATTTCTTCAATTTCATAATACACGAATCCTATTTATCACATATTATTAAATGCAATTTGATTGTAGTTCCCGTATGGCGAAACCACAGAAAAATAATAATGCCCACGTTCAATCAAAAAAATTTGGAAGGATTCGTCGAGATTTTCTCAGAACAAGCTGAAATATTTGTTGATGTGTTGAAATCTAAAACTGGAGAAATTGTGGACGTTGGCGATTACACTTCTAAATTTGCATTGGACATTATTTGCGGTATGTATATGTCTATATTTCTATAATTTGATTAGACTTTAGTATAAGGGGAGAATTTATGCGCGATTTTAAATTTGTTCGCACTATATGTATGCAAACAAATTTGGATTTAATAATGCAACTTTTCTAGTATGTTTTTTTATTGTTATCGACAGTTTTTAATTGAGAGAATTTCAATTTTCTCAAAACGTACCCTCTATTACAACACATCAATTAATGTGTAAAGAAACTGGGGAAATGTTGAAATCGTTATGAACGAACTTTGTTCCGTTATACATTTATTAAAAATATCATTTTTTAAACTAATTTACGTAAAGCAGATTTCGATTAGGATATTATTATTACTTGACAAATACAAAATAAATAGAAAAATGGAGGTAACAGCAAGTGATCTATTCAATTCAATTTAAAATTTTAATCGTTATTAAACTGTTATAAGTTTATGCAAGTGTAATATAATTATTTTTAAAATATATTTATCTAAATTTATGTAAAACAGTCTGCCAGTAAATTTAAGCATAGAATGTTGTGTTTAATGCCGCGACTGTTGTGGTTGGACGATTATTGAAATATCTACTAGCGAAATATTCAATAGAAACACGCAGTCATTCTGTACTAATTGGTCTGGATTGCCAGGTTCCGTATGCTACCGTTTTCCATCGCCCACAATCGCTTATTTTTTCTTAGAGCACAAACGTGTATTTCCACAATAATTCTGTGCGTACGCTATTGCATTCAGGGAGGCACCATCCCCATCTCCAAAAAGTGCGACGAGCATCGTCAATCGCGAGCCTTTGAAAATGATCATTGAAAAATTGTTGATTTTTAACCCAAATATTAAATATATACACTTGAAATTAACCAATATTTTGGGTATATTTATTTTCGACAATTCTTTATCTAAGTCACAGAACAGATTACTTTTAAATATTTGAATTATTTGTGAAGTTACTTAGGTATCAACTAGAGGAAGCATTTCAGGTAACTTTGCGCAAAAACCACAAAGGCAAAAATAAATAAAAATTAATTAATAGGTAACGTTTTCTAATCATAAAATCACTTCTCGGGCGAAAATAGTTAATAATAATATAATGAATAATTTAATTTTAATTTGGGTTAACACTTTACATTGAATTCTCCATAAGCGCTCATATACACACAGCCCTCTTAAGAAAATATTTTATTTATACAGAAAAAAATATTATAATTTAATAGAAAAAGAAATACAAAGAATTAATTAATAATTAATTATTTTCAAATTCATTTTATGCATATGCATAATTATTATCAATGGCTATCGACCATAGGTCTTTCAGCCAATTACTTTTTTTTATCAAAATTAAAAATATATTAAAAATAATAACATGGAGACATGTCAAACATAAGGTTGAATAGGGTTGAAAGTTGTTTTGGAGGCACAAATGAAGACGAATATGAAATTACCTTGCCAATCTTCGTAATAGGTCGCGTGTAATATTTTGAAATATCTATGATTTGCTGCATGTTTTCTTGTGTAGTTGGAGGTAAAATCAAGTCATTTTCGTATTCTAGGGACAACAGAATCATTCCCATAAGATCATTTCGATTGAATTCGTTGTCAAAAAATATTGTTTATGAAAAGCTTAAACAAACAACTTTTAATATTACTAAGGCCAAAGTAGACTTATGTCACTTTGACTTTGAAGATTATAGTGTCAAAATAATATTTTTCAAGGTAACCTTCGATTTTTATTTATCAAATAGCCGAGAAAACCAGTTTTTTGCAAATAACTTTTTATCTATTGGGAATTGAGGTAAGGATTATAGGAAGAAAAATATATATTTTTTAATTCTGCATATAATTATCTAAAAATATACCAGGGTTCCAATTTAAAATAAGAAAAATAAATTCATGCAACTTTGAAAAGTTTGACACTAAATTTTGGACACACTGTATAATTCATATGAATACAATTTGACTGTTAGGATTGTTAGACCCTATTTAACAAGTAGCCTGTATAATTTTATAAGATCATATTTTATTTTTTTATTAATTTATTAAACCAATGGCGCAAAACCAATTTTTTCAATTTTTTTTTAAATTTATTTGGTTGGTATTACTGAGCCGATTTCAATAAGATTTTAGAGGTATGTAGATAATAATAAAAGGCACTCAAATAATGAATTAAATGTATATCAAGCAATTTAAAAAATATATCATCATACCGTAATTATTTTTTGGGTCACTCTGTACTTTCAAAAATATTTTACTGAAGTATGTCCTAAGACCTAAGTAAAGTTTTAAAAATTTCAAAATCCTAACTTAAGAGGGATTCACATACGAAATACGCCATAAGGAATTACATGGAAACGTACAGACAAGATATCTCCAATACGGTTAATGATAAATCATTTCTGTTTGAAGAAATAGATTATAGATGATATTTAGAAACTAATATTGCAAGGATTTTTTTGCTGGTTGCATAACTTTACAATTAAATTTTTAAAATTTAATTTAAAAATAAAATAAAATCTGCTCTCAATACTATTTTCTAAATATTATTCTAAATACAATTCTGAAATTAGATTGAGTATTTATTTGATAATAATTGCGAAATCTAGTCTGCACGAAACCAAAATTTCGTTCCATAAAGTGGTGTCACGGTGGAGAACACGGTAGTTGCTGCTTATAAACTCCGCCCAGAAGGACAGCAACAGTTATCTGATTCAATTGGGGCCTTGAGAATATTACATTCATTTGATTTATATATTATTTATATATTTTCATTCCTGGAAATGAATGCACATTTTGAAATACTAAAAAAAGTGGCCAATATTTTATATTACCCACAAAATATTCCTTAAAAATCAACATCCTCTAAAAAAACGGAAAGCCACTTCCCTAACAACTATCGCCATAAAACGCATCCCCTCCCAAACCTTCGAAAAAAATCAAACACCAACCCAAAAAAAACTTTCAAAGACTTCCAAAACAACAGTCGCAGTAAATATTACCCCTCCCCCCCACTCCCCTAACCCCCCCCCCCAAAAAAAATCTTAAAAATCACTTCCCATAAAAATTGTAAATACGGAATTTTCCAGTAGATCATTACGGATCGATTCCTTCGACTGGATTTCGTCGCGGATCTCTCCAACTCGATCGCCTAGCAGCTGCGATTAGGTATTTCCACTTAGCGTAATTATGAGACTGCACCGGCACAGTGACAAACTCACGCAGGTTGTTTATTTATTTACTAACGAAAAAATATATTATTAAAAATGTCTTCAAATGGTATTTCACACTTACAGCATTTATTATCGACCATAATGCGACATAATAATTATATAAGTTTGCTGATTCAAAAAGAAAATCATATTCATTGCAAATGTTTTATTCTATATAATAATGAAATTTAATAAATTAATTAAAAAAAAAAAAAAAAACGCACCGAGGGAAACAAACAATATAATAACAATTCTATTATTATTGTTATATGTTATATTATACTATACATTTTTTTCTATACTAAACCAGAGAAAAATATACTCTAAGGAATGTTCCTTTTTAAATTAATATTTGAGATATAGAAATGATCATACTGAAATAAACGTCCAGAAAAATGATGCCTAGCTTTAAAGATGGATCATTTCTGCTATATCTTTTGGGTATCGACGTTTTCAATCTGACCTATCTTTTTTTTCAATTGATTGATCCATCTTTAAATATATAATATGATATCACAAAATATTGATTATTATTGGTAATCCAGTATATCAAACGACCAATTTTAAATAAATAAAATCAATTAGTGACAATAAATTTGTTTTTCAATTACTAGGGAACAGTCACTGATATTAATAGAATATGTTACATTACAAAAATTATCATATGCTTAATTTTGCAATAATAAAAAGATAGAAAAGATCGACTTGGCTCAACTATAATTAAAATATACGAGGACAGAAAGGATGAACTCAATTTAAAGAAACTGTTTGTCATTACATGAAATTGAAATTTTATTTAAAAAAAAAAACAGTATATGGCTAAACTGGCAGTTAAAATTGATAATTTTTTTATTATAAAAATCATAGAAGTTTTTATATTGAATACGTATTTGGATCATGACGATTCGAATAAATGTTAAAATTATGATAACTATGTAATATTTTTGTTTCATGAACTCATAGCGATTTAAAAAATGTACTTTTATGATGCCTTTGTTGAAATAGTAGTGATATTAAATTATCGACTGTTCATTACAACCCCCATAGCGAGATACACGAATTTCAAAATTAATTCCATCATTTTCCCATGACAAATTTTACTAACATTTTTTTAAAGTTCTAGGACTTATAGATTCTTAGATATAGGATTGAATAAATGCCCGTGTTTTTTTATATTGTAAATATATCTAAACAATTGTTTTAAGTACATTTTAATCTGTATTATTTGACTAATATTTTTAATCATACTAAATTTAAAATGTGTGTGTTATATTTAAAATGATTTATTTAATTAAGTATATAATTTTTTTTAATATGTTTTCTCTTCAATTTATCAGGAATTATATTTTCAGAAAGGTATTTAGTACTTTGTAAATCATTCAATAATTGCGCATTAAATGCGAATGTTTATTAATTGTTAAGATGTTTTCCTTAAAAATAAACAAAAAAAAAGATTAAAATGGGACATTTTTGCATATTAATGAATACCGAAACAAATTTTAAATATCTACTTTAAAATAACAAAATCAGATAATTTTCCAATGTAAGGAAATTAACATTAAAAAACCTTATTGTTTTTTTTCATATATTCCTTGTATTTTATATAAACAAGATAATGATTAAAATCTTCTTTTATTATATTTATATATCTTTAATTTCGTATTTATTTACACATATATTTTTTAAATATTTTTTCGCAGAAAAAATCTTCGATAGTTATAAAATATAATATACAGGGTGAGTTTTTTTTCGATGTTCTCTATGGGGATCTCGGAAACTATAAGAGATAGAAAAACGGTTAAATGGGGAAAGAAGTGTAGTTTTATAAGACGAATAAATTGACACTTTCAAAATATTTGAAAAAGTCAAGGGTGTGTCAATTTTTTGAAATCAATATATCTCTATTATTATCATAGATAGAAAAATACTGTAAAGGACAAAGTTGTAGAAAATTTTACACAGATTAATAACAAAAAATCAAAAAAAAAATCGCCCATATTTTGGGAGATATGACACAAACTTACCTGGATTCTCCTGACTCCAAACATGTTCATTGTGCCGGTTAAAAATCCCACAATTAGTAAATCGCGTTTCATCTGTCCAAATTATTTTTGAAGGGAACGTATTATCCTCTTGGCACATGTTTTAGTACCACATACAGAAGACCATTCTCTTATTGGTATCACCGTCATGTAAATTTTGTGAAATTGATACCTTATATGGGTGATATTTATGTTTTTTCAAAACTCGTACTACAGTCCGTTGAGATATGCTTGCTTCTGTTGCAATTTGTCTGATCGATGTGGATGGATCTATCATCGCCAATGCTAATACGTTTGTTTCCGAAACATCATTAATTTCGTTTTTTTCAAGTTTCGGCTTTGTAAAGGATCCGTACTCACCCAAATTGTGGTAAATTCTTCTGTATGTTGGTAAAGATGGCTGCCGACGATCGATATATTGATTATAACATTGTTCTGCAGCATCCGCAGCGTTTTTATTACACTGAATGTAACAAACAAGCATATCACGCTTTTCTTCGTTGGAAAAATTCATTATCACTTTAAAAAACTTACAACACCAAAAAAATACAAAACAAACTTATCGAAACAAACCAAATATGGAAATGAATTAAAATGTGTTTAGAATAAACAACTGCAATTGTTTTACTTTTGTCTTTTTCATGGCTAACTATTTTTTGGTGTATGGTAAAATTAAAAACGACTGTAACTTATTTTATTTTAAAAATAACTATGACATATGTTATATCAAATTAAAGAGAAAAAAAATAGCCCTTTTAATAAAGTCATAGCCAACTATTGTTTCCATTCAAAAAAAAAGGTAAGTTTGTGTCATATCTCCCAAAATAAGGGCGAAAATTTTTTTTTGATTTTTTGTTATTAATCTGTAAAATTTTCTACAACTTTGTCCTTTACAGTTTTTTTCTATCTATGATAATAATAGAGATATATTGATTTCAAAAAATTGACATATTTCACTTTTTTCAAAATATCTAGTTACCCTTGACTTTTTCAAATATTTTGAAAGTGTCATTTTATTCGTCTTATAAAACTACACTTCTTTCCCCATTTAACCGTTTTTCTATCTCTTATAGTTTCCGAGATCCCCATAGAGAACATCGAAAAAAACTCACCCTGTATAGTCAAGGTTATTACAAAAAAATCCTGCGTGCACACTATTCTCAGTGGTGTATTTATTCTCAAAATATACGGGCAGCAGTACACTGTGCAGTGCAAACTGCGTGCGTGTGCAATAAGGTTTTCGGCTATCCTCGCAAAGAACGACTTCGACACCATCCTAAATGCGTTTTTATTGGCTGTAAATTCGCGGTACGGTTCTGCCTTCGCTCTACCTCGTCCCCGTCCCCGAAGCCCCTGAGAAACTCAAATGATTGCATTGAGTTGATCCCTCTTATTTTAATATTTTACTAATGTAAAATATTGAAATAATATAATTCCATAAATAGTGTATTACTATTTTTCTTAAAGATGCTTCTAAAATAATACTTTTATTTCTAGAAACAACAATGGGAATTCAAATTAAAGCTCAATTAAATGATATCGGCTTTGGAAGATTACTAAAACGGTAAGCAACAATTTAAAATATAATTAAATTTTTATATTAATTTATGTTGGGGCGAGTGTATTTTACTCCTGGTTCTTGGAAGTTTAACTCTCTGTTAGTACATACGTTGAATATTTACAAAACATCTATTCTCTTTAACAGCAGAATAAGGACTCACTAAATACCCAAAAATTATTTTACAATATATTTATAAAAGTGGTGAGGGTATTTTGTGCCAACATGCGATTTAACACACGTGGTTTAAGTCCAGGTAGATTAAATTCAGGCACGTTCGTGCCTTTACATAAGTTTTTTTGCAAAATTCCCCTAAATCTTCATTTTCTCTCTTTCATTCATCCATCGAATCGCTCTACTCCCCACTCACTTCCACTCCTCAAGAAGAGGTGTTTTTACCAATTTACTTTTTCACTTTTCTTTACATTTTACAACCCTCTTCGCTGTCGCCCGTTCCACTGACATTATTTGGTAAGGGTTTTCCTCTCTATTCCTAGTAATCTTTTTATCTATTTCAGGTGTACCCTCTCCACTTGCTCATACCCATATTTTTATACGCAAACAAAACTATCGCTCTTATACACGCATCCTTCCATGATAACTTCATATTTATATTCCCTCGCATACATTTCATATTCTTACATTGTCCCATTTGTCATTCTCGCTTTTTTACACTCATAATTATCGTGGGATTAACCTGTTGGATACCCTGTACAAAATAACAATGACGATGGTTAAGGAAAAATTGTAGGTAAAAGTGGAGGAATGAGGACTTCTACCAAAAGTTCAAGCGAGTTTCAGAAGGGAGAGGTCTACAGTAGAAAAAAATGAACTGGCTAATCGAAAGGGTACTGTCAAAAAAACGATATGCTTAGATGAACCTCCATTTTCTGAGAAAATGTATCCTAAGAACTGAAACTCTCTCATCTGTTGCAGATTCTCTCCCATCCACACTAAATCCCCTTCTCTTTCTTCTTCCACCCACATTAATTTTGTTTGTTTTTTTATATTTACATTCAACTGTCTTTTCTTAAAGTACTTCTCAAGCCTCTTATTCATATCATTCAATTGGACTAACGTTTTCGCCATCACGACAACATCATCAGCATGTGAAAGACTCCATACCTTTTTTCTCCCACTACTATTCTTCCTGCCTTTCCTTTTTTTAAAACCTCTTTTACATCCGCAACATACAGGTTGAAGAATAATGGGTTAAGACCACGCACCATCCTAAACCTTTCTGACTCACTCTCTTCAACTCTTACCGTATACCTAGTCTCTTTGTATATCTTAGTTATCCAACTAACTACTTGATCTGATAACCCTTTCCATTCAGACATTCAATCAACAGAATCATGCGCCGCTTTCAAATCCACGAATATCATATAAATCTTCCGCTTCTTTTACAGCACACTTTCGATTTGCCAGTTCAATGTAGCTATTTGCTCTAGTGTAGATCGCTCCTTTCTGAAACCCACTTGAATTTTATTTTTGGCAGAAGTCTACGTTGTTCCATCTCTACCTACAATATTTCCTTAACCATCGTCATTATTATTTTGTATAGAGTATTCATCAGGGTAACACTAGTATAATTACTTGGGTAGTTCTCTTCCCCTTCTTTATAAACTAGTATTATTTTCATTCTCCATTCTTCTGGGAAGTGTTCCTTTTTTCTCCATATTTTATTTAATATATCCAACATTTTCTGCTTTCCCTTTTCGCTACATCATTTTCACGCGTTTACTATTATTTTATCTGAGCCAGCTGCTTTACTGTTCTTCACCATTTTCAGAGCAGAGTGCCTTTTATTAATTAAGATACACGATCTTGATTTACCTAGCCTTTGTTTGTAGTAGACCTTGAAGTCCATAGACCCCAATCCACAAACCCGATCTCCTTCTTGGATCAGGGCGATATCGTACCCTTCCCTTGTTAGAGTAAGAATAAGTGCAGCCGATGCAGGTGATGGATAATCTTCGCTATGCTGCCACTTTAGGAGTTGACGACCGTGGTGTTAAGGTCGTCATCTTCGGATCCGAAAGAGGGAGTAAGATCTACGTCTCTTTGACTCTCCCCCGTCTTCTCCGAGTGCGTGCGCAGACGGCTCATGGCCTCCAGAACAGGCTCGCTGTTCTTTAGAAGAGCGACAGACTTCATTTACGGTGATTATAACCGGTCTGGTGGTGCCCCGAATCTCCCCTACATTGACCACAAGCAACTCAGAATTGCTCATACGGATGAATTCCGTAATCGTCGGCGGGTCCTCAGGTCAACCAGATCCAGGCGGTCGAGATCTGTTCGGGATATTGTCCCTGGCAACAGCATCGATAGCAGAACCTGGCCAAATCTCACACCTTCCCTATGACCAGTGGATCTTTGATTTGAACAACTGCACAAGCCACCAGTTTGATGTGACCCTGGTACCAAACTGCGTCTCTACACCTGGGGGCCATACGTGAATTTGATGCTAGAACCTCCTTGTAGACTTTTACCAGCTGCCAGTACCTTGCAGATGGTTTCAGGTCTTTGTTATATAGCTGTCTTTTCTGGCCAGCTTTAGCCTTTCTCGATTTTTTGGAGTCCTTTTCGGGCGTAACATGTTTGCCTTTAAGATCTGACACGGATGGACAGTTGTCCCCTCCAGATGGGCAGCCCGCTGACGCAAGGTGATTTTGTGTACCCATTATCCCCGTTTTCAGTGTCCTTTTTTTTGTATAGAATGAAAGATAGTAAAAAGATTAGAGATGATTTGAATATCCTTTGGGTCTCAATTAATTCGGCTAACTGAAGGGGGTTCCAGAAAAAAAATAAGAGTTTGTATTTGACTCCGGGAAACGGCTATCGTCAAAAGGTCTTTCCGCCTGTCCTTGTCCAGTCTATGTAATTATTTTATATATCTTCTTCAAAACCATTACAAACACATAAAAGAACAGCATACAGTGGAAATCATTGTTATTTAGTCGATTTAATCCATGCTGAAAAACTATATTGTCATAAAAAATATCCGAATATCAGAACCAAAGGAAGCTGCCCTCAAGGAGGTGTATTATTCCCATTTATGTGGGAAATAATGGTAGATATTAATACTTATTAGTATATTACGCCCAGGAATATTCCTTTAAGAAAATATATTCTTCTGTAATTCTTACATATATATAAATTTATTTTTGTGTATCCTAGGAATGGGGTTTCGTATCTTTCTGCTCTTGATTAGATATTATTTATTTTACATGTTCTCATAAACAGGATAAGTTCGCATTCCTTTGGTGGACGAAACAATGATTCTATAAGGAGACCCGCATCTCTGCACCCCGCTCATTGGCTTACAACCTTTTTTTGCCCTCACACCACATCAAAGTAAGTTCCCTATCGTTAACATTCTTTATATAATTTCTTATTACACTGCTCGACCAACTCCATTCTTCTCACTTGCTTTCCCATACGTCTGACGCATATAAAACTATCGCTCTTATACATGCGAGCCACATCTAATGTCTTCCCCTACCAGTACATAGTCGACTACTCACTTGCCCGGTGGTCCAACATACTTTATCTCTCCTTCCCAATCACCTGATGTGCGTCCACTAAATAATTCTAAACCCTGTTCGTTTGCATACTCGATCCAATCCTCTCCTTTATTTATTGAACTATCCTTTGACTCACTAATTTTCATCACCTTGTCCTCTTCGTCTATACGTTTCGTCTTTAGGCTCTCTATTCTGGTGTTAAAATCCCCTTTCATAACGACCTGCCCGGCTTTTTCTCAATTCACTGCATTAATTGCTATAAATCTTGTTACATTTTTTTGTTATATACTGTCACTATTCTCCATCTTTGTTTCCCAATACTAAATCTTATATAGGCCACACTTTGAAGTGTCTCTGTGTCGTCTAATACTTCCACCTCCTCATATTTTTTTTTGGTACTTCGTAATAATCCCTACCTTTACCATACCCCTCGCTTCGTCTCGTTTCGCTCCTACACAGTTCCAATAAAATCCATCTGGTAATTTTTGTTTTAAATTAATCTACGTCTTTATTGTACTCACTTTGACACATTCTTCTAATTTCTGATTCCATGGATTATTTTACATATTTTTCCCTAATCCCGTAATATTTCAAAATTACACTTTCCTCTCCCTCCCCTTTCCGTCCCCAAACTTCTTAAAGTCTGTGTTGCCTCCCTTTCCGTTGTCCCTTCCGCTAACATATACCTCCATTGTCTTTGTTTCTTTCCATCTTTTCTATCCATTCCAATCTCCACAACTACTGGCAAGAGATCAGACTCCAACATTTCCTGCACCTCCATTCTTTTAACTTCTGGTTTCTTTACCCCTTTATTACTACATAGCCAATATCCGACGACCGTTCGTGTCCCACATATGTTTTATTCCCTTTCAATCACCTTCCGTACATCCGCTGAGTACATTCTATCCTTCCTTCATTATTTTTTCCTATTATTATTCTCTTATCTTTTCTGTTGTTTTTAGTCCATCCTGTAACTTCTAAAATTTAGTAAATGCATTTATGTCTAGGCAATACGTAGTAGTATTTTTTTTTAGAATTATAATCACTATTTTAACTTTTTGATTACAGATCTATGGAAATTATCACAACACGATTGATTAACCCATTATACCATATTGATTGGATTTATAAATTTTCAAAATTATTTAGAGAGGAGAAGAAGTGCGTCAAGAAATTTAAATCGATCATTTTAAATGTAAGTGTTAAATAGACAACTTTAAAGGTAGTATTTTCGGTTATTTTAAGTTGCGCATTCTCGGGCTTTGTAAGAAAATATCCGGAAAAAAATCGAAATTTACAGAAATATCTTTTTTACTGGAATTATTTGAAGAGGTAATTGAAAATTGCTGGCACTTTTTCTCAAAATGATTTTTTTTCTACAACATGACGGAGTCAAATTTGGAATCCGACTTTTCGATTTTCCGGAACCATTATCAGGATTGCTTTTTCTAATGGGCGCCATATTGGATTTTCACATTTTTAAATTCAGCTCTTTTTTCTGGCTACGATGACGTATTACACATTAAGATTCGGACTTGCAGTTTGGAGGAAATATGAAAAATCCTTTTTTTTCCAAGAGTGTCTTCTAAATAACATACACGCCTTTGTTCTGGTAAACAAATTATTGACGTTTCGATTGGATGCTCCTAGGGTAAAACTAATTATCAAGAATGAATATGAAAGAGATGCTCGAAGGCGTTATTAAAAACACGTTTTGCAGCAGTCAAGGCTAACATAAATATTTCAACAAGAAAATTATCAGTAGAAATTCGATAATGAAGTGGCGACGTGTAATAATTTGGATAAATGTTTATGTGTCTTAATTTATTTTTTAGCGTAGATAAAAATATAATATAAACAAAAGTCTAATGTAAACAATACTAACAATCATATAAAAAATGCAAAAATGTGTTACAGCGTGTTATTTGTTTCATTTTTAATATTTGTTTAAGGTGGTCGAGAAGAAATTAGCGTATTACGAAAATACAGCCGGAAAAAACTATAAATTAAATAAAGAGAGTAAGTACAATGGTATAATTATTTAATACTATAAAGAAAGCAATTGTAAAATATTCATTTATATTTGATAAAAAATATATGTTTACCATATATTAAATGTAAACAATTTAATAGAAGAAATATAATTTTAATAATAATTTAATTATTTTAGATATAAAGAAATCATCATTTTTGGAATTATTAATAGATTTGACTCAAAATGGAGAAAATTGGACAAGCGAAGATCTGTTCGACGAAGTTTCAACATTTATGGTTGCGGTCAGTATATCAAATAATACATATTTTAAACAAAATATATCTTAATTCATTTACAGTAATTATAAAATTCACATAATGTCAGATTTTAATTTAATGAAAATACAGGAATTTTCAATTATATTTTACAAAAATAAGGAATAAAACACTTGGTATAAATAGAAAAGAGTATTCATTATATTGGTCACAGTTATTTAAATAAATTAAATAAAAATGATTTCAATATAATTAATTTTCACGTTTAGCTCTGTGACTTTTGACTTACGTTACGTAAGTACGTTAAATAAATGCATATTAAAACAACTACTTCCCGGGCAAATACCCGCGCCGGACATTGAATTACATAATGTACAACTGCTGTTGCATATCAATAAAATATTACATAATGCAACAAATTTTGATCCGAGAAAAAAATATGCAAAAACAAACAGAAGGAACGTTACTTAATATAAGGCCATCTGCAGACACGTGTTTCGGGATCTATCCCTCGTCAGTACAGCTATGCATTACATAATTCAAAGATGAATTTAGAAGATGTCTGTTGAATTTTCTTTTGTTAATCTCCATATTCTTCATAATATTTAATTTCAAGCTTTTTTCATCCCCGTGTAGGATCTCGTTCTCCTCGATAAGATGATTAGTAAATGTGGAGTTTGTTTTCTTTTGTTCAAAATTGGATTTATGTTCCTTTATTCTGCTCTCAAATGATCTTCCTGTTTGTCCCACATATGTCTTGGGGCAATCTTTTCAGATAAACTTTGTTGTGTTTTTGTAGTTTGTCTTTGTTGTTTTTTATAATATTTTCTAATGAATTGTTTGTTTTAAAGGCAATATTAATATTGTTAAGAAGAAGAAGCCACAGAACAATTGTAGCGATATTACAATAGACATTGAAAGACTAAATAGTGTTATTTAATATAATTAAAATCATATAGTTGATTCTCAAATATATGTTAAAAATCTTTATTAGGTGGTCTGTATAATATTCCGGCAATGTAGACTTTTTAGATACTATAAGTTTTATCCACATGTTCTCAACATTTACAGATGTAACAGAATTCAAAATTTCAAACTTTAGATTATTATAATTTATAGACCCACTCCACCTCCCGTGTTTCTATCACTTCTGATAAAATTATATCTACCCACCGTGATCATATCTCAAGGTAATTGTTGATTCAACCACGTTTATGAGAAACCAAGTACATGATATATATATATATATATATATATATATATATTCCATTAAACATTCCTTTATGATCTAACATGTATAAAATGTAATGTTTATATTTTTCATTGAATAAATAGATATAAGTAACTTTTAATTTCGTAAACGTAGATTGCAATAAGAGAGAAAAATAATAAAAAATAGCAGAATAGCCCAGGAAAAACAAACCTTTATTTTAATATATATATACTGAATGTTTATAAAAATATAATTGTCTGAATAAAGATATTTGTATATAACAAAAAGTATAATATTATCCTTCTAGTAGCAACGCTTACATACTTAGTTCGATTAACTAAAAAATATATTTAAATCGATATAAAATTAAGAACATAAAAATAAGTTAAACTAATAACAATTTTAATTAGTATTCAAATTAACGTTGATATGCCGGGTTATTCACGCTATACGGAACGGTGTATTGTGTCCAAAGTACAGCACTTTTTTAAATTTTGATTTCAGGGCTGTATAGCGGTCTATAAGGACTACTTTCTAAAATTATTTTCATATTATACAGAGTGTCCCATATACCATAAAAGTTGTGTTTTTTTTAATTGAACACCCTATATATTATTATATTTTTAGATTCTATGTTCAAAATAACTATCGTTTTCATAAAGGTTATTAGTACCTAAACCTGATGGCTTTTGAAGTAATTGCAAATTTCTAACATAACCTTCAAATTTTAATTATTTGAGAAGTATTTAGGTTATGCACGGGAAATTTCCAGTGAAGTTAAGCATTGGATAATATTTATTTTCCAATTATTAAAATAGCAAAATATTTACAAGGTGGCCCAAAAACTTAAAATAATTGAACAAGGATTTTAAGTGGACCAAACTTGATTTTCTCAAATGGAGTGCCATATTTTTTAAATTGAAATAAAACGCACGTTTAATTTATCTATCAAAAGTTTCCTATAACTCGAAGCTCTTATGCCCGTTTGCACCGCCTTGTTTAAGTACTCTTTAGTGCTAAGTAATCCTTAACTTATGACATTTGGTTTGCACCGCGCGCGCGCGATGTCTAAGGTCTCCTTAAATTTAAGCCGCCGATGTTGGCGGTTTAACTTCACTAAGGCTTCCTTAGCGTTGACGAACGGCTGATTTTAACCTATAAATTTATAGATAACGAATAAAGTAGAGAAATCGAACGATAATGTTATAAAAAAATGGTGAAATGTATACATTCTTAAATAAATATATTATTTAAAGTTTCTTTTGATTACTATAATGTTTATAACGTTAATAATTATCCCAAATAATTGTGATTTTCTAAAATTAATAATAATTTTCTATGATTTCAAGGTTAGCAAGAGAAAATAATAGACGACATGAAGTTAGGCACTGACTTTCCACTAGATTTTCCCCCAACTAAGGAGAGCTTAACTAAGCGGAGATTTTATATGAGCGGTGCAATCCAATCTCAACTATTCTTTCCTTAACTTTTAAGGAACCCTTAACTAAGGAGGCCTTAAAGTAAAATCGTTGCAAACGGGCATTAGACATTTAGTTTTTGCATAAAACGCATAAAATCGGTATATTCATATAGCGTGAATAACCCGGTATATCGTTATACAAGAACATGTTGCATTGAAAGTAAACTGTGTTATTTTATTATATTACACAGAAATAATATAAAAATAAAGAAATTTATTTTGTATTACAACATATTAAATTCGCTTACGTTTTGGATTTTTTTTGATTTTGTTGCCACTTTTGATGAAGATTGATCCATCATGTGACCAAGCATTAATTTTGACGAATTTCAAGGTTGCTGATTTCAAAGTTGACAAGCGAGTGCAATTAAATCTTCTTTTATAAAAACATTGCTTCCTATATATTTTTTTCTTATTATTGTACACATCCATACGATATTTATTAATTAAAAATTGTATTAACACTGGGCGGGTATATCGTTTAACTCTACCTATACAACCCGAGGTTGTTTTTAAAAGCATTAACCACTGTAGCATTCATATTTTCATTTCCATCATCATTTGTTCTGTAAATTATGATGTTGTTTCTTTTATCTTTTTGTTCTACGTTATCGCACTGTGATGTTAATTTTTCGAAGTTGGATTTGTAACAATTTAGTTCTTCTTGGATGAGTTCCATCTGTTTATTGACCTCCGATAAAGCCGATTTGACCGCATTCGAAATTGTATCGCTCACTGCAGCCTTCAACGTAACTTGGAATTCAGGCGTTTTTATCAAATTAATGAACACTTGTTCCATTTCCCCAATTTGATTTTTTTTGTTGGTACCATATTTTTATCAAAACGCCGGCCTTGTGTTAACCACTTTATCTACTACACTATATTGTACTTTATTGCAAATTTTTTTATATAAAATTCGGTGTTTTACTCAGGAAATAGTTCAATTTTAGGCGGAGCTGCGTACTATACGTCTCTATTCCCTATGCATGCGTATAACTTTATATGAGATATACTAGCAGCCGGTAACCCAAACATTTTTTTTATATATATTTATCGTTTTCAAATTGCGACCAGAATGCAAAGCGTCCCTAATACTAAAAAAAAGTACTATACTCTGGCAGTTAGAAAAATAAACAAAATAACCCATGGATGTTTATAAAAATAGACAGAATTTTCCAGTCTACGCGAGTTACAATTATATATATAAGGATCAATGATATGATGAAACAGAATATAAGAGGAAGGCCATTTCTATACGCTGATGACACGTGCATCATATATACCGGAGATGACGAAAAAAACATTGAACAAAAAATGAACGAAGACATAGTAATTTTAGAAACATGGTTCTACAATAATCTATGAATAATAAATGAAGAAAAGCCACATTAATGATTTTTAACCCCCTAAAAAACAACATGCAAAAATAACAAAATTAATGGAAAAGTCACCAAACAAATAAATAATACTAATTATTATTATTTTCAATAAACTTGAATCTAAATTGGGAATATCATATTAAAAAAAAAATATATATAAAAATGGTGATGTGTCCATCAGGGTACTTAATAGAAAAGGAAAAATGATAGATTGTAAAAATGGATTGTTGACTTTTAAAGTTAAAGCCGAGTACTTCGAAGGATTTTATAATTTATTGTGTTATTTCTTACCTTACAATGACTTGATAAAATTTCTCCACATCCTTCTTAAATATTTTTAAATTGGAGGCGTTTGCGAATATTAAATTTGACGGCACTTTGATATTTTACTTGTCATTAAAATAATTATTTCAATAATTAAAGTCTCCACTGCCAACATTAAAATAATTGCTTATTTATAAGGGAATTTATCAGGTAAACGAAATTCTTCCGCTTATAAAATAAAAAACCGAAGGTCCTACAATAAAAGTTTTATAACTGAAATTATTTATTTTCCAAGATCTACAACTTTTATTTGAAACACTTTTCTATCCGAATTAAAAAATGAAAAAATCGCTTAGAGTAAAGTTGAACTTAGTGAGTTTTGATTCTAACCAAAAGCTTTTCAGATCATTCCCTGTTATAAAAAGCTTAGATATAAAGTTTGGGTTTAATCCATTCAGCCGTTTATGCGCTATCGCGGAAACAAACAGACACACACACATATTTTTCTAAACGATGGAATGGACGGTTAGTAAATTTTCACGATTACAATACTTTTCCTTGGACAGGGGTTCGGGCAAAGTAAAAAGAGCTCGACTACAATAGGCGCACTATGGAAAATTAGGAAATACAGACTAGAAAACAGAAAGAGAGCAGTATACCATGCCCTATTTACATCAGCCAATATTAATTACCTCTCGACTGTGTGGAGAAACACTACCGAAAAAAAAAAAAAAAACAATAGGATACTGCAACGACAAGAAAATAAAATATTGAAAATAAACTATATGCTAAAAAAAGAACAAGAACACATAAAATATTCGAAATCATGAAAGAATTGGATATAAAAACTAATAATATACAGCATAACTCAATAAAAAGCAAGGATTAAAACCTAACAAGCAAATACATAGCTATAAAACCAGAAGAAAATCAGAATTTTGAACTGATAAATTCTTCACAAAAAAAAAAAAAACGCAACACATGACAACTGACACAATAAAGAATAAATATTTTTAACAAACCACCAACAGTTACTAAAATTTATTCTATTTAAACTAAAATAAAAATCAAACTAATATCGAGCGTATAACAAAAATCGACGACGAAGTTGGCTTTGGAAATCTAAAGTCATGTCTGACCTAAAATCACACGCGCACGCGTAAAGTACTGGATGACTGCAACCAGAAATGCACGCGTGTGATCTTAGTACAGATATGACTCGAGACTTCCAATGCCAACTTTGTCGTCGATTTTTGTTATACGCTCTATAAATAATAAAATAAGTTAAAGGAATATTACGAACATAGCAAACTCACAAATATTTTTCGATACTGTTAGCTCGAGATCGGGTACTACCCAATATCACAAGGCGATGACAGAAGAAGTGAATTCATATGGACCAACTACAATGAGGCTCAAATAGAATATCATTAATTATAATTTATACAGGGTCGCTACAAAGTATGGAAACACGGCTCTCGCGTGAAAACGGCTAAAAACATAACCATCAAAATTGCGATTTCTAAATGGGATATTTTCTTGAACAATTTGGCGTGAAGTCCGGTTTATCGATGAAAAAACAAGTATTTAAAAAAAAGGTATATGGTTGTAATCAGAATTATAAGGTCTATAAAAGTTGTAAAATAAAAAAAATCGAATTCCATTTAAAAAAAATCAAGATGGCATCCGTATATGAAAATTCTGAGAAACATTTTTGATTTTCTCACGCCAAATTGTTTAAGAAAATATCCCATTTAGAAATCCCAATTTTGGTGGTTATGTTTTTAGCCGTTTTCACGTGAGAGCCGTGTTTCCATACTTTGTAGCGACCCTGTATAATATATTGATATATTGTATCATTGTAATTGTATGAAATAAACATTATTATTAAAAAAAAAAACGTTGGCTTAGGTTAAATATCAACACCGTTCTAGTTAATTTAACTTCATACTGAATAGTTATATGCTGCGACTTTTACGGGTTTCATTTTTTATATAGTTTAAGTTTAAGATTTAGATTTAAATTTGTATTTATGTTACTTTGAATATTTTAAAACTGAGAATTTGTATTACATTTATGAGTTAAGGATTGGCACCCCTTAACTTATTATTATTATTATTTAAGAATATTGAGTTGCTGTTTATATACTGAAAGGGTTTAAATACATTAGTTATTTATTTTGGTAACTACTTGAATTTTCTTTTTGGTCCTGGTTCACTTAGACAAAATTACCTGGTATTTGATAAATAATTAAAACAGTTTAACATCTATCGCTGAATATTATAAATACAGGTTCACAAAATTACAAGGTGTCTAGAAAAGGTGTGATAATCTTCATTAATTTGAAGTAGAAAATTTAAGTAAATAAATATTGTACGTTGCTTCATTAACACTCACGAGGCCATTGATATAATAAATATGTGACTAGAAATCAGTAATATTTTTGATGATTAATATCCAGCTAAACATTGAAAATGTTTATTTAATAATAAGTCTATTAATAGCAATAATTATACGAAAAATGTTAAAAACAAATTCTAGTCACATATTTGGGACATTAATGGCCTCATAAAGCTTGTTGAATAATTAACCAATATTTTTTTGTGTTTTATTTTATTTATTTTTTAATTTATATTTTTATTTCCCAGCAATTTCTCGAGGAGTGGAAAAGGGAAGTGATGGTCTGTATTCAGAAGCCGGGGAATGATCCGGAATCTGTATTAAACTGTAGACCTATCATTCTTCTGTCAGTACTCGGTAAATTGTTCGAATCCATTATCCGGAAGAAAATTTATTCTCACATCCAATACATGATCCCTCCTTACCAGTTTGGTTTCATAGAACACCGCTCTACCTCTCTTTCCTTAGCAATCCTTACCTCAAATTGTCAAATGGCACACCTTGAAGGCAAAAAGTCCGCTATTTTACTTCTTGACATCTAGAAAGCCTATGACTTTGCGTGGCATCAAGGTGTGCTATACAAATGCCATTCCCTATGCGTCCGTCCACATTTAATTAATATCCTAAAATTCCTACTTAATCGTACCATCTGTGTCAGAGTCCATAATTCAATATCCGCTAATTTCAAACCTCAGCAGGGTCTTCCCCAAGGCTCACCCCTATCCCCACTACTTTAAAATATATTTGTCCAAGCCTATACAATCCCAACCATTTTAACCCCTCCACATATACATTACTGTATGCTGATGATACAGCCCTCATTACCCACGCCCTAACCATAACAAAAGCTGTTGGCGTTCTACAGGGACTGATAGGCGACCTGCAAACCTGGTATGCGAAATGGAGAATCTCAATAAATCCCAACAAAACCCAACTACTTATTCCCCTCCACCGCCATAGTAATTCATTCTCTTTATCAAATTAAAATTAATAATCACTCCATATCTCCTTCACCCACCTGTAAGTACCTTGGTGTAACTTAGATCCCAAACTCTTCTTCATCAACCACTCCCATTACCCAAAAGCCAAAGTTAAGAGCAGGGCTAAGCATTTTAGAGCCTTCACATATAAAAATAAAGTCATTTCAACAGCAACAGTTGTCCATATATACAAAATTATTTATGGACCCCTGCCCACAAGTTTAAAAATCTCCAGGTTGCGGAAAGATTAGTCCTTAGAGCGTTAACAAAAATCAGACACCCAAAAAACTCACTCCATAATCCATCTAACTCCCTCCTGTATGAAGCCTGTAATATCATTCCCATCTCAGATCGATTAAAAACCCTGTCCTTAAAATTTGTCGTTAATTCCAACATTACACCCATTATCCAACAGTTATGCATTCCTCGTAACCCTGACATCACTCCCAAATTCATTCATCCCTCATTAACAATTCATCAATTTATTACATCAAATTTACTGGACCAAGATATAGACAGTTAGTGATCAAAACAAAATAAACAATGACATGAACAAGACAAAGACAGACTGAAAGACTTCCGGTCGATAGCCGTTTTCATGAAGTATATTATGTATGTATACATATATAAATTGTTGTTTTTAAATATACTGTATAAAAATATATATTTGTTAGATACTTTATTTTTTATTTAAACATTTTTTTAGTTTTGTTTTTCTGCTACTTAAAATTGATTGACGAACCACTTTAACTGAAGATTATCACACCTTTTCTGGCCATCCCGTATATTGTTTAATATATTTAGACAACTGGTAATGTGTTTAGCTTTGAATTAATCGCCTATTAAGTCGGGTATCGGCTGAATATTGAATAAAGTGATATTGGGAACCAATTAATTTATTTTTTATTATACTTATCTGAAAACACGTTGATTCCATATGCCTCTAGAATGATGGAATCGTCACTTTTTCAGGCGACCGCACAGAAAAAGTTTGTTTGTGCGATCATTCCGTGCATTAACCGATTTCCATAGCAACGATGTATTTTTCACTTCTGTGTTTCACTGACGTTTTATTTTCCGTCTGTGAAATTCGTAAATTTGTTCAAATGTACACAGACTTAGAATATACTGATATTGTATTTTGAAATAAATTGCTTACCAGATCAAATTCCGAAAAACAGGTATTGCATTTAAATTTCTTTAGAATTAGTGTAATTATCAAATAATTTAAATATTTAGTTTTATATTGTTGTTTTCAGATAAGTATAATAAAAAATAGCGTTCATTACACGTCCAGAAATGGATTTTTCCGTGCTTGCATGAAAAAGGCTACGCCTCACACGGGAACGGTCAGCGCGCACGGAAAAATCCTTTTTTCTGAACTCCTAATGAAATATACTATTTCGAAAGATAAAAGAATTTCTTGTGTTGATATTCAAATTTGAATATATAGAATTTTCAATTTGCAATAAAAAATTAATAAACTTACCCTTTTCAAGCGGAATACACTAGAAAAGAGTATTTATTCACATGGTCACAGTTATTTAAATAAATTAAATAAAAAATATTTGAAAATAATTAATAAATTACTTACGTTACGTAAGTACTTATACAAATGCACATTAAAACAACTATATCTTGGGCAAATACCTCGCCAGATATTGAATTACATAATGTACACCTTCTGTTGCATATGAATAACATATTGCATAATGCACCGTATATTTTAACATTTTTTAATTCTAAGATTTATATTATTCTATAAAGCATAATTTTTAAGTTATACATACTCTTAAAGATAAGAATATTGTCTCCCACTTACATATAAATAGATTTATTTTAACCAAACAGCTAAAAAAAATCAGACGACCAATACAAATAAAAATAAATATGGAATGTATGTAATAATAAATCGTTTTATTATAGGGTAGTGATACTACATCGGCAGTACTCGCTTCTGTAATGATGTTATTAGGAATGCATGAAGAAATACAAGTAAGTCTAAATATAAAGTATAATCTACTTTTATTAATTAAAAAATATTTTTACATAGGAAAGGTGTTTTGATGAAATAAAAGAAACGGTTGGTTTGGATAGCAAAATAGTGTATACAGATTTACCTAAGTTTGTATATTTGGAACAAGTTATAAAGGAAACAATGAGGTTATTTCCTCCTGGAAGTTTGCTGTTTCGAAGGGTGGATGAAGATATGGAAGTTGGTAATGAAAATTAATTATCATATTTTTTATATACACACGATATAATCGAAGATTGAAGACAAGCATTTCAATACCTCACATCGAAATGCTTGTCTTCGATATCACCCTTGTTGTTAGAAGTTCAACATTAATTTATTAATACCATTTGTTTCACTGTTGAATGAGCATCATGTAAAATTGTTTTCATATACAGGTTGTGTCGTCGAAATGGTCTTCATTTTATTAATAAAATGTATTTGTTAAACTGTGTAGGCGTTCACGACTAATGTAATTAGAGTTGTTGATTTCCGTCGTGGTCTGTTGGAGTTTAATCCAAAGGTTTCGCTGACGACTGTCGTCGGCATCTTCAGTAGCTCCGTGGACGAACAACTTATGAACTCTTGGCTATTTTTTTTTTTCTTCTTATTTTAAAATGTTTCGCTCGATCAGAACCTGACGAGTTTACATTCTGTATCTTCACGAACGTGCATGAAGAAAAGGTTATCTTTATTAGTGGTTCAGTTCAGCTATCGGGTGGGATACTTCGGCCTTTAATTTGTTAAAAAAAGAAAAATTAAGTGACGAATGTACCCAACCGAATAACTTAGTATTTAGTAAAAAATATTTAAAATGGAATCGCTTTTAGTAGCCTGAGTGGAAGAAGGAAAAGTTTAACAAATATATTAACAATAATAACACAACAAAAACATATAGAAGTACAAATAATAAAAACAGCAAATAATAACAATAATAATAATAACGTGACGGCGGGATGCAGACTTCCCTGAGTGGTCGGAGGGCTTGTTCTTTTATACAGTTAGCATGCCCTCTTCCCCTGACCATCTCAGGCAAACTACCATCTTTCGTTCGAAACTACTTTAAAAAATCAAAGTAAATATCAAAAATAGTTGAATGAAATTACATCAACGTGTATGTAATAACATGATACATCTATGCATATGTCACACACGTTGATCATAGGCGAAAAATGGCAGTTCTGCATTGCAAGCAAAAACAGAAACAAAGTTGTACGTCTAAAATCCAAATATAAACACACATATATATACAGGGTGTCTCAGCGTGCACGCCGAGTAGCTTTATGGCAAAATGGTTTATTTTTTTCAAAATCGGCTTTCGCAAGTATATGTAGGCCTATTAGGACCACATTTTAAAATTAGTTTCAAATATACAGGGTGTCCCATAAAAGCATGGCGTATCATAGTTATATTTTTTCTAATGGAATACCACATATTTTATATTTTTTCAGATTCTACATCAAAAATAAAGTTAACATTCATAACATATTCATATACCTAACCCTAATAATTTTTGAAATATTTAAATATTTTTGGAAAAATTGACGTTTCGAAAAAAAAAATATATATATATATATATAACTTTCAAATAGGTGAATGAAAACAAATGAAATTTTGTATCAGTATATTTGACTATTGGGTAAATATTTTAGACTATTAAGAGGAATTTAAAATCTTAAGATATTTTGATAATTCAACGTATCTTCAGAAACACATTCACTGTAGTGAACATGTCTTCGCACGTACTCGCCGAAGCTGAGACTACAGTACTGGTCAAGGGAGGAAACTTTGCTGTTACGCCAAAGGCCGTGCTGGTTGAGGACTTTGTGGCAAATGTGGAAGCAACAATTAAAGACATTTCCGAGGAACCGGCAGAGATCCAATATGAATTCGAAAGAACGCTCAGCACTGAGAGAACTTAATGGAAATGATGAGATTCTCATTACGCTCGTCGACAAAAACAACGCTACGCGCGCACGCACCGTGACCTATTGCTAGGCCATGCCAAGCTCCGGCCATATACCTTTCGATGTCGGCCATGTGGAGCACCGCACGAGTGTAGCATCGATATTATATCCTCGAAGCTGCTGCCCATCAGAAGCCAACCCACGTGTGGACCGGGAGGGCGATAGACACCATCGGGCTTTTAAAGGCCCACCCCTGTCTCGTTATTTAATCGCGACAGGCACAAAGGCTGAGTAGACCCCACCGCATGCAGTTAACACTATCCTAGATAGGGACACGTGGGTGTCACGAGAAGGTCTGTAATTGCGACTTGGGTATCTCCCCCATACAGACATCCATGCTTCGAGCACAGTAGTCCCCGCAGCTTGGCGGTTCCAAGCGTTTTGTGCGGGTCCCCAGACAACGCTACAGTAGTTATGAATACAGCCGATTATGCCCATAAGATGTCGACACTCCTGGACCAGGATACTTATCGTAGACTACCAACAGTTCCAACCAAACAGATCCTGAAAACAACAAACGATCTAATTAGACGCAGGTCTTTGGAAGACCAAAGATGCCTTATATGCTATGAAGTGAATCCATCTAGGATATATGGCTTTCCAAAGATCCATAAGCAGGATGTTCCACTACACCCAATTGTGAGTACCATAGGATCACCAACTTACGACCTGGCGAAATATCTAACAAAAATCCAGAGAAACCGAATCGTACATCAGTGAAAAATTACAGAGTATAATACTTGGTTAAACGGACATTCCGGTCAGATTTGACGCAGTCTCTGAGCTTTTAGACTCTTCAAGTCTGTCTTTCCACGAGATGTAATAGCACTGTTGGAGCATGTTTTGAGAACTACATATTTCCAGTGGAATCAGCAGTTCTACGAACAACTGGATGGAGTGGCAATGGGAAGTCCAATCAGTCCGGAAACCGCCAACTTTTACATGAAGAATTTCGAACAAACAGCACTGAGGACAACGCCCCATAAACCCAAACACGTACCGCTATGTGGATGGCATCTTCGTGGCATGGGAACACGGGAGGGATATTCTGGCACAGTTCCAAAAATTCCTTAAACCCGAAGATACAATTCACGATGGAAATAGAAGAGGATGGAAAACTCCCCTTCCTCGACGTCTTAGTCATTAGGTAGCCAGACGGAACGCTTGGGAATACATTTTACAGGAAACCCATGCATACAGATCATTGCCAACATAGCGATTTGAATCATCACCCACGGTAAAAACAAGGGTTAATCAGGACACTGCTTAACCGTGCTAAGATGATATGCGAGCCAGCACATTACAACAACGAAATAGAACATCTCTCTTTCGCACTGAGGTCTAATGGATACAGAAAAGAAGGACATTGACAGGGCAATTGAACTAACTGAAGTCATCATAACTCGGGGCCAAACTATAGCTAGGGTTGATGTCTACTTCCATCTAACCGATCCACCGCGTCAAAAAAATCATTCAAAGTTTAGGTTCATTTGATATCTCCCCATACGTTGCAAAATACTGGTGTATTTTTTGTAATTTCGGCCAAACATCACGAGAATCAAAGATCAACTCTGAATGACTTATACTTAATATTATATCTGACTTTGGTTTTCTGTCTTTTAAAATCTAGTTGATTTTATCTTTATCATCTTCCTTATCAGTCTGTTCTTTCGATTCACCATTGACGTAGACCAAACATATTTTTTTAATCAGAATCGCTCCATCTACAGCTTCCAAACATCATGAATTTGCAATTTCACAGTCACAAGAGAAAATAAAGTGTAATACAAAACAAACTTTAGATCTGTTTTCATTAATATATTTAAAAATACCTGGTGCATCATTTAACCTGATAAATAAACTCGAAAAATACGCATCCTACGAAAGAAAAAAAAATGTTACGAAATCTAAAATTAATGTTTTCTAAGGAGACATCATCCTGTTCTAAATTCAGCGAAGAAAATTTGATATTTCAAATTGGAACCCCCGTTTTTTATTCAAGAATCGGATTATATGGATAAAAATACATAAGATTTTATTAAAATATTATTTTTATTCGTAACATAAATAAAAAGTTGTATCTACAAACAGTTCAGTCCAACACCGAACTTCGACAGGGGAACATCAACCGTGCACACAACGAAGGACTCTGACCCCGTTGGTATTTGGCTGCGGGAATGAGAGGCGGGCTCGAGAGGAGCAGTGAGTTGTCGATCTTCAGGAAAGGGCACGGTCGCGCATTCAGCAAGGGCAGACTCGGCCGATGTCCAACTTCGAGGGATCAGCGATGGCGGCCATGGCGCTGACAAGAACCGATCAACGGTCCCATCACATCTACGACGCCACAACTTTCGACAGACGGGACCATTAAAACCACAAAGATCATTTTTATATGGGGAAGATCCGCGGCAAGGGCCGCATTCCTGGAGTTGAAATCTTTCATCATCAAACATCACCCCATCACCACCCATCTACTCTTCGGAGAAGGAACTGAAGATACCCTACAAACTTTGACATCCAGTTAAAAAAAAAATGGCCAGAATGCAAATTTGTCATAGCATGACGGTTGAAGCATTTTATCGAGAAAGGAAAAAAAAGAAAAAAAAAAAAAACTAAAAGTAGCTTTACGCTTTATTTTCTTCGGTTGTACACTTCCATCAGTAGAAAAATGATTAACAACTCTAACAAAAGAAGAACATGATCTTACTTTTTCGGGAAAACGCTCAGCATACAAATTGACATTATCTCCTGCATTCGCCATAAATAAACATAATCCATGATGAAAAGTTAGATTCAATGTGACGTAGAATAATTGTACTAAGCTAGCTTAGTATTAGTAGAAGATAGCTGATCTTCAATTATGTTAAATTTACAAATTAAATTAAATAAAATAATTAATCTTTAAATTTAAATTAAATTAAATTTTTATTACTAACAAAAATAATGTTTCAATAAAATGATATGTATTTTAATCGCTAGAATCCGACTTTTGAATAAAAATGGGGGTTCTAGATTGGAATTTTAAAGCTGGTTATCGCCCTACCCATTTATGATACAAAATTTAGAAGATGATGTCTCCTTGGGAAACATGAACGTTTTTTGTACGATGCGTATTTTTCGAGTTATTTAGATTTGTCGCGTTAAATGGTACACCTGATATATAATGAAGTAGAAACCTCCACAATAGTAAATGCTTTACAAATTTATAATGTCCTTGCTTACCTACTTTATATTAATAGGTGGATACGTTTTACCAAAAGGAGCCGGAATAACATTACACGTTTTAACAATGCACTACTCTGAAGTTTATTATAAGAATCCATGGACATTCGATCCGGATCATTTTAGTCCAGAAGAAGTCGCTAAGCGTCACAAGTATGCGTTTCTACCATTTTCCGGGGGGCCTAGAAATTGTATAGGTAATAAATATATTTTTTAATGATTTAATTTACACTAATTTCAATATTTTTAAGGGTACAAATTTGCAATGCTGGCAATGAAAATGCTTATGGTAAATGTAATACGCAGTTTTCGAATGAAAACTACGGCTTATACAAGTATTAGGGATATACGAGTAAGGCAAGAGGTTGTCTTGAAATTTGTAGAAGGTTATCCATTACGACTAATTCCAAGAAGTTGAAAATTCTATATTTATATGTTGTATTTATTATTATAGACCAAATATAAATTTAATGACTACATAATATTTAGTGTAACGGTGTGTTGAAAAATAACCCTTTTAGTACCGATTTGATGAGAGTTGAGTCACGACTCAACTCCGCAGCACGACAATACTCCGCAGCAGTATTCTAATTCACGTTAGAATACTGCTGGCATCTTGGGGGTTTGTATGGTGGCGATATATAGCGATGAATATTGTCACTTGCACCACCGAAATGCATGGGCGGAGGAAGTCTGTTCGTCGGAGTAGCATGGCAACGAGCGCGTTTATTTTTTTGTAACTGTTGATTTGGTGCAAATGAATTATATGTGTTAAACACTTAATTAAATGTGAGTTTCGTGAAGGTTTGAAAGAAATATGAAAACACTTTGTACACTTTTCTTCACTTATTTATTTATTAACAGATGTACATTTCGATCACCATGTGATCACGAAACTCACATTTAATTAAGTGTTTAATTATGGCTTCTTGGTCAACTGAGTTGAACAAACATTTTCAAATTAAAACTAAAATCAAACTCATTTAGTGCCGACATTCGTTTCTTAAAACAATGTGTTAAAAACGAAGTTTTTCCTAAGCTTATACAAGCGAAAACCGGGAACATCACAAAACTAATCAAAAACTTCAAAATTAAATGGCTTAAATACGAAATCGGGACATTATATGGCAAAAGAACGCAACTAGAAATAATTGCATACGACCAACACCTCCACTTGAGCAAGAACCTTCCGCACAATTCATGGGATGAATTCCAGAACAAAATGCATACAGTTATCACCCAAAACGCAGACAACAAATCACAAAGATTAAACAAAAAACTAAAACATCTCTTGTCGAAAAAACAACATACAGAAGTCGCATCAACACCGTTAACGACGCAAAAACTTCTGATTAACAAGACAGATATCCAATTTTCAAAAGACGAAGAAGATATGTTAAAAAGAGGTTTAAAACATTCTTTACCGCCGAAACAACTCCCAATGGATAACATCCTTAACGATATGGATATCGCAGCAAACTAACTCCCAACGACAGATGCCGCTCATTTCACTACCGAAGCAAAGAAAGCCATCCAGAAAATCCAACGAAACTGGAAGAAAGAAAGAAAAAGTAATCAAGAAGCAGTGAACAGGAAAGTCATCAAAGACCTGAAGAAAAAGGATTACTTTTACCTAAAGGCAGATAAAGGCAACAGCGTTGTGATTATGAAAAAAGAAGGGTATTACAAAAGTGTTAACGATTTATTAAATTCCGGACCGTACATTCCAATAACAAAAAATCCTCTTAACACATACATCCGTAAGATTAATGCCGCCCTAAAGGAGTCAACAGGTTTAATTGATAAAACACAATTATATACATTCAAAATAAGTAACCCCAAATTACCACGCCTTTACTGCCTACCAAAAATACATAAGCCGGGGAACAAATTTAGACCTATTGTATTAAATATTGATTCCCCGACTTATAAGCTGGCAAAATGGCTTGTTAAAAAATTTGAAAACTTGAAAATAGACAACGATTTTTTCCATAAAAAATTCAATTGATTTAACTAGTCGATTGAGACAGGTAAATATACCTCCAAAATACAAATTAGTATCGTTTGGTGTCGAGTCCCTTTTTCCAAGTATTCCCATAATAGATACAATCCACATCCTTGAAAAAATACTAACAAAAAATAACATTCCAACCGAACACATTAAACAATACATCACACTAACAAAACTCGTAATGGAGTGCAACACATTCGAGTTTAATAACAAATACTACAAACAAACCTTTGGCATTGCCATGGGCAATCCCTTATGCCCTTTTCTTGCCAAAATTTTCCTCAATCACTTTGAAAATCATGCTAAAAGAACAATAAATAACTTTACAGACATTTGGTTCCGATATGTAGACATTTTTTCACTCGTACCCAATAATTTTGATTTAGATAATTTTGTAAATTCTTTAAATAAAATATATGATATTATAAATTTCACTTATGAAACTGAAATAGATAAATGTCTTCCATTTTTAGATATATTAATTACTAGAAACGTTAATAATTTTGATTTTGATATCCATAGAAAACCTACCCACGCCTATAATTATATTCACTCCGATTCTTTCACACCCAATAAAAACAAAATGGCAGTATTCAATAGCATGATTTTCAGAGCAATAAAAATACCTCTCTCACCGTCGAATAGGAAAAAGGAACTCGACTTCATCCGTTCGATTGCAGCAAATTTAAAATATGACATCAATATTATAAATAAATTAATCAAAAAACTCTCATACAAACACAAAATTACCTCTCTCACCCGACTAGAAAAATCAGACAAAAAAGAGACCAAATTTATTAGAACCATTTACCTACCAAATTCTGAATATCATCTAGAAAAAGTTTACTAAAAATTCAATTTAACACCAGCATACTACGTAAATGAAAAATTAAAATCTCTATTGGGTACTACATTTGATGCAGTAGACGAACTCCAAAAATCGGGCGTATATTCCATCAAATGTAGTAACTGCACAAAAATTTATATCGGTCAAACAAGAAGGAATGTTTTAACAAGGTTCAAAGAACACACATCTCACATTAGATACAATAACTCAGACAAGTCAGCAATAGCACACCACTCTATCGAAACTGGACATAAATTTTCCTTAAACAACGCCAAATTATTAAAATACTCCAATAGTTATCAATTAAACCTGTATGAATCCATCCACATGAAATTACATAAAGATAATCTCCTAAATTTTGACTTAAGTCCTCTTGATAATCCATTACTAGAATTAATATAATTGTTTGTTGGTTTTCCTCAATACATCAGTTTAATTGTCGGTATTTCCATTTTTTCATCAATATAGATAATCCTCTTGCGCATTTGTTAACCTGTTTGTAATCCGCACACCGTTATATTATGACCCTTTTAGTTTTTACGATTATCGTTTTTAAAACATTGATAATGATCACATGGTGATCGAAATGTACATCTGTTAATAAATAAATAAATGAAGAAAAGTGTACAAAGTGTTTTCATATTTCTATATGTGTTAAGAAAACCACCTCCATCATTCGAGTCGGATGTGAGCGGTGCGGATTGGACTAAAGGTAAGTAGCAGTATTAGATTCGCCAACCTTGGTGCGCCCCCGATGCACTTCTGAGACATTTAAAAATACAGTCCACGTAAAACTATAAAACTAATGTATCCTACAAAAATGAGTTAGTATGCAATGTCACATTAACTAATGGACAATTAAATATATTTTTTATTACATTGAAGTCAGTAATTAAAGTATTTTATTAACACCTTATATGCAAATATTTATTATTTTCATTTGTTTATTATGTTAAACACAAAGTAAAAAAAAAATATTGCCATTTTCAAATAAATACAACTTTTCCAAATAAATGCATGCCAACAAGTAAAATAGAAAAAAATACACATTAGTTTAAATCAATCCTCCCTCCTTTATTCTTGCCTCTAGTTCCCGCATTAACTTCAACAAGATTATTACTCCAGCACCATCTTTTTTCATCCATTTTGGTACTCTTATCTATTCTTCCATCCATTTCTTACACATTCCCATACTTTCTTCCCCAGGTGCCTCCATGTGTCCTCCCCATCCTCACATAAAATACACCTAACATACACCATCCCCATCCAAACCTTCCTTCCACGCTAATCCGAACCAACCACATCAAAATTTAATTTTGATTTTGCTGTACTTTTCATCCCTCTACACCTAATTAAAATTCAACTGCATATCCGGTACCCAAGCCTATGATACGCTCGCCCGATATCCAAGCGTGTGATTCGCACAACCGAAATTTATCCTAATAAGAGAAAAGGAGACCGCCTCAGATACAGAAACAGCTATAATAAAACACCCTATAAATACCGGCCACAGAGCTAGGAATAGCGCAGATTCATTTTGAGCCTTCTGCGAGTAGGACATCCACTCAAAGTAAACAAAATTGAATACACCTGTATTAAGATGATTTCGTACATCCAAGTCGCCCAGGCCGGAGTATACACCACAACACGACAATCAACCTCAATGACGCAGTGGACACGCACCAATTCACTAACGTCGTTTCATCAGTAAGTCGATTATGGACATCCGAAACGTCATTTTATACTTTTACGACGGAGTAGCTTTCACAGCAATTTAAACGAGGATTCCGCTCACCCGCCTGGATCAACCCTAGCCGATGCATTGGACATCCACCACGTCACTCCATGCCACTTCGCTCTGTTTCGCTACCTTATTACAGTTTTTTGCGCTCCGACTCTCCACAGTCCGTAACCGAGCAAATATATAACAAAAGCAACTTGTAAAATTATGTGAATAAATTAAATAGTATACAGAAAACCACCATCTCATTTCTGAACTAACCAAACTTCCATTATCAATAATTTGTTTGAAATAAATCGCTAGTTATATTTTTGTTAGTACAATAGATGGATTGGGTTAATTCGTGAAATATTAGTGATACACATTTATCAGTTACAGATGCAAAAAGTTTCTAAACAGTGCTAAAATAAATAGATTCTCAAAATTATATTGTTCGGGTATCTTTTGTTGCTAACTTCACAATGGTGTCTGTTATCCATTTGTTTTGCGACTTCTTCAGTTCCCACTAATATAAAAGATCGTCGAAAATTGTGCGTTTCAGATGAATATAAATATAATGTAAAATATAACAAAAGTGTGAAAAATATAACGAATGTTTAAAAAATATTTTCTTTGAATAGTACACTGATCAACATTTGAACTGGTACAGTTATATAACATGAAATAAAAGTAAACAACCCTTCGTGGCTATTTGGCATGACTTTTTAAATAATCAGGACTGCGTTTCTAAATGCATACAAATGGCTATGAATTAAGCAAAATTGTATTGATAAAAATATACTAAAATATCATTTATACATGCTTTATAAGTGTACCAGTTACCATGTTGAGCAGTGTATAATTACACCTGATATGTACAACATTAAAAATAAAAAATGTACATAAATAAGTATCGGTGCAAATTACTTCAGAAAACGTAATTAATTAGATATATAGCAAGCTTACAGAAAGAAAGTAATCCCAGATAGAAATAACAATTTTTCAAAGGTAATTATACACAAATTAGCAATATACGTAATGGAACTTAAATACTCAAGTACTAAACTATTGCAATAAATCGTTGACTAAACGTCTTTGAAAAAATCCTCAAATAGGTCAATTTTTATTTTTAATGAGAAATATTTTACTGTATGGGTAATATAAGAATCGTGTTTTGTTTTTGAGATATGACGTAAGCGATTTTTTAATGGAAACTCTATTTTTAATGCTGAACGCTAAAAATGTATGATACTGTATTTTGAAATAATTGCTTCTAAATTTTTGAACCAAAAACCTAATACCAATCAAGAGTTCAAAATTTTAGTAAAAAAATCAAGTAGGCATGTAACAATTGCCGTTAAAACGGTAAGAAGTTCATCAACTTGTTTCTTCATTTTGTATATCCTTGTTCATTTGCTTTTCATTTGTCATTTTCGATTTAAGTAAATTCAGGTTTATTAAATAAAAATGATTTGAAAATAATTATTAAATTATTTCCACATTTAGCTCTGTGACTTTTGAATTACGTTACGTAAATAGGTTAAACAAATGCCGAACCGAACCGAGAGAAGTGTTTTGTGAATTTACCATAACAACAATACAAGAACGCACGTCCTTCCTTTGCCCGTCATTACTACCACAGCGCGCGGCAGGTGAGGGTCGCTCTTTTTAATTAATTTGATTCAATGCGTTTCGTTTAATTTTATTCGGTTTTGATTTAAATTGAATTAATTTGGTTTAATCTAATTTATATTGATTTAGTTTAATTTGATTTAAAAAAATGGTGATGTGTCCATCATGGTACTTTCCCCGGTGAATACGGTCAAATAAGTTTCTGATTGAAAATTTAATAGGAAAACAAAATGATTAATAGAAAAATTGATTGTTGTCTTTCAAAGTTCAAAGCGAGCATTTAGAAGAATATTATAATTAAATGTGTTATTTCTTACCTTACAATGTGTTGAAATCATTTAACCACACTCTTCTTCATTTTTTAAAACTTTGCGAATGTGCTGAATACGACGGTACTGTGACGTTTTATTTGTCATTAAAATAATTATTTCAATAATTAAAATCTCTAAGGGAATTTATCAGGTAAACGCTTATAAAATGAAAACCGGAGGTCCTACAATAAAAGTTTTATAACATAAATTATTTATTTTCCAAGATCTAAAACTTTTATTTGAAACATTTTTCTATCCGAATTAAAAAATGAAAAAATCGCTAAGAGTAAAGTTGACTTAATGAGTTTTGATTCTAACCAAAAGATTTTCAGATCATTCCACTATTATATTAAGCTTAGATATAAAGTTTGGGCTTAATCCATTTAGCCGTTTATGCGCTATCGCGAAAACACAGACATACACACAGACATTTTTTAAAACTCGATGGAATGGACTCAGGGGACCTCAAAACGTGCATATTTATTGAAATTGGCGGTTCGAAAATTTTCACGATCACAATACTTTCCCTTGGACGGGGGTCCGGGGAAAAAAAAAAATGATTTAATTTCGCTGATTGTATTTGAAATAATTTAATTGATTTATTTTAATATCTTTAAATTATGTAAGGCATAGCCGTACTGACGAGGGATAGATCGCGAAACACGTGTCTGCAGATGGCCTTATATTAAGTAACGTTCCTTTTGTTGTTTTTACATTAATTTTTTCTCGGATCAAAATTTGTAGCATTATGCAATATTTTATTGATGTGCAACAGCAGGTGTACATTATGTAATTCAATGTCCGGTGTAGGTATTTGCCCTGGAAGTAGTTGCTTTAATGTGCATTTTTTTAACGTACTTACGTAACGTAAGTCAAAAGTCACAGAGCTAAGTGTGGAAATAATTTATTAATTATTTTCAAATCATTTTTATTTAATATATTTAAATAACTGTGACAAATACTCTTTTCTATTTATATATTAAGGTAATATGGGGGAAATCAAAACTCAAAATATTACTTATGATGGGTTTTTCACCATTTAATGCCTTCCACTCTTCTAGTCCCTCTTTGTAATTCAAATGATTTTAAAATCATTAATATTAAAAAGATGGTTATTATCTATACAATGATGGGAAAATCCAATTGTGTATTTTTTATTTATAATTATTATGTAAATATATCATATGACACATATGGACATCGAAACGACGCACATCGTGGTGGAATAAGTTGCGAGCGGTTATAAAACTCGAAATTTAAACAATCTGTTAATACAATCTCATTCTACATACATTAAAAATTGGGATCCTAGGTTATTGAAACAATTAGGTAAATAACAACTCCGCGATTAATTCGTAAAATATATATTACAGTTAGTTAATACTGTTTCTTGAAGCGATAGAAAAGGTGAATAAATGGATGTCATGGTTCGATGTGTGAATGAAGGGAAGCGCTATAAATCGGGCTAGTCCTATAAACGGGATAGGCTCATATCGAGCACCGCTTTTTATTCAGTATCGACGTCATACCATCAAAACCACTGCCCGCTGGAAACCAACCCACGTGTGAACCGGAAGGGCGAATAGACACCCTTGGGTTTTTAATGGTCCACCCCCGACTTCTCATTTAATGGCGACAAGCACCAGGGCTGAGTCGACCCCGCTGCATGCAGTTAGCGCTATCTGTTCATATCTTGGATAAATGGACACAGGAGTACCACGAGAAGAGAAGGCCTGCAATTCCGACTTGAGTATCTGCCCCTCGTAAGCACGGTAGACCCCGCAGAAGTGTTAGACTCGACCCTGGCAAGTACTCTAGCATCATCTAAAATATCTAACTTGTATGTCTCCGATGAAACGTCTCTCTCTGTCCACCGATTTATCAGGTTCAGTGTTGTGGATAAAGAGGTTGTGAAAAGAAAAATCATCCAGAAAACAAACTGGAAGCAATACTCTCTATCAGTTGAACGGGAGGTAGGAAGTTCAATGGTAGAAAATATTGAAACAGTAGAGAATCTAGAAAAGGCTTAAAAAATCTAAAAGAAATGCCCCCCTAATTACGCCGTAACGCGGTTCACTAAAACGCATTCGCGCATACCAATAATCAATCGCCCGATCCAGTGCTTCGCCGTAAAATTACGGACGTTTGGAATTAAAAATGGTAATGTGTCCATCATGGTACTCTCCCCGGTGAATTCGGTCAAATGCGATTTTGAATGAACATTTAATAGTAAAAGAAATATTAATTGAAAAAAAAAATGGATTGTTATGTTTCTTATTTCTTACCTTACATTAGCTTGATAACATTACCATACACTGTATATAATTTCTTTACCATTTTTATTCGTTGGCGCAACATATCCAGTGTTATTGAAATATGAAATCATTTCGACGTTTTATTTGTTATTAAAATAATTATTTCAATAATTAAAGGTTTCACAGTCAACATAAAAAAAGATTATACAAATAATTGTTTATTTCTAAGGGAATTTATCAGTTAGACGAAATTCTTCCGCTTATAAAATGAAAACTGAAGGTCCTACAATATAAGTTTTATAATAAAAGTTATATATTTTTTTCAAGATCTACAACTTTTATTTGAAATATTTTTCTATTCGAATTAAAAAATCAAAAAATGCTAAGAGTTAAGTTGCACTTAGTGAGTTTTAATTGTAACCAAAAGCTATTCAGGTATTTCCACTTTTATAAAAAGTTTAGATATAAAGTTTGGGTTTAATCCATTTAGCCGTTTATATGCTTTCGCGGAAACACACAGACACACACATAGACATTTTTCAAAACTCCATGAAATGGACTCAGAGGACCTCGAAACGTGCATATTCGTTGAAATTGGCGATTGGAAAATGTTTACGATGGACAGGGGTCCGGGGAAAGTAAAAAATTATATCTCCCTTAATTGGATCGATTTAGGATCGTAGGTTTTAATGAATGCAGAATAAAATGGTATTAATAGATTGTTTACCGTGGCCGCTTATATGCGATTCCGCCACGGTGTGGGACGTGTCGGCAATTCAAACCAGCAACCGTAACTGATCTACATAGAAAATGTATCAATTGAATTTAGATTCCATCATCATGATTTGTAATATAAAATAGTTGTGTTTAAGTATTTTAATTAATTAACAATTGTCAATAGTAGTGTAAACAAATAAGTCACTTTGTAAAAATGTTTATATTACAAAAATGGCTGAGTCAGTTGGATTTAGTGGTTCCGCGAAAATAAGTTTACGGCATCGAGACCGCAAATTTACGTCGCAATTTTGGTTTCAACCATTAACGTAAAATCAAGAGGATAGTAAAAAACAGATTACACCACACAACTGAAGCATCATCGGAATCGACCGACCCAGGAACCCACTGCAATTGGGAACTCCAGAGATTGATACCTGTCAGTCAATGGTATTGTGTCAAATCCTCTATTTCCTAATTTTAAGTAGATTTTCTAATCGATAATAATGAATCACGAAATTAATAATATTACTACATAAGTAAGTAAGTAGAAATAATTTCTCAAATTTCAATTTCAAGTACAGAGTTTGAGTGTATTTGTTATAGTATATCTTTAAATACAATATTAAACCAGATTTTTGTGGATTTAAAGGATATTACTTCTATCTATTAAATTATTAACAATGCAGTGTTTGTGTGTATATAATGTGTTCAGTGATCAGAACTTACATAGTGTACAAATGACACAGTAATTGTTACTCATAAAGACTTAATCTCAAACAAAAACATTAATTCACACCCACAGTTCTATTTATAAATTAGTTATTCATCAGTAATTAATTTTATCATTAGAAACATATAGTGCAGTGCTAAGAGGCTCACGCAGTGATCGTGGGTTTGATCCGTTGGGGCTACTTATTTTTATAATAATTGAATACAATTTCATCAAGGACATAAATAATAATATAATAATAAGTATTTATTGTCCAACACGAAGCAACTTTCCAATCACAAGACAATATACAATAAATTTGATACAAAGTACAAACAAAATAGTAAATAATTTAAAAAAAGTAATTACACAAAATGTATGTGTATGTATACAAGTACAATATATAACCCGGATGATTAAAATTTACATTTATACAAAAGTAAATCTATTAGGGGTAGGTGGTGTTTTATATTGTCTCTTTGTATGATTTCAATTTTAATGTAGTTAAAACGCCACCACCTCGAGATTGACCAGTTAATATAGGATCACGGTCTGATCTGAAGGCATTGTACTCAGTGGTAAACAATTCGCTATTATAAACGCTTGATGTTAACCACGTCTCGGTAAGCAACATAATGTCATAAACAATAATACTAATACTATTGTAAAACGTCTCAGTTTTTGTATTTAAGCTACGAACGTTCTGGTAATAGATGAATATTCCTGTGGGCAGTAGACTTCATTGAGATGTGGATATTACACGTGATACTTCTCCGATGAATTTTATTGTACAGTTATCTTTTCCCTTAGATCTTTTTAGTTCTTTGCGAGCTTCAAGTAATAACCTATGTTGAATTGCAGTTTAAGATTGTATGATAGGAATTAAGGTCGGAAATTTACATGTTATTTGGCCATAAGAACGAACAACGATTAATCTTCTACAATGATGAAAACAGAGCGTTGAAACATATTGTACATTGAAGCTTTGCAAGTAAATTGACACTTTTCGTATAAAAATTAAAATCAATCTTAAATTAAATAAAAATTAAATAGTGGAACACTATCGAATGATCACATAAATTCGTGAAATATTTCTACAAGAAACATTATTTCTTCTTCATATTGCCCTGAGTTGGGATTGTGTTTTTCTGCCGCGGACCGCGGTTATGATAGACAACAAAGAAAGACATTATTGCATTATTGAAATATTTCCTTATACATTTTGTAAATATAATTGTATTTCTTCATTCATGTTTTTAATTGGTATGTGGAATACCGATAAATGATGATTCAAGTCTGAGTCGGAACAAATCCTTTTCCATTTATAAATTACCAAATTGCGGCACATGCAGATTTGATCTCCGGCGCACTTAGGGCCACTTCTACAATTGATAGTAATAGCTTTGGCAGCGTAGATCTTCAGTATTTTAGTTTAACTGATTGGTAAACAGCGATCCGATTCTACAATCGTTTCAAATTTGCCACTCAGTTGGCATAAATGCGCATGCGCGACCATCTAGTCAGCTGGCGTCAAAACCATAGAAAACTTAGTCGAGATGGTGAATATTGACAACTCTATAAATAATCGCACCAACTGCGGTCTTAAGCTCAACTACTAAAATTCTAAAATACAGTTTTCTTTAGTGGTTAAATTTGATAAATACCATAAAGAATATAAATTTAATTTCAATACTATATAAAACGTTATTAAAAATCTAATTTAGATATCAAAACGCTTTTTAAATACAATAGAAAAAAGATTTATTCACTTTGTCACAGTAATTTAAAATAAAAGAATTGAAGAATACCATAGATATTAATAACTAGATAATTTTTAATTTATAAAATAGATCAGAAATGATTAATTTTAAGCGTAGAAACTAAAATCAACATAAAAAATATAGCATTCCATTTAAAAAATCATATGTTTGATACGTCACGTGATTATTGGACACCCTGTATATATGAAACTAATTTTAAAATGTGAAGTTTTACAGTAGCTACAAATTATGTCAGTAATATTTTTTTGTAAATTTCTAAATAACTGAGATATTGGACTTCATCGGAATCTTGCGCTACCCTGTATATAGAAGAAACGACTCAGTTTTTCTTTTTATTTTCTTTTACTTATTTTTTTCGTAATATAATTTTAATCATGCGAAAAATATATATGCATACCTCTAATAAATAATTTTAAATTGGTATTGTCCGTTTCGATAAAATAAGAGAAACGATTTAGGTTTCCTTATACCTTTTGTAAAGATTTTTTAGCATACGCATATATATTGCGTATGCTAAAGTATGGTTAATAAGTAATTTGAAACAAGTAAAATTTCCATATGTTTAGTTATTTATGAAATTGAAATAAATTTAAAAAATAACATAATTTTAACTAATTTATATTCATCAAAACGATTATTATACGCGATTTTGAGATTTTTACTGCCAAATAATAAAGTAAAACGATAATTGTATTTTAATATATGTAAAGCGAAACGTGACCTTGTCCATAAATATAATTTAAAACACACATATATACTTAAACGTGTTTACATTAAGCACAAAGTAGTATCTGACTTTAAAATTTCCGAACAAAGGAAATTTCCCTTGAAATGTAAGACGTTTTCAGTAAGACTAAAGTAATAATTAATTTAAAATAATTATAATCCACCACTCAATTATTATATTTCTGTTGCTCTACAATTAATTAACTGACCAAGTAAGTACATTGAAAATACAAATATCTATTGAAACAAGCAAATACCTATGCCGGAAATTGATTTACCCAATAGATATTTGCCGTTGCATCTCAGCAATGCTGATAAAGCAACGTTTTTTTAATCAAAAACCTTTCTCAAAAACAAAAATTTAACTAAATTGGCAGTGGCTTAGATATGGGGGTGGGTGGGGAGCTATAACCACAACCACAAAAAAAAAATTACATTTTAGCGATGCTGTAATAACATTAAACATTATTTTCATAATGATAAAACAATACTAAAATGTGTGCTTAGTGGGTTGTTTATTTGTTTTTGAATTTTATTTAGTTTGTATTACATTATTACCAGTACGAATTCATTATCCATCCTCGAAAATTATTTCTATCTACGCGCCTGTATGTAGCGGAAGGTTTCTCAATTCGTACATCTTAAGAGAAATTAGCCCAAAACAGGAGAAATTGTTCGTAAACACATATGTGTAATGCATGTTTACAAAAGTAACTTAAGGTTTTTTTCGGTAATTAAAGGTGAAAAAAGGCTATTTCTGAAAAGTTTGCAAATTTGTGTTTCAAAATCTATTAGAGTTGGTACATTCGTGTTTACTGTGTTCATTGAAGAGGTTCTTTTGGCAACGGCGACGTAGAGATTTCTTCCTTTTACGTCTGTATCTAACCCGCGAACGCCTTGGAAGAGTACATATAGGGAATCTCATTAGAGTGACGAAGATGAAGCATAATAGCCGCTCACACTCTCCTAACCTAACAGTTTTCGTTTTCTATATGTTCTGTATCAAATGAATCAATATACTTTATTGAATCTTATACATGAAATTTTGCACACATCTTTAAAATATTTTTTTAAATGAGTAAAATTTATTCGTTTTGCTATAGAATGTTTTTATTTACGAATTTACATGCAAACATTATTTAACATTTCAACATGCCTATATTAAAATAAAAAAATATCCTAACATACTTAAATAATTGTTAATTAAATGCATTACTTCTATATATTAGAAATTACATATCTCAAAAATTTTTTAAACAGGTAGAAACGTGAAGAAATTATAGCAATTTAAAATTAAATGTAGATATAGATCACCTCTTTTTTGAAGATACATATTTTACAAAAAATGTTTTCTTTTTATTATCTGTAATTTTTATTTGATATCTTCTTCGATAAAATAAATAATAACAAAAAAAGAACTCGATAAAAAGTATTGATTCCGCTTTGTAATTTTATGCTTGTGTGCAAATTTTTGTGTCTTTTTTATGTTCAGTCATTATTACCTGAAATTTTAAATTCAATTTTAAATTTTTCACTTTTATGTTATAACGAAATCGCTTTGTCGGTAAGTGATCATAAATTATCTGTTGGTCTGGTGGGAATTCAGCTATTACTAGAAATAAAAAGCTGCGCATTTCACATTACTGCCTGGATGTAACGATAAATAGTGACTAGTAATGAAAATTACTTTAAATGAAGAGTTAAGTATACTTCTTTCGCCTTTCTAAATTTTGGTAGACATCGACGTAGACATTATTACCATAAAAAGGATATTTCTGAAAAAATGTTATTTTTAGATATCTAACGTAGATGGAAAAATTCTTGTTTTGGATAAAATTGAATTTTAAACATTATGTGGAAAACCTCTTCAATATATTTATTTATTTAGAAAAAAAATGTTCCGTTACAAATTATATTTATAAAATATTTTATTTATTTCTAAATAAATAAATATATTGAAGACGTTGTCCACATAATGTTTGTAATGGTTAGGACCCTACCTGTCTCTGACAGAAATTCATGTCGTGTTGTTTAGTAACCTTAAAAAAACAGATCCGTTGCTTACGCGAATGTCCTTTTTTTATGTTGTAACTTTCCTAAACCAGGTAAAAAAGATAAAAGATAATTAAAACACCAACAAAAAAAATGACATAAATATGTGGTGATTTATTGTCTTATTGTTACACAATAAACACTTGATATCAAATGTATTTTGGGGAAGACGCGAATCAGCTCTTCTACATATTGGGATGATAAAACAACCCTTAAAAAAACTCATCCCGAGCTGCTACTCACACTTGACATACAACAATTCACTCAAATTGTCTGTAAGCCAAGCCTGGGTAGAATTTACAATAAATTGATACAATAAGAAAAAAAAAAATATATATAATTACAAAAATAATTAAGTACAATACTTGCGCTGTCAATATCCACCGAATTTCCGCACCGTCGCAAAAGAAATCCCACCTGTGCGTCGTAATAGCTCTCCTTTCCGGAACCGATTTTCTCCTTTTCGTCGCGGACTCCCGGACCTGATGACTATTTTCACGAAACCCCGGATCTAACGACCGACCGTCACAGCGTCTGGATCTGAACTCCACCGCCCGGTACTACCCGCACGCCTTTTATTCCAGAATCGAACAAAGAAACCCGGAATTTTAGTGCGATCGTCACGTACGCATTTTTCCCGAGATTCCTTCTTATCGCCCGTAGACTAAACATCCGCGATCCCCCTCGATTTCACGAGCGTACCCATTTAGGGCACGGCGCCACGCTGGCGGCGCGTCCCTACAGCACGGACCAACCAACCGAATACAAATAAACAAAACGAAACAATACCGCAAATTAAAATTTTACGTTCATACCAGGTATGGCCCATTACATGTTTAAAATTCAATTTTATCCAAAATAAGAATTTTTCCATCTACGTTAGATATCTAGAAATAATATTTTTTCAGAAATATCCTTTGTATGGTATCTAAGGCTGGCATTTTTACTAACATTGCTAAAATTTTAAACATAATTTTAATCATGATGTTATTAATATTAAATACAAATTTTTCTACATAATAGACTTGTGATTAAATCTGTTATTAGCATTAATATCAGCATGAGAGTGGTTATATAGTGAACCTGTGATGTGAAATCTGTATTTCATAATTTATAATAGGGTATATATATCACTTTTATTATGATTTTGTCTACCTTTAAGTTACCATATCACAAAGTAATAAAACTGTTTTTTCGAGAAATCCGAGTTATCGGATTTGACAGAAATAATTGTGAATATTCTTCATACGATTTTGTGGGAAGAGCGCTTATTACACATAGGCATCGTTAGGCCTCTAATGCTTCCTCCCTTTAGGGTTTCTGGAACAAATGTCAGCACAACCAGCCTACCTCATCAAGATAGACTAGCAGTACCGAGACAGGTAGATTCCTGATTTTCGCCATTTTTGGCCATTCCTTACCCAGCATGGCTGGACTTTAGCGCTGGGAAATATCCATATATAGTCTGGTGATTCTACAATCCCCAATCTGTGGATGTATGCTCTAAATCTGCAGTGTCCTGTCAGAATAGCCGTGATACGTGTGGGGGTTGCGTTATGTGGAGTTCGTTAGATCCAAGTGAATTCGGTGTGGTTGTAACAGTTTATTTCCAGAAACAAGAATGTATACAGGTGCAGATAATTAAGGTTGGCGCGGTTTCGGTATCGTCTCCGGTGTAGTGTTCTCCAGGTCTAATGCTGCCGGGCTGAAAGGCATATAGCATCGAGTAACGTGGAGGACGTGCCGTGGTTAGCTCGTCGTTGCGTTCCTTGGTGAGCTCGTGTGTTTACATACGTGCCTTGGTAAGCTAGTGTTGCGTTCCATGGTAAGCTCGCTTGTAAGACTGTCTTACCGACTGCACTGACTGTTTGATTGCAGTGCGCTGATCGAAATGAAGAGATGAGGAGCGCATACATTATTTAAATGGGTTTGCGGCCACATCGTCGTATAATCTTCAGGCTCGCCCTCTGGGGGGTCCGTTTCTTTGGTGGGGGATCGTGCGTAGCTAGTGCCGCTGGTGGTGAGTTACCCTAATAGCGAGCGTCTTTCGCGCGCCCAGACGTGGTTCGCCACAGTACTTTTAAAGTTAAGTTCTCTCTGGACAGCCGCAGGTATTGATTGGCTGATCTTTCAAATGGATACCGAAGCGTTTCATTAGAAAGTCTACAGCCTGTTACATCATCCCATCCACAACTACATTTCTTTAGAATATAGAATATATAAGATGACTTAGAGGAGACGCATTAGTTTGCCGGGCATATGAATGATCATACTAGCCGAAGCTCAAGCCAATGCATCAGCCATCCTGTTCCCAATATCAACCAGGAGACAGATCTTCATATGTCTATCGCAAATTTTAAAATACCTGATTTGGTGGGATATTATTGAACATAAGATACAATTATCGTGATTTGCGCTTAAATAAAAATAAATTTCATCTACCATTATGCTACATCTATTGATAATTCTGTTCAGGAAATATGGCTTCAATGGCGAGAGCCATTATTCATAAGTTTTACTTTTATTTTCAATTTGCAAAATTAGATAAGTTTGTAAATTTTACCAAAAGGAGAAGAATTAAAGTTTTCAACCATTCCTCATGCCATAACGTTTTGGCGAATTATCCTTTTTTTCGTTCTTATAAAATTTCACTTTTTGTCTATGTTACGTCCAACAGTTATCACCACTTAGTAACATTTGTCAGACAGACAAATATTTACTTTGTATTTTATTTTCTTTCTGGTAATGTGTTTTTTAATATTCTACATATTATAACATAAATTTTAAAATAAATTGTTTCTTATGAAACAAAGTTAATACAAAAAAAAGAAACGATACAAATACAAAAAATAATTTCCATAATGACAACTAATATAATATATACAAAGATCAAATTAATCATAAAAAAAGGATCATTTATTACCGTTTCTTGACATTCCACAGTTTCCTTCAAACGGAAGTACATATATGCGATTTACCGCACGTTTAAATTCGCCGGAATTTGTTCGCACTATCACTGCGCGCACTAAACCATCTTCTCCCGGGTGTAGCTCCTTGACTCGTCCAGAAATCCAGTGTAACGTCGGCAAATTCTCGTCCCTCAGGATAACTAAGCATCCTGTTTTAAGGATGTCCTGATCAGCATATTTCCATTTGTTTCTACTCTGAAACTGGCTCAAATATTTGAGAGACTATCTTTTCCAAAAATGGTGTATATGCTGCAAGTACTCCCATCGAGTTAACCTATTCGTTGAGATATTCAAAAGAGTTTCCGCTGGAAGTGCCGTCAATGCATCTCCTATTAAAAATGGCCAGGGCTTAAGAAGGATAAATCATTGGGATCAGGTGAAATAGGTGTCAGAGGACGGGAATTAAGTATCGCCTCGATTTGACAAAAAAATCTGTTTTGTTTGACCAATTACTCTGTTTAGATGTTATTTTACACTATTTATTCAATCCTCACACAAGCCTCCAAAATAAGGTGATTAAAATGCCAAGTAATGCCATCATTCACATTTAATGAAACGTTTACTTAAACAGGACAAGTTCGCCTTCCCAAATCGTTGATGATGCCACTTGAAATTAGTCAAAAGGTGGCGCTTGCGTAGTCTTTAATTTATTATAATGCCTTCATGTTTAAATTCGTTGATAATTTTATTTTGGTTGCACTCATTAGCCAAAAAAAAATCATATATTGTTCGTAATTCCTTATTCGCACCCACAAAATTAGTTCCATTATTTGAATATATGTTTAAACATTTACCTCACCTAGATATAAAACAACGCATATCAGCCAAAAAGGAATTCGTAGTCAAGTCGCTAACCACTTCAATGTGAACAGCTTTGATAGCAAAGCACACAAAAACCTCACCGTACGCCTTTTTTGTTTTTGTTCCGCTTATACCTTCTTTAATTAAAAAAAAACAAAAACAAAAATCTACTCCACAGTTTAAGAACGGCCTGTCAACTTTGACTCTTGTCGCAGGTAAATCACCCATTAGCTGACTTTTAATCATAGGTTTACTTTTAAAATATATAATACATTTATGAATTAGTCGTTTTACTTTACTTTTCAGCGATAATGGCCAATAATTTTGCCTAATAATGGCCATTGTTGTTTGTATCCCAGAATGCAAATGTTTGAAATGGGTTTCTCTAATTATTAATTCAGTAACAGGATGTTTACCTGGCAAAACAATCGGATGTTTATGGTCGAACACAACATCCGACCCCCTACCCTAATTAACCCGTCCTTTATAAAGGGATTAAAAACATTTAATTTAGAGCTTTTAAGTATTTTGTTTTGCTTTAAATATTTGTAATCTAAAGCAAATACCTCACAATGCACTAATTTTAACAATAAATGAGTAGCTCTATTCATTTCTTCAACACGAAGAACTCCACGTTCCTTATTATTTTTATATTTACAATTATTATAAAATGTACAAGTGTAAGCAATAATCCTAACTAATTTTGACCACGAAGAATACTTGTGAAAAAATGAAAAATCGAGACCTGCGGCAACTAGTAAACACACTGCTTTCGTTACCCTTTTTTCGGCTAATTTGTTACAATTTAATAGTTGATATTTGGCTTTATACTCCCCTTCTATCAACCAATTTGGCCCGAACCACCCTAGGTCCGAACTAATTAATGTTTCACCTGATACTCATCGAGAAAGTCAGCAGGATTTTCAAACGTACTTACATACTGCCAACTATTTCGATTTGTTAATTTCCGTATTTCAGTAGCTCGATTCGCCACAAACGTTTTCCACATTTTCTCTGTAGATTTAATCCAACCGAAAACAATAGTTGAAGCAGAATACAAAAAGATTTCATTCACATTAATTTTTAAACTGTTTTGAACTTTATTACACAACCTAGAAAATAATAAAGCTCCACATAATTCCAATGTAGACAAGCTCACAAATTTAATTGGTGCCACTTTTGATTTGACACACAAAAATTGAGTTAAATATTTTTTTTTACCCGCAAATATAAACAAGCGCCGTATGCATTCTCACTGGCATCAGAAAAAACATGTAACTTAACTTGCTGGTTAAATTCGCTAGTGATTATAGTACGGTTGATTTTAATAGGTTGAATAGACTTTATTGTATTTTCAAATTCTTTCCACCTTTCACTTATTGCACAAGAAATATGTTCATCCCAACCCATTTTTTTTTCTATATTTCCTGCATTAATATTTTTCCCGTTATTATTAGAGGATTAATAATACCCAAAGTATCAAATATTTGCGCAATAAATGAAAGTAACTGTTGTTTTGTTATTTTACCTTTTGGAGTTTGCGATGGTACATGAAAATGTAAAAAATCATTATTGGAATCCCGTAGTAATACTAAAGTTTTATTATTCTCATGTTTATTTAAAAATACTACTTTCGACTTATCATTGTCAATTTCTGATAAAAGTTTAGGATTGTTGGAATTCCATTTATTTAATTCAAATCCGCTGTAAGAGCTTCACATTCACTGTTAAATCCCGTTAGCAGATCGTCTACATAAAAAATCCCGCCTTATTCTCTCCGATGCATTTGGAAATAAATTTTTATTTTCGTTTGTCACTTCGATTAAACAACGCGCTGCCAAAAAGTCAGCGGGAGCTGTCCCATAAGTGACGGTGTTTAATTTGTATGTTTTGAGAGACATTGTGTTATAATCGTGCCAAATATTTTTTTTTTTTGGTAATTCGCATCCTCCTCCTTAACCCATATTTGCCTGTACATTTTAGTATTGTGTTGTGTTAAAATGTACTTGCTTGTCCGAAAGCGTAATAAAATAGAAAAGAGGTTATTTTGTACAATCGGGCCCGTCATTAAATTATCGTTCAATGAAAGGCCCGTATCCATTCTAGCCGACCGGTCGGAAACTACCCTCAATTTCGTTGTTACGCTTTCACTTTTTAATACACCATGGCGAGGCATGTAGAATTCTGGTTTATCTTCTCCCTTTGTATTCTCAATCTCTGCCATGTGCCCTAAACTAATGTATTCATTTATGAATTGTTTGTAATTTCTCGTTCTTCAAGAATTTCTTTTTTAAGTTGAAACAACGTTTAATGGCGCCTTTCTTGGAATCACCCAGTGAATTATTACTCTTGGCTTTAAATGGGAGAGATACAATAAATCTCCCATCTGGAGCCATTTTAGTGGTATTATTAAAATGCATTTTACAGACTTTATCTTCAAGTGTCCGTGGCACTATTGCCGACACGTGCTCTAAAACTCAGAACCGTTCGAAGTCAAAATTGACTGAATGGTTTAAATTACATAGAGCGTCCTTTGTTTGCTGTCCCTTACCACCCATGACTAACCATCCTAATTTAGATTTTATTAAAATCGGTTGATGCTTATCTTCTTTGATAATATATATATATATATCTTTTTTTTATCGGCAAGCCGTAAACTTTGTGGAATTTTTAATTTATTTCTGTCTATTTTATGGAACGGCATTTTTTTGTTAACCTTGGTACTACCAAACAATCTACGTCATCACTGTAATTATCTGTGAATGATTTAATTATTACGGTAGTTCTCGCTATTGATGTTGAGTTAATAACGTCTATACCCTTAATTTGAATAACACCCTTTTCCAGTTTTAAGCCTAATTCATCCGCAATGTCGTGAGCAAATAAATTTAATTGAGATCCCGTGTTCAAAATAGCACGGCCCTTTTTCTTTTCACCCCCCGCGGATGATAGGTTTATTGTTGCGGTAGGTAGCACCGCCTCTGTAGGTGCGGTACTTATAAGTGTGACATTTGTACCTGTTAAAGAACCTGCGGCGTAATTGTGTAGAAGTGTATTATGACGCTTCACAAGAAGATCCATTACAATTATAAAATTTATGATTGCCTTTTTTCAGACAAACATAACAAAGTGAATTTGTTTTAACAACTTTAAACCTATCATCAACGGAATAATTTTTGAACATGTTAATTTTTAAAATTGAATGAAACCCCTTAAAAACAACATTGTTTGTCTTCATTACTGTGGCCCTGTTTTTTTGTTTTCAGTTTGATTGACGGTGTTTTTAATATTATTATCAAACATTTCTAGAGATTCATATTTGACTGTTATGAAATAGCATAACTCTTTTGTTTTTGGCCTAACCTCTTTCTTCAAAGTCCGTTCAAATTCAATTACAGTTTCGCGATCAATCTTCCGTTTAATTAAGTAGTTTAACAATAGATCCCAATTATCTGTATTTACATCCAAAGCATTTAGTGCGCGAGTATGTTTCATGATTCCGCGAATTATATTTTTCACAGATGCTACGGAACCGGATGTCGACGGTAAATCAAATAATGCCATAACGTGACGCTCTTCAATTTTTCTTTTGTTGTCAAAATTTTGATTTAAAATATCCCACGCTTCATCCTAGTGTGACTTAATTCTTCATTTTCGTGAATTGAAGCATTAAACGCGCTGTAAAATGGCAACCACTTTTCATAACTGTTAAACTTCGGTATTTCGATTTTGTTCAGTTGCATTTTTGAAGGACCTACCCCGTCATTACAACTAACTCAGGATGATTTAATTCAAAAATGTTTCACCACTTATTAAGTGAGAAATTAATTAAACATTACAACTAACGTTCTGAACTTGTTGATTACTTTCACATAATTGTTTGGCTTTCGTTAGCAATGGATAAAAAGTATTTTCGAAAACAGTAATTACATCTTCACTGTTTTCTGCAGGAGGCTCTAATATTTTAATTTGCGATTGAATTTCAATAAACTTGTCTAAAATAGACTCATTTTTTTCAGTTCTTTGTTTTAACTCTATAATTTGTATCGATTCATTATCAAAATTCTTTAAATAATTTTCAAATCTCGTAAGAGTTGACTTAACAGTTTTTCGGTTTTAAAGACTCTAAGGTAACCGCCATTTTTGCAAATTGAAATTCCAAAAAATAAGGAAGAATAAAAAGAATTTTAAATGTAGCCAATCAATCGCTCAACTTTTTCCTGAATAAAATGACCACATTAATTCTATAAAGTTCCTTGTTGATGCACGAATTCGCATTAAATTATTTTTCAATAAATGCCTGAGTTTTGGAGGGACAGGACAAGTTATTGAGAAACTTTTTGTTATATTACCTGAAATCTGCGACAATACCAGCATTCAAAATACAGATGCACAAATTACTTTTCCATGATGAGCTTTGAGATTGGTAAAATATGTGAACCAAAGCCTAATCGTTTTATGTTAGATAGTTATAAATACTCATATTACATGTGTATATTCAACTATTTTTTAATTTAATAAAGACGTTTATTATTATTATATCTCATAATTTGTTACACAAAATTCTAAATAGGTGATTTTTACATTCTACTTTAGAAATTAATGTTTGTCCGAATTTTTCTTTTAGAATGAAAGAAACTAGACTTTCGAAAAGGAAATCGAACCAATATTAAATTGATAATTATTTACCATTTTTCAACGTTTATGCATAAATAATTTTATCGCTAGTCAAATTGTGGACAAGTGATCCTTAATGAAAAAAAGAAAATAAATTATCGAATGGGAATTAAGTAGCGAATACATTCGGTAACTCCGTTAATATGTACGATAGATAAAAAATCTAAAAAAAAAAAAAACAGCGATTTCAGTTACTGTACATATAAAAAATGTTTTTTTTTAAACAATGGATACGGCAGTTATGATACTATTGTTTTTTAATAACACTTTTTTATTTTGAAGCTATAGATATTGAAAAACTTTTGTATACAATAAAATTTTCTCCTAAAACTCATACAAATTAGAAAATATTGGTATTATTATATTATTTTTCTTCAATAATCTCATACGCAGGTGCTATTTCAAAAAAGTGCGAGCAAGCGCACGGTACATCAAAGTGACACAGGTTCTGACTCACGGACAGAAATAAATTTCTAGTACACCCAACGGCAACGGGTTGTAGAAGCCATTTTACGGTCAATTAAAATAAATACCTTACATTAAAGATTATTAATTTATTTTATTAATTATAATTACTCTATAAATTATTATCTACATTTACTATTAGTCGATGATATTTTTTGTGTATATTCTCGAATTATTTATTCAAATTTGTTTATTTAAATAATTTTAGTAAAAAGGGCATACATTACACATTTAGATACTTATTTTAGAGATAAAATCCAAATTTCATGTTTAAGTATTGAGTAGTTTTTGTGTAATCGTTAAAATGTCAAATACTATTACTTCACAAGACGCCTAAGAATTTATTTGTATTAAAAAATTTCAACCGGGCCCCATAACGTACAATTTTCCCCACGACTCCGGGACGGGGAGGCCTTCTCGGCATGCAACCTGCAGCCCGATTGGTTCAAGATTATTGTACAAAAGTATAACAATTTTTTTGGAGCTGACGTAGAAAAGAAATTGAAAAAGTTGATTTTTTGATCAAAATGACGATCTGTGTACTGTCAAAATTGACAGATGTTATTTTTTTAATTCTATATATATATATCTATAGGCCAAAAATCAAGAAGCTGCTCGTCTGTCTAGCTTGTACTTAGTAGAAGTTATAGGCATTTTTCTAAACGTCAATTTAAGGTTAAAATTTGACATTTTTTTTATCTCAAGCACTGTAAGAGTTATGTAGACATAAATCCATATTAGTGGGCAGTTAATTGAACGGAAAATAAAAAAAAAATGATAATAAAATATAGGGTGTTCCATTTAAAATAACAGTTGATAGCCATTTTCGGTACAACCGTAAGTGAAATAAAGTCAAAATATTTTCCATGAAGAAGTCACATTCAACCGTGCAATGTAGACTTTTTTTTATTTTTTCGGGACTCAGGAACCCCGAAAACGTTTAATGGCCCTTATTCATGTTATATATAGAACCTTTATACCCTTAAGAGTGTGGGTTTAATAATAATAAATAAAATATACCTAATGGACCCTATTGCTAAAGAAAGAAATTCCGGACGTTTAAAAGCCTCCCAATCGAATTTCCAGGCGGAGGCAGGTTTAGGAAATTGTAGGAATGATAACACTGACAGGATACCATCAACCTCTACTGCAAGTGCATCGGTATCATAAATCCGACCACAAATGAAAGTGCAGCATCAATAAATTTGCCAATAGCAACATCAGCTGAAAGCGCTTTGTCAGCGCTGCCAATAACCACCAAGGCTGAACTCCCTAGATAACTGAGATGTACAAGGACGTCATGCGTTGTTACTACACAAAACTAGAATCAATATCAAGGAGTTATAAATTTGACCTACATAGACTTAGCAGATACAACAAAGTCTAATCGACCAAAGGAGAGTATTAGTAAAAACCGTCTAACATGAGTTACCGAACATAAAAAAGGAAATAGCGAAGGAATTGGACCAAAATAACCAGCGTAACTCGCTAAATACACCAAATGTAGAATATGAAGAACCCAATACAACAAATCAACTAGACTAGCTAAATCCAATACCGCTACAAAATGAGCATGTGGCCATACCTGAAGGACCACCGCTCTATACACGAAGTACTAGTGAAGAATACACTTACCACACAAATAGAGAACATACGAATAGAAATGGAAGTAAATATAGCAACTTGGAAGGGCACTGACCCAACAAAAAGGCAACGAATACCTCGTCTAATATCTAAGAAAAACACAAATCAAATATCAACATTTTGGACGATATACACTTGATAGTGTATGCTGGAGCTCAATCAGTAGTTTCATACTCCCAAATACATCGATTAATCAAAATGGCAACTTAGAATAGAAAATAAAATAAACAAGCTCAGGCAAGGCATTGGTAGAATAACACAATTCGTTAGTGGAAATCACTCACAACGGCTCTTACGATTAATTCAGGTATACCTAAATACAATCAAACACCGAAATTGAATTTCTAGACGTATTAAAACTGTTTGCTGCGCTCAAACGATACAAAGAATCAAATGACAGAAAGTCAACCAACCTACTTTTTAACAGAAATGAAAAACATCTTATCGTAAATTAACAAATACTGAGAAAACACAATCTGCAATACCCAATAAGACTGAAATTACCAACTTCCGAAAATAAATGTGGTCAACGCCGGAGCAACATAATGAAGATGCAACGTGGATAGCTGAAGAAAAACAAGATTATGTAAAAATACCATAGCAGACGGACTACATAGCAAAGGAAGAATTTATACAAACAATTATCAAAGGACATAAAAATATAGAAACATGAAACCCAGCCAACTACCGACCGATTACAAGTTTACCAACATTATACAAAATAATATCCGCATATATATTAAATAATAACCAATTTGTAGAAAATTCAGTCAATGCTGTAAGGAACAACTAGTAATTGATTCAAAGAACTAAACAAATAAACGAAATCTTATAATCACTTATATTGACTATAAGAAAGCGTCAGTCCCACATAATTGGTTAATCAAAATATTACAAATATATAAAATTAATTTGGTAATACAAACCTTTCTAGCAATGATAAAAAGGTGAAGAATCAAAATATATCTGAATACAAACAAGTTGGAACAAAGCAAATTGACATCAATAAAGGAATTTTTCAGGACGACTGATTGAGTGCCCTATGTTTCCGCCTGTGCCTCAACCCACTGTCGAAAAGAAAATACGGATTTGAAGTCAATATAGATAAAGTACCACAATACAAAATCAACCACCTGATCAATACGAACGATATCAAAATATTATATTTATATAATAAAACTCAAATGAAAGCATTGCTCAGGATAACTGCAGAACTTTCCACTGATATAAGAATGGAATTTGGACTAACTAAGCAAATGCAATATACTCCATACAGAAAAGGGACAATTAGAAAGCAACACAGATCCAAAAGTACTTAACAATGAAATGCTGGATAACCTAGAAATTAACGAAACCTGTAAATACTTAGTTTTTCGGCAGAATACTAGCAATTAAGAAAAATCTATCATAAGAATATAAAAATAGACTAGTATTCTAAAAAGAAGCTTGAAATAGTTCAACCCCCGGTCTGTTGCAAATATATTATTCGATTCATACCTACGTTGTGTTTTGTTGTGTGTAGTAACCCAAAATTCTTTACCAGATTCGATATTTGCGTATATATGCATTTTTGTAATAACCTGTTAATAAAGGATAAACGAAAGGACAGTAAATAAAAAACATTGCGTGAGTTTAAATATAAGCAGCACCTCTTTCAATTAATTTAAGGCATAATTCATTTGACAATTAATTTACATATCATTGAATGTTAACGCCTTATTGTTTTAACAAATTAATTAGAGGGCCACATGCATTTTTCTTTTAAACTCAAAAAAATGTATGTGGGGCGTACGCTCTTCTGCTCCGCATTCGCTTCGAGAGGTTGAAAAAAAAAAAACACTAAAATAACCACCTCGGAGCATGACTTAATTAATGTATATTTATTTTAATACTTTACTTATTTTTCTTTATTTTTATTCCTTTTTTAGAGATATGGAATTCGATATATTCATTCGATTAGGTGAATCTTACGTTATACATTTTCTCTTCGTTGTGTAATTCTTTGTTGCTGATAAGTTCGGCCCAAGTCCGTCAGTTGCGTTTTCAGGCGCAAAAGACTAACGGGTAAAAACCTCAAGCATTTACTTTTGGAAATGTTTGTGATTTTTACTGTTTGTTGTAATTGTGCAATTCGTTATTTGCTGATTATTTCGGTCCAACTTCGTCAGCATTTACTTTTATAAAATGTTATTTCATTACACATCTCCATAAATCATTTAATCAGTTAATACAAAAAACAAATTAAATCAATTATCATTTTAAGTTTCATTAATTACTTCTTGCTAATATATTTTTGATTTACTTACATGGCTTCCATCTTTACGATCTGAAACGATTTATTGATTTACTAATAAGATTGATAATTGCGGATTGTATAACTTTAAAACATGCCACTGCAACCAATTCTCAACTTATTACTTATTGATTAATTTTGATTTATCTAATTTCTATTTCGCGTCTTTTCGAGCCACAATTACTTTGAATTTTTTTATTTAATTCCTATCTCATCTGTGTTGACCACCGCGATCAATTTCAGAATCCATGATTTTCATTTCCTTTTTCTCTTTGAAACCAATTTTGATTTTTCTACGATTTATCCCCTCTGCCCAAATGTGGTCATGAACGCTTACACATTTTGGAAACTCATACTCGTTCTCGCGCATAAGATTTTCGCTTATGACTCGATTTCACATAAATTTCGTTCAATCGCGTGCGGGATTTTCCCGCCATAATAATAATATTTACGCTGTACAAAGTAAACTTTGCTTATTTTTTTTAATTCTATACAATTTTGAGGTCATGCGCGTGCGGGATTTACCCTAAAGAATATACACATTAAAATTTTTCAAAAGTAAACAATTCGTGCTTAATTGTCGATATAATTTTTGGGGCCAAGCGTGTGCGGGAGTTCCCCGTCCGAATTTTTAACCATTAATTCTATAAAAATTCACAAAACAATTACCACAGGAAAATTACAATGTATTGAAGATTTTTATTATTTAATATGTAACAATTTTTGAAAAACAAAAATAATAAATTTTGCGCACACCCCGGTGTGAACTATTACAAGCTTTAACCCAAAAAATACGTTAAGGGTGCGGTTTAGAAGAAAGAGATAGCTATACAAATATGGGCAATCACTAATTTGAGTTAGATTGTTGTTGTCATCAATGAAAAATATTGTATTATACATTAAAATAATCTTAAAATAAGCAGGAATTTCATTAGATAAATTAAAAATTATTTTAATGTTTAGTTTCTGTGAAAAATAATTATGAAAAACAATGAAAATTGATCAAATTTATAGCAAATTTTAAATTAAATTTTTGCTAATAAAAACTTGTGCAATGAAAATTTAAAGGATTTCACTGAATTCTGCATTCAAATAACTTAGCAGTCATTACCTATTAATTTCATAATATCTTACAATTTTCTTTTCTAACTTAAACTAGTAAATTGACGTAATACACGAAAATTAACGATTTATTTTTTATTTAGACTGACACTTTATACTTGGTAGATAAAAAATGTAAATACACATTCATATTATGAATGTCCAAAAGAATAGCTAACGATTATTTCCATTTTACTATATAGCTATCTCTTTCCACTAAACCGCAACCTTAATAGCAATTAACACATACGCAATACCCATCCTTACATATTCATTCGGAATCATACGTTGGATATATACAGATCTTTAAAATATACACATATTATAACACGTTCCTGCTTTACTAAGTATAGAAAGCAACAGCCAAACTATTGCAAAGAAGGACTAACAATTAAGAGCCAAGATGGAGGTAGAGGGATGATAAATATTCAACAGCTTCACACCAATAAATTAAAAACACTAAGGGATTTTTTCTGGTCTAAAAATACTCACCTACAAAAAGTTATAGTACAAGCAGACAACCCCATTAAATTTAGTGTGCGAAACAACATATAACTCTGATACATACACTCAACTCAGGCTTTTTAACTGGGGTGAAGTAAGAGGCATCAGAGTCTTTGTTTTGCATGAAGTTGATGTGAATTTAGATTTTTGTGTTTGTGAATAGACGTTATTTAAGACATTTATTTATATTTTATATAGCTTATATAGCTTAAAATAGGTACATTTTGGGGATAAGAAATGTGTTGGTTTTTCCTGTAGATCGATTTTACGCCACATGCGGTCCGAAATGATTCCCTTGATGTTTTCCTAATTATGCAAATTACTTAAAGTTCCGACGCACTATCGGTTAATGAAAATAGAAAATAAATTCAAATTCTATGAAAATCATCCATTTAGACATTGCTCTAAAATATATCCTCATTGACGAGAAGGTACCATACTATAATTATGTGCCGACCACTGTAATGATAAATACAAAATGTAATACGATATATCCGCACACACTGACAGAACCACACTATGCTATAGACCGGACATTACATTCCAATACAAAACAAAATCACATACATTATTGATATTGCCACACAGGTAAACAACAACAGTACCAAAAAATATATAGAGAAAATCGAAAAATATAGAGCGCTAGCCAGAGAAGTTGAAATAATATGGAAACAAGACCGTACACATATCCAACCGTTTATTATATCCAACACCGGTATTACCCACAAAGAATTTAAACCAATTCTAAAAAGACAACATGCAAAAGGTAATCATTCTGAAAATCTGCAGTATTGCGCAGAGATAACAAAAGATATAATAACAATAATAACACTTTATTATCAAACAATTAACTAGTTACAGGATAATATTACATAATACAAATAAACAAACTGCATTTACAAATTATCAATATACATAAAAAAGGAAAATGGTAGAGAGAGGATGGTTTGAATTGATTTTTTTATATTAATGTTATTTTAAGATTATTAAAATACTGTTTCGCAATAAATATAAAAGAAAAATAATATGATTATTATTTTTAATAGTTTTAGATAAAAAATGTCACACATCAAAGAACTATCGGAAATAATAAGAAGCTCTTTAATAGCAGCCTTAATTTTCGCTATATTATTCGGTTACACCAAATGGAAATTGAACAGGAGGCATTTTTGTGCATTGGCAGCGAAAATTCCAGGAATTGAAGGCGTTCCGATGCTACCGATAATTGGACACAGTGCATCGTTAATTGGATCTGTGGAAGGTACGTCATAAAAATCTAATCTACAACTTATATTATATAACTGTTTTGTTTATTATTTAGTGTAAATAGATTCAATATTTTTTTGCTCGTTATTATTGAATTAAAATTAAATTTAATTATTAACAACAACTTAAAACTATATATTTTTGTAATGAAATAATAATAATAATAACGCTATTTTTTGCTGAATTTGAAGAGTTTGAAATTCTAAGACCATATATGCTAAAAAATACCGTATTTTCAGAGTTGGAAGATATAATAAAAACTTTAAGAAAAAAATGTTTTTAGAAAAGTATTCAGTACTTTATAAATTATTTAATAATTGCGTATTAAATGCGAATGTTTATTAATTGTGAAGATATTTTCCTTAAAAATAAACAAAAACCAATTAAACTAAAAATGGGATATTTTCTGCATTTTAATAATACCGGAACAAATAATATAGCCTTCATTATACATTAAAATCAGAAATATTTATTCAATAAAAGGAAATTTATATATCTATTTTAAATAATAACAAAACATATAATTTTCCAATGCAAAGAAATTAACATTGAAAATCCTTTTTGTTTTATTCATATATTCTTTAAATTTAAATTAACAAGATAATGATTTAAATCTTGTTTTATTATATTTTTATATGTTCAAAAAATATTAATTTCATATTTATTTACAAATATACCTTTTAAATATTGTTCGAAGAAAAAATCTTGTAGTTTTTCATAAAAAAAGCATTCGTGGCAGGATTTTAGATCAAATTCGAAAATAACCATTTTTTTATTTTAAATTCTTTCGAGTGATGGATGTACGTTCACTAGAGATGGGGTATTTAGTTGTCATAATTATAATTTTTGGGCAGGAGAAAATCCTAGGGCGGTTAGAGAAATAGGACATTAAAGAAAATTTTCAGTTAACGTCTGGCTTGGTATTCTAAATTTACGTGTAATTGGACCTTTTTTCTTCATCGAAGATTAAATGCCTTAAATTATGTAAATATTTTAGAGGGAGTTTTGGAGAATATTCCCCTTAATTAATGCTGTACATGCATGATGGTACACCACCTCACACAGCAAAAGTTTCAAGAGATTGGTTGGACGAATATTTTCCAAATAGGTGAATTGGGATGTTGCTTCGAGTAATTAATTCTATTCCACGACGGCTCCAAATCAGCTTGAAAATGGATGATTATCAATTCGAACATTTACTTTAATCTTTCATTTTTGATGTATACTTCAAATATGTCTATTTTTATTTATTTATTTTTAATAACTCATTTGACCAAATTCACCGGGAAAAATGTACCATGATGGATACATCACCATTTTTTTATTATATATTTTTTTATACTTAAAACATGCGCTCGCATGAAATTATAAGCAACAATGCACATTTTTAAAAACTTTTAAATTAAACACTTGATTTTGTTTCACTATTTAATTTAAAAGTTTTTAAAAATTAGTTAAAATATTTCACCAAGTGATCAATGAGAACTAAATTGAAATTATAAAACAATGAACATATTTTTTACTCAAATTTTCTGCTTGAAATTAACGTTAAATGGTTAATTTCTCTCCACCTAAAGATTCTAAAGATTATCACTCCTCTTCTAGCCACCTTGTATAAAATTATGAAATGTATTTTTTAATGTAGCAATGTCACTGATGAATATAATTAATTTATTTAAAAATAAATTAATTATAATATAATGAGTATGATATTATGTGCATCTTTGGTGACTTACCAAATGCAAATTGGATTAACGAGGAGTTTGGCGTACGTAATAACACTGTATGCCCAAAATCAGAATTAGTAGCTAACATATATAGTTACTTAAATTTACATCAGGTAAATTTTGTAAGAAATATAAATAACGCGCTTTTAATTTTAAGAATGCGGATTATTTATCCCTCAATAACTTGTTTATTAATACACATTGGGATTCTATTTTTAATGATTGCAGTATTGAATTAGCTTATGTATACATTTTCCAGGCTTTCAAAATGTATGTTCCACTAAAAACAGGTATACCACTAAAAGGAGTTTTCCGATGTGGTTTAGCAAAGAACTAAAATCTCTAGTTATCCTTAAAAAAACGTTACATAAAAAGTACATGTTGTCACGCTCCCATTCTGATTACTTACAATTTTCCTCAATACGGGAAGAGTGCAAGCTCCTATCCAGATTATGTTATAATAATCACTTAGAGAACGTTGAATCCGAAATTAATACAAACCCAAAATCATTTTGGTCTCATGTTAGATCGAAGAGGGGTGGTGATCGTATGCCGACTAATTTTCTTAACGGTAATAAGGTTGTCAACGACAGAAGTAGTATAGCTGATTTGTTTGCTGAACATTTCGAATCAGTGTATAGATCTCCATGTTCGCATAATAAACAAATAACACCTTCATCAATTTGGCCATCATCTGTTCACTTACATCGTTCACCTGATATAAAAATCACGGAGGTATTCAATGCATTACAGTCTCTTAAAAACAACTATTGTCCTGGCCCCGATGGTCTGCCTGCTTCTCTATTAAAAAACTGTGCATTTGCGCTTAGCAGACCAATATGGTTACTTTTTAAATTGTCACTATCTAGTGGTTGTTTTCCGTCTTGCTGGAAATTAACAAACATAATTCCAATATATAAGAATGGCGATAACAAACTTGTTAAAATTATCGTCCTATATCCATTATTGCAACAATCCCAAAAATTTTTGAAAAATTGATGACGGATTTCTTGACTAATTCACTTCAATCTCTCACAAACAACATGGGTTTCGAGTAGGGGCATCTACTGAATCTAATTTATTGTTATATGATTCTTACTTTGTCGACGCCTTGGAACGCGGTTTTCAAGTTGATTCCATCTATACCGATTTCTCCAAGGCGTTTGACTCTGTTGATCATGCGCTATTACTCAACAAGCTTCATAATGTTGGCATTTCTGGTATTCTTTTACGTTGGATAGAGTCCTACTTAACAGATAGGTTGCAGGTGTTTAAAATTGGGCAGATAACATCAAGACCCCTAAAGGTTACTTCTGGTGTTCCTCAGGGTTCGCACCTGGGTCCCTTATTCTTCAACATATTTATAAACGACGCTACAAGCTGTTTTCGGTATGCGAATTGTTTACTTTTCGCTGATGATATGAAAATATATATGCGTATTGAATCGACTCATGATGCAACAAACCTGCAAAATGAACTTGATCACTTTTATAGCTGGTGTAATGATAACAGGTTAACGCTAAACATCAACAAGTGTAATATCATTACTTTTTCAAGAAGTACAAGGTCGTTCATTACAAATTATGTTTTCAACCATGTTGCAATTAATCGGGTTGATAGGATAAGGGATTTAGGTGTCACTATGGATTCGAAGTGGTCATTTGCACACCATATCTCAAACATTGCCGCGAAAGCTTATCAGATGCTGGGTTTTGTAAAGCGTAACAGTAAAAATTTCACAAATAGCAGAACGCTGGTAACGCTGTATAATTCGTTAGTGCGCCCACTTGGAATATTGTTCAACGGTTTGGTGTCCGTACACTGATTGTGAAATTTAAAAAAAATGAGCAAGTTCAAATGAAAGGTACTTTGCCTTTAAATTTAGTACTGATCAGCCCTACTTTCATCTTTTGACGACTTTTGGCCTTCGCAGTCTTAAACAAAGGCGTGTAGAAGCTGACATTAAATTAGTATTCAAACTGCTCAACGGGTATTTGGATTGCCCTGATCTGTTGGAATTGGTTTGTATACGTGTTCCACCGCGCTCTCTTCGGTCTGATAGTACGTTCCATATTGGTTACAGGCGCACGGATTATGCGAAATATTCCGCATCTGTTCGTGTTTTGCGTCACGCCAATCTTTTATTTTTTTTAATGAAAGTTTTTCATTGTTAAAGCGCCTTTTAAAAGAAATGTAATATTATTGTATTGTTTAGTTTTAAGTTCAGTGTTTGTATCTATTATGTATTTGTGTTGCATATTGTATTATTCATGTAAATGGCATGCCGTTGAAATAAGTAAATAAATAAATAATCAATAACATAATATTATAATAAATTAAATAGGCCATCTTTTGCCTAATTTCAAGAGGCATCGTCAACGATTTGGATCTACAAGGTAGACGACCAAGATGAATGGTGGCTGAAGATTTCATTAAATGTGAACATAATATTAATTAAAATGTATTATTTTTTAGAACTAATAGCCAAGACCCGAAAAATATGCGCTAAAACGAGGCCACCTCGAAAAGTTTGGATTTTACATGAACTCTTAGTTATGATAAATCGAGCGGAAGATATGGAAGTAATTCTTAATAGTAGGAAATGTCTATCGAAACACGACATTTATTTCTTAAATGAAAAATTAACTGGAAGGGGTTTATTTATTTTACCAGGTAAACTATTTCTTTTCTAAATATATTAAATAAAAAAACATTTGTTAAATTAATTATTATAGAGAATTAGCCCAACATCAGCTTTATAAAAATAAATAATAATAAAAGAATATGATTTTTTATGTAACCATATTCAGGGTATGTTTACTGCAAACAGTTGTAGGCCTGTTTAAAAAAAATAACCTCACAAATTGAAAAGATCATGAAAAATTATATGTAAACGCAAGTATTTGTTAATTATATATTTAATATATTATGACTTATATTAAATGAGATAAATAAATTGTTATATCACTGTCACATTGCCTTTGTCATAGCTATTAACTTGACAACTTGCATTACAAGATGACATGGAAATAATCTTGTCCTAATCTAAAACTCACAGCCTGTATTACACACACTAAATTCTTTGAATGTCATATTATTAAATTACATTTTGTGTTAATTTATTTTTCAAATGATAATGCCGTAATAAAGCGAAACTAGTCTGGTAAATAATAAAAAATGGAAAAAGAAATCAAGAGTTTTTTATCCTTTTATTTTATTGGTTAATACAGAGGAACCACGCATAACGAGCATCTCGCATAACGAGAAATTCGCATAACGAACAAAATAAATTGTAAAAGTGACGTTAATAGGGGAATCCCCGAATTTTGGAATTCATTGCTATATCAATCTGTGTTTACAACTCGTTGACTATCACATCACGACGCACAATGCCGGTTCTCAGGTAGTGGGAAAGGCAAAAATAACACTAAATATTTTAATATTCTGTTAACATGATCATATTTTGAAACCTATGTACATAAATTCTCATTACTATTGGATGTGTAAATATTCCGTAATTAATTCACAAACTTGAGCAATTTGAAAAGTCGTATTTTTATATAATATTAACATACATGAAAATATTTTTTGTATAGTTTAATGTAAATACAATGAATTTGATTTTTTTAATGACAAGTATACACTTTGGGGATCATAATAATCCAGCGATACTTTAATTCAATGCTTTAATTACTTCAGAAAAAAAAATAAGTAAAATCAAATTATAACTGAAATTTCAACTTTAAACTCACAAAATCGGATCGTTTCGGATTTCAAATTTTGATGGACGTATAGAGAAATATTTATAGATTATCGTGGTGCAAATTAAATTTTGACACTACTTGACACAAACATTCAAATTCCTAATAAATTTGAAATTTAGTTTTAAAATTTTACACATTTCTATTTATTTATTTCCGAAGTAATGTAAGCATTAACACATAATATCTCTGTATATTTAGAAAGCCTAAAATGTGAACTTTTCATACAGAAAAAATCAGACTCATGTTATTTACATCTATCAAAAAAATACATATATTTTCTTGAAATCTGATTTTTAATAAAAATGTAGTTTTAAAAATTATTGATCTTTGTCAATTAATTGCGGAATATTTTTAGGCCTAATTTAATTGATAATTTATATTCCTAGGTTTTAAAGTATATAGTATACGATAGTGATAACATAATATTGAAATATTGAGTTTTAATTTTGCCTTCCCCCACTACCCACTACCCGAGTACAGGTGGGAAACAATTTTAAAGCACTGTGACGCACACTGTTTCGTAATGTTGCATTCGCGGACACGGATATGCGCGGGATACGCGCATGGATTAGTTTTCAACTTTTAAAATTAACGAAACTAAGTACATCATCATGTTCTCCATACTTCAGTACCCAGAAATACAAAATCTCAATATAATAACGTTAATAGTTAATGAGTAATTAATTCATAAACATGGGCAAATTTTAGAAATTAAAAAATCATATCTTTGTAACCACTTAAAAATATGTTTAATTTTTTTTTCTGTTTAAATTAAAAAATGTGCGCTTCAAGTTATGAAAGAACCACGTTAATATGTTGAATAGTTTGTGAATTAAAAATTATATAATTTTAAAACATAAATTCATAAATTAAAATTTAGCGAATCTCGCAAAAGCACAGTTCAAATAGGTTCGATGTCTAGTTCGCACCAAAACATAGCCACTAGTTCCCTCTTTTGGGGAAAGAAAGATTTTATCAATTATCGAAACGATAGTTTGAGATTTTTTTTTCCGTTGCGAGTCACCATAAAAAGTTCCGAATACGCGTAGATAGAGGAGCGCGGAGCTGGTATTGACCTAATTTTAAGGCGACTCGCAACACAAAAAATAATATCTCAAAAGATAGGTTCGATAATTGAAAATTTTTTTCTTTCCCAAAATAGAGGAAACTTGTGGCTATGTTTTGGTGTGAGTCAGATATCGGACCTATTTGAATTGTGTTTTTGCGAGATTCACTAAATTTAAATCGATGTTTTAAAATTAAATTACTTACGTAACATAAGTAAAAAATATCACAGTAGCCAAGGAGGGAATAATTTATTAATAATTTTGAAATCCTTTTTATTTAATTTATTAATTTATATGATAAAATTGGTTCGAGTAACGAGTATTTCACATTACAAGTAAGACTGCGAAACCAATTATGCGCGGTTCCACTGTATATTTTCCGTAATATTATTTTCTTTTATTTTCTTGATTTTTAGTAGTAAAAAGTAACTGTTTTCAATTTCGGATCCCGCATTACACTATAATAGTTAATTGCAATTGTTTAACTTTATAATACAATAATATAATTTACAGTTTATCTAATATGTCGAATATTTCAGTACCTGAATGGAAGAAACACAGAAAAATACTTATGCCCACATTTAACCAAAAGATTTTGGAAGGATTCGTTGACTGTTTTGCGGAACAGGCTGAAGTCTTTGTTCAAATGTTGAGGAGCAAAACAGACGAGATTATTGACATTTCCAATTACACTGCTAAATATTCATTGGATATTGTTTGCGGTAAGGCGTTTGATTATTTTTTTTTTCAATTGAGATGATGCGTCATAGATTCAAATCTATGACGATTGAATTAGGAATATTTAGACCAAAAATCAGAAATGTTTTACTAGTGAAAGTAGTAATTGTTTAAAATTGCATTTAAATTTGACGTTTTATTTGTTACAATTGTATTTCTTGCGAGATTAAGTAGATTTCGACTTTTTTTGTTGCAATTATTTTCTCTTTGAAGTCTTTGCGTTTTGAGGTTACGATTAAACCTAGAGTACATCAACGTGAAAATTAATAATAGAAAAAAGGATTTATTAACTTGGTCACAGTTGCTTAAATATATTATATAATCACAATTTGAAAATAATTAATAAATTATTTCCTTTTGTCAATTATTGGACATTTAAAGTACTAAGTAAAATGTCACAGTAGCTAAAGGGGAAATAATTTATTAATTATTTTCAAATTCTCTTTATTTAATTTAACTGAGGAAATTCGACAGAGGTTGCATTATTGGCTTACGTAAAGGTGGTTTTTCATTCAGAGAAATTGCTAATCGTCTTAACCGTAAACAACCCTTTGTAGTACGGTATTATGCAAGCATGGTGTATACGTCGTGGAAGGCTGAGATAGAAAAATGTGGTCCAAGACCGCCATATGAAATAAAAGGACCTATTTCTGAGTATAGTAGCCAATCAATGGTTTGGAAACAAAGGACGTCGTATAACCCTTCGTGAAGTTTACCGACGAATTAGAGTTTTTGGCTTGCATTCATATCGATCTCATCTTGTATTACCGTTGATTAACGTTTGGGGTGGTGTATCTTGCGACTAGATTGGAGTGTGGAGTAGCATAAGTGATCTTCAGTAACAAATCCCGATACTGTTTGGCAATGCATAATGGCATTAGATTAGGCGTGGAGACGACGTCATATGCAACACACAGTGAAGGTTATGGTATGGGATGCTACTCTTTATGGAGGCAGGTTTCAGTTGTTATTCATCCAAGGCAATAGGAATGACCATCGATTTGTTGAAGTGGTAGAACCTCAGATCCTCCTTCCTTTCCTCCAGGAACTGAAAGAGCCGATTTAGCAACAGGACAATACCCGTCTCCATATTGCAAGACATTCTATGGAGCGCTTGGAAAAGTCTAACGTCAATATTTTGCCGTGGCCACGTAGATCTCCAGACCTTTCGCCCATCGAACATGTGTGGGATATGATGGGTAGAAGATTCAAGCAATTAGCCAATCCTCCATTCCACAGACACTAGAAGCACTCCGGCATGAACTACAGATTGTCTGGGATACAATACCTCAGGGATAAATCGACAGCCTGGTGGAAGCCATGCCCTGACGGGTGCAAAGGTGTGAAATTAAAAGAAGTGGTCCAACATATTATTAAATTGTAATCAATTGCTACCTTTGATCAGTAAAACATTTCGGTCAAGTTTGGTAGAAAAATTCATACCCCTTCTTGATGTTGCGTTTTTTTTATATCACAGTATATTTTCTCATTTGACATTTCGTGAATGTTTATTAATTCTTTACAGTTGTAGAACATATATATATGGCAATTGTTTAAATTTATTTCTAGAAACTGCAATGGGAATCCAAATTAAAGCGCAAATTAATAATATAGAGTTAGAAAAAATAATAATCAGGTATGTATTTCAATTGAAATTGTGACAAATTATTATATAATGCAATTATACAGGGTGTTACAAAATTGTTGGGCTGGCTATACACAGACTAAAACTAAAAATAAGCAAAAAAGTTTATATAAATGTATATCCTATAATGATTCGATACTGAGTTAAATCATAAAAAATGTTCAAAATGACCTATAAAGACCCCAAGCGCTCAAAAATTCCTGGCATATTTCGAATCTGCTGGCATCCATCTTCCACTCTACGTTGAATATCCTCAATATTTTATATTTTGAATTGGTGTAGAACATATCATAGATTTTAAATATCCCAATTCGTAAAAATCGAGAGAATTTAAATCGGGAGAACCGCATTTAAAAATTCGCTTGTTGTGTGACCAAAGTGAGCCGGTGCACCGTCATGCTTGAATCACATGCATTCTCTAACATTTAGTGGAACATCTTCCAGCAAGCCTGGTAACGATAATTCTGTCCAGAAAGTCGTCGAAGTACAAAAATACCAATAAAGAAGTCGTTGACAATTCCTGCCCAGACATTTAATAAAAACTGCGCTGTCTGGACTGAATAATAGCATGATGGTTTTCTTTTTGCCACTGGTGTAAATTATGAAAATTGACGATATCATATACTGTAAAGCAACTGTAGCAATCACAATACCGGAGTGCGGGCAAAGTAAAAATAAGCAAAAAAGTTTATATAAACATATGTCTTAAAATGTTCGTTACTGAGTTACAGCGGTGAATTTAAAGAATTTAACTTAAAACTTTTCAGACTAGTATTTAGTAGGTAGTCCGTGCTTTTTGTTTTCAGTCGTAACTATTGATTAAGTCGTTTGTGATTAGTACTGTTTTCTAATTAATAGTACAAAATTATAGATTATTCTTTCGAAGGGATGTCCGACATCCATTCAATGTATAGTTTGGCACATTGTAACAGAAGCAAGAAATCTTTATGGAGACCACTTCCCAAACCAAATGAAAAAACGTTCGAAAGGCTTCATATTAGATTAAAGGAAACAGGATCCTTTAAACCAGTAGACCGAGGTTTATAAGGTTTTTGAGGTTATGTTCATATACGCACTATGGGTATAACTAATGGCGGGATTTTTGAACATTTTTCTATTTATAATTTTTTGTTCAATTTTTTACTTCAAATTATTGATGTAAAAATTTTTTTATAAATATATTAAACTTATAAACGTATTAACAACAGTTATAATTTGAATTAATTGATATCTCTCAGCTGGATAATTTTATGAACTCCTTTCCTTAAAGAATCTAGAAAAATATGGATATAAATATTACTTCAAAAACGTCTATGTTAAATACATTTCTTTCTGATAGAAAATATTGTAAAAAGCATAAACTATATAATAAAAATTGAAGATTTATAGACCGAAAACATATTTTGAGAATGTGGGAAATAAATTATATTTATTAATAATTAATTATTGCTCGATTGGTTCATAATTTTAAGTTATGTATATTCTTTCAAAAATATATAATTCAAAGAAATTAATAAGCAAATGTATTTTAAACTACAAATAATAACTCACCAGTTGTAGTTTTATAAGAAAAAGTGAAGAAACTTCTGACGAATACAAAAAAAACTGTCAAAAACAATTCATATGATTTACATCAATCAAATTGAAATATGGCAAACTGATCATTATTTAGAACATCTTTAATGTTGAATTAAAAGTATAAATGTTTAAGAAATATACCCTTAAGGGCGACAAAAGTAACCAGTAATAAATAAATCTATGTAAAAACTCAAAAATAAAGTATTTTAAATTTTCCACTTGAGACTTCAGCGCCTCCAGTGCTCAAGTGGACAACTATAGCCGTGTTTCATAATTTCCAATATCATTTCACACATATGCTACAGTTTTGCGCCCATAATAATTTGAAATTTCTGAACATTTTCGTGGTATCAGTAATCTTCAAGATTGGTAGAGTATATATTTTTATACATATAATCGAGCAGCCTTGGATAACCACAGCATAACCTATTATTAATTTCCAATGAATTTCGTTAGCCTATCATTTTACAGAAACATAATAAACAATTGTGATAATCATAATAAATTAAAGACGACGCAAGCGCCACCTTTTGCCTAACCTAATCATTAAATGTGAATTGTAAAATGTTTATTAAAATTCCAAATATAATAAATGAAAAGTTAATTTATTTGGAAGTACTGTCGATGGAACTAGAAACAGTTTTAAATCTTTGGACAAATGAACAACTGTTACTCCCAAAATAAATATCCAAATAAGTAATTATTTTTTCAACAAAATGTAATAATAGTTAAATACATTACCAGAGTCTGTCTATTTAATTGAACGAAAGGAAATTCAATAACTAAATACGTTGTAAATTACTTAATTCATATTTGTAATCGAGAGTTGTTAGAAAAAATGTATTTTTACCAATGTTAGAAATGGTAAAAGGGGGCTAGTTATTGGCGTTATTAGTATTTTGAGGTATTAGAGGAGGCTTCACTTAGCCGCCACTGAAGTTGATAATCCACTGCCGTTCCGATTGAGATTCGTGTATATGCGCGCATATCCATTCGGTACGCTTTTATGTATAAAACCAAGTTTCATACATATGCGCAATTCGGAATACGGCCCTAATTCAATGTTATGGTTATTGTAATATTAGGAAACATAGAGTATGAATGATTAATTTTAAATAAAAATAAAACGTCAACGTTAAATAAAAATAAAAAGTTACAAAGGGGTAATTTTTGCGCTAGCGCTCGACTTTGATATTTTTTAAATCTAAAAATACCAATCGATTGAGCATCGTTTGTATCACTTTTATTTTCGTTTGTACCTCAAAGGGTTCGTCAGAAAAAAAAATAGTTTTGATTTTTACCCGTTGTTCCATTGTCCATGCCTTACTTGTTAACTATCGAGATTGGCCTAAATACTATTATTCCATTAATACGTATTATAGTGAAATTGAAATTTTTAATTTTATTAGAATGGTTTCCGTACACGTTACTTCACAAAAGGTCTATTAGCAGAGAGCTTCTCTTTTAACTACCTTTTTTGAAGTAAAGAATGGACGGTTAAACTGTGTCAGTAACATAAGTACGTTTATGGGTTAAATAATGATAGATGTGCCTTCATACCAAATTGCCATAGAGTTCCTGTGGTTGAAATAAATACTTAACCAATTTACGAATTAGGTATGAGAGGATCATCAAACTACTTCCCAAATACAAATATATATGCTGTTGAATACATAGGTGAAGTAATTAATAATGAAATCAGCCACTACATTACATATTTTAAACTAATAAATGATATCCGGCAGAAATACGACGATATTAATAAAAGTCGATGCTCTTTCGATTGCAATTTGTTTCATTTGAATATCTCGAAAATAATAATAATAATAAAAAAAATGTGCGTTTTCTAAAAACAAATTTATTTTTTTCTGACGAACCCTTTGAGGTATAAAAAAATATTAAAGTTGAGAGCTGGTGAAAAAATCATCCCTTTGTAACTTTTTAACCCTTTAAGTACAAACGTAAAAAGGGTGTTTTTTAGGTACAAATGAATGGTGTTATCAGTTTCTATATTTTTTAAGTGGGGCGCCAGGTTCACACCGGTGAATTTACCGGGGAAAGTATCACATGACAATTTTTAGTTGTACAAACCGTCTATGTATAGCCAGCCCAATATTTTTGTAATACCTTGTATAATTAAATAAAGTAACTAAAAAAAACTGAGTAATTATAATATAAGAACGTTACCTTTTTGTTTAACCTAAAAGCATATAGGTTCTAGACCTATAGAATTAAAATTAACATTTATAACAATGTTTCGTTACTTCTGAGTAATTTGGTAATCAGAAGCCGGTGTTGACTTGATGATGCAATAATCGTGTTAATGATCTGAGAATAATTCTTATCGTATATTATAACATATTACCGATGTGAAGTTATACAGGGATTTGCCATGCTCCTTCACCAAGGTGGATGCGTCGGGTATATTATATATTTTAAAAGTGATTAACAATTTATAAAAGAAATATATAAATATCCAATTAGACAACAATTGTGACAATACATATCTAACATGAGTTAGAATATCGTGACTTAGACATATATTCAGGTGCATATTTTTATCACTACCGTGTGTCTTGAAAGTAACTAGATAATAAAAATTAGCCATGGAATTTTTAATATCAGTGGAGTCATAATGGAAATAGTATATATATACATGTTATTAATGCCCGTTTGCACCTTCTTAGTTAGGGCTTCCTTACATTTAAGGAAAGCATAGTAGAGCTCATATAAAATCTCCGTTTAGTTAAGGTCTTCTTAGTAGGGGGAAAATCTAGGGAAATGTCAGTACCTAACTTCATTTCGTCTACAAAACGTATTATTCTCGCTATCTAACCTTGAAATCATAAAAGAATATATTATAAATTTTAGATGATTATACTTATTTGGCGTAATTATTATCGTTATAAAAATTAAAGTAAAAAAAAAACTTTAAACAATATATTTATTTAAGAATGTATAAATTCCACGAATAGGCCTGCACTTGTGTGTATACCCCGTTCAGATATCCATGCCCGACAACACGGTGGACCCCGCAGCCAGGGAGTTCTGAAAATATATTTTATGAGCTTCTTTCTTTGCTTAATTAACTGTATAAGCCGTGAATTAAACCAGACAGGAAATGCAGAAGATTTAATGCGCTTAGTTGGTACAAATGATTCTAGAGCAAAGTGCACTACTGAATAAAATATATATAATATATTGTCTAGAGTGCCAACTAAAATCGTTTCCCACTCAATTGATGATGTATTCGTTAAATTGCATCGATTTAATAGGGGGTTTTAAAGGGAATGAGATTAAATATAGCACATAACGTTGTATAATATGGAATAAAATGACATTATTATCGTCATTATTTGAGCCGGATAAAGACATGTATTATAGTTAATAAGTCCGAGATAATTATTTGATCAAACTGCAGTTGGAAGATTATATAAAATATATATATAAGTTCAAAATGAATTCAGGATCGACAGTCCTACTATGGATTCACAAGAGTTTCACCACGGACTCTCTCAACTGACATCAAAGTCAGCCAAAACCTGGCAGGCTCCCACAGCGAGCCAAATCGGAAAGTTCACCACAGTTTTCAGCAGTTTTTCCACTGACGTCAAGGAAGAAACACAGTTTCGTGGATCGGATTAAGAAGACAGACTTCAATCCATACCAGCACCAGCCAGCAAAGCACAGCGCCAACCAGCGTAGCGCCAGACAGCACAGCGCCCGCCACCTACTTTAGCCTTGCTTTAGTGGACGGAATAATGATTGTCGATCGTCTACATTGTAGACCCAAATTGTTGACAATGCCATATGAAATTAGTCAATAGATGTCATATATTAGGTTATTTAATCATAACATAACATCCGTTCAATTAAGGACCTTAACAAATGGTCCATCAACAACTTCGTTAAGGGTTGGTGATCACTGCGGGGATTCGAAGAAAGATCTGCAGGAGATGGCATCGGTCACGTGATCAGTAAGGGCTGACCTGGCAGATGCCTGACTTCGATTGACTCGCTCTCAAAAGGCATTGTCTACATCCATCCCTATTCGTAGAAGGAAAAAATGATACATCAGCGTTCCTAAATTCGAGACTGGACCAGCTAAGCAAACCTGTTATAGCCTGACGCCTGAAACATTTTAACCAGGAGAAAAGAAAATGTTCAATTTGAGGAACATAGTCCACAACCGAACTTCGTTCGGCGAACATTAACGAAGCGAAGAACGCTGACCCGGTTGATTTTCACTGCGGGGAATTGGAAGCGGGCTTCAGAAGTGTATCATCCGTCAATCTTTTGGAGAGAGCATTGATCGCTTGATCAGCAAAGATATCTGACGCGGCGTTTGACCCGTTTTTTTTTTTACCCGGCGTTTCCTGTAGGAAGAATCACCCATTAAAGGTGAAACATCCATCCTACGCACCATGCGTAGAATGGCTGGGGGCAAACTAATTATGCCGCGAAGGAGAAATTTACTAAACTAGGATAGAAAAAAAAACTTTTCAATTACTTTCATCAAGGCATTGCATATGGAACACACTAGTCTTATCAGGTTGGAAGAACCGAAATAACCACCACCAGTTATCCATACGCTATATCAGTGGTTCTTAACCAGGGTCCTACCAAACCCCTGGGGTTCGGCGAGTCAGTCTCAGGGGTTCGGCGTCTCTCTTCCCTCCTGGACGACCCCTGGGGTCATACCACAGAAGCGAGGTCGACCGTGACTTAATCCCGCTATAGTCTGAAACGGACATTATAACCGCAGGAAACACTGTCCCAAACCGAAAAGCCCCTGGCCCAGACGGGATACCTAATGAGGTCATCAAGAAAGCTATCCTCGAGATTCCTGGCCACTTTACGGCCGTACTTAACATGTGCCTACAGCAAGGACATTTTCCAAGGGTATGGAAGACAGCCAACCTGGTCCTAATTCCCAAGAAAGGCAAACCGCCAGAAGATCCCTCCGCCTTTAGGCCGATATGCCTGCTCGATGCATCGGCTAAGCTTCTAGACTAATAGTAAACCGTCTAGAGGAGGTCGTAGCAGAATCGGGCGGCCTGTCGCCCTGGCAATTCGGCTTCACCCGCGGTAAGTCCACTACAGACGCTATAATGGCAATCAAAGAACTCGCGAAGGACGCAAACTCTGGCCCAATCAGGAAGAGACGTCATTGCATCATGGTGGCGTTAGACGTGAAGAACGCCTTTAACTCGCTGATATGGGAAACGATAATCGATGGGCTCCGCAGGATAAATATGCCGCAGTACCTTATCAACCTGATTGCGCACTACTGCAGCGATAGGTTCATCTTGCTCGCCGATCCAAACAACAGTAGAACCTCGTATAACATGACTGGAGGAGTTCCTCAAGGCTCGGTTTTGGGTCCTCTACTCTGGAACATAGCCTACTATCCTGCTATCCGCCTCAATAACCACAATAAAGCTAGGACTATAGCCTTTGCCGACGATATCGCAATAATCGTACGCCACAGGGAAGTCAACAGAGTCAAGAGGATTGCTTCTCTAGCTGTGGAGACAGTGCGTGCCTGGATGGAACACCATGGTCTCCAGCTGGCGGCGTCAAAAACAGAGATCGCCTGGCTCTCCACGCGGCGCTCCGGAAGAGTACCAGAAGATTCACTGGACATCCTTGGACTGCCAGTCCCGATCTCGAAGAACATCAAATACCTCAGGGTAACACTGGACAATAATCCGCGCTGTAGCACACACCTACTAAATGCCTGCAAGAGCGTCTTAATTAGCGAGAGTGCGGTAGCGAGACTAATGCCCAGCCTTGGCGGCCCAGGCGAGAAGAAGAGGAGGCTGCTAACGGAAGTAGCGAGGGCTAGACTTCTCTACGCTGCACCGTCGTGGGTATACGGCTTGAGCGCAGCCAGAAATAGAGAACTACTCAGACGCGCCCTTAGACCTGGAACGCTGCGTATCATTCGGGGCTACCGCACGATATCTACCGACGCAGCGGAGGTACTCGCTTCCACCGTGCCCGCGGACCTTCTAGCTGAAGAACGCGCAAGAGTGTACCAAGCCAGGAAAGAAGGGACACACAAACGGCTGGCAGCCACATAAGAGCGAGCTTAGACGCATACGAAATGGCAGGCTCGATGGTCAACCAGCACAAATGGATCTTGGACTCGTCGGTTGATCCCCAATATTCAACCGTGGACCGAAAGACCACACGGGGAGTGTTCTCACTGGTAAACACAGATATTATCAGGACACGGGGCCTTTCAAACCTACCTTCACCGGATAGGAAAGTTCCCCACCACGAACTGCCGGTACTGCCCGGAAACTACCGACGACGCCGAGCACACGCTCTGTAACTGCCCCAGATGGACCATTGAACGTGCAACATTATGCAACACCCTGGCCGAAGAAATCAATATAGAAACAATCGTCACAAGGATGATAGAATCAGCAGACGTCTGGAGAAGCGTCGAAGACTTCGCCGCCAGGGTCCTACGAACTAAGTATAAGGACGACCTGGACCGAAACGAACACCCCGATAGAATGTAACCAACCTAGCAGCCTAACACTTTGTTCTCTTAGCGCATAACGACAACCGTAGATGCACCATCCCCCCTAGGAATTACCGGAAGGTACAGCCGGAGGATCTATGGTGAACTGAAGAATAAAAAAAGGGGTTCGGCGTAGGTCAATCACCTGACGTCATCGTGACGTAGAAACCGTATAGGTTTCGAAAAATAATGTTACATAACGTTTGTTCTATTGGGAAACCAACTTCTCTTACTCTCTAACTGAAACAAAGTGAAGAGGTCCCAATCGTACATTCTTGATGACACGCCCGGCTATCGGCTGGTATCTGTATCTGGTATTAGGGAGTGTGCAGTTACGCACAGCACTTAGGCCTCATTAGGCCCATTGTGCTACCTCCCGTAGATCACTCATCCTCAGTACAACCAGCCTACCCTATGTAGGTAGTCAAGTATAGCCGAGGTGGGTAGATCTCTTATGAAAGCCATTTCAGGCCATTTGTCACCTAGAATGGACTCCCTTAATGACGCGAGTGCTGGGCATTCACATAGGAAATGCCAAGCCGTCTCATCTTCCATACTGCACGCTCTACAGGTCGGAGAATCACCTATTCCCATCCTATAGAGGTGCCCTTTTAGCCTACAGTGACCTGTGAGGATGGCAGTTAGGTGCCTTAGATTCCTTCTAGTCAGCTGCAGGTACCGTTTCGCTGATTTCTCATTAGGATACACAAGTGTTTCCTTAGAGAATTTACAACCCTCAATGTCATCCCAGCGCTTCCTAAATTTCTCTAGGGCATTGGTATGTAACATGTTAAACAGGGAGACAGGAGCGAGACGCACTAGCGGCTCCGGTGAGAGAATGTTCATCCCAGCCGCAGCTCTTGCCAGCGCATCAGCTCTCCCGTTTCCTGTGTCCGTGTCGTGCCCCTTCACCCAGCAGACTTCAATATTATTGTGCATTGCTGCCTGTCTGAGTTTTCTGTGACACTCTATGACGGTCTCTGACGTGGTATAGATTTTTTGCAGAGACAGTATCGCCTGCCTACTATCCGTTAGGATTAGTATGGCCACATTTGACAGCTTGCGGTTTATGATGTATTCAGCCGCAAGTGTTATACCCATCAGCTCAAGTTGGGTGATGGTTCCGTGAATCCCCATAGGAATCTTAGCCTGAATCTTCAGAGTTCTGGAGAAAACCCCGACTCCCGATCCATCTCCCTTTTTTGATCCATCTGCGTAGATCCTTATAGCCGACTCTCTCATCCGTTTTGTGGGTTGGACAGTAACATTGTAGGGTGTGCTCCGTATGAGTGTCGGTACACAATAGTCAGTGGTGGCCTCTAATAGAGGTATATCGTTGCAGATACTCCTCCAGAGGTGTCCTCTGACTTCCCCACAGCTGTTTACGTTCCAGTTCCCACAGCTCTGAAGACGAAGTATAGTCGCCAGAGCCTCCCTCTCCACGTGAATATCAAGCGGTGGAAGGCATAGCATGACTTACATCGCCATTGTCGGAGTGGTGTGCATGGCGCCTGTAACACTAAGACAGACTGTCCGCTGCACCTGCGAGAGTTGCTTCCCTATACTCTTCTGCTTGGTCCTGGGCCACCAAACTGAAGCCCCGTATGTTAGCATCGGCCTTATGACAGCTGTGTATAGCCACAGCGTCGTGCGTGGTTTTAACCCCCAGGTTTTCCCCACAGCCCGACGACATTGCCAGAAGGCCCTTATGGCTTTGTCAACTTTAATATCGATGTGTGCTTTCAGGCTTAATTTACTATCGAGGGTTATGCCCAGGTATTTCACCTCGTCGCTGTACTGCAACATCTTATTCATTAGTATTGGTGCTTTTTTGGTCACCTTCCTTTTCTTGGTGAATAAGACCATCTCCGTTTTGGCAGGATTCACCGATAGGGAGTGATCATTGCACCACTGCGAAACTGTATTTAGAGCACCTTGCATCTGATCGCATAGGGCATCTTCAAACTTGCCACATACAAGTATGGCCAGGTCATCAGCATAGGCTGTCACAAACAATCCTAATAGCTGAAGTTCATGTAGCAGGCTATCCAGAACCATATTCCAAAGTAGGGGTGATAAGACACCCCCTTGAGGACAGCCTCTATCAATTTTGCAGGTAATACGTTCCATTCCCTGCTCCACTGTAACTATACGATTGGCCAGTGCGTCGCCGATCCAGTCACACATTTTTGAAGGTACTCCGCGCTTATCAAGCGCGTTTCTGATCTTCGGTATGGTGGTTTTATCAAACGCACCTTCAATGTCAACAAAAACACCCAGGGCGGATTCTTTAACATCCAGTGATCTTTCAATCCTGCTCACCACGTTATGCAGGGCGGAGTCGGTAGATCTTCCCCGTGTGTATGCATGCTGTGACGTCATCAGCGGCTGTCTAATTAAAGCTGATGCTCTTATGTGCCATTCACATATCCTTTCCTGTGTCTTAAGAAAGAACGAGGATAGTGTAATAGGCCTGTATGCCTTGGGAGCAGTATAGTCTGCTTTACCAGGCTTCGGTATGAAAACAACCCTGGCTTTTTTCCATGCCTTGGGAACATATCCTAGTGCCAAACTGGACCGAAATAGCCTAACCACATGAACAAGTAGTTCATCCCGTCCCCACTGTAGCAGGGCGGGAAATATGCCATCCGGTCCAGGTGCTTTAAAGGCGGAAAAGCTCTTAATTGCTCTGAGGGTGTTTTCTTCATTAATCACTTCATGGGCCAATTTCCAGTTTACTTCTGTACCCGAAGTGTTTTCCGTCTCTTCCCTGAAAAGCGTAGAATGCAGAGAACATCCAGGGAAGTGGCTTTTGAGCAATAGTTGCAGGCTTTCGAGGAGGTCGGCAGTCATACTACCGTCCTCCTTCTTTAGGACTCCCACAGATTGTTGGTGGTTCTGTGATAGAGTCTTCTTAAGTCTGCTAACTTCCTGTGTATTTTCAATACCTTCACAGAAGGTACGCCATGATTCCCTTTGACATTGCCTTATGAGTTTTTTGTACTCTTTAAGGCGGACTTTATAAGTAGTCCAGTCTGAGCTCTCTTTAGAGCGTTGTGCTTTATTAAATGCCTTCCTGGCCTCAACTTTTAAGGAATCCAGCTCTGGACACCACCAAGGGGTGGCTGACCCCGTCATAGACCTCCTTTTAAGTGGGCAGGACAGTTTGTATGCCCCGAGTATCTTTGCCTGCACTTCCTCTGCTTGAAGGTCTAGGCTAATGCGATCCTCAGGGCATTGCTTGTTAATATCCCGCAATCCCTCACCGAGATGCATAATGTATGCTTCTTTATCCGTAAGCCTCGGATTACGGTAAGGTTTGACAGGACTCGTTTTTAGGCCCAGCCGGAAGGTAATCCATCTGTGGTCTGACATGGACGCCTCCCGACTGACTTCCCAGTTGTCTATAATGTTAGAGACATCAATGGTAGCCAGTGTGATATCAATCACAGTCTGGCCACGGGTGTTTACGAAGGTAGGTTCCGTACCACGATTGACTATCTCTAAATTATTACTAATTAAGTAGTCATGTAAAGACTTACCTCTTCTGTCTGATGTTTTGCTCCCCCATGCGATATGGTGCGAATTAGAATCGCAGCCTATGATAAGTGGCAGTCGCTCCTTCCTACAGTACTCAACAAGCCCTTCCATTCCACTTGTTGGGGGTGGAAGGGTGGAGTCCCCAGGTAGGTAGACCGACGCTAGTACCACGTCTCTCCTTTTGCCCATCGCTCCACAAATTCTTACCGCAGTGATATCACCATCGGAAAGTTGTGGCAGTAGATGGGCTCCCAATTGCCTAGGTGCGTAGATGGCAGTCCTAGGTTTCGCAGTCGGCCTGTAAAATAGAACACCGTTCAAATTCCCCATACCACAGATCCTGGATTTAACAATCCAGGGCTCCTGTATCAGGGCTACAGTATCTATAGTCATGTCGATGTGGCGGCATAATGTTGCCGTAGCCGCCCTCGAATGACTCAGATTACACTGTATAAATCTCGTTACCTTATTAGCCATTATCCCGGAAGTGTGCGGCCGGTCCTGTTCCACCAGTCCCCTTCCGACCCAATAAGCGTGGACTCGCTTGGGTCAGCGAGTGTGGCGTCGGACCCTACTGAGGTCGACGATGATGTTGACGGGATTGGCTCTACCCTTACTGGCGAGCTTGGTGGCTGTACCGGTTTAGTTGTAACTAAAGCCATCTGCTCAGCCTGTTGAGGGGCGAGATTCCTGAGAAGAGGTGAGTTGGATGTTTCAGGTGTAACATCAGTCACCTCCTGGCTCATCCCACCCATGTCCTCTCCTTCCCTCTTTTGAGGCCTGATCTTCAAAAACAGGGAGGTGAACCTATAGCTAAGGCGGTTCCCCCTCGTGCCTAAGATCTTCCGATCCTTCTCATCCACTCCAAACATGAGCAGCTGACCGGGTGGGTCTACAGACTCAGCCCGGTGAAGAATCGGCCATTTGCTTACCTCTAATTCAGGGTTCTGCATAGCCAATCGTTTAACGATCAACTCCTCGCCATCCGGTGTCTCAAAATCCTCCCTTGGAACCCATAGGATGGCTTTCTCAATCTTGGGGAGGCGGTCCTCGGTCAAGGCAAAGAGCCTAGCCTCAGGCCATGGTTTGATCGACGCCACCGTCCTCACAAGCCAATCAACAGTGCCCCGATCCTCGCAGTGCCGGCTATCGGCTATCATTGGCTGCGGGTGATCACGCAACATCGCGTGGCCTTTATATGTTGCAGGAAATTTGGTGCGCCCAGTGTTCGAATTGTAACTGTCGTGATTTTTTTTTAATATTTTAATCCCTTCATACTATGTCGAGCAAAAAAAAGTGGTCGGACGAATATGTACAATATGGATTCACATATATAACGGAACGTGAGTCAGCGTCCTTATTGTTTGATTCGCAATGCCAAGTTGAGCAATTCTAGTCTAGCACCGGCGAAACCATTTTTTTATTCTACATGGAAATTACAAAAATACAATATTCGCTGAATTCAAGGTGAAGAGGGCCAGATTTTATGAAAAGGGTAGTCTGCCAGTCCACGGCTTTTTACCCATCGATAAGCCGATCCTTACAGCATCGTACGAAGTCGCTTACCTTATCACAAATTAATTCCTTTTTCAAATGACATCATCAGTGATAGAATAGACGACATGTTCAAAGATATCTTGGCCCAAATAGTTGCAGATCTGATTTCAAGACTGGCAAAATTCAGCCTTCAACTCGACGAAACTACAGACGTTTCTAGTCTATGTTAGCTTGCAGTATTTGTGCGCTATGTGAAAGACAACGTTATAAAGGAAGATTTTTTATTATGTAAACCTCTTACAACAACAACTAAGGCAGCCGATGTGGATGACTTCTTCAAAGAAAATAATCTTTCGTGGGATATGGTTTCTGCAGTTTGTTCGAACGGAGCTCCAGCCATGCTGGGAAGAAAGTCTGGTTTTGGTGTGCTAGTGAAAGCCGATGCACCACACATCGTTGTTACACATTGTATTCTACATAGGCATGCGTTGGCAACAGAAACCATGCGTCCAAAACTGGCAGAAGTCTTAAAAAATTTAGTGTAATGCGTGAACTATGTTTGAAATAGTGCTCCGAGGCACCGCATATTCAAGGAGTTGTGTAAAGAAATGGGGTCCTAATTCGAGGTACTTCTGTACCATTCAAACGTTCGGTGGTTATCCCGGGGACAGGTTCTGAATCGGGTTTTTTGCCTACGTGAGGAATTAGCCCTGTTTTTGCAAGAACACCAATATAGTCATGCAGATTGATTCAAAAATTCTGAATTTATTCTCATGTTTGCTTACATAGCTGATATCTTCGCAGATCTTAATCATATGAATCAACAGATGCAGGGTGGTGGTGTTAACATCATGGAAGCGGAAGAAGCCCTGAAGGCGTTTCAAAAAAGCTACCGTTGTGCAAACGACGAATAGAAAACGGTAACTTTGTAAACTTTACCCTGCTAGACGAATATGTAAATAAGAACTATGACGTGCCTGGTATCGGAGATATTTATGTATCGGAGGAACTGAAGCACGCAATTTCCATGCACTTAGACGAGCTTAAAAAGTCTCTTGAAGGTTACGACCCATCAAGAGATCCAGCATGGGTGAGGCAGCCGTTTACGTTCAGGTTCAACAGCAACTCTTCAAAATAACAATACTCTCATCGATTAGGTGCCACCAAATAGTAACATACTCTGCTATTGCGAAGAATGATCTGAAGTTTTTGATACCGTTTGTGACAACATATGTTTGCGAGCAATCATTTTCGAGGATGCTGGACATTAAAACAAAGAAAAAGAACAGACTTAGTTGCGAAAATGACATGCGAGTGGCACTTTCCAAGGTAAAGCCTTGCATTTCCGAACTGGGGTCTAAAAGGCAACAGCAGCAGTCACACTGATTTTAAATTTTGTTCTTAATATTTTATTCTTTGTTCTTAATGTTTTGTTCTATAATGGTTTTGTTTACTTTGTGGACAAATAAAATATATACCTATGTTTTGAATTTGAAAAATTATATCTTATTTTTCCAAGGGGTTAGGTGAATACTCATGTAAAACTTGTGGGGTTCGGTACCTCCAGCAAGGTTAAGAATCACTGAGCTAGATGAATGGTGGTTAAACATTTTATTAAACGGATTAAAAAAGTTACAGAATATATATCCAATCTTTTATAATTTTGAATTGTTAATTCCACCTTTAGAGACAATCTCTCAAGAAAAATCAAGTACCTATATAGTGACAAACACCTTCATTTTGGATGTCTCTCGGTTAATTTTAATTTTTCATTTTCTTTAAAGTTTTTAAAAAGTTGCCAATTTTGATCAAGAAAATTTCGTTTCCATATACGAAATCCACAAAATACACAACCCTTATTTTATTATTTTAAATTATTAAATTGTGACCTTTACGAACAATATAGTAATAAAAACAAGTACCTGTACAGTGATAAACAACTTCGTTTTGGATCTCATCTAAGTCTTGATTCGGGGTTAATAATTGAAAGTAAAAATTATTTTTAATTAAGCTAGATGTATATTGTTATAATCTTTGTATAATTCTGATATTTTCATTTGTTTATAAACCATTAATCGCATATAAAATATATTTTGCTCGCCGCCTCCGCCAGATTGGAGGAGCCAGGCATTTCCGTGGCTGGAAATCCCTGATTAACTTCACATCGGTTTTTATATTCTTACTAGCGTTTTTACTTTTTTCTCACTGTCATTCTATATTGTATCATCTAAGTATATTTTATTTTTTTAGTTAATTTTTCTTTGAAAATGATATCTCTATTCAGATTCAATATACTTATTTCAGAACTATGGATATCATAACAAAACGATTAACCATCCTTCCTTACCACAATGATTGGATTTATCAATTTACAAACTTATCAAAAGAAGAAAATAAACTTACTGATACATACAATAAATTTATATCAGATGTAAGTGTTAGTCAGTATTTTGGTGTGTAATAAAATTGGTGGAAGTTTTGCAAAAAAGTGAGCTTATTTATTACAAAAATATATTTTAGTTTTTTGCTGCGATTTAATCCATTTACTATAATAATTGTATAAAAGATATTATAAAAAAATATTAAGAAACAATGAAGTTAAAATAATCAAGCATTATATTATTATGCTTGTTTTAATAAAAAAAGGATTAATTCATTTGGTCACAGTTATTTAAATAAACTAAATAAGAATTTGAAGTTAATTAATTAAAAATTGTTGTATTATACAATATGTTATTGTTATGCAACAGCAAATGTCTAAAGTGCTTGTTATGATTGAAAATTTTCTTAAATAGTTGTTTTTATATATATTACTGATTTTATCTGTTTATTTCTATGTTAAAAGGTAGTCGAGAAGAAGCTCTCAGAATATAGAAATGAAGTCGATGCGAGAAACAATTACACATATTTAGAGAGTAAGTGCCCTGAATAACCGATTTACATTTTTCTAAAGTAAGAATTGTAGTATATTGTTAAATTTACTATAATGAAGATATTAATCATGGAATTAATAATAATATTAAATAATTGTACAAGATGGTGCTTTTGGATAGTTTTAACAGAGAAAGCTTATTTGAAGATTAAACAGAGAAAAGAATGACTTATGTGTTAGAAAATGTTAGAAAATTGATTTGTGAGAAACGTTTATTGGTAAAAAACTGCATTACAAAATCTTGAATGGTTGCCGAAATACTATGAGATTTTCGATTTTTTGTTATTTTTTAAAACCACTTTAAGATTTTTGTTTATCAAAATAATGTATTTCTGTAAAAAAAACTACTTAAGCAATAACAGAATTTTTATACATATCACGGTTTTGAGAAATAACATAAAGTTATAATATTTGTTTGTTTCTAATATGGAAATAGGTTTTACCTGTTAATGTTGTCCCAATAGCGCCAACCCGTTTATTGACGTATTTTTAAAACTTAATGAGATGTTGCATTCAAATGTTCTTTTAGAAACAAAAAGGTCGACATTTTTGGAATTGCTAATAGAACTCACTGAAAATGGAGAAAATTGGACTAATGACGAATTGTTGTCGGAAGTTTCTACATTCATGATTGCGGTAAGTCCGTTTGTTACATTTATTTATAGACGTAATATGTAATATTTTAAAAAATCCGACATCGATACAAACCCTTACACAATCCATCTAATGCTTTAAAAAAGTTATCCGCTTACCTGAATGAATTACTCCTCCCACAAAACCCTTTATGTTTGAACATCCCAACATCCATCCAATTCAAGCGACCTCATCCACCATACATGAATTAATATCTTCACACATAAATGACTAAGCGACATACGAAACAAAGGACAAGGACTACCGAAAGACCACTTGTAAATAAATATTTAATGTTTTTTTTTAAATTAATGTAACTCTAAATATCTCAATAAAGATGATGGTGTCAAATGAATATTTAAGTTAAAAGAAAAAGTAACAATGGGACTAAGTGCCATGTTGATCAGGATTATTAAAAAAGAAGTTCACATACCAAAACAAACGATGTTTTACCTTCAGACAATTATTTAACGTATTATCACGCTATAATTTTAACCTTTGATCTCTTAAAACATGAGCGAACCTCACGCATCTGAACGACATATCTACTGGCGACGTCAATTCTATTGGCCGTCCATCTTAAAAACCTTTGATTTTATATCATAAATACTAATAACAACTATTAAATCGTGTTAATTTACTAATGATTCTTATTGCTACACTTTAATAATTATTTGTTTAAAATTCGCAATATAAAATTTCCAAAACACAATATTTGTACAATTACAAAAATATCCAATAGTTAATATTCATTGATTTTCATATAAATGAGACGAAATTTATAATTACAATTATTGTTTGTACTGAGATATTTAAAATTTTTTTTTTTTTATTAACAAAATTAATTTTAAAATTTCGTCCTATATTTTGCCTTTATATAGATTTTTTTATATATTATTCAATTTGTGAAAAATGATTAAAATAGATATAATTATCTGAATAAAAAACAGTAAGTATTTTATCGATTTGCTTTATCGATTGCTTCATTACACGATTTTAATTAAAACTTATATTATGATCAAATTCGATAAAATCCAATATTACCATATTGGTTAAAGAATAAACTTCAATTTTGTTAATGTATTTTTGTTTTAAATAAAGTACAAAATATGAGTAAAATATTCAAAAATCATCTTAAAATACATATATTTGCAAGGAGTAAGTAATTTATAAAATGAAATAAAACGCGCTATAGACATCTTGATGAATATGTAGTTTGTTTTTTCATACGTATATGTAAAAAAACAAAGTCGGTAGAAAGGTGGGCGTTTGTTCGTTTTCGCGGTTATTTGTGCTGGCGCGCGAGCGGTGTAACTCCTCTTAAACCAACTAAGTGTTTTATTCAGATGAATTGTGTACTGTAATGCTTGGTTACAGATACGATAATCTTTCACAAATATTCTTTTCAAAGGAAATAGAAATGACTTTTAATGATGTTTTTATTGTTTTAATTTGCTTTTATGTCACATAGTAACGCTTACAAAAAAATGGAAATTATTGTTTTTTTATTGCAATATTATTTTCTTTTATCTCCGCCTTCCGGATGCCATTTGGCCAGGCCACATCACACTAACCCCCAACCCACACCTAGATAAAGGAAGAAAAATAAAGAGAGGAAGAGAAAGTTTCATGTTTAGAACATTTAGAAGATTGATTTGGTCCAGAGTTTTTAAGGATTGACTTAAGAGGTGTGGTGTGTGGAAGAGGAGAATTAGAGTGTATATTTTTTAAAAGACATAATTGAAATTTGTGGTATACAGCTAGGCTTAAGTCGATCGATAGAAACACAATCGTTTCTGCGGTTAACATTTACTGTACAATATTTAAAATCTTGACTGATAATTGCGAATGTTCCATCGTAAGAATTTTGTAAAGGTAATTTTGCGCGATCCTCCCTTATGAAAACACGAGTACAATGTTTTAAATCGGGGTGTATGAAGAATTTGCGGTAGTTTAAGCTAGCAACTGCGGGAAAAGTGTCTTTATTCTATCCATCAGGCAAAACCTAGTTAATGTAAAGAGTATCAGTTACTCGGATCATTACTTATTATAATAAAAAAAACTTTTATTGGAATAAACACATATATCTAATACATTAATATAAAACATAAATCATCACAATTCTATCTTCACTCTTCTCTTTTTCTCCCACCTCAGCTTTGTCAAGTACTATACACCGGCCCCATTCTTTCTAGTCCATAACTCCATCCTTCTTTTCACATACAGCTAGTCGTTTAACACCCTGTGACCGTCACATTTTCATTCCGCGGATTTGAATTTGAATATGCGAGGGGCGCACTCTCCTTTTGCAAATGTCACTAGTTTTGACATATCGCAGAAGCGCGCATGTGCGAGAGCATCTTCTGAGTCTTTGGCGTTGACGCCATTTTTTTTTTTGCTGTCGAAAGACGAGTATGACTGTGCTGAAGTTATGCTTTGTTTCGTCTTGGGAAGTGCAATTAACTACACGGTTTCGACAGCGTTACATTTCCAGAGGGGCCACACAACACCTAAGGTAGGCTAATTTTTGTGGAATATTTAAGTGTTTCGAGTGCGAATTGTTTCTAGTCATATCGAGTATCGTAGGCCCCAAAAATACGGCCTCAATTGATCAGTGATCAATTCGCCGATCTATGAAAACATCCTCTGCAATCACGAAATCCATTCCTTTGTCAAGTCCCGTTTTTTTTTTTGAGTTGGCTAAGTTTGAGAGATAGTGACGCTGTTGGGGGGCGCGACCACCGGTGCGCATCCCGTAGCAGAACACGAAGGACGGGTTGACTTAAGCGATCAGTGTTCACTCGGTGAAAACCTAAATAGAAGAGCAATTCCCCTCCAAAAAGGACACTTATATTATTGTTTATATTAGAACGTTTTTTGATACCAACCTACAGACATTGAAAGAATACCTTGAAAGCAGTTCTACCAACATCGAAATATTTTGTTAGCGGGAAAATTTAAATCTGAAAGGAAATACTGGGATATTAAGTATCCCAGAAAACCATCGGATGCCGATGTGTCGGAACATCGTTTCCGATTGGATGTCTATGTCCGACCATGATTCGGCGTTATTATGTCCGTCCGATCGGCATTCGATTGCATATCGACTTCGTGACGACGTCGACATGCGATCGAATTGACAGCTATTCGAAACCACAATAGTGGCGACGTCGTCATCGAATCGGCAACTGGTTAAAAACAAATGTCGATAGAAAATAAATCAAATGTATTTAATCTCTCTATTATAAAATAACCTAAAAACTAAAACCTAAAAAAATGTATATAAAAAACTATATAATATATAAAAAATGTAAAACTTCCTTATTGACAGCATTTCGGAACCATCCATTAATGTCTTTTTTTCGATATAATTCTGTGTGGCATTTTTTGAACTTTTTACTCTAAAAAAATTAAACATAAAAAATCCATATTAACTACATTTTATAAACGTACCTATCTCTTTGTAATTAACAAACATTTTTAAAATTATTGATTTAAACCCATTCGCTTCTAAGTGCCTCACATTTTATTCTAAAGAGAAAAAGTATTTGATTATGTTGAAATTGAAATTACAATAGTTTTATATTTTATACTTACATTGTACGATAACTTAAATTTTTACGAAATAACAATACTATAAAGCACAAGCACTCACTTCGATAATCAAACTAGGAATGACTCAATCTGGCAATGGAGACAGCGTTAGGGAATCGGTAAAACGAGTAAAACAGCCACCACTGTTCACAATGCCCTTTTTATTGTCATTTCCGAAAATGTACGGATTAGTCCAGTAACAAATAGAAACACCAATTGCACTTTTTATGTTAGTATTTGCATTCTCCTCTGCACATCTTCCTCGGGCCCTTTGTTTGGGTGGGTCGAGTGACTAAAAGAAACGAGGGTCGGTCGAAAACGACGAAAATAACCGAAGGTCGTAGAAAAGGGAAAGTAGTTAGGCGAGCAGTCTGTGCATTTTGGGCGGTTAAAATTTAATTATGATAATTTTCTCAATTTTTATCAACTATACAGGGTGCTTCTATTCAATATTTAAAAACCCACTACAGCATGCCTCTGACATATTGTTTTTTTTAAAAATATATATTTTTTTGCTCGTCATGACAATACAAGCTTGCACATTTTCAGCTAGTTTTAATTAAATAATTATTTAAAATATTTTGCATTATATGCATTAAATATATGGCAAAAGCAAAATAAATATGCTGCGACTAGCTAGCGGATCGTAGTCGACATGTAGTAAGCGATGACGGTTCCGAATGGGAAACCATTAGGCAACGACGCATTGTGACATGTGGGATGCAGATTTGAAGATTCCGAATAGGCAACGGATAGATATCGACGCAGCGGCGTCAAATCGACAAAAAATCGAATGCCGATTGGCAGACGATGGTTTGGGTTTGGGATATAATAATAGCGAAAAAAAAAAAACAATAATAAAATGCATTTATTAAATAAATATTAAAAAATCAAAAATCATCCATAAAGAACTCTTAATTTTAAATAATATAAAGTATTAACATTTTTAAACAATTTAAAAATTAACAAATATAATTATGATGAACAAGATATTTTTTTAATTATTCTATAATAATTATTTTTTACACATAGCACATGGAAAATGTCTACTACAGCTCCATGTTATTATTTGGATATTTTCACTTCCAAGTAGACTCATGTTCTCAGTTAAATATTTACACTACACAATAACAACATACTTTACACCGCCGACATTTGAAAATACAAAGACATATTTGGCTTCGATAACACTTTGACCAAGATTTTGGCGGTTCTTAAAAAAATATCTTACGACCATCTTTTAAGTGCAAACGGAAATAGAAAACGTAACCGGCCATATTCGCTTTGATTTTGATCATATGTTGCCAACTTTAAAAAAATATAATAAATTTCATGTTTCAATGTTGGCAACATTCTATTTTCTAATGTATACAAACGGATATTTGAGTGATACCCCCCTGCTCGGTGACGAGACGGCCGATGAGGAGGAGCACGGGCGATCAGCGCTAGAGAACAGGCCAGATTAACTTGTGTTGTCTTTTAATGATATTTGCTGATGACTTCATGGCGTAATGAATTATGAATTTAGCCATGCAAACATGTTTGTGACGTCACGATAGTGATATCATCTGAAACTCAGATGATGCGCGGATGCTTAATTGTCAGAAAGAGACGGTTTCGAGGATTTACCTGGAACCGCGATCCTTTCTGACGATCCGACTGGTGATGATGGTTGGCAGCCAGATGTCGGTTTTTCTGCCCATCCTGGATTCTCCCCAGTACCCTTTGTCTGAGAATTATGCCGCAGCAGAATTGTTCGGGGTGCCGTAACGCTGGTACCCGCCCCTACGCGTCCCAAGGTTTATGGCGGTCGTAAACAGTCGTAAGTCGTTGCCTTGTTTATTGGGGGATAATAACGTATTTACAAATATTTACAAAGAAGAAAATTATACAAAAGGTCAATAAAGTTGGTGCGAACTTGAGTCATTTGAATATTAATGATTATGTAAATGAAATGAGCAAAACAAATTGGAGTCCGATGTTTTCGCGAATGTGAATTAAAATAATCAAAAAACGACGTTTTCGGTAAAACGCCGGCAATACCTGCGATAACATTTTTTTTTTGATCCCCTGATTAAGAGCGCGATGGCCATTGCTTTTCTACATCGGTGACGCACATTTTTACATTCACACATAGTCGAACCTCTTACATAGAGGATTGGACTAACGCGAGATATCTCCGGTAAAATTATCTGTCAGCTTTTATTTTGCTTACATCTATCCAGTTTTCATCATCCACTGTAGTAATATTATATACACCTTTTAATTTATTTTCATCTAGTCTAAACTATTAAAATATTATTACGCTAATTCATTTTTTTATTCCACTGTTCAGCCGGGTTTAGTAATTCCCCCAGGGCGTTAATCCCTTATCGGGTAACAAATAAAAAAATACTTGTCGCCTTAAATAAATCGAACCTCTCCACCCGCGAGCCTAGCCTGCATTAAAGGTTATCTTGCTCGCCTTAAAATAAACTACCAGTGAGTAAATTACAAATTTGTGTAAAAAAAGGGTGTCATAACCCTTTCACATTCATTCTCTAAATGGTCCCAATAATCTCTTCCATTCTCACGTAGAATATATCTACCTTTGTTTTTTTTTTTCAATCACCACTCCCCCCTTGTCCTTTCTTTAAAATCTCGTTCACTTATTAAATATTAAACAGTGGATTAAGCGAACAGCCCTGTCTCACCCGCTTCCATACTCTAAATTCTTCCGAAATCTTCATTCCTACCTTCGCTCTTACCTACGTTTCTCCAAAGACTCGCTTGACCCATTCAACTATACCTTCACTCATTTCCATCCTCCTCAAACATTTCAATAGCTTTTGTCTCTGCACACTATCATGCCCGAATACATGCTACCTTTCTCTCTCACTACTATTTTACTTATCCTTGTCAGCGTAAATATTTAGTCCCTTGTCTGCCTTTCTTTCAAAAAGTCACTTTGAGATTCCGGTATGATCTCCTTCTCTGTTTCCCTATCTAAACGATTCTTAATTATGAACAAGGCGATTTTTTAACTCAACAGATATAACCGTTATGCCTCCGGTAATTTTCAATCTTTGGTCTTTCTTCCCCTTTGTGTACAGGGCATATCGCACCTACTCTTTATAACCTAGGGAATTCATCTAGTAACTAATTGCATTCCTTTTTTTAATTTTTTTTTTTTTAAATAAGTATAAATATATGACAAAAATGGAACACATGTTTATTCTGCCGTTTTTCGGCTACAAAAATTATTTTTTTTGTTGGACCGTTGGAGCAGAACAAAATCTATATGTTTTCCTTAATTTCCAAAAAAAAAATCCTGTCATCGTACGTAGGATTTTTTGAATATCTTGAAAAATGAAAAATTAACAACGTTTTGAAACAAAAATCGGGTTTTCGGACGCAAAAATGGACACAGAAGCTTGCACGGAAGAGCCATTTTTTAAGATAAAAAACGGCTACGTACGATGACAGAAAGAATATTTTAGAATTCAAAAATTCAAATCACGTTCAAATCGAACAAACCGTTTTTGAGTTATAATGTCCGCCAACTTTTAAAACATGCTTTTGAGATAATCGCGTTTGAAGTTTTGTGTCCAGTTTTTCATCACGTACAAGAATTTGATAAAAAAACTGAAATGAATGGCAGGACGTTCCGCTGTCCAGCTGCAGTACTCTCATTATTTGGAAAATTCTATTCAGTGTCTAGTTGAATTTGCAGGCCGCCAAATTTGAAGCAATTTCAACAACTTCCTTGCCGCTGTGATTGGTTTTTGGAGACAGCGCCCAGATACCAGCGTTGAAGCTTTCATTGGCGTTTTGCGTATATACGCCGAAACAACGTTCAAGCAGTTCGTCGCGACTTAGATCTTGATAGACAGGAAGCGTGTAAATTTTCTTTTTCATAGCTGGCTTGTATTTGTAGTTGCTGAGCTCGCCTTCTGCTATGTGCACCACACCAGGAATCCGCACCTTCCGGGCAGCCGTCATCTGTGAATATTTTCATATCCGCTATCGATGCTGAGTTCCTCCTAATATCATGTGTAAAATAATTGGTGAAATAAAACCATCAAAACTGAGTTGATATGATACCATAGCCATCTGGTAATACGCGGTAATAATTGGAACTAAATAGATCGCCCGTTCTGTCGATGACGATCGAGCTTTCCGAACAATCGCCCGAGCGCGCTCAGAACGCTGCGACACGGCTTCGCTTTTCGGCCTGTAACTTTGGAACGGAGTGTCTCATGAACTTCGGGGATCTACTATAGACACTCCATAGATTTTTTTAATTTAAATCTTGCAAAGTGTACTACCCCGTTAATAATTCACGAGCATCTTTCATAAAAAGAATAATAATATGAAATAAATATGAATAAATTATTAAAAACGCAGATTAGATTGAATAACTTTAAAGTTTCATATAAATTCATATTCATATATAATATTAAAACCATTAATTAGAATAATAATATTTTGTCAAAATTGTGTTTCTTCATCTATAATTTTCATTGCTATTGGCGAATACGAAAGAATCGTCACTATCATTACTTTCAAACTTAATGGCTTCTTCTCCTGACATTACATATTTACACACATAATTTTCTAATAACTTTTGACTATAATATTTCACCGTTTTTATATGCTCTGGATGATTATTTAAAAATTACTAGATATTATTATTATTATTCGACATGTCATTCTTAGCCATATATTATAATTCCTCATTTTTTTTTTAAATTTCGTCTATCAAGTACCTCCACTGACTAATTCAGTTTCAATTTTAATCATTCTTCATTTCTTAATAAGAATATTTAGTCAAAGTGTGTGCTTTCCATTACATTTTTTGCAATTTTTTTTCTTTCAATATAATCTTAGTTCTTATCAGTATATTTTTTCTTGTAATAAATATCAGTGCAGTGGATGCACTGACGCGTCTTAGAAACCAAGAGTTTTGAGAAAATGGTATAAAAATTCGTAGTTTTAATGTTAAATATTTTAGCTCGAAATTTATATACTGAACTGACGTTGTCAATTTACTCTCAACATTTTATTGATTATTTGTCAAGGTATCTTGGTAAAATGAATGTACTAATTATAATCTGTGTCTTCCTCGCTATTTTATTTAATTATATACATAAATGGACGATATTCTTTTGGTATTGTAAAATACTTGACAAACTTTGACATATTTTTAAAACTCATAATGAAATTCAAAGTTAAATGTCCCCCTTTAGAATTCTTGTCTTCTTTGTTGGGCAACATATTACGTAAAATTGTTATGTCATATTGAAGCTAATACATTTTCCTTCAAATATAATAAATGCAAAAGTGTTTTTATTAATGAAATTCGTAGATAATTTTATTTATTTAAATTTGTTCCACATGGGTTTATAAATTCAAAAAATGGTGATGTGTCCATAATAGTACTTTCCTCGGTGAATTCGGTAAAATAAGTCTTTGATTGAAAATTTAATACAAAAGGAAAAATTAAAATTGAAAAATGCGGAAACACACAGACACACACAGACATTTTTCAAAACTCGATGGAATGAACTCAGGGGACCTCAAAACGTGCATATTTGTTGAAATTGACGATTCGAAAATTTTTATATCACAATACTTTCCCATGGAAGTAAAAATTTACCAAACTTTAGATTCAATGTGCACCATTACAATCGTGAGAGAATTTAAATTACTGTCTGAATATGATGAAATGACTTTTTCTTTGAATATTGGTGCGCAAAAATAGTTGGTTATAAAAAGTACATAATGGAGTCGATCCACTGTGCGTCGTTCAGCTGCGCGAATACTCTATTTTACATTATTTTCAGGAGTACGACCACTGTTTAAAAATTATACTGCATTTTGATCCTATTAGAATTGCGTATTCAAACAAAGCAATTTTAATATATTTTAGGGGAGCGATACTACAGCAACTGTAACTGCGTTTGTAATGGTCTTGCTTGGAATGCACAAAGAAATACAAGTAAGTATATGAATAAAACCATTACTAAATTGATTACAAATTTTACGTTATTTTGTAGGAGAAATGTTTTGAGGAAATAAAAGAAGTAATCGGTTTAGAACGTAAAATTATGCACACCGACTTACCGAAATTTGTATATTTGGAACAAGTCATCAAAGAAACAATGCGGATGTTTCCACCTGGATGCCTTTTATTCCGAAAAGTCGATGAGGACTTAGAAGTTGGTAAAGTACTTTAATTGAAATAAATAATTAATTATAGTAATTATAAAGTAAGTTTAAGCATAAAATAATGACACTTGCAACTATGTCACCTACCAACAAATTTAACATTCATTTAATGATCACGTTAAACGTTCTCATAATTAATGTTGAGACACTAAAATATGTCAAGTAAGTCGGGCAATAATATTTATGTTATATTCCTATCTCTACTCCTTTATTTTTTAAATACTATAAGTACATTTCCAGCACATTATGCTCTTTATCAATATTTTTTTAATTGACAAATAAATAAACATATAAACAAATTTAATATACAAATCAGATAAAGGTACATATTAAATCAAATGTTATTCTAAAAATAAAACGTTTTTTTATTAGTAAATACATTTAACAAAATTAATGACTTTGATAAAAATAGCCATAACTAAAGAATACTATTCTCCTAATCTAAAACACGTTCGTTATTAGTAGTACTTTAATAAATATATGATTTGCCAAATATTACAAAAATAGTTGTTTAATTATATAAAAGGTCATTTAATTTTAAGTAAATAATGTTCAATTGACAAAAAAAAGCTCTGGTTGATGGCCTGTTCGGGACTGGTATATACTGTTTAATATTACATAATCGTATTGTATTGTATGTATATTGTAAGTGTTGTAGCTATTAGGCCTGAATAAAGATTTCTGTATATATAATATTCATGAGGATAATTACATTGTTTAAATTTATAATCAGGTGGATATGTTTTACCAAAAGGAGCTGGAATTGCTTTATACGTCCTGGCAATGCATTATTCCGAGGATTACTATAAAAACCCATTGATCTTCGATCCTGATCGTTTCACCCCAGAAGAAATAGCGAAGCGCCACAAGTATGCCTACCTGCCATTTTCAGCTGGACCTAGAAATTGTATTGGTAATGAATTTTAATTCCATATAATAATAATTAAAAATAGATTGCTCACTTGGTCACAGTGATTAATTCAATATTTTTCTTTGTTCTTTGCATTAAATATTCTCCAATAAAAAAAATATTTATGTTGCAACAGCAAATGTTCACTGTGTAGTTAAATGTTCGGCAGTGTATTCGACCTAGGCCAGAAGTAGTTGTTTCAATGGATGTTTGTCCGTTTTTAAAGTACTTATTTTATGTAAGTCAGATGTTGTAGTAGCTAAAGGGAAAATAGTTAATTTATTATTCAATTTTGTAGATTAATTATACCGAGATGTATTTTTATTTAGCTTAGTTATTAGTCGAGCTAGAGAGTCAGTTAAATTATGAAAGTAGTAGCAAATTTTCTGGGAATAATTTTTAATAATCTTTACACAGGGTGTCCCGTTAATATTGGGAAATGGCTTTACCTCAGGTTCCTGGGACCAAAATATGACGATTCAACCGAACTTATCTACATAGATAAGTTAACCGTTCAAACTTAAACAAAATAATATTATAACAATTTAATACTTTATTTGATTTGAATCAAATTTAATATAGTTTAATATGATAATATAACACATCATCTGAGTTAACATGACTACCATCACTTGATGGTAAGTGTGAAATATAACATAACCTATAATTAAATCCTTAAATATATTTTAATTAAGACGAGTAATAATATCTTTAAAAACGTTATCTTTCGATAATTTGCACAGTTTAGTCGTAGAAAATAAAATTCAAATTAATCCGTTCTATTTATTTGGTAAAACGCGAATCTAGTTACCCGGAAAACGTAAACAAATACTTACTAGTAATTAGTGTTATTATTACATTAAATATTAGCTATACATTTATTTATTGAATCAATACTTATTTACCCAAGGCATTCTGGGCACTTTTATTTTCTAAGAGAATAAAATTTAAAATTAACATGTTAATAAATAAGTAATGATTCAAAAACTATTTTTATAGGAAATATTTAATGTAATAATTACATAATAACTAATGAGTCACATTTATTTACGTTTTCGGGGTAACTAGATTTACATTTTAGCAAATAAATAGAAGGAATTGTTTCGCATTTAATTTTTTTTCCGACCAAACTGTGTAAATTATGGAAATTTATAAAGATACAAAAAATAATCCAAATCGATTATTCATTTAAGTAATATTTAAAAAAATGATTGCTTCTGTAACTAAAAGATATTTAGGTATTTATTTATAGGTTATGTTATATTTCACACTTACCATCAAGTGATGGTACTCATATTAACTAAGATGATGTTTTATATTATCATATTAAACCATAGTAAATTTTAATTCAAATCGGATAACGCATTCAATTGTTATTAATAAAATAAATATTTTTTTGTTTAAGTTTGAAGATGAATTTCGGCTTAACGGTAACTTTTGTATATAGTTCGGTTAAATCATCATATTTTGGTCCCAGAAACCTGAGGTTAAGTCATTTTCCAACATTAACGGGACATACTGTATATACACACCGTTATTCAAACTCTACAAATAATAATGATAATAACAAAATAAGAATCTAGAGTACTGAGAAAGTGAAATTATAACAGATTGACTAGAGAAAGAAGAATTGAGAGAATTTTGGGTAAATATATGTGGGAACCTTTAATAAAAAATCAATATGGATTATAACCATTCAAGATACTGACTATGAGAAGATCACTTTTACATGCACGGAACACAGAATTAGAGCTGCGTTAAGACGTCTTAGTATTTGGAAGACACCAGGTCCGGACTCGATACAAAACTTCTGGTTAAAACAACTCACTACTATAATACCAGTCATGACATAAAGTTTTAACAATATCAGATAATTTTCCTAAGTTAGTAATCATCGACAAAACGTATATGCTCCACAAATCAAGAAACGCTAATGACTATAAGGTGTTTACCTTTCTTATAAGCTCAAGTATACGAGTCTCGCCAACATATATGTTATGTTATATCTTTGTAATAAGATTTTATCTCATAAAAAATCAATATGGCGTTCATAAGAAATAAGAAAGTTGATAATGGCCCAGATAACCGAAACTTGCTATTAATAAAATGAGTACGCTATCGATTTCATTATAAAAAATAGTGTTATAAGAATTTCTTCACCGCATTAAAATATTACTTCAAATAACTAAGATATAAATAAAAAAGGAAAACCGATTTTTTCGGCCCAGATTATTCAACGGGATATTATTCAGCATGAAATTCTGCATAAGTTCCAAATTTAAATCTACCCTCTATTTCTTATAATAAGCGAGATCCCCATGGTGAGACTCGAATTTGAAACCCCCTGTATACACACATCTTGATATAAATAAAAAGGCTGTATAAAACTATCTTTATGATACAAAGAGCAACTATTATTAAATGTCATCATACTACAGGAAGTTAAAAGTAAAGACTGAGATCTACATATATGCTACATTGATTATACAAAAGAATATGACTCTGTCCCGCATGATTGGCTTGTAAAAGTACTCAATATACAGGGTGGCGCAAGATTCCGATGAAGTCCAATCTCAGTTATTTAGAAATTTACAAAAATATATTACTGACATAATTTGTAGCTACGGTAAAACTTCACATTTTAAAATTAGTTTCATATATACAGGGTGACCAATAATCACGTGACGTATCAAACATATGATTTTTTTAAATGGAATGCTACATTTTTTATGACGTTTTTAGATTCTACGCTTAAAATTATTCATTTTTGACATAGGGTTTGTTAGGTAAATTTTTAATATTTTAAAAGTTATAAACAATTTAATGTTGTAATCAATGGAAGTTTCGGGCCATATTTTTCAAAATTGAAAAATGATGTGAACTTTCGCAATTTAATTGAAAAAATGCTTAACGACCGAGAATCATTGTTTCGTCCACTAACGTTTCATTAAATGTGAATTTCGTTTTCCTTGATTGCTTAAACAGGACAAGTTCGCTTTCCTCTAGTGGACGAAACAATGATTCTCGGTCGTCTACCTTGTAGACCCAAATCGTTGACGATGCCACTTGAAATTAGGCAAAAGGTGGCGCTTGTGTCGTCTTTAATTTATTATGACAAAATTATAAGTTTCGCTTATAATCTATCATTTAAGTAAACTGTAATTAAAACAAATGCAATTCATAATCGTTTTCTGACATTTAATAACATACTTACTTCCTAAAAATTATATTCAAATAACAATCGATATTTAAAGGCACATGCAAAATATAAAGAAAATAGTTGCTCGACGATTATAACTCGCTAATTATAATGGTTATTGGGACACATTGAATGCTATTGAATAAAAAAATGATGTGAATGCGTGAAATAAATACATAAAAATGTTAATACTAACAAAATATAATGATATAAGTAGTTTATTATTTCACTTAGTATCTATTTTCGGTTTTTCAGTCAACATTGTTTAAATAAATCAATTTAACAAGCATATAGGAATATTTTAAATATTTTTCGAACAATATAGTTGTTGTTAGTTTTTAACAATTAAATTAATCATTTATTGAAGAAGTATGTTTAACTGCACCAGTGTTACAAAATATAACGTAAAATGTACTTTACTTGCTAAATATGATATTAAGCGTAAATTTCACAACTAAATAAATCAATTGTTCTGGCGCGGCTTACTTTGTTTAAAAATTCTATACCAAATTTTTGTTTGAGATTAAATATCTCAAAAACGGTAAACGGTAGCTATTTAATATGTTATATAAAAAATGAAGAGTGATCAATTTTCTATTAAAATAGCATAAAAAATATAGGGTGTCCTATTTAAGTAAAAATAGAAAAAAATAATTTTGCGTATTGCTTCACCTGGTATATAAAAATTTGTTTTAAGAGAAAAAAAGTATTTCTTTAATTATTAAGTATTTTTGCATTTGTATGGCGTTGACAGAATGTTTATTTCATTTTTCATTATTGAAATATTAGGCTCAAACATTTATTGATTTCAACATTCATTTGTTTATAACTTTTAAAATATGAAAAATTGACCTATTAAATCTTATATACAAAAAATATTTTTAAACGTAGAATCGAAAATCTTCATAAAAATATATCATTCCATTAAAAAAAAAAACATATGTTTGATACGTCACGTGATTATTGAACACCCTGTAAATATGAAACTAAATTTAAAGTGTGAAGTTTGACAGTAGCTACTAATAATGTAAGTAACATTTTTTTTATATTTCTTAATAACTGAGATATTGGACTTCATCGGAATCTTACGCCACCCTGTATATAAAATATGCTCTAAACTTCAAGAACTACTGAATTATTTGAGTAACAACTGGAATACAGAGATGTATCTAAACGGAAAATCTATGGGAAATATCAAGATCAATAGAGGTATTTTTTAGGGCATGGTTTTGCTTTACAATAATATCTTCTAAACAAAACAACCAATGGATTCCGATTAAATATAAAACAGCCCTCAAGTTCCGTAAGAATCTTTTTATATGGATGATTTAAATATATTTGCTGAACCCAAACTCAAAACTTTAATAAAAACAGTAAAATATTTATTATAAAAATCAAGAAAGGAATAATGACTAGTAAAAATGAACAATACCTTGATATTAATACATTGGACACAAATATTTAGAAATACCATAAAATAACTGTTGATAATGGTTAACAATTAAAAACAATTAAAAAATATAAGAAAAGAGTAACTAAAGTACTAGTTACCAAACTTTTCCTCAAGATTATGACTACTGCCATTAACAACTGGTCAATGCCTGCTTTAAGCTAATCATTTGGGATGGTTAAGTGGTCCAATGCAGATTTGGAAGAACTAGATCGTATGACGCGAAGACTTCTAAAGAAGTTTAGATGTCACCGCCCTAAATCTACAATAGAAAGATTTTATTTACCTAGAAATGAAGGCGGACGCGACTTAACTAACATAGCTTGCCTATGCAAAAAAATACAATCTAACATGAAGGAACAATATCTTGATTTCGAGAGTGAAATAATTAGAAATAGTAGAAAACTATATAAAAGTTATACATCCTTACAACCGAATAGCTGCAATATTCCAAATACAACGAAACATCAAGTAGAAAAAGGTGGCTGGAAATCTAAGATCCTACATGGAAAATATAGACACACCACAGATAAACAAACCATCGTCGCTACTGTGATTTAAGAAAGGTCACATATATCCTGATACCGAAGGATTCATTATCGGTATTCAAGTTGGTGTGATACTCACCAGAAATTACGAAAAACACATACAGAACTTAAATGTTGTGGATAGGTGCATAAAGTGTCAAAAAGTAGGGGAAACCATAGACCATGTTATTGCGGGATATCCATGACTTACAAACAACGCCTATCTATCTAGACACAATCATGTAGCAAAAATAATTATTCTCCAGTAACTTGCACACAACATAGACTCATAAGTAATCCACTACCGTATTACTAATAATTACCTGAAGTTGTACTTGATATAAAAGAACACACACTATACTGGGACAGACCAATACTCACAAAACTACCGATTACAACAGACCAGACATTATCTACATAAATAAAATAAATAATACTGGTTTTATTATGTATATTACTGTACCCTTTACATACAATATTGCACGAAGAGAAAGAGAAAAAAGAACTAAGTGCGAAAACCTGGTAAAACTTGCAGCGTATCTATGAACTAAAAATACTTAAAGTTGTACCAGTTGTTATATCAGAGAGAGGAGTAGTGAGCGAGGGCTTTCTGTAAGACCTGAAATCGATAGGACTACATGCAAACCTTTTAACACAAATCCAAAAGGCAACCATTCTACAAACCTGTTACATAGTCAGGACATTTTTAAACTGTATGTGTTGAAATGAATTTTCCCCCTAGCAGTGTAACACCAGCTTAAGGATGCGGTTTAAGCGAAAGAGATAGGTATATAAATATTGGCAATCACTAATTCGAGTTAGATTGCTGTTGTGATCAATGAATAATATTATATTATACATTAACGAGGAATTTCATCAGATGAATCAAAATTATTTTAATGTTTAGTTTGTGCGAAAAAACAATTATCAAAAACAATGAAAATTGATCAAATTTATAGCAAATTTCAAATTATATTTTTGCTAATAAAAACTTGTGCAATGAAAATTTAAAGAATTTCACTAAATTCTGCATTCAAATAACTTAGCAGACATGACCTATTAATTTCATTATATCTTACAATTTTCTTTTCTAACTTGAACTAATAAATTGACGTAATATAAAAAATGGTGATGTGTCCATCATGGCACTTTCCCCGGTGAATACGGTCAAATAAGTTTCTGATAGAAAATTTAATAGGGAAGCAAAATGATTAATAGAAAAAATTGATTGTTATCTTTTAAAGTTAAAGCCGAGTATTTAGAAGAATATTGTAATTAAGTGTGTTATTTCTTACCTTACAATAGGTTAAAATCATTCCTCCACACTCTTCTTCATTTTTGCAAACTGGAGGCGATTGCGAATGATAAGTTGAATTTGACGGCACTTTGACGTTTTATTTGTCATTAAAATAATTATTTCAATAATTAAAATCTCTAAGGGAATTTATCAGATAAATGCTTATAAAATGAAAACCGGAGGTCCTACAATAAAAGTTTTATAACAGAAATTATTTATTTTCCAAGATCTAAAACTTTTATTTGAAACATTTTTCTATCCGAATTAAAAAATGAAAAATTGCTAAGAGTAAAGTTGCACTTAATGAGTTTTGATTCTAACCAAAAGCTTTTCAGATCATTCCACTGTTATATTGTTAGCGGCGTTTCAGCGGAAACGCCGGAACTTTGATTTAATCAGTTTTGAATTATTTTCGGGCAACATAACTTTGATTTCTTTTTTACATCGGCACCCGCGTACTTGTTTCTTTTTTAACTTATTAAATCAATTTAATTTTAAAATGACTTAAGTTCGTATTACATGCATTGATTGTTAAATTTGTAATTATGTACATATTTTAATTTAAGTTTAGGTAGGTTTTTTTAGGATTAGTGGGTATTTTCCCTTCATCAATTTGCACTCGCGTTAAGCACTACCAATCCCGAGTTACGCCCAGGAGAGCTGTACCAAACATCTTTTCCAGGTATTCGTTACGCCCCAAAATTGCGCTCGGGCAAATCTCTTAATCTCTTTTATGGCACCCGGCTATGCAAAAACGCTTGGTTTATTGTCCGACGTAATTTTGGGAAAGTACGGAAGAAATGTGTTGGTACAGCTGCGGCATTATTTTATTTTATATTTTTATTTACGTATTTTTTTTTAATTAATCAAAGTAAATTAAAACCACATCACCACTCATTTTGATAATTGGTTTTTTTTTTTTTGCAAATGATGTTCATCATTTTTAAACGTATATGTATATATATATATATATATATATATATATACCATCGTCGATTGATAAGCAACAAAAGGGAACATCGTCGATTAACTACCATAAATGGTAGAAGTCCTATCGTTGGTACGGTGGCTACAACTGCAACTTGTAAATATTAAAATTGTAAATATTATTTTTTTTTGTAATTGAAATTCAGTTACGCTGTTGTAGCTCCGTACTGGTTCCCGGCGATAGGCAATTTGAGGGGCGCATGCGCGCACCCTCGCGTTGGCTGAAGATGGATGCACGCGCAACCATCTCAACCAATGGGAGAAGGGCGATCCCACCCCGTACTCCCTGGAATAAAACTGCTTGAGGAGCCCTCAATCAGTTAGTTGTTTCCCGATTTTTAAAGTTAGTGGTTTTCACGATTTTTAAAGTGAGTGGTTTCTTAATTTTCCAAGTGGTTTTACGTTTTACGTTAGTTATTTCATTTTTTTTTATAACAGTCTTTTGTTGTATTTATTTTTCCTCTTAATTTTTTTTTTAAGAGTGTTTAAATTTTAATTTGCTTTTATTCTGGTGCTCGCGAGTGCAAATCGATAATTCAATTAATGTTTCGATTATATTTAACCGTGTACTAGTTTTTGTATACAGAGAGGTTTTTTAATCAGTATACATTAGGCGAACTGTATACCTGCAAAAAAACCAAGTCAAACGCATTGAGACGATTAATGTGTGTTGCCTATAACACACAACTAAACGTCAAACGCTAAACTTCAGAATGTGTGAAATATTTGATCGAAAATGTATACAAATGAAGAAAAAGTCGAATTTCAAGCGTGTATTGCAATTCCAACAGTACTAGAGGAGGATAAGACATGTTTTAAATAAATCCAAAGTGGCCGAATACCTCAGTTAGGATAATTCTAAAAATAATTAAACTAAAACATTTTCTTTGGAAAACGCAACGAAATAAATCATGACTAACACAGCATGCGTTACCGTCACAAGCAATTTCCTTTTTTTATCAAAACGTGACGTTATGGAGAAATTACAGAGATTTTATTAAGACAATTTGAAAGAAAAGCAACAGTGAAGAACAATAAACTTGAAATAAATAATTAGAATAAGTGCTAGAAATGACCACCAGAAACTGCAAGGAATTCTTCCACATTGTGCATTTCGATATTGTCATAAACAGAAATAGAAAATTGTTTAATTGTTTTTTTTTATTATCCTAGTTGAAGGAAGGATCAGGTTGCGTATTATAGGCAACACGTACATCAATGCGTTTGACTTGGGTATTTTACATGTATACATAGGGGATATGTATACTGTTAAAAAAACCTCTCTGTATATTCATATGTACATATTAGTCGATTCATCTTAAATAAATCATTTTTTTTTTTTATTGAATTAAATCTTGCACCGTCATACCCTCTAAATAAAAGTGCTAGTGATATCTGAGACGAGTCCACCCAAGGGTAAGAGAACACCAACTAAACCCAGAGCGAGTAAGGTAAGTGATTTTTTTTATATATATATTATTATTGAGCCAAGCCGGAGGCTAACAGGAAGCACCACATTTTAGTTTTATTTTAATATTTCGGCAAGCGTGGTGCCCCCCCTGTTACAATTGGCGCCCAACTAGTTGGTTCGAGAAAGCCCACGACCCTGAAGATTCTACATCCTCTAAATTTTTTTTTTTTTTGCTTATTGTTTAATTACGATTTATTCCCGCCTGTTACAATTGACGCCTAACTCGTTGATTCGAGAAAGCCTACGACTCTGAGGATAAATGCTTGAATTATTGTTTATTTGCTAATTATTGTCCTAACTCGATTTAACCATTAAATTCCACTACTTTAAATATTTACTTACACTCTTTGTATTCGGGTAAATTCAGTATAATTTAATTTTTCGTTAACTTCTAGTCGCGACGGGGCCGCAACTATTTGTTTTCGTTTTTTTTTACTTATGGAATTTTTTCGTTATACGTTTTTTATTAATAATTCCTAATACGTAATCAATATTAAATTAATATATACATATTTTTAAATTTGCAATTAATTTTTGCTAAATATAACATTTTGTTTCAAAATTTGAGATTTTTGTTTTGTTTGTTGTTGCATCAATCTTATTAGCGTTGAATCGTGATTTTTAAGCATTTTAAATCACGACGGGGCCGTGAATAAAATAATAAATTTTATTTAATGGTAATTTTTTTGTGTTTAAGCACTCAGGTTTCGTTCATTTAATGCATTTATAAGATTTTTTTGTTTAAATATATATATTTTATTGCATTATAAACAGAACATTAAATCCAAACGGGGCTAAATACATTTGTGTTATTTATTAGCAACTTTTTATTGTTTTTATATATAACCCTCTACGGGGCCGACAAATTTTCCCTTCTTTAGTGTAGTGTTTCGTTGAAATAATTTTTATTAGTTAATCGTTGTGCCTTTTGAGAACTGAGTAATCCAGTTAGAAATAATTTCAATTTTTAAATTACGTCTTTTTATTTACTCATAGTTTTTTTTTTTTTTTTTTTTTGTTCATTTGAGGACTGTTATTCTGTTATACTAAAATAACTTTCTACGTGGCCTACAGACTTGCTGGTATTTTATTCTAGCGTTTGATTAAAATAACTTTCATTATATATATATATATATTTACTGCAGTAATCTAATAACTAATTATTTCAATTTTAAATTCCTTATTTTGATTGCCTTATATTTGTTTAATGATTATTAATTTATAAGGCTAAAATAACTCTCGACGGGGCCGATTATATTATTTGTTCACAGTCTCAATTAATTTTCAATATGAGTAGCCAAAATCAAGAAACATCTTCGGTAGCTTCATTTTCAAACATTACTCCATGTCGTTCTCCATCTCCCTCGTCAGCTGAGGATTTCGAGCGCAAAAAGCGAGAATTAATCTCAAAATACGAGAAGCAAATCAGCGAGCAAAAAGAGCGACTTGAGCGGAAGAAACGTGAACTCGAGACGGTTCAGCAAGCTCGCGAATTAGTGGAGATACAGGCCCACTTCGAAAATCAACTTTGCGAAATTAATGCCGCTTACGAGAGACTAGATTATGATGCACCCCAAACTGAACCTAATCAACAGCCCCCTCTTCATACTGGATCTGATCGAGACATATTAGCATATGTGAGCGAAATCCGCGACAGTTGTTTAAGCCAAGTCCGCGAAATGCGAGAAGATATTCAACGCGAACGACGCGAACTTCGGCAGGACTTGCAGGAGTTATTAGAACGTGGTCATCACCGTACATATAGCGTAATTAGTAGAGATAGGTACGATGACCATTTTCAACGCGATTGTGACCAAAGGCAATCACGATTCGAGCAAGTCACCGAGCAGCCCGATTTAAATGCCGCGATTTCGGCCAAACATATTGTCGAGATTATTCGAGAAGTGAAAAGAACGGAATCTGAAGCTACGTCTCGATTTAACGGTCGAGATCCGCACAAATTCATCTCGTGTTTAGAACGAGAATTTCGTGGACTTGCGCTAGAAGATAGCGAAAAGAATAGACGAGCACTGGCCAGATTGGATGCTACATATGTCGCGAAATTTGGCGGTTACTTCGCAGACGATATTCCCTGGGACCAGGCCAAGGAGCTTTTCTGCGATTCTTTTGATCCCGACACGGTAGCCCACGACGAAGCCATCGAACTGCTGATAACACCACAGGGAGATACGGAGCCAGGTGTGTTTGCACTGCGGAAGCAAACTTTATTCAATCGCTTTGCTGCGAATGATTGGACGGAGGAGTTTATGACGAAAGCCATGTGGAGACTTTCATCGCCGTCCCTACGCCAAGCACTGTTTTTCCGTCCGAAAACTGTGGACGAATTTGTGTATAAGGCAGCCCGTCTCTCCGCGTCCGAGATGAAACCGATTCCGATCGTTATTAATAACGGAAACAAACCGACCCCCATCGTGAACCAGTCTCCATCAGCTCCAGAAAAATATAAGCACCGCGAAAATCGAAATTGGAGAGAAAATCGTGGACGCGAAAACCGACCTGAACAGTATGCGGAGAGGCCGCGAACCCCACCGCAGGACCCGTTTACGCGAAACGTTGAGCCCGCAGCCCAAGCTCAGAAAAAACAGCGTACGCGTACACAAAGTGATCGTCCCAACACTGACGTGCCAGCGAGGGTTTCCACACCGCCTCCGTCCCCGTCCAGGAAGCCGCCATTCTGCAACCGCTGTCGCCAAGGAAGACATTGGTATAGTCAATGCAAGGATCAGGGAAACGGGACGCAGGGCGGCCAACAACAGCAAAACCTGTCGTGAGCCGCCCCACAAGACCGACCGTTATCCGGAAACGTTCCCGCCGCTCGAAATGGACTTCGATTATAGATGCTAATGGTGCGATAAAGTGTGAAAGTGATAGTGACTTTTCCCCCCTAGACTTTAAAATAGACGTTTGTGCAACGCATTTGCCCCCTAACCCCACATTGGAGCCAATTTCTAATTTATCCTGGCATTTTAATAGACTGATTATGCTGCCGTTGAGGTTTGATCAAAAGACAATTACGTGCCTCTTGGATCCCGGGGCCGTACAAAATTTTGTTAAGCCGGAAATAGCCTCAACAATCACACCAGTTAATTTAACAACAAGCTTAGCTAGCAAGCAAGCCACCGCGGACGTAACGGGCATCACACACTTGAATTTTTGCTTGGGAAATGCAGAATTCAACGAAGAATTTTATGTGATGCCAGATCTTCGCTATGAAGCAATCCTAGGGCTCGGATTCTTCATAAAACACGACACGGTGATAGACTGCAGCAAACGGTGTATCCATATTGGTTCGGGATTACGTCAAACAATTTTCTGGACGCAGGAAAATCAGCACCGCGACGATGAAATTCCCGAACTTAACCATGGATTTACGGATAATTACGCGGTGTTATTCGACGAATTGATTCAACGTTTTGCTCGGACTTTTATTCCCAAAGATCAATTCGCGCACCGTCCTCGTACGTCGGAACACCGGATTCAATTGAAGCATACGAATCCCATTCGGATAAGGCCTTATCGTGTGAATCCTGAAAGAAAACAGGAAATCGACCGACAGATTGCGGATTTATTAACGCAGGGAATTATTGAACCTTCGGTTAGCCCTTATGCATCTCCCATTGTACTGGTGCAGAAAAAGGACGGCGATAATCGTTTCTGCATAGATTATAGAAAGTTAAACGATGCGACTGTTTCTGAACCTACTCCGATGCCAGTAATCCAGGAAACAATTCGGGATCTTGGAGACGCGAAAATTTTTTCTACGCTGGATTTGAAAAGTGGTTACTGGCAAGTGCCGATGGAGGAAAGTTCAAAACAATATACTGCTTTTAGTACGCCCGATGGTGGGCATTATCAATTTAAAGTGATGCCGTTTGGTCTGAAAAATGCTCCAGCTACTTTCCAGCGGCTTATGAGCCAAGAAGTTCTCTCTGGATTTCTTCACGACTTCGTAATGGTGTACTTGGATGATATTATTATTTTCTCCAATACACCAGAAGAGCATCTTCGTCACCTTGCTCTCGTTTTTGAGCGACTTGACCAATTTGACCTGCGGATGAGCAAGGATAAGTGCTCATTTGGAAAGTCGTCGCTGGAGTATTTAGGCCACTTAGTTGAGATTGACACGACCCGCCCCCTGGAAAAACATCTACATCAAATCCGAGACCACAGCGTGCCGAAAACACGGCGACAACTGCGTAAATTTATCGGTTTATGTAATTGGGTGCGACAATATATCGAGGGATTCTCAAGTATCGTGTCGCCATTAACGGAACTCACTGCGACTAATAAACCGTTTAAGTGGACTAACGCAGCAACGCAGGCCATGCAGCAAATCCAGGCAATCGTCCAGAAACCACTTCGCCTTCACCGACCTATTCCAGGATTGCCGTTTACGGTGCAAACCGATGCATCCCAGCTCGGGATATCGGCGGTTTTATATCAAACTGATAATGATGACTCCAAGCGTATTATCAGTTTTGATTCCCGTAAGTTCAACGACACACAGAAGCGATATCATGTTAATGAACAGGAGTGTTATGCGCTTGTGTGGGCGTTGCAACGTTACCGCCCCCTTTTGGAAGGACGACATTTTCGAGTGGTTACAGATTCTAAAGCACTAACCTGGTTAAGCAACTTTAAGGACCATCGATCAAAACTAACGAAATGGGCCCTGTTGCTTCAATCGTTTGATTTTGAAATTCAGCATTGCCCAGGAAGCCAAAATGAACTTCCGGATGTCTTGAGCAGAAATCCGGAAAACCGCGTGATAGAAGACGTTCCAGAGCTCGATACGATCCTTCCCCCATCATTGAATGTAATCGATGCGTCGTTGGTGCAGAGAGTAATCGATTGCCAGGCGAAGGATCAAGATAGCCAGGAGAAAATTCAAATTCTACACGATGCAACACATGAAGAGTTTGTAGAGCTCAATCGAAAGTTTGAGGTTTTCGATGGGCTTCTTTATTACAAAGCTGCAGGTAATAATGATCGTACTCTTTATGTTCCAGTTGAAGCTAGACCCAGTGTTCTCTACGGCCTCCACGACGAGTCCATACATCCAGGTCGGGATGAAACCACCCGTAGCATACGTACTAAATATTATTGGCCCACCATCCCATCGGACGTAAGGCGGTACGTTCAAGGATGCGTAGTGTGTATCGCTACGAAGCGCGGAAAACCACAAGGTCCGGCACCGCTGAAGGCGCGAATTCCCGTCTCGCCGTTCCACACCGTCGCGGTCGATTTAATAGGACCACTACCCCTGACCGGCTCAAGGAAGAGACATGTGCTAGTGATAACCGACTTATTTACGAAGTGGACGGAAGCTTTCGCCATCGGTCAAGCCCGATCCGGAAACATCACTCGCCTTATGGAGGAGCAAGTTTTCCATCGATTCGGTTATCCTAGAGCAATAATTAGCGACAACGGGCCACAGTTTACTTCGCGAATTTGGAAGCAGCAATGTAGACGTTGGGGTGCAGCTACATTTTATACTCCCGTGTATCATCCTAGGGCCAACCCAGCCGAACGACGTAACCAGGAGTTGAAGAAATGCCTGGCTATAAAGATGAGGGATCTCCCAGGAAATCAGTGGGCTCAATTTATTCAGCCGATTTTATTTGAATTGAGGACTCGCGCCAGTGCAGCCACAGGCTTTACTCCGGGAAAAGCTTTGCTGGGATACGAACTTCCGCGACCAGGAGAACGAGAAATTGTAGCAACCCTCCCAGTACAAGCGCCCGGCCATGACGATCGAGATGAACGGCTGAATAAAATTCGGGATCGTCAACTACATTATGTGCAGCGGTATGAAGCTCCTGAAGAAGAAGCGAGATTCCAGGAAGGGCAACTCGTGGTTATTAGAAATCATCCACTTAGCCACGCCGGGAACCCTGCCGGCTTTGCCCCGAAATGGCTTGGACCATTCCCTATCCTGGAAGCATTTGCGGGAAGAGTTTATGATGTCGATCGGGATGGACAAGTTGTCCGTGTGCACGCCGACGATATCAGGCCAGTTCATCTACGTGAAACCCCAGAGCTGCCACATCGCCACGCTACTCCACCGCCCCCAGAGCAAGAAGACTCGGAAGATGCCGATGATCCTGCAACCCCAGAACCCCGACGCCAACTTCGCCGACGACGATGACGACATCCCAGTGAAAAGACACTATAAATGGACGCACAAGTGCGCGATTTTAAAACGTTAGTCGACGCGAGTGTTGTGTTTTTTTTTTATTATTATTAAAATATCGAGTACTCCTTGGACGCTCCCGTGCGCGATTGTGTAGTGCTTAATATAATTTTGTGAAGTTGACAGTTTTTTTAACACACCTTTAATTTTTATTGGACGCTTTTTCGCGAGATATGTGTGTTAAATTTCTTGGACTCCACCCTACAGGACGAGGGTTACATCGAGTAACGTTCTGTGACGCCGGACGACGACGCTGTATTTTTCATCGTCTTTTCCCGAAAAGCGGTGCCTCCGCTTTTCCAGCTGGTAGATGTTTGGAAACGTCTCAAAATTCCAAGGCGTCGAGACGCCCTTCGCCATGCCGCCAGCCCTACTGTCGATGGGCAGTAATCCCATCGTGGCGCCCAATCACGATGTTCTGACGCTTTTGCCTACCTGAAGCAGCCGTAGCCGAGGACAAAGTCAGGACATCACACCACTCAACTTTTCGGACATTTGAAACCACCCGGACGCAACTTGTCTACCGTGAAGCTGAGGTGTGACCATCCGGAGGATATAACCCCTTTATACCACTTGTTTATATTTCATGTTTTTGTCCGATTTTTAATTTTTTGTCACCAACAATCAATGTATGTTAATATTGTAGTTTGATATACCATGCTTTTTTATTTCACTTAGATGTAAGCGAACTTCACTCATTTTCCGGGGCCGTTTGTTACCGGCGTTTCAGCGGAAACGCCGGAACTTTGATTTAATCAGTTTTGAATTATTTTCGGGCAACATAACTTTGATTTCTTTTTTACATCGGCACCCGCGTACTTGTTTCTTTTTTAACTTATTAAATCAATTTAATTTTAAAATGACTTAAGTTCGTATTACATGCATTGATTGTTAAATTTGTAATTATGTACATATTTTAATTTAAGTTTAGGTAGGTTTTTTTAGGATTAGTGGGTATTTTCCCTTCATCAATTTGCACTCGCGTTAAGCACTACCAATCCCGAGTTACGCCCAGGAGAGCTGTACCAAACATCTTTTCCAGGTATTCGTTACGCCCCAAAATTGCGCTCGGGCAAATCTCTTAATCTCTTTTATGGCACCCGGCTATGCAAAAACGCTTGGGTTATTGTCCGACGTAATTTTGGGAAAGTACGGAAGAAATGTGTTGGTACAGCTGCGGCATTATTTTATTTTATATTTTTATTTATGTATTTTTTTTTAATTAATCAAAGTAAATTAAAACCACATCACCACTCATTTTGATAATTGGTTTTTTTTTTTTTTTTGCAAATGATGTTCATCATTTTTAAACGTATATGTATATATATATATATATATATACCATCGTCGATTGATAAGCAACAAAAGGGAACATCGTCGATTAACTACCATAAATGGTAGAAGTCCTATCGTTGGTACGGTGGCTACAACTGCAACTTGTAAATATTAAAATTGTAAATATTATTTTTTTTTTGTAATTGAAATTCAGTTACGCTGTTGTAGCTCCGTACTGGTTCCCGGCGATAGGCAATTTGAGGGGCGCATGCGCGCACCCTCGCGTTGGCTGAAGATGGATGCACGCGCAACCATCTCAACCAATGGGAGAAGGGCGATCCCACCCCGTACTCCCTGGAATAAAACTGCTTGAGGAGCCCTCAATCAGTTAGTTGTTTCCCGATTTTTAAAGTTAGTGGTTTTCACGATTTTTAAAGTGAGTGGTTTCTTAATTTTCCAAGTGGTTTTACGTTTTACGTTAGTTATTTCATTTTTTTTTTATAACAGTCTTTTGTTGTATTTATTTTTCCTCTTAATTTTTTTTTTAAGAGTGTTTAAATTTTAATTTGCTTTTATTCTGGTGCTCGCGAGTGCAAATCGATAATTCAATTAATGTTTCGATTATATTTAACCGTGTACTAGTTTTTGTATATATTCATATGTACATATTAGTCGATTCATCTTAAATAAATCATTTTTTTTTTTTATTGAATTAAATCTTGCACCGTCATACCCTCTAAATAAAAGTGCTAGTGATATCTGAGACGAGTCCACCCAAGGGTAAGAGAACACCAACTAAACCCAGAGCGAGTAAGGTAAGTGATTTTTTTTATATATATATTATTATTGAGCCAAGCCGGAGGCTAACAGGAAGCACCACATTTTAGTTTTATTTTAATATTTCGGCAAGCGTGGTGCCCCCCCTGTTACAATATAAAGCTTAGATATAAAGTTTGGTCTTAATCTATTTAGCCGTTTAGGCGCTATCGCGGAAACACACAGACACACAGACACACACATAGACATTTTTCAAAACTCGATGGAATGGACTCAGGGGACCTCAAAACGTGCATATTTGTAGAAATTGGCGGTTCGAAAATTTTCACGATCACAATACTTTCCCTTGGACAGAGGTCCGGGGAAAGTAAAAATTAACGATTTAGTTTTTATTTAGACTGATACTTTGTACTTGGTAGATAAAAAATGTAAATACATATTCATATTATTAAATCCAAAAGAATGGCTCTTTTTTCAAACGATTATTTCCATTTTACTATATAGCTATCTCTTTTTACTAAACCTCAACCTTAAGCTGAGATATTATAAATTTAAAACAATATAATATAAATTTTTACTATACATGCAGGTGTTAGTCCATCTGGGCAGAGCCTGCTAAATATATAGGCCGGAATGTCACTGTATACCATGCTGTAGTTGCACCAGCTGAAAATTTTCTAAATAGAGGCTACCTCGTGCAGCTTACAGGATATAGTCACACACGCTCACATATACATATTTCACACGGCGCCAACTAATTTGAAATACTTACTTTATTTAATTTATTATTTTAATAAGTCATAATAAGTTCATAAATTCGCAGTATGGATGGAGTATTTAAGCCAAAAGCATATACTGTATCCCAGTAAATTTCGAGATTTTGAACTCTCGACTCAAATATTTTGGCATGAATATTTAGTAGGATCTCATCTGGGCAATCGATTAGAGTTAAGACTTTATGCCCTTTAATTATATTAAAAAATATTTTCTTATTTCAATATTTTTTGATATTTTTTTACAAATTAAATTGTTTTTTTGTCAAGGTCCCAGATTTGGAATGATGGCCGTGAAAACTCTCTTAGCGAACACGATAAGGAATTACCGAATGGAAACTACTTACAAAGACGTTGGGGATATACGAATAAAACAGACCATAGTAATAAAAGCAGTGGAAGGTTATCCATTGCGATTAACTTCTAGGAATTAGAAATATTCTATTCTATATATTTATAAAATAAAATTTATTCACTTGGTCACATAAATAAACAGAATTTGAAAATAATTAATACCTTTAGCTTCTTCGGCTTTTTGACTGACATTACGTAAGTACCTTGAAACAAATATCCATTAAGACACACCCGATAAGTAGTTGTTTTAATGGATATTTGTCTTAAAGAGGGAATAATATATTAATTGTTTTCGAATTCTTTTTAATTTAGCAGCGTTTTATGTATTTCATTCTACAGGGACTTTATAAAAAATGTGGATTATAAGCACATCAGCTGAGTTAGCTTGAAATAAAAAAAGACTTCCTCGGAATGGTTGACTTTTGTTGTCTTTACGCACTATTTGACGCACTTAAAAATATATAACATCATGGGCCGAATTCCGAATAAGTTGATATCGTTTATTACGACTAAGATGCGATGCATAGTGCTATAAATTTGTTTTCCGCCGGTCCTCTGGTAGTGGGGGAAGGCAAAAATTAAACTAAATATTTTAATATTCTGTTAACATAATCGTATTCTAGATATTTTGAAACCTATGTATACAAATTCTCATTACTATGAATGTGTAAATATTCCGTAATTAATTCACAAACTTGAACAATTTCAAAAGTTGTATTTTTATATAAAATTAACATACATGAAAATACTTTTTGTAAAGTTTAATGTAAATACAATGAATTTCATATTTTTTTTACATGACAAGTATACACTTTGGGGATCATAAAAATCCAACGATACTTCAATGCTTTAATTACTTAAGAAAAGTAAAAAATGTAAAATTATAACTGAAATTTTTAACTTTAAAAGTGTCTAGAATCTATCTGTTAAGTTGTGTCAAAAATCTACTTACACTACGATAATATTCATACCTTCTTCCATACGTCCATGAAAATTTAAAATCCGAAACGATCCGATTTCATGAGTTATGATTTTTTAGTACACGCAGATCATGATTTTTCATACATATTTTATGTATTTAAACAAGCAACGAGCGCATCGAGTGAGTGTCGTCATCTCGTTGATGCATAGTCACGGCAACGCGCTTACAATTTCGAGGGACGCGGAAGATTTAAAAAATCATAACTCACAAAATCGGATCGTCTCGGATTTGAAATGTTCATGGGTACATAGAGAAATATTTATAGATTATCGTTGTATAAATTTGACACTACTTGACACAAATATTCAAATGCCTACTAAATTTGAAATTTAGTTTTAAATTTTACACATTTTTATTTATTTATTTCCGAAGTAACTTAAGCATTAACACATATCTCTGTATATTTAAAAAGCCTAAAATGTGTACTTTTCACGTAAAAATAATCAGACTCATGGTATTTACATGAGTCAAAATATATATATATATATATTTTCTTGAAAGCTGATTTTTAATAAAAATGTAGTTTCAAAAATGATTGAACTTTGATAATTAATTGCGGAAAATTTATAGGCCTAATTTAATTGATAATTTATATTCTTAGGTTTTAAAGTATATAGTCTACGATAGTGATAACAGAATGTTGAAATATTGAGTTTTAATTTTGCCTTCTCCCACTACCCGAGGACCGGCGGAAAACAATTTTATAGCACTGTGCGATGTGAGCGATTTAAGATACGATTTTAATATTTATATCGTTTATAAGTTTTAAATTGAATTCGTTTTTATTTATTGTATCGCAGGATGATTCTTGACTAATATGTATATTGCGAGGAATCCAGATACAAAATAAAATAAGTTACGGGAATCAGTTCAGAGATGCTTTCATTAGTGCATTATAGTAACCAAATATCCCACACAGCTAATCATTTTGTTGCAAATGAATTATTTTCATGATAAATGTTTAGAATTCTCTGTTTTTTCGCAATAGTTAGAAGACAAATCAGCACACCATCTATGTATAACGATAAACTTGAATAAAATTTTGTATAACAAACATATAAAAATTTATAATATCATCAGGAACAAATTTTAAATTAAATTTTATTCATTCTCACACAATACTATTACTTAGACAATTAACATTACAATTATATAATAAATGTCATTGTATTAAAAACACTTAATATTTACAAAATAACTTTGAGATAATATTAAACACATTCACCAAAACAACTTGATATAAAAGCATATGTGCAATATTTGCATAAAAATTTAAAACTGGTGCCACCTTGGCCACAGCAATGATGTCAGAGAGAGACAGATTTTAGCGGACAGATCTCCTATGGAGCTAGCCTGCCTTGTTCCTTTATTTATAAAAGAAAACAATGTGTGAGTTAACTTTATACACGTAACACGTATTCACAATACGCATTTTTGGGCAATAGAAAACCCACACGCCATTCGACGAACCAACTTTCAGCAACAATTATCAGTGAATGAATGGGTTGGAATCGTGAATGGATTACTAATTGGACTAAATCATTTAAATAGTCATGCTTTTTGCAAGAAAATTTACCAGAATTGCTGGAGGAAGTTAATCTGTGAATGTGGTCCTTTTACAATGGTGCAGCACCACATTTTGCGCTACAGGTACGAAATTATCTTAATAACTTGTTTCTGAGAAGATCGTCGTGGAGGTACAACTGCTTGGCCTCGGGTCACTTATAAAGTTTCGTGTACTCATCCGAAGTGAATACTAGGGAAGAGTTGCGCAGTTGTATAAATGCTTCTGCCGAGTTAATTTGTCAACATACTAGTTTACACCGGCGCACAACTTTTGGAGCCGCGAAGGTTCAGGCGTGGTGGGGTATACAAAACTCAATTTGATATTAGACGAAAATTAAAAATGTAAGAATATGAATACTTTAAAACTTACATAAATGAATTTCTAGATTTTTAGGTGCACCCGTGTAAGTACAATGAACCGTCAAAGTCGAACATTTCTAAAAGTTGTTCAGCGCGCGATATTGAGTATCACATTTAATAATTTCGTAGCAAGCTACCAAATATTTTGCCCCAACCATTTTATAACACAATGATAAACATGTGTATATATATATTTATATATTAATAATACTTGTTAAATAGAGGGTGCATTTACTGAAAACAGTTGCCAAATAAATTTAGAATTTCCTCAAAATATAACCGCATGTATCAGCAGATCGTGAAGAATTTTGTAAGAACGCAGGTATTTATTAATTAATGAGTCATTATCACCGAAAAATGTAGTCAATTGAGTTTTTGTAATACCTCACATTTCTCTTCATATAACCAACACATTAAAAGATTACACTTGAATACAGTAATAATAGAAAAGGAGTATTTATTCACTTGGTCGTAGTTATCTAAATTGATTAATGAAAACAGTAATCTGAAAACAATTAATTTATACGATCAATTGAATAAAATAATTATATTTAAATTTCCTTTTATATATCTTTATTCAGACTGTACAGATAATTTTAACAATGTAACATAAACAATTACAACACTTCCATTTCCTTTTATTTAATTTAACTTAAAAACACAGTTTATATTACACCCTTTCGAAAGGGTACAATAAAAGAAAACATACTTTAATAAAAAAAACAATAAATATTTTATATATTTATTATTTTATATAAAAATTTGTTTTATATTGAAAACACAAAAATACCTGGCTGAAAAACCGATAGTCATTTAGGAATATAAATTTTTCAATTATTAAGAAGATAGTTCTTATAGAAAATTTCTTGTTTAATTTTCTATTACACACAATGTTCATACTTAAAAAAAGGGTGTTGATTAATCATGTGGTTGTTAGACAAATGATGTCCAATAGTTATAGTACATCAGAGTGCTTATCTTATAAGGAAAAAAAAATGAATGTGTTCCACCCTGGACTTTTTTTTATATATTTCAAGCTATCTCGGACGGATCGCATATATTCCATATTTAATCGAAGACCTTACATATTTATTGTTTTATGTTTTAATTTAACGTAATTTTCGATCAAAAATTATTCTAAAACTGTTTTGTTTTTTTAGGAAATAATAAGCAAATATATTAATATTCATGTAAATTATATTATATAAATTCCAAAATATATATGTATTATATCAAATTGTTTAATTTAAAAGAAATAAATACAAAATCCTTGTTAAAATTTCTTTGTCCTAAACATCTCTCCAAAATACATACACCCTAATCTCGTTATTCATGAATTCTTTAATATGCTTAACCAAGAATATACAAACACTTTCATTTTATTGTGTAATTATATTTATTATTGGCAGAAAGGTTTCTGGCAGTTAACTGATTGCTGTTTTATCTGATTCCAAATCGATTAATTTGAAATGTTATGTACTATTGTTTAAATTGTGATCCAAAACAATAATAAAATATAATAATAATAAAAACCTTTATTGGCATACAAAATACAAACTCAACATATACATTCTATTCCATATTTTCTAATCTTCTTTTTTATCTCCTTCTCCCAACCCAACTTCGCCAAAATCTTTACTCCAGCTCCATCCTCTCTCATCCATTCTTTCACTCTCCTGTTTCCTCCCAGCCATTCCTCAGATAACCCTTCACACTCTTCTCCCAAATGACTCCATGTATCCCTCCCACTAGCGCACAACATACATCTACCATATCTTTCGCCCATCCACACCTTCCTACACCTCTCTTCCGAACCGCATCGCGCTCGTGCCAGGGTAATCTTATCTTCACTATTAGTTAAGTACGCTGGCACCCAACCATGCACTTGCCACCTTTTATACCCTGGGTTGTATGTGCTTCTCCCGATACACCCTTGCCTCTCTTGCATCTCCACCTCCCTCCATTTCTCTTTCATCCATGCCTGCACATTTACCCCATTCTCTAACCACTCATTCACAATTCTCTCCGACACTCCTGCCCTTTCATACATCCTTCTTTGTTCGATCCTCCAATCACACAGCCCTATTTCCAGACATGTTCTCCATACCACTTTCACCAATCTCTTATTATCCAATTCACACAACTTCATTTCATACTTCACCACTCTCTCCATTGCCTCCATATGCACACTCACTCTATTTGTTTCCTGCAGCAGAATAATAAAATATAATATTTATTGTTATATTAAAGTTCGTTCAGGGTCATTGCATGATCTTGATTGCTTCTATGTAGCATTCTAACAGAATTGATTCTGTCTGATTAATTAATTGTTAAATAAAATGAAACAAAGATGATTCACACATTTGCAGTTATTTAAATTACAATGAAATTAAGCAAGGACAATTTCTGGCAATAATCAATAAAATTCGATCAATCCCTTTTTTCCAACTGCAAAAAATACTTACACTGTAAGTTTCACAAACATCTATCGAAACAACTACTTCCCCAGCATTTACCCCGCCGGACATAAGATTACACAATAGATATTTGTTGTTGCATAGAAGTACTACTGCGAATTGCAACGATTTGAGTCGAAATTATTTAATGAAAGGAAACAATAAATAATAATTACAAGGCTATCTGTACACACGTGTTTCGGGATTTCATGAAATCTACAGGTAGCCTTGGAAGAGATAATTTAGTAGTGTTTTGCTGTACTGTAAATTTAAAATATTGTTTAATTTCTCGACTTCGGAAAGATATTTGATTCTAATATTTTTTCAGTTAGTTCAATCTTTTACATTTCCAAGGAGTTGCTGCAGATTTTTAATTATTCACATTCTTTCAATAATTTATAATATTTTTCTTCGGAAGACTCTTTACTCTAATTTAATAATTCTTTGCATTGAAGTTCCGTATAATGCAATATATACCATTGTGTTTAAAACGATTGGATACAACCCAACATTATGGAGGAAAAGAACTAAGGTTATATTTATCCTGAAACACTGAAAAAAAAATGGTGATGTGTCCATCATGGTACTTTCCCCAGTAAATACGGTCAAATAAGTTTCTGATTGAAAATTTAATAGAGAAGCAAAATGATTAATAGAAAAAATTGATTGTTGTCTTTCACAATTAAAACCGAGTATGTCTTTTGGCATAATCCCTTTTATTTAAACTATTTGGCCTCTTTTAAACTTCTATTCCTTCTCTAATTATCCTTGTATGGAAGAAATCAGTCTATTTTAAAATCTTGTTTTTTCGAAATTAATTGTATGATTTGAAATTTTGACATGTTGAAATAAAGATGATTGTGGATCGGATTTTCTAATTGCCAGAATGTGTTCGTCTCGACGGGTGCTGATTTTTCGGTTTGTCGAAACAAGTTCTAAAGTTGTGTTTTGAGAGGACTCTTCCGATTTTATCTGTTGTTCCTTTTATGTAAGGGAGGATGACATTGCAACAAGGATTTTCTCTTCTTGCTTCTGGATTTCTGTCCCTGTTTAGTTTATTTATGTTTTTTAGAAAACCCATTTTGGATCAATGACTTTTTAACATTGCAATAAAATTAAAGTTTTTCCTGACGAAGATGACTGCGACGTCATCGAAACGTCGAACTGAAGATTTAATGTACCAGCTCCAAGAAAATACTCGGGATCAAACCCGAATAAATGCGTCAACATGTTACGCCCGCGAAAATCTACGTTATAACACATATATACTTAGCATTCGAAATGTACATTTACCTAAATAAAAACATTTGTGAACTAAGTGTTTTTCAGTGTTTTCTTTTAAGTGTAATTCATTACAACTTCACGTAACTCTTTAAACTAATTGATATAAATAGATTGATATTAAATTATATATTTTTGTTTAATTGAATTCATTTTCTTTTATTTCTTTTATGAAGCTAATGTTTACAGCTCCATCATGTTCTTAAATGCTAACATTTTGTGTTTAAACGGCGAAGAAATTCTAGGTATGATATTAAAGTTTTTTTTATGATTTTTTTTATTAAAAATATATTCCATTTTTTGGAATTTTTTATTGATTAAAATAAAATCGACAAAAAGGAATATCAATGATTTTTATTTCAAGTGTAAAGGTGATACCATCATGAAGATAATAGAAGAGTTCGAAGTAATTTCATCAATATTTCTTCCATTAATTTATTAAATATTTTATTTGTTTATATTTTTCTTAACTGATTTTAACATATATATGCAAGCTTAATTTAAAGCAACAATTGAAAAAAAAAAACTTTAATATTTTTATTTGAAATGTGTGTCCTACAATGTAATTTTAATCACATTTTTTTAATTCCTATCAAAGCATACATTTACATAACAATCAAATTCTAATAGGAGCGATAACCTGAACTTATCAATTAACGTAGACGGAACCGACCCTATTTAAACAACTAATCACACGCTTATAGTTCCCAAAAACATGTTTGCCAATTTAAAGTTATTATTAATTCTATTAACAACACTATTGTCAACAATAAATTCCTCAGAAACGGCTAGATTCGATAATTACAAAGTGTACCGATTAATCCCAAGCAATGAATTGCAATTAGAGATGATTAGAACTCTAGAGAATTCGTACGCTGATTATAATTTTTGGAAAAATCCATCAGAGATTGGAAATATCGCCGATGTAATGGTTTCGCCGTACTTGCAAAACGATTTCGAACTGGGGTTAAAAGCGAACGGATTTCAATATGAAGTGTTGTTAGAGGATGTTCAGGGAATTATTAATAGGGAAATGGTTAGAAGTAAATCGGGAGTGTTTGATTGGATGCAGTATCACGAGCTGACTGAGGTAATATTTTTGATTAGTCTTTACAAAATCTAACACAACTGTTCAAAAGAATTATACAGAGAGTTTTATGTAACACCGAACATGCTAGAATGTACTCAATGTAAATTTTCCTATGTTCGATGTGTACTGGAACGCATCAAAGCTTTGGGTGCGATGTGATTGGCTACGATTTCTAATGGTAATATAGTCAACCCAATTTACACTATTTTCGTCAAAAATAAATTATATTTATCAACTATTATGTTAAGTGCAACATGTATAATAATGGATATTTTACTTAACCGCAATGCATGTCATTAAAATCTTCTTCTTTGTATACATTATTGATACGTAAAGATGTCCAACTCTTCGTCTACATCTGTTTTAAGTGCCAGAACACTAAATATCACTTGCTTGCGATAACTGACAAGTGCAAATCATTTTTGACGGAGAAGGGTGTAGTTTGGGTTGACTATATTATTTTTAGAAATAGTAGCCAATCACATCGCACTCAATGCTTTGATGCGTTTCCGAATAAATCGAACATAGGGAAATTTACATTGAATACATTGTAGCAAGTTCGGTGTTACATAAAACTCTCCTTATATTCAAAAAGTGAATAAAATCATTAATCAAGAAAATATAAATATTTAGTAATATTAATATTCGCGGATGATACAGTATCAATAAATAAATCCGATTTTTTTCGGAAAAGCTGAGCAAGAGAGAACTAATACGAATGGTTTATAGCGAACAGACTTTCTTTAAATACAAATAATACGACAAGTCTCATATTTTCCTTGGAAATGAGGAAAGTGGATTTTATAAATTTCTTATACATATGTTATAATTTGTGTTTATTATATATTACATATAACTATTTTAAGTCGACGTTTGTAAACCATTGAGTGTTGGCAATAATAAATTACATTACATTACAAAGTGTTTTCAGGAAATATAACGAAGTTTTAATCAATTCTCACAAATTCTTGATGGCGTAAGAAAGAATGTGGAGCAGTAATTTTACATGATAAAACATCATTTTCATGAGCATTTGAAATAAAAAATTTCATTATGAATGATAACAAAGTGTAAGATTAAAAAGAATATTCTGAATCCTTATGGATCTTCTTTATTTTTCACTTAATCTGATGTATTGCTTTCTTTAGAAAAAAATCTGAAACAAAAATTACGAACACTCTTAACAATATTATAAAGAACGTGGGACGTTTTTTTCAATTCCAGTTCTTTAGGGGAAAGTTTAAATTCTTATGAAAACGATTTTATTAAATCGCGCCAATATGGGCTTTCGGATACGATGCCAGTTATACTAAGATAACTTTGTTTACAGATGAGTAAATTTATTTTGTTTTATTTATTTATTTTGTTTAAAACAAAATACACGTGGGTACTAATTTGTCCCAATTTTATACTCTGCATTTCTATTTATTAATTATGAAAAGTACTTTGTTTAGTTATAAGTTGTTTAAATAACTTATCAATTATTTAAACAATGGGAAACAAACATGGGTCAAATTAGTCTTTAATTCAAAATTTTGTATACACCCGATTAAATTTCAATTGATAATGATGGGAGTGCTAACTTCAATGAAGCTAGCACCCCCGGTTTTCCGGCAAAAATAAGTTGGTACAAATTCTAATTTTGTAGGTACAAATTAATCTTTAATTAGTCCTTTATTATAAGCATATTTTTATTTGATTTTGGCGAAGTGGGGGTGCCAACTTTATGGAGGTATCCTCGCCCCTCATCATTCATACACTTACATGTATTGTAATCATTTATGTTATTTTGTTTTGTATTATCTGTATAGTCTGAATAAAGATGTCTGTTTAGATTTATGCTAAAATTATTCCCAAGTGTAATTAATTAATAATAACCGATTATTTATAGCATTCAAATATAAATTTTCGATGCAATTATGTTTCAATACAATCGATTTATAGCATAACACTAAAAAGAAGACGTTTTACGTAATTTATAAAATTAAATCGATTTTCTTTCTTCTTTCAGATTTATAAATGGATGCATAGTTTGGAAGAAGAATTCCCGAATGTTGTGAAAGTTATAAAAGGAGGTTCGACATATGAAAACCGTGCCATTTTGGGAGTGCATGTGACTTTCAGTTCGGAAAATGAAAAGAAAGCAGTCTTTTTAGAAGCAGGAATACACGCTAGAGAATGGTATTTTGAATATTATTTGAACATTGAAATAATAATAATTTCGGGTACTAAAAAAACATTTTATTGAAATTAATGTGTTCAACATAATAGTGCATTTTTTTAAATTATTGTAGTTATATATGCAAACATCTTTATTCAGACAACATTACATAAGCTTAAACATAGAATTATATTTACTTAACAAAAATAAATATTGTGTTAGTCTGTCCGGGCTATCGACCTGGGGTCTCTCTGCCCTATTATAGTTATTTTTTATTCTACGTTTTCTGCTAGGGCTGTCCAGACCCTCTGTGACCACTTTGTGCATATAAGCCATGTTTTTATTAAAAGCAAAGACATTCAAATTAATATAATACCATTAATCTCGCACTGATCATTTTACTAAAATGTGTCAAATTATTTGAGAAATAATAGTGTGATTAATTACAACAAAGGAAAAGAACAAATACAAGATACCTCACGAAATGCAGTTATAAATGCAAATAATGTTGAATCACTATAACTGTTGAATCAATATAATTTGGCATGCACACATAAACTTACCTTAAATTTAAAGAGCTTGCGGCTAGCTAGTCCTGGGGGTCGTGGTTCTTGTGTGTTTTATCCATAAGGGGTATTAATAGGATTCTTGAGCGCCATCAATCAAACACATCACAAGAGAAGGGAGTACGTTTAATATTTCTTGATACTTCTTCATAACCTTACAAAACCACAACAGGTGAAACCACTAATCCGGGTAAATAAAGATTGTTACATTCGCGTGTACGTCAATACTAGAAACGATACACCACTATCAAGATGAGTGTTTAATTGAATTTTTAGTCAAATAACCGATGGATACACCCATCGGACATAGACTCTCTTATTATCTACCGGAAACTCATATTTCTTATATCTGAACACTATGCGTATGCGTATTTATCCAATAGTAAACCTTTAAATTCGAAAGATATTCAATCACAACATGAAAAATTGATATATAACTCATGAAATAATGGCAGCGGCCGACAAAGGCCACCTAACATGTCTCAATATATCTTGACAATAGCAAAGCGTTTGATACCATCAATCATAATTTACTAATAAGTAAACTTTACTATGTACGCTATAAAACTGCTTTGTCCCAGTAAAAAGTTGTAGGCTGAAATGATTTTTTATGTAGTATAATTTTCTTAAAAAAAACAGAGCTATAGGCCGGATCTAATATGTCGATTAGGCGAGTCGTGGACTCAAGACATTTTCCTTACTTAATAAAATTTTAATGAAAATCAACGCTATTGAACTTAATTGTTGAGGGGGCGCCACCTGATTATCTAAAGGAATTAAAGTGAACCGGTTGCATGATAGGAATTGGAAAAAATGTGCCCTGTAAGGAAATCAAGAACCTTCGGGGAATAAGTATTGTCTTCGATAATTTTTAACAAGGCTTATTAAATAATTTAGTTTAATCACGACTATACACACGTCAAGGTAAAAACACGCAAAAAATAAGCTTGTACAGTTTAGATTACAAAATTTAACATTCGGTCAGTTCGACGATGGGTGCGGAATGATTAAATAACAAAAAAAAATACTTACTCAAGGGGCTTGGAGTACGAAGATTGCACTATCTTGACCTGTAGCTATCTTGTAACAAACAAGAAAGAAATAAAAAAAAAACGTCGGGCTTGTGACGACTGAGGGTTGACAATAACAAAAGAATGGCACCATTGCTTTTACTGACATGCCACTTAAATTTTCCAATTTTAAATTAATGTCCTTTACAATTTTCTAAATAATTAATTTGAAATATGTCGACAATTTTTGTCGATAATTGATACAAATTTATTATTATTTATTCTTCATAAACGGGACAGGTGATTTGCGAATTATTATTTATTTATTTTAATTTGGTCTAATTAGTTAGAATTATCCTTTGTGTTCTTATTTCGCCTATAAGAAAATGATTTAATTATAAATAACTTATATTTATCAATAAATCATTTTCTTATTTTTTTTCCGTCAAAATAAAAAAAAATCCAAATTATAACAATTAATGGACATTCAACGTAATTGGGTCAGATTCGACATTCACGGAAACATTCCCACAGTCACAAACGGCGGCATAGATCCTTCGACTCGGCATACGCGTCCATTAGGAACCACGTGCGGCTCTCTGATTCCTTGGTGATGGTGTAGTTTCATTTCGACATAAATTCTACTCTCGTCCTGGATACAACCCCTCACAAAGATTTAACGGGTCGACCGGCAAAGGAGCCTCACAACAAATTTCTACGTACTCAGACTATGCGGATTGGCCCGAACCCACGTGCTAGGTATAAATCCCTGTTTTAAATGTACGCCATTTAGCACACTTCTTTAAAATATAACATAAAACCAGACCGGTTCTACTTATTCACCGCAATAAATAACAATCACCATAGCAATAATGGCAGAACACACAATATCACTACTTCAACAAATATTATGACAAATTACTCCGCCTTCGGCATACGCGCAGTGCCATTTCTCTTCCCCTCTTTTTTTTTCGCCACGAGCATCTCATAAAAAAAGAAGAAAAAAAAAAAACAGCCGAATTCGCACGCCGAAGATTAATCACTGCCACTATATTATATGCAAATTTAATTGCTGCCTGATTAAAAATGAAAGAATATTTTTGAATGTTACAAGGTTTCGAAAATTCAGCTATAGATCTTATCACCATCTTTTTAATTAAACGATTTCAAAAGGTAGTATTAATAATAGCAGCTCTGATTTTATTAAGATTTCAGCCGGTGTGCCCCAAGGTTCTATAATAGGTCCATTGATATTCTCTATTTACACATCTTCGCTTACCAACGTGTTAAAACATTGTACTGCGAATACTCAACAGCTGTACTCTGGAAATAACATTCTGACTTATCGCAATTGATAGAAGTCTCTCGTAAATATTGTTTAATAATGAATGCTAGAAAATAATAGATTATATTATTTGCCCCAAAAAATATGTCGATATTGCAAAATCTAATGACTCTCCAATACCCATAGTAGAAAGTGCAAACATTTTTGATTTAAATATCGAGACCAAATTAAGTTTCAGGCCGCATAATAGTAATTGTATCAGGAACTCATTTCAGAGTTTGAAAATGTTTTACACGAATAGACCTCATTTAAGTTTTTTTTTTTTTTTAAACATTTTCTCTGTGACACACTTGATTAAAATCAACTTTAACTTATTAATATTGGGTACAAAGCCTGTAAGGTCAAGTGACGAAAAACCGTATCCAGAAAATCCAAAACTTATGCACGCGTTCAATTTTTGGAATTAGTAAGCACGAACGCATTTTTCATAAACTTGCTGAACTACAGTGGCTAAATATGAAGAAACGTCGAATTCTACACTGTGCTTCTCTCTGCCATAAAATAATACTCTATCGTTTTACAATACAATCGTATTTCGGTGTGATGTATATAATATCAATGTGAGATTTAGATAAATTGTTAATAACTGAGGCTTCAACTTTGACTATAGTCACAATAAATACATTTTTTTTTTGTTATACAAACAAAATTTAAACAGTTTTATTAATTTAAGATTTAGATAAATTATTTCACCCCCATGTCATAAAACGGCATGGTTTCAGAGACCCTTCAATTACAACATTTATAAAATATATAATAAAAAAAATCCAATACAACTCAGAAATCTCACATCGATAAATTTTAAACGGGAATTTCGTCGTCGCTTGTTTGCAGATGAGTTTTAATGAGCCTTAATGTCAATCCTAATTTGTTTTTTCGCACTTGCTTTTAATTAATTAAATAATATTTGTATTAACCGTTTGTGCAATAATCTATTAATATTCTTCAGGTTAAGTGGAAGAAAAATTAATAGCCGTTAGGCTAACTGAACTTCGTCTGTTACTTTTATTATACATATTGTAAAATATTTTCTTTTCTAAAATCAATATAGACGAATTATTTTTATAATCTATCAATGTCACAAACTGATAGAAATAATAGTCAATTTCAAATTCATTCAGAATCTTGGAAATTAGCCTAATTTTATGATTGAGTCTCTGGGTATAAGTATTTCCTTTGCATTTTTTATTAGATCAAATGAGACACTGCATATATTAGTACATTTAATATTTTTAATACTGGCTACAGTATCCTTATTCTAACTTCACTAACTAGGTTAAAGCTAAAGTTTGTATCACAGTAGTTAAACCAGTGATATTATGGTATGATTATTGATAAAAAAACTTTATTGGCATTTAGTATTCATTACAATAATTAACTTAAATTATTTATTTATATTATTCTATCCTCCTGCATTTTTTTCCTTTTCCCATCATACTCTCGCCACAATGTTAACGCCTATTCTTCCACCCTCATTCCTCCCGTTCATTCCCTTCCCACTTCCTTGCACTCTTGCCCCAAATAGCTCGAAGTATTTAGATGAGTTTTAAAGTTAACTTAAATAAGCACATATTCCATCCTGCATGGGATGCATCTTTTTGTTTTGTTTTTCCAATTCCACTCTCGCAACAATCTTTACGCCTTTCCCATTTTTTCTGATCAATTCTTTCAACCTCATTTCTCGAATTCATTTCCCACTCACTTCTTTGCAATCGTGCCCTAAATGGCTCCAAGTATCCCTACCGATCCCACATAACGAACACCTACCATATCTTTCTCCTATCCATACCTTCTATCCTCTCTCACCCGATTCGTACCTGGCCCTTTACTCTGGAGTCACCTTTTCTTCCCTTGACCAATGCTTCCTTAATAAGTACTCTGACAACCTTATAAATACCTGCCATCTTCCATACTGTGGGTACCCACTCTTCTCAATTTTAGCTTGCCGCTCTTGTCTTTCCACTTCCAACCACTTTTCTTTCGCCCACACCGCCGCATTCCAACCATTCATCTGCTATATGCTACTTCCGGCTTTTCATATATCCATATTCTATCTAAATTCCAATCTCCATTTACTACATTCACATAGGTTCTCCACACCTCTTTCACTAATCTTCCATTACTCATTTCACTCAATTTCATTTTATACCTTTTTACTCTTTCTCTCTATCGCGCCACTACATCCATATCCGACCTGCTTAAAGAATGTGGTCAGTTTCCTCTCAATACACTCATATTCTCTCGTTACCCACGTTACTTCTTCTTTTCTCCATCACCCGCTTCCCCCGTCCAATTGTCCAATCTTATACTACCTTTGTTTCTCTCTTTTTACTTCCCAGATTCTTGGTGAAACTATGGACACCCTCTCTCGCTCCCCCTTTTCACTTTATTCTCACACCTCTCTATTGCGTCCTCTGTTTCCTCTATATTGTCTATTTCATTGCATTATATTCTTTCCATCGGCTCACACATTTTTTCCATTTGCTTTTTTCCACTCGATATCTTACATCCTGGTGCTCATGTACGTTTATCTCATCCCCTCTCATCCATACTTCTATAGCTACCGGCCTATGATACGAACCCAACACTCCATTTTCCTAATGTTCTCTCTATTTACCATCACCATGATATAATCAATTATAGTTGATCTTTGATATCTCAATCCCCCTCAGAGAGCCATTCAGTACATTCCATTGTTCTTCTAAAATCCGGTCTCCTAGAACACTTCTTTCCTTTTGACATATTTATCTTGTGGCGTATAAATTAAAATATCCACCCACCAAGTACCTCAGTTCTTTTAAAATAAATAGAAAAGAGTATTTATTCACTTGGTCACAGTTATTTAAATATATTAAGGCTGGCGTTTACTAGAAAAGGAATGATGCGATGACAGAGATAGTTGCCAATCGTCAAGGAGGTGATGGCCTCTCGATTTTAATAGCGAACTATTTGAGAAATATGTAGAACACTGCAGTTTGGTTTCCTTATCTATGTGTGTGTCTGTGTATTCGACAACCGACGCTGACGCGATCGATTTTTTTATTAATGAATATATTATTTATTATTTAGACAGTGTATAAATATATTTGATGAATTTTGTCGAATCATCGAAAGAATTACTCAATGCATGCTATTATATTTTTATTCTCATTTTTAAGAAAAAATCATTTTCACTGTAAGTTTGGATTCTTCGTGTGTTGTTATTAAAAAAAGCGATAAAAAGTCGTTATACTTATACCTAACCGTTTTTATTAATATTTGAATATTCATAAAAATTACCTTTTACGCAGAATTGATCCTCAAATTATATTTCGCGAGATAAAATGCATTTTGAAATAATAAAAATAGTAAGATAATATATACATCAAATTAAAGGTGTAATTTAGTGAAATAAAATGGATAAAATTATGTATACAGGGTGGGCCACTAATAACGGCCATTAAAAGTTTACGGGGTTCTTGACAGATTATATCGGAAATGGCTACCAATTTTGTTATTTTAAATAGAACACTACATATTATTATTTTTTGGATTCCCCATTTAATTGTCCATCCACTTATATGAATTTATATCCACATAATTGTTACAGTTTTTGAGTTAAAAATTTATTTTTCGAATATTAACACCAAATAGACCTTTCGAAAAATGTCTATAAATTCTAGTAGAATCAAAATATACTGATGAACGGCATCTTCAATTTTTACTAATAGATCCCTCTAGTATTAAAAAAAACATTTGTCAATTTTGACAATAGGTATTTCCATAAGATCCATATTTCAATGCCCAATTAAAAACAGCATAATTCATTTTTTTAAATGGAATGCTCAATATTTTATCTCACAAATCGATTAGCAAATTAATTTGCAACATCAAAATATTATATATCTATATATCCAGAGCAAGTAGTTTTTGAGTTATTTCTAAATTTCTTTCCTCACATTTTTTTTTCATAATTGAGTAATTCGTGTTCTATTTACGCGTGCATCAATATTCTTTAGGAAAGATGTGGAAATCTAGCAGGCCAATTCTACAGACCTAAATTTCGAATCCATCTATCTTTATCGTTTTTAATGCTAATATGAATCGATAGAGAATTTGATTGCATAAAAATTTACAGAGATTCCACTAAACAACAGTTGAAACCTTACAAAGTTATGATATTTTTTATAGATAAATTGGTTTATTAAAAGAATATTAAAATAACACTCTTAATGGCGAATAACATTCCGTCGAAATAAAATATAATAAAAAATCGCAGCATTTCTTTTTGTTTTAAATTTTCCTATGTTAAATTATATATAATATGAAAAAGAAAATATGATTTGCGCTTTATTCACTCATTTATCTTGAAGGAATTTTCTTATTTTCCCTCATTAACCATTTGTTTTAGTATTGTCAGTTCTTGGATTATACTTTTTTGGGATAGACAAATATTTTAAATAGAAGTGTAGAACTTGAATAACTAAATATTTTTGTATAGCATTATCAAACGTCCTATTCTCTTTTAAATTTCTTTAAAAAATGGTGATGTGTCCGTCATGGTACTTTCCCCGGTGAATTCGGTCAAATAAGTTTCTGATTGAAAATTTAATAGGAAATCAAAAATGATTAATTGAAAAAATGGATTGTTGTATTTTAAAGTTAAAGGCGAGTACTTGGAAGGAGATTATAATTTAGTGTGATATTTATTACCTTACAATGGATTAAAGACATTTCTCTATACCCTTTTTCTTTTCAAACTGGAGGCGTTTGTGAATGATATGTTGAATATGAGGGAACTTTGACGTTTTATTTGTCACTAAAATAACTATTTCAATAAATAATATCTCCACAGCCAACACAAAGAAGATTATAAAAATATTTTTTTTATTTCTAAGGGAATTTATTAGGTAGATGAAATTCTTCCGCTTATAAAATGAAAACTGAAAGTCCTACAATAAAATTTGGTATCAAAAATTACTTATTTTTTAAGATCCTCAACTTTTATTTGAAACATTTTTCTATCCGAAATAAAAATGAACCTTCCCTGGCCGGGATTCCATTTTATTTTAAATTGTAATTATAAAAAAAATGACATCAATGTTAATAATCATATGTCATAAGTATGCCAAAATTTAAAATTCTCTATTTGGGATGAATAACCCCACACATAGTGTAGAACTAGATACATTTTTGGAAAGTATAATTTCTGCTTACATTACAATCATTCTATAATTTTTTTTATTAATTTTTGTATCCGTAAATATAATAAAATAAAAGTGAAATTAAAAATGGCCTATCGGGAAATATGAAGGCAAACATTTATATATATTTTGTGAAATATGACGAAAACTGCTACCCCATAACAAGTGTTTGGTTTGAAATGTATACTTCAAAAATAAAAAAAAATAGAACATACAGTTCAAAAGAACCTATGAAACAGTAAGTGAAGTAACAACTTGATACAATTTAATAATTTTTAATAATAATTTTAATTTTACAATTATATTGACCTATTTTAGATCATTAGCCTTTTATTACAATCCTAAGGCTCAAATAAAATTATTTGAAAACATTACATTTTTTATAAAATAAAAAAGAAATCCATAATAATAATTTTTCACCGTGCAAACATTGGCAAAAAAAGATTCATTCATATTTGTATGCTGCTTACTGAATGTTATTTAAAATGTTTATTATTTTAGAATGGCATGTGCATCGTCGGTGTTTTAAAAACGCGACGCGCAGAGATAACTATAAAAGATATTTTTGTCTTTTTCATATTCATTGAATGTGAAACAGCAATAAGCATACATACACAACATTATCAAGAAGAGGGGAGAAACATCTATTGAGTACTCTTGAAAATTAATTAAAAATCTTTGTTTGTGTTTTTCCACAGTATTAATTATTTAAATTATTACTCATAACATTAATTTTATAAATAACTTAAAGATGATAAACGCAAATAACATTTATTAAAATATAGTACACTATTTCCCGCTATCTATATGAGACTTAATGAACTAATATTTGTCTAGTCAAATGCAGAAAACTATATGCAACTTGCCGGTTTTATTCAATATGGCCGAATTTCACGGGAATTGATGATGTTTTCGGAACGACCTTCCTCAGTAAACAGCATTGTTTTCTGACGAAAAAATGTATTGAACTATAACTACATTCAATGTAGATTATTACGACATATTTCATTTTCTTTCAAAAATTATATTAATAAGTAAAAATATAGCATATTCTTTGCATAAAATGTGCTAACTTTGGACGTAATTTTCTTCTAAACTATTAATCAGATTAATTTTTAAATAACTCGTTCGAAATCTGTGGAGTTTTAGGATTATTTTGATATATAATATGATGAAATTCATTATTCAGGGTTTGTTTATTAGAGGAATTCAATTGGTACAAAATCGCTTCATTTTACATACGATAAACGCCAGCCTTAAATAAAAATGATTTGAAAATAATTAATAAATCATTTCCACATATAGCTCCGTGACTTTTGATTTACGTTATTCGGTTTTGATTTAAATTGAATTAATTTGGTTTAATTTAATTTGATTTAGTTTAATTTGATTTAATATAATTGATTTAATTTCGCTGAGTGTACTTTAATTGTACTTTAATTGATTTTTTTAACGTCTTTAAATTATGTAAGGCATAGCTGTACTGAAGAGGGATAGATCCCAAAACACGTGTCTGCAGATGGCCTTAAACGTTCCTTAACGTTCCTTTTGTTGTTTTTACATTAAATTTTTCTCGGATAAAAATTGTTTGCATTATGCAATATTTTATTGATATGCAACAGCAGGTGTACATTATATAATTCAATGTCTGGCATGGGTATTTGCCCGGAAAGTAGTTGTTTTAATGTGCATTTATTTGTTTAACGTATTTATGTAACGTAAGTCAAAAGTCACAGAGCTAAATGTGGAAATGATTTATTAATTATTTTCAAATCATTTTTATTTAATATACCTCACTTCTTTGTTCGCTTGCTCATCTATTTCTTTCCTCGCCATTTCACAGTTGTTATTTAGGTATATTGTCCCAATCTTCACTTTCATTCTACCCTGTTAACACGTTACCCATACTACTCCTTCTAATTCCTCATTGTATTTCATATCCCCTTTCTGCAATTCAACCCTTATACCGACTATTATACCTTTCTTTGCTCTGCCTCTTACTACATTTCTTGTAAGCCCCTCTTATTCCCCACCTGAACCTCTTAGGAAGGTTTTCCTTCACTTCCTTCCAATCACTAGCGCTACTACATCCTTCCCATTCACAAGTTCTTCGAAATCCCTTTGCCATCTCCCACACCTGCATTTTGATTTTAACCCCGCCATATTCCAGAATTCTTTATACATTTATACATTTTCTTATACATTTTCGCCCACTCTTGTAAGAGTCGGACTTAGCCTACCCGTTCTGCTTTCCTCTACCTGAAGGGGAGGAATGTCAGGAGATAGGCGGAGGCTCTGTTACATCTATATCCAATTACCCAAGAACTATCACTCCACAAGGCACTGACCGACTATTCATTTACCGTGGCATGTGTGTCCCGGTTGATATGGATTTACCCCGCAGTCAGCCGATAAAGTGGCCAGGTTCAAATAGATGTACAAGAGCGCCACCGAATTTAAACATTAAACCCCAATAAAATTCGGAAATCTGGATTACAGTTTGTTGCCGGTAAATAAAAGTCGGTTATACCCCAAAACTCAAAGTATATTTAATTATAATTAAATTTTCCCCAAAAGAATAAACAATTCACCTTAACGTACACAAATGAAATACGGTATTTTCCATGTTCAATATAAAGTAAATAAATGAATACTGCATATAGTTGATATAACAATTAACAAAATCGAAGAGACTAAGTCACACTTATGTAAGAATAAACAAAAATGTATAAATCACTCACCGTACCATACAGATATGTTGAAGTTCGTCGAATCGCTGGTAGCGCTACCGGGCCGATTCCACGTAGTAAGGTTTTAGCTAAAAGGAAAGTCAAATTACATAAGTATGGGACTTAGCAAATGGTTAACCTAACAGTTCTATGTGAATAAGATTAATTTCATAATTAAAGTTGGAATTATTAACTCGATTATTCACAGATTTCATATACATAATTCTTTAACTCAGTTCATACAAGAAACTGAAGGCAGTAGGGAACGGAAGGTTCTCACTCCTATCATTAAATCTCTCTATTAAACTTTAAATCGAAAAGAAAAACAAAACCAAGACCAACAAAATACTTCTATAAGTGTATATAAGTCTATCATAAGTGACAAAAAAGGAAAAGAGAACGATACTAATTCGACTCTCCGGTTGCGACTAACATCCCGCATCCGGTCTCCATCTTAGAATTAGAATTAGCCGACGGAGGTAAGAAGGCGGCTTCCTTCTCGAGCACATGATACACCGGGATTCCCACGTGGTCCGGGACTCACTTTTTAACGGACAGCAACTCAGCCGACGAACGCCTATTTCCGTTGTAGCCAATACACCACCAGCCTACTTCTCTCCGTAACTTCTCCCTTTCACGCTCCGCGTGGCAAAGATAACTTCTGTTCCCAAAGAACAACGGAACCAAAAACGAATAACGAAAACAAAAAAAAAAAAACAGACAGGCACAATACATGCGAATAGAATAGGAATTAGTGATATAGCTGAGATGTAAAAGAAAGAGAGACATACCTCTATCCGGGGTTTTCCTTATTAACTTCTAACAGCCAAAAACTAACAAATCCGCATTACAGCGTACACTTGTTTACTCAAACAATAAATTGAACTTGTGCCTTCACAAATCAACACGTGTTACTCCATTAAGGAGGAATCCAATAAGCACTTGTTCGCACGCAGCTCAGATCTCCACTGAAACGGAAATCGAGCTGACTAGCGAAATTAATAATAGAAAAAATGTCAATTGTACCAAGAGTTTTCAACTAATACCACCCTATTCACAGTCGTACATTAACTACTTTTAATTGTGTGCAACGACTAAAAAAGAAACTTACAACCATAATTAGCCTGTACATTACTAATAACTCCGATCCACGTACCGCTCATAACATTCGAATTCCCCCCGTTACGCAAACCCTCATAGAGTAAGATTCTCTCGCGCACACGATCGCCAGAACTTGCATTCCTTTGGCAGCCCTGTGTGCGGCCTCAGCTGTGTTTGACAACGAACCTGCATAACCAACAACCAAAACAGCTAGTGAAATGAAGTAAATTCAAGGAAAATGAAATGAACTAAGTGACTTAGGTGTTCGGTGTGATTGTGCGTGAGTGCGTGTGTGTGTGTGCCTGGGTACGCGGTGGCATTTATGTTTTTGAATTTATTTCTAGTCGCCATGATACATCTACTATAGCATCATGGTTAAATGATTGCAAATTTTACTGTATGAATCACAATATTTTGCTTTAACATTGTAGTTACTGATTTTAGTTTTGCTTTGATAAATGCAATAGTCAACTCGTGGAATGAGATGCATTTATTAGACTATCTAAATACTACGTACAAATTAATTAAAAATAATAATGCCAAAGACAACCAACTTATAGTAATGAAAATTTGTTGTGCTCACTTTATTCGCATATTAAGCAAAAATATTAAGAAGTATTTCCCAGGCGATCAAAATATTCAAAATGTTTATAAACAGATTTTTTGGCAATTTATTAATATTCATGACTTCCGTATATTTGAGGACAATTTCAAACATTTATTTATTGTTATGAATTCCAAATATTATACCAAAAATGTGGATGAATCTCTCAAATATTTATTAACTTCTTTAAATGATTACAACATATTAGAATTTCAAGACGAAATCCAACAATATATATAAATGATCCAATTACTATAAATACAACAAATTATGAAAATAATTTGTTTTATCAACATTTAAAAAAAATTCAAATTCAATACAAATTAATAAAGATATAACCTGTGAATATAATAAATATTTTTCGAAACAATTTTGCGATGATTTTTGCAGTAAATACATTCCGTATATGACTATGTGGACAAATATACTTACTGATGATCGTCATAGTAATGCGCCTGCAGAAGGATGGTTCAATATTGTAAAAAATAATCTATTAATGGCCGGTCATCAAAAGTGCTCTAGAGTAGTACGAAAATTACGTGAGCATATTCTGGGAGAATATAGAAAATTAAAATATAATGTAGAAAGAAAGCGTTGTGCATCCAAAAATAAAATAGTTCCATACCAAAACCATGAGGAAATGTGGCCAAAAAATGTTAAGACACAAACAATGTATGTAATGTAACATTATGGCAGAATTATTGAAAAATTATACGATTATGTTGTCAGTAAATTTTCAAATGAAAAACTTTATTACAGTAATTATTGTACACTGAATAAGCGCGAATGGCTTGATAATATTTTAGTTGATTATATGTTTTATATGTTCTCTTTTAAAAAATCATTTTCAAGCATCCCAATTTATCGTGTTGAGCATATAATTAATAATGGTTCTGTATCATATGTTGATAATTTATCTAACAATATATTTTCCCAATTTTGGATAACAATCATTTTATGTTGATGTATATAATTTTAAATGAAAATATAGTATATTTTTATGATACACAAAACTTACAAAAACGCGCAGAAAAATACTTTACAAAAGTACAAAGATATTTTAAAAAAAATATAAATGCAAATCTATCCTTAAGAATACCAGATGAATTTCCTCAACAGCAAGCTACCGATTTTTGGAATTGTGGAATATATATCTTATATTATGCCCTCAATTTAATAAATAATTCACCAATGCAAAAATTTAATCCAACTAATTTTAGAAAATATATTCAATACTTAATTATAAATGAGTCTGATGATATCAAGACCGCTTGTTTATATTACGGTATAAGTAAATACAATTCCAACGACATTGCTAATACATGTAAAGTGTGCGAACGACAAGACCATTTAATTTATACAAATTTAAAACATTTAGATGAAAATTATGTTTGTGAAATGTGTTCATATAAAGCAAAATGTATTTATATATACCAAAATTAAAAATAAACTACTTTGCAAATTGTTATTTTCAAAATGAATTTATTTTTGATTGTTTATATTACGTCTAGAAATATTGTTTAAACCATTTCTGAAAGAAAATTGAAAGAAAAGTGCGCCGTTTGGGAAATTTGACACTTTGAAAATCTCTATCAGGTGTTACAAATACGACTCAGCAATGGATTTGTTTATAGACAAATTATTAATGGGCACGCATTTTTGATTGTTTATCGTCATTATCAAGGAAATAATCACGATAAGTCGAAACTAGTGAAACAAACCAAGTGCCTTTAATTTCGAATTCAAAGTTATTAGAATGTATCATCAAGTGATCAATAAGAATCAAATCAAATTACTGAGGTCATGGCTAATGCAATTAAATTATGCCATGCCATTTACATATTTAATTACATTTAATATGTTAATTATATACTGATTATAATATTAAACAAAGCATCATTTTAGATACATTCAAAAAATCTATACACATTTTAATTATTTATTTTTCCTCTAAAAATAAATAGGGAAGTAGGAATTTGTAAAAAAAATGTTTTTACCTGTAAAATCCCTATGTATACCTGGTCGCGTCAACACCCGGTATTTAGAGCGCTATATTTTTCTATTATTAATGAGTTATTTATTTAAGGATTACACCGGCGACAGCAACATACATTTTGAATCAAATCTTAAGATCCGAGGATCCCACCATTAGAAAAATTGCCACAAGTCATGATTGGTATATCTTCCCAAGTTTCAATCCTGATGGATACGTATACACATTCAAGCAGGTATCAGATTAATTTATCAATCTTAGATAATTGTTATAATTATTATTTTGATTTAATCTCAACGCATTAATTAGTACTATTTTAGTTTTAATGCGCATTTTTTATGGGACAAATTGTATAGTTGAACGTATAAATTGTGTCGCATCGATGTTTTTTTTTAATTAATTTAATTCAATTCGTTTCGTTTAATTTTATTCGGTATTGATTTAAATTGAATTAATTTGGTTTAATTTAATTGATTTATTTTAACATCTTTAAATTATGTAAAGCAGAGCTGTACTGACGAGGCATAGATCCCGAAACACGTGTCTGCAGATGGCCTTATATTAAGTAAAGATTACAGCGCCCTCTATTGGAATGTGTTTTAAAAGAAATCTACACAAACCGCATTAATCCCCTCAAAAGAATAGCTTGATTAGCTAAAGTCGAACAACAAAACAAGCCTTAATATGTCAGTTGTCAAAATATATATGGTTATACGGCTTAAGAGTCAAGTTGGTCGTGAAAAAATTCAAAAAAGGCCTGTGTTGCGAAAAACGAAATTATGTTTCGAACAATCCAATATAAACAACAATTACTTTGAGAAAAATTTTAGAAATACGGTTTAGAAAATTTCTGCAAACAAATTTTGGCATACATCGAAAAAGACTTCAAAAAGAAATTACTCGGTGACTTGTTTATTACCATTAATAGTACTGTATATAAAAACTAAAATGTAGAAATAAAAAAATCCTTTGAAGCATTTTTTATATTACTTTATAGAGGCAGCAAAATAATGTTTCCAGCATAATTTTTATTGCTAAGTTAATATATACACAAATATCTTTATTTATGAATTTGCTGCAATATATTTACATATTAATTTTATAATACATAATTAATGAACAATTCACAAATTGGCCATCGACCAAATTTCTTCAGTCCCTAAGTTAAACTCACTAAGAAAAAGTAATTTCCGTAGAGACAAAAAGTTCGGGAATTGTTGAGGCGCCGGATCATAAAATCTGTGGCTGGAAATTCTTGTAAAACTTCTCGTCAATTGAGCATATTTGACAATCACACAGTATAGATATTATAGCACAATAGAGATATTAAAGTGACCCTGTTTCGGTATTTGTTTACAGTACACACAATATATCAAATATTTAACACAAAAATTGGAAAATTCAAAATAATCGACATACTAGTGTTTTTTTTTAAATTTTTTTTAAAGCATTTGTTCCATTAAACATGAAAATACTAACATTTTTTTCTGCTAAAATAACACCATTTTTATCCTTTCATTTATTGTAGAATAGAATGTGGCGTAAAACGAGATCATTATACGGATTCTGCAGAGGAGCCGATCCTAATAGGAATTGGGGATATAAATGGAGAGCTGGCGGATCAAGCCAAATACCATGCAGGGACACCTATGCCGGGCCTAGAGCATTTTCCGAAATTGAAACTAGGACAATGTCCGAATTTATCAGCAGCATAGGGAACAAACTTGTTGCTTACATTGCTTTTCATTCTTATTCACAATTGTTACTTTTACCTTATGGCCACACACCTCAGCATTTGGATAATTATGACGAGTTGGTGAGTATTTTTTAAGTTTGTGAGGATTTTTTAAAGTCAGAATAGATTTTTGGGTGGATATTCAGGCGCGTATCCACGGGGGTTAAATGACCACTAATATTCTCCCCCCGCCCCCCCCCCTTCTTCGAGATTGGAGGGGAAATTTAAATTTGAACATAGATCCATGCATTCGCTGAATGCGAAAGGCGTTTAGTCTTTTGTATTATCCACTGATTCCAAATAATTATCGAATAAGGTCTGTTGCATCCACTGGAATAAGTAGAAATCATCTGGATCAACATTTAGTTGTAACGCCGGGTATTGCAAGACTCTTCGCAGCTAAGACTTGAAAGCAATGTGTCGTCTGGTGTTATTATGCAATAATATTACTTGAGAACCTTCATTCCCAGTATGTAGGCGTTTTCGTTCTAATTAATCGACTTTGATGTAGTCCACAATTGTTTGCCATTAAGGCTGCGATCCCGCCAATACGTTTCAGTTTTGTAGAAATAACAGTATTATGGGTTCATAAAAAATCAACAAAAAAATAGAGACAGATATCTTATTACTGAGGTATGACATCAGATAATTTTTATTATTTAAAAAGAAAAAAAAATATTTTTTCAAAAATTAATTTAATTTACAAAAGTACATTTAATCTATATTAAATATATATGACTATACGTCGAAAGTCTTCCTCTTAATATCTATATTTAATACATATATTTAATACATACATAATATTATTATTTATATACTCCTTATTTAATAAAATAGTCAATGTGGACAAATTTAGTTTGACACCGTCATTTTTGCTTGGAACAGCTCCTGGTAGTTCAGGCGTTTGCCGATCGGTTTTAAAATCAAAGTTGGAATAAAATGAACACATACATTTTGTAGTAATACTCACATCCACTGTACGCACTGGCGCTAATCGTAAGTACATTAGAAAGTGCACACGTGACGCGTTGCAACGCGTGGGCTGCTTATAGTGTTGTTTTTGATGAATTATTCGAATTCATCAATAAAAATTTTTGATGCGAAGTTACTGACTTTTCAATAAATTAAATTAAGTAAATATTGCAGAAAATATAATCTGAAATAAATGGAGAATTTTCATTCAATAATATAGAACTCTTTTCCAGGAAATTTCAGGGTAATTTCAATAACTTTTGCCATAAATTGAAAATAAATTTAATAGTGTTATCAATTTCGCAAAATTGTATTTAAAATTCAGATTGTCATCTGAAATGAACATTTCACATATAATTTAATAAATATTCTTTTATAATATTGAGTCAAAATACATAATCAATGGTCATTAGGTGCGAAACTAAGAAGATAAAGCGATTTCTCACTTTTTGCATAATTTTCCACTTTACTATTCCATTGCTAAATTTAATATACATATAACAACTTATTGAATAGCAAATATATATTTTTTTCTTATTGGTAAGTTTTTCTTCAAATATACAGCGATTATTTATTGTTATAATTATTGAAATATTACGAGTTTGATATACTGACTTGATTGACAAAAATTACTATCGAAATGAAGCTAATATTTCCTCTATCATCTTCAGCAAAAAAAAAATAAAGTTTTATCGATCCCAATAAAGAAGTTGTTGAGATTCAACTCGATTGATTAGATTGAGCGCTTACATGGGTATATATCATATTCGATTTAATTTTTTTATAATGTATTTTGTAGCTTTACAAAATTACATGAATATATAATATTAATTATATTATATTATAACTGAATTATGATTATTATTGTAATTATATCGACGTAACAATATCGTTTAGTTAGGATTTAAAAACTATCAAATATTCTGCATAAAAAAATCATTAACTTATAGGAGACTTATAAAAAAACATTTAATGGATGTAGCAAATGCAAACAGATTTCAAATCAACATCTCGATTTGTGTCACTACTTATTTATTGCGATGGATAAAAAAATCTTGTAGAATTCAATTTAGGAATGTATAAGCGTTTTTTATTTTTTATTTTTGGTGATATATTCGATTCTCCGTCCGTTGGAATTAATTTAACTCAACTTGAATTTGAAAATTAATTATAAAGTTGTGTTACGTTTAAATATTTATAACCAATTTTCTATACTATATACAGGGTGAGTTTTTTTCGATGTTCTCTATGGGGATCTCGGAAACTATAAGAGATAGAAAAACGGTTAAATGGGGAAAGAAGTGTAGTTTTATAAGACGAATAAAATGACACTTTCAAATTATTTGAAAAAGTCAAGGGTAACTAGATATTTTGAAAAAAGTAAAATGTGTCAATTTTTTGAAATCAATATATCTCTATTATTATCATAGATAGAAAAAAACTGTAAAGGACAAAGTTGTAGAAAATTTTACACAGATTAATAACAAAAAATCAAAAAACAATTTTCGCCCATATTTTGAGAGATATGACACAAACTTACCTTTTTTTAAATGGAAACAATAGTTGGCTATGACTTTATTAAAAGGGCTATTTTTTCCCTTTAATCCGACATATCATATGCCATAGTTATTTTTAACATAAAATAAGTTACAGTCGTTTTTAATTTTACCATACACCAACAAATAGTTAGCCATGAAAAAGACAAAAGTAAAACAATTGCGGTTGTTTATAGCAACGAAATCAATATTTAATTTATTATCTTTCTTTAGATTTGTCAAAAGCAACATAAAGTAAAATAATTCCGAAATTGTCAAAATAATAATAGAAGAAAATTTTAAATATTACATAAAATGCTAAAAAAGTCCACCATTATTATTATGGCATAAAGTACATCTTTTTAAAATCGAATTTGTGGATTTTTTGACTTTTCTTCTGTCAATAGAATAAAATGTTTCAAGTACAGCTAGTCTAAGATCCTCCACGGATTGATTTGATTGTTGATACACTTTGTTCTTCACATAACCCCACAGAAAAAAGTCTAAAATGGATAGGTCGGGTGATCTAGGTGGCCATAGGATTGGTCCATTTCTTCCCACCCATGAATTAGGAAAAGCATCATTTAAATAGTTTCGCACAGCCAACGTGCTATGAGGTGGAGCTCCATCATCTTGAAACCACTTCAATCTTGCCCGTACTGATAAATTTAAATCATCGAGCATATCTTCAAATGTTTCTTGAAGAAAACGAAGGTAATCATTTCCATTCAATGTGTGAATTCTCGATCCGAACACACCGCACCATACATTAAATCCAAATTTAATTTGTGGTCTACGTTGTGCAACTTCTCGTGGATTCTCCTGACTCCAAACATGTTCATTGTGCCGGTTAAAAATCCCACAATTAGTAAATCGCGTTTCATCTGTCCAAATTATTTTTGTAGGGAACGTATTATCATGCCAAGAGGCCTTGGTACATGTTTTTGTACCACATACAGAAGACCATTCTCTTATTGGTATCACCGTCATGTAAATTTTGTGAAATTGATACCTTATATGGGTGATATTTATGTTTTTTCAAAACTCGTACTACAGTCCGTTGAGATATGCTTGCTTCTGTTGCAATTTGTCTGGTCGATGTGGATGGATCTATCATCGCCAATGCTAATCGCTAATACGTTTATTTCCGAAACATCATTAATTTCGTTTTTTTCAAGTTTCGGCTTTGTAAAGGATCCGTACTCACCCAAATTGTGGTAAATTCTTCTGAATGTTGGTAAAGATGGCTGCCGACGATCGATATATTGATTATAATATTGTTCTGCAGCATCCGCAGCGTTTTTATTACATTGAATGTAACAAACAAGCATATCACGCTTTTCTTCGTTGGAAAAATTCATTATCACTTTAAAAAAACTTACAACACCAAAAAAAAAATACAAAACAAACTTATCGAAACAAACCAAATATGGAAATGAATTAATGTGTTTAGAATAAACAACTGCAATTGTTTTACTTTTGTCTTTTTCATGGCTATCTATTTTTTGGTGGATGGTAAAATTAAAAACGATATGTTATATCGGATTAAAGAGAAAAAAATAGCCCTTTTAATAAAGTCATAGCCAACTATTGTTTCCATTTAAAAAAAGGTAAGTTTGTGTCATATCTCCCAAAATATGGGCGAAAAAATGTTTTTGATTTTTTGTTATTAATCTGTGTAAAATTTTCTACAACTTTGTCCTTTACAGTTTTTTTCTATCTATGATAATAATAGAGATATATTGATTTCAAAAAATTGACACATTTTACTTTTTTCAAAATATCTAGTTACTCTTGACTTTTTCAAATATTTTGAAAGTGTCATTTTATTCGTCTTATAAAACTACACTTCTTTCCCCATTTAACCGTTTTTCTATCTCTTATAGTTTCCGAGATCCCCATAGAGAACATCGAAAAAAAACACCCTGTATAAAGTTTTTCTAAATGCTATAATATATTGGGGCGTGTGTTAAATTAACAATTGTAAATCTGTAATTGTATATTTGGTGAGAGCGATGAAATATTTTATTAAACTAGAGATATTTTTCTGAAATGAATATTTCACATACAATAAATATTATTTTTTAAATATATAATTATAATTGAATCAAATTTTTCGATTTTTCAGAATTAGAAAATTTATTTCTAATGATTTTTTGATTCTGTAAGAATGTACACTACTACCACATAAATGCTTACATTTGAAATTAGATTCATCGGCAAAACGATGATCAGAGGCCTTATTCTCGAGATCATGCGCCGTGGTCGTATACAACCGCGTCGAATGGTGGGTCGCTTCGTATGGTCCGTACGTTTGGTATTCTCGAATTCAGGCGACCGATCGAACGTCAGTGGCAAGAAAAATGTCTAGTGGGCCCGGAAATTTTCTAGTTACATAAAATTAATATGCTCAATTTCTGATTTAAATATTTAAAATATGCTATTGACTGTTATTATAAACTGTATTATATCGGAATATGTTATGGAACGTTGAAAGAAATGTTAAATTGTAATATTTTATTAACGAGCTCAACAGTTTGGTGTAACATAACCCAAAAATAAATAAATTCACGTATCACAATTGTCATACGTGAATTTATTTATTAATATTTGTGACTATAAATAATTATGAAGCCACAAATTTCTATGTGGATTTATGTGCCCACATTTTCATTTTACCATTGAGACAAGAAATTTTAACAATCACGATTTTGCTTCATTAAAAATGTGAATATAACGTAGTTTTAATTATTTATAAATGGAATAACTCCTGTTTTAATTAATTTTCTTTTGGTATAAAGTAAACAACCAATATTTTATAATATTTGTATTTTATTCTTTTGTTCATTCATGTATTTTTTTAATACTAAATGTACATTTCGAGCACAATATGCTCTTAATCAATAGATTTTTTATTTTAAATTGACAAATATTTATTTTATATATACCGAAGCGAAGAAGGGAATAAAATATAAATATTATATCAAGAAGACATCACGTACTCATCAACAAATGTCTTTGAATCCAATATTTTAGTTTATTTATAATGAATTAGTGAAAATTAAAAGTAAAACAAACAATATTATTTTAATACAAAATAAAATAAATTTACAATTCTGTTATTTAATTTTTAAATAATTTCAATGATTACTATTTCACTGCAAATGTTTCGTAAATTTATTTGTGTTATAAGGTGTTTATTTTGTAAGCTCAATTAATCGAAGAATTAAACGAAATATATCTCTATTTAATATTAGTACATTTTAATTCCATGAAACATACATACACAAAATTTGTTTATGTTTTATATGTGAAACATAAAACTATTCAGTTATATTTTCCATGTTATTTAACTTGTACGATTCAATATTTTTTGTATAATTATCGTGATACTACTGTTGCGACTACCTAGCTAGTCCCAACAAATTTACATTTTAACGACAGGGGCTTCTGTCCAGGGGCAAAAGTGCGGATAATTAAGTGTTCCGTTTGTGCGCGTTTCCGAAAATACGGCAATAAATCGTGCTAGCGGGCTTCGGCGAACGAAGAGAAAGCGTCCCGCAATTCCATCATCTGGCGGACAAACCATCGCTGCCCAGATATGAAACAATAGACAAGTGGAGGGTGTTTTTCCGCATTTCCGGCGAGCAACCCTCGGGAAGAAGGCGAAGAGGCAAGAAAATAACAGACGAACTCGAGACTTTGAAGAGTTAACATCGGCGACGATAAATTCAATAATGTACAAATTTTGTATATGTGTTGTAATCATTAATATAAATCTTTACGTTAATTATTTTGAATATTATTCAATGGTCATTCGAAAGGTAAACAAGAAGTAACAACTACTTTGAATAAAAATATAATAAAGGATTTATATTACATTTAAATTTCTTGTAAAAATATTTAAACTCAGGTTCACAATATTATATAATTCAAAACTTCCATTTGTTGGCAACGTAATATTAAAACATGTTTTAGCAAGTAGCTTCACAATGTTTTGATTTTTATTGAAGTGTTAATGGCAAATTTAAAATAACTACAACAACACTAGTACATTTACTCAAATATGATTAATTTAATGCAAAGTTAACATTACAGCCGATATTAGTTATGTATTGAAAAATTCATGGAATTTGAATAACTGCCTATGATCAGTACTTAAATTAAATTTATAAAATATGATTTCAGTAGGCTAAATGAACATTTCTCATTTAGATACTCTAATTATTAGCATTTTTTATTCGAGAAGTCCAACATGTTTATAACCGTATTTAAAGCTCTCTTAATAACATTTCTCGGGTTTATTACAATATATTTTGCAATTTTAGAACAAACTACAATATATTTATTATCATTATGATTTAGTAAAAAACACAATTTTTAAGAATAATAATATAATTTTATTCACATATTCCTACTAATTTTGCATTAAAGTTGGCCAAGATGTGTTACTAATTCGGTTTTAGCTCTCATTTTTAATGCGCTCGCTGCCCGTCGCATGATCCGGACCAAACGACCAATTTCATACGACCCCGGCGCACGTTTCGACGTATGATTTCACTCGAGAATACCAATTCGTATGAAACGCCCATGCGACCTTCGAAACCACCGTTCGATCAATTACGAGAATAACCCCCCAGACCACTTAGAAGATATTTTGTTAGCGCGCAACCTACACAAAAAAATAATATCGTATATATTACGCAAGTCAACCGTCATCAGTATGAGGAAAGTAAAAACATTGCACCTCTATTTTTACAACCCTTACTGGTTGAAAATATTTATATTAATTTGTCTTCAAAAACGCTGAACTTAATAAAGATGTTACGATTTCAAATGACTTTATGGTCTTCAAACAAAGCTATATTTTTTAATACAATAAAATATAGCAAAATTACAAGTTTTAAGTTAAAAATATGTAATTGGTAATAATATGCATATTTAAAAAATATCATGTAAATTGGTTTCCTTCTTATAAATGTTTCATAATTTAGGCAGAGTAATGCGATATTTTGCATTACTCTGCCTAAATTATTGCTTGTGATACAAATATTTCAAGCAGTGCATAAATGATGACTCAAATCCTTATAATGCGGTTTCGCCATCTGACGGCCGTTTTAAAAAATGTGCGGTTATAATAGGAGGTTTGTTCGCGTTTTAAATTATCTTTAGCTTGGTTGTGAAATTCACTGAAA